>CM064327.1:662500-1862500 GCA_032595735.1 Pelochelys cantorii
GCTGAAGCCCAGCCCCTTCTCGTTGCGCACGAGGCAGGTGGAGAATCGCTCGGTGGGCGGCGCCCCCTCGGGCCGCTCTGGAAAGCGCAGGCCGCCCCGTGGCTCTCGAGGGCTGTAGTCATCCTCAGGACGCAGGGGTGTAACCGTGATGGCGTTCTCAGGTTCCACCATACGCTCCCGAAGGACCGTCATGGAGACCGAGCTCCCTGAGCCACGCAATGCGTCCACGGCCACGTGGTGCTCCGCAGAGTGCAGGGCCACACCATTCACCTGGGCAGGGACAGGAGGCGAGGTGGGACACTGACCCCAAGGAGTCCCCAACTCCACCCAACAGCCTCAAATTCATCGTGAACTCTCACACACAGACCAGCCACAAAGAGGGCACACACACACACCAACCCCACAGGGGCACCGCCCCAGCACACAGACTAAATGAATTCTCTGCTTCAGTCTTCACAGCTGAGGATGTTGGGGAGATCCCCAAACCTGAGCCATTCTTTGTAGGTGACAAATCTCAGGAATTGTCCCAGACTGAAGTGTCATTAGAGGAGGTTGTGGAACAAACTGATAAACTTCACAGTAACAAGTCACCAGGTCCAGATGGCAGTCACCCAAGAGTTCTGAAAGAACTCCAGTGGGAAACTGCAGAACTATTAACTGTGCTTGGCAACCTATCCTTTAAATCAGCTTCCGTACCTAATGACGGGAAGATAGCTAACGTGACGCCAATATTTAAAAAGGGCTCTAGAGGTGATCCTGGCAATTACAGACCGGTAAGGCTAATGTCAGTACCGGGCAACCTAGTTAAAATTCTAGTAAAGAATAGAATTATCAGACACAGAGATGAACATGATTTGCTGGGGGAAAGTCAACATGATTCCAGTAAAGGGAAATCCTGCCTTACTAATCTACTAGAGTTCTTTGAGAGGGTCAACAAACATGTGGACAAGGGGGATCCTGTGGATATAGTGTACTTTGATTTCCAGAAAGCCTTTGACAAGGTCCTTCACCAAATGCTCTTAAGCAAAGTAAGTTGTCATGGGATAAGAGGGAAGGTCCTTTCATGGATTGAGAACTGGTTAAAAGACAGGAAACAAAGGGTAGGAATAAATGGTCAGTTTTCAGAGTGGAGAGAGGTAACAAGTGGGGTCCCCTAAGGGTCTGTCCTGGGACCCATCCTATTTAACCCATTTGTAAATGATCTCGAGAAAGGGATAAACAGTGAGGTGGCAAAATTTGCAGATGATAGTAAACTGCTCAAGGTAGTTAAGACCAAAGGAGACTGTGAAGAGCTTCAAAAAGATCTCACCACACTAAGTGATTGGGCAACAAAATGGGAAAGGAAATTTAATGTTGATAAATGTAAAGTAATGCACACTGAAAAAATAATCCCAACTATGCACACAATATGAGGTCGACTAATTTAGCTACAACTACTCAAGAGAGAGATCTTGGAGTCATTGTGGATAGTTCTCTGAAAACATCCACTCAGTGTGCAGCGGCAGTCAAAAAACAAGCAGGATGTTAGGAATCATTAAAAAAGAGATACAGAATAAAATATCTTATTGCCTCTGTATAAAAGCATGGTATGCCCACATCTTGAATACTGCGTACAGATGTGGTCACTTCATCTCAGAAATGATATACTGGCATTTGAAAAGGTTCAGAAAAGGGCAACACAAATGATTAGGGGTTTGGAATGGGTCCCATACGAAGAGAGATTAAAAAGACTTGGACTTTTCAGCTTAGAAAAGAGGGGCAAAGGGGGGATATGATAGAGGTCTATAAAATCATGACTGATGTGGAAAAAGTGAATTCGGAAAAATTATTTTCTTGTTCCCACAATATAAGAACTAGAGTTCACCAAATGAAATTAATTGGTAGCAGGTTTAAAATAAATAAAAGGAAGTTTTTCTTCACACAGCGCACAGTTATCCTGTGGAACTCCTTGCCAGAGGATGCTGTAAAGACTAGAACTTCAAGAAAGAACTAGATAAATTCATGGAGGTTATGTCCATCAATGGCTGTTAGCCAGGATGCTTAGGAACGGTGTCCCTACCCTCTGTCAGAGGCTGGGAATGGGTTACGGGAGAGGGATGGCTTGAAGATTCCCTGTTCTGTTCACTCCCTCTGGGGCATCTGGCATTGACCACTGTCAGAAGACAGGACACTGAGCTAGATGGACCATTGGTCTGACCCAGTCTGGCCGTTCTTATATTCTCCACAGGGAACTCCCCCACCCCCCACAAACACACACTGACTGCACAGAGAACCCTTCCCCCCCCACACACACACTGACCCCCACCAACCAACCCCAAGAGAGCCCACACATACCAACTCCACAGGGTACCCTCAAACACACAGCAGCCCCACTATGTAAATGTAAAGTAACAGGAAACAATAGCATCGAGGTATCAATAACCAGCCGTCTTCTGCTCTAACCAATAGACAACACTTCCCTTCCAGAGCCAGAACTAGATCCCAGGAGTCCTAAAGCCATGCCTATACTTAGGACGTTTGAATCAAGATACGCAACTCCAGCTGGGTTCACTACGTAGCTGGAATCGCTGTACCTCAATTCGAACTTTAGTAGCTACCCCCCAGCAGGAGGTCAACGGGAGAAACGTTCCCATCGACCCCCCGTACTCCTCGCAAGGAGTAAGTGTACCAGCACTGACAGGCGCACCCTCAGCATTCAATTTAGCACACCCTTACAGCTTAAGGTTAATGGGGGTCTTAGTTTAACCGTAAGCTCACTGGGGCAGGGAAGCTTTGTTCTGGGTTTGTATAATGGGTCCCCAAGCCCTGACTGGGAGGCACAGGCATGACAGCCACACAAATAACGAATAATCTTCCTACACAGACACTGGAACCACGCCTGCAGCCCACAGTCAGCCCCTCCAGTACTGTCATTTCACACAGGTTGGGCTCTTACCTCCAGGAGCTTGTCCCCAACACGGACTCCTGCTCGGGCTGCAGGGCCCTCCTCTGACACACGGGAAATAAAGATGCCCTGGAAGCAAAATGTCATGTGAGCAAGAGGAGAGTAGGCCTTTGCCCCAGGAGTTGATGTTACTGGGGGGCCAGAGAGGGAGGAATTCCTTCTTCTGGGGGTGTCTGTTATTGGGAGGGGAATGCCCAGGCCCAGTTGTGGCACTCTCTCTGGTTAATACACTGTGAGCACAAGGAAGCACTTGTGGGTCAGCCCACAACCTACGTTCCCCCTTACTCAGCACTACCAGACTCCTGGTTCCAAGAGGGTCTAAGGCTGGCCCTGCCTTGCCCTGTGTGCTCCAACACAGCCACGGAGCAGGCCCCGCACACGCAGGGTCAGGCACTGCCTTGATGGGCCCATCTCATGTCTGGACAGAGGGATCCCTGCGCTGGCAACCCAGGTCCTTACCTCATCGTCGCCCTTGTACGGAGTTGAGCCTTTGCCCCCTGCGATGCTGATGCCCAGCCCCCCCGTCTGCCGCAGGATAGTCAGAGTCAGCTGCAAGCAAAATGGAAACAGATCACAGGGCTGCAGCCCGAGCTGCGGGCGAGAGGGGTGCGCAGGAGAACATGCAGGCTGGCACGCATTCCAGCCCGAGTGCAACGGTGAGTTCGCTTCAGTGCGTGCACGGCGGCTCCTGCCTTTGTCAAAACAGAAGGGCTGATGGGGGACGGGATGGCAGCCACATCGGGGATTAGCCCAAAAGCCAATCAGCTGGTCAGCCCCTTCCCTGCCCTTTAGCCCAAGCATATCGGACACTGTGGCCAACTGCAAGCAGTGGTGTGGGTAGGAGACTTGAGGTGGGATGGGGATGAGCAGGAGTTGAGGGGGAAGGGACTGAGCAGTAGCTGTGGGAAGGGGTGGGACTGAGCCAGATGGGGGGGGGGGACAGAGCAATCATGGATCTTGGTCTCCTTTCCTTTGGGGCCCGATTCTATGCAGGTGCCACAAAATTAAGGGCTTCTCCCCATCCTAACAAGCACTTGAGTTCTAGACACACACAGACTGATCCCAGGGCATGGCTCTGATCAAATTACTCCCTTCACCCTCCTGGCTGTAAACAGTATGGCGTGGGGGAGCCTGCCTCCTCTTCTCCCCTCAGGGACAGGCAGATGCAGGACCCTGGCTAGGCCATCCAACTTCCTCCCCTCTCGGCTCCCCCGCCCCCTCACCCCACCTGCTCAGTGCTCTCCCTGTCCGAGAGCAGCTGAAGCCCAGGGCCAGCAGACAGTCCCTCCGTAACAGGGAAGAAAGGAGGCGTTCTGGGGGCTCACTGAGGGCCGGGGTACGGGCGATGGAAATGCACAGAGCGCCCTTGGGGACAGCAGGGTGCTGGTGGGGGAGGAAGGAGACAGGAAGAAACTTGCTGCCCACAAGATGGTACTTTTCTGGGACAAAGTCTAGAGCAGAGAAAGGCTGCTGCAGAGGCTTCTAGCCCTAAGAGCACACCCAGTTGAGGCCATCCTCAGAGGCTGCATGGGAGTGGGAGGCCAGAGCAAATTTGAGCCATCTCCTCTAGTGGCCTGTTTCTGGTATGGGCCCTGCTAGGTGCTTCTCATGTCATGGCTAGGGAACCCCTGAATCTGGGCTGCCTAAGACGGGAAGAGCAAGGCTCAAGGATCCTGGAGGTCTTGGAAAAGAGAATTTCACACAGCTCAGCGCATGATGTGAGCCATGTGTGCAGAACTGGACTCTATGAAGCGAGGTTACTTGACAGCTGCCATGTGTTTATGGTCCTATTCTACCCTCCTACAGACTGTCCATCTGCTGCACATCTTCAGCTGCATGAGTAACGTAACTGAAGTCTGTGTACGTAGATCTATGTACTGTGGTGTCTTCACTGAGGCGAGTCACTGGCAGACGCTCTCCCGCTGACTCCACCTATGCTGCTTGTTCTGGTGGCGTACCAGAGTCGACAGGAGAGCTCAGCAGCTGACTTATCACCTCTCTGCTAGATCGACCCTTGCTGCCCATCGATCCAGCCTGTAGCCAAGACCCTAAGTTCCACGATGCTTTGAGAGACACGGCCTCTGGAAAGCTGCCTGATCAGCACAGGCTTACAGCTCAGTAAGCCACCAGTAAACGGAGGCTCCACCCCATCTCTCTTTCTGCTATTTCTGCGCCCAGTTCCGGTTCTAAAAGGAATGAACCCTGTGCAGCTTGCAGTCACGGTGTCTTGTTACCCTCTCTACAGCGCACAGGTGAAATGGACTAAGACCTGGCTGACAGATGAATGGGGAATTATCGCAGGGGGGTGTCTCTAGTGCTTTTCCCTGGATCAGTACATGGCCTGACACTATGCAGCATATTTATCAATGATGTACGAGCAAATATAAACTCACTCCTGCTATTACAGGTGAGTAAGCCAAGATTAGAGAGGCACAATATGCTTTAGCCAAACATATGTTACTGGGCTCCATACAGGATAACCGCGTCAGCTTGAAGGTCTTTATGATCTACAGGTTAGACTCCATGCTCTAATAGTCCCTTCTGGCCTTAAATTCTGCTAATCTGTAAGGACAGAGCAGTGATCCAGACTGACCTTGCTCTGTGGGTAACCTGGGTCAACTCAAACAGTGTTTTAATACAGCCAAAAGGAAGGTTACACACAATGAACCCGGAGTGCAGGCCATATCTCCAGCATGGGGAATGACATCACTCCAAGGGACTACCGAGTCAAGCGCCAGGACATGAGTCCCCAGGGGCTGCTGAAAGGGGCAAACGTACAACCAGGGAGAGGCGAGAGGGCTTTGCTCGATGACTTTGGTGAGACTGATACAGGACTATCTGGTACAATTCTGGTAGCCACATTTTCAAAATTGTGTTAACAAAACTGAAAAGGGTGCCAAACAGAGCCACAAAACAGAATTCAAGGGCTGGCAAAAAGGCCCGACCCAGAGACTTACGGAGCTCCATTTGTAAATGACTGTGAGGTTTTGATTTCCACGTGTACATACTGTCATGTTGAGAAAATACCAGACACCAAAGGGCACTTTAATCTAGCAGAGACAGGTAGAAAATGAACCAGTGACTGGAAGTGGAAATCAGACAAATTCAACTTAGAAATCAGGCAACAAGAGTTAAAAGTTAGTGTGTTTAATTATTGGAATAAACTATTAAAGGTGGTGGATTCTCCGTCTCTTGCAGTGTCCTGACCCTGGATGACTTTCTGGAACAGATGCCAGCCAAACACAAGTGACAGGGGACTTGGTAAAGGGGTGAGTGAATTCAGTTGCCTGTGTTATACAGACCATCACTCTAGATGGGCTAATGGGCCCTCTGGCCTTAAACTCTGTGGCTGCGTCCAGACTGGCATGATTTTCCGCAAATGCTTTTAACGGAAAAGTTTTCCGTTAAAAGCATTTGCAGAAAAGAGCGTCTAGATTGGCACGGACGCTTTTCCGCAAAAACACTTTTTGCGGAAAAGTGTCCCTGGCCAATCTAGACGCACTTTTGTGCAAGAAAGCCCCGATCGCCATTTTAGCCATCAGGGCTTTTTTGCGCAAAACAATACAACGTTGTCTACACTGGCCCTCTTGCACAAAAGCATTTGCGCAAGAGGGCTTTTGCCCGAATGGGAGCAGCATAGTATTTCCGCAAGAACACTGACAATCTTACATGAGATCGTCAGTGTTCTTGCGGAAATTCAAGCGGCCAGTGTAGACAGCTGGCAAGTTTTTCCAGAAAAGCAGCTGATTTTCTGGAAAAACTGACCAGTCTAGACACAGCCTGTAAGTCTTAAGCTCTCAAGTGAAAGCAACACAGGGTTGAGAGGGGCTAGAGATCACGGCAGGAAATCAGCAAGTCAGAGCCAACCTGGGTACAGGCAGTACATACACCAGGAGAAAATAAACCCCAGATACCCAATGGACAGGAGATACTAGGACAGCCACCAGAGATCAAGATGGGGTGACAGCAGTAAGATCGACCAGTTTGCAGCAGCGTAAAGCAGATGGAAAAGCCCAATGAGATTGTGGGAATGCATATACAGGGACTTTTGGTCCCAGAGCAGGGAGGAACCAGTGTCTCCCTCCAGCTCAATCCCACACCTACTGCCCTGGGGCAGGGTTGGGGGAGACCTCAGTTGGCTGCCCCATTCTCACATGGACACCATCACGTGAGATACTGCAAAAGTGGAGGGTGCTCACAGAAGAGCCACGAAACAGCTCTCGGGCCAGAAAGACTGACTCACCAGGAGAGATTAGAAGAGCTAAATCTGTCTGGCATCGCTAAGCAACAAGGGGACATGACAACAGGCTGCAAATAGCATGTGTGTGCAATCGGTGGAGAGAGAGGAGCCTAGCCCTTGGGCTGATTAGAACTAGACCAAAGCAAATAATCAAAAACCTAACAGGAGTGAACAATTCTGCCCTGGTCCCAGGAATGAGATGTGGTGGGGAATTGCCAACTTTTAACCATAACAAAGGCCACACTGGGTCATATCAGTGGTCCACCCAGTCCCATATCCTGTCTTTGACAGCCATGCAATTAGAAAGTAACCCGCCACTCCCCGACTTCTGGTAGTCAGAGTAGAGACACATAGGGGCTACATCTACACTGCACATTGTTGCGCAATAAGATATGCAAATGAAGCATGGGGATGAATATTGCCATGCCTCATTTGCATACCTAATGAGCCACCATTTTGTGGCACAGGCTTTTATGCAAGAAGGAGCTGTCTACATTGCTCCTTCTTGAGCAAAAAAACCCCTCTTGTGCAGAGCCATTCTTCCTGAAAATAAGCAGCAGAACGGCTCTGCGCAAGAGGGGGTTTTTTGTGCAAGAAGGAGCAGTGTAGACAGCTCCTTCTTGCGCAAAAGCCTGTGCCGCAAAAATAGCGTCTCATTAGGTATGCAAATGAGGTGTGGCAATATTCATCCCCGCACCTCATTTGCATATCTTATTGCACAACAATGTGCAGTGTAGACATAGCCCTAGAGCATGGGGTTGTGTCCCTGACCAATAGCCATTGATGGACCTATCCTCCATGAACAAAGTAAATTCTTTTTGGAACCCAGTTACACTTTGGGCCTTCACAACATCATATGGCAATGAGTTCCACAGGTTGATTGTATGACGTGTGAAGAAATACATTGTTTGTTTTAAACCAACTGCCTATTAATTGTGCTGGAGGAATCCTGGTTCTTGTGTTATGTGAAGGGATAAACCAACAAGTCCCTATTCACTTTCTCTGCACTTTTAGGGTATGCCTACATTGCAACACTATTTCTAAATAACTAACGCTATTCCAAAATAACTTAGTCAACGTCTACACAGCAGGCAGTTATTTCAAAAGTGTCAAAATCCTGTCAACCTGGAGGACTTCTTACTCCGACTCCTGGAACCCTCATTGTATGAGGAATAAGGGAAATCAGAGGAAGAGTGCTCTATTTTGAAATAAGTGCTGTGTAGGTGCTCCCTATTTCAAAAAGTTACGCAACTGACAGTTCAAATTGTATAGCTTACTTTGAGTTAAGGCCTGATGTCTAGATGCACCCTTAGATTTTATAGACTTCTATAATTTCCCCCTGTAGTCCTCTTTTTCCTTGAAGAGTGCCAGTCCTTCTGAACCTCTTCTCCTATGGATGAGCTTCTATACCCCTACAGTAATTCCTCATTTAACACTTTAGAGATGTTTCAGAAAATGATTGTGTTCAGTGAAAACATGTTATGCGGGGTCAATTTTCCCATTGAAAATAATGGAAAAAGGTGGGGGTTGCGTTTCAAGCAGTGTCGTCTGTTGGGACCGGGACATAAGGTTGGGGGAGAAAGGGGACTGGGTTACAGCAGAGAGGGGAGGTGTTTGGCTCTGAGGAAGGGAAGGGGTGGGGGATTGGGTTGGGAGTATACCCCTGACGGGTCTGCCAGGACCAGCACTGCGGCCGGCGACGGGGGGAGGGGGGTCCGCCGGGGAACGGCACAGCGAGCAGCGAACCCTCCACCACTTTGCAGGGAGGTGGGGGAAGCCCCGCACAGCTGCCAGCCTGCAAGCAGGGGCGAAGGAGAGGGGGTAAGGCGTGCGGCGAGGGGGAGTCAGCGGAGAATGGTGCAGCAAGCGGCGAACCCTCTGCCGCTTTGCAGGGAGGCAGGGGACACCCTGCGCATCCAGCAGCAATGATCCAGCTGGGGAAATCATGTTATTCTGGGGACGGTCATGTAATTCAAAAAACATTCCCTAAAAAAAATCGTGCTATCGTGAAAACGTGTTAAGCGGGCACATGTTATATGAGGAATTACTGTACTCATTTTGTTGCTCTTCTCCGTACGTTCTCCAATTTTACCTTTTTTTAAGATGGGGCGCCCAGGACATGGTTCCAGGTGTGGGCATACCAGGGGTTTCTATTGCAGCAATATATTTATTTTCTTATTATCTAGTCCTTTCCTAATTGTTCTTAACATTGTTTTTTGGTTGCTACCACACCTTGACCAGGTGTTTTCAGAGAACTACCCTACTTGAACAAACGGGTATATACTTGGGTGGTTGGCCTGAGTCACCATCTGGCAGCCATACTAGTTTAGGCAATAGCTCGGTGGTTCGCAACCAAGGGTACACATATCCCTGGGGATACTAAAAGGTGTTCCGGGGATACATCAACTCCCCTCGATATCTGCCTAGTTTTACCACAGAAAACACAAGTACATCAGAAGCAAGAAGCCTACTAATAACAAGTGGGGCTAATGGACAATCAGATGATAAAGGTACACTCAAGGACCATAAGGCCATTTCAGAGACAGCGAAATGAATTCTTTGCTTTAGTCTTCACAGCTGAAAACATGAGGGAGATTCCCAAACCTGAGCCATTCTTTGTAGGTGACAAATCTGAGGAACTGTCCCAGACTGAGGTATCCTTAGAGCACGTTTTGGAAAAATCTGATCAACTAAACAGTAACAAGGCACCGGGACCAGATGGCATTCACCCAATCAGGGTGGGCAGAAATGGTGTCCCAAGCTTCTGTTTGGCAGCAGCTGGGAATGGGTGTCAGGGGATGGATCACTTGATGATTCCCTGTTCTGTTCATTCCCTCTGGGGAGCCTGGGATTGGCCATGCTCAGCAGACAGGATACTGGTCTTTGGCTTAGTAGGGCTATCTTCGGTATATTTACAAATATATTTATTTCAGTTACAACACCGAATACAAAGTGTATAGTGCTCACTTAGTTTTATTACAAATTTTTGCACTGTAAAAATAGTATGTGAATTGCAAAATACAAGTACTGTAGTGCAATTTCTTTATTGTGAAAGTGCAACTTACACATGTAAAGTTTATTACATAACTGCAATCAAAATCAATGTAAAACTTTAGAGCCTACAAATCCAATTCAGTCCTACATCTTGTTCAACCAATGGCTCAGACAAACCAGTTTGTTTACATTTGCAGGAAATTGTAAACAAGAAGCAGGCAGCACTATGTCACTTGGAAATGAACCTAGGCGGACATGTGGCACTTCTGTAGCTGGCGCTGAAGATACGCAAAAGATTCCTAGGTCCCCTCATGCTTCAGCCACCATTCCAGAGGACATGCATCCAACCAGCTCAAGCCGGCATGTTCATTTTCATCATCTGAGTGCCAAACCCACCAGCAGAGGGTTGAATTTCTTTTCTGGTGGTGCAGGTTCTGTAGTTGCTGCATTGGAGTGCTGCTCTTTTAAGATTTCTGAAAGCCTGTGCCACACCTTGTTCCTCAGATTTTGGAAGGCACTTGAGATCCTTAAACCTTGGGTTGAGTGCTGTAGTATTTTTAGAAATCTCACAGTGGAACCCTCTTTGTGTTTTGTCGAATCTGCAGCGAAAGTGTTCTGGGTCATCATGCGAGACTGCTCGAACACATCATATATGGCAGAATTCAGGTAAAATGGAGCAGGAGACACACAATTCTCCCCCAAGGAGTTCAGTCACAAATTCAATTAATGCATTTTTAACGAGTGTCATCAGCATGGACACGTCCTCTGGAATGACGGCCAACACATGAAGCATTAGCATGTCTGGCAATGCCAGCTACAAAAGTGCCACATGAAGGCCTAGTCTCACTTCCAGGTGACAATGTAAACAAGAAGCGGGCAGCACTCTCTCCTAGAAATGTAAACAAACTGGTCTGCCTGAGTGAGTGGCGGAACAAGCAGCACGGAATGGACTTCTAGGTCTAGAATTTTACATTTTTTATTTTTAAATGCAGGGCTTTTGTACATAATTCTACATGTGGAAGTTCATCGTTCATGCTAGAGCTTGCACGACAGTACTTGCCTGAGGTGAACTAAAATATGCTTTTCTTTTTTACCGTGAAAATATTTGTAATAAAAATTCAAAATTAGCACTGTTCACTTTATATGCTGTTATAATTGAAATCAATATATTTGAAAATGTAGAAAATATCCAAAAATATTAACTAAATTCGTATTCTATTGTTTAACAGCACGACTAATTGCACACAATTTTTAATCACATTAATCGTGATTTTAATTGCTTGACAGCCATAATAGAAAGTAACATTTCATTCAGTCAATGACTTGTTTATACTGCTTTATATACTGAAATAGAAGTGCAATATTTATATTCCAACTGATTTACGTTATAACTATATGGGTACAATAAGAAAGCAGTTTTCAGTAGCAGCATGCTGTAACACTTTTGTAAGCAAAGTGGTTTTTAAAAATGAGATGAAAGTTGGGGGTGACAATGTCAAACTGGACTTTTGACCGGGGGTCCAGTAGTCTGGAAAGGCTGAGCCACTGCGCTATCATAAGCAGCTTCCCCCCCCCCCCACCATATCTATGTCTATCCCTGTTTTGAATCACACCTCCCAGATGCTGTGTAGCCCTCCTAGCTGCCATACTCCTTGTAGAAGTTGCTGTGTTATCACTCTTGTTCTTGGTTTGTAGAGAACAGACCCTCACCATAAGGGGCTGGTGAGCAGGGAATGGAAGAGCCAACCAAACTTCTTCCCTCAGTCTAGGACTAAGGGGAGGGAAAGCAGCATAGCTACCCACATGAGCTAGTATAGCATCACTGAACTCAGATCCTAAGGGGCCAGGCCCATCCCTGCAGATCTCCTCAAGCACATGCCAGGGGCAGGCAATTTTTTTTTTGTTGGGGAGGAGCAAGAATGAAAAAAGAATAGAGTAGCTGTTGAATACACTTTAAAGAATAGTTTTGTATCACAACTAAATTTATTCACACTTATCCATAGGTTACTAAAATCCTCCAGGCACCTAAGCCCCTGGGCTGGATTGCTCCTGCCCATGCCAGCACTGTAGACTTACTGTTCAACGCAAATCTGCAGGCTGGAGAAATCCCACTCATCACGACCTTCCAGATGCAGCCACCAAAGCCCTTGCGTCCTGCGGCTCTGCCTGGCAGACGTGGAAGGGAGAGTGACTCTGCACGCTGCCGTTCCCCCTCTCTGCCGTGGCCAGAGCCGCATACGTCACCGCTAGCAAAGCTGGCCTGTAGGCTCCACATCTGCTGCTCCCATTGGCCAGGAATCACAGCCAACAGGAGCAGCAGGGAGCAGTGCCTGCAAGTAGCCACCTGTTCCACCATGAGAGCTCTGCCAATCTCCTGCCCCACCCCCAGCCCATTCCTGCACCCAACTTCCCACCAAGATCCCACATGCCCACTGCCAGCCCATCCCTCACCCTGGTTTCCCAGAACCTAGAAGGCCCCAGAAGAGTTAGTCCGGCCCTGGCTGTGAGGACTGATGGGACAGGTGTTCATCAGTGAACTTCTCCAGCCTGAATACTGGATGCAAGCAGAGACAAATCAGGGCTTGGACCCAGACTGCAGTGCACTTTCACCCTACCTCAGCAGGTGGCGTGGGACAAGCAGCCCTTGCTCCAGGCATTTCGAACAACATATTTATTGGCTTTTCCTGGATAACCCCAGGAGCCTCCCTGACAAGACTCAAACTACCCTCCCAAGTCTCCTTGCTGGAAGGCAGGATAGGTCCAGAGCCTCAAAGGACATTAAGGCTCCTCACATCCCTTGAAACCAATGGAAGTTGAGCATTTTGAATCTGGACTGTAGCCCGTGCTTTACAGATTCACAGATGTAGGGAGAGAAACCAACAATATGTCCCTATGGCTGATCTCTTGCCTAGCACGCACTGGGACTGCTGCATCCAGCCCAGTCACTTGTAATTGAACTAGTGTTTTATATTCAATCTTGGGTTAAAAAATTCAAGTGATGGAAAATTTACCCCAGCACTTAATTCATCAACAGGAACCATTGGGACTAAGGCAGGGGTGAGGAACCTCAGGCCCAGGGGCCAAATCTAGCCCCTTAGGCTCAGGGCCCCTGTAGTACTGGGGAGCCCACACTGGTGCTCCTGCACCTGCACCCATCCCCCACTGCCTCACCACAGGGCTGGAGCACACAAAATCTACTAAGCTGGGCCCCCCCAGGCTCTGGTGTGCGAGGGAAACATAGGGCGTGTCTTTCTCCTTGCCAGTAGGGATCCACATCAGCGAGGATTTTTTGGTTTTCCTTCTCACTTGTGTGCGGGCCCCAACTGATTGTTCAGGGTCAGTGGCCCTTGACCCAGAAAAAGGTTCCCCACCCCTGAATTAAGGAATAGCTAGGCAGTAACTTGCCCGTACTCACACTGCTTAGTACTATGAAAAAATATGAAAGGAGACTGATAAGAATGGAAGAGGGTGGTTTTTTTTTGTTTGTTTTTTTAAGAGAGAGACAACCAATCCCAGTGGACACAAAAGTTTTTAAAACAATGGTGTAGAAAAGGCACAGGAGTTTGTTTCCCAATGTCACAATAAAGGAACACACAAAACTGGAAGGCGGCTAATTTAAAGAGAGAAGAACTACTCACTACTACAGGATCTCTCAGCCTACAAGCTTGTAAGTTTCAAAGAGCAGTTAGGCATGTCTTTCCTAACCACCACCACCACCTACTTACCCCTAGGAAGGGAGCCAAGTCCGGGTAGTGACTGCTGTAAGATAAGAGACTGATCCACTATGGCAAGTCCTGAGGCTGTGGCAGAGTTTTTGATTAAAGTGCCAGGTTCTGAGACACAGGCCAAAGGTTCAGTGTCACAGTTTTGACACTATTCTAGGGAGATTTTTAGGCCTGGTCCACACTGGCATAGCCACATCTTTCAGCATGTGAAAAACCCACTCTAAGAGATGTAGCTCTATTGACCTAACCCTTGGTGTAGGCAACACAATTCTTCCATCAACCTTTGCTCTTAGAGTTACAGGCAACCCCATCTTAGAAATGTAGGGCTGTGAGGGACCCTGGGAGGGCATCAAGTCTAGCCCTCTTTGTGGAGGCAAAACTAAGTTATTCTAGAGCCTCCCTGACACATTTGTTGAACTTGTTCGTCGATACCTAACAAATCCTCACCATCCCCTGAAGCCCTATGCCAGACTTTATGCTTATAAAATAGTTGTACCTAATACCCAAGTTTGCTGAAATGAAGCCAATTATTCCTTGTCTTAATTTCAGTAGCTTCACTGCCCTCTTGATTCAGTCCTTGAAGGCTTAGCAGGTCCTTCCTCTCTTTTTAAGTCCACACATGCCCAGGTTTTTTTTCACCTTTCTGCGCATGCCAGGTTTTCTAAACCTTTTAACATTTTTGCTGTTCTCCTCGGGCCTTTCTCCAATTTGTTCAGATCCTGTCTAAAATGTGTTACCCTAAATTGGACTCGGTACTTTAGCTAAGACCTTTTCACACCCACAGCATTGATGACTAATTTTCAATTTGTGATCCACTATTAGTTCCTAGCTCTTTTTCAGCAGTACTATCCCCCAGCCAATTACTCTCCATTTTGTAATTGTACATTTAATTTTTCCTTCCCAAATGCAGTACTTTACAATTGCCTTTATTGATGTTCATTTGTTACATTCAGATCAGTTCTCTAATTTATCCGAGTTTTAAACTCTATGCTTCAAGTTGAAAATTTTGTAAGTGTACTCTCCATTTCTTTATCCAAGTCATTAATGAAACTTCAGAACACAACCAGACCCAGGACTATTAAAAGCCTTATTGAAATCAAGATACATCCCCTCTACTTTTCCTCAAATCCACTTGACAGGGTTATTGGCCTAAGGAGGCTAGGATGCTGATTTGACAATTTGTTTTTAAATCCATGGGGGCTATGCATTATAATCCTAATATCTTCGAAGTTTTTACAAACTGATGTCAAATCGCCGTCCCACAATCCCATGCACGGAGTTACCAAGACAGCTTCAAATGAGTTTGGGGTGTTTGTCCCACTACTCTTCGTGGGAGGAGGTGTCAATCTTGCCCCTCTGAATTTCCAACCTCAATTTATTCCATGATCAGTTTATTCCCAAATGTTTTCACACCAACAGTGTGCACAGGCTTAGGGAGCTCTTCTCCCTACCTGATAATTAGCCCCATCTTGCATTTAGAGAGCAATCAGATCTCCAGTCAGCCTTCACTTTGGTCAGGTAACAAGCCAAGCTCTCAAACGGCTCTTAGGAGACAGGCTTCCATTGCCCCGTGCAGCCTCCAGCCTGAATTAACCTTTCTGGAACAGCAGGCAGTTTGCTACATGCCAGCGCTAGTGCACGCCACACCTACACCCTGGGCAAGTGCAGCATGGGAAGGCAGTGAGCCAGAGAAGGATTTAGGGTCACACTATACAAGTACTGACCACGAGCACCCCGTACAATGCTGTAACAAAAGAGGCTCATGCGACCCTTGGAGCACAAGGGACGGGGAGCCAGAAGGTTATTTTACCTTTGTTCTGTGTAGAAGGCACCCAGAGAGCTAGAACACTCAGCTGAGGGCTGGAGAAAATGCCTCAGAGCTCAAGCTGCTTCTCTTCTCAGACATGAGAGTGAGAGATTCCTTGATTATACAGCAAATATCTAAGGGGGTAGTGTTTGGTGGTAAATGGCTCTCAGCTCGCACAAGCAGGCACAGGAAGTCCCTGGCTAGATGCTGAAGGCAGACAAATCCAAATACGAAATCAGGCTGGCGTTTTTTTATAAACAGCAGGAGATTAACCACTGGAACAGATTCCCAAGGGAAGTGGTGGATTCTCCATCTCGAAGTCTTCAAATCCACACTGGAAACTGTGTTAGTCAAACAAATTATTAGGCTCAATACAGAAGTGACAGAATGAAATTCCCTGACCTGTGTTTTACAAAAAAAACAGACCATTAGGAAAACTAATGCCCCTTTTCAGGCCTTTTAAAAAAAAAAAAAAAAATCTATGCATCAACCCCTCCTTAGGGTGGATTTAAGAGTTGTATTCCCTCCCTTCCCCTCAGGTTCCCCAAAACTGGCAGCACCTGCAGGCCTGAGCCCAGAAGTACAACTGCACCCTAGGGAGTCTAGGCAAAGGGGGCCCGGTAGGCCTGGTCCAAAGAGGGGAATTTATGACCATGATGCTCAGCTGGGCTCGTACTTGGGCCCAGAGGGATTATTTGTACACAGGGTGACATTTCTCAGCTACCCCTTCAAGAAGGCTGACAAGATGATTTTGAAAGGGAAGAATGATTATTGGCTTGTTCCTCTTCTCCTGATTCCAAAATGCAAGATGGGATTTTGCACTGATTCGCTGTCAGCCTCTGACTGAATCTCAGCCCCCAGGTGCGTGTCAGGGAGCACAGAGCCTGCCAGACCAAAGTGTGAACAGACATTGTCTAGCAGCTTTACCCACAGCAGAGATTCCCAGCACATCCTCCACAGCTCAGCTAGTACTATTGGGAAAGTCCCTATATGAATAAAGGACCTGGCCAGGCCCCTCCCATCCACATGGCAAACATGGCCAGTTCACAGCTCGGTCTTGGGGGGGGGGGGGGGGGAGGTATGATGCAGTGCCAGATGGGTGACCAAGAGCCTCCCCCCAAGGCCTGGCACTGACTGACTGACACACACACCCCCATACTCCTCACTCCTGACTCTGGTCTCCAGATTACAAATCCCGAGGCAGTTCACGGGCGCTGATGGAGCACCCAGCTGCCATTCTCGGGTAAGATATGCTCTGTGGCCCTTTTCTCTCTGAAATCCAGCAGCCTTACCACTTAGAAAACCAGTTACCTCTGGGAATGCTGGTCTTTGAGATGTGCTGCTCACGGTCATTCCCACAGGGGGTGCGCATGCCACATGCGCGATTCTCAGAAGGGCTTTCCCCAAGCAGCACCCTCCTCCCTCACGTCCTTCTTGCAGGCTTTCTGGCAGAAGAGAGGTGGGTGGGATTCGGAATGAACGCGAGAAGCCTCTCAGAGAACAGCCGTTACAGAGGCAAGTCATCTTCAAGTGACTGTTCATGCAAGCAGTTCACCTGACGGAGGGGCTGGAGATCAACATGCTGCCATCTGGAGTACTGCTCTACCACTGCAGGCCTGCTGCGTGATGGTGCAGTGCATTGCAAACATGTGGACGGAGGACCTCATCACTGCTCTGCAAATGTCCTGAATGGGAACTTGCATGAAGAGGGTCACCGAGGAAGCCCGCGCCTCCATGGAGTGCGCTGAGGGCCGGAGCAGGGACCTTACCAGGTCATATCAGGTCCTGATGCAGAACGTGATCTAGTAGAAGAGATGCTGAGACGAGACAGACAGCCCCTCCATCCTTTCCGCTCTCTCAATTAGACATTGTGGTGATTTAAAAAACAGCTCAGTGCATTCAATGTAGGCAGCCAGGGCATGCCTTACCTTTAGGGGATGAAGGGCCTGCTCACTAGAAGGGGCATGGGGTTTTGGGAAGAACATGGGCAGAAAAATGTCCTGGTTAACATGGAAGTGGGAGACCACCTTAGGCAGAAAGGCCGGGTGGGGACAGAACTGCACCTGGTCCTTGTAAAAACCGGTGTACTGGGGTTCAGCGGTTAGAGCCCGAGCTCTGAAACCCACCTGGTGGAAGTGATGGCCACTAGGAAGGCAGCCTTCCAAGAAAGGCAGGCCAAGGGACAGGTGACCAGGGGCTCAAAGGGGGGGGCAATAAGCTGGGATATGACCAGGTTGAGGTCCCATGGAGGGACTAGGTATTTACCCTGAGGGTAACCTTTCCAGCCCGTTGAGGAAACACCCTACCGTTTGGTTGGCAAAAAGGATCTGTTCACCACCTCTGGGTGGAAGGCCAAATGGCAGCCAAATGGACCTTGATGGATAACAGAGCCAGCCCTTGGTGCTTCAAGTGCAAAAGATAATCCAGGCCCAAGGGCACGGCCACCTCCTGAGGTCAACTGCCCTTCAGGCAGGACCAGAGTGAGAAACTCTTCCACTGCTAAGTAGGTTGCCCTAGTGGAGGGTTTTCTACTGCCTAACAGGACTTCCCTAACAGAGTCCAAGCACTGAATTTCAGCCACGGAGTCGCCACACCACAAGGTGGAAGGAAAGGAGGTTGAGGTGCTGCAGCCAGCCGTGGTTCTGGGTGAGACGGTCGGGATACAGCAGGAGAGCTATTGGCCTGTCCACCAAGAGGCTGAGCAGCATCGTGAACCAATGCTGCTGGGGCCACACAGGTACAACGAGCATCATGCCCACGCTGTCCTGAGGAATTCTGAACAGGACTCGGCATACTAGCAGGAACGGCAGCCCAACCACGGAACGTGGAACGCACCTGCGCTGGGGCCACAGTTGTGGTTCCAAAAGGAGCAGAGCCTGGGGCACTTCCTCTTGCTCCTCGTGGCAAATAGGTCCATGGGGGATGACCCAGCAACATCTGCCCTGAGAGACCACTGGTGGGTATTGAAGAAGCAGCTGAGGCGATCGGCCTGGGTGTTCTGGGCCCCTGGCAGACAGGTGCGGCATTTGATGTAAAAGTCCCACAGGTCAAAGGCTTCACGCCAGAGGGGAGAGGAGAGAGCATCACCCTGTTTGTCTATACAGCACACTGCAGCCGTGTCTGTCAGCACAGCATTGCACTGGCCCCGGGGACGAAGGCAGTCGAGAAACTGCCTTGAGTTCCCTGACATTGATGTGCAGGGAGCGCTCCTCCTGACACCACAGCCTGAGCACTGTGTGCGCCCAGGTGCGCTCCCCACCCCACCTCCAACGCATCCACGAGCAGACAAGGAGAGCTGGGGGCAAGTGAAGGGGCCTCCGCACACCACTCTTGGGGCTGCAGCCACCCGACCAGGAGCACAGAACCGACCTGGGGGTTCTTGGGAACATGGAGAAGGGTTAGGGTTAGGGTTGGGGGGGACCAGACTGTCCAATGGGTTGCTGGTAGATCTGCGGACTGTGGCGAACCAAGTATGAAGAGGCTGGCGGCAAAGCCTGGCGTGCTGTACTGTGGACGTGCAGGCCACCATGAGCCCCAGGGGCCTCGTGCAGCTTCTGGCTGTAGTGCTAGGGGACCTATGTAGGGTGTGAATAAGGCCCGGATGTGTCTGAAAGTGAGATCGGGCAGGAAGGCTCTCGCACAGGTAGAGTCTAGGAGGCCCATGAACTATATTTGCTAAGGCAGGACCAGCAGAGACTTGGGAACATGGAGAATGGGACCCAGTGCAGCATTCCACATGCTGGTGGAGCTGCCCTTGATAAGCCAGTCATGCGAGTATGGGCAGAGCTGTGCCCGAGGTCTGTGCAGAAAGGCAGCCACCACCACCAAGCACTTGGTCAGTTCACCACCCTTCCGTTCGGCCTTTCCATGGCCCCACGTGCTCGCAAGGAACCTGAGAAGGATGGAAATATGGAAGTAAGTGCCCTTCCCATCCAGGACAGCATGCCTGTCCCCTGGAGCTAGAGAGGGAATGAGGGAGGCCAAGGAAAACATGCAGAACCTGAACTTTCTTGTGAGCGTGTCCAGCTTTCGAAACTCCATGACAGACTAGGGCCCACTCTTGGCCTTGGGGATAAGGGGATTCTGGGAATAGAAATTCCTGCCCCTGAATTCCAGAGGGACCTCCTCTATTGCCCCCAACACAAGGTGGGACTGAAGCCCCTGACCGAGGAGCTGCTCGTGAGAAGAGTCCCTGGGCCTACCATCAAGGTCAGGGCCCAGTGTCGTGGGAGCATGTCATTGCAGAGGCCAGGACACCGAAGGTGCTGGGGGAGCTTCCCAATTGCAGTGCCAAGAACAGGAGTGGGAGAAATACCAACCACCGAGGTGCAATGACTGCCAGTCTCTCAGGCCTCAGACCAGCCCCTGCTCAACCGGGCCTTCTTGTGTGGCACCAGAGTGGTGCTGAGCAGGGCAGTTCGCCTTTCAGGCTGGGGACCGGTGTCAGTGGTCCTCATGCCTCTTTAAACAATGCCAAGAGTGTCCCACACTGATGCTGGTGCACTGTACACCAAGGCTGGTGTGCTGCACACCTAAGAAGCCAGTGCCGGGTCTGGATCGAGGGTTGAAGTGCAAACTACATAGAGGCGTTTCAAGCGCTGGTCTCCCACAAACACTGCACTTAACTGATAGGTGTCCTTCATCTCAACCCTACAGGCAATCTCTATGCGGGGCCCCTCTGGGCACTGACTTGCCTTAAGTGACAGTTCTTAACCCCCCCCCACCCCCCGAATGTCCCAGAGGAACTCAGAGAACAAAACCCAACCAAAGGTGGGGGACCCCCCCCAACCACAACTAGATAATTAAGAGCTAGCTAACTCTTAACAGGAAACATGGGAAAAGACAGCTAGGGTTGTCTTGCAGAGCAAAGGAACAAGCACTCCAGCAACCAGCACTGGTGATAAGAAGGACCTGAGAGGGTGGGGGGCCGGCAGAGCCCTATATACCACACCATGCAGGCACGTCTCCAGGCGCTCCACAGCCAACCCCACAGGCAGCGCTAAGGGAAACCCTGATGCTCATGCATGCACACGGGCAAGCACCCCATATCCTGCCTGCCACTGCCTCACAAACAGATCGCCATGGAGCAGGGCAGCATCAGCCCCAAGAAACGAGAGCAGAGAGAGGAGGGACTTGCCCAAGCTCTCAGATGGGGCAAAGTCAGAAGCAGGATCTAGATCTGAGCCATGCTGTTACCGCACCCCTCCCTTCCTGTAGCAGCACAGTGCTTGGGAAGGAACTGGGTGCCAGCCTCCGAAGACACCGAAGCCTGGGCAAGATGGACCCCAGAGGTGTTCTCTCTCTTTGGTCTCCAATGCCTGCCTAGACCCAACAGTGCCCTCCATGGGGGGAGGGGTACTCATAGCCACAGACTCCTTAGGGCAAGTGGCCTTTGATCTGGATTACAAGGAACCTGCATCGGATCATTCCTACCTTGGAGAACTGGATGAGGGCAAGGGCAGGCTGCAGCACTGACTTCTCTGCTCATAACATCCCTCCTTTGGCTGGAGACCTGGTTTGGCATTTCCAGCGCACCAGAAATGAGAACAAACCTCTCAACTGCAGCATGGGCTCCCCATGAGTCGGGGAGAACAGGCGGAGCACACACTGCAGGAAGAGGGAGAAGCCGCAACGGCACCTTCTGTTCAAGAGCAGCAGCTGCCTCTTCAGGATGCTCTGCAGCTCTGCACTGCCACTGGTCCTGCATTTCCCTGAGGCTGCCTCAGTTCTGTGCTGGGGGGCTCAGTGCTCAGCCAGGCCTTTCACCTGCTGGTTTGACTCCTGCAGCAAGCTGGGACTGAGGTGGTCCCCATACCCATCTGCAAGCACCAGCTGGGGCACAACACAGCTGTTCATCCTGGGATTGCTTCTCAGGGTGGCTCCCTTCTCACCAGCTAGAGAGGATCCTTCAGGCCCTGGCTGCCCTGAGACTTGCACTCTCCGACCCGCTGGGACACTCCAGGACTTTCTCTCTGGGATTCACTCCCAAGGCTGGTGTCCCACAAGGCATTGGGCCAAGCACATGGGACGTGTATCCAAATTCGGTTTTGCTGCCTTTGGCCTTTCCTAGGACAGGTGCTCAAGCTGCACTTCACTCCCTAAAGGACGGCAGCCATTGGTGGGTCCTGCCTTGGCCCTACTGATAGGAAACCACTGCTTCCAACTGGATACCCAGGGGAACCCACAGGAGACCAGACACAGTCAGCATCTCTGTTCTTGCAGTAGTTTCCCTAGACACACAACTGTTGGCTGCTTGTTTCGAGGAACGTGGGCTGTGGCCAGCAGTTGAAAGCTGTGAGTTTCTTAACGAGGATTTGAAATCTAGAACCCTCTGTTCACTAGGTGAGCCTTAGTCAGGGGGCGGGGCTATCAGGAAGTCCAGGGCTTTATAAAGCCCGTCAGTAAGCGACCAGGTAGCTTTGCCAACAGGGGATGCTAACAGGGAGTTTCGTGAGGGAGTTTGGAAGGGGGTGAAGTACACTTGCCATACTTTTAAACTAAAACCAAAAAAACTTCCTGATTTAAATAAAAACCCTATCAATAACCTAAGCTGCTCTAGGAGAGAATGCAGGCAGAAGCCCAGCAGCAGAGTGGGGGCTATCCTGTTTATTGCACCCAGTGTAGCATGAATGATTATCTGCCCTATGGATGGGTGGCGTATGTGTGCATTCGGTGCAAGGAGCTCCTGGCCCTCAGAGACCGCGTACAGGCTTTGGAGGCCAGGATGGCTGAATTGGAGGCACTAACAAAGGCCGAGAGGTACGTAGATGAGGCTTTCCGGGACACTGTAGAACTGTCCCACCCAGAGTCAGACAGCCCCTGGGCTGTTGAGGATGGTGAAAGGCTCAAGGAAGGAGAACATTCAACTGGAGCAGAGGGAAACCATCCCATAGTTGGGATCCTCCTTCCAGAGAATGTTGTGGTCTCCTCTCACGCTGAGGATACCTCTCCGGGAGAGGGAACTCCAGTCATTAGGAAAAGGCAGGTGTTCGTAGTGGGGGGATTCAAGCATTAGAAACATAGACAGCTGGGTGTGAAGGAGCACATGGATCAGACAGACATCTCTTAAAGAAGGTCTATTAATAAAGATGTTCTATGTTCTAGTCAGGAGGAGAGGATGGAAGTATGGGTCACATCAGATGAGACACAATCAAATGAAAAAGAGTGGAACACATCAGGAAATGGCAGACAAACAGTGACAAAGTACTTGCACACAAATGCTAGAAGTCTAAATAATAAAATGGGTGAACTGGAGTGCCTAGTTTTAAAGGAGGATATGGACATAACAGGCATCACAGAAACTTGGTGGGATGAGGACAATCAATGGGACACAGTCATACCAGGGTACAAAAATATATCAGAAGGACAGAACAAGTCATGTAGAATCAAATGAAGTAAAAACCTTAAATAAGCCTAAATGTTCCATGGAATCTCTATGGATAGTAATTCCATGCTCCAATAATAAGTATATAACAGTAGGGATATATTATTAAACACCTGATTAGGATGGTGATAGTGACGATGAAATGCTCAGGGAGATTAGTGAAGCTATCAAAATAAAAAATTTAATAATAGTGCAGGATTTCAACTACCCCTGTATTGACTGGGCACACATCAACTCAGGACGGAATGCAAAGATAAAATTTCCTGATCCCTTAAATGACTGCTTCTTGGAGCAGCTGGTTCTGGAACCCACAAGAACATAAGAATGGCCATACTGGGTCAGACCAAAGGTCCATCGAGCCCAGCATCCCATCTGCCGACGGTGGCCAATGCCAGGTGCCCCAGAGAAGGAGAACAGAAGACAATGATCAAGTGATTTATCTCCTGCCATCCATCTCCTGCCCTTGTTATGAAGGCTAGGGCACCATACTTTATCCCTGGCTAATAGCCATTTATGGACCTAACCTGCAAAAATTTATCAAGCTCTTTTTTAAACCCTAATAGAGTCCTGGCCTTCACAGCCTCCTCGGGCAAGGAGTTCCACAGGTTGACTGTGCGCTGTGTGAAGAAAAATTTCCTTTTATTAGTTTTGAACCTACTACCCATCAATTTCATTTGGTGTCCCCTAGTTCTTGTATTATGGGAAAAGGTAAATAATTTTTCTATAATCACTTTCTCCACACCATTCATGATTTTATATACCTCTATCATATCGCCCCTCAATCGCCTTTTTTCCAAACTGAAAAGTCCCAGTCTCTCTAGCCTCTCCCCATATGGGACCCTTTCCAAGCCCCTAATCATCTTAGTCGCCCTTTTCTGAACCTTTTCTAATGCCAATATATCTTTTTTGAGGTGAGGAGACCACATCTGCACGCAGTACTCGAGATGTGGGCGTACCATAGTTTTATATAGGGGAAGTATGATATCTTTTGTCTTATTATCTATCCCTTTTTTAATAATTCCTAACATCCTATTTGCCTTACTAACTGCCGCTGCACACTGCGTGGATGTCTTCATAGAACTATCCACTATAACTCCAAGATCCCTTTCCTGATCTGTCGTAGCTAAATTTGACCCCATCATGTAGTACGTGTAATTTGGGTTATTTTTTCCAACATGCATTACCTTACACTTACCCACATTAAATTTCATTTGCCATTTTGCTGCCCAATCACTCAGTTTGCTGAGATCTTTTTGTAGTTCTTCACAATCCCTTTTGCTTTTGACTGTCCTGAACAACTTTGTGTCATCTGCAAACTTGGCCACCTCACTGCTTACCTCATTTTCTAGATCATTGATGAACAAGTTGAACAGGATTGGTCCCAGTACTGACCCCTGGGGAACACCACTAGTTACCCTCCTCCATTGTGAAAATTTACCATTTATTCCCACCCTTTGTTTTCTGTCTTTTAACCAATTCTTGATCCATGAAAGGACCTTTCCTCCTATCCCATGACCACCTAATTTACGTAAAAGCCTTTGGTGTGGGACCGTGTCAAAGGCTTTCTGGAAATCTAGGTATATTATATCCACTGGGTGCCCCTTGTCCGCATGTTTATTAACCCCTTCAAAGAATTCTAACAGATTAGTTAGACACGACTTCCCTCTGCAGAAACCATGCTGACTTTTGCCCAACAATTCGTGCTCTTCTATGTGCCTTGCAATTTTACTCTTTACTAGTGTTTCTACTAATTTGCCTGGTACTGATGTTAAACTTATCGGTCTATAATTGCCAGGATCTCCTCTAGAGCCTTTTTTAAATATTGGTGTTATATTGGCCATCTTCCAGTCATTTGGTACCAAAGTGGATTTAAAGGATAGGTTACAAACCACTGTTAATAACTCCGCAATTTCACATTTGAGTTCTTTCAGAACCCTTGGGTGAATGCCGTCTGGTCCTGGAGACTTGTTACTATTCAGCTTATCAATTAATTCCATAACCTCCTCTAATGTCACTTCAATCTGAGTGAGTTCCTCAGATTTGTCACCTAAAAAGGCTGGCTCAGATTTAGGAACCTCTGTAACATCCTCAGCCGTGAAGACTGAAGCAAAGAAATCATTTAATCGCTCCGCAATGGCACTGTCTTCCTTGATCGCTCCTTTTATATCTTTATCATCCAAGGGCCCCACTGCTTTTTTAGCGGGCTTCCTGCTTCTAATGTATTTAAAAAACATTTTACTATCATTTTTTGAATTTTTGGCTAGCTGTTCCTCAAACTCTTTTTTGGCTTTTCTTACTACATTATGACACTTAATTTGGGAGTGTTTATGTTCCTTTCTATTTTCCTCACTAGGATTTGACTTCCACTTTTTAAAAGCTGCCCTTTTCTCTCTCACTGCCTGTTTAACATGGCTGTTTAGCCATGGTGGTTCTTTGTTAGGTCTCTTACTGTGTTTTTTTATTTGGGGTATACATTTAAGTTGGGCCTCTAGTATGGTGTCTTTAAACAGTTCCCATGCAGCTTCCAGGGATTTTAGTTTAATTACTCTCCCTTTTAGTTTCTGTTTAACTAGCTTCCTCATTTTAGTGTAATTCCCCTTTTTGAAATTAAATGCCAGAGTGTTTGACCGCTGCGGTGTTCTTCCCAACACAGGAATATTAAAAGTTATTATATTGTGGTCACTATTTCCAAGCGGTCCAGTAACAGTTACCTCTTGGACCAGATCCTGCGTTCCAGTCAAGACTAGGTCGAGAATCGACTCTCCCCTTGTGGGTTCCTGTACTAGCTGCTCCAAGAAGCAGTCATTTAAGGCATCAAGAAATTTAATCTCTGAATCCCGTCCTGAGGTGACATGCACCCAATCAATATGGGGATAATTGAAATCTCCTATTATTACTGTGTTTTTTATTTTGGTAGCCTCTCTAATCTCCCTTATCATTTCAGCATCACTATCACTGTCCTGGTTAGGTGGTCGGTAATATATTCCTAATGCCATATTCATATTAGAGGAATGAATTGTTATCCATAATGATTCTATGGAACATTTTGATTCCTTTAGGATTTTTACTTCATTTGATTCTATATTATCCTTCACATATAGTACCACTCCGCCACCCGCACGACCTGTTCTGTCTTTCCGATATAATTTATATCCCGGTATGATAGTGTCCCACTGATTGTCCTCATTCCACCATGTTTCTGAGATGCCTATTATGTCAACTTCCTCCTTTGATATGAGGTACTCCAGTTCACCCATCTTATTAGACAGACTCCTAGCATTAGTGTAAAAGCATGTTAGAAAACTACCACTATTTATATGTCCGCCTTTCACAGACACATTGGATTTTTTTATGCACGATTGTTTCACATCTGATCTTGCCCATATATTATTTCCCACGTTCCCTATCTGACTAACTTCTAGGGAATCCCTACCTATGAAGCCTCGTGTAAGAGAAGTCTCCGTCCGATCCAGGTGCTCCCCCGCACCAATCGGCTTTCCCCCACCTCTTAGTTTAAAAACTGCTCTACGACCTTTTTAATGTTTAATGCCAGCAGTCTGGATCCACCTTGATTTAGGTGGAGCCCATCATTCCTGTATAGGCTCCCCCTACCCCAAAAGTGTCCCCAGTTCCTAATAAATCTAAACCCCTCTTCCCTGCACCATCGTCTCAACCACGCATTGAGACTCTGAAGTTCTGCCTGTCTATCTGGCCCTGCGCGTGGAACTGGAAGCATTTCAGAGAATGCCACCAAAGATGTTCTGGATTTCAGTCTCTTTCCTAGTAACCTAAATTTGGCCTCCAGAACATCTCTTCTACCCTTCCCTATGTCATTGGTACCAACATGTACCACGACGACCGGCTCCTCCCCAGCACTGCCCATAAGTCTGTCTAGATGCCTCGAGAGATCCGCAACCTTCGCACCAGGCAGGCAAGTAACCATACGGTTCTCTCGGTCATCACAAACCCAACTATCTATATTTCTAATGATCGAATCCCCCACTACTAAAACCTGCTTCTTCCTAACAGCTGGAGCTCCCTCCCCCGGAGAAGTATCCTCGGCACGAGAGGATACAACATCACCCTCTGGAAGGAGGGTCCCAACTATGGGATGGTTTCCCTCTGCTCCCATTGACTGCTCTCCTTCCCTGAGCCTTTCATCCTCCGTAACAGCATCAGGACTGTCAGATTGGAGGTGGGACAGCCCTACTATGTCCCGGAAAGTCTCATCCACAAACACCTCTGCCTTCCTTAGCTCCTCCAGTTCAGCCACCCTGGCCTCCAAAGCACGCACTCGGTCTCTGAGGGCCAGGAGCTCCTTGCATCGAGCGCACACATACGCCACCCACCCACAGGGTAGGTAGTCATACATACTGCACTCGACACAATAAACAGGATAGCCCCCACTCTGCTGCTGGGCTTCTGCCTCCATTTCCTACTCTAATTATATATGAGGGTTAATTAAATGTTTCAGATAGAGGTTGTTATAAAGGATTTAGTTTAAGGGCAATAGAAGTCACTGGCTCCCCCCAAGCTCCCCCTCTCAAAACTCCCTCCTGTTAGCACTCACCCTGTCCGCAAGCACCCGGTCGCAAAGCTCCCTGGTCACTTACCAGCAGGGTTTAAGTGCTCGGCCTCCCTGATAGCTCCTCCCTCTGCCTACAGCTCAGCCAATCAGCACACGGTGTTTCAATTCAAACCTAATCAGCTTCCAACTGCCTGCCTGAGCACACAGCCCCAAGGTGCTTTAGTTTGCTCCTTCCTTCTCCTCCTCCAGGAGAGCCTCTCAAAACTCCCTCCTGTTAGCACTCACCCTGTTCGCGAGGATATTCTTGATTTAGTCCTAAGTGAAGCACAAGATCTGGTTCAAGAGGTAAATATAACTGGACCGCTTGGAAATAGTGACCATAATATAATTAAAAATTTTCCCAACACAGGAATGTTAACACACCTCAGCAGCCCAACACCATAGCATTTAATTTCAGAAAGGAGAACTACACAAAAATGAAGAAGATAGTTAAACAGAAATTAAAAAGTAAAGTGACAAAAGTAAAATCTCTACAAGCTGCATGGAAACTTTTCAAAGACACCATAATAGAGGCCCAACTTAAATGTATGCCCCAAATTAAAACACACCAAACCAAAAGAGTGCCACCGTGGCTTAACAACCAAGTAAAACAAGCAGTGACATATAATAAAACATCTTTTAAAAAAGTGGAAGTCAAATCCTAGTGAAGAAAATAGAAAGGAGCATAAACTTTGTCAAATTAAGTGTAAAAATATCATAAGAAAAGCCAAAAAGGACTTTGAAGAGCAGCTAGCCAAAAACTCAAAAAGTAATTGTAAAATGTTTAAGTATATCAGAAGCAGCTAAACGGCAACTAGTGGGGCCCTTGGACGATCGAGATGTTAAAGGAGCACTCAAAAATGATACAGTCACAGTGGAGACGCTAAATGAATTCTTTGCAACAGTCTTCACACCTGAGGATATTCGGAAGATTCCCAAACCTGAGCCATTCTTTGTAGGTGACAAATCTGAGGAATTGTCTCAGATTGAGGCGTCATTAAAGGAGGTTTTGGAACAAATTGATAAACTTAACAGTAACAAGTCACCGGGACCAGATGGCATTCACCCAAGAGTTCTGAAAGAACTCAAATGGGAAATTGCAAAACTATTAACTGTGGTTTAAACCTATCCTTTAAATCAGCTTCCGTACCTATTGACTGGAAGATAGCTAACGTGATGCCAATATTTAAAAAGGGCTCTAGAGGTGATCCTGGCAATTACAGACCAGTAAGTGTAATGGCAGTACTGGGCAAATTAGTTGAAACTGTAGTAAAGACTAAAACCGTCAGACATATGGATGAACATAACTTGTTGGGGGAAAAATCAACGTGATTTCTGTAAAGGGATATCCTGCCTTACTAATCTGCTAGAGTTCTTTGGGGGCGGAGGGAGGAGGTCAAACAAACATATGGACAAGGGGGATCCTTTGGATATAGTATACTTAGATTTCCAGAAAGCCTTTGACAAGGTCCCTCACTAAAGGCTCTTAGGTAAAGTAAGTTGTCATGGGATAAGAGGGAAGGTCCTTTTGTGGATTGATAACTGGTTAAAAGACAGGAAACAAAGGGTAGGAATGAATGGTCAGTTTTCAGAGTGGAGAGAGGTAACTAGTGGGGTCCCCTAAGGGTGTGTCCTGGCACCAATCCTATTCAACATATTTATAAATGATCTAGAGAAAGAAGTAAACAGTGAGGTGGAAAACTGCAAATGATACCAAACTGCTCAAGGTAGTTAAGACCCAAGCAGACTGTGAAGAGCTTCAAAAAGATCTCACCAAACTAAGTGATTGGGCAACAAAATGGGAAATGAAATTTAATGTTGATAAATGTAAAGTCATGTACATTGGAAAAAATAATCCCAACTATATACACAATATGATGGGGACTAATTTGGCTACAACTACTCAAGAGAGAGATCTTGGAGTCATTGTGGATAGTTCTCTGAAAACATCCCCTCAGTGTGCAGCCGCAGACTGTGAAGAGCTTCAGAAAGATCTCACCAAACTAAGTGATTAGGCAACAAAATGGCAAATGAAATTTAATGGTGATAAATGTAAAGTAATGCACATTGGTAAAAATAATCCCACTATACGGACAATATGATGATTCTATGAAAAGCCGGTTCCCCTCAGCACCATCTCCAGGGTTCCAGCTGACCACCCTCACCCTGCACTGCCAACCACCCCCACCCCGCCCAGCTTAGCCCCAGCTCACGCCAAATCCAGGACCTACCCCCGCTGCGCCTCTGCAGTTTAAATGTAGTAGGGGCTGGGCTACATTTAAACTGAAGAGCCACAGCAGTAAAAACTGTTATCTACTACACAATTAGTGAATTCCCCGCCTCTTAGCATCCTTACTCAAGACAACTATCCCCAAAAGAGAGAAAAGAGCAGCTCAACCCCCTCCTCTCTCACACAGCACCCCTAGTGACTGTCACAAGCTCCAGGGAGATAGCTCGGATCCGCTCTGCACCCAGCCAGGGCCCAGACCCTTTCATCTGTTATGCATGTTCAAATGTAAGTGAAGCCTCCGAAGGGAACAGGAGGGCAGAGGAAGGATGGAAGCAGGTGGCGGAGCTCCCGGGAGAAAGACAGCCCTGAGCCTGGACTAACCTTATGCTGCCTTCTGACACCAAAACGTGCTATGGCCTCAGGAGGCTCCCGGAGGCGGTAGCAATGGACTGCACGGTGGGGAAAGGAAGCCCTAGGCCTGGGACAAGCAAGCATGAGAACAGGCGTGCCAGGAAGAGCAGAGCAAAGGAAGAGTCCATCTCAACAGCAAGGAGAGCTTCCCGGGCTGGCAGCGAGATGGATCACCAAAGGGATGTCTCTCCCTGGATGGAGATGCAGAGGAAAGGGGGTCCCATTATGCTGGGAAGTGTCTCACCCAGGTGGAGCCCCTTGCTAGTAGAAGAGCAAGAGATGCTTTACATGAGCCATGTACACTGAACTGGACCCAGCGACACAGCACCCGGGGTAGGAACCTGTCCTGCACTGGGCTCCAGACCGGGAAGAGCTGGACACACAACAAACCAACTGGACTGAAAGTTTCCTCTGGACCAATGTGCCTTGTGCTGAGTACCCGAGCCCAGGCCCAACTGCTGGTGGTGGGAATTCCCTGGATTCTGTGCCAGTGAGAAAGAGGGAGCCCCGGAGGTAACACATAGAAACCTTTGCCCCCCCCCCCCATGGGAGTCACACCCACACATGGGGCTTCTTCCTTGCAGTCGCTGAGTCCCTGGGCCAGGGGAACAACCTTGTCACAGCACCCTTCACCTCCAAGCACACTCCTGTTACTGGCCCAAGAATACCTGCTGAACAGCTCCAGCAGCCCCACCCACAGACACAGGCAGTACCTAGCTGGGGGGGGGTCCTGCACTCGGTGCCTGTGCCAGTGACTGCACTCACGGCTCTTTGAGAGTCATCGTGGCATCCCGACTCCATTTACGCATCAGAAAGGGGGTTTTCCAGCTAACAGTCCTGCCAAGCCATGGGCCTGGGTACCTCACCAGCTCCAGGGTGGGTGCTACCCTCCCTCAGGCAGAGCAGGGATTTCCTGGGCTCCTACATCTTTAGGCACACTGCAGCTGGAGCTCAGTGCCAATCAACAGCAGGAGGGCAGGGCACTGAGCAGGACCAGAGGGGAGCACCCAACCCTTATTCAGCTGGGGGGGAGGGGGGGGAGGTTTACATTGCAATTAAGACTCGCAGCTAATCTGGGCCACCTGACTCAGGCTCACGGGGCTCAGGCTGTGATGTGGACATTGAAACGCAGGCTGCAGCATGCTCCAGTCCAAGCCGAACCGCTACACCACGGTTTCATAGCCCCGCAGCCCAAATAACTGACCTACGCCAGCCACAGCCACGCTGCAGGATAAACATGCCCCGAGGGAGGAGGGACCCCTTGGCAGAGCCATGGAGACATCCCCAGGAATCCCTTAGGCAGGACAACTGCTCAGCATCAGAGGACATTCTGCCTGCACCCTGCCCAAGACCAACCTCTCCCCACCATTGCTACAGAAAGAACAGATTCCCCTTCACTCTGCTCCAAGTCCTGCTCCAGACAGAGAGGCCTGGCAGGGAGCAGGTCGGGAAGTTCAAGGACACACTCTTATTCCAGCTGCTATACCAGGACTCGGATACAGCACGTGCTACACGCGACAGAGGGAGGATCGCACTACCACAGCGAACTCGGCGCGAGCATTCACGAGACAGCTGGCTCTCGCTGTCAGTACACAGGTGGCATCCATCGTGTTTCTGTATCTGCCAGCTCCCAGCAGACAGAAGCGCGCGCTGAATGGGAAGAGACCCACAAGCTGATGGCAGGAGACATTCCAGAGCCTAGGGCCTGGAGAGCTTCCCTGAAGAATGAGTCACTGAGCCACGCGTGCTCCAGCCCCACTCCTACTGCACACAGCACAGGCTCCCGAGTGGCAGCCTTCCCCTCAGTTACCAGCAGCCGCACCAGCCCCTTTGCTCAGATACCGCCTCCAACAGACTGCTCCGCTGCACAGCCGGGGTGTCCATTGCTCGCCTGCCCCACACACAGCTGGCTGGCTTCAGCACACCGCAAGCAGGAAGTGAACTCTCAACCCCCACAGGTTCCCTAAACGTCTCCCACCTCAGCCCCGTTCTGCAGCAGCCACTCTCACCTCAGTTATGGAAAGGCAGGGGAGGAGGGGAAGATGGAAGAAACAATCACTGGGCATTTGTTATGTGGCAGGTCCAGAAGCCACTTGCCCCAGATAGAGCAGAATCCCCCTGTAACAGTGACTCAGACTGGAAGGAAATCAAGCAGGTGGGATGATTTCTGGCAGAGAAAGAACAGCAGGAGTGGTACAGACCTCTTCCTCCTCAATGCGAGCAGGCTCAATCAGCAGATTATTGGCTTGATCAAACGACACCCCCTGTTAGGACAGGAACCAGCAAAGAGGCATGCGGATTAGTGGAGCAAAAACCAAACCCGCCACCATTACCACCACCACCACCACCACCACCACCACCCGACTGCACACCACTCAGCCACAGACCCTGCCACACAGCATGGGGAAAGAGCACCTCTCTCACACCACTAGCAACACTCACAGAGCCCCAGCCAGAACGCCAACCCTGTGAAGCCACTCTCAGAACTCCACGGCCTGGGACCACGCGGCCAGCGCTTGGCACTCAGGACCTAACTCCAGCCTCCCAAGCCAAGCTCTGCTTGCCACTGTTACCCCCTTGTGTCCCACCGAAGGAGGGCAGACGGACCGAACAATACAAGAGGGAGGAGAGAAGGGCCCAGTAGCACCACATGGGGACAGAGGCTACCCTGCAATCCCCCCGTCACCCTCCAGTGCGACAACCCATCCTCCCAGAGGCCACACGTTTCCTGCTCCCAAACCCATCGCAAGTACCCAGGAGACCTCTAGTAGGAGGCCCCTCAGGATGTCCCTAGGCAGCTCTTGTTATGCCAGAAACTCTCGGGCACTCTTCACTCTGGCCCATGCTGTCCCGCCTCCTCTCCGACTCCAACACTGTGGCTCACTGCAGCTCCCCAGGGACACAGGACCCATATCCCCACTCCAGGAGAGAAGCTTAGAGAAGAGGTCAGGCCTGCAAATCTGCCTGTCTGGAAAAGGGCCTGACAACCCCTGGAGAAGGGCAGCAGAGGCCTCACAACCACCAGCAGCACAGACATGGGAGAGACAGAAGCTGTGGCTCCAAAGCCCACATGATCTCCATTAGGCTTTGCCTGCCAAAGGGGCCCTAAGCCCATGGTGCCAGGCTGGCAGCCTGCTTGGTCCCAGCCACGGTCCAGATACTAGCTGAACTCGTTCGCAGCCTTAGGCACTCCTCACACACAGCAGGTCCCGATTCGTTTGCAGCTCAGAGAGGAGCCGGGCACCGGGGACCATGGGAGCCCCAGGGAGCAGTGCGGGCAAACAAGGAGGCAGCCACATCAGTGAATGAGAACCTGCCTCACTTTGGTCAGGGAGGCTCCCCAGCCACACAGGACAGAGGCCGCCTAGCCTGGACAGGCCCGTAAGCGTCAGCCCAAGACCTTACACCAGCTCCGAGGCACAGATCCAAGAGCTGGCATCTCGGGGGCAATTCCACAATGGAGACTCCCCCACACTGTAACTCTAAGTCTCTTCCGGCTTGGCCTGCCCCCCAACCTAGCCACCAGCTCCAAAGCCATTCCAGCTGACCCCCTGCTACCTCTTAGCCCCTCACCGGCCCATCTCCACGGTAACCCACAAACCCCTCTCCCCCACGTGCCTGCCCAAGCACATTCGCTCCACTCAGCTGGGCAGGCAGCAGGACGGTCCTCCCTAGCCCAGGTCCCCTCTGTGTGCCACAGGACCACTCCCACCGAGCCATGAGCACAGCTCCTGAGGCCATGGGAGAGCCGTGTGTGGGCTATTCTGCAGCCACCCCCTGCTCCGCTAGCGGGGCACTGCCATGCAACACACTGGGAGCAGGCACCCGGGCCCAGTGGGGGGGGGAGAGCGCACCCCAGGGCAGACGAGAGGGCGGGGGGAGAAAGCCTGTCAGGCCGGGGCTGGGGACGAGAACGACTCAGCAGGGAACACATCGAACAGCAAGGGCTGAGACAGTTTGGACGGACACAGGGAGGAGAGCCTGGAAAGCTGCCTAGGCTCCAAACCAGCAAGCACTCACCCCAAGACACCCACAGCAGAGCATCTCCTGAAGTCTCTCCTCTCCTGCTTCCTCGTCAAAACCGGGGGGCCTGCAGCTCAAAGCGCAGCCATCTAGGGCTCTGGATCCCCAGCCTCTGCCTCCCCTCAGCTGGACAGGCAGAAAGGAGCCAAGAGCAGCAGGGAGGGCCCAGCCTGTCCAGCACCCCCCACGGCCCTACCTTGACTGACGGCTGCGTGGGCAAGGCTCCATCCTTCACACTGTCCTCGTCCCAGGCCGCCTCCTGCTCTGGGGGTTCCACACTGTGACTGCAGCCCCCCAGCTCCTCCTCCTCCTCAGGGACCCCGTCACTGCTCAGCCCCTGCAGGAGCGCCACCACTGCCTCTGGCTTGGGCAGCTTAGTGATCTTAAAGTGTTTCTTATAGTGCGGGGTGTCCTTGCGGATCAGCCGCTGCTTCTCCACAGGGAATGGCCGCTCTTCATCGTCGTCCTCCTCCTCCTCGCTCCGGATCAGGGTGTCCTCAGCAAAATGCACGGAGGGCTACAAGGAGACAGACCCACGAATGGCAGCTGGTCCTGGGCACAATGCAGTGACAGCAGCCGTCTGTGACACAAGCAGGTCCACAAGCAATGTCCAGCCCAGCTGCCAGGGTCCTGCCAGAACCCTGGTGCCCCCAACCTTCTACTCCCACCTGATTTCCATGGGTCTCCTTAGCCTCTGCCTGTGCCCGGCTCCCACCTGCCCTCATCCCCGCTGCATACATCCCACCTCCCGTTCCCAGCCACACCTCCAGCCATCTCACTGAGGTTCGGCCGCTGGGAGATTTCCAGACAGGCCCCATCAGGATCCTCCCCAACACAACCCAGTGCAGCTCCTACCTCATTGTACTCCGCCTCCAGCTCCTCCTCGTGACCAACTGCCGGCTCCACTGCCTGCTCCTCCTCAGCCGCGGGCTTCATCTCGCTCTCCAGCTCCTGCCTTTCAGGCACTTGTCCGTTCAGCCTGGCGCCCCCTCCCCCCACCTCCTCCTCCTCCTCCCCCTCCCTGAAGTTGGCAGAGACAGTGCTGTTGGAGACATGCGAGTCCTCGCTGCGACTGGACATGGCGCTCAGCCGCTTCTCCTGGGGGAGTGGGACAGGCAGTGAGAACCAAGGCAGAAGCCAAAGGGCACCTAAAAGGGGGGGGAATAGGACCAGCCCTGACAGGTGCACACACCGGCCCAGCAGCATCCCCACTGCTTCAGCGGGCTGCCCGGCCTCCCCCATGCCACTGCAGCTCCCTCCATCCCGCTACCTGTCAGCACAGAGGCGGTCACCAACGTTATGCCAGAGGCAGGACGAGGCTTTGGCAGGGAACGCAGCGGCCAGCAGCCGCAGAACAGGGCTCTACCCAGCGTGCAACTAGGAGCCCTCTGCCTACAGCAAAGGGAAAGAGCATTGCTACAGCTCCTTCCCTCGGAGGGGGCCACGCTATCCCCTGGGCAGAGCTGCACAGACAAAATGACTCAGCCAAGCCAGGGCTGCGGCTAGGGCCAATCCCGAGTAACTGCCCCAAGAAGGCACAACTTTCCACACAGGCAAGCTGGCCTCCTCAGCTTTCCCCCTCTCAGGCCAACGGTGCCAGTTTTGATGCCCCCTTTTTTCCTTGTCCCTCTCTTGCTGCCCCCATGCATAGGACACCCACACTCCGTCAGTGCACCAGGCTTCCACGTGCTCTTCACTCCAGTGCCTTCTCAAGCGCTCCTTTGCCCAAGCCTACAGAGGTTGCCGCCCGCCCCCCGAGTCAATCCAATGAAGCCCCCGTTCCACAGCCGCTACGCTACTGGCTCCGATCTCTGCAAGGACACACAGTGCTCAGCTGGTGCACTGCTAGGCATCTAGAGTTTTGCGGCCTGCTCCCATGCCCTGTGCGGGGAACACTCACCTCTGAGCCAGGAGAATCCAGGTTCACATCGGGCTTTGCAGAGTACATCTCGTTGCGCCGAACTTCAATCACTTTCTTCATGACCTTCAGCTCACTGGGGTGAGGGGTTGCTCTGCGCTGCAGGCCCTGCCAGGGAGAGAGCCCAGAGATGGCCCAGCCCTTCAGACTGTGCACAAGCCCATCCGTCCGCTTTGACAGCACATTGGCCAAGCCCACGGGGAGATGCCGCCCCAACTGGGCCCCACAGCTACTGGACTGAATCCCCCGTTCTGTGCTATAGGGAGCAGGAGCCCTGAGGGGAGAATGCAGGTAGATTCCCCTCAATCTCTATGGTATTCCTTTAGGCTGTGGTGTCCAGCACACTAGCCACATGCAGCTATGTGGCTGGTTGAGTGTGACTAGTTCACTACAGCACTGGTTGGACACCATGACTGTAGGGCAGGCTCTTCCATCTTGAGTGAGCTGGCCCCAAGCAACAAACCCCACCAGGCGGTGGTAAGAAAGCCACCGGGCACATCATGGGGCTGAGGCCTAGGGACTCCTAGACCAGGCTCAGTACCTGGACTTGCTCTAACCTCCTTTTGCTAGAAGGGGTGCCTATTTGAAACCCAGGAAGTGGGCGGGCGAAGCGAAGGGGTGAGACTCCACTCGAGTGGCTCTCCATCGGCTACGGGGACACGTCCTGCTGAATGCTCTAGCACCCACAAATTGTTAACCCTTTACCTCCCTAGCGCCCACAATGCTCCCCATGCAGGAGCCTGGAGCAAACCAGCCAGCCATGTTTCTGGGGCTCTCTGACTTCACACATGCTGTTAATGCTAAGCGACTGATACGCAATCATGGCATACAGGGGTTTCCCTCCAGTCCCAAGGCAGGGGACTGTCTGTCTGGATCAAGAGGCTCTGGACAGGGATTTCAGGGACTGAAACCACCACCATGGGATGGCCATTTGGTGACCCTTTTGTGAAGTGAGTTAGTGGCCACAGTTCTATTCTTAACAGGTGTCCCCAATGCAAACTTGTGTAGGCCCCTTCGTGGCAACAGCTGTTCTTACCCGTGCCAGGCCGCACATTGCAACGTCTCTGGCATAGATGCCTCGGCACAGAGACTAGCTCCCCTCAACCTATAATGGTGCCCCCTTAGGGAGCCAAGAGCCCCAGATGCAGCTATACTGTATCACTCCCCTTGGGGAGACTCACTGCTCCTTGCCCTGCAGAAGTCCCCAGAGCACATTTCCCCAGGAGGCTGGCAAAGGCCTGGACAACCCTGGACACCTCTTTCTCTTACCCTTTTCTCAGCTCCAGCCTCCTCCTCGTCATCTGCTCTGGGCTCATCCAAGAACTGGATCACACTGACCCGGTTCAAGTTGGTGTCTGTCCAGCTCTCATCCATGCTGTTCTGCAGGAGATTCTCTGCGGAGAGAAGTGATGAGCAAGGAGGATGTGGGGGCCCCACCCACCAGGCCATCGCAATGAGAGAGCTCCCAGCCACCGAGCCGCAGGAGAGAGAGACAGTCACCAGGGTCCTGCCTCCCTCAGCGGGCCGTGATGGGGATTGCACTACACTACCACGAAGGACCCAGCTCCAGCGCTGGGGAGTAAGAGGGGAAGAAACAGAAGTGGGGCACTAAGACGACGACTAACCTCTCGATAAGCAGCAAAAGGATGCCACCTGCTGGAGAGCTTCACAACCCTGACGGGACTAATGTCTCTGGCACAGAGACTAGCTCCCCTCAGCCTGCAACAGTGTCCCCCCTTTGGGAGCCAAGAGCCCTGGGGTGCTGGGGGAGATGCAGCTCACACCTACCACAGCTCTGGGGGGACAGACACAGGTGTGCGAGCTTAAAATTCTCCAGCTTGGGGAGCTCCCCCATGTCACCTACTGGGAGCCCAGGTTTGACACATCACTCACAATAACCACAGAGCAGAGAACAGCCCAAGGGCGGTGAAGAGGAGACATCTGCGAACAGGAACAGACAACCCCCCCCCCAAGGGGAGAGAACACAGCCCTTCTCCCGAGGGCTCTCTCCCCGTTCTCCAGAGGAGGCAAGGTACTATGGGAAAAGCACTCACATGGGACCTCTTACCTAGACTAGGTGATGGCTGCTGGGGCAGCAGGTAACAGGTGAGAACCTTTTCGCCCGTCTTCTCATCATCTTCTGTCTGGAATTTCAGCATGGGCTGGGATTGGTTCTCTGCCAGCCACAGTGCCTTCAGGTTCAGATTTGTCAGAGCAAAGGGCAAGTTCTGCAGCCTGTATGAGAAACGTGGCTGATCAAATCCCCTTGGCCTAGAAGGAACCTCACCCAACCCTGAGGTTCAGTATCATCATCTATTTAGAGTTGACAATCCTAAGGAAGGGTAGAAGGGAGAACAGCAAAATAGAGACAATGGATTTCAGGAAGGCGGATTTTGGTAAGCTCAGAGAGCTGATAGGTAAGGTCCTATGGGAAGCAAGACTGAGGGGAAAAACATCTGAGGAGAGTTGGCAGTTTTTCAAAGAGACATTATTAAGGGCCCAAAAGCAAGCTATTCCGCTGTGTCGGAAAGATAGAAAATATGGCAAAAGACCGCCTTGGCTTAACCCCGAGATCTTGCATGATCTAAAAATAAAAGAGGAGTCATATAAAAAATGGAAAGTAGGACAAATTACAAAGGATGAATATAGGCAAACAACACAGGAATGCAGGGGCAAGATTAGAAAGGCAAAGGCACAAAATGAGCTCAAACTAGCAACAGGAATAAAGGGAAACAAGACGACTTTTTATAAATACATTAGAAGCAAGAGGAAGACCAAGGACAGGGTAGGCCCACTGGTCAGTGAGGAGGGAGAAACAGTAACAGGAAACTTGGAAATGGCAGAGATGCTTAAGGATTTCTTTGTTTCGGTCTTCACCGAGAAGTCTGAAGGAATGCCTAACATAGTGAATGCTAGTGGGAAAGGGGTAGGTTTAGAAGATAAAAATAAAAAAAGAACAAGTTAAAAATCACCTAGAAAAATTAGATGCCTGCAAGCCACCAGGGCCTGATGAAATGCATCCTAGAATACTCAAGGAGCTGATAGAGGAGGTATCTGAGCCTCTAGCTATCATCTTTGGAAAATCATGGGAGACAGGAGAGATTCCAGAAGACCGGAAAAGGGCAAATATAGTGCCCATCTATAAAAAGGGAAATAAGAACAACCCAGGAAACTACAGACCAGTTAGTTTAACTTCTGTGCCAGGGAAGATAATGGAGCAAGTAATTAAGGAAATCATCTGTAAACACTTGGAAGGTGGCAAGGTGATAGGGAACAGCCAGCATGGATTTGTAAAGAACAAATCATGTCATACCAATCTGATAGCTTTCTTTGATAGGATAACGAGTCTTGTGGATAAGGGAGAAGCGGTGGATGTGGTATACCTAGACTTTAGTAAGGCGTTTGATACGGTCTCGCATGATATTCTTATCAATAAACTAGGCAAATACAACTTAGATGGGGCTACTATAAAGTGGGTGCATTACTGGCTGGATAACCGTACTCAGAGAGTAGTTATTAATTGTTCACAATCCTGCTGGAAAGGTATAACAAGTGGGGTTCCGGAGGGGTCTGTTTTGGGACCGGCTCTCTTCAATATCTTCATCAATGATTTAGATATTGGTATAAGAAAGTATGCTTATTAAGTTCGCAGATGATACCAAGCTGGGAGGGGTTGCGATTGCTCTGGAGGATTGGGTCATAATTCAAAATGATCTGGACAAATTGGAGAAATGGTCTGAGCTAAACAGGATGAAGTTTAATAAAGACAAACGCAAAGTGCTCCACTTAGGAAGGAACAATCAGTTTCACACATACAGAATGGGAAGCAACTGTCTAGGAAGGAGTATGGCAGAAAGGGATCTAGGGGTTATAGTGGACCACAAGCTGAATGTGAGTCAGCAGTGTGATGCTGTTGCAAAAAAAGCAAACATGATTCTGGGATGCATTAACAGGTGTGTTGTGAGCAAGACACGAGAAGTCATTCTTCCGCTCTACTCTGCGCTGGTTAGGCCTCAGTTGGAGTATTGTGTCCAATTCCGGGCACCGCATTTCAAGAAGGATGTGGAGAAATTGGAGAGGGTCCAGAGAAGAGCAACAAGAATGATTAAAGGTCTAGAGAACACGACCTATGAAGGAAGACTGAAAGAATTGGGTTTGTTTAGTTTAGAAAAGAGAAGATTGAGGGGGGACTTGATAGCAGTTTTCAGGTATCTAAAAGGGTGTCATAAGGAGGAGGGAGAAAACTTGTTCATCTTGGCCTCTCAGGATAGAACAAGCAGCAATGGGCTTAAACTGCAGCAAGGGAGGTTTAGGTTGGACATTAGGAAAAAGTTCCTAACTGTCAGGGTGGTCAAACACTGGGATAAATTGCCCAGGGAGGTTGTGGAATCTCCATCTCTGGAGATATTTAAGAGTAGGTTAGATAAATGTCTCTCAGGGATGGTCTAGACAGTATTTGGTCCTGCCATGAGGGCAGGGGGCTGGACTCGATGACCTCTTGAGGTCCCTTCCAGTCCTAGTATTCTATGATAGCCTAGAGCAGGGCTACTCAATTTTGGAAGCCCCCCGGGTCACAATGATACTCAAGCACATGCCGAGGGCTGCAACTTAAGTGTGGTTGCACAGACATGCAAATATATGCAAATAGCTTCTTTCACACTGACAGGCAGGAATACAAAGATTAAGGCAAGACTACACAACACGCAGGCCCCATTTAAGTCAGCTCTGCTGATATTAATAAAATACAATATCTACCCGATTTCCACCCATCTCACAGCACTTTTCATGAGCAATGACAGGCCAGGAAATTAACTACTAAAACGCATCTCAACAGAAGACCATTCTATTGACTCGCCATTGTGAAGCATGTGCGCAGTGGAGGCCCTATTCAAAGGATCCCACCCACGGGCTGCATGTTGAGCCCTGCGTAAACCCAAACTGCCCCGAGGGCCACAAACAAATGGGCCACGAGCCGCGTGTTGAGTAGCCCTGGCATAGAGAGTACACGTATAAAGCTTGCAGGTGATAGCGAGCTGGCAGGGGTTGCGAGTGTTTGGAGGACAGGGTCATAATTCAAAATGATCTAAACACACTGGAGAAATGGTCTGAGGTAAAGAAGATGAAATTCAATAGGGAAAAATGCAAAGTATTCCACACAGAAAGAAACAATCAGCTGCAAACATATACAATTGGAAACGACTACCTACGAAGGCCTACCGTGGAAAGGGATCTGTGGGTCACAGCAGCCCATATGGTAAACATGAGTCAACAGTGTGACACTGTTGCAAAAAAAAAAATCAAACACCATTCTGTGACGCATTAGCCCAGTGGTCACCAACCAGTCGATCGGGATCGACTGGTAGATCTTGGAGCCTCTGACCGGTGATCCTGACTGGTTTGGCTGGGAGGCTATCAAGTGCTGGCACTTCAGTTACCCCTCCCCGCACTGCTGCTCATCTCCTGCCCTTTGCCTTGGAGCTGCCCCTCCCTCTGGGGAGCCTCCTGCTTGCTGTGCAGAACAGGGATGGGAGAGGAGGGTGCTGATGTCAAGGTGCCTCCTCTCCCACCCTGTACTCCTCTCTCCACAGAGCAGAGAGGGGGTACAACAGGACTTGGGAGGCAGTTTGCTGGCTGCTGTAGGGAGTGGGCCTGGGCCTGGGCCTGGGCCTGGGCAGAGGTAAGCCTGCCTCAGCCCCACTGCACCACCAAACAAGAGCCACCTGAGGTAAGCAGTGCCCAGCTGGAGCCCACATCCCAAACTCCAACCCAGTCATGAACCCCCTCCTGCACCCTATGACCCTGCCCTAGCCCCGAGTATCCCTGGATCAAAAGACGCCATCCCAGAGCCTGCACCTAGAACCCCTTCCTACAGCCCAGCTGTCTGCCCCAAGAGCAGCTCAGAGCCCCTCTCACACTCCAGATCCCTTAATCCAAGACCAGAGCCTGCACCCCAACCCTCTGCCCAGCCTGATGAAAGTGAGTGAGGATGGGCAAGAGGGGGAGGATGGAGTGAGCAGAGGCGGGGCCTTGGAAAATGGACAGGAAGGAGGTGGGGCAAGGGTAGTTATATTTGAGGTAGCTCTTGGATTGCATTTAAATTCAAAAAGTGATCTCGTGCTTAAAAAGGTTGGAGATCACTGTATTAGCAGGATTGTTGTGAGCAGGACACGAGAAGTCATTCTTGCGCTCTACTCTGCGCTGATTAGGTCTCAGTTGGAGTACTGTGTCCAGGTCTGGGCACCACATTTCAGGAAAGATGTTGACAAACTAGAGCAGTGTTTCTCAAACTGTGCTCCACAGAGCCCCAGGGCTCCGCGAGACATCTCCAGGGGCTCCGCAAGGTTGACAAACTGGAAACATCGATAGGTACAACACATACAATCAGTGGACTGCTGGGGCTCTGCATAAATTTTTACGCATGCAAAGGGGTCTGGAGCCCAAAAAGTTTGAGAACCACTGAACTAGAGCAAGTCCAGAGAAGCGCAACAGAAATGATAAAAGGTCTGGAAAACATGACTTGAGTGAAGATTGAAAGAAAAAACTGTTACTGACTTTCTTAACTGTTGTTTTTCGAGATGTGTTGCTCATGTCCATTCCTCTTAGGTGTGCGCTGCATGCACAGATTGTCGGAGAGTTTTCCCTTAGCGGTACCCGTCAGGCCAATCAGAGAGCCCCCTGGAGTGGCACCGCTATATCGGTGCATACATATCCCCACTGGCCCTCCAACCCCTCAGTCCCTTCTTGCCGAAACACCAACACAGGAGGCGGGCGGGATGAGGAATGGACGTGAGCAACACAGCTCGAAGAACAACAGCTACAAGGTAAGTAACCGTTTTTTTCTTCGAGTGATTGCTCGTGTCCATTCCATGTAGGTGATTCCAAAGCCAACCCCCAGGAGGCAGGGTCAGAGCCTACCTACAACACAGCCCTACCTACTGCAGCATCCTCTCTGGCGTGCTGCGTAATGGTGTAATGATCTGCAAAGGTGTGCACTGAGGACCAGGTAGCAGCCCTGCAAATCTCCACAATGGGCACCTGGGCCGCAAAAACCAGGGAAGAGGCTCACGCTCTCGTGGAGTGCGCCATAATGGGCGGGGCTGGAACCTGCGCCAGCTCGGAGCAGCTTTGATACAATCTGTGATCCAGGATGAAATACGCTGGGCCGACACTGGCCGGCCCTTCATCCTGTCTGCTGCAGACAAACAATTGAGAAGGGCTTGGTCCTCTCTAAATAAAAAGCTAAAGCACGCCTCACATCAAGAGCGTGTAAAGCCTGTTCCGTCCTGGACCTGTGGGGCTTGGGGTAAAACACTGGGAGAAAAATATTGTGGTGGACATGGAAGTACGAAACCACTTTGGGCAAAAAAAAGTCAGGGTGGGGTCGCAGCCTAACCTTATCCTTAAAAGAGACCGTATACAGGGGCTCCACTACTAGGGCCCTGAGTTCTGACACGCCTGGCTGAGGTAATGGCCACCAGGAAAGATTCCTTCCAGGAAAGGTGCAGAAGGGAAAACATAGCCAATGGTTCAAAGGGGGGCCCCCAGGAGCCTTGAGGGAACCAGATTTAGGTCCCAAGAGGGCACGGCTCACACACCTGAGGGTAAACCCTGTCTAATCCTTTGAAAAACCGGTGCACCAGGGGGTCCGAGGAAACGGTCCTACCCCCTGAGCCAGAGTGGAAAGCCGAAACAGCTGCTCAGTGCACCTGCACCGATGAGGGAGTCAGACCCTAACGCCTGAGCCCCAGGAGGTAGTCCAGGATAGCTGGCACAGGGGCCTCTGCAGGGGAAAACCCCTTGTCACCTGACCAGATTATGAAACATTTCCACTTTGCCAGGTAAGACCACCTGGTGGAAGGCTTCTGGCTCCCCAAGAGTATTGCCTGGACCTACTCCAAGCACTGCCTCTCTATAGCCGTCAGCCATGGAGCTTCCACGCCATGAGGTGGAGGGAGCGGAGGTTCGGGTGCTGGAGCCTGCCCAATTCCTGGGAGAGTAGGTCCAGGCACAGGGGGGAGGGCCAGAGGCTGCTCCACCGAGAGCATGAGGAGGTCCGGAAACTGATACTGATGAGACCAAGCCAGGGCTATTAGGATTACTGAGGCCTGGAACTCCCTGACCCTGAGAATTACTCTGTGGAACAGCAGGAAGTAGGGGAAAGCCATATAGCAGGCTCAGAGGCCAGGGGATTGTCAACGCATCCCCCAGAGACCCTGGGCTGTGCCCGAATAGGGAACAGAACCGGGGACACTTCCTGTTGACACGGGTGGTGAACAGGTCCAGGTGGGGAAACCCTCACCTGCGGAGAATGGAGAGGGCTACATCCGCCCTGAGACCCCGCTTGTGCCCCTGGAAGGACCTGCTGAGGCAGGCCGCCAGCTCGTTTTGGGCTCCGGGGAGATAAGAGGCCACCAGGTGAATATTGTGAGCCACACAGCACTCCCAGAGGAGAGCTTCCCTGCACAGGGGACAGGAGCGAGCACCACCCTGTATTTATATAAAACATCGCAGCCTTCTTGTTGGCCAGAATCGAAACGCACTTGTTTCAAAGCTGTGGAAGAAAGACCCCGCCAGCGAGGTGAATAGCTTCCAGCTCCCTGACATTGATATGGAGGGAGAGATCTTTCGGGCCCCACATACCTTGCGTCTGTAGGCTCCCGTGGTGAGCACTCCAGCCCGTATCAGAAGTGTCCGTTAACGAGCTGGAGACACAGAGAAGGACCGAGAAATAGCACCACCTCCTCGCACAGCCACTAGTCGAGGGAGCTCAGCACCTCTGCGGACACCGTCACCACCATGTCCATATGCTGCAAAGCTGGATTGTGGGTCTGCTCCAGTCAGTTGAAGCGGCCGTAACCTTAGCATGGCCAACCTCACCACGTAAGTACAGGCCACCATGAGACCCAGCAGCCTCATGCAACAGTGGGCTGTCGTGGTGAGAAACGACTGGAACCGTAATATGGTCTCTTCAGCACTGAGAAGCGCTCTCGGGGGGGGGGGGGGGGGGGGGACGACACAACCCTGGCCCTTGTCACATCCAGGAAAGCTCCCACGAATTCTATGGTTTGGGTAGGAACCAGGGTGGATTTGGCTTCGTTCAGAATAAGGCCCAGCCCGAGGAACGTCTCCCTTATAAGTTATATGGCTGACAACCTGCGACGGGGAAGAGTCCTTGACCAGCCAATCGTCCACGTATGGATAAATCTTGACTCATCGCTTCCTCGGAAAAGCAACCACCACTGCCATGCACTTTGTAAAAACCCTGTGGGCCGTAGCAAGGTCAAAAGGCCGGGCCGTGAACTGATAATGGTCAAGACCCACCATGAAGTGGATGAACTACCTGTGCGCAGGTGCAATAGAGATGTGAAAATAGGTGTCTGAGATTGAGGGCAGCGTACCAGTCTCCTAAGGTTAGGGAGGGAATGATGGAGACCAGGATCACCATCTTGAACTTGGATTTTACTATGAACACATTCAGGTCCCTCAGGGGGTAGAATCCACCCTTGGCCTTTGTGACCAGGAAATATCGGAAGTAGAAACTCTTTCCCCTGAGGTTGGAAGGAATCTCCTCTACTGCCCCCAGCTCGAGAAGCTTTTGCACCTCCAACCTGAGAAGATGCTCGTGAGAGGGGTCTCTGAAGGACGGGGAAGGGGAATAAAGGCGGCCAGGAGCGGAAGGTGCAAAGGGGATACGCTTCATCTCCATGTCCAGAACCCAACGGTCTATTTTAATATGCGACCAGGCATGGTGGAAGGGGAAGAGTCAATCAGTAAAGGGCCTCCAGGAAGCGGTGCCCTCTGCATGCCGAGCCATGGATGCCGGCTTGCCCTGGTGCCACATCAGCGATGGCGGCATTAAGTGCCCTGGTGCCATGGACTGGGCTGCCAGGATCAGAGCGCTAGACATCAGATGTGGACTCCTGAGAAGGGGAGGTCATTGGCACCGCAGGGCCCAATGGTGCCAGCGTTGATGTGAGCGCCAGGGAGTGTGCCACTGGACAGGGCGCCAGTGCGGGGGGTGGTGCCGGCCTGCCGTGGTCTGATGCCGTGGACGAGACCCGGGCCTGAGGCTGGTCCCAGTGCTACTGAGGAGGCAAGGGCGAGTCCACGGTCAACTCGATCAGTTCCCGTGCTGCCTCGAACATATCCAGCGTGGAGGGCCTCAACCGGTATGGGCTCTTCCATCATGCTGCAGCCCTTGGGCACGCTCAAATGGCCACGTTCAGGCCCAGGAGCAGTGACCCTCATGGCTAGAGCAGGTGCAACAGGATGCCCAGACTCAGAGTGCAGCGCGGGCGCGTGTCGGAGGGGACCTGCCCCTCTCCACCCTCCTTTTCTTGTGGGGCACCGGGAATTGCGACCAGTGCTGCACCACAGGACACCCTGAAGCCGACGAGGCTCCTGATGAACCTGGTGTCTTCCACACCGAGGGCGGTGCGCTGTGGGACTCCGGTGCCACGTCCGCTACCAGTGCCAGGCAAAGCGCTCACTCCACGAGGAGAATCTTCAAGCGCAAGTCCCTCTCACGCTGGGTCCCGGGGCTTAAAACTATGGCAGATTCTGCAATTAGCCAGGACGTGGGCCTCACACAGAGGCTTCAAACACGACTCGTGCAGGTCACCACGGGGCATAGTTTTTGAACAATCAGCACAGGGCTTAAACCCAGGCGAGCCCCAACTCAACAACTTATCTAACACTATCTATACAGAAAAAAAACCAACAAATGGTCTGGTAGCACTTTATAGACTAACAAAACATGTAGATGGTATCATGAGCTTTCGTGAGCACAGCCCACTTCTTCAGATGACCGGAGTTTGAGTAGGATATGAAAACTCAAAATAAACAGGAGAGGGGGGGAGAAAGAAAAAAGAAAAAAGGAAAGGGGGCGTGAGACAGAGCATCATTAAGTATCTGGAAAATGGGTACTTAAACCTAAGCAGATCAAAGTAGATAGATAGATGCTAAGACAGGAAGGATACCATTCTCAGATCTGTTAGCAGCTTCAGTGGTTATGAAGTAGGTAGTGTCCTAGCCGGCCCATATCGCGACTGAGTCCATTAGCATGTGAACTGAATTTGTGGATGAAGCGAGATTTCAATCCTTCCCTATATATTTGGCTTATGGAGCTGGCCTGGGACAAGACAGCCACCTGCAGGTCTGTTAAAGTACGGTTAGGTAAGCAGAAATGTTCACCAACAGGCTTGTGTGTGTTCCCTTTACGTATATCCGATTTGTGTCCATTGATTCTTTCCCACAGAGACCGTCCAGTTTGTCCAATATATATAGCAATGGGGCACTGCTGGCATTTGATGGCATAGATCAAATTACTAGATGTGCAATCAAATGACCCTTGGATTTTGTGGCTTATGTTGTTTGCTCCCGTGATGAATTCGTCAGTGTAGATATGTGGGCAGAGTTGGCATCTTTTTTGGTTGCAGGGCTGGGTTCCTGGAGGCTTATGATGTGGTCGTGTGGCATGGTTATCAGAAAGAATGCATTTCAGGTTAGGGGGTTGTCTGTAAACAAGAATAGGTTTTTCTCCTAAGGCCTCAGAGTGAGGGATCATTTTCCAAGATGGGTTGTATATTGTGTATAATGCATTGGAGAGGTCCGAGTTGTGGACTGTAGGTAACAAGAGGAGTTCTGTTATTTTCTCTTTTGGGTCTGTCTTGAAGTAGTTCATGTCTGGGTATTTTTTTGGTTCTGTCAATTTGTTTTTTCACTTCCCCAGGTGGGTATTTCAGTTTTAGGAATGCTCTGTAAAGATCCTGTAGGTGATTGTCTCTGTCTGTGGGGTCGGCGCAAATCCGGTTGTATTGTAGTGCTTGGCTGTATACAATCGACTGAAAAATGTGTCTGGGATGGAAGCCGGAAGCATGAAAGTAAGTGTAGCAGTCAGTGGCTTTTCAATATAGGGTGGTGGAAATTTGAACATTATTTAACTGTACTGTAGTGTCCAGGAAGTGGATTTCCCTTGTGGACTGGTCCAGGCTGAGGTTGACAGTAGGGTGGAAGTTGTTGAAATCCTTGTGGAATTCTTCAAGAGTGTCTTTTCTGTGGGTCCATATGATGAAGATGTCATCGATGTAGCATAAGTAAAGTAGAGGTATTAGGGGGCGAGAGCTGAGGAAACGTTGTTCAAGGTCAGCCATAAAGATGTTGGCATATCGTAGTGCCATGCCGGTGCCCATGGCTGTGCCGCTGATTTGGAGATAGAAATTGTTTCTGAATTGGAAGTAGTTGTGGGTGAGGACAAAGTCGCAGAGCTCTGTAATCAGGTGTGCAGTGTTGTCATCGGAGATGGCGTTCCTGATGGCCTGTAATCCGTCTTCGTGTGGAATGTTGGGGTAGAGGGCTTCTACATCCATGGTGGCCAGGATGGTATTTTCAGGAAGAGTATTGATGTTTTGAAGTTTCCTCAGGAAGTCAGTGGTATTGCGGAGGTAGCTTGGAGTGTTGGTAGCATAGGGTCTGAGGAAGGAGTCAATATAGCCAGATAATCCTGTGGTAAGTGTGCCAATGCTGGAGATGATGGGCCATCCGGGATTACCAGGTTTGTGTATTTTGGGTAGTAGATAGAATGTTCCTGGTCGGGGATTGGCTGAGGGGGGGGGGGGGGAAGAAGAGAGCGTAAATTTGTTCCTGAGTAGCATCAGGGAGTTTCATGAGCAGTTTTTTCATTTTTTTTGGTATTCCTTAGTGGGGTCACAGGAGAGAGGCCTGTAGAATCTGCTATTTGTGAGTTGTCTGTTCACCTCCTGTTCATAATCTGTCCTGTTCGTGATGACTACAGCACCTCCTTTGTCAGCTTCTTGGATTATGATGTTAGGATTGGTTTTGAGGCTGTGAATAGCATTGCGTTCTGCATGACTGAGGTTGTATGTTATATGCTGTTGTTACTTAACAGGGAAAGCAACTTGGAGGAAACAAAGGGAAACAACTAAGTGCTAACTACTCTAAAGGACTTGCGGATACCGGTGGGATCCCGCTGACAAACAAGCGAGAAGGGAGCTCCAACAATGGTGACAGGAGGTAAGAAGGGACTGAGGGGGTGGAGGGCCAGCAGGGATATGTATGCACCAATATTGCGGCACCACACCAGGGGGCGCCCTGGCTGGCCTGACAGGTACCACTAAGGGAAACTCTTAGGTGTGCGTGTACGGCTTGTCCAAGTGGAATGGATATGAGCATGCACTCGAAGAAGAACTGGGCTTGCTTAGTCTGGGAAAAAAAAGGCAGGGGACATGACAACACCTTTCAAGTACCTAAAAGTGTGTTACAAGAAAGAGGGGAGAAAATTATTCTCCTTCAGGTCTGATGATAGGAAAAGAAGCAGTAAACTTTAAATTGCAGCATGGGAGGTTTGAACATCAGGAAAAGCTTTGTTTGGGTGGTTAAAATGCTGGAATAAATTGCCTGTGGAGGTTGTGGCATCTCCATCATTGGAGATTTAAGGCAGATAAGACAAACACCCGTCAGAGATGAGCTAGATCATAGACTCAGAGAATCCTAGGGCTGGAAAAGACCTCATGAAGTCATCAAGTCCAGTCCCCTGCCCAAAGCAGGACCAACCCCAACTAAATCATCCCAGCCAGGGCTTTGTCAAGCCAGGACTTAACCTCTAGGGATGGAGATTCCACCCCCTTCCTAGAGAACCCGTCCCAGTGCTTCACCACACTCCTAGTGAAATAGTTTTTCCTAATATCCAACATAGACCTCCCCCACTGCAACTTGATGGCACTTGGTCCTGCCATGAGGGCAAGGGGACTGGAGCTGCTGTCCTTGTTTCATAGAGGATTCCATGAAACAAGGAGGAAAAACAGCATCTGCTAAAACTAAACATTTTCAAATCAATTTACACCTAAGTGCCGTAAAGAAACCAGCTGAGGAGCTCTCTGAATCACAAATGTTAAAAGTTAACAAACCATGGAAAGCTCCAGAGGAATGGAACATAGTTTCAATATTGATAAAGGATAAAAGGGATGACCCAGGAACTAGAGACCAGTTAACTTGGCACTGACCGATGTAAAATAATGGAACAGTTTATTTGGGGCTCCCTGAACAAAGAATTAACGGCTAAAACTATAATTAATGACAATCAGCATGGCTTCATGAAAAGTTGGTCTTTGTCAAACTCTTGGGGGAGGGGCTGGCAGGCACAGGATTACAGCTCTGGCTGATGGAGAAAACTACACTGATATGCTATACTTGGATTTTGCCAAGACATTTGATTTAATACCACACAACATTTTGAATTAAATAAAGTGATCTCAATCAGTGAAGCCATTTCTAACATGGTCCTATCGCTATCAGTGAGAGAGAGGATGATTAAAACCTCTGCTGGAGAAGTTTGCAGATGGTGGGTGGAGGTCACAGTAAACCGGGAGAAAGGTTACTGGGAGAGTGATCTGAGTCACTCAGTGAAATGGTCCTGGTCTAACAAAATACATTAAAAATGCAGATTATACCGAAGGGTTGGGAGACCCTTTTGGAAAGTAGTGACTCAGGAGGGGTCAGAGGTCACTGTGGGGGCCCAGCATGAGCTCTCAGTGCAACTCTGTGGCTACTGACATCCTTGGGTGCAGAACAGGAAGTGGAGAGGTGCCTCTGCCCACAAGCCAGCAGACTACGGCACACGGAAGAGAGATCTGGTTGAGAACCTGCCTGCTACGCAACAGCTTGGGATACTGTGCAGTCTGGAGAGAAAGGGGCTGCCCCACTCAGAGACTTGCATCTGTAGCGGTAGCCAGCCATGCTCCTGGGCTTCATGAGACTAACTGGCACCGAGGCCTTGTGCTGTCCTTTACCGGGGCACTGCACTCTGAGCGCGACACTCGTGGATACAAGGACTGAGGAACGGTAGAAGCTGGAGTTGGAGAGGAGGGGACAAGAGGTTTGAGAGATGGAGCTAAGTGGCTGCTGGATCAGTCAGGGGCAGGAGCAGGGCCAAGCAAGATTCTTCTGTGGGTTTGCACATGGCGACACCATGTCCCTCCAGAGCATATCGGAGCCCACCAGCCCTCTGTTCTCCTCTCCCCCATGTGGCCTCTCTGAGGGGCACGCCTGCATGCTGAGCCAGCCCTGTCCAGGCCCTGCAGGCACTCACCTGTTACCTGCCACATCCAGCACATGGAGCTCCGTGGTGCTGGCGAGTTCGGGAGGCAAAAGTGCCAGGCGGTTGTCCCGCAGGGACAGCACGTTCAGACTGGCACACCCCCCAATCTCCGAGGGAAGTGCTGTCAGCCGGTTCCGGTCCACATTCAAATTGGTCAGCTTGGTCAGCTTCCCCAGTGACTTTGGCAAGGCCTGAGGGGAGAGGAGACAGCATAGGAGCTTTGACGCCAGAGGTTTTGCTACGGTGGGACTCGCAATCTCATGGCAAAATAAATGGGAAAGAATATCAGAACGGCCACACTGAGTCAGATCAAAGATATGGCTACCCCAGTGTCCTGGCTGCTGTGGGCAGACAGTGGAAAGAGCTTCAAAGGAATGAGCAGACCAGGGAATCATCAAGCGATCCCTCCCGTCCCAGCTTCAGGCAAAGAGAGGGCAGGGACACTTCACAAGCCTGCACATCCTGGTTATCCAAGCAGGAAGCTAGCCAAGATATTTAGCGCCATCACCTCATGGCAGGGGGAGGGCACAACACCTACAGCACGCCACTGATAACTAAGGCTACATTTTAGTCACAGGTATTTTTAGCTAAAGTCATGGACATGTCAACGGCAGTAAGCACAAATTCACAGCCCGTAACCTGTGCTATAGACTCCTGACTAAATCCTGGGGATGGTGGGGTAAGGGAAGGAGGCACCACAGATGTTGGGAGGGTGAATCTGGCCCCCCTGCTGGTTCTGGGAGGGGTACAGCCCACTTGGAGGTGTCAGAGCTGGCAAGCTCCCTACCTGGCTCCGCACCTCCCAGGAAAGTGGCGACCTCCCCCTACCTCAGCTCCTCTGCAGAGGCAAAGCCAGACCACAATGTGAACTACAGGAGTGGGGACACTGGCTGTTGGAGAAGCTCCCCATCAAGCCCAGCCCCGGTGTCTCCCAGCAGGAGGTGCTGTGGGGAGAAGGGCAGGAATGGGAGCAGGAGCTCCCAGCTACTCTGCCCCATCTACTCTGGTCCAAAAGAAAAAGCGAACAGAATGTTGGGAATCAGTGAGAAAGGGACAGCTAAGACAGAAAATATCCTATCCGTGGTATAAACACTGCATGCAGATGTGGTCACCTCCCCACAACAAGAGATTAGGGAGTTGGAAAAACTATAAGAGGCACCAGGTTTAAAAACAACAAAGAGAACTACATTCAATGCACATTCTGTGGAACTCCTTACCGGGGGAAGTTGGAGGCCAAGAGCGTACCAGAGTTCAAAACAGAACTAGATAAACTCATGAAGGACAGGTTCATCAATGGCAATTAGCCTAGAAGGGCAGGGACGGTGGCCCTCTCCTCTGTTTGTCAGGGGATCACTCGATTCCCTATTTCTGTTCACTTCCTCTGGGGCACCTGGCATTGGCCACTGTGGGCAGACAGGACGCTGGGCTAGATGGACCTTTGGTCTGACCCCATCTGGCCGTTCTGATGTTCTACTGTTACACTGGATAGGAAAAATCAGGGTGCATATAAACTTCTAGCTGATGGCCTATGGCAGATTGTGACCAATAGGGAGTAGGTAAAAGCTTCACCTGGGCAAATTATTCTTGTCCTTCCCCTCACATATGTTTTTAACCATCTGTGCTAACATTTTGAGCTCTTTGGCTCAGGGAGCTTTTTCCAACATGTGCCAGTGCAGCGCCTAGCACAATGGGGCATTGGTCCCCAACTGGGACTTCCAGGCACTACCACCGCACTCATTGGTGCTGGCCAAGACAAGACACTGAGTTAGGACTTGGCCAATCCGCTTTGGAAAGCCCAGGGGAGCATTTCACCAACTCATGAGAACACAGCTTCGTCCAGGGCTCTCCTGAGGACAGACGGGGGTTCGCATCAGTGGCTGCAGCACGTGGTTGAGTCATGGGCCCCTGAGCACTTTGTGGTGCTGGCTGCAGTGCCCAGAACTGTGGTCTGTGGGCAGAGCCCTGGGAGATGACAGTCTGGCATGGAGCAGAGCCGCCAGTAAGTGGCTGAGCTAAGCAGCACAGCAGGGAGCAGCGTGACTGCCGGAACACATACGGTAAGTACGTTCTCAGTCAGGATGAGCTCCGAGAGATTCTCACAGTCCCCAATCGACTCAGTCACCTCCACCAGCCGATTCTGATCCACCTTTAGGATGGAGAGCTGCTTCAGCTGACCTGAGCATGGGGAGAGAGACGTGAGCTGCAGCAGGGAGTGATATGGGCCCCCCCACACTACTCAGCCAAATCATCCATCCCTTGCTCTCCCAGCAGGGCCTGGCTCACTGCTACCATCCACAGTGTGACATGGCCCCGCTCCTGTCCCATACTCCCTGCCCAGAGGGGTAATAGAGCGCCCAGGCAAACACTTACCAATCCCATGAGGAATGCTTTCCAGCAGGTTCTGTGACAGCAGTAGGTCTGTCAATGCCACCAGCCCACTGACCTCACTAGGAAGATACTCCAGCTTGTTCTCAGACACATCTAGACAGACCAAACGCCGAAGGTTCCCTAGCTCCTGGGGAGGGGGAAGGAGACATGGTCTGGCTCAAGGGACTGATGGAGGAGGGAAGCACAGCAGTGAGGCAACATCCACCGACCAGGTACTCACCGGGGGCAGGGCCGAGAGCTGGTTTCGGTCTAGCCAGAGCTCCCGCAGGTTCGGCAATGCTCCCAGAGTGTCCGGCTGCACAGACCAAGCAAGCAGAGATTAATGCCTCCCCAGGGCACAGCACCTGCTCGCTGATAAAGGCTGTGCCCAAATGTTCACAATCAGGAATGGCAGATGTTCTAGAGTCTAGCTTTCCCACCTTCTCAAGGCCATTCAACACAGACAGCTGGGGAAGCCAGTGATCCCGAGTACTGTAACCTGGAAGACCTGTCATGGGGAGGGTCTCAGCTGACACATGCTGTGGGTTTCTAGATGGCGGTACTGGCTGCAAACGTTCTCCCAGTGCAGGGGACAACAGACTGGTTGGGTCCACAGAGGGGTGAGAGAAGATAGAAATAAATCTCCCCCGTCCTTCCTCTTTGAAGGAATGGCCAGAGGCAACTTGATACGGACTCACCACCACGCTGCACCAACATTACCCTTTGCCAGCCAGGCGGGCAGGACACCCGTATTGGCTGCTCAAATGCTCCGCAGGAGAACGAACAGCAGCGCCAACAGACTAAGGGCTTTCACGCCACTGAGACGCTGTTCATGCCTCAGGACGATTCGTGCAGCCTGCCTGCAGGTGCTGGCCCAAAGGGCTGCACGGCCGCACAAGGCACCCACATAGGAGAGTCTCTTCTCTGACCAGAGGTTACGTTCCTGGAAGTCAGGTCTGGAGCAGCGCCCCATGGCAGCTGTCTCTGCAGCCAGGAAGCGACAGTGCAGTCCTGCTCACACAAGGACAGCTGAACCCAGGTTTCACCCAGCCACTGTGTGTTCATCTCCAGCATTCACAAGGTAGAAGGGTCTCAACCAGGGATGGGACCCTAGAGCACAAGCTAGGGGTGAAGGCTCCAGCTCCCCATTGCGGGGAGGGGGAGCCCCAAGCTTTGTGGGCCGTATCCAGGCAAGCCGCAGGCTGCATCTGCCTGCCATAGGAGAGGAAGCAGCTCCACAGGCAGCGCAAGGAAGCTAGTGTTGCACTGCTTACCGGCTCCACTCCCACTGGCCAGTAATCACAGCCAGAGTGGAGGACGACAGTTCTTGCAAGTATGGTGGCGTGGGGCCACCTGTGCCCCCCTGGAGCTGTGACAGGTAGGCACCCTGATCCTCTACTCCCTCCTGGCCAGACCCCACACCCCCACCCTGCTTTCCAGGCAGCTTCCTCCCATATACTGAACCCCTTGTTTTTGACCCATCCCAGGGCCAGAAGGGCCCCAAACCCCCCGAAAAATTAATCCAGCACCGAAGGGGAGCCCTGAGCCTCGGTGCTCCCCTGCCCTGTGGAACAGGGAGGGGAATAACTTTTCTAAATCTCAGCTGGGGGCTGTCTGTAAGAATTTTCTTCTTCTCACCTGGGGGCCAGATCAGTGAGGTGGAGGGCTGCTTTTTTTTTTTGGCTTCTCACTTGGGCAGCCCCCAACTGATTTTTCTGTGTGTCAGTGGCCTCCAGCCTCAAAAAGTTTCCCCACCCCTGGATTAAATGTTTAGTGTCTGTGGCCCCCAGGGCCTTAACATTAAGACTGAGTGTCTACCTCTTAGAGAACAAGTGGGAAACGGCTGGAGTTTCTCTCCAATGGCAAAGCCAAGGCAGAAAGCAGGGGGACAGCAAGCCAGCACAGCAGAGCTAAAGGGGTGGTCATGTCGGGGAGGCAAAGATCAGCAGCAGCAAAGGCAAGCAACAGAACTAGAGACGCATAAATCATCAGGCAGCTAGAGCAGGGGAGAGAGTCCCCCAGAGAAAAGGAGCTGGGACGTGAGGGGAGCAAGATGTGCAATGGGAAGAAGAAAACACCACACAGTGAGAACACAGCAAGGAACAGAGCACTGGGAGCAGCTGCTGGGAATGGCTACTGGGCCACCACAGACATCGGAATTACTTGCTGCTCCTGGTGATTTCAGATCCCATCAGTCCCAAAACCACCCTCCTCCTCCTCTCCATCCCCTTCACCTACCAGCACTTCCAAGTCATTGCCACCAAGATCCAACTGCTCTAACTTGACGAGGAATGAGAGCGAACTGCAGACCACGGAGAGGGGAGAGAAAGGGGTGGAGATTAGCGCCCTCAGTCAACATCACTGAATCCCCCATGCACAAGGAGACCATCGAGTTAGTGCTTTCCATAGCGCCTCCAAGCCAAGGGAGACAGGCCTGCATTCTCGGGGACTCATCCTAGACATGCCAGGAACACTGGTGGCTATGTCTCCATTACAGCAGTAGGCAACACAGCAACTACACCAATGAGATGGCTAACAGGTTCGTTTGCTTGACTCCAGGCCCTGCATCTCCATCCCATTCTCTTCTCCCCAAATGTGGGCCACTAGCACCCCTCCGGTCAGAGACTTCCCTTCCCTTTTACCTCCCCCAGCCCTTTTAGTCTCTTCAGACGGGTTTCACTAGCTCTCTTTTCACTGTCTCAGCAAGGAGATGCCTATGCAGCCAGCTGCTCTGCCCCCTACACCCACTTAAGAGTCTAGCTGCACGTGTACAGGAGGTGACCAGTCGAAAGGGCAGGCTGCACAAGTAACAAACGGGGTAGAGTAGTTCTCCTACAGTAACTACGCATGCTCCTTTGAGATGCTGGAGTCAGCATGAGTCCCTGAGCGAATGCACGTACACCTGCTGCGTAGGAGATGGGAATATTCTGAATAGCGGTGTGGAGCCTCACATGGGCCCTATGACTCCTTTAGCTCCCTTGGGAGGGTACAGAGCAGCTAGACCCTTCCTTAAGGCTCCTCGCAGTTTGAAGCCTGGGCTAGCCGAGGACTCCAAAAGCAGGGCTGGATGGTCAGTCGGGCTTCCACGCCAGCTATAGCCTCTCTGAACTACACTCGCTGCAGGACGGTCATTCTGCCCTGAAGCATGTCCATGCAAGCCCCCGCACAGGGCTGCAAGCAGTGCCTCTTTTAAACAGTGGGAAGAGAAGTATCAATTGCGAACGAATGAGGACTCTAGCTCTGCTCTCCTGAATTTGGCCTTTGCTCTGGTGGCTAACGCCAATGCAGGACACTGACAAAAAGAGAGAGTTACCTGTTCGTAACTGGTGTTGCTCATGAGATTCCACATTAGGTGTGCGTGCTCGTCACATGCACCGGTGCTGGAAGTTCTCCCCCCCAGCAGTACCTGTAGGGGAGCACCTCCAGGTACCCTTTGAATGGCAGCTCCTTCCTGAGGCACAAGGGGCATTACGTGCTCTCCCACCCTCAGTCCCTTCTTGCTGGAAATTCTGACAGCTGGGAAGAAGAGCAGGATGTGGAATGGACATGAGCAACACATCTCAAAGAACACCAGTTACCAACAGGTAACTGTAAGAACGGCCATACTGGATCAGACCAAAGGTCCATCTAGTCCAGTATCCTGTCTGCCAACAGTGGCCAGCACCAGATGCCGCAGAGGGAGGGATTACAACAGAAAAAGCAGTCATGTCACACTTTAAAGACTAACAAGATAGTTTATTAGGTGATGAGCTTTCGTGGGGCAGACCCACTTCTTCAGATAATCTTCAGGTAACCCTCACATGATCCCTACCCAGTCTCCCACTTCCAGAGAAACAGAGGCCAGGGACACCATTCCTACCCATCCTGGCTAATAGCCATTCATGGACCTAACCTCCATGAAACTATCTAGCTCTGTTTACTTCTTTCTCTAGATCATTTATAAATATGTTGAATAGGATTGGTGCCAGGACACCCTTAGAGGACCCCACTAGTTACCTCTCTCCACTCTGAAAACTGACCATTTATTCCTACCCTTTGTTTCCTGTCTTTTAACCAGTTATCAAACCATGAAAGGACCTTTCCTCTTATCCCATGACAACTTACTTTACTTATAGCCTTTGGTGAGGGACCTTGTCAAAGGCTTTCTGGAAATCTAAGTATACTATATCCATTGGATCTCCCTTGTCCACATGTTTGTTGACCCCCTCAGAGAACTCTAGTAGAGTAGTTAGGCAGGATTTCCCTTTACAGAAACCATGCTGACTTTCCCCCAACAAATTATATTCATCCATGTGTCTGACAATTTTATTCTTTACTATAGTTTCAACTAATTTGTCCGGTACTGATGTTAGCCTTACCGGTCTGTAATTGCCAGGATCACCTCTAGAGCCCTTTTTAAATATTGGCATCATGTTAGCTATCTTCCAGTCATTAGGTACGGAATCTGATTTAAAGGATGGATTACAAACCACAGTTAATAGTTCTGCAATTTCCCATCTGATTTCTTTCAGAACTCTTGGGTGACTGCCATCCGGTCCCGGTGACTTGTTACTGTTAAGTTTATTAATTTGTTCCAAAACCTCCTCTAATGATACCTCAATCTGGGACAATTCCTCAGATTTGTCACCTAAAAAAGAATGGCTCAGGTTTGGGAATCTCCCCAATATCCTGAGCCATGAAGACTGAAGCAAAGAATTCATTTAGCTTCTCCACTATGACTTTATCATCTTTGAGTGCTCTTTCTGTATCTCGATCATCCAATGGCCCCACTGGTTGTTTAGCCAGCTTCCAGCTTCTGATGTACTTAAACATTTTACAATTACTTTCTGAGTTTTTGCCTAGCTGCTCTTCAAAGTCCTTTTTGGCTTTTCTTATGATATTTTTTACACTTTATTTGACAACGTTTGTGGCCCTGTCTGTCTTTTCTTCAAGTGCTTGCTCATGTCCGTCTACAGTAGGTGACTCCAAGCAGTACCCTTGGCGGAGGGTAGGAGTTCATGGTCATGTTGACTGTAGCACTGCTCTGCCAAACCCAGCATCATCTCTGGCCTGCGGGGTAATGGCATAGTAAGAAGTAAACACATGGACTGAAGACCACGCTGCCGCCCTGCAGCTCTCCTGGACTGTTACATGTGCCAATAAGACTGACATGAGCCCTACTCAAGTGAGTTTGGAGATGGGTGGCGGGAAACCCTTGTGAGCTCATAACAGGTCTGGACACATCGGATGATCTAGCTGAGAAGCCGTTGATAAGACACCATCAGGCCCTTCCAAAGCCAGGTGCACAAGTAATCAAGGACAGCCTGGACCAGGGCACAGCCTGGCAAGACACCATCTCCAAAGCCCAAAGGGAGAACCTCATCCACTTTGCTGAATACATCAGCTGTGTAGACTGCTTCCTGCTGCCCCTCTTCCAAGCAGGTGTGCTCTTCCTCAGTCAACCATAGAGCATACATGCCGAAAAGTGCAAGGTCGAGAGATTGGGATGCTGAAATCAGCCTTGATCCTCTGATAGTAGCAATAGGTCCAGGCTATTTGGGAGGGGGCCAAGGTGGGTACAGCACCATGCTCATGAGTGTGCTGCACCAGTGTTGGTGGGGCCACGCCGGAGTGACTAGGAACACGCGAGCCTTGTCCCGTATGATCTGATACAAGACCTGATCTACGAGGGGATCGGTGGAAACACGTACAGCAGAGCAGGGGAGAAGAAATGCATCTGAAAGAGGGCCCTTTTCCAGCTCCCCAGGAGCCACACTGCTGGCATTTCTTGTTTTGCTCATTGGCAAATAAGTCCACAAGGGAAAGACCTCACCTTTCGGGGATTGCACCAGCTATGTCTGGGTGGAGCAACCACTCATAGTGAAATGAAAAGTCCCTGGTTCAGGCAATCCACCAGAGCAGTGTCAATTCCTGGGAGATGGAGGCCTCCAGATGGATACTGTGACTGATTCAGATGTCCCAGAGATAGAGCGCTTCCTGTCACAGAGCCAAAAAGCACCGCCCCCCCCCCGTCCATTGATGTAGAACATGGAGGCCATATTGTCTGTGAGGACTCTCACTACCTTGCCCAACACATGAAGCAGGAAGACTGCACAGGCCAGACAAACTGCTCTCCACTCTGACGTTTATGTGGAGCCTCACCTCCTCCGGGGCACATGTCCCTGAGTCCAGAGATCACCAAGATGAGCTCCCCAACCGAGTCTGAGGACTCTGACCTTTGTTCGAGAGAAGGGGGTGAGGGCCTCGAACAGAGCCCCCCTCCAGAGCGTTGTTCGGAACTGCCCACCACCGGTGGACGGGGGAATAGGGACCACCTTGTCCAAGTGGTCCCAAGCCTGCGGGAGCAGCCACATGCAAAGTCTGGTGTGGTGACTTTGTACATGCTGCCATGTGGCCTAGCAGACTCTGGCTGTGATCAGGGGAAGCTTGGATACCTCCCCTACGAGGCTCGTTAGGGCCTGGCATCTGTCTAGAGGCAGGAGGGCCTTTGCACTGGTTGAGTCGAGCACTGCCCCCAATGAATTCTATCTTCTGGACCAGTACTAAAGTGGACTTTTTGTTGCTGACTAGGAGCCTCACGGACTGGCACGTGGCCAGGGGACCGTTATGCTGCTTTAGGCCTGGAGCTGCCCTAGATCAACCAGCCGCCGAGGTCAGGGTAAATCTGTATTCCCCGACATCTGAGGTAAGCTGCCGCAACTGCCACACACTTGGTAAAGATCCTTGGCACTATGGCCAGGCCAAAGGGAAGGACTGCAAAGTAGGGATCTTAGCATGTACTTGTTTGCACGTTTAACCAGTAAGCCTGGGCACATCGGTTATCCTAACGGTTACACTCACATCCCTCCCCATGCTGCCTGGGAGATGGGGGAGAGGCAGGAGCCCATGCCCATGGGGAGCCAGCTTAAAAGCCAGCTCCCCATGAGCACCAGCTCCTGTGGAGCTATCTGCCCCCCAGCACTGCTGGGGGAGAACAGGCAGGAGCTGGTACGCATGGGAAGCTGGCTTTCAAGTCAGCTCCCACAGAGCCACCTGCCTCCTGCGTTGCTGCTGCCTCTGTATCCAGGTCTGGTCACAGAGGAGACATCTGATACAGAGCTGGCGGAGCCTGGAGTGAAGTCTGGTAAGCAGCACTGTGTACGCATACTGACCTAACAGCCAAAGACAAATCCATTTAACCCAGCAGGGTTTGGCAGGCAGCTATGCCCACTCTGACCTGGTTCTGGGAGGGATACAGAGTGTAAATTTAAGGACCTTAATGTAGCCCAGAGTTCTGTTCCCCTCAAAGGGCAGGCCCTCAAACGTGTCTTCCTCTCTGAGTATCTTGGACACTAGCAGCCACAAGAGCGTGACAGTCATGGCTGCCTCCAGGGACATCTGAGTGAGAGTTTGGCCTTTTATGTTTGTTTTGGGGGGGGGGGGGGTTTAACGCCCTGTCTCCCTGAAGGGAAGATCTTTACAGAAAGGAGCAACCCTCTTCAAAGTGAGGGAGCTGTATTTTTCCTCACCACCGGGGGCCAAGTGAGCATATGCTCTGTGCCCAAACAAGTCTAATTTTTTGGGTCTTTATGCTTCCTGAGACTTGGATTTCCCCTGGGCTGCAGGCACTACTAAGGACCGCAGGGCTGGGTGGGTGTAAAAGTATCCAAAGCCCTTTGCGGGCACCTGGTATCTTTTCTTCACCCATTCAAAGGAGGCGAGGGGAGAAGTTAGGGTTGCAGAGGCCCTTAGCAGGTCCCAGTGCATCTCTCTGATAGGGAGTGCAAGCCCATGAGGTCAAGCTGAGAATATCTAACAGCTTATGGCACTTCCCATGTAAAACCATTGCTTTGATGTTCAGTCATAGAATCATAGAACACTAGAACTGGAAGGGACCTCGAGAGGTCATCAAGTCCAGTCCCCTGCCCTCATGGCAGGACCCAGCACCATCTAGACCATCCCTGACAGGTGTCTGTCCAACCTGCTCTTAAATATCTCCAGAGATAGAGATTCCACAACCTCCCTAGGCAACTTATTCCAGTGTTTAACCACCCTGACAGGTAGGAAGTTTTTCCTAATATCCAACCAAAACCTCCCTTGCTGCAGTTTAAGCCCATTGCTTCTTGTCCTATCCTCAGAAGCCCAGGAGAATGATTTTTCCTCCCTCCTCCTCGTGACACCCTTTTAGATACTTGAAAACCACTATCATGGCCCCTCTCAGTCTTCTCGGGAGGGAGGGGAAATAGCTCAGTAGTTTGAGCATTGCCCTGCTAACCCAGGGTTGTGAGTTCAACCCTTGAGGGGGCCACTTAGGGATCTGGGGCAAATCTGTCAGGGATGGTACTTGGTCCTGCCATGAGGGCAGGGGACTGGACTCAATGACCTCTCAAGGTCCCTTCCAGTTCTATGAGCGATACCTATCTCCATATATTATAAACTAAACAAGCCCAATTCTTTCAGTTTTCTGAAGTGGGATCAGAGGAGAGAGGATCAGACCTCTCTCCTCTGATCACACTTCAGAATACCAAAAGAAACTACACCATCTCCTTAAAGAACTCCCTGCCTCTACTCAGGACCAAATCCACACAAACACCTTCTGAACCCCGACCAGGATTGTTCTATTTGTTTCCCAAAATCCATAAACCTGGACACCCCATCATTTCAGGTATTGGCACGCCCACTACTGGATTATCCAGCTATGTAGACTCTCTTCTCAAACCCCAAGCAACCAACACTCCCAGCTATTTCCGAGATACTACTGACTTCCTGAGAAAACTACAAAACATCGATAACCTCCCTGATAACACCATCCTTGCCACCATGGATGTAGAAGCTCTCTACACCAATATTCCACATGAAGATGGATTACAAGCTATTAGAAACACTATCCCAGAGGGACAAGGTGTCCCATAGCACCTTATAGACTAACAGATGTATAGGAATATAAGCTTTCGTGGGCAAAGACCCACTTCGTCAGATGCACGTAGCGGAAATATCCAGAGGCAGGTAATAAATATGCAGGTCAGAATCAGGCTAGAGATAACGAGGTAAATTCAATCAGGGAGGGTGAGGCCCACTTCTAGCAGCTGATCTGGAGGTGTGAATACCAAGAGAGGAGAAGCTGCTTTTGTAGTTGGCTAGCCATTCACAGTCTTTGTTTAATCCTGAGCCGACGGTGTCAAACTTGCAGAGGAACTGTAGCTCAGCAGTTTCTCTTTGAAGTCTGGTCTTGAAGTTTTTTTGCTGCAGGATGGCTACCTTTAGATCTGCTACTGTGTGTCCAGGGAGACTGAAGTGTTCTCCTACAGGTTTTTGTATATTGCCATTCCTAATATCTGATTTGTGTCCGTTTATTCTTTTATTCCAGAGGATACCACAGCCAATCTGGTAGCAGACCTATGTAACTTTGTTCTCACCCACAATTATTTCCAATTTGGGGACAACTTATACCTCCAGATCAGTGGCACAGCCACGGGTACCCGCATGGCCCCACAGTACGCTAACATCTTTATGGCTGACTGTGGCGACGCAGTCGGGGTTCCCCCGTTCTGCACCCCCATAGCAGCAAGAACAGACTCCGCCAGCCGAGGGGGAAAATAGAGGGGATTTACTGCTTCTCCATGATACAGCACAGCATAGACGTGATGTATTCACAGGAGTCTGGGCCAGGATACCTCAGACCCCTTGAGATGGGGTCCCTAGGCCCCTGGATGCCAGCCCTCTCCTTAGACTGGTTCCTTCACGATTCCAGCCCAAGACCGCCCCCTCCCCCAGGACACACTTCCTTTGTCCCCTCTCTTCCCTTAACAAGTAGAACCAGTTTGGCCATTGTCCTGAGGCCTCTCTTGCTGGGCCATGCTTACAGACAACCACCGGGGGGGTCCTCCACAGCCCACTGCCCAAGCATAGCAACCAGCAAGGTACTGACACTACATCACAACATGTGGGCGAGTCAGTGGGAATCACACATCACAACACAGGGGGACCCCAGGATACAGAGCAGACTGCACCCCCACTACACCACACTGACTTAGAACAACGTTTCCTCAGATCCCGCCCCCTTTTATCCCTCCTTTACTTACGCTACATCGATGACATCTTTATGATCTGGACCCACGGCCAAGAAACACTGGATGCATTCCACAGAGACTTAACCTACACCCCACCATCAATCTCAGCCTGGACCATTCTACATGAGAGATCCATTTCCTGGACACCACAGTACAAATTACTAATGGTAAATTAAATACCACTCTCTACAGAAAACCCACTGACTCCTACAGTTACCTACATAAGAACATAAGAATGGCCATACTGGGTCAGACCAAAGGTCCATCGAGCCCAGCATCCCATCTGCCGACGGTGGCCAATGCCAGGTGCCCCAGAGAAGGAGAACAGAAGACAATGATCAAGTGATTTATCTCCTGCCATCCATCTCCTGCCCTTGTTATGAAGGCTAGGGCACCATACTTTATCCCTGGCTAATAGCCATTTATGGACCTAACCTGCAAAAATTTATCAAGCTCTTTTTTAAACCCTAATAGAGTCCTGGCCTTCACAGCCTCCTCGGGCAAGGAGTTCCACAGGTTGACTGTGCGCTGTGTGAAGAAAAATTTCCTTTTATTAGTTTTGAACCTACTACCCATCAATTTCATTTGGTGTCCCCTAGTTCTTGTATTATGGGAAAAGGTAAATAATTTTTCTATAATCACTTTCTCCACACCATTCATGATTTTATATACCTCTATCATATCGCCCCTCAATCGCCTTTTTTCCAAACTGAAAAGTCCCAGTCTCTCTAGCCTCTCCCCATATGGGACCCTTTCCAAGCCCCTAATCATCTTAGTCGCCCTTTTCTGAACCTTTTCTAATGCCAATATATCTTTTTTGAGGTGAGGAGACCACATCTGCACGCAGTACTCGAGATGTGGGCGTACCATAGTTTTATATAGGGGAAGTATGATATCTTTTGTCTTATTATCTATCCCTTTTTTAATAATTCCTAACATCCTATTTGCCTTACTAACTGCCGCTGCACACTGCGTGGATGTCTTCATAGAACTATCCACTATAACTCCAAGATCCCTTTCCTGATCTGTCGTAGCTAAATTTGACCCCATCATGTAGTACGTGTAATTTGGGTTATTTTTTCCAACATGCATTACCTTACACTTACCCACATTAAATTTCATTTGCCATTTTGCTGCCCAATCACTCAGTTTGCTGAGATCTTTTTGTAGTTCTTCACAATCCCTTTTGCTTTTGACTGTCCTGAACAACTTTGTGTCATCTGCAAACTTGGCCACCTCACTGCTTACCTCATTTTCTAGATCATTGATGAACAAGTTGAACAGGATTGGTCCCAGTACTGACCCCTGGGGAACACCACTAGTTACCCTCCTCCATTGTGAAAATTTACCATTTATTCCCACCCTTTGTTTTCTGTCTTTTAACCAATTCTTGATCCATGAAAGGACCTTTCCTCCTATCCCATGACCACCTAATTTACGTAAAAGCCTTTGGTGTGGGACCGTGTCAAAGGCTTTCTGGAAATCTAGGTATATTATATCCACTGGGTGCCCCTTGTCCGCATGTTTATTAACCCCTTCAAAGAATTCTAACAGATTAGTTAGACACGACTTCCCTCTGCAGAAACCATGCTGACTTTTGCCCAACAATTCGTGCTCTTCTATGTGCCTTGCAATTTTACTCTTTACTAGTGTTTCTACTAATTTGCCTGGTACTGATGTTAAACTTATCGGTCTATAATTGCCAGGATCTCCTCTAGAGCCTTTTTTAAATATTGGTGTTATATTGGCCATCTTCCAGTCATTTGGTACCAAAGTGGATTTAAAGGATAGGTTACAAACCACTGTTAATAACTCCGCAATTTCACATTTGAGTTCTTTCAGAACCCTTGGGTGAATGCCGTCTGGTCCCGGAGACTTGTTACTATTCAGCTTATCAATTAATTCCATAACCTCCTCTAATGTCACTTCAATCTGAGTGAGTTCCTCAGATTTGTCACCTAAAAAGGCTGGCTCAGATTTAGGAACCTCTGTAACATCCTCAGCCGTGAAGACTGAAGCAAAGAAATCATTTAATCGCTCCGCAATGGCACTGTCTTCCTTGATCGCTCCTTTTATATCTTTATCATCCAAGGGCCCCACTGCTTTTTTAGCGGGCTTCCTGCTTCTAATGTATTTAAAAAACATTTTACTATCATTTTTTGAATTTTTGGCTAGCTGTTCCTCAAACTCTTTTTTGGCTTTTCTTACTACATTATGACACTTAATTTGGGAGTGTTTATGTTCCTTTCTATTTTCCTCACTAGGATTTGACTTCCACTTTTTAAAAGCTGCCCTTTTCTCTCTCACTGCCTGTTTAACATGGCTGTTTAGCCATGGTGGTTCTTTGTTAGGTCTCTTACTGTGTTTTTTTATTTGGGGTATACATTTAAGTTGGGCCTCTAGTATGGTGTCTTTAAACAGTTCCCATGCAGCTTCCAGGGATTTTAGTTTAATTACTCTCCCTTTTAGTTTCTGTTTAACTAGCTTCCTCATTTTAGTGTAATTCCCCTTTTTGAAATTAAATGCCAGAGTGTTTGACCGCTGCGGTGTTCTTCCCAACACAGGAATATTAAAAGTTATTATATTGTGGTCACTATTTCCAAGCGGTCCAGTAACAGTTACCTCTTGGACCAGATCCTGCGTTCCAGTCAAGACTAGGTCGAGAATCGACTCTCCCCTTGTGGGTTCCTGTACTAGCTGCTCCAAGAAGCAGTCATTTAAGGCATCAAGAAATTTAATCTCTGAATCCCGTCCTGAGGTGACATGCACCCAATCAATATGGGGATAATTGAAATCTCCTATTATTACTGTGTTTTTTATTTTGGTAGCCTCTCTAATCTCCCTTATCATTTCAGCATCACTATCACTGTCCTGGTTAGGTGGTCGGTAATATATTCCTAATGCCATATTCATATTAGAGGAATGAATTGTTATCCATAATGATTCTATGGAACATTTTGATTCCTTTAGGATTTTTACTTCATTTGATTCTATATTATCCTTCACATATAGTACCACTCCGCCACCCGCACGACCTGTTCTGTCTTTCCGATATAATTTATATCCCGGTATGATAGTGTCCCACTGATTGTCCTCATTCCACCATGTTTCTGAGATGCCTATTATGTCAACTTCCTCCTTTGATATGAGGTACTCCAGTTCACCCATCTTATTAGACAGACTCCTAGCATTAGTGTAAAAGCATGTTAGAAAACTACCACTATTTATATGTCCGCCTTTCACAGACACATTGGATTTTTTTATGCACGATTGTTTCACATCTGATCTTGCCCATATATTATTTCCCACGTTCCCTATCTGACTAACTTCTAGGGAATCCCTACCTATGAAGCCTCGTGTAAGAGAAGTCTCCGTCCGATCCAGGTGCTCCCCCGCACCAATCGGCTTTCCCCCACCTCTTAGTTTAAAAACTGCTCTACGACCTTTTTAATGTTTAATGCCAGCAGTCTGGATCCACCTTGATTTAGGTGGAGCCCATCATTCCTGTATAGGCTCCCCCTACCCCAAAAGTGTCCCCAGTTCCTAATAAATCTAAACCCCTCTTCCCTGCACCATCGTCTCATCCACGCATTGAGACATGCCTCCAGCTCCCATCCAGGACACACCATACGATCCATCGTCTATAGCCAAACCCTTAGGTACAACCACATCTGCTCTAATCCCACAGACAGAGACCAGAAACTTCAGTATCTCTATCAAGCATTTGTAAATCTCAGTTACCCACCAGGGGAAATAAAAAAACAAATTGGAAGAGCCAGACGAATACCCAGAAACCATCTACTTCAAGACAGGCCCAAGAAAACCAACAATAGAACACCATTTGTCATCACCTATAGCCCCCAACTTAAACCCCTCCAACGCATTATCAATAACCTACAACCTATACTGGAACAGGATACTATACTCGGATAGGCTCTGGGAGACAGACCCATAGTCTCCTATAGACAACCACCTAACCTCAGGATGATTCTTACCAACAACCACAGGACATACCACACTAATACTGTGGAAACCATTTCATATTTAGCTAGAAGCCATTCTGTGCAACAGAATCCATTTCAGTTTCTTGCTTTTGCACATACGCCAGTGAGTGAACTGACCTTCACCAATGTGAGAAAAAGCAAGAAATATGAGCTGTTGGAATGTGTTAATGAACCATTTGGAGTCGTAACTCTCACACCCTAGAACCTGTTTCTTTCTTTGCTGACAACTATTTCTCTTTGAAGTTTGCTTTGATGGTATGCCCTGGCATCAAACTTGTTTGGTTAAGGGTATAAAATACTAGGATTGATTGTGTTGAGCAGCCTTACTGGGCCCGGCTCTGCTGGGACTACGTTTGGCTCACTTTGTGCCTTATTGACCAATAAAGCTGTTTATTAGCCGCCAAACCAGAGAGGAGCATTTGCTTCAACAATACCAACCCTGGAACTTTCCCTTGCAACATGCCCCGTTGCCAACTTTGTCCGCATATTTACTCTGGTGACACCATCACTGGACCTAACCATGTCAGTTGTATGATCAAGAACACATTCCTATTCATCCAAAAATATAATTTATGCCATCATGTGCCAACAGTGTCCTTCTGCTATGTATATTGGACAAACATCTCAGACACTTCTCCAAAGAATTAATGCCCACAAATCAGACAGACACCTTCACAAAGATAAACCAGTTTCTTTTCATTTCAACCAACCTGAGCATAGTCGTAACGACCTTACTACATGTATCTTACTTCAAAGAGACTAACACCAGACTACAAAGGGAAACCTCAGAACTGTCATTCATGCTTAAATTTGACACTTTACGAATGAGCCTTAACAAAGATGCTAATTACCTTAACCATTACAAAGACAGCTTCCCCAATTACCACCCCTAGTATCATTATCTCATAGATACTAGCCCTCCTCACCACCCTTCTGTTCTAAATCTGATTTGCCAGTTTTATAATGTGTTCACTTTTTTTCATTGTATTCCTTTGGTATATATGGTCATGCCAATTCTCTTCCAGAATTTGATCTGAGGAAGTGGGTCTGGCCCACGAAAGCTCATCACCTAATAAACCATCTTGTTAGTCTTTAAAGTGCTGCATAGTCCTTTCTTTTGTTTCATCTACATGTTTTGATAGTATTTAAGGTGCTGCAAGACTATTGGTTGTTTAAGTTTTTCCAGTTACAGACTAACTCGGCTGCCCCTCGGAAGCTTGGGGGAGGGACTAGTTAGAAGATCAGAAGTAGCAGCAATTTGGATGCTTGCTTTGTTCCAGCTCATGCCCACGAGCTGGACCAGAGGGGCGTTATGGCTGCTGCATCTCGTCCCGTCACAGAGGGGACCAGGAGACACAGGGCACATGCCCAGCCCTAGAAGGCACTCCACTCCCCAGACTTATCTTGCAGGCTCCCCCTACAGTGGGATTCACAAACATACTTTAACAAGAACAGAGGGACACATGAGGGTGGCAGATACTGAGCTGGTGTGGAGTTAATGTCGATTGGCAGGGCTCGACAATTAACGTAATCTACTCGCCTGTGGCAAGTAGATTACAAGCTGACACAGCCATGCAGCGCGGTCTGCGCATGCGCAGCGCAGCGTGCCGAACCGCGTGGCTGGCGAGCGGGGCTTGCCGCAGCTTGGCAAGTCCTGTCGATTGGACACAAGAGTCAGCAGCAGGGCTCCTTGCAGGAGGTCTCCATCCAGGCTGATCAGCCAGGACTCCTGCTCTGTCAAAGCAATGTACTGTTTGCAGGGGAGTCGCAACTCACCCTTCCCCAGATCCTTACAGCAACTCTTGGTGACTCCACTTGTTTCCTTTAAAGCTGCCTTTTTATCCCCAAGTGCTGGAGAAGGCCAGTGTTCCACCGACACCGAACAGCCCCACTCACTTCCTTCCCCCCCCACCCCCCCAAAAAGAGCTGCTGGACCAGCACAAGCATGTAAATGATGCCCAGAAAAGCAACTGTGTCAAAAATGGGGAACAGATTTACCACATTCCCCTGTTCCCCAAATCCCTCACCCCACACTACCATGCCCTGCAAATCCTCTCCTATGCGGACATTCTATCCCCCTGCCCGCCAAACCTCTTTTGCTAGCTGTGGCGTAGTGGGGGTGCTGTCTGCTCTGTAACCTGGGGTCCCCCTGCGCTGTGATGTGTGATTCCCACTGACTCACCCACATGTGTATTAACCCAGACACCTAGGCTCACGCTGAGGAGATAACAGGAGATTCCCAGGGGGAGAGACAAACGGAGAGAGGCGGAGACCAACACCAGGTTTCAGGGGGAAGGGGCAGTTGCTGGCGGGCAAACATGGAGGAAGCAGCCTTAGCTGAGGGTCTAGTGATGACAATGGACCCCCTAATCCAAGGGGTCTGAGGCATCCTGGCCCTGACTCCTGAAACCACATCACGTCTATGCTGTGCTGTATCCTGGAGGAGCAATAAACCCTCTATTCTACTGGCTGGCGGAGTCTCATCTTGCTGCAGACGGTGCAGGATCGGGGGGTACCCAACATGCCGCCACACTAGCTCTAACCCACACGCGATGGGAGTTCGCAGCAGGACCTCCATGCAGCAGCCCCCAATTCCACGGCCTCCTCGAGTGCAACCCTGAGCTCAGCTAAACAGTTTCCAAATGACTTCCCTGCCCTTACGCCCAAACAAACCCCTTTTCCTGCACCGCCCCACAGGACTTCACCGAAAGAGAGAACTTGGCCCCAGCCAGAGTGCTGAGCTCGGCCCCTGGGCTCCCCGAGGCAAGCTGCCGTGATAGGCCCACAGACACCCAACAGGACACTCACGTGGGGAGGGACTTGAGCAGATTCTCACGCAGCTCCAGAGTCACCAGATTGGCCAAACTGCAAGAGAAATGGGAGAGAGGAAGCCAGAGTCACTGGGAGCGGGACCCTTTGCGGACAAGCAGAAGCTCATACCCGGCCTAAGGGGAGCCCTTCGCATACCTGGCCGCACGGTGTACATCGGTAGCAGGTTAAAATTAAAAGTTCCTCAAATCATCAGAGCCAATGGAGACTTACTATCAGGACCCCATGGAGGCTGCTGCTACCACTCCGGGGACAGGAGAGAGAGGCGGCATTAGCCTATGGAGCAGCTGCATCCAAGAGGTCAAACCCCATGTGCCAGATGATGCCCTGCCCCCTCTGAGGCACGGAGATCTGCCGAAGCACCCAGCAGGCTAGGGATCTCACTGAACTGACTGCAGCTGCTTGCAGGGAGCGAGGCACGGAGGTGCACTAGAGATGTGGGACTCAGGAGGCCGGGGTTCAATTCCTGCCTCCAGCACAGACTCCCTATGGGCAAGTCCTGTCTCCTGTTGTGCCTGACTGTGGCTGGGCTGTGGGAGGGGTAACCGCATTACTATTCCTGAGGCCACAAGGAGTTCAGAGACAGCCCCCTCCTCACTCCACAGAGTGCCCTCCCCACACAACTCGCAAGCCGCACAAGTGCACTCACTTCCCGATATCACTGGGGAGGCTCTGCAGGGACACATCATTCAGGGCCAGGTGGCCCAGGCTCCGCAGCTGGGTGAAGCCCTCGGGAAGCCTGCAGAGGAAACAGCCTTGTTGGACTAGAAGAGACCTCCTAGGCCATTTAGCCCAGTCCCCAGCACTCATGGTACCAACTCGATCCTTCGACTGGTTGCTCCTGCAGACTCTCCCAGTCCATGGCAATCTCCAGCAGGAAGCAGCGCTCCGCAGCCAGCAGCGTGTGTTCGGGTGTCTCCCCCCGCCATTGCTCCCTGGGAGGAACCCTCCTGGCTATGCAGAGCAGGCAAGTGGCCCTGATGGCAGGGTGTCCCCTGCATCGCAGCCCCACAGAGCAGGGAGAGAGAGGCCAGCCTGACTGAGTGTAAGGGACCATCTGCATTTCTTGAAGGCAGTGCCCTCTCCTGCACAGCCAGCTCCTGCAGAGGGTCTCATGTGCACCCACACATGCTCTCTCTGGCCCTGCCCCCGGCCCCACCCCCATCTCTGCAGAGCCAGGGACAGGAGGACTGGGAGCTGCTGTGCCCTGAGGTCCCCTCTGAGTGGTGAATGCCAGAGGCAGGGCAGGGTTTCTGAGGTTGCCCCAGCAGCCAGCTCACTCTTGCACACAGAGCCCTCCTTTCACACACTCGCTGCCACTCCTGGTACTTGCGGAGTTACAGACATTCTCTGGGGCGTTACTCTAGCACGGTGACTGATCGATGCATTTCATGTTTTATTTCTCGTACACTTCAAAGTAATGTCTAAAATGCCTGCCCTGTCCTGGCCAGTGATTATCCACAGGGAAACTTTTTATAAATATAGAATATATCTGGGGGGGTTCTACTGGTGGTGCCCTTTGGCCAGGAATGGGGAACTGCGGCTAATGGGAGCTGATTGGGGTGTCAACAGAGGAAGGAGTTTACAGGACTAGGTGCCCACCCTCCCGCCCTCCATGGACACACAGGCCCCTTCCGAGAGCAGTGGTGGGTCTGGGCAGGCAGGAAGCCTGCCTTAGCTCTGCTTTGCCAATTGGGAGCTGCTTGTAGTAAGTGCTGCCCAGCAGGCGGTGGCACCCCAGCCTCCAGCCCCCTATACCTTTTGTCCCAGCCCAGACCCCCCTTTCAGAGCCAGCACGCCACAACCTCTCCCACGCTCCTGCCCCAATCATGCTCCCCCTCAAAACTGGCACTGTGTACCTCCTCCTGCCCCCTAACACTCTGCCTAGCTCAGAGCTCCCTTCTGCACCCAAACTGCCTCCCAGAGCTTGCAGCCCTCCCCCTCCTCCTACACCCAGACCCCTCAGCTCCATCCCAGAGCCCCCATGCCCTTCTGAACCCCAACCTCTTGCCCTACCCTGATGACAGTGAGTAAGGGCGGCAGAGAGTGAACGATGGAGAGAGGGGGATAGAATGAGCAGGACAGGGCTTTGAGGAAGAGGCGTGGCCTCGGGGATCCTGGGTTACCTTTACATCCAAAAAGTGATCTTTTTGTGCTCAAGATTTGAGACCACTGATATAGACCACCCCTAACAGGAAGTGTCAAAGTCAGCACCATGACTGTTCTGTGCACAGAACAATCTCTTGTCCCCTCATCCTTCCCCCTAGAAAGCTAACCACTGTCCCTGCAAACCTTGACATAGGGAGAGGAACTCACTCTGGCTCTACCCAGTCCAAAGAAATGACCATACCTACCACCAGATGCATTATGGGGGAGTCACAGACACTGTAAGCAGTTCTGGTGCTGTCTGGCAAACTATGCTCATGTCCCAGAACCACAAGGAGGCAGCAGAGAGCCAATTCTGATTTTAAGGGGCACAAAGTCTGCAGAGGCCTTGCACCCACAAAGCAGGCACCTCACACTCTGCAGCAGAGGGGAGAGGAGTCCCAAAAGGACACAGGAGTAAGGGCTACGAAGGTGGGACAGGAAGGGGAAAGTCTCTCTCCATAAGCTTCTGAATCAGGGTTGGCAACCTTTTCAAACCAAAGAGCCAAACTACATCAACATTCAGAACAATTGGTCAGCAAAGAAACATATAAAAATGCCCATGTGCATGACTGAAAATATACAATTTAATATTATTGATAATTAGCATGAGGATTAATAGCATAAGTGAAACACTGTACTCACAGACTTTGTACTACACAGATGGGGTGCAGTTTGTGGATGTGGGGATGCAGGAATCAGGGTTGGAGTGTGTGAGGGGCTCAGGGCAGGGGTATGTGGTAGGTGCAGGAGGCGAGGCAGGGCAGGGTGCTAGGGGTGGGAAATAGAGTATGTGGGTAGGACCCTGGGGTTGGATTACCTTACCTGGCCAGGGCTGGGCTGCTGCAACTGGGCAGCAGAGGCTGGACGAGGGACTGGACTAGGATCGCCACAGCCAGATCATGGCCTCCCCTCCTACAAGTGCTGCAGAAAGAGGGGGGCCGCCACCAGCCCTTCCTGCAGCTAGACACAGGCCGGACCGCAGGGCCTGCCCCAGGATCAGGGCCAGGGAAAGGAAATTGGCCAGATGGGCGCTGGACCCCAACTGGGGGCTTGCTGGCCAGGCTTCGTTTTAAATAAAGTTAAATATTATGTCCAACATTGTCTTTATTTATGGCGGGGTAGGGAACCTCTTTTGGGTCAGGGACCACTGACCCACAGAAAAGTCAGTCGGAGGCCACTTAAGTGAGAAGCAGAAAGAGACCCTCCAAAAACCCACCTGAGACACCTCACGCCCCTGGTGCTCCAGCCCTATGGTGGGGGGAGGGAGGACTGAGGTTCAAGGCCTCAGGCCAGGTTAACTCTTCTGGGGTTCCAGGGTTAGTGGATTTTGTGGGGGCCTCCCTCGGGTGAGGCCAAAAATGAGGGGTTAAGAGTGCGGTGAATGGAATAGGGATGGGGGTGTGATTCAGGAGAGGATGGGGGTGCAAGGTAGGGTGCAGGAGCAGGCAGGGGGTAGAGTGTTCTGGTCCAGGGGCAGGAGGAAGAGAGGGTGGAGGAGCAGGCTGGGGACAAGGTGTCTGGCCAGGCAGGAGGGTGCAGGAGCAAGCTGGGGGTAGGATGAATGTCTGGCCAAGTAGGAGAGTGCAGAAGCAGGCTAGGGGCAGGGAGTCTGGCCAAGTGGGAGGGGGCAGAAACAGGGGTGGGTGTAGGGTCTCCATTTGGGAGGTATGTGAGGGGGTTGGGGGATAGGGTCTGGGGGCACTTACTTGCTTTTGTAACCCACTCCCAGCAATGTGACCCAGGGACGGCCTCCTGCTGCTCCCATTGGCTGGACTATGGCCAACGGGAGCAGCCAGGAAAGCCTCCAGGAAGTGCGTCTGCGGGCTGCTGTTCCCCTAGGTGGGGGAGGGGGAAAAGAGAAGCAGCAGCGCTTGCGGTCACTTCAAAGCTCCGCTTCTTCCCCGCAAGCCGGCTCTGGCGGGGGAGGCTCAGGGCTCTCGCTCCCTCTCCACCCCCTGCAGGAAGCCAGCGCTGGCGCTCCAATCTTGCAGGGGGCCATGAGACTAAAGCACCAGTGTGGGGTCCCTGCTGCTGGGAGGGAGGGGAGGCTGAGCTCGAGCTGCGAAAGAGCCATATTTGGCTCGGGACACAGGCTGCTGTAATGGATAGGAAGAGTGCTGGCCAGCACCCAGTGACTAAAGGGGTAAACTTAGGTAGCTAGCAAGGATGCTGGCAGGGGGCCAGAAGAACCAATGGGATGAAGTGCTGAAGTCTGAATTGAGTATAGATACCTTGCTTGCTCTCTGTGTGTGGAAATTCTAAGTTAAGGGCTGTAGGGAGCAGATGCAGTAATCAGAATGATCATGCCTGTAAATATATTAGACATGGGAGGGAACTGGGCCTTGAAGTACAGATCAGCATGGATCGTGAGTAGACAGAAAACATATATTTAGTCACAATCAAGTTATTTTTCTTTATTTTGTTGTTGGGTAAAACTTCTCTGTGTAAAATCCATGTGCTCCCCCTCCCACATTCACGGTTTAAGCCAGGCTGGGCAATAATTTTTGCCCAAGGGCCACTTCAGAAATTTTTGAAGTAGCTCTGGGCCACCCCAGAAGGGGCAGGGCCTAAACAGGAAGGGGCGGGGGCTACCCCACCCCCAGACCATGATTGGTCTGGGGGCAGGAGAGCCCCTTTGCCCCCCCCCTTCCCACTAGGCACCCATGCCCTGGAAGAGGCTTGGCATGCTCCCCCACACCCAGGCCAATCAGAGCCTGGGGGCGGGGGAGCACGGGAAGCCTCCTCCCACCCTGTGAGGAGCATGTGGCACTTTGAAGTGCCGTGGGCTCCTCACAGGGCTGGGGCAGAGCGAAGGAAGCTTCACGCAGCTCCCCCGCCCCCAGGCTCTGATCCAAGTCTGCTTTATCAAGTATATCCTTTTGGTTTTGTGAACAAAATCACCTTTTTAAGGCGATGATTTGATTCTTGTATTCTGGAAGGAAACGGGGGGGGGGGGGGGGGGGAGGGTGCACGCACGTGCCTAAGACTGAGAGGTCAGCTACCAGAGACTACAGTTTGGTTTCTTTTTTTCCCCAGCTCTCTTGTAGTAAAGAGCTTGAGGATACCCCTCTAGAAGAAGTCCAAGTGCTCTCTTCCTGGGTTCAAGAAGAAAGAGGTCTCTTGTTTGACTTGGTGGTAGCAGCTTCCTCCCAAAGCCAGGGAATCTGTGGTCTTGGGGAGCTTTTAAGCAGAAGACTATGGAGTCAAGGTATTTGTCAAGGTCTCTTGCACTCAGAGTGCCAGAGTGGGGAACAGCCTTGCCAGCTGCTGACCCCTGTTCTGGATAGACCCTGAGACTATGAGCTCAGCTCCAGGCACTACATTAGCAGAGATGCTGACAAAAGGAAGGGAGCTCAGAGCAGCCCCACAGAAAGGTTCTGGGGGCTGGTAGGGCTGGGTTACCAGAGGGAAGTACCTAGGGGGTCTGACTAAGGAACAAGGAGACTTTTCTCAAGTCCTGCAGTGCCACAGTCGTTCCAGGCTATCCTGTTGAGGCAAAGTTCTCCAACCAGTTCCTAGAGACAAGTGACCACAACACAAATACCAGCAGTACCACTGAGCAGTTGCAGTCTCAATGGAGAGGAGAGGACTGAAGGGCTTTTGAAGAATCTCCCCAGTGCTATTTGAGCCAGGGTGCCAGGAGAGCAAGTGACTCTGGGGACTCACAGGCTTTGCCTCTATTTTATTTCTAGAGAAGGTCAAACAAGCTGCTGGGCTAGATAGCGTGCTTCTCCCTTCCTCACCTCATGCACTGAGTTCAACCAAGAGGAGACTGCTCGCCCCTTCTCTGCCCCTCCCTACCTGGAAAGGGGATTCCCACTGAAGTCAGCAATCTCCAGGGATTTGCAGAACTTGATGCTTTCAGGGATTTCCGGAATGTCTGAAGCAAAGGAAAAAAAAGACCCCGGTAAGGGTCAGTCACATGGAGATAAACAGCAAAAGCCCATTGCCTGAATTTGCAGATCTGAAGGCCACAAGGGTTGTGACCATCTAGGCTGACCTCCACCATAGCTCAAGCCACAGAACTGCCTTCCCCAGAATAGATCTCTGCACAAACATCCAGTCTTAGCAGTGATGGAGCCTCCACAGGACCTTGGCCAATTGTTCAGGCGGTAAATACTAACACCATTAACCCTGTGTGCTTTACTCTCCATTTGAATTGGTGGGGACAAAGGCTATCTCAGAAAGAGTGCCACCCAGTGGGACTAGGGATGAAATCGAGTAGTCGATTAACTGATAAGCAAGAGCTTATAGGTTAATGCTATAGACTACATGCATTTACTCTCCCTGCCGGTAAATTTTTTAGCAGGCTAGCCACCAGCCCGGCTCAGTCCTGGCTTGCAACAGGTCCAGGACCTACCTTTGCTGCGGCTCTGAATTTAATGTGTATTAGTTGCTGGGTGGGCAGGCAGCCCGGCTCATGCTGGGTCCGGGACCTACCCCTGTTTCAGCTCTTCATTTCAAGTGTAATAAGAGCCAGGCAGGCAGGCAGCCCAGCTCAGTTCCGGCTCGTGCTGAGTTTGAGAGCTCAGACCCGACCTCCCCCCAGACAGGGACTGCTGCCACCCTGTGCTGAAACCGATAAAATTTCATGAGGTTATTCGACTATTCAATTAACCGATATTTAACATCCCTAGCGGGAGGATGGAAACATGGAGACTTCCCTCTAGCGGACTCTTGAAGGGCACACCGCCCTTTGGGCACAAGCACGGAAGGCCTGGTGAACTGGGTGGCCGAAGAAGCAGTGCACTGGCCAGGGCACGGGCTCCCTGGCCAGCCTGCCTTACCATTGCGAGAGATGTCTAGCTCCACCAGCTGCATGAAGTTGGCCACCTCAGGGGGAAGTCTCTGAATCTCATTGTCACTCAGGCCCAGCTTGCGCAGGTTCAGGAGCCGGAAGAAAGGCTGTAAGGAGAAAGCAGAGCCATATCAGCAACAGCTCCAGAGGGGAGCTCCTTCCCCTACTTATCCAGCCCTACACAACTGCCAGCAGCAGCAGCTTCCTTCTGCCCAGGCCCCTCCATGTAGATAGGCCACTGCTCAAAACTGCAGCTGCCACGCTGGCGACTAGCAAGGGGAGAGCTAGTATCACCAGCACAATCCGTGTACCTGCTGCTTAAGACTCACTGGTGATAGGGATGTGAAAGGTTAACCGGAGAAGTCTGAGTCCCAGGGGCCCTTCCTACCAAAGGGCACCTGCTCACACCATGTGGCCCTGTCCTGCAGGAGCTGGAATCCGCCCCTGGCCTTCAGAGGGCTGAGATAGTGATCCTGCTCAGTTGGAATGTGGTGCGAGCAGATGCCTTTGGACCCAGACCTCTCCCAGAGGCGGGAGAAAGCGTATAAAAGAGGGTGTAGGGCCCAGAGACAGGGGGAAGGTGTATGAAATGGAGCCAGAGACTGATGAAGGGGCTGAGTCTTGCTTGGCTCTGCATGGCTACCAAAGCAATAAGCTACAGCACCAAAGGCTCTAGGTGCTGTCCTTAGGAGGAGCTACTGTAAGCACCAGGGCTAAGGGCGCAGACATTTCCATTCTAACCTCTCCCTTCAGGCCATGGCCCAACCATTTGGGAGCCAAGCAAGAGACCAAGTGTCCCAACACACTAGGGCTATGAAGGGCCTTGCTGAGGCAATCCGCCATTCAGGGACCCCGTGAGACTGTTCGGGGGTATGGCGCACTGGAAGCTGAACAGGGCTAGCAGGCAAGAGGCAGGGTAGGACAAGCTCTTTGCTATGAATGTGCATGTGCACTGACACAGGCAAGGCTCTCCTAGCTTGGACAGCTCACTGCAACAAGGCACCACTGAGGCGGAGACATGAACTGGGCTCTTACTAGGCACAACCAGCCAGGAAAGAGAACTTGCCGGTCAGCAGGCGAGTCCGTCATTGCCCAGAGGGGGTTTCAGCCTTGGTAGTGGTCATGGTCATGGTCATGGTCAGAAACTGAATTCTGGGCTGCAGCAAATTGTGTTCCTGAATCTCTGCAGAAATAAACTTAACCAACAAATGGTCTGGTAGCACTTTATAGACTAACAAAACATGTAGATGGTATCATGCTCCCAAGGTCCTTCCTCTGTTTCCACAGATTACTTGCAGAGTAAGCTACTCACCAGGAGAAAGGACGACAGTTCGGCCCCTGGTGGATTCTCAAAACAGCCTCCATGGAAAGGCAGGGACTTGTGTGCACAGAGCTCAGCACAAAGCGGGCCTAAGTCATAGAATACTAGGACAGGAAGGGACCTTGAGAGGTCATCGAGTCTAGTCCCCTGCCCTCATGGCAGGACCCAGCACCATCTAAACCAGTGGTCCCCAACGCGGTGCCCGCAGGCACCATGGTGCCCGCCGGGCCATTTCTGTGCACCCGCTGAGTGATCGGGGCCAGCCCCGCTCCCCGGGCGGCCAGCAGCCCCAAAAGGTTGGGGACCACTGATCTAGACCATCCCTGATAGACATTTATCTAACCTACTCTTAAATATCTCCAGAGATGGAGATTACACAACCTCCATAGGTAATTTATTCCAGTGTTTAACCACCCTGACAATTAGGAACTTTTTCCAAATGTCCAACGTGTACCTCCCTTGCTGCAGTTTAAGCCCATTGCTTCTTGTTCTATCCTCAGAGGCCAAGAAGAACAAGTTTTTTCCCTCCTCCTTGTGACACCCTTTTAGATACCTGAAAACCGCTATCATGTCCCCTCTCAATCTTCTCTTTTCCAAACTAAACAAGCCCAGTTCTTTCAGTCTTCCTTCACAAGTTATGTTCTCTAGACCTTCACATAACATAAGAACATAAGAATAGCCATACTGGGTCAGACCAAAGATCCATCTAGCCCAGTAGCCTGTCTGCCAACAGTGGCCAGCACCAGGTGCCCCAGAGGGGGTGGACCAAAGACAATGATCAGTGATTTGTCTCCTACCATCCCTCTCCAGCCTCTGACAAACAGAGGCCAGGGACACCATTTCTATCCCCTGGCTAATAGCCTTCATGGAGGTTAGGTCCATAAAAATTATCTAGCTTCTCTTTAAACTCTGTTATAGTCCTAGCCTTCACAGCCTCCTCTGGCAAGGAGTTCCACAGGTTGACTACGCGCTGTGTGAAGAAGAACTTTCTTTTATTAGTTTTAAACCTGCTACCCATTAACTTCATTTGGTGTCCTCTAGTTCTTCTATTATGGGAACTAATAAATAACTTTTCTTTATTCACTCTCTCCACACCACTCATGATTTTATATACCTCTATCATATCCCCCCTCAGTCTCCTCTTTTCTAAACTGAAAAGCCCCAGTTGCTTTAACCTCTCTTCATATGGACCTGTTCCAAACCCCTAATCATTTTAGTTGCCCTTTTCTGAAGCCTTTCCAAGGCCAAAATATCTTTTTTGAGATGAGGAGACCACATCTGTACACAGTATTCAAGATGTGGGCGTACCATAGTTTTATACAGGGGCAGTAAGATATTCTGGGTCTTATTTTCTATCCCTTTCTTAATAATTACTAACATCCTATTTGCTTTTTTGACTGCCCCTGCACACTGTGTGGAAGTTTTCAGAGAACTGTCCACGATAACTCCAAGATCTCTTTCCTGATTTGTCATAGCCAAATTAGCCCCCATCATACTGTACGTATAGTTGGGATTATTTTTTCCGATGTGCATTATTTTACACTTATCCACATTAAATTTCATTTGCCATTTTGTTGCCCACTCACTCAGTTTGGTGAGATCTTTTTGAAGTTCTTCACAGTCTGCTTCTGTCTTGACTATCTTCAACAGTTTAGTATCATCCGCAAACTTTACCACCTCACTGCTTACCCCTTTCTCCAGATCATTTATGAATAAGTTGAACAGGATTGGTCCTAGGACCGACCCTTGGGGGACACCGCTAGTTACCCCTCTCCATTCTGAAAATTTACCATTTATTCCTACCCTTTGTTTCCTGTCTTTTAACCAGTTCTCAATCCATGAAAAACCTTCCCTCTTATCCCATGACAATGTAATTTACACAAGAGCCTTTGGTGAGGGACCTTGTCAAAGGCTTTCTGAAAATCTAAGTATACTATATCTACTGGATCCCCCTTGTCTGCATGTTTGTTAACCCCTTCAAAGAACTCTAATAGATTAGTAAGACAGGATTTCCCTTTACAGAAACCATGTTGACTTTTGTCCAACAAATTAAGTTCTTCTAAGTGCCTGACAATTTTATTCTTTACTATTGTTTCGACTAATTTGCCCGGTACTGAATCATTTAATCATTCTTGTTGCACTTCTCTGGACCTTCTCCAATTTCTCCACATCTTTCTTGAAATGTGGTGCCCAGACATGGACACAATACTCCAATTGAGGCCTAATCAGCGCAGAGTAGAGCGGAAGAATGACTTCTCTTGTCTTGCTCACAATACTCCTGTTAATGCATCCTAGAATCATGCTTGCTTTTTTTGCAACAGCGTCACACCGTTGGCTCATATTTAGCTTGTGGTCCACTATAACCCCTAGATCCCTTTCTGCCGTACTCCTCCTTAGACAGTCGCTTCCTATTCTGTATGTGTGAAACTGTTTGTTCCTTCCTAAGTGGAGCACTTTGCATTTGTCCTTATTAAACTTCATCCTGTTTAGCTCAGACCATTTCTCCAATATCTCCAGACCATTTTGAATTATGACCCAATCCTCCAGAGCAGTTGCAACCCCTCCCAGCTTGGTATCATCTGCAAACTTAATAAGCATACTCTCTATGCCAATACCTGACTGGGCTTTCTGGCTCTACTGCAATACAAATAAAAACCACTTCTATGCTACAGCCATCTGCCTAGGAGTCTTCGGTAGCCTCTCTCGCTCAGGGTCACATAGGAAGTTTGTGGTAGAGCTGAGAGCATACTTACATTTCAATCATTAAACTACAGAACCACACACATAGAACTGGCTTCTAACCCATGGAATTCTCATGTCTGTCAATACGCCACAGGCGGGTAGGCAGGCACAGCAAGTACACGAGACCTTTATAATAGACCAGAAAACAGAGCTAGAGGCTGAGTGACTTACCTAGACAGCTACACATGGGCCGGAGTCAGACCTCTGGTCTGACCCTTTTTTACTACGCGACCGCCCCCCCTGCAGAATGAGTCATTCGTCTGAATGGGCCATACTGAGCACTGACGGGGTGACAAAATCGGTTCAGCAAGATACAGGCCTAGTTCAGCACTGCATTATAGAAAACAAGGTCTCCTGACTTCTACAGAGGCCAGACAAGGGGGAGAAATGTTATATGAAAATCACAGAGAAAGTACCTATGCCAAAGGTGGAGCTGTCAACCATGCTGGAGCCGTTAATTAAGGCTTCCCAAAAGCAGGTTTGAAACATTCCTCCTTCCTAGAGCTACCAGCTCAAGTCAGCTCTTCACAGACAATAGGCCAAGACCTATGCAGTTAACTGTGTAGGTTTCTCCAACTAGACATTAAAGAAGTCCAACTGCTTATGTATGTGTATTCGACAGACCACGAAGCATTGCTGCTCCTTGGCTAAAGCTGCACAGAAGTAGTAAAGTGCTTAGAGATGAAAAGTGCCTCCATGCATTTAGAGTCTTATTGTCTACTATACTTCCCAATGCCACGATGGGGAGAGAGCAGTATCAGCAGCAAACTCACAAGAACGGCCATACTGGTACAGACCAAAGGTCCATTGAGCCCAGAATATTGTCTTCCCCAATGCCAGATGCCCCAGAGGGACTGAACAGAACAGAGAATCAAGTGATTTCTCTCCTGTCATCCATTCCCAGCTTCTGACAGAGACTGGGGACACCATTCCTATCAATCCTGGCTAACAGTCATTAATGGACCCAACCTTCATGAGTTTATCTAGCTCCTTCTTGAACCCTGTTAAAGTCCTGGTCTTCACAATCTCCTTTGGGAAGGGGTTCCACAGGCCAACCATGCACTGTGTGAAGAAACAGTTCCTTTTATTTTAAAACAGCTACCTATTAATTTCATTTGGTGACCCCCTACTTATTATGTTATGGGAACAAGTAAATAACTTTTCCTTATTCACTTTTTCCCACCAGTCATGATTTTATAGACCTCTATCATATCCCCGCTTAGTCTCCTCTTTTCTAACCTGAGAAGTCCAAGTCTTTTTAATCTCTCTTCATATGGGACCTGTTCCAAAACCCTAATCAATATTGTTGCCCTTTTCTGAACCTTTTCCAATGCCAATATATCTTTTGTAAGATGAGGCAACCACATCTGTAAGCAGGATTCAAGATGTGGGTGTACTATGGTTTTATACGGAGGCAATAAGATGTTCTCTGTCTTATTCCCTATCCCTTAATGATTCCTAACGTTCTGTTAGCTTTCCTGCCTGCCATTGCACACTGAGTGGATCTTTTCAGAGAACTATCCACAATGACTCCAAGATCTCTCTCGGGTTGTTCTACCGAAATTAGTCCCCATCATATTGTATTTATAGTTGGGATTATTTTTTCCAATGTGCATTACTTTACATAAATCAACATTAAATTTCCATTCCCATTTTGTTGCCCAATCACTTATTTTGGTGAGATCTTTTTGAAGCTCTTCACAGTCTGCTTTGCTCTTAGCTATCTTGAGCAGTTTGGTATCATCTGCAAATGTTGCCACTTCACTGTTTACCCCCTTTCGACCTATTTATAAATTATCTGGAAAATAGCATTGGTCCTAGTATGGATCCTTGGGGGCCCCCACTAGTTACCTCTCTCCATTCTGAGAACTGACCATTTATTCGTACCCTTTGTTTCCTGTCTTAACCAATTATCAATCCATGAAAGGACCTTCCCTCTTATCCCATGACAACTGACGGTGAATTAACGTATATAACCCGCTCTCGTGTATAAACCGCGGCTTTTCCTGATTGTGTAGAAAAAGTCTTAGAACTCGCAGGTTATACACGTCCGCGGGTTATCTATACGCTAATTCATGGTGATTGCACATACCAGCTGCCAGTGGAGGGAACGATGAGCACAGGAGGCGAGCCGCACTGGCCCCCAGGCCCCGCGCAGCCACTACTCACCCTCCTCCGGGCAGGGGAATGGAGAGCACAGTGCAGGCGCACTGGCCGGCGTGCAGGAGGGGAGCCGCACTCGCCCGCAGGCCCCGCGCAGCCGCAGCCAGGCGCAACCCAGTGAGTAAAAGTAAACGTGTATACCCCACGGACATGTATACCCCATGGGGGGGTTGTAAAAATGTGTATAACCCACGGGTTATATATGCTAATTTACGGTACTTAAGAGTCTTTCGTGAGGGACCCTGTCAAAGGCTTTCTGGAAATCTAAGTACACTCTCTCCCCTGGACCCCTCTTGTCCACATTTGTTCACATCCTCCCTCCCCAAAGAACTCTAGCAGATTAGTAAGGCAGGATTTCCCTTTACAGAAACCATGTTGACTTTTCCCAACAAATTATGTTCATATAGGTGTCTGACAATTCTATTCTTTACTATATTTTCAATTAATTTGCCTGGTACTGACATTAGACTTACCTGTCTATAACGGCCAGGGTTACAGCTACAGCCCTTTTTAAATATTGGCGTCACATTAGTCATCTTCCAGGACCTCTATGGTGGCATTCTCAGAAATGCTTCCACTTCCACGAGCAGGGCCAGGTAGGCAGGCAGAGCTTCAGAGTCTCAATGAGTATGAGACGATGGTGTAGGGAGGAGGCGTTAAGATTTAAAAGGAACTGGGGAAACTTTTGGGATAGGGGGAGCAATCCCTATCCACTAAACCAAAGTGGATCCAGACTGCTGGCTCTTAGTTTAAAAACTGCTCTGCGAGCTTTTTAATGTTAAGAGATGGGGGAAACCTGATTGATGCAGAGGAGCACATGGATCAGAGAGATGTCTCTTAGAGGAGAGTCTATTGATAGAGATTCTCTAGGTTTTAATCAGGAGGAGAGGATGGAAGAGGATAAAGTATGGGCCAGATCAGACAAAAAACATTCACAAAAAAGAATCTGACATCAGAAAAGGGCAGACAAATAAACAGTGACAAGTTTTTAAAGTGCTTCTACACAAATGCTAGAAGTCTAACTAATAAGATGGGTGAACTAGAGTGCCTTGTGTTAAGGGAGGATACTGATATAATAGGCATCACAGAAACCTGGTGGAGTGAGGACAATCAATGGGACACAATCATTCCGGGGTACAAAATATATCGGAAGGACAGAACAGGTCATGCAGATGGGGGAGTGGCACTATATGTGAGAAAAAATTTAGAATCAAATAAAATAAAAATCTTAAATGAATCAACATGTTCCATAGAATTTCTATGGATAGTAATTCCATGCTCTAATAAGAATATAACAGTAGGGATATTTTATCGACTGCCTGACCAAGACAGTAATAGTGACTATGAAATGCTAAGGGAGATTAGAGAGACTATCAAAATAAAGAACTCAATAATAGTGGGGGATTTCAACTATCCCCATACTGACTGGGTACATGTCACCTCAGGACGAGATGCAGACACAACATTTCTTGATACCTTAAATGACTGCTTCCTGGAGCAGCTGGTACAGGAACCCACAAGGGGAGAGGCAATTCTCGATTTAGTCCTGAGTGGCATGCAGTATCTGGTCCAAGAGGTAACTATAACAGGACCACTTGGAAATAATGACCATAATAACAACAACATTTAACATTCCTGTGCTGGGAAGAACACCTCAGCAGTCCAACACTGTGGCATTTAATTTCAAAAAGGGGAACAGCTGTTGATTGGAGTAACGCGCCAGCGAGATCATGCTAATAAAGCACGGGATATTTAAATCCCCGCTTCATTGACTATTTCAAATGCTACATTTGCATCCCTAGTTCAAACTAGGGTGCAAGTGTAGACATACCCCAAAAATGAGGAGGTTAGTTAAACAGAAATTAAAAGGTACAGTGACTAAAGTAAAATCCCTGCAAGCTGCATGGACACTTTTCAAAGACACCATAAGAGAGGCCCAACTTCAATGGATACCCCAAATTAAAAAAACACAGTAGAAGAACTAAAGAGCCGCCACCGTGGCTTGGCTTAACCATGTAAAAGCAGTAGGCATCTTTTAAAAAGTGGAAGTTAAATCCTAGTGAGGTAAATAGAAAGGAGCATAAACACTGCCAAATTAAGTGTAAAAATGAAGTTAGACTTACCGGTCTGTAATTGCCCGGATCGCCTCTAAAGCCCTTTTTAAATATTGGTGTCATATAAGGTATCAAGAAATTATATCTCTGCATCCTGTCATGAGTTGACGTGTGCCCAGTCTATACGAGGGTAGTTGAAATCCCCCCCAGTTATTAAGTTTTTTTATTTTGATAGCCTCTCTAATCTCTCCTTAGCATTTCATAGTCACTATCACTGCCCTGATTAGGTGGTCGATAAAATATCCCTAATGCTATATTCTTATTAGAGCATGGAATTACTATCCATAGAAATTCTATGGAACATTTAGGCTCATTTAAGATTTTTACTTCATTTGATTCTACATCTTCTTTCATGTATAGTGCCACTCCCCCACTCGCATAACCTGTTCTATCCCTCAGATATATTTTGTACCCTGGTATGACTGTGTCCCATTCATTGGCCTCATTCCACCAAGTTCCTGTGATGCCTGTTATATCATCCTCCTCCTTTAATACGAGGCACTCTAGTTCACCCATCTTATTATTTAGACTTCTAGGCTACAGCTACACTACGAACTTTTTCCGGAAGAGGATATGCAAATGAGCACTCCATTTGCATTGTCTCTTTCTATCGTTTTTGCGGAAGAGGTTTTCGCGCAAAAAATGCTGTTTAGACAGCACCTGTGTGTGCAAAAAGCCCCCTTTTGCACAAGATCCCTTCCCCTTCAAAAACTGAGGAAGAAGGGATCTTGGGCAAAAGGGGGTTTTTGCACAAAAAGGCACCATCTACACACTGCTTTTTTGCAAAAAAACCTCTTTGGCAAAAAGGATCAAAAGATAATATGCAAATGAGCACTCCATTTGCATTTCCTCTTCCAGAAAAAGTTTGTAGTGTAGCTGTAGCCCTAGTGTTTGTGTATAAGCATTATAAATATTTCTCACTATTTATCTGTCTGCTGTTTCCTGATGTGTTAGACTCTTTCATTTGATTGTTTCTCATCTGATCTTATCCATACTTTATCATCTTCTATCCCCTCCTCCTTACTAGAACAGAGAATCTCTATAGACTCACTCCTAAAAGATGTCTTTCTGATTCATGTGCTTCTCCACACCCGTCGGCCTTCCCCCAGCCCTTAACATTAAAAAGGTTGTAGAGCAGTTTTTAAACTAAGTGCCAGCAGTCTGATTCCATTTTGGTTTAGATGGAGCCCATCCTTCCCAGATACGCTCCCCATTTCCCAAAAGTTTCCCCAGTTCCTAATAAACCTAAACCCCTCCTCTCTACACCATCGTCTCATCCACGCATTGAGACTCAGAAGCTCTGTCTGCCTACCTGACCCTATGCATGGAACCAGAAGCATTTCAGAGAATGCTACCATAGAGGTTCTGGATTTCAATCTCTTTCCTAGCAGCCTAAATTTGGCTTCCAGAACCTCTCTCCTACCTTTCCCTGTGTCATTGGTACCTACATGTACCACAATCACCAGCTCCTCCCAGCACTACACAAGTCTATCTAGATGTCTCGAGATATCCGCAGCCTTCGCACCAGGCAGGCAAGTCACCATACGGTTCTCCCAGTCATCCCAAACCCAGCTATCTATGTTTTTAATGCTCAAATCCCCCCATTACGAACACCTGCCTTTTCCTAATGTCTGGAGTTCCCTCCCCCGGAAAGGTATCCTCAGTGTGAGAGGAGACCACAACATCCTCTGGAAGGAGGATCCCAACTATGGGATGGTTTCCCTCTGCTCCAGTTGAATGTTCTCCTTCCCTGAGATTTTCACCATCCTCAACAGCACAGGGGCTATCTGACTGGAGGCGGGTCAGTTCTACAATGGCCCAAAAAGCCTCATCTATGTACCTCTCTGCCTCCCTTAGATCCTCCAGTTCAGCCACCCTGGCCTCCAAGCCCATACATGGCCTCTGAGGGCCAGGAGTTCCGTGCATCAAACATGCACATACGCCATCTGCCCGTAATCATTCATGCTACATTGGATGCAATGAATAGGATAGTCCTTGCTCTGCTGCTGGGCTTCTGCCTGCATTCCCTCCTACACAGAATTAGATGATTGATAGGGTTTTTTATTTAAATTGTGTACTTCTGGTTTTAGTTTATTTTAAAAGTTTTAAAGAATGCCAAGTGTATCTAGCCCCCTTCAAACTCCCTCACAAAACTCCGTTAGCTGCCCCTGTTCGCAAAAGCTCACAGCTTGATGACAGTGAATGGGAAGTGCTATTTAATTCAAGCTTAGCTAGAGCAAAGGAGTTTCATAGTAAGGAAGCAGGTATTAAATAGACAGATTGTTAGCTTCAGCCAAGACCTCAGAGCAGGAATTGCAGAGGTTCTCTCTATTACCCTCCCGCTCAGACACTTGTCGGGGAAATGCAGGCTGGAAATTAGGAAATACGAACTGTAATGCTAAGTAAAGCAGCTCACTGTGAGAACAGTTTGCAATGGAGGTTACAGAACCCCCATCATGAAGAGGGAGTTAAAACCAGGTTAGGCACACACCAGTCACGGACAGCCTAGGGTTAGCTGGCCCTGCCTCAGTCCAGCCAGAGAGCTGAACTTGATGACCTCAAGGTCCCTTCCAGCTCCACATTTCTACAATTCTACAGAATTCCATAAAAACCCTACTAACTTGGCAAACTCAGAAAACACCAGAGATACTTAGCTCCTCTGTGTGTGAACTGTAGTCTCCATACAGAAGCACGTACCATTTTAAGCAGAACTTTTCTACAAGTGGAGATACAGACCTAGGATGCATTCCACAGTCCCTGAAAGGCATGTGGATGACAGCCTAATGCAAGTGGAGTGTAACAGCAGGTTAAGAGCAAACAGAAGCATAAGACTTAGCTGCCTAGTGTGAACACAGTATACAGATACAACTGCATCTAGACTAGGGTTATTTCCGCATAACTATGCTGGCAAAACAAGTAATCATACCCCTTACCAATGGAGAACAGCCCTTATTGCCAAAACACTGCAGACCTATAGCAGACACTGCTGCGCTCAGTGAAGCCAGGCTAGCTGAGCAGTTCCACCTGGAGGAGGTGGGGGCAGGCTACTCCTACTAGCATGGAAAGGCCACAGAAGAGCTAAACAGAGTCAGGGGTAGGGTTTACCATAGAGTCTGACATTGCCGATAAGCTTGATTTGCTCCCCAAGGCAGTCAATGGCCAACGTATGGCACGCTGCAGGGTGGATTAAAAAATTGTTTTAAAAAAAATTTAAGAAATAAGGTTTTTTTTTAAATTTAAACTGGATTTTTTGATGAAATGCTTTCAGGAAAAAAAAATAAAGATAGTGTTAATTAATGTTTAAGGAAAGTTTTGAAAGTGAGTTCCAATGGTTCATGGACTAGGGACCTGATCATATTGAGTTCCAAAGGCTTCTGTGTAGATTTAGATTAATCTTTCTATCTACGCAATGGGACTCAGTGCTCAATCTAGAAGACAGCATCAGAGAAGTTTCATTTTGCAGTTCTCAAATGGTTGATTTGTGTCTCCACAGAACATGATTGTTAACAGCAAAAATGTTTTTGAATAAATAAATAATATAAAGAGGTGAGAAATAAGAGACCTCAACCCTATCGTCCCTCTGCAAACGCGTGTACACAGAGTCACTCTCATCTCTCTCTCAATGTTTCAAAGAGTTCAATGAATAGAAGATTGTTGGGGGTGAAATAGATCTGGACAAGGAGAAGAAGCCTGGAGATAAATGTGAGAAGGGAGGGACAGGCAGTAGAAACACAAGTGAAACTGTTTGAGCAGCATATTCCAGAAATCTTGAGGTCTTTCTGAGTGTAGCCTTCATTGATTTGAGATCTACCATACCATTCTCGCTAGAGGAGAAAACCTATAATGGCAGCAGGCTGTAAGGGTACATCTAGACTACACGCTTCTTTCGAAAGCGATTGTCTAGACAACCACAACTTTTTCAAAAAAGTGATCCACTTTTTCAAAAGAGCACCTAGGCAATCTGGATGCTCTTTCAAAAAAGCCCTGTTTGCAGTCAAAAACGCCTTTTTCGAAAGAACGCTTTCGAAAAAAGGCATTCTTCCTCGTAAAATGAGGTTTACCGCTGTCGAAAAACCGCCACATTCTTTCAATTTAATTTCAAAAGAACACGACGGCAGTCTAGACGCAGGTGAAGTTTTCGAAAAATGGCCACTTTTTTAAAAAAAAACCCTGTAATCTAGACATAGCCTCCGAGAGACACAGCCTCCGAGAGACACAGTTTGGGAATATTTCAATGAAGTCCCTCTATCTGTAGATAAGACAGGCAGGCAAGCAAAATGCAAACAGTACGACAAAGAAATGCAAGGCCTGGTTGCTTCAATGAAACATCATCATAAGAAGTGGCCTTCTCAGGAGGAAGCTGCATTGATGATGGATGATGATGATGATGATGAAAGGAACATGTCTGAACATGCAGGACCTTCAGGTTTGTAAACTCTTATTTCATACTGTTCTCTTAAGGACTGGCTGTTTTCCTTCTGGACTATTCCTGAATTCTCATGTTTGAGAATTACCTCTATGGTATTTTTGATGCGGTTGTGATAAAAATAAATACCTGAAATAGGCAGATCCTTCCTTTCTTCTTTAAAGTAGTACTGAGTGTCAGTGAATGCAACAAGTAATAAATGAGCAGTATGGAAATAATTAAACAACTGCATTGACTTATTTTGATTAGGAGAAGCCATAACACAGAGGATCCTGAGAGAATCCATCTTCAAGATCACCCTCATTTTCTATAGTTTCAGAGTTATCTGCCAATGATTGTGACATGTGTGATGTGACTGATACACTGTAGCAAAAAGAAAACAAATCTCCATTATCCAGAAACAACTTCCCTGATAAGTTTGTGATAAGAACCAGCAGATTACAAAAAGTAGTAACTGATGGAAAAATTGCTTGGTTTATTTATGCAACAAGCTCTCCTTTCCATATGATTGAGAACCCACACTTTGTTAACATGGTTCAGTCATTAAGAGCAAGTTATAGTCCATCGAGAAGAGGAGATGTCAGACACAAATTGCCGGATAAAGTGCATGAAAGAGAAATCGAGCAGTGTGCAAAAAAGTCGAGAGCAGTGTTTCTCAACCACTGGTATGTCAGAGAAGTACATCAACACAACTGCCATTTGGAGAAAACTGAATTTTTGTTTTAAGCTTTACAGCGCTTTATTATTTTTGTACTTTTTACACTCAAATTTCAGCCTGGCAAGCTATAATTAAGTTGTTTAAACAAATGTGTTGCAATGGTAGAAAAAAAATTCGGTGTGTCTGAAAACTATAGGTACTGGTGGTACTTAATTTTTTTTTTTAAAGGGGGTACTTTATTTAAAAAAAAGGTTGAGAAACACTGGTCTAGAGGGTAAAATTGTTAATCTGAGTCTTGCTGGGTGGAGGAACGTCCACAATGATCTGGTTGTATGTGCTTGTGTGACAACAGAAGAGAATGTCTTCCTTACAGAAACAATTGATACATCAACAAATGCATGCACAGCAGAATACTTACAAGCAGCAGCAGTAAAAGCTATAACTGTGTCTAGTACACAGCTTGGTCACAGACAATACTGTAAATGTATCTAAGCTGAGAGGACATTTAGAAGAGAATGGTTGCACTGCTCATTTGATGCACCTCCTAACCAAAGTGTTCCAGAAACAAGGGCTAATGCTGAAATTTCAAAATACATCTGTAACAACCACTCTGCAGCAGCTGCTCTGAAAAAAGTGGGAGGAGCCTAGCTAATTCTTTCACAAGACATGTGATAGAACTCAGTAGTAGGGTTGCCAGGTGTCTGGTATTCACCCGGACAGTCTGATTTTTTTTTACTGGACAGGAGCCCAAAATACCAGAGAATACTGGACACCTAAAATGTCCGGTATTTTCTGAATTTTTCCCCAGCCAGGAGGCAAAAATGCCGGGCACTTGACAACCCTACAAACACTCAGCGCCCGGCCTCCTCCCCCTCCCAGCTCCCCCCTGGCTCCCAACACCCCCAGCCCCCCCAACCCCAGCCCCCATGCTTACCTGGTTCCCCAAGGCTGCCAGCACAAAATGGCTGCAGGCCAAAAGACCTAAGGGAAGCAATGCTTTCCCCTGGGTCTTAGTGCTCAACTGCTCCTATGCCTGCTCTCACTTTAAAGGGGACATACTGTTTTAATTTTTTTTTTTTTTTTTTTTTTTGGCTTAAGTCCTTGGAGTCGTATTTTTTTTTCCTCCCCCTCAACTTTGATCTCCCTCCCTTTTTTCCCTTCAACAGAATTTTTTCCCTGGGTTTTTTTTTTGGAGGGGGGGGGTTCGATATTTTTGTTTCAACCATCTGGCAACCCTACTCAGTAGTGGACTGTTTCTGAACACTATCTCAAGAACTGGCCTAATCTGATGACAATTTGTGAACAAAATCATGAAAAAAAATAGATGGCACTGTCACGGCCAAAATTCTCAACATGGGCTTAAGAGAAATGTTGAATACATGCCGAGTACCCTGAAGCCTATTTCTGTAACTGAACAAAATGCAGGGATATAGTTATTTTCAGCAGCATCAGCAATAAATTTGGAAGAAACGGCGTGAGATCTTAAACAGAGAAAGGACAGAGTTAAATAATAAGCATTAAAAAAAATGAATGGGACAAGCACTATCTCCAGTTCATTTTCTTGCAGATTTCTTCACTTGATGATTACCTGTTCTTGTCACTCCCTCTGAGACACCTGGCACTGGCCACTGTTGGCAGGCAGGACACTGGGTTGGATGCACCTTTCGTCTGACCCCGCCTGGCCGCTCTTACACAAATATTCTCAACACTCAGTATCAAGATCTGTGACATAGTGGGGATTGTGTTCACTCTGTTTGCTTTGTTATGCTGTATGGGATTCCTACTGTCCTGCACTGTTCTGTTATAACCCGGTGTGTGCGCCTCAGTTTCCCTGGGCACTGCACTGGAACCCAGCTGGGGATGGGAATGTTGACTGTGGTTTTCACCAAGGGGGAGAGGAGGCTGCCCCATCTTAGCATGTATACAATAGCTCAGGCTGTCCTGTAACCTAAGCCTGGGTGGAGGGAGCAACCAGGTGACACCTTGCCAGGGAATCTGAACAATGTAGGGGGGCCAAGCTGCCTCCAGGCTGGGGGACCAGTTGCTGGGTGAGAGTTCTCTCAGCTAGTGGAGGATGTAGGGACGGGGCCCAGGTGCTGGTCCTGGCTCCCCCTCTCCCCAAGTTGGGTTGTACTGTTTGCTTCTGGTTCCTGTGTTAACAGCAAGTCTGTGCTACGCCGTGTCCCTCTCAATGAATAAACCTTGTGTTCTGCTTGCTGGCTGAGTTACATCTGGCTGCGAGTGGGGGTGCAGGGCCAAGACTCCCCCACGTTCCGTGACAGGGTCAAACCTTAACTGCTGAAGAAGAGAAGATGGCTATGACATGGGCATCCAGCAATCATCCCTCCATAATGCCAAACTATAAAACTTCAGAGCTAAGGGTGATCCATTCAAGAAATAGATGTTTGATGATGTTTTAAAGAAGGTGACACCAGAGAACTGGTGGAAATCACTTAAGCACTTGGATTCAGAGACAGGTGAGATGATCACTTCAACAAACAGCTGTAACTCCTTCTGCCAATGTAGGAAGAATATTTTCTTCCTTTGGGCTAATTCATTCCAAATTGAGAAATCGTCTTTGGCCTAAAAAAGCAAGAAAGCTTGTTTTTCTTTTCCAGATTATGAACAACCAGCAAAATGAAGGTGAAGATGACTAGTTAGCTGCAGAAGCCAATATTTTAAGTTTCTCGTGTTGACCTGGCTTTATAATTTGGGGGGGAGGGGGGTTATTTCATTTAACTATGTTAAAAACAGTTTTAACAAAAATAAAACTGATTTCAAGAAAAAAATTGAAAAGGTTTAAATTCAAAGAGTCATATGCTTGTTTTGTTAAAAATATATTTACTGTTGAAGAAAAAAATCCAGAATACATAACGTTGTTTTAGTTAAATAAAACAATTTAAATGTCTGTTTGGTGATGTTTTCCTCTGAATACAGCATGGCAAGAAAATCCTTCAAATATTAATGATTAACCTGTTGCACCAGAGATATTTATGAAGTCATTGGGAGAAGAACTATCTGCTACAATTACCTTTGGTAAATGAAATACCCAAACAATCATTCATTTTCTGATAGAGCTGTAAAACTAATCTGAAAAGTTTTCAAACTAAATCACTGTTTAAAAATGTAGTATGTACCTTTTAAAAATGAAACCTACATCTGAGTTATGAATAATATGTATTAAAGTTATAACCACCAACAAGAATGCACTTATAGAAAACCATGATTAAATTGAGTCTTCCAGACTCGTGATTTAAATCAAATCCACCTTGGCGCTGTACATAAAAATGTGCTCAGTATGCTGCCACAATCAGCAGTAGCTAAGTGCCATCAATGACTCCTACAAATGAGGTCAAAGAACCAATTTATTAAGATTTGAGCAGGGTCAAAGTGGGCAACAATTCATTGTACTTGAAGATTTTAAATGCACATGTAGGACCTGGCCCTGACACATGGAGCAAACTGCTATGCCATCAAGGCACTGGATGGTCAAACTCCAACGGCCAACTATTTCTTTTCAAGCGTGCCAAGTTCAATCTCACTATTCCCAACACACCAACAAATAAGACAACACAGATGTTCCCAGGTCAAACCAGTGGCACATGGTGGACTATGCAATGGTATGGTCTAAAGGCATGAAAGATGTATATATCACCCTACCACGTGGTGTGGAATGGCTTAAAACAGTGAGTGCCAATCTCAGGCCAGTCTCAGAAAACAGGGACAGACACCCCAGACTGGGGTATTTTCTATAATTAGACTTCACAAGTCAGTAACAAATGTGCACTCCTGGATCACTATTCCAGTATCACCATGGAGTCTCAAACATTCCCCCTTAAGGTCTCCAGACCACCTTACCTCCCAAAATAGACCTTATGATTAGGGATGTTAAAATGTGTTTCTTTTAGGTAAACGTGTAACTGCTGGAAATTACACATCTAGCCACCTGTCCACCACCGGGCTGCTGCCAGCAGTGGAGGACGACCGTGGGGGATAGAGAGCGCCAGCAGGCTTCCAACTCCCCCTACCCCCAATGCTGCTGCCTCTGATATAAATAGGATGAAGTTTAATAAGGACAAATGCAAAGTACTCCACTTAGGAAAGAACAATTCATTTCACATATACAGAATTGGAAGGGACTCTCTAGGAAGGAGTACTGCAGAAAGGGATTTAAGGGACATAGCGGACCATAAGCTAAATATGAGTCAACAGTGCGACACTGTTGCAAAAAAAGCGAACATGATTCTGGGTTGCATTAACAGGAGCATTGTGAGCAAGACACGAGAAGTCATTCTTCCACTCTACTCTGCACTGATTAGGCCTCAGTTGGAGTATTGTGTCCAGTTCTGGGCACCACATTTCAAGAAAGATGTGGAGAAATTGGAGAAGGTCCAGAAAAGAGCAACAAAAATGATTAAAGGTCTAGAGAACATGAGGTATGAGGGAAGGCTGAAGGAATTGGGCTTGTTTAGTTTAGAAAGAGAAGACTGAGGCTGTGTCTAAACTACATCCCTTTTTCGATAAAGGGATGTAGATTAGGCACGTCGATATTGCAAATGAAGCCGGGATTTAAATATCCCATGCTTCATTTGCATAACTGCGGCTGCCGCTTTTTTCCCCGAAACAGGGCTTTCGAAAAAAACCAGCAGTATAGACGGGGCATTTTCGACAGAAATGCCCCATTTTGAATGAGGCGTACAGGACCTTTCGAAACGGGCAATACTGTCAAAAATGCCCCATCTAAACTGCCAGGTTTTCCCCCCTCAAAAAAGCCCTGTTTCGGAAAAAAGCAGCAGCCACAATTATGCAAATGAAGTGTGGGATATTTAAATCCCGGCTTCGTTTGCAATATCGACATGCCTAATCTACACCCCTTTATCAAAAAAGGGATGTAGTTTAGACACAGCCTGAGAGGGGACATGATAGTGGTTTTCAAGTATCTAAAAGGGTGTCACAAGGAGGAGGGAGAAAAATTGTTCTCCTTGGCCTCCGAGGATAGAACAAGAAGCAATGGGCTTAAATTGCAGGAAGGGAGGTTTAGGTTGGACATTAGGAAAAACTTCCTACCTGTCAGGGTGGTTAAACACTGGAGTAAATTGCCTAGGGGGGTTGTGGAATCTCCATCCCTGGAGATATTTAAAAGCAAGTTAGACAGACATCTATCAGGGATGATATAGACCATGGTTGGTCCTGCCATGAGGGTAGGGGACTGGAACTGGTGATCTCTCAAGGCCCCTTCCAGTTCAAGTATTCTAGGATTCGTATTCATGAAGTTCTAACACCTGAACATGCACTCTGATTTAGGGTTATTTAATTACAGATATACATAATGTAATCTGATTGGCAAGAAACAGATTTGACACATGAAAGCAAAGCCATTAATATTCCCTTTGAACTAAACACACACAAGTGTATTTGTCCATGCATACTGAACACACTGACCTTTTCTTTGAAATTCATACCCATGACTATGTCTCCAAACTAAGCTGGTCTGCCAGCACCACACTCCCACTGTTTGAGATGCGCCAAATGCTGGTCAGATCATTGGCTTGTGAGAAGCATCATGTCACTAGCATTCTCATCAGAGTGCCCCAAAAGATGACTCACATCACCAAAGAGGATGGATGTGGCTGCCATGAAAGACTTAAGCAATCAAGAAAAGTTGAAGCAGATACTGGAGACTGCATTAGTTGAGGACCCAGAGAACACCACAGACATTCAGGCAACCTGACAGAAGCTTAAAGATGTCACACACAATCCAGCATCCAAGGATCTTGGCTGTGTCAGGCTGTAACACCAGGGACTGTTTGATAAGAATGACCCAAGATAGACTGGTTACCAGAGAGCAGGCACACCACAGCCACATCCTACATGTTGGACAAGAAATCAGCAAGGAAGACAGCCACACATGCGTTACAAACCTAACCGAGGCTAACGAAGAACCACTAGCATGAGCAGAAGACTTCAGAATTGCAGGAAGCGGCTGCCATGTGCACATGAAGGCCTTCAATGAAGAAGGGCTATAATACCAACTGCTGATGCTGATCAGTTTCTGTTAATGGTTAAGCTGTGGTAGGCTCCCGCTTGCCAGCTCCACACCGGTGTTGCTCCTCACTGATGGCCTGGTTCCTGCCGTGTCGATGCCGCCTGCGATCCCAGAGCTCTAGGGGGTCTCTAGGCCACCAGCCCCACACCACAGGTTCCAACACGACCACTGGCCCTGTGCCTCAGGCTCTGAAGTTGGCAGCGTCCTGGTGTGCACAGGTTCCCAGCTGCCAGTGGCAGAACTTGAGGCACAAAGACAGCAGACAGGACCCTGGGAATGGGGCTGGTAGCCAGGACCCCAAGCACACCAGGATGCTGCCCGCAGCAGAGCCCGAGGTGCCAAGTCAGGAGTCAGGACCATGAAGTCCTTGAAAGGTGCCAAATCCTTGGCACCGGGAACATGATCATCATGGCTCAACTGCTGGGTTGGACACATGGAGGTTTCCCCACATATGGAAAGCAGTCCTCTCCTGTCAGATGAGCCCAGGAACGCGCTTTAACCTGGAACTCATCCTCAGACACACACACCTTGCAGGATAATCCCAAAACACATAAGATGGATATTAAAAGCCTAGGAACTCAGTGCACTAGACTGGGGTGGGGAACCTTTTTCCGGTCGGGGGCCGCTGACTTTCAGAAAAATCAGTCGGGCACCACACACGATTCCCAGCCAACGGGAGGCACAGAGGGCAATGCCTGCAGGGAGTGCTCCCCTACAGCACACAGACAAGCTTCCTCCTCTCTGCCAGACAGAGCTGGCGGCTTGCCCTAATCAGGCCTGCAAGGCTTGGGGCTCCCCTCTCCTCCCCTCCCTCAGTACCAGACAGACCCAAATGGAAAGGTCTGCCCTATGAACGTCTCTGAAGGAGAAGAGATCACATCACAAGGCCAATACCTCAAACTCCCCCTCCCAACAACTCGACTTGCAATACATGTACTTGCATTTGCAAAGCCAGGATCAGACTCATGTCCCACGCAAGAAGCCATTAATGCTAATAAACCCATCACTTAAGTCAATACTAGCAGAATGCTCTTCCATCAAAGTGACAGCACAGCCGGGGCTGCCACCTGCTGGCCGAGTGCTGTTGGGGCCAGGCAGGACTCCAGCCATATGGCCAGGTAGGACCCTCCTCTCCCCCAGCAGTGCTGGAGCAGCCAGGCAGGCAAGGCTCCAGCGCTGGCCATGCCCAAGAGGCCCAGGTAGGCCCCTGGCTTCAGCTGCACCCACTTGGCCTGGACAGGCATGCAGGAAACCAGCCTGAGCTGCCCGCCAACAGTTAACTGGTTAAATGATATAATTTTAGGCCTTTTAACCCATAACTATTTAAATGAATGGTTATTTACATCCCAATTCTAGCTAAACATGAATACCCACGTCAAAGTGCGCGCTTGCGTGCACATGCAATCACACACAGGAAACAATGCAAGAGCCACTGAAGCTGAGAGATTTCTGACCATCGCTGATCCAAAGTTGGTGCTGATCTTATAGATTTAAGTCATTTAAAATGTTTTGAAATTGAGCTGTTGGGGGGGGGGGGGGGGGGAAATCGCACTGCTCCTCACCACACACTCTAAACCACAGTTTTGTCATGAGCATCAAGGAAGCTATCTTTAGTAATATAATATCACAATACAGCTTCACCATCGTAAACAAAAACCGCAATACCAACAGCAAACAACCTTCCTGAGACAATTGACCCTGACAGCATTTAAAGGTGATGACAACAACAAGCTAACCACAAGAAGAATGCAAAAAAATCATCATCAACCTATTGCAAGGAGGAGGAATGTGGCAGGCAACCTGCCAAGGAAACAGCTGTACCAGCAGCACCAAGATCACACTTCATGACTCCTGAGGGTCACTACAATGATAGGAGCAGAGACATCTCCACAAACCCGAAGGGCACGCTAGAGCTCGGCTTTCTGAGGATCTCCAGAAGGAACACACCCCAGCCAGACAGGGACAGCAAACAGGCTCCTGGTGGCCTATGCCAACAAAGATTTCTGCCAATATACGTCAGAGAAGAGATAGAAAACAACACAGAATATCTTATTGCCTTTATATAAATCCTTAGACACCCACACCTTGAATACTGCATGCAGATTAGGGATGTAAAATCCCATTTAATTGGCTAACTGGTTAAACATACTGTTTAACCGGTTAACCAATTAAAGGGGGGCAAGCGGGAGGCCCCGTCCCTTTAAATCGCCACCAAAGCCCCATGTGGGGCACTCCAGGCATTGCTGAGGGCTGCCTGGGGTAGGCCTGGTGTGCTCCAGGCAGCGGTGAAGGGCTGGCTGGGGAAGCTAGCCCCAGCCCCGCCCCTTATGGGGCTGTGGAGCTGCCCCACCCCCGTCTTGCCCAGGGGCCTGGTGAGTGTTGGCCCCAGTGCAAATGCAGCGTATATGAACAAAGACTTCTGCCAGCCCACCTCCCTGAATGACATTAGCTTCGCCAGCACACGCTCTCTTCCATGGGCACTGTGGTATGTGCCCCAGGGGTTTCAGTACCGCACCTACGTGGCTGGGGATTGTGGGTTTCCCAACCCCTGGCTGACATAGCTATACCAGCATAAGCAGGCCTCGACAAATCCGTGTGTCTACTCGCCCATGGCGAGTAGATTTCAGCCAGTCGCTCCGTTCACCGGCGACGCGTGCATGCGCAGTGCGGGTCTGGAGCATGCGCAGTGCGGGGCTGGCGAGTGGATTTCGCTGCGGTTTGTTGAGCCCTGAGCATAAGCATTAAGCATATGGTAGATCTCAGAAAAGCCTCTCTCTGTTTGCCCGAATCATGGATTGGGCGAGTCTCCACTCAAGCTTTGGTTAATGCTGTTTGATTCTTTGCAGCTCTGGAAGTAGTGGATGCCGACGCCTGCGCTGTGATATTAGCCTTTGCTAACCCTAAGTCAGGTGTGGCTGAGGCCATCTGCCCCCAGCTCTCTGTTAGACCTTTATCGCAGGTGGGTCTCACTGAAGGGCCTAGAAGGAAGAAGAGATTCCCAGATCGCTGTGCGGGACTGAAGCCATGACTAGCCCCTTGAATGCCTCCTGCCATCTCACACCATGTGAGAGGAACTGACTCCCATGCCCAAGAGAGAGGAAGAGGGGGATGGAGGGCCCTGGGCATATAACCCAGCCCACCCGGGAGGGACAGCGAGCCAGCTGCCCTCCTGCTATCACAGAGACACTTTCAGCCAACCTGGGACTCAGGCAGTGTCTTCCCGACACAGGCAAGGAGGGGCTAGGTGAGTGTGTACATAGCCTTACTCCATGAGGAGGAGAATCACATGGGTGCCCAGGGAGCCAAGCACAAGCTGCAAAGGAGCCTGGGAGCCCCTCACAATGTCTCCAAACCAAGATAGCCCTAGAGTTACCTGAGTGACACAGGCCCAAGCCAACATGATCCGGAGGGAAAAGAGTCACAGAGTACCAGGACCATCTCGACTCATACCCACAGACACCCTTTCATCCCCAAGGCCACTATCCCACAGACAGGCCCACATCAGCCTTGTGTGACACTTGCTTCCAGACTTATTTGCTTTCTGTAATTGCCCAACCCTGCCCCTCTGGCTGCCTGCATTAATGTCAGGAAAGCCCTAAGGATTACAAGCAACTGGGCTCCAGAGTTTAGGAGAAAGGGACAGTGGATAAAAGGATAAGACCAGCTCTTTGAACTGCCAATGAATGAGGCAGCTCCCAGCAACGACAAAATCCCCAGGCAGGCCCTGAAAAGCAAGCCATTCTCCAGGCAGGATTAAGCACCAGAACAGCCAGCCACACACTTCACAATAGGCAGCCCTTACCCACAAAGGGACAGTTCCTAGGAGTCCACCAGTGCGTGGCGGTTCCCAGCAAGAGGCTCTCTAGAGGTCGGTCCCTTGGTCTGACACGGGACAGTGATGGCTGGACTCAGTGGTGTGATGCAGCATGCCCGGGGTGAGCGAAAGTGAGGGTACAGAGCTCAACGGTCAAACTGCTGAGGCTCCACCTGACAGCCAATGGGGCAACAGGACTCTGGAGACACATGGCCAGAGCCAAGTGCTCTTCCTCAAACCACACAGCAACAGGACTCTGTACACCAACCCTTGCTGTGCCCTCCCCCACCCCTGGGCTCTGAAGGCAAGATATTCATGTTTAGCCAAGGGGAGGGAGGGAGGACCTCAGCCACTGGGGTGCTGGTCCCAGCAACTCACTCGTATTCTCCCCCCCACCAGAGAGAATCTTCCTAGACAACTTCACAATTCTTCCTTTTCTGAATGGGTTCTCCAAACTGCGGCAGGGTAGCCTTAGACAGGACAGGCCTCGCACCAGCTGCCCTTTCGCCTGGCCTGTCTGATCACAGTGGGCCCCTATCTAAGGTTCCAGACCTGTGATGTGGTAGGTTACTACGTGGGGTCTGACCCTTGGATGTGCTACTGAGTTTGCCCATTTCACACTTCAATAACCAGCCCCAGCTCTCCCATCGGGTATGGCAGCCGCTTCCTGGGAGAGAGCCCCCAGCACAGAGGGGCCTTTGTTCCCCAACACTCAAGGCTTCAGCCATGGCTTTTATCCCTCTCCTTTCATCTAACTGACAGTCCCCACCCACTCCTGCCTGCACACAGCCAAGGGAGCCATCCCTATGCAAGCTGGGAGAGGAAGGGCACAGGGAATCCCACCCCCCCATTCCAATGGCAGAGAATGCATTGTTCTGCACCACAGACAGCTCCAGGGAAACTGGCCTCCCAGCCAGGACCCCTCCCACCAGACAACTGGGGCTGGGGGGGCAGGGAGGCATGTGTCAAGTGCCATAAGCTTGCAGTGACATTCCTTCCTGAGTGTAGTGTCTTTGGAGTCAGACCCATGGCATGCTTCTTCCCTGAGCCCCTGGGAGCTCTCTGTAAAGGCGCTGAGGTGGAAAGGGTAGGAGATAACCATTATGAAGCTGGAGGCCTGTGTACTGGGCCTGCAGTGTAAACTAATTCTTTATAGCTCCAAGAAAGCCGCACCAGGCCCACGGGCTTCACAGAGCTACTGCCAAAGCCGACTGAGCTCTGCCATGGAGTGAGGGGATTGCCAGGCTCCACCAGCCTCGGAGAAGCTCCTAGTCCTCTCCCTCTTTCGTATTCAATAATACCTCATCACCTCAACGTGACCAAAAGGTTGCTCGGGAAGGAGGCCCCAGAGTGCAGGCTACATTGGTGTCTTGGGCTCCGCTCACAGTAAACAACATCAGGGCTTTCTGGCTCCATTCCTCGCTCAGAAACCACATCAACAGGCACAGTGTTTCCACATCCCAGTGCTGCAAACTCTCCCTGCTTGGAATCAATGACAAGGCCGGAGGTCCTGTTCACAGGTCCTCGGCCATAGGAGAATCGGCAGGCTGGTGCAGCTGCACTGACTTCAGCATGGCAACACACATGTAACTAAGGGCAGGATTAGATCCCGTGTCTAGAACATAATTAACAGCTCTTCACGAGCTGGAATAGAGCCCCGCTCCCCAACCAGCCACCAGACTGGGCTGGTGCTTAGCGAGAGAGCATCCCAGACCATCACGAGGCTGGCTGCATGGAGGTAACAGAGCAGAACTGTGTTTGATACTGAATTGAAGTGGGGAAGCTTAGACAACAGCAGGGAATGTATTTGACAGTAAAATATCCCATGTGGCTCCTCTTCTAGGTGCTCACAGGAAATATTTTCCACTCCTCTACTCCCAGTTCGACATAGGCCTTTGCCACAAAACACAGCACAAAAGCTGCTGGATGTGCTCTATGGCCAAATCCATCATGCTGCAAAACCCGCACTTCAGCCTTTCCAGCCTGTGGGACTACAGGACCAAGCATGAACAGAGGAAAGCAGCACCAGTAGCAACTGACTTTCTGGGCTGCGCACGTGCAATCCCCTTCCCTAAAGCTTGCATGGGGAAGGCAGTCTGCACAGGCAACACCTAGCAGGGCACACACAAGAGCAGATCATTCCTAAGGGAGTCTCCCTGTTTTGCTCAGTTTGGCCCCCAAGCAACCTGCTCAGAGCCAGCTGCTGTGTACGCAGACAAGGAGGCTCCTGGCAGGTTTGGAAGCAACCAGCCAGCCCATCCTCTCAGGCTATTTAATCTACCTCACCAAAATACCAGACCAGCTTTTAGCAGTGACCCACTCCTAAACACCGCACTAGCTCAAACCTCAACACCCGCCTCCTGGCACAAAGAGGAGCCCCAACCAAGGCGCACTCCCTTGACAGTCTCTTCGCTTTCACCCACTGATTGTGGTTTGTCTTGGCCTAGCCACTCCCACTCCAGTGGGAAAGAGGGGGGGCGATTTGCCCAGCTCTAGGGCAGCCTATCAGAGTACCAAAAGGTTCTCCAGCCACCCAATTCAACACCCCTAGAGAAGGCAGGTGTGACACACAGGACCACTTGCCCTGAAAATGTTAATGCAGTTCTGAGGCACATAACAGGACTTTCCTGTAAAAGTAGAAAGGTTGTATTACCGCTGTAGTTGGCACCAGTGAGACCGCGGCTGGGAAATGGGTCAGGTGTCCACAGCTCGAGCAGAATGCTCGAGACAGTCAGGCAGTGTCGGAGAAGAGCCACAAGAATGATTCAAGGGTAAGAAAACAGCAATTTTAGTGAGAGACTCAAGGAATTCAATCTATTTATCACAAGGGCAGGGGAGCTTCCAGCTTCTGTTAAATGTCACCTGGCTTGCAGCAAGTCTATGCACTCTGGACAAGCAGCCCTGATTCCTGGCATCCCCCATGCAGCTGGCCCCGCTGCAGGGAGAAACTACGATGCCAGGCTGGTCAACTGTCCCTGTGGCCCATAAGTCCAGGGACAATCAGGGAAGCTTGGCTTAGAGTCTGCATGCACTGCCTCCACCCAGTCAATGAGAGCTATGGGGGCAGTGCAAGGCAGCCCAGAGCCTCTTCTAGGAGCGACACAGGGCCAGGGCAGGGGAAGAGCCGGCAGCCGCCTGAGGGAAGCGATGCCTGGCTGGAGCCTGCAGCCCTCATACTCTTCTGCACCCCAACCCCTGGGCCCCATCCTGAGCCACCACCTGCAATCCCAAACCCTTCTCAGAGCCCACACCCCCTTAGAGATGTTAAATATCGGTTAACTGAATAGCTGAGTAACCTCATGAATTCTTATGGGTTACTCACTATTCTATAGTTCCCAGGGGCGAGGCCAGCAGCCAGTGCACTCCGGCCCCATTCCCAATGAGCCCCCTGCCATTCCACTGAGCCAGTTTAAAAACAGCCCTCCTTGCGGACTGGCTGCCAGTTGCCCCACGCTGCTGCCTCTGATACAGAGGCAGCAGTGTGGGGTGGCAGCAGCCCCTGTCCAGGGGGGGAGAGGTCTGAGCTCCCAGCCCGAGCCGGAACTTAAGCCGGGCTGCCTGTATTTAAATACAGAGCCGCAGCAGGGGTAGGTACCGGACCTGGCACAATTCGGGACTGAGCAGGGCTGCTGGCCAACCTGCTAAAAAATTTATTGGGGGGAACGTAGTCTGTAGCATTAACTGATACATTTTTGCTTATCGGTCAATCAACTATACTATTACATCCCTAACCCCACCCTAAACTCCCTGCCCAGATCAGAACCTCCTCCCACACTCCAACTCCCTGACCCTGCCCTGAGCCCACTCCTGTGCTATGAAGTCCTCATCATCAGCCCAGAGCCCTCTCCCACACCCCAAACTCCTCATTTCTGGCTCTACCCCAGAACCTAGGGGGAAGCCCCAAGCCCCTCCACAGGACTGTGTGTGGCCTGCGACTGCCACTCACCCACGGGGGAGGGGGGGAAATCAAATAAAAGCACGATTCCCCACCCCAATTTAGCATAACAAAAAGACAGTTACAAGAGTAATTTGATCAGTCTAGAAAAACTTATTTGGAGAACAAATATTTGATATTGGACCCTTCAGTCTAGCTGTCACTAAAATTCAGACTGGAAATAAAGCGTAAGTTTCTAATGGGGGTTAATTAACCATTGGGACAGAGCACCTCCTAAGTCAGCTCCCCACTGCAATCTCTGGTGTCTCTTGGAGGTCCTCCAGCCATCATAATATTGATCTGACCCAGCCAGTCTTGTTAGACAAGATGCGACGAGGTCCCCACACAAGAGGGTGCACGTCCAGGATGGGAGAGATGCTAGGCCAGCGAGAGGGCAACTGAACCAGTAACAAAGGCAGCAGCTCAGCGACAGAGTCCTGAACAGAAACAGCTCATATTCTGCAGCAACAAAACCACATGCAGAGCAGTGCTCACCAGAACCCAGGGCTGCAGAAAGCAGAGCAAAGGTAGCACACACAACTCCCCAGTGCTGCAGTACATGGGACAAGGCAAAAGCAGAACAGACTCCAAGCACAAGCACATACACACACCAGAGTAGAAAACCCCCAAACCAATGGGAAGGTATGAGCACATGGGCTGTGAAGACAGAAAGACACATTCACAGGTGAGCTGATTGCTCCTTGGCAGTAGTGAGACAGCTCCCTGTAAAGCAGATCAGCTGGATTTCCTGCCATTTTACACCACATATCAGGCCTAGGGATGTGCAAGTTTAACCATGTAAATAGCTAGCCGATAAGGCTGGACTTAGCAGTTAACGTTCACAATTACACACAGGCTCCTGCGTGCTCCTAGGGAGCCAGCTGCCATCCCGAACTGCTGCCCCTGATACAGAGGGAGCAGTGGCAGCCAGCTCTCCAGGACAGGGCTGAAGGCAGGTGTCACTGTGCACCAGTGTGAAAAACTCAGCAGTTACATGTTTACCCAATGACCCACTTTTTAACATCCGAACCAGGCCTTGAGGAAGGCACTTCAAAGACAGCAACACATGGAAATGCCAGGAACACATTCCAGCCAAGACATAAAGCAAGCCATCTCAGAGCCACCAGCTGATTTCACAGGCACCTCAGCGGGAACTGGGAGGGAATGCAGCAGCTGTCCCATTGCTAACTGCAGCATGACAAGAGTTTAGAGCAGAAGCAAAGTGGACTTCCAGGTCCAGATGAAACTTCAAGGGACTGTAGGGAGTGAGAAGAAAAACCCTGAGCTAGAATGTGGCCAGGACACAAGAGCTAACCCACCACTCTCACAAAGAGCTGTGGGATCTGTGTGGCCACAACTGCTCAGGGCCTCAATTTAAACCTCCTGTGAGACACCATAACACCGCATCACAGTAGCCCCACCTCTACCAATATTCCAGCCATGCCTATAATCCCACCAAGACTCCGATACCAACGGTGTCACCGTTTTGTCGATTTACTAGCATTTCAGGTTCTTCCAGGGTATTCCCCCCTTCGAGCTGCTTGTCTGCTATGACTCCTGTAATCTTCAGTCACTGCTGTCCAGGATTTGACAAAAAGGGAAGCTGTGGCAGGGGGAAAGTATGAGTGTGGAGCGAGGAAACCAGTTCCTCAGATCGGACCAGTACAACAGCAGCTGCCCCAGCATACACGCTTCATCTAGAAAAGCAGTTCTTGAACCACAGGGAGAGACTGCAAAGTGGGTCATGACCGGGGTTCTTTTGATCCATCTTGACAAGAATGTGTCCAGAAAAAAAGTCTGGCTGTCTAATGTTTTCTGTACTGTTCATAAAAACTAGTTTCAGCAGTTGGCATCCCTGTAATGCTAACAGATTCGAACACTAATCAAATAAATGCAGTTTCTAAGCTAATTTGCTTAATTTCCTGCAGCTTGTATGTTTAGACAAGGCCCAAGACGCAGAGAGTTCCACAGAGACCAAGGGGGCCTGCTCACTGCCTGACCCTCCTTTCCACTAGGAATGTGAATGGGTAACACCTTAACGGGTGACGTTTATCAGGTAACAGTTACCCATAACCTGTGAGCAGCTCTGCCAGCCATGTCCCACGGGGCTCCTGGCTCCCAGCTCATGCAGGGTCAGAAGCAGCCCCTGCCCACCCCAATTCAAACAGATAACCAGTAAAACTTACTATTAACTAATTAAACAGGATTTTACACCCCTACTTTGCACAGGGCAGCTGAGTGCAACATAGCATAAGAGGCTAGAGAAGAGGAGATGAAGCCACTGAATCTTTCCTGATTGTCCAGTCCATGCCAAGGCTGAGTCAGCATTGAGAAGTTAGAAGGAGCAGCTTTACTCTGCCTCTGAAGTAAACAACCCAGAAGCCTCCACCCCAGTTGCCAGTAAAATACAAGTTTGTGGTAATTAGCCCAGAACAGGCTCCACCTGGCCTCGGGAAGGCGGCAACTGCAGCTCTCTGGTTTCATGCAGCTGGGCTTAGAGCTGCAGGAACTCAGCCTGCAGACAAAGGAGGCAGCTCCTGCTCCAGGCCAACTGCAGCGAAGCAGGAAGGAACTCTACAGCCCAGACAACTCTCACCTACCAGGAAAGGGTTTTGGTGCTGATGCAAACAGCAGGGAGCCAGAACAGGAATGAACCTATGCAAAGCCCACAGAGCTTGCCAGGGCACCCATATGCATGATCCCAACCTCCCTCCTCCCCACTAGAAGCCAGCAAGGGGAGCGCTTTGGACCAGGTGCATTCTGGAACCTACAAAGGAGGATCATTCTGCCATGGGTCAGAGTCACTTCAGGAGTTTGGGCAGGAAGGAAGTGCACAGAGGATCTGGCAGCCCTCAATGAGACTCCTCACAGTTACATTCCTTCGCCCCTGCATCCTCAGCATGGAATACGAGCAACGTTAGCCTTCTCATCTCCAGCCACACTTCCCTTGGCGGGACCTCAGCTGCCATATTTAATCTGGATCATTTCCCAAGTCAGACCCTCCCCATATCAGCCCTGTATCTCCCTCTGCCAGCCTTCCTCCTCTCAGCCATTCAGCACTGCAACCATCCTTACACATCTGGGCTATGTCTACACTCGCCGCTTCTTGCGCGAGTAATATGTGAATGAGGCTAAGCGTGGAATATCGCCAAGCCTAATTTGCATACCTAATGAGCCACCATTTTTTTCAGAAGAGGCTCTTGCACAAGAAGGAGTGTCTACACTGCCCCTTCTTGCGCAAGAAAAACCCTCTTGCGCAATGCCGTTCTTCCTGAAAAGTAATAGGTGTAATGGCATTGCGCAAGAGGGTTTTTCTTGCGCAAGAAGGGGCAGTGTAGACACTCCTTCTTGCGCAAGAGCCTCTTCTTAAAAAAATGGTGGCTCATTAGGTATGCAAATGAGGCTTGGCGATATTCCACACTTAGCCTCATTTGCATATTACTCACACAAGAAGCCGCGAGTGTAGACATAGCCCTGGTGTCAAGATTGGTTCCTTGCCCCAGTGCCTTCCTCCTCTCCATATAACTAGCCTGCCTGGGCTTCCATCTTCTCCCAACCTCACATCTCCCCTCACTACCCCAAGACAGATTAGAGGCCTCCTCTTCCACTCCTTCCCTGCATATAGCGATGTCTGTATTTACAAATATTAAATGTAATGTTGAAAATGCACATCATACAGAGATTAAGAAAACAAGTGTGTGCATCTGAATATAGTGCTCAGATGCTTCCCAAGTACAAAGTTTGTTTTAAAAGCCATAAAGAGTCATATTTCTTTGAATCCCTGCCCAATTCCACCTTCCTACAGTCTCACTCATTCTGCTCCACCCAAGTTTCTTCTGACCTCTCCCCAGCAACTCCTTCACCCACACACTCCAGACTCAATGCCTTCTTTTATGACTTGCCCTAACCCTTTGCATCTCTGTTAGCCAAGCTCTTCCCTGCCCTATAACAAAATGTTTTTGTTAGACTAAGCTCATGCCATTTGATATTGCACTTGTCCACCATGAACTGAACACGGAGACTGAATTAAGTGACCCAAGAGCCCCTCCATACTCTAATGCAAGAATGTGATCTGCTGTGCTTGCAAATTAAGCCTTTTGGCACAGGAACCTGCTATTTGTTCTCCTGCTAGATATATTGACAGCCTGCAGAAGTCATCCTACACAGGCTGAAAAGTGCAGGCATCAATAGAAAGCTGGGTGCCTCCTTTCCTGGAACTCAGGCACTACAGTAATGGATACAAGGTAAATATAAAACCCTAAAGATCCGGGGGACTAAAGGGCCACACAGAACTTAACATTTCAAACTACGGCTTGGTCCACACCAGGATTAGGATGTTAAATATCGGTTAGTTGAACAGTCAAGTAACCTCATGAATTCCTATCAGTTACTCCACTAGTCTATAGTTCTGCGTAGGCAGGCCAACAGCCAGCGCGCTCCGGCTCCACTGCTCAGGAGCACCCTGCCACTGTGTGTTGCTGAAATCAGCTCCCCTTGTGAACCAGCTGCCTGTTAGCCCATGCTACTGCTGCCTCTGATACAGAGGCAGCAGCACGGGGTGGCAGCAGCCCCTATTGGAAGGGGGGTTGTCTGAGCTCCCAGACCCAGTGTGAGCCAGGCTGCCTGGCCACCAAGCTCCTAATACACTTTAAATGCAGAGCTGTAGCAGGGATAGATCCTGGACCTGTTGCAAACCAGGACTGATCCGGGCTGCTGGCCAGCCTGCTAAAAGAATGTACTGGAGGGAGGGAGGGGGAATGTGTGTTGTCTATAGCATTAATCGATAAGCTGTTGCTTATCAGTTAATCAACTACACTATTACATTCCTAACCAGGATCTTATGTCAGTTTAATGACATTGCCCAGGTACAGAAAACCCACAAGCCTGAGCAAAGTAGTTCTATGGACCTAAGTGCTATGTCAATGGAAAGGCTTCTCTAGGCAACATAGCTATTACCTCTCATGAAGATGGACTAACTCTGCAGCCAGGAGAAGCTTTCCTGTCAGCTTAGGTAGGGTCTTCCCTGCACACTACAGCAGCACCACTGACCAAGTGCAGCTATGTTGAGGCTTGCTGTAGATGTAGAGCCATTAGAGAGTACTCTGGTCCTGAGTCCCCAGCATGGGACAGCACCACCAGGAAAGACAAATGTTCCAAATAATACACAGATCAAATCTATCCTTCCAAGCTGCCAGCACCTAGGATTCTCCCAGAGAAAGGGGTAACACGAGCAAGTGACATGGAAGAGGTACTGGGAGGAGAAGAGATACATTTATTCAGACTTTTACCAAGCCCATCTCCTCCAGGCAACCAATGTTGATGAAACTGAACAGGCAAGGGGTCTTGCCTGTTTAAAGCAGTCCCAGCTCCAACAGAAGGCAGACATTTGGGAAAGACTCTTGGTCCAGTTCAATGTCCCCAAAATTTGAATGGGTTGGGCTTTTTCAAGAACATTTCTACACAGAAACAAAGATGGATTAACTACTACCCCTCCACCTCCTTATTCTCTGCACACATGCTCCAATAGCCTTCTATTTATATTCTATCCATGCCTTCCAGAGCCTCCTGGGACATCCCTACTGTTTCCCAGCCCTGCTGCTTCCTTCCCCCATTCGCTCCCTCTGCCACCTTGCTATTCCCACTGCCTGCTCTGCTCACTAGCAAAGCCCTTTTCCCACAACTTCTCCTACCCCTGCACCACGCCCACCCGTCCTTACTGCTCCTCACGCCGCCCAACCCTAGGGGGTCTGAGGGCTTTGCCCGCTCAAGGGCGCCTTTAGTATCCGCCCCCGGCCCATGCAGACCACCCTCGCCACCCCACGCACCTCTCCTCGGGGCCTGCCCCATCGCCCCCGCACTCCCCACGGGGCCGCGCCTACGCCCCACTCCCCCCCTCCAGCCGAGCACAGCCCCGGCTCCGTGCGCTGCTGGGGCGGGGCCGACTGGGACCCCCGCCCCGGAGCCTGACCTTGGGCAGCTCCCGCAGCTGGTTGGCGTCCAGCAGCAGCTCCTCCAGCGAGCGGCTGTAGCGGTAGATCTCCTCGGGCACGGCCTGCAGAGAGCAGTGCCGCCGGTCCAGCGCCTCCACGTGCCGGTTGCAGCGCCACAGCGGCGGCATGCAGCGCAGCATCCTCCCGGCCCGGCCCGGCCCGCAGGGGAGCGCGCCGGGTGACAGGGGCCGGGCCGAGCCAGGGGGAGAAGAGGGGCCGGGCCGGGGCCGGGGCCGAGGGAGTGAGGGGGGGGGCCGGGCCGGGGCCGGGCCCGGGGCCGAGGGAGTGAGGGGGGGGGCCGGGCCGAGCCGGGGGAGTGAGGGGGGGGGGCCGGGGCCGAGGGAGTGAGGGGGGGGGCCGGGCCGGCCGAGGGAGTGAGGGGGGGGGGGGGCCGGGCCGGGGCCGGGGCCGAGGGAGTGAGGGGGGGGGGCCGGGGCCGGGCCGGGGGAGTGAGGGGGGGGGGGGCCGGGGCCGGGCCCGGGGCCGAGGGAGTGAGGGGGGGGGGGGCGGGCCGGGGCCGAGGGAGTGAGGGGGGGGGGCCGGGCCCGGGGCCGGGCGAGTGAGGGGGGGGGGCCGGGCCGGGGCCGGGCCGGGGCCGAGGGAGTGAGGAGGGGGGGCCGGCGAGCCGGGGGGTGAGGGGGGGGGCCGGGCCGAGGGTAGGGGCCCGGGGGCCGGGCCGGAGGAGTTGAGGGGGGGGGGCCGGGCCGGGCCCGGGGCCGAGGGAGTAGGGGGGGGTCCGGGGCCGGGCCGGGGGTGAGGGGGGGGCCGGGGCCGCCGCCGCGGGGCCGAGGGAGTGAGTGAGGGGGGGGGCGCCTGGCCGGGGCCGAGGGAGTGAGGGGGGGCCGGGCCGGGCCGGGCCGAGCCGGGGGCCCCGCGGGGGCGGTGGCGCGGGGGAAGGAGCCGGCCCCCCGGGGCGGCGGGGAGGGGGGGAGAAGAGCGGAGCGGAGCGAGCGAGGGCCGGGCCGGTGGGGGGAGGGTCCTGACGCTCCGGCTGCTCAGCGGCCCCGGGTCCCAGTGACCGGAGCGATTCGGGCTCCGCGCTGCCGCCCAGGCCCGGCTGCCTCAGACTCAGGCCGCGGCGGTTCCGACTCCAGCCCGGCTCGCTGCAGCGCTCGGGCCCCGCCGGCTCCTCAGGCCGCTCCGCCCCCCGCGATGGGCCCTGGGAATCCGAGTCCGAACACGGCACACTACATCTCCCGCCATGCCCCGCGGGGCGCCCATTGTGCTCTGCGGTTCCCGGCATGCCCCGCGGGGCCCGGCCTCCGCCCCACCCCATGCCACGGCTCCCGGCATGCCCCGCGAAGAGGGACGGAGGTCGCCTGGGAGACCGCACGCGCTTAGTTCTCCCCCGCCCCCCGCGGGCCATGGCGGGGCCAAGGCTCCGACACTCAGAGCAGCGGCGGGTCCTGCTGCAGGGGCCTGTCCCCCTCCCCCCCGCGGACGCGTGTTAAACCCAGAGCGCCCCCCCCCACAGACACCCCCGCCCTGTCCTGCCCCTCCCCCACATCCCCCCACACACACCCCCGCCCGCCCTGTCCTGCCCCTCCCCCACATCCCCCCACACACACCCCCGCCCTGTCCTGCCCCTCCCCCACATCCCCCCAGACACACCCCCGCCCGCCCTGTCCTGCCCCTCCCCCACATCCCCCCACACACACCCCCGCCCGCCCTGTCCTGCCCCTCCCCCACATCCCCCCACACACACCCCCGCCGCCCTGTCCTGCCCCTCCCCCACATCCCCCCACACACACCCCCCGCCCTGTCCTGCCCCTCCCCCACATCCCCCCACACACACCCCCGCCCGCCCTGTCCTGCCCCCCAACACCCCCGCCCTGTCCTGCCCCTCCCCCACATCCCCCCACACACACCCCCGCCCGCCCTGTCCTGCCCCCCAACACCCCCGCCCTGTCCTGCCCCTCCCCCACATCCCCCCACACACACCCCCGCCCGCCCTGTCCTGCCCCCACACACACCCCCGTCCTGTCCTGCCCCTCCCCCACATCCCCCCAGACACACCCCCGCCCGCCCTGTCCTGCCCCCACACACACCCCCACCTGTCCTGCCCCTCCCCCACATCCCCCCACACACACCCCCGCCCGCCCTGTCCTGCCCCCCACACACACCCCCGCCCTGTCCTGCCCCTCCCCCACATCCCCCACACACACCCCCGCCCGCCCTGTCCTGCCCCCCCAACACCCCCGTCCTGTCCTGCCCCTCCCCCACATCCCCCCACACACACCCCCGCCCTGTCCTGCCCCTCCCCCACATCCCCCCACACACACCCCCGCCCGCCCTGTCCTGCCCCCACACACACCCCCGCCCTGTCCTGCCCCTCCCCCACATCCCCCCACACACACCCCCGCCCGCCCTGTCCTGCCCCCACACACACCCCCGCCCTGTCCTGCCCCTCCCCCACATCCCCCCACACACACCCCCGCCCGCCCTGTCCTGCCCCCCCAACACCCCCGTCCTGTCCTGCCCCTCCCCCACATCCCCCCACACACACCCCCGCCCGCCCTGTCCCTGCCCCCACATCCCCCACACACCCCCGCCCCCTGTCCTGCCCCCCACACACCCCCGTCCTGCCTGCCTCCCCATCCCCCCCAACACCCCCGCCCTGTCCTGCCCCTCCCCCACATCCCCCCAGACACACCCCCGCCCGCTCTGTCCTCCCCCTCCCCCACGTCCCCCCAGACACCCCCGCCCACCCTGTCCTGCCCCCCCCAGATCACCTTGGTTGGAGAACTCTCCCGGGAGCTAGGTCTGCTCCTGAATGTGGCCAGATCGACCCTGGAGCCTACCCCAAAGATAGAGTTTGTGGGCGGCGCTCTGGAACCAGTAATGGCCAAGGCCTCCCTCTCCAGATCCTGCTGCCCGGTAATCAGGTCGGCTGACGTTCCCCATAACCACGGCCAAGGCCTGCATGCACCTTTTGGGCTTAATGGCTACGTGCACCTACGTTATACAGCACGCCAGGCTTTGCATGCGCCCACTGCAGATGTGACTGGTGCAGACTCACAACCCGTCCTGTCATGGGCAGGACACAGTGGTGACAGGCCCCTCCAACGTCCTTCGCTCCCTGGACTGGTGGACCCAGGCGGAGGCAGTCTGTGCCAGAGTCCCGTTCTCCAGTTCTCTACTGACCCTCCCTCGCTCCTGACGGATATGTCAAACACCGGTTGAGGGGGCCCACCTCGGGGACATGCGAACGCAGAGTATGTGGTGCAGAGACGATCTCTCCCTGCACATCAATGTCAGGGAGCTGTGAGGGTCTCTCTCACCCGTGTGGCCTTCCTCCCCTGGCGCAGGGGTGTGTCAGTTCTCATCCTGTCTGACAATACTTCAGCAGTCTCCTACATTAACAGGCCCCGGGGTGGCAGGAGGGGAAGGACACTCTCCTCACCTGTGTCGGGAGGCCCTTCGTCTGTGGAATCTCTGCATCCGGGCAGATATCCATCTGATTGCCTCCTATCTCCCGGGTTCCCAGAACACTGGCGGACTGGCTGAGCAGGTCCTTCTCTGGCCACGAGTCCTTCTCTGGCCTCTGCATCTTCCACAGGTGGGGGTTTCCCCGTCTGGACCTATTCACCACCCCACAGAACAGGAAGTTCCCAAGGTCCTGTTCTCTCATGGGGCTGGGGCAGAACTCCTTGAGGGATGCATTAGTTATCTTCTGGCCTGGGGGTCTTGCTGTACACATTCCTGCCATTCCCAGTAGTCCAGAGAGTGCTCCTGCGGGTGCAGGAGTTCAGGGCATCCCTGATTCTCATCGTGCCTGCATGGCCCAGGCAGCACTGGTTCTCGACCCTCCTGAGCCTGTCATGGCTCCCACTAGCCCCCGACCTGATCATGCAGGACTTTGGCAGGCATTGCCACCCAGACCTGTGGTCCCTGCACCTCATGGCCTGGAAGCTCCATGGCTGACAGCGGCAGAGCTTTAGTGTTTGGTTCGTGTGCAGGAGGTCTTGCTGGGGAGCAGGAAACCCTCCACTTGAGCTACATATCTGGCCAAGTGGAAGCCATTCTACATCCGGGCTACCCAGAGGGGGAGTGTCCTATGGATGCCCCAGTCCCCTTGGTCCTGGACTACCTTCTGGACCTTAGGATACAGGGGTTGTCCTCCTCCTCGATTAAGGTTCACCTAGTGGCTATCTGCTTTCCAACCGGGTGCCAGGGGTAAGACCCTCTTTGCAGACCCAAAGGTAAACAGGTTTTTGAAAGGCCTGGACAGGCTTTACCACACATTCGGCAGCCCATCCCCCAGGGGGACCTCAATCTGATCCTGTCTAAATTTATAGGACCTCCCTTTGAACCCCTGGTAACGTGCTTGCTGCTACACCTGTCCTATAAGGTATACCTGCCGGTGGCCATCACGTCGGCCAGGCACGTGTCTGAGCTAAAGGCTCTCACTTCGGACCCCCCATATATGGTTTTTTTTAAGGACAAAGTCTGCTTGTGCCCCCAGCCCGCCTTCTTGCCAAAGGTGGTGTCTAACTTCCATGTGTCACAGGACATTTTCCTGCCAGTCTTGTACCCAAGCCCCACACATCGAGTAAGGAACAGGCTCTGCACACTCTGGGTGTCAGGAGGGCTTTAGCCTTTTATTTAGCCTTCCGCAGGTCGCCTCAGCTCTTTGTTGCCGTCGTGGAGTACCTGAAAGGCCAGCTGGTCTCTGTACAAAGGATCTCGTCCTGGTTCATGCATTATGGAATGCTACGGGCTGGCAAGGATCCCAGTTCCTCCCCTCACGGCCCACTCTACGAGAGCACAGGCCTCCTCTGAAGCTTTTGTGGCCCAGGTCCCGATCCTGGGCATCTGCAGGGCCGCCACGTGGTCCCCACACCTTTGCCAATCACTGTGCGCTGTCACTTCAGGCAAGGGAGGCTGCTGCCCTGGGTAGGGCTGTCCTCCACTCAGTGGAAGGGTAGAACTCTGGCCCCGCCTGCTGGGGTTTCTGCTTTGGAGTCGCCTTGGCTGTGTCTAGATTACATCCCTCTTTCGACAGAGGGATGTAAATTAGGCTCTTCGAAATTGCAAATGAAGCCACAATTTGAATTTCCCACACTTCATTTGCATAATCACGTAATGGTGCTCTTTTAAAAATGCACTATTTTGAAAATAAAACCGCGATCTAGACATGGTTCTTTCAGAAAGGGAAGGCTTTTTCAAAAGATCCTGTAAGCCTCAAAAAATGAGGTTTTACTTTCGAAATAGTGCATTTTCAAAAGAGCGCCATTACGTGATTATGCAAATGAAGTGCGGGACATTCAAATCCTGGCTTCCTTTGCAATTTCAAAGTGCCTAATTTACATCCCTCTGTCAAAAGAGGGATGTAATCTAGACACAGCCTTACATGGAATGCACATAAGCAAGCACTCAAAGAAGAAAGAACGGTTACTTACCTCGTAACTTGTTCTTCGAGATGCATTGCTCATGTCCATTCCAAATCCCACTGACCTCCCCTTCTTCAGAGTAGTCCAGTAAGAAGGAACCAAGGGGGAGGAGGGCCAGCAGGGGTATATATTGGCCAGGGGCTTCCCTGTTGGCCCAACAGGTACTGATAAGGGAAACATTTCAAACGACGCATGCATGCTGCATGCGCACACCTACATGGAATGGACATGAGCAATGACTCAAAGAACACCTGGATCTGTACAAGAACATGGCAATGGTGTCCCAGGTCGGTACCCAGGCCAACCCTATGGCTAGCTGCTGGAGGAAAGTTTTCCACACCATGCATGTGTGTACGTATACACCTGATTGGAATCAACATGAATAAAACACTTGAAGAAGCAGCAGAATTTTTCTTTACTTGTCCTTCACCAATCTCTCAAGTCATTGAGGCTGCCACACAGAGATATAGGTAGCAACATCCAAATCCATTTCCCATTTACAAGGAGCCTGAACATGTAGACTTGTAGGGAAGGAAGGTCTTCACACCACTAGCCTTCAGCTTAGAATAGCAAACTATCCAGCACTGCTTTAAGTATCACTACCTGAACTATTCCAAGTTTACAGACTTTATAAGCAAGCTACCACAGCAAGACAGAGCTTGACTCCAGGCTCTCATTGAAGAATCATAAAATACTAGGACTGGAAGGGACCTCGAGAAGTCATCGAGTCCAGTCCCCTGCCCTCATGGCAGGACCCAGTACCATTGACCATCCCTGATAGACATTTATCTAACCTCTTAAATATCTCCAGAGATGGAGATTCCACAACCTTCTTTGGCAATTTATCCCAGTGTTTAACCACTCTGACAGTTAGGAACTTTTTCCTAATGTCCAACCTAAACCTCCCTTGCTGCAGTTTAAGCCCATTGCTTCTTGTTCTATCCTCAGAGGCCAGGAAGAACAATTTTTCTCTCTCCTTGTGGCACTCTTCTAGATACCTGAAAACTGCTATCATGTCCCCTCTCAGTCTTCAAATTTTCCAAGCTAAACAAGCCCAATTCTTTCAGTCTTCTTTCATAGGTCATGTTCTCTAGAACATTAATCATTCTTGTTGCTCTTCTCTGGGCCTTCTCCAATTTCTCCACATCTTTCTTGAAATGTGGTGCTCAGACATGGACACAATACTCCAACTGAGGCCTAATCAGCGCAGAGCAGAGCGGAAGAATGACTTCTCTTGTCTTGCTCACAACACACCTGTTAATACATCCTAGAATCATGTTTGCTTTTTTTGCAACAGCATCACACTGCTGACTCATATTTAGCTTGTGGTCCACTATAACCCCTAGATCCCTTTCTGCCGTACTCCTTCCTAGACAGTCGCTTCCCATTCTGTGTGAAACTGTTTGTTCCTTCCTAAGTGGAGCACTTTGCATTTGTCCTTATTAAACTTCATCCGGTTTAGCTCAGATCATTTCTCCAATTTGTCCAGATCATTTTGAATTATGACCCAATCCTCCAGAGCAGTCGCAACCCCTCCCAGCTTGGTATCATCTGCAAACTTAATAAGCGTACTTTCTATACCAATATCTAAATTGTTGATGAAGATATTGAACAGAACCAGTCCCAAAACAGACCCCTGCGGAACCCCACTTGTTATACCTTTCCAGCAGGATTGTGAACCATTGATAACTAATCTCTGAGAACAGTTATCCAGCCAGTTATGCACCCACCTCATAATAGCCCCATGTTAGTTGTATTTGCCTAGTTTATTGATAAGAATATCATGTGAGACCGTATCAAATGCCTTACTAAAGTCTAGGTATACCTAGAAGCTGAGCTGGTGGTCAGAACCTGACTCCAATCAACAGTTGATTCAGCAGATATGTCAAGGTCAATAGCAAAAATCATTGTGATGTGCCATGAGTCATGGCTGCACACGTCAGGGTTTTCGAGGCGGTCCAGAACTCTGTGGAGCACTTTCCCTTCAATGAAGCCCACCTTTTTAATGGAAAAGGCAGCTGAGCCCTTATGCACCTCTAGAGGACTACATGTTTGTAATAAATGGGTTTTACACACACTTTTCACAGCTGAGTTCACAATTAGAGTACATTTATCAACCCACCTCCGCCCTCAAAATCTGGAATGGAATCCCATATGCCTGAGTCTCAAAATTCTTCTGTTCTCACCAAATGTCTGTGAAACTCACTGGCAAGGTGTGACGGGCCAGGCTGGGTCTGGGCACAGCTGAGGGCATCTGCTCTGGGTGAATTGCTTGAACTCGGGGCTCCTTACAGCCCCTGACTGGACACCCTTCCCAAATAGGCCACAAACCGATCCCACAGAGCACTTCAGCTGCCTACCTGGCCAGCCAGAAGCCTCATGAGCGAAACCCCTCAGACACTCCAGCTCTTCCTGTGCCCCAATCAGTCCCAGGCCTGCACACAGGTGAGGGGTTATAGAACCCAATCTCACCTATCCCGAACGGGTTCTCTGGTCCCCAGAAACCAGCCACAGTTCCCAGGTCAATTTACACTCTGGATCTTACCCACAAATCACGCTGAGCCAATCCTTTAGAATCTAAAATCTAAAGGTTTATTATTAAAAGAAAGAAAAGCATGAGAGTAAGATTGTTAAAGGATAATACATTACATGCATCGAATCTCCCAGTTCTCGATGCAGGCTCTTAGCAGAGATGTTATAAACTGCTATCTTAAAAGTCTCTGGTGTACATCCTACGTCAGGATGGGTCCACAGTTCTTTCCGGCTCGTTGTTCCCTGCAAGGCTGCATCTGGGATTCGGAGCAAAGCTGAACACCTTCATGGAGGCGGCCACATGTCATTTTATATCCATCCAGGCATCTTCTTGGCCAGAGAAGGTCACATGGTCAGTGGCCAGGTGTGTCTTTGGCATTTAGAGGTCCATTGTCCCTGGAGCCTCGCTCATTAGCATATCCATTGGCTGAGCATTCCTCGCCCATTGCTCAACCACATACAGAGAAGTTTCCAGCCTCCACACAGAATACGTTTATAACTTCACACACAGATATCATACAAGTACATGAAGAGCATATACAGAATCAGTAGAACAGAAGCTTTCATGTGACACCGCCCATGAACCGCTTTGTACAGACTTTTGCGGCAACCCCCCCCCCCATGGGTGCAGCAGTGCTCCCCTTAAAATCCAGTAACGTGACACAAGGTGTGTGCCATCCCTCTCTAGTGACTGATAATATATAAAAAAAGATATTAGACCTTGTCCTAAAAGAACTGATCACAGAATTTAAAATTAATGGTAGCTTAGATACAAATGATCACAATCACTTTGATAGCAAGTCCAGAGCAGTAGCATATTGGCGCTTTAATAGGACCAACTACACAAGGCTGAAAACAATTGAAACAAATCAGCTATGAGGAAAAATTTAACAACCAAAATATCAGTGATAATTGGGACCACATGTCTAGCTGCCCAAAAAGCTACAAGACTCTGCTAGTTTAAAAATAATCCTAGTTTAGAAACAAAGTGAAAACAGTTGTAAAAAGTAGTTTGTGTGTATAAAACACCAATAGAAGAAAGGGTAAGCAGTTGTTAGAAATACGAAGTTAGGATTTGCACAACCTTGATAAGGGGAACCAAGGGTACCAGGAGAAATCCACAGCCAGCAGAGTTGAGGTTGGTAAGTTTTACAACTAAAACATCCTGTCAATGGTACTGGTTCATTACTAGATAGAAATGGTAGAATAATAATGCAGGAAAGGCTGAAGTGTTCAATCAATATTTCTGTTCTTTATTGAGGAGGGGAACAGGTGATGCAGGCTCATCATATGGTGATAAAATTTCTATTCTACTAGTATCTCTGGAGGATGTTAAATAAAAAATACTAACAGAGATTTTTAAATCAGACTCGGATAACTTGCCCCCATGAGTTTTAAAAGCTGACTGAGGAACTTGCTGGACTGTTAATGTTGAATTTCGATAAGTCTTAACAGACTGGAGAAGTTCCAAGATACTGGAAGTTATGCCAATTTGTAAAAAGGTTAATTGGGATGATGTAGGAAGTGTGTGTGGTGAGTAAGGCTGGTATACGCAGAGAGGGAGAGTGTGGTTTCAAGCAGCTAAATGCTGCCCAAGAGAACTGGAGTCTCTCTCACCTTCTGCCACAGATTTCCTATTTGATGCATGAAAACTTATGGTTGGCATGGGTCAGACCAACGGGCCACCTAACACAGGGCTCTGTCTTCTGACAGTGGCCAATACCAGATGCTTCAGAGGAAATGAACAGAACACTACAGTTACCAAGTGTCATCAAGTTCCAGCTGCTGGCAGTCAAGCCAGGTCTATACTAGACTAGGGATATAAGCAACTACTTGACTGCCTTATGAGCCTTTGGCTCTTATACATTTCAAAGGAAGAGGCACAGAGGGGAACACGCACCAGTAGGGACTGGTCCCCAATGCAATGGGTACCCGCTGCCTCTGCAATTACAGTCTAACGTCGGTACCGGGCAAATTAGTCGAAACAATAGTAAAGAATAAAATTGTGAAGCATGTAGAAAAACATAATTTGTTGGGCAAAAGTCAACATGGTTTCTGTAAAGGGAAATCCTGTCTTACTAATCTATTAGAGTTCTTTGAAGGGGTTAACAAACATGCAGACAAGGGGGATCCAGTAGATATAGTATACTTAGATTTTCAGAAAGCCTTTGACAAGGTCCCTCACCAAAGGCTCTTGTGTAAATTCCATGGCCATGGGATAAGAGGGAAGGTCCTTTCTTGGATTGAGAACTGGTTAAAAGACAGGAAACAAAGGGTAGGAATAAATGGTAAATTTTCAGAATGGAGAGGGGTAATTAGTGGGTCCCCCAAGGGTCAGTCTTGGGCCCAATCCTGTTCAACTTATTCATAAACGATCTGGAAAAAGGGGTAAGCAGTGAGGTGGTAAAGTTTGTGGATGATACCAAACTGTTTAGGATAGTCAAGACAGAAGCAGACTGTGAGGGACTCCAAGAAGATCTCACCAAACTGAATGAGTGGGCAACAAAATGGCAAATGAAATTTAATGTGGATAAGTGTAAAGTAATGCACATTGGGAAAAATAACCCCAACTGTACGTACAGTATGATGGGGGCTAATTTGGCTATGACAAATCAGGAAAGAGATCTTGGAGTTATCGTGGATAGTTCCCTGATAGTGTGCAGCGGCGGTCAAAAAGGCAAATAGGATGCGAGGAATTATTAAGAAAGGGATAGAAAATAAGACCCAGAATATCTTACTGCCCCTATATAAAACTATGGTACACCCACATCTTGAATACTGTGTACAGATGTGGTCTCCTCATCTCAAAAAAGATATTTTGGCCTTGGAAAGGCTTCAGAAAAGGGCAACTAAAATGATTAGGGGTTTGGAACGGGTCCCATATGAGGAGAGGTTAAAGCAACTGGGACTTTTCAGTTTAGAAAAGAGGAGACTGAGGGGGGATATGATAGAGGTATATAAAATCATGAGTGGTGTGAAGAGGGCAAATAAAGAAAAGTTAGTTATTAGTTCCCATAATAGAAGAACAAGAGGACACCAAATGAAGTTAATGGGTCGCAGGTTTAAAACCAATAAAAGAAAGTTCTTCTTCACACAGCGTGTAGTCAACCTGTGGAACTCCTTGCCAGAGGAGGCTGTGAAGGCTAGGACTATAACAGAGTTTAAAGAGAAGCTAGATAATTTCATGGAGGTTAGGTCCATAAAGGCTATTAGCCAGGGGATAGAAATGGTGTCCCTGGCCTCTGTTTGTCAGAGGCTGGAGAGGGATGGCACAAGACAAATCGCTTGATCATTGTCTTCGGTCCACCCTCTCTGGGGCACCTGGTGCTGGCCACTGTCGGCAGACAGGCTACTGGGCTAGATGGACCTTTGGTTTGACCCAGTACGGCCGTTCTTATGTTCTCTCCGTTTGAAACGTATAGGAGCTGCAGGCAAGAACTGCTGGGCATCTCCCTTTCAAAAGTACAGGAGCCATGGGCGGGAACCGCTGGGCCTCTCCCTTTGAGACGTACAGGAGCCATGGGTGGGAACTGCTGGGCCTGACCATTTGAAACCTACAGGAGCTGCACCAGTGTAGACATATCTGGGTGCAGCACATCACTCAACGTGGCATGGAATGGGGAGGAAATGCTGTGCTCACTAGCAGTCTGGGGGGACTTGCTTTTCTGTCGCAGCCTGTTTTGAACCGCTGGGTCTAGCATGCAGGAAGTGGTCAAGGAGTCCTCACAACCAGAAACTGATGCGAACTGGCATCTCCAGCAGCCTGGGATCCGACTGTGTACGTGGCCACATTGCTTTCTCTGTAAGTAACTTGCACAACTCTCAAGCTTTCCGGTTCCAAGGAAGGAACAACTTGCATATAAAGGAAGGGGATAAGATGAATGTCAAGAGACTCCTCTGGTTCTCATCACACATGTATCTGTGACAGGACACGGGTTTTGAACCCTATGGGGGTGGTACATAATCCCAGGGCAAGGGGCAACCCCTGGATGAGGAGAACTAAATACCTTACTGAACCTTAATGGTAAGTTCAATTACTGTCTGTAACAAGAACTACGTGCACAACGGGCAAAAACCACTCTGGAAGAAATAGAGGTTCCAATTCGGGGCACGTGGCATTTAGAGAAACTGGAGAGGTATCAACACACACAGCTTACGCTCTCATCTGCAAGCGGACACACAATGCAACAGCCAGGAGTGGCCTGAGGCCGGCTGCGGCAGCTGGCGCCCCAGGCGGAAGGTGCGATCAGTACCCCCGCCTGCATGGCCGTGACGTAATCATCGGACGCCCGGGCACCCCGTGACATCATCATCAGGCGCCCTGGGCCGGCGGCGCCCTAGACGACTGCCTAGGCTCACGGGCCGCCCCTGGCAACAGCAGGACAACAGTCACTGCTGGGGAAAAGCTCCATGTAAGGACAGTCTGGGTCAGACCAAAGGTCCATCCAGCCCGGGTCCTGTCTGCCCACAGTGGTCAGGCCAGGTGCCCCAGAGGAAATGAACGGAACAGGGAACCCTCACCTGATCCATCCCATTGCCTGGACCACAGAGAGGTCCCCTCCCACCAGCTTAGGGGAGACCAAGTGCAGTCAAGAGACGACTCCTTTCCCTACCAGCTGCTGGGGGCCACGGCAGCGTGAGCACGAACAGCGCCACTGGACCTTCTGGACAAACCATTTTCTCACACACCGATATCTGACACACCTTCGAGCTTGCTAATCGGTTCGTTCAACTCCCTCGCTCCACTTGCCATATTGCCCATTCTCCTCCCTAATTCCTGCTCTCAGTACATCAGAATGGCCATACCAGGTCAGAGCAAGGTCCATCTAGGCCAGTGCACTGTCCTCAGACAGTGGCCAATGCCAGATGCTGCAGAGAGAATGAACAGAACACTTAAGTGATTCATCTATGGGTGGCAGTGAACCCCCAATCTGGGGAGGCTACCCTGCCCATCAGAGCCCTGCCCCCCCCAAGGGAGAATCCCTGAGGGAACCCCACCCCTACCAGAGGAGCCCCAAACCTGCTTGCCCAAGCCACATGGGGCTGAGGTGCTAGACGACCTGCCCCCAAAGTCCCCTCTTCCCCCACCGTGCCACAATGCCAGGGCCTCCACTTCTAAAGGTGTCCCCCTCAGTCAATCTGCTGCCCCCCCAAAGCACCAACACTGGTCCAAGCCACTGACCCTCCACAGGCATTGCAACACTGAGCACCACAGGGCCTAACATTTAAGGTCCTTTTAAAAAAAAAAAAAAAAAAAAAAAAAAAAAAACACCACACACCACAAATCACAGGAACATCCTCACCTGGGCTCCCTGCACCATGAACAGGGAGACAGTTGAGTGCAAAAGTAGTTAACAGCTCCCTGCCGAAGGCCTAAGTGGGGTCTTGCAGCTGCCAGTCCTGGGTCCAGTATTAACATCTTCATTAATGACTGGATAATGGCATGGAAGGCCGGGATGTAAATGGTTAACTTGTAAGCCTCACTCTTTATGGGTGAGGCTTACCAGCCTGGTTACCTGGTAGGGGCTGAGTAGCTCCCCAGCCGCCCCAGGCAGGGGGCTGCTCCCGCCCCACGGGTCCCACCACAGGCAGGCCCCACAAGTTACATACTGGCTCCACAGGAAGGGGTCCACCCGGGGCAGGTCCTGGGGAGGCTACACTGACAGCTCTGCAGTATGTAAGAGCCCGCAGCGAAGCCTTCCTGGGAGTGGGGCCAGCAGCCCGACGGCCCTGCTCTCGGGGGGCCAGCTTCGCTGCAGGCTCTGCCGTGTGTAAGTGCTACACTAAGGAGCCTGCAGCGCATGTAACCACTAGGATTTTTGGCAGGGCTGGGAGTGATTTTAAATGAGTTTGATTGGACAGTGTAATCAGGACTCCATTTTGGAAGAAGCCAACGCCATCTTGGATTACTGCCTCCATTTTGAACTTTAAGAGGACAGTTTGAGGTAAACAGGTACTGGTTTGGACTGGCTTTCCCCGCCAAAAGGGCAGGTTGGTTGCGTTTACCTCAGAAGTTGGGCACAGCCGGCACGGTCAATCACTCCGCTTTCCCGCCAGGAACTAAATATAAGGACTGCCCCAGGCACGTCCCTCTCGCTCGGTGAGCAGTGGGAGTGAGAGGAAGAGCAGGCGCAAACCCTGTAGCGAAGACTCGGGGTCGGCCAACTGCTTCATTCCATCTCACAAGTGTCAACAGCGCACACCGTCGGCGTGCAGCCTCACACACCCATAGTGAAAGCTTGGATTCTGTGGTGGGATTCTGCTACCTGCAGCGCATGAACACCAGTGTGGTCACTGAGGTGTCTCCTCTGCCTTCCCTGTGGTGAAGATCCAGGAATCCAGTTCGGAACACACCTGATTACCGTGAGTGTTAACAACTGCACTGAAAACTACTTACCATCAAGGACCATCAGCGCCGGACTACCTAGTGTTCCTCCCCAAAAGCTCTCCATCAGCTTAAAGGGTTGCAGGTCCTAGGCTCCTCAGCGTGTCAGCTTTCAACCATTGTAACAAACTGTAAAGTTACTTACCTTTGATATTGGGAACTTTCCTGTCTTCTTTCTTTCAGCGGGTGTCGGTTGGTTTATACAATACTGAGCATTTGTGGGGTTATTGTTTATTTTATGCTGTGTCTCAAATTTTACAATATATTTGTTAAACTATTTTAATAGTCTGTCTTTATTGGGTTAAGATCTCAGCTGGTGATTGAGATACGGCATATCAGGGGAACCTCACTTCTGGGTCAGAGACATTTACCATCCCTTCAATCTAAAAGGCTAAATTATCTATAATCAATGATGTTGCTGAGTCTCTGGTAACAGCAGTTACCGTTACATTTGTAAGAGACTTTCTCTCTCTCTCTAGTGGAGAGTAAACTTATAAAATCCTAGAAGACTTCCCTGGTGTTACCCGGGAGAGGGCTGTGCACCCGGCTGCCGGCTTCACTCCAGGGCTGGGGGAGAAGTGCACCCTGGTGGATGCAGGGCTGGCCCAGGGATGGGAAGTTTGTGCACCCGGTCGTCACTGTGCCCGTAGATGCCTCCTGCCAGCACCCCCTGGAGCTGGCTCGGGGGGGTGCAGACCTCCTGCTGGGTGCACTCCAGGGCCAACCCGAGGGTCAGGGGGCCGCTCTGGCCTCCTGCTGGAACTCCCCAGGTCCAGCCTCTGGGCTGAACCGGGAGGGGGGGTCATGCAACCACCAGAAACTACTCCCTGGGGCAGGATGTTGGGTGCTGCCAGCCAGCAACTTCTGGCTGGGGTGCTTGCTGACCCCCTGTGGTCGTTCCACAGTATAACTGTTCCTCCCACCAGTCCCCTCCCTTTCCACTTTATGATAAACAACTGAATCCCAGGCACATCCCATTGTCCTGGCACAACCAAACCCCAATCTTGCTTTAAGTTAGGATAAGAGGAAGCTGAATACCAAATTTGGTGGTCCTAGCTCTTATCATTTAAGGCAGGGCTGGGAACTTTTTTTTGGTTGGGGGCCACTGACCCACCGAAAAATCAGTCGGGGGCTGCACACAAGTGAGAAGCGGAAAAAAACCCTCACTGTGGCCCCTGACTGAGGAGAGAGACACTCCTCACTTCCCCTCGCTCACCAGAGCCCAGCCTAGTAAATTTCATATGCTCCACTCCCCAGGGAGGTAGCAGGGGCTGGAGCACAGCATGGGCTCCCCTGTGCTGGGGGGAGTGGCTCTGAGCCTCAGGGGCTGGATCCAGGCAAGCCGAAGGCTGCATCTGGCCCCCGGGACTGAGGTTCCTCACCCCTGATTTAGGAGATCTTGGACAGACGGACTCATGGACGGAAAGACAGACATATTTCTAAAATATATAGACAGACAGGTTAGTTTTACTTTACGGATGTGTTGTTGCAATAGTAATCCTGCTCAATTCGAGAGGAACCGCAGATTCAGACATTTGAGCTGTGTCTATACTGGCGCGATCTTGCGCCAGAGCTATGCAAATGAGGCTCAGCATGGAATATCGCCAAGCCTCATTTGCATAACTAATGAGCCGCCATTTTTGCGGAAGAGGCTCTTGCGCAAGACGGAGCTGTCTACACTGCCCCTTCTTGCGCAAGAAAAACCCTCTTGCGCAAAGCCGTTATGCTGATTATTTTCAGGCATAAGGGCTTTGCACAAGAGGGTTTTTCTTGCGCAAGAAGGGGCAGTGTAGACAGCTCCGTCTTGCGCAAGAGCCTCTTCCGCAAAAATGGCGGCTCATTAGTTATGCAAATGAGGCTCGGCGATATTCCACGCTAAGCCTCATTTGCATAGCTCTGGCGCAAGATCGCACCAGTATAGACACAGCCTGAGTGTATGTGCTCTTCTGAGGAGCCAATGGGGCGAAGCTACCATCTGTGGGATTATGACTGAATGCCTCTAAGTCAGAATCCCCCCTAAATGTAACGATATACACCTGTCAAACCATTACGCAGGTGTTCCAAGGTGAGCTCAGGGAGGACAGAAACCTCCTGTGAAGCAGAAGGGCAAAAGCTCGTTTGATCTTGATTTTTAGTATGAATACAGACGGGGAAAGCGGGGCCTCATGATCCTTGACTTTTTGGGTTTTAAGCAGGTGTCAGAAAAGTTACCACAGGGATAACTGGCTTGTGGTGGCCAAGCGTTCATAGCGATGTCGCTTTTTTATGCAGATGTCACCAAGCTGGGAGTTGTTGCAAACACTTTGGACAACAGGATTACAATTCAAAACAACCTTGACAAATTAGAGAACTGGTCTGAAATCAAGTTGACATTCAAAAAAACCAAAAAAAACCCCCAAAAAACAGACAAGTGTAAAGTACTACACTTAGGAAGGAAAATCCAAATGCATGACTACTAAACGAGGAGTGGTAGTGGCTAGGCGGTAGTACTGCTGAAAAGGATCTGGGGCTATAGTGAAGCAGAAAATAAATGAGAGTAAACACAGTGGTCCAGTTGCCAAAAAGGCTAATAATCTGAAGGTGAATTGACAGGAATGTCACATGTAAGACATGGGAGGCAATTCTCCTGTTCTACTTGACCCTTGGCTGCAGTACTGTGTTCAGTGTGGCATACAGAACTAAGAAAAATGTGGATAAACTGAAGACACACTGGAGAAGAACAAAAACGATAAAAGGGTTAGAAAACATCTCCTATACGGCTAAAAAAACCTGGGCATGTTCAGGCTTAAGAATGGGGGCCTTGACAACAGTTTCCAAATGTTAAGGGCTGTTACAAAGAGCACTGTAATTAACTGTACTCCATGTCCATTGACAGAATAGGCTTATTTTGCAGAAAGGGGATGTAATGAGCCTGGGACAGCAACATGGCTGCCCGCTGACCCAGAACAGGAAGCACCCTCTATGACCCCTTGGTGGGCGGGTCCATCCACACCTAGCCCCACCCACAGGAAGCCAGAGGGCAGGTCTGGGACTATAAGAGCCACGGGCTCAGTCAGAGCCAGGCAGCTGAGCTGAGCCGACGCCTAGCCCCGGCTCCCGTCGTGAAGGCCTTGGCCAGAGGACTGGGTTGGGCTGCCTGGACCCCTGCCAACCCTGCAGCCCTGGCCTAGACTGCTGAGACACCAGCCGCTGCCTGAACCCACGCCGACCCCGCCAGGACCTTCGCCAAGCAGCAATGACTGGGTCAACCCACCTGGAGCCCTGCCCTGCCCGCCCCGCTGTTGCCTGAGGACCCACTGGAGCATCGCCAGAATCGGGTAGGCCCGCGGGGGGGGTTGGGAAAGCAGCCCAGGGATAGCCAACCTCGGGCCGGTTGAGGACATGGAGGTCAGGTGAGCAGCACGTTGTGGCCTGGACCCCCGATGACCCTTGACCTCATCAGCATGTAATGGCCTGAATCCCCGCCGACCTAGTGGCTGCAAGGCCACCACTGTCAGGGCCCTGGGACGGGACGCAGTGGAGTAGGGAGGGCCCGCGGCCCCCCTGCTGCCCTTTCCTGTGGGGCAAAAACCCCTGCGCTTGTTGGCTCTCCCAGAGTGAGGAGACCCGACCCCCTACCCAGCTGGGACCCAGCCAGAGTCTTAAGCGCTAATTGTGTTAGACACTTGTCGCCCTGACCCAGGGCTGCGCTTTAAATTGTGAACTGTTGACGACTATTTGTGTTAATCCCGTGTCTGTTTGCCGCCCCCCCCCCCCCCCCCGACTCTGGGCTGGGCCTCACAAACTGTTGCTCACCCAACAACGAGGCCGAGGCATGCCTCACGGATTTGTGGGCACTCTAGGGAGTCAGCGGTACCCCACTTGCTGACATGGGACCCTTTACACAGGAAATTAGGTTAGATATTAGGAAAACCTTTCTAGGCTAAATTAAGCTCTGGAACAGATTTCCGAAGTAGGATGTGGAAACCCCATCACTGGAGGTTTTTAAGGTCAGCTGGCAAAACACTAGTCAGGGACAGTCGAGGGTTAGCTGGTCTTGCCTCAGCACAAAGAGGTGGACTTGATGACCTTGAGCCCTTATTCAGCCCTATATTTCTAAGGTTCTAGGATCATCTACACAAGAGAGTCCAGAGAATTTCATCAAGTGGTTCCTACATCATGCCCATAACTCCTGGTCGACCTTTTAAGAACCAATCTTGATTTAAAGACTTCAAGAAATGGAGAAGCCACCGTGTCACTAGGTAAATTGTTCCAGGGGTTAATTACCTTTACAGTTAAAAACCTGTCCCTTATTTCCCATCTGAATTTATTTAGCTTCAACTTCCCCCCACTGGATATCATTCTGCTCTTGAGAGATCAGGGCCATACCACTATCAGAAAGCAAAGATTCATGTAGGTACTTTAGACTGACAAAGGAGATAACTAAACAGAATTTCTTTACTCTCTCCGCATGTCTGTAGCACTTTCCTGACTTCTTTCCAATGTCCTTTTTGAAGTTTGGAGATCCAGCATTCCAATAATAGTCTCTCAAATAACAGATACAGAGGGAATATCCCCTTCCAAGTATTGCATCAGCACCATGAGCCAAAGTGCTATACTAAAGACACATTCAATTTCTACTAACCCCACTTCTGAAACAGTCTGTACTTCCCAGAATAGTCCCCCCGCTTATAAGCATGACACACATTCCTGATTACTAGATGGATGATCTTCCATTTGGGCTCGCTGTAACAATGTTTGCTTTAATACACCAGTCTGCTGTGTGGCTCAGGTCACTCTGTCCAACCTGTCCCAGGTATTAAGAGATCCATAGCTTTACTCATGAATTTTGAAGAGGGGTGGGGAGATCTGGTCTGATATCCTGCATCATTCAGGCCAGAGACTATCATATAATTACTCCTCTACTGAGCCCAATCACTTCTGAGTAAGCAACCCTTCCAGAGGGAACCTGGTCTTGATCTGAAGACAAGATGTCAAGAATCCATCACTTCCTGTGGGAGTTTAACCATAGGAACAATTACCCACTATTGATCCCTGTCACGCCTATTTCCACTAGGTTAAAAGGCCCCTTAATACCCACTATTGTCTTTGATTGAAGGTTAGTTACCAGAATCAAACAACCTCACTCATCTTTGTGGCAAGTTAAATATCTCTTTAAGCCTCTCACTGTACAGCATTTTCTTCAGCTCTCAAATTACTTCTGTGGCTCTTCCTCACTCTTATGCTCTATTTCTGTGTGTACTTCCAAGGGTCGCATTAGACCTTTTAGCAACAGCATCCACTGGGAGCTCACGTTCAGTTGCTTACTCGGGCCCCATAATGCTTTTCTGTTACTGCCTTTCATGATACTCACTCTGTAGATATGGCCAGCATTTTGTTCCTAGATGGCCAGCTTTGGTTTCAGTTGTATACACATTTTGTTCGAATGGGATCAGCTTACCCCATGATCGAGACTGTTCTGTATGACTGCTCTGCCTGCATCATTATTTCTCACTGACAAGTCTGTTTCAGATTGCCAATCAGAAGGGAGCACTCTCTCACCTGACATAAGGCCAGAACACCACTCCTGGAGAAACAGCCAAACTTGGTTTAGAAATAAGCACTGGTGGAGAATCCATTACTAATAACATTCAGTATTAGACCTTATTTCGAAAATGAATTTAAGATTCAACTTCCATCTGTTGAATCTCATTATAGCTTTGTTTGCTAGATGGAAGAGCCCATTATCAAGTATTTGTTCTCCATGTAGGTACTTACAGATTGTGTTCAAGTCAACCCTGAACTGTTTCCTTGTTAAACTAGGTAGATGGAACTGCTGGAGCCTACCACCACAAGGCTTCTTTTATAAACAAAATTCTTTCAGCTCGTCTATTAACCCTCTCTAATTAATCAACACCCTTCTTGAACGATGAACCCTAGAACAGGGTCCCAGCAGCAGTTACACCAATTCCAAGTACAGAGGTTAAATAACCTCTCTGCTCCTGTTTCCCAGTGTCCTTGACTATCAAAGATTAGTAAGTGAGTAGTTTTTTATTAGATCAACTACTAGTGATAGATGTAACAAGCTTTCAAGCTACAAAGAGGCCTCTTTCGAGGTGGAACAAGTAACCAGAGTGTCACAGCTACATATAGGGTGGGACACATCTTTACGCAGAAGCACATGTTCCAAGAAACCACTTAAAATGAAGTGGGCAATTAACAGGTCTGCAGTCATCGGACAAAGGAGGGTTGGTAGATTGCCAATTGTTGTAATGAGCCATAAAACCAGTGTCTCTGAGCACGTGATTTTGAGTGGCTATCAAAATTACAAATTTAAATTCTCATCTTTGGAAGTGCTGCATGGGTTACCTTTGAGGATGAGGCCTTGTAGATCAGGACATGGAGTGGTGGCTTTGTGAAATGGGGTGTTTGTCTCATTTTTTGGTGAGAGTTCATTTCAGACTGCAGCGATTGTCTGGTTTTAGCCATACAGTAGCCGTTGGAGCATCTGATGCACTAGATGAAGTACGCCACATGCTGTGTTAAGAATGTGCAGGATCCACGGATGCCGAAAGGTGTGGTGTGGTTTTTGATCAGCGTGACAGTGGAGATATTTGCAAACTCCCCATAGAGTAGGGCATACCAATTCCAAGTGGCACCAGATGCTGCTGGAACATCACATGCAGAATCTGTCTCTCTGCTGCCGTATGATCCAAACCCCTCCACAACACACCTTTCATAACCCACAGGTCCAACACAGCCTCTCTCGACACGTGCTGCACCTCAGCCAGTGCAAACACAATCAGTAACCTGCACACCACCACCAAAAAAACCTGGGACACTCCTAAACATTAAAAACCAAAGGTCCAACACGGCTCCTTCCAAGGAGTAATCTACTAGCCCTAATCTAATCACCCTTGTCTCACTGATTCCCTTTATGGATTCAAGAATCACATTAGCCCTTTTGGCCACAGCTTCACACTGGGAGCTTGTGTTCAGCTGATTCTCCCCCATCCCCGCAGAGTCCTTGTCTGAGTCCTTGCTTCCCAGGATAGAGTCTCTCCGCCTATAATTGTAGCCTAGTGATAGAGATGCAGCCGTGTTAGTCTGGTGTAGCTGAAACAAGTTCTGTCTTTTATAATTGTAGCCTGCATTCTTTGCTCCTAGAGGGGTATGTTTAGTTGGCCACATTAAATTGCGTATCGTTTGCTTGCACCCAGCTGACCAAGCAATCCAGATCACACTCTCTGTGACCAGTCCTCTGCATGACTTACCAGTCCCCCAAGCTTTGTGTCATTTGCACATTTTATGTCTACTTCCAGAAATCACTGAACACGCATCTGGCTCCATGATTCCCCACTGACTACTTTTAGAGATCAGTGAGATTTTAATGCAGTGGTCTTCAAACTGCTTTTGCATACCCCTATGGGCAGACAAACCCTCAACAGGGGGTATGTTAGGAAAACCCTGTCATGACAGAGCAGCTACCACAGGCCCCTGGCCAACAGTCACCATTCTCCAACCACTCACCTTCTAAAAGTGGCACCACCAGCAGCAGTGCAGAGTCAGAGCTGGACAGCAGCAACTGCTGGCCAGGGGCTTGGATTTGTGCCAAGAGAGAAGGACTTTTTTTTTTTTTTTTTAAATCCTGCCCTGCAGCACCTACTCCTGCCTGCTCCTTCATTGTTTCTTAAATATTTCTCTCGCTCCCGCTACAACAGCAGCAGGTCCTGCAGAATGCTAGTCCCATGGAAGGGCTCTAAAACTGTCCCAGAAAGGGCTGGACGTTCTGCTCTCAGTAGATGTCTCCCCAACAGCACTCCCAGTTCGCCCATGTGGGGGGATCAGAGCCCTCCTGCGCTGTTCCAAAGGGTGAGCGGCACCGGCATCTCCCCTTCTCCATGGAAAGGGATTAGAAACCTTTAATCCTCCATAAAATAACGGAAAAGCCCCTGAATTGTCATGCAAAGAGGATGGGAAGCTCCTATGCCCAGCCATCCCTGGGCAGGGAGGACCCTCAGTGCTACCTGACGTCTGCACTGCTGCTGACAGCTCTGCTGCCTTCAGAGACGAGCCCTGCAGCAGGACACGGCTGCCATAACAGCCGGAGCAGGAGAGAAATTCAAGCAGCAAAGTGAGAGTATTACGGGGCATGACTGACTTAAAAAATCCTCCTCCCGTGCCACAAACACAACATTCACTTTCTTCCAGTCTTTTGGACTATCCCCAGTGTTCCAAGATTTATTTAAAATTGGCCTAGCGTGTCAGCGATCTCCTCAGCCAACTCTTTCAGGACTTCCAGGCCTGCTGATTTACCACTCCGCTAATTTGTGTGTCATTTCTAAACATTACCAACATCACTGAGAGACATATCAAACAGCACTGGGCCAAAGCAGATCCCTCAAGGGTGTCACTAGAAACACTCATTTACAGTGATATTTTCAGATTCATCAGTCAGCCAATTTTTGGTCCATTTAATATGTTACTATCCATCAGGTGCTGCACTGATTTAGAACAGTGATAATTTTTAATCAGAACTAAGTCAAATGCTGTACAGGTGTCTGTCATTCAAACTTATAATGTTATAAAAAACATTATTTGGTTGATCTGAAGACCTGTTTTCCATGAGCCATGTTGATTGGTATTAGACAGCCATTCTTAAGTCAGATCTGCTTTACCCCCGCGTGTCTCCTGATAGTTCCAAGATGCCATAAAAGAGAACCCTCTGAAATACTCTTTTGGGTTCCTGAATCCAGCAGAGGAAGAACAAGCTCTAATGGTTGGTTGCAGAAGCGATACAAATTCAAACAGGAAATGAGGTGCCAATGTTTAACAGTCGGGGTAATTAAGTACTGGAACAACTCCCCTAGGATGTGAAAAGTTTGCTCATTTCTTTCAGTTAGATCTGTGTCATCCTCCATTATCTTTCTAGTTTACCTCAGGCGCTATGGCTTGTGTTCTGCAAGTCAGCCAGATATGACCATCTGACCTCCACATCGATGACCCTTAAATCAGTAGAAGAGTGAGATTAACTCCCTGCCTCACACAACCACTTAGACCGAAGCCAACTCTAGAGGACATGCATGCACTGGCTTTTAAATTTCTGCCGTCTGTCCAGGCAGCACCTAAATGGTGTCCTTTCACTTTAGGAGGAGATGCCTCATCAGAGCCCGTGAAAAGAACCTGGACGAGAGCACAGGAGAGACAGATTTCTACAGTCTAATTTACCACATGTGCATTGGGGGCTGCATGTACAAGGCCTTCATACAACACTACCCCTCAGAACATGGAGCCAGTCTGTGAAGCTTCCGAGATGTACTGCTTCTCATACCTCTTACCTTCGGGAGCAGTGTGCATAAGGTGCCCTTGTCACGATGTCGCTGGACAAGCTCTATCGCCCTAGTAGGAGAGCAGCCTGCAAACCAGCTTGCTCTGAACCACACCAGGTCACAAGGATCCAGACTGTATGTTTGAAACCCAGCAGACTTGTTTCTGGTCTCTGGCCTGGCTTCACAAGTTTGGTATTTCCATTAACCTGAACTCAGCTGCCCTACCCCCCCCAGCTCACTTTTCACAGGGAGAGCTGCAGCCAGAGACCGCGTCTGTGCGCATGCAAGGGCCTGAGCATTGGCAGACTGCAAGCAGCTGCTGTAGTGGCACTTAACCCACATCAAGCACTTGGAGCCTGCTCTGGAAGGAGCTCCCACCTAGCATTACCCAAGCCCCTATCCCATACCGGTAGTGTCAGAACAGGGCCCGAGGGCTCCATGCAGGTACTGTGCACACACTGAAGATGGTGCCTGTTCCATTCCAACAAGCAGTTGCCCATCTCTAAGGAAAACAGCAGCTCCTGCCTCAGAGGCGAAAGGGGATTCTGACCTCTCACCTCTGGCCCTTGCTCTGAGGTCTGACAAGCTGTTGGCTGAGGCAGCTGCACTCATTCCAGTTCAAACCAAGGTGGTGCAGGCCCGTTTCACACACACTCATGCACACTAGCTTTTCTTCGCATTTTATCCAAACTACATGTACATCACAGTAGAGAGCTGCGCCCACCCAGGCGTGTTCCTTACATACAGCTAAAAAACCAGATGGGCCAGAGAAGTCAGGGTAGAAGTCTCTCTCAGGCAGAGTTCATGCTGACAGATCACTGTTATCAAATCTCTCCTGGTCATACACCTCTGCCACCACCTTCCGGCCAGCAAACCAGCGCCCGTTCAGGGCCTGAATGGCTTTGTGAGTCTCTGAGGCCATGGAGAATTCAACAAAGATCTTGACAATGATCTCAGCGTCCTCCTCTTCGCCCTGCTTCTCCTGGTAGATGATGACCCTGTTCACTGCCCCAAACTTCCCACACTCTTCTGTCACTTCTCCCTCCAGATCATCATCAATGTCCTTTGGATCCACCATGTTGCGTAGCACCATCACAGTTGACTGCAGGAAGAGGAAGAAAAGCGAGAGAGGTGACTGAGAAGGTCCCAGGGAGGTACACATCACAGCAGCCATTGCAGTGCCAGGCCTGAGCAACAAAAGTGAACATTCCAGGATTTCTGGAACCAGTTTGTAAGGCCATCAGAAACACACACTGCCCATATTCAGTACACCGCAGGAGTTAGGGCTCCCCCACAGGCATCAGCAACTCAACTGCTTAGGCCAGAAGTATAACCAGGAATCTGTTTGCTACTTGTTTTGTGCCCTGAAAATATGCTGTTTTTCAGACTATGTTCAAAGCTTACAGAGATGGAATTATCCTATCTTCAACAGCAGGACACATCTGAGTGGAAATCATTCTTCATGGAACTTACTGGCTGGTGTAAGTAGTTGGCCTGACAAGCCTAGCGACTGTAGGCTTCTCGCCAACAAGTCCATTCCCGGGGATACCCGCACTGTAAACTGTCAGCGTGATTCACTCTCCAGAGTTCTCCCAAGCCTTTATCCCTGTCGCATCCCTCCCTTCTGTAACAGGAATCCAACAGCCATACCGTCCTTCCACATGACCCATCCTGGAAGCCTGTCCCTCTCCATTCACCCCACATCTCTGGCTCAGACCAGCAGCAGATTTAAAAACTGCTCTGCATGCATATGAAACCAGCACTTTGATCTCTAAAATTCACTCCTTCTCACAGCCTCTCCCTAATGCAGCCAATGCAACATCAGTACCGGGCAAATTAGTTGAAACTATAGTAAAGAATAAAATTGTCAGACACATGGATGAATAACATTTGTTGGGGGAAGTCAACATGGTTTCTGTAAAGGGAAATCCTGCCTTACTAATCTGATAAGAGTTCTTTGAGGGGGTCAACAAACATGTGGACAAGGGGGATCCAGTGGATATAGTATACTTAGATTTCCAGAGGGCCTTTGACAAGGTCCCTCACCAAAGGCTCTTAAGTAAAGTAAGTTGTCATGGAATAAGAGAGAAGGTCCTTTCGTGGATTGATAACTGGTTAAAAAGAGGAAACAAAGGATAGGATTAAATGGTAAGTTTTCTGAGTGGAGATAGGTAACTAGTGGGGTCCCCAAAGGTCTGTCCTGGGACCCATCCTATTCATCTTATTTAAAAATGATCTAGAGAAAGGGGTAAACAGTGAGGTGGCAAAGTTTGCAGATGATATCAAACTGCTCAAGACAGTTAAGACCAAAGCAGACTGAAGAGCTTCAAAAAGATCTCACCACACTAAGTGATTGGGCAACAATACGGAAAATGAAATTTAATGTTGATATATGTAAAGTAATGCACATTGGAAAACATAATCCCAACTATACATACAACATGATGGGGACTAATTTGGCTACAACTACTCAAGAGAGATCTTGGGAGTCATGGTGGATAGTTGTCTGAAAACATCCACTCAGTGTGCAGCAGCAGCCAAAAAAGCAACAGAATGTTAGGAGTCATTAAAAAAGTGATAGAGAGTAAGACAGAAAATATCTTATTGCCTCTATGTAAAACCATGGTACGCCCACATCTTGAATACTGCGTACAGATGTGGTCACCTCACCTCAAAAAAGATATATTGGCTTTGGAAAAGGTTCAGAAAAGGGCAACAAAAATGATGAAGGGCTTGGAACAGGTCTCGTATGAAGAGAGATAAAAAAAGACTTGGACTTTTCAGAAAAAAGGAGATTAAGGGGGGATATGATAGAGGTCTATAAAATCATGACTGATGTGGAAAAAGTGAATAAGGAAAAGCTATTTCTTATTCCCACAATATAAGAACTAGGGGGTCACCAAATGAAATTAATAGGCAGCAGGTTTAAAACAAACAAAAAGAAGTTTTTCTTCACTCAGCATACAGTCAACTCGTGGAACTCCTTGCCAGAGGATGTGGTGAAGGCTGGAACTTTAACAGGGTTCAAAAAAGAGCTAGATAGATTCATGGAGGTTGGGTCCATCAATGGCTATTAGTCAGGATGGATAGGAATGATATCCCTAGCCTATGGTTCTCTGGAGGTGGGTGATAGGGGAGGGATCACGTGAGGATTACCTGTTGTGATCCCTCCCTCTGGGGCATCTGGCATTGGCCACTGTCAGCAGACAGGATAGTGGGCTATATGGACCTTTGGTCTGACCCAGTATGGCCGTTCTCGTGTACTTAACAAGCTGAGAAGCCGTTTTGGAAAAAGGAGTTGGGGAAACTTATGGAATGGTGTAGCTTTAAACTGTATTTCCACTTCATCTAAACTTCCCCTATGAAATGTAACAGTTCTTGGGGAAATTAAGGTGTGGGTCATGTAGACTGGGTTGTTATGGATAGCTAGCTTCAAACTTAATTCTGGGGCAGCCAATGTCTTAGCAACAATACCACTGGGCCTTTCTATTTTCAAAGTACAGGGCACTTGAGCTAATTCCCAAAGCCCTTCAAGAGGTACATGTCAGTACTACCTTATTTTGCACAAAAAAAGGTCAAGAAGGGTCCTTGTCCAAACCAAGAGGGAGTCAGTGCCCAAACTGGCTCTGAACTCAGAAGTTCTGCACCATCACTAAATTATCTGAGAATCACTGAGTGGGCATCTCTGGCCTGTGTGCTGCAGGATGTCAGACAGATGACACGATCCCTTAGGACTACTGCGCAGCCGCATCAGCTCATGCTGTCACGGTGCTTCTTGTACAACTCATGCTTGCCCTGGCATCCTCTCTTACAGCATGCCTGAAAACAGCCGTCAACTCCTCAGTGCTCCGCACTACACTGACCAGGGGAGGGAAGGAGGATCAGACAAGGACGATGTCTGTTTTGTGAGGAGATAGCTATGGTTCACATCCAGAGATGTGGAGTTTGGAGCAGTGTCCCTCTCAGAATTTCCATCCGTGAGCGGAGTGAGTTTGGTCTTGTGCACCAGTACTGAGGTGCGCTTGTTCGGATGCACGCCACCATAGCAGCCACCAGTTAGTAACAAAAAAAATTTCAATTGTTATGGAAGAAAAAAATACTAAAACAAGGTGCATGACCCTGTACCCACCCACCCTGAAAGCCACCCAGCCTTGCTCCCATCATTCCTGAATCCATGGGCTCCCCAACCCCTGTACAGTGCCCCTTCACTCCCCCTAACTTCTGCACAGTGCCCCCTTCATCCCAACCCCTGCACTCTCCTCTCAGCTGTGCTCCCACCCTGCACTTCCAGAGCTCCCTGGAGCGTCAGGGGGGCAGGTAGATGGGATGGTGGGAGAAAGCATGGGCTACACAGGCAACACTTTTCAATGCTGCACTACAGCGGGCAGAATTTTGAAGGGAGGAAACAACTGGAAGCCGTAAGTAGTAAAAGCCCCCCTCCACTTCAGTATATTTAGAACAGTCTGATGCCTCTCACTGCTGACTTTAGCAGAGCTATTTCTGAAGGGGAAAGAATAGGGAGTCCATATGGGAAAAACAATGAAATGAGGAAGTTAAATCTCAGTTAACAGCACACAGAGGCAGGTAGATATACCTGATCACTGATGTCTCCATATTGTTGACAGGACTGGCATAAAAATATTACTTTTTCTCTAAACTATGGCTTTGCCACAAGCCTCTTGAATGGGACAGTGCACTGTTCTGTACCTCAGAGCAGCGCAGGAGGAATCTGAGTCGGTCAAAATGTGCCTCCCAGTTTTCTCCAGTTGTGGGGTTAAGTACCTGTACCAGCCCCATGCCTGATACAGTGTCTCTCCCTCAGCACCCACTGGCACGGCTGAACTGGCTTGTGCCCTCGAGATGATGGTAGAGTTAAGGATTTGCCCACACACTGCCCATCCATGGGAAGACAAGCACATGCTACCTTCCCCCACCTTACACTGGTACCTGCAAAGCAGGAAAATGGCACAGAGGTATAAAAGGGTCACCATGCAGGAACAAAAAATGGGCCGTAAAATATTAGTGATTTCAAAACTAAATCTCAATAAAACAAACACACACAAACCATTGAAAACTTGATAGACATTTTAAAATGTGGGATCTCAGAGTTTAGTAGCAGAGATCGGATAGCACCTCAATGAGACAGACCCATTAGAATGAAAAAACACACCTAAAGGGAATGGAAAGTCACCAGAGGAGGAATCCTCTACATTGTCTATTACAATCTTGCAAGGACAAGAGGAAGAAAAAAGACCCCATAATACCCCCAAAGTCCAGAGAAGTATTCACCAATGACATAAAAGAGAATCAAAACTGAAATAAAAGAGAAGAGAGGGGATCAAGTTTCAATTTGCAAAAGTTCTCTCTCAAGAAGGGAGGTTTATGCTGCCCCACCAGTCTGCCCCCCAGGCCTGGCGGCAGCTGAAGCAGCTGCCCCGCAACGCGGCTCCAGGCATGGGAGCAGCCACGCCACTCACCTTCCATGTCCAGCAGGAAGGTGAGTGCTTCTGCGCGGCTCTGCAAAGGTGGTGGGGGAGTTAGGATTTTTTGTGCACAGCCGTGCACCATAGAGGGAACGCAGGTTGTGAGCCCTCTGTATCTGCACTAAGACACTTAGCACGGTGCTGGCTGCAGGAAAACAGCCAGCAAGAACAATGCCGCGGACAAGCATTCAATCATAGATTGCCTAACACTACAGCTCTGCGTTTTAGTTCCTCCCAATTCAGCAGCCACGGGCTAATGACAAACCATGGTGGCGTGTGGGAATTACAGAGCAGGGAGAAATTTGGGGGCCAGGACATCAGTGACTATAATGTCCTAATAGTCCATCAGCATCTTTGGTCTAATTGCTGGAGAACAGGGCACAGCAGTGGCATGTGTCTGTGCAAAGCACCTCACTACAGAGCTCCTCCTTTCACGGCAGAGGGGGAAAAGCCAAGTCCTTCACCCAAAGAAGTGATGACTGGTTACGATACCAGCAATTGTACGAAGCGTAACTCAGTAAGACATCTAGGGAACATCCCTTTTGTGACTTTGTACCATACACAGTACTGCTGAGCTGTACAGAACTAAGACAGATCCAAGCCAGCCTTGGGACCTGTAGGGAATCCAGAGTCACTCAGGGGCACGCTCACCTCCTGCTTGCGAAGCAGTTTCTGCATCACCATGTGACGGGCACTGCTGCCCGATATGCTCATGTGCTCCTGCTCACTGAGCATTTCAGGCCTCTCTGATTCTTGGAAAATCTCCTCTTCCTCCTTCTCCTTCTTGGCCTCCAACAGACCCAATGTGGGGGGGCTTGCCAGGATAGGATTCACTACCCCCACCTGGGGAATAGTGACTGGGATGGGAGGTCGAGCGGGGGTCACACCTGCAAGTGAATACACAGATTCAAGAGAGAGGTAAAAAGAGCTTACCGCTAGGACTGGCACGCTGCCGCACCAGGAAGAAAGCCAGCCAGAAACACCCAGCCTCATGGAATTAGGAGGAAGGGTTTTAGTAACTGCCACGTGGACCACTGAGAGAGCCTGACCACCAGGGCAAACAGGCGAGAAGAAAGGCTCTCCTGCCAGTCACAATGCACCCCCGAGGGGACGGGCAGACAGCGAGACGGGGCTGCATCTGGTTTGCGTGTGGTAAAGCGACCACTGTGATGTTTTTGCTCAGGGCACTGTACGTCCCTGCCAGCTCCAGGCCCTTGCCGCACTCACCACACAAAGCAGTGCAAGGAGAAATCAGAACTCTGCAACCCAAAAGTACAATTCAGTTGAAAGCCCTTTTATAAGTGACAAGGAGTCCTGTGGCACCTTATAGACTAACAGATGTATTGGAGCATAAGCTTATGCTCCAATACATCTGTTAGTCTATAAGGTGCCACAGGACTCCTTGTCACTTTTGCAGATCCAGACTAACACAGCTACCCCTTTGATACTTAAGCCCTTTTATGGCACTGGTGGCCGGTCTGCCCAGCACACGCCCACAAGTCTGCTCACACCCCTCCTTCAGGGATGGGTTCATTTCCCCGAGTACAAGACTCACAAAGGAACAAAGTTATTCTCCTGATCAAAGAGGATACAAGGGAACTGCAACCTTGTCCCTTGCATCAATCCCCATGACTGCAGGACCAGCCACGGTGCCCAACTACTTCTCACGGCTCTTCTCTTCCACTGAGCTCTCACTGCCCTCTACAGGAGCCACGAGGGTCTGATACTTGAGAAACAGGAGTTGGCCCCGACCCCACTTCCCAGAAGTGACTGCAGCTGTGGGGACTGGCGCTGTCTTGGAATAGCTGTGAAAATGAAAGAATGAAGAGCAGCCATACCCGTAATGACTCCAGGTGCCTGTGCTGCCATTACGGCTTGCGGTAATGCCCCCAGAGGCTGGGCCAGGGTCAGTGCTGGTGACACCAGCCCAGGTGTTGCTAACGTGCCAAGGACTGCGGCTCCTGCCACTGCTTCCTACAAGAGAAAAGTCAGAGTGTTAGTTCTGCTCAGGGCATTCAGACAGACTTACCAAAGAGCCAGGCCATGGGGGCCAGCAAACTGCTCTACAAACTACCAGGCCCAGCTCAGCCACTGGGCAGAGCAGAGCAATGTATGCAGCTCAGCTTGATCAGACACCTACCTGACCTCGCTTTTCTGGCACACAGCCACCATATACCAACCCCCAGAAGGGCAGGCACTTTGACCATACTTATCACCCAAAGCCAAGCAGCAAATCTAGTGAGCCCTGAGGGACAGATATGCCAAGGGCTCCCCAACCCAGAGTCTCCAGGACAGTTCAGGCAGATGGAGTCAATTCCAAAGCAAAAAGCTTCCCCACTTCCTCAGCACCTCTTGCTCTTCCAACATGGCCCTACTGAGGCAACACTGCAAGCAACTGCTTCAGAACAATCAAACTGCATTGAAACCAATCATCCTCGTGATGTGAGCAATGCCAGTTCCTACAGACCCAAGACTGAACAGGGGCTACAGACCCCACTACCCTTAGGCCAGTCTCCGCAGGAGGCCGGGAGAACTAGCCTGCAGGCGCAACAAAGGTCACGTAGCCAGATGCTCCTACAGTGCACTCGCTGAACCTGGATCGCTGGGCTCTACAACATTGCACACACTCACCCACCTCATTGCAAGTCCTGCTGTTCTGTTTCTTACCTGAGCTGTTATCTTTGCTGTGGCAGCTGCTGCAGCCACAGCTGCTGCGGGGGGTAATCCTCCTGGTGTTGCAGGTGTTAGGAGAGGCATTGGGGGAGTGACAGCTTTGCCAACCCGGAGATATTGGCCACCCAAGTCAAAGAGGTTCATTGATGAGACAGCATCTTGCGATGACTGTGCCTTCTCATACTCTGAAATGGTAATTTGAATCCTAACTGCGTGCTCCTTAAAGATGGGACTTTCAGGCTCTCGCCGTCAGCGCCCCACACCCTGCCTGCTACTCTCAGATGTCTTTCCCTGAACAGCTTCAGTCTGGCTTCTAGGAACATGATGGTCAAGATTGCCAGCCATCACTGCCCTTGCCAACCACTCCCCCACTTCTCAGATCACGCCCCAAGCCCCTCTGATTATCCAGGAGCTTCTCAAACATTCAGCATAAAGGGAGATGGTTCTCATCACACCCGAGGTCTGGCAGCCTTGGGACCAGAGCGGTCACGAACGAGGGAGTTTGCTGGACAGGGGATGTTAATGCTCCTCTGCTTGCTGTCCCACTCCTGGGCCCCCAAGGCTGGGGCTCCCACTCTGCTGCTGGTCACTGTCACCAGAGTTCCCCAGGCTCTGGACAGGACCGTCTAGGTGCTGCTGGCCCCACTGCCGCCAGGCTTCCCGGGGCTCCGTTCCAGGACCACCTGGCTGCCAGCCCCACTGCCACTGGGGATTCCCCGGGGATCCCTGACCAAGACTCCCCCGCTGCTGCTGGGGGTTCTCTGGCCAGGGCTCCTCAGGCCAGGGCTACCATGCCAGCTGCTGCTAGGAGTTTCTGGGGTTCCCTGGCTTGGGCTGCCTGGCCACTACCGGCCCCACCACCAGAGTCAGTCCTGCTCCCGCCGGTGGTTTCTTGGCCTGGCGCCACCAGGCTCTGTTGCTGCAGGGAGTTCCCCAGACAGGGCAGGGGCTCCTCGTTCGCTGCCTGGCCCACCTGACACCAGGGATTCCCAGGCTGGAGTGGGGGCTCTCCGTTTGCTGCCTGGTCCCACCGATGCTGGGAGTTCTCCAGCCAAGGCTCCTCACCTCCGCCTAGCCCCGCTGATGCCAGGGGTTCTCCTTGTTCTCCGGCTGGCTCCCACTTCTACCTCCGGGGATTGTCGGTCCAGCAATATCCGTGGCCCTACCGGACCATGGATGTAGCCAGACCAGAGAGTCCCAGATTTGGGAGGTTCTACCTGTCAGATTCCAGTGTCCAACTGAAAGCCAGGCAGCACTCTGATGTCTGGCCATGGGCTACTCAGTCCGCCCCTTGCCCCTTGCTGAAAGGGAGCAGACAGAACCCATCCCAATGATACCCCCACCCCATTCCATGACAAGTGTCACAGCTGTCAATTTACCAATGAAGCCATAGCCTTTGTGCTTCCCTGTTGTGGGGTCCCTGGCTAGTGTGCAGGACTTAATCTTCCCAAAGGCCTCAAACACACTCTTAATGTCATCATCTGACAGGTCCTGGTGAACAGATGCCACGTAGATGCGGTTGAAAGCTCGTGCCTCCTCTGCTAGTTGGTCTATGATTGGCTGTGCCTGGCCAATATTACTAGGCCTACCAACCTGTGGAGAGCAAAGCAAACGTAAACACCTCTGAGTGCTCCAAGAGCCAGCACCGTGACTCACTTTCGACACCAGGACTGCAAATGCTGGGAGCCATTGAACCTAGTGAAAACCACATAATATTTTCCATGGCATGGCAATTAGCACCAGAGCCACGACTAATTGTCGTATCTGGGCTGCAGTCTCCAGCAACTCCACAGGCTCCCACGAGATCTCAGGGTTACCAAGACAACTCAGACACAGGACGTTCTCTGAGACACTAGCTATGCTACTGAGCAAGTGCACTTCATACTTGCATCTTCCCTCCCCAACTAGCGACCAGCTTCGAAGAGACGAGAACAATGATGCAGGCAGGGCAAAAAGCCTCCACACTATTCTCTGGAGCTACCCCAAACCCATAATCAAGCAGGCACTGAAACGGCCTGAAAAGCGAGGCAAGAGGAAAGGATTCTGGTGAGAGATGTAAAGACCCTGGACTTTCAGAGGCAGTGCAAAAGGAACGCCACCGAAGTCTCTCAGCCTGTCAGGGAACCTCTTGCTTCACGGCTGGGAATATGAAGCTCAAGTTCCTTGTTTCTTTCAGATTGTACTTGACCCTTTTAGGTTACCCCAGAGCCTTCTTTGGGTGGAGCCCAACAGGCACAAGCAGGGTCGGCAGTCACTTGTCTGTCCTCCGCTCAGGACCTGGCTGCTGCCCTCCACATCTTACCCACAAAATGCTCCCATTCTGTGCAGAGTACAACACCCTTCCCCCTCCTCCTAGTGCATTTTAACACTGAATGGGCTCTCTCCAGAGGCAAGTGCCAAGAGCCAGCCAGTTGTCAGTGAGTGGAGACAGGGGGCACCCTGAAAAGAACACATCTCCTAGGAACACTGCTTTTCTGACAGCAGTAAGCCCTCAGATGCAGCTGGAATCCCCTGGCCATCCCTGTAATGCAAACAGCAGCACTCCCGCATCATGCAGCCTGCCATCACGCACCTTTATGTTTCTCCCGCCCAGCATAACAGAGTTCATCTGCTCCAAGGCCAACTGTGCAGCTTCAGGCACCTCGTATTCCACGAAAGCAAAGCCCTAGGAGGAAAGAGGGGAACCCCTATTAAATTGTACCAGTCTCTTCTTGTTGCACCCCTAGTGCTCACATTCTGCTAACTAATGCAGCCTGTCCCTCACACTGTGCCAGGGCCCACCTGGTCAGCCAGGGAGTCCCACCCCAAAGCCTTTCCCTACAGCATGCTAAAACAGAGAGCATGAAAGCCCTGAACAGATTTGCAGCCACTTGCTTCCTGAGCTGTTCATACATAGAACAGGCTTTTTAACAAGGGCAAAAGGCTAGTGCACACATACAAGGCCAGCTAACTGCTCAGCATTTCCCAGGCTCCGTGCCCAACATCCCTACAGTGGCCCCACATGCTGCGGTCAGTTATTACTATGGTTTCTAGTAACACTAAAAACCTGGGCAGGGCAGGAGGCCATTACATTCAATCCCCAAAACTCCAGCTCCAGGTGTGTGCCCATAACCCGCAGCAGAATGCAATAGGAACCATTGCTGGCTCTAAACTGCAGACTAACGGGGTGAACCTCCCTGGGTGCATGCAGGGTGACTTCAGAACAACAGAAACCACGGCTAGGGGCTGTGAACCAACCTTGTGTTTCATTGTAACAGAGTCCCAGGACATGTCAATACTTTTGATAGGTCCAAATGGAGCAAAGGCCTGGCGGATGGTGTCTTCTCCCAGTTCGTAGTATATGGAGCCCACGTAGACACGACACATGATGGCCAGGGCCCGTTGCCTCTGAGCTGCCATCTGTTTTGGAAAGAAGAACTGGCTGGTTAGCATAGGGGGTAGTCACAGATACCAGGACAGCTCTCTCCCCCGTCCCTCCCTCCCCAGGAGCTGTGACCCAACAGCAAGCAGCTCCTCGTTGGCTTCAGCACAGCCTGGCACACTCTTAGTGGTACAGAAATTTTTTCCTGCTCAGTGCATGGACTGTTGGGGAGTGCATGGGCAGTAAGGCTCACTCCCGGGGCACAGTCAAGTCTCTGATATGCTCTGCCACCTCAGCAGCCCTAATTCCAACCCACCCTGACAAGATCACATCTCTGGCAATGCCTGCAGCAGGGGGAATACCATCATTCTAAAACAGCTTCCCCCTCCAGACAGCAAGGGATTCAACATCAGGCACTAACAGCCATCCCTCCTGTCCTGCCTGGCACAGCAAGAGATCCTGGGCACCACATGCTCTCATATTCTTCCACCCCAGGCATCAAGGGAGCTAGCACTGAGCACCACCACCCTCCACTCCCTGGGCAGCAAAGGGTTTGGCACTGGGTACCACCTTCTCCCCTCTCCCCCCTTGGCTTTCAAGGAACCGACACTGGACACCACCTGCACTATACAGCTCAACAAGCAAAATCCAATGAGTAAACAAAACTCTTCCCTTGGTAAAGTCTGGGGTAGGGATGTTAAGGACTAGTGGACTGGGTAGTCGACTAGTTGCTTCCCCCACCCCTTGCTGCCTCTATCAGATAGAGGCAGCGGGGGGGTGGGGAAAGAGGGGTTTACTTCAAAGTGGCAGCACTGCAGGGAGCCTGGACTCCATGCGGCGCTGCGCCTTTGAAATGCCGTGGCAGCGTTTCAAAGGGACAGCGCCGCACAGCTGATCCTGGGCTCAGGGCGGCGCTGCTCCTTTGAAACAAAAGGGGCAGCGCCGCACGGAGCCCGGGGTCCGCTGGAGTCCCCAGTGGACCCCAGGCTCCATGCGGCGCTAAGCCTGGGATCAGCTGTGCGGCGCTGCCCCTTTGAAACACTGTGGTGGCATTTCAAAGGGGCAGCACTGCCCTGTCGACTAATCAAATAGTCAATGCAAAAATGCATCCACTATTTGATTAGTGAAATACCCGATACTTAACATCCTTAGTCTGGGGTGCTCAAAGTTAGCATCTCCCATTGGTACTGGCAGCTACACTGGTACAGCCCAGAGACTCCGCCTCTGGGCTGTTCTCCTGAACCTGTTGGAAAATGTGTGTGCAAGGGGAACCTGGTCGCTCCCCAGCTGGTATCCCCAGAACACGCTTTCTCCAAGCCACATGGCAATTCTAAGAGTTTCACCTAGGAAAGTGCTGCTTGCTCGGACACACTGGCCCAATCTGATCTTATCAGCATGCATGGGAACCAGGGCAGAAAGGAGAGCCTTGCAGAGGCAGCTCCCTAAAATCAGCAGCACTGGATTCTAGCACACTGGAGACTTGCACAGGGCTACATTCTTATTCTGCGTGGAACAGCTGGAATGAAAGCCAAGTGGTGAGGGCCTTTCCAGGAGGTCAAAGGCAGCACTAGTCTCAATGCCTTCCTCCCCACGCCAATCCCACAGTGCTCCACACCAAGTAGGGAGCTCTGTGAACAGATGACCCCCCCCCCCAAAGGGGCCATGCTTTAAGGCCACTGCATGAAGGCCTGACTGAATGAAGAGCTCCGGCATAAGGGTGAGCACAATGAGCTCAGCGTTCTGTGCCCTGTCTAGGGATGCCACAAGTCACATGGTAACAAAGGGGTGGCCGGGGGGGCTCTGCAACCAAGCTATGAACAGAGCAGGGACTATATGACAAGCCACCACCACATCATAAATGCCAGGGGCATGTGAGGCTCTCAGAGTAAGCAGGGAAGTAGCTGCTTGCGGCTGAAAATTCAGCCTCTGCTGGGACAGATTCCTAGCACTGCAGGAGGAGGGCATCAACCCTGGCTCTCACACCACACTGCTGGGCTTCAGCTATTAGACTAACATTGAACCTAGACTCAAACAAAGGTTTTGTTTTGCCAACTGGGGCTCTGTATTTTATGGTTTTAAATGAGATTTTATGGTAGCTCCAAAACCCTGCGAGCCAGGTTAAAAAGAGGCACATTCACACCACAGGGCAGCTAGGAAAGAATCTCTCCAGTCCAGTGTCTCAGTCTTCCCACCCTTGAGAAGCCAACATTGATTGCCATCAGATTTCTCTTTCTTCCACTTATTGCATCAGGGGTTCCCCACACTGTGCAGCTACAACCCCATTTTAATGCAGTATTCCCAGCATGGAGGATGCCAACCTGTAGAATACACTGCTCTACAAAACGGCATCTTCCACATCGTGTGACCTCGTCCATATGGCGGGTGCAAGGACATGCTGTGCTGAGGATGCCATTTTATACGTGCACCGTACATACGAGGTCATGCTGTGCTGAGCAAACTGGCATCCTCTGAACACTAGGGATCGCTGCAATGCCATCTGCTGAGGGAGTGAAAGCCCACCACTGGAAACCTCTGGGTTTATATATTTATTTCTGGGTTTTACCACTGTCTTCACTTCCCCTCTAAAACTGGCCTTCTTCCCTGGCAGTGGTGTTATGGGAACCTAGTAAGAGGTTCTTAAATCATTCCTTATTCACATTTTTTTTTATTAAATTCTTCCTCCCAGCTAATCTGGCTCAACTATTTTCAGCTTTGTACAACTGGCCCTATTAAAAGCACAAAGTATCTCTATTACTATTCTGGACTCTATTCTGCTTGCCCATTATAAATGTGATCAAGTCCAAATCACCTGTACTATGCTACAATCAATTTTTAGGTCAATTTAATCAGTTCCTCTTTCTATGAGAACACGATCTTGCATAGCATTCCCTATGTTGGCTGCAGTATGTTTTGAGCTAGGGAATAGTCATCGATAATATCTAGAAATTCCAAAGTTGTCTCCATACTGGCAGCACAAGACTGCCAATATATGTGACTCAAATTGAAGCCCCATGATCGACCGCTTTTATTCATACACATTGTAGCTGGGTGCATGCAGTCATCCTATTCACTCGTGGGCTTTGTAAGTCTGTAGCGGACACCAACTAGGACCCCTCTTGTGCTCTCATCTGCCTTTTCTGAAGGTATCAGCAACAGGCAAACTACTAATGCATTTTCACATGAAATGCCCCCCTCCCCTCCTTGGATCCTTCCAAAATAGGCTATAACCATTGATCTTAACATTCCAGTTGGGTGAACCAGCCCACCAGGTTTCAGTCATACCAACTAGATCAAGTTTATGCTCATAAATGAGCAATTCCAATTCCTCGTTTGTTACCCAGCCTCCTAGCACTGGTATACATTCAATTAGATAATTTCTTCTCTTCATGTTCTTTGGTTCCTTGATTAATTTTATTCAACATCTCTGATTTTGTGCCGAGTGCTCAGATCTTCCCTCTTTCTACCCTCCCATTTTACTATAACTTTAACCCTTTCCTGACTATGCTAGCCAGCCTGAGACCCGTGTTCCAGGCAGAGGGGTTTTCCATGACTTTAAAGATGTGTACCCAAAGGGTTAGGGTTAGATGTGTACCCAAAGGGAGCATTCGTTTCTCCTCCAAAGGAACCTGCCCCAGAGACAAGACAGACAGCACTAGCCTTTTCCCAAGGGCAGCAATCCTCACAGTGGGAAAGCCACATTCTAACCCTTCTACACAAGTGGGAGATTCCAGCAACAGGAGTCCTGCCCCAAGGAACCCATTTACACTCCTTTATATTAGCTATCTGGGCCAGCAAGGTAGGGTTGCACCAGAGCATGATGGTAACAGGCACATGTAGAGTACCAGTACCAGCAGTGCAGTGAGCTAAGAGTCTTGTGAACTTAGTGCAGGACCAGGTGCCAAGAATGCCTGCACGCGAATCCTGGTCCTACCAGTGACTCTCCTCCATAGCTCTGGGCTGGGCACTTGACCTTTCTCCTTCCCCATCTGTAAACTGACACTAAGGACTCCGCCCCATACTCAGGTGGCCAGTCAAGTCCTTATGTACTGACAGTGCTGTTAGTTAGGTGCTAAGGAGAATTATTAAGGACACGTTTACATGCACCTTTTCAGGGTGGAGCTCAAAATGAGGGAAGCAACATGCAAAGCACCACTCTTTTCATCTGCACCGTTGATGCACTTATGCAAGGAACCTGCCTGTTTTGGTGAAGTGACAAGGTGAAACCCTGCACAATAACACTCCATGGAAAGGGCTGCAGGATAGGGAACTTTGACTAGGGCCAACACAATGCTAACAGGAGGTTCAAGCTGCACTTCCCTCCCCCATGGGCCTTGTGGGTCCTGTCAGTGGAGACAGTCCTGTTCTTAAGGTAGAATTGCTCTCCACACTCCCAACAGGCCTTAAGATAAAGAATTTGGTGGGGAAAGGGGGGATCTTAATGACACTGAATTCACAACACAGTGTGATGCCTGATCCAGGCAAAGCCTTCACTTCTAGTATTTCTGCCCCTCGGGCAACAGTTGCTGGCTCCCAGGAGAGGGAGGCATTTTTAAAAACGGGAAATTACAATACTATGCCAATGACTAATCTGGAGGGCCCTGTTAAACACATCCTCTATCATTATTATACGTTTTCATCTCTGTTACTCAACTGTGCATGACGTGGGCTGCAAAATATACTGTAGCAGAACTAGTGATTTGGGAGATCAATAAGTATCTAAATTAATTGCAAAAGAGGGTTATTGGAAAACCTGACTTGGAACTAGCCATGCTACCTGCAAGTCAAGATGGCTCTTCCTGCCCCATTCTTAAGCTCACCTGCCTCCACGAATGCCATTTTGGCTCCCCAGTTCTCAAGCTTCTCTAATTTTAATGCATCTTTCTCCTTGGGGCACAGCCTCCACGCTGCATTTTACACCAACCAGAGAAATTACATTTCAGCTAGACAAGGAACCATTTACAAGTGATCTTTTAAATGAGAAGAAAGGGGGGGGGGGTTATTCCCCACATATGAGATTGCCAGTGTCCCACATGTCTAGAAGGGATGGGGACTGATAATCCCAGGTAAATCAGACACCATGATGGTAGATTACAAACGTCAAGCACTATGGGACTGCACTGCTTTTCTCTGAATAGCTTCATTTTTCTTTTTGCTCCACTTCTTGTTGCTTTACTTGAAACACATGTCAAGTTACCCTAGCCTACAAGTGTGCACAGCAACAGAAGTCTCATGTCTGGTCTAGGACATGCTCTGAAAGTCCACTTTGCCCCCATCTTCCCCAGCACTACAGCTACCAGGTCTCTGATATTCTGTGTGCTGGTTTCTTAACCAATTGCCCATTTGTGAGTTACCTTGGCAGTTACTTTTAGGTCTGTAGCATCCCTAGAAAGGTGGCTCCCACAATTTCACAGGTGTTCAGAACTGCTTGAAATCTAAAGCTCTCTTTGTAATTGACTCCAAGGCTCAGGGTGCCAGTGTCACAGCAGACTGTACCCAGCCCAAGGTCTTCCTTTGGGGAGTTTATACTTTGTCTCTTTGCTGTGCTTGTCCATAGCAGGTGTGTATGTGGGAGAATTGTGCTGGGTTTGTTAAGAGCATTGTATTACCACTAAATACTTCCCCACTCTAGGCCCTGACTAAGACAAAGTGCCCAAGAAGAAGTGAATATGTCTATTGACCGATTGTAAAGGTGAGAGAGGATCTCCAAAGCCCATTGTCACTGCTGCCATCTGAAAGACAGTAAAGACAGAGTTCAGTCTGTTGGAGCTGAGCATACTATGGCTGTTTGTAAAAACTCAAGCAGAGAGCGACGGCACAGGGAACCTGTGGGAGAGGCCTCTCCTTACTTGCCCCTCACTGCCCGGTCCCAAGGACTGTCCAGCGCTGGGACCCTGCAGATGCCAGTCCCACCAACTCTGGATGGGGGTGTGCTGCTGCCACTGCCTCAGGAAGCAGGGTCTTCTCCCGAGGGGGGACTCAAGGCAATAGTAACCTCTGTAACCACTGTCATTGATTCACCCCCAGTGATTACAAGGAGCCCCTCATCTAGAGCAATTGCCCAGAAACATACACAGCCCTGAAAGGCCAGAGCTGCCTAATGCAGCTGGCACAGCCCCACTTCAACATTTTTTAAACATACACAACCCCCTAAATCGTTATGCCGGGCTCTTTAACCTCAAGCAGAGGAGGCAGCGAGCTCTATACAAGGAATCTCAGAAAGAAGGGGGATTTAGCAGCAGAGGGCTCTCCCAGGACACAGACAGTCCTGCCCTAGCAGGGATAACCAGCTGGAGTTCCAAGCAAAATCTACAGAGTCCATGGCAGAGGTGACACTGCCAGCAAGGCCAGAGACTGGCACCTTCTCTTCAGGGGGAAGGATGGTGAAAGGGTTCTGCTCCCAGTAACCCCGGACACCACCTTAGCTTCAGGTTGGCAGTGGAACTCAGAGCAGATGCTTTAATTTTCTGGCAACTGAAAAAAAAAATGCCTAGCCCGCCAACAGAAGAGAAGCATTGGCTTCCCTTCCTAAGGCAGTCCGCTTTCTTGGGGAAGGGGGGGGGTGTATGCATGAGGGCAGGAGGGGGATTTCCTTAACAGGGCTGAAGACAACATACTTCGATTTCACTGTGGAAACAGAAGTGCAAGTACCTGGCTCCAGGCAGACCTCAGGGCTGTGCTCTGTTTCTAAGTGCATAAAAGGCTCCACCTTGTGGGGAGAGTAAAAGCAAGGGGACCAGCCCAGAGTGGTCTCTCACCTGAAGGTTAGTGAGCTGCTGTTGCTGGTGGGCGATGGTTTGCTTCACCAGCACACTCTTGATACTCTGCTCCATTGCATACTTCTTTGCCTGGAAGGAAACACAGACTCCATAATCACAAGGCTTACGACTGCACAAGGGGCCAGGGAAAGACATTCAATTACATATATTCCCCATAACCCTCAACTGGCTGCTCTGGTGCTTCTCAGTGCTCTGGCCCCAAGCACTAAGGCACTTTACATTAGTCAAGGGCCAACAGCTTCCTATGGTCTTGGTCAGCATCTTGGAGTTGTTCACCCTGAAATACAGCACAGTGCTTGAGCAAGGACCGAGAGTACTCAAGAGTCTGCAGCAGTTGCAATGTTAGGAAAGCATCATGCACTACACACTCAACATTTCCCTCTGCCTCCCTCTGCCCCTCAGCACCCACCATAGCACCTTACCTGCTGAGATGAGGGCAGGACAGATAGCTTCCTTCAAGTCCTCTCCACTCACAGAACATCTGGACAAAAGGTTCTACAAAGAGCGAGGTGGCACCTATTCCCCATGCCCAGACTCTGCACTGAGCGCATACCTTCCTTTCCTTGTCAGAGCTGGCCTACACTATCTTTATAAGCAGGAGCTGTGGGTCCTACATACTCCAGCTCCCTCTGTCAGTCCCCTAACCTATGGCTACAAGGCTGATCTGTGTTTCCTTTATCCAGCCTTCCACCACTCTGGAAAGCATTGAGCCTTGCACATCCAGTGATGTTGAGATGGAGGCTCCTAATCAACGGGACACTAATACCCATGGATGTGCCATGTCAAGGGGACAGGATGGACAGATTCAGCCAACCCCACCCAAAGGCACCTGCTTTCCATTGCTGTACGTGTTTGGGAGGTGCCGGGGAACGGCAGGCTCTAAACCGTGGATTTGAGACGGGTGCTTCGGAAACCTGGAAACGGACAAGGGGATTTACATCTGTCAGCTATGGAGCAGCCAGAGGAAACGAGGCCGTTTCACACTGCGAGCCAAACACAGACACACAAGCAGCTTCAGCATTATGGGAACATTTACACCAAGCCTACAGAGAACAATGGCATACCTGCCTCACCAGAATCTGGGAGACACCTAGCCCACAGCTCCCACCTTCCCCTCCATTCCCAACTCTGCTCTCCTCTCAACAAGTTAGACATTACTCATTCCCACTGGGGACGGAAGCCAGAAGTCAGCAATAATGCCCTCACCAGCTACACAGATGGAATCAAGAACCAGAGGTCAGAGTTGGGATGGATTTTGTTCTACAATTAAAATAGCTTGGCTCCAAAGGGATTAAAAATAATCTTTGCAGCACAGTAATAGTTCCCTTATAATGAAGTGACAAGTAATTAGTTGCCAGAGAGCACAGGAGAGGTAGAGAGATTTTACAATGTGTTCTAGCATGAATCCTACAGAGGATTCAGCTGGGGCATTTCTGGAATCTATTCATTGTGGAGCACAGGCTGCACCTGACAGGGACTTTGGGGCAGCAACATCTCATCATCACGGGGATCAGAGAAACCTCTTAGTAAAAGTTTAAGATCAGTTATCTACTTTGATCTCAGAAAGGGTTTTTTAAATAAAGTACATCCCACAATGTTCCTGTGCAGCTACTAGGAACTCCCAACCAAGAAAAAACATTTCTTGGGCATGATTCTAAAAGCTCAGGTGCAGGGACAGTGCAGTCAGTATTCCCAATGTATTCCTGGCAGGCAGGTTCCCCACCAGGTGTGCTCTCCTCTGCGGTAGCAAGTCTGACACTAGCAATCAGGAAGTGCTAAAGAAAGGCCACACTATGACCACTCACCTTCTGAAGTGCTTCCTGCTGTTCCGGGGTGAGAGGAGGAAGTCCCAACTTAGCTGCTGTGCTCTGTCCATTTTCCAACTTTATGGACTCAGTACCCTGAAACAGAAAAAATGCCATGAAGTCTGTTCCTGTTAAAATGGCCAGTTTCCTTTTACAGAGACACTGAGCCTCCAGAAGTCCAGAGCAGTCCGGTTCAGAAATCAAACAGTAGCTCTGAGCCTTGCAGGGGCCTTTTCTAACATCTCATGTAACCTTTTGCTCTAAGATCCCAGCCAGCTCCTTTGAGAAGTACATCCCATCACTCACACTCTGCTAAGCATTCCAGATACACAACCTACAACTGTTCTTCTGCATCTCATCTCACAATTCCCTATCTTAATGCACACTCATCTAAGGCTGGCACCCCTGCTTCCCCCATCCCCAAAGTCATCATGAGAACATAATGGACATGCTGGCTCAGATCAATAGTCCATCTAGCCCAGCACTCCATTTTTTGACTCTGGCCAGGGCCAGATGCTTCATAGAGAAGGAACAGAACAGGGCAACTTATCAAGCCCTCTATACCCTCTTGTCCAGGCCTAGTTTCTAGTGGTCACAAGTTCTAAAAATGATTGGAATATTGGTAATAGAAGGGTATAACTTGCTCAGGAAGGCTAAGCAGGGAAAAAAGGGAGGTGGTGTTGCTTTATACGCTTGGATTAAGGATGTGTTAGCCTACACACTTAAACAGTTAACTGATGAGCCTGGACTCATTGGTTAACCTTCATGGAAACATGCAAGGTCCATCCCCACTTTCCAGGTACTGCTGCATCTTTATCAGAGGTAGCAGCACTGGGGAGCAGAGAGGAGGGGAGCAGGCAGAAGCCATTGCTTGTGGGGAGCAAGCTTAAGGTACAATCGTGTAACTGCTGAAAATTTCAGCAGTTATACATTTACAAAAAAAAAAACCAACCCCATGCTTTTTAACATCCCTAACTGGACACTCAGCAACACATTTAAAAAATCACCATCCCTTTACAAAAACAACTTTAAAACCGGACTGCAAAGAGAAATAGCAGAGCTGCAATTCATTTGCAAATTTAACACTATTGAATTAGGACGGAATAAGGATTTAGAATGTTCACTCACTACAAAAGCAGATTTCCCTCTCTTGGTATTCACACCTCCCCATCAGCTGCTGGAAGTGAGCCACACACACCGGACTGAACTGGCCTAGTTAACACTGGTCCCATAATTTATAACTCCCTTCTTCCTCTGATTTCTACTCCATGCATCTGACGAAGTGGTTTTTACCCACAAAAGCTTATGCTCAAATGAGTCTATTAGTCTTTAAGGTGCCACGGATCTTGTTTTTGCAGACACAAACATGGCTACCCCTCTGAGACAGGACTAAGAAGAGATAGTGTACCTTCTGATGGCATCTAAAACAGCATATGCAGATTAGGAAACTACAAAAGATGTAGAAAATCTTCAGAAAATTCATAAAAGGGCAATAAGATTTGGGAAGAGACAGAGATAAATGAGTTTAGAAAGACACAGGCTTAGAAAAAGGAATCTGAGCAGCAACTACCAAAAGACACAAAACAATTTGTCAAACAACTGGTGGAGCCACTGGATGACTGAGATGCTAAAGGAGCTCTAAAGTAAAACAAAACCGTTGTGGAAAAGTTAAATTAATTCTTTGCATTGTTCTTTACTACAAAGAATGTGAGAATCCCACACCTGAGCCATTCTTTTTAGGGGACCAATCTGAGCTTAAGGTGTCAGAGAAGGTTTTGAAACAAACTGATAAAATAAACAATAAGTCACCAGGAGCAAATGGTATTCACCCAAGAGTTCTGAAGGAATTCAATTACAAACTTGTAGAACTATTAACTGACTGGTATAACCTATTGCTTAAATCAGACTTTGTGCCAAATAATTATAGGGTAGTTAATGTAACTTACATTTTTTTTTAAAACTGGGGGTGGTGCCCTGGCTCGCTACGCTCGCCAACCCCCATCTTTGGAGGTAAACAAGCCCAGCTCTCCCCCAGCGGTGCCAGCCCCAGCCTCTCGCCGCCCCTCCCCCCCAAATGTCAGAAGTTACATTTACATGTTGGGGAAAAACTCCCGTGGAGCTGCCTCTCTCCTGCCCCGTGCTGCTGCCTCTAATACACAGGCAGCAGCCCGGGGGAGCAGGCAGAGCACAAACAGAGCAGTATGTCTTACCAAGTCCTCCGTGAAATAGGGTGGATTAATTTAAATTATGATTTACACAATTTAAATCACAAAAAAACCCCACCCAACCAAAAACATTAATTTAAATCAAGTTACCAAAAAAGCTAAAACTCACTGTGCTTAGAGTAAGCCCCAATGAACTCACTGACATGTCTGGTTTTTTGAGAAAACTAGAGAACGGGGTTCCCCTTGGGAAAGCGGAGTCACACTGAATAAAATAGGGAACAGACGGATGGAATCACCGTTGTGGTCTGTGGCCATGATGTTCCACAATAAGGGGCATGTGTTAGGTAATGTACAATAAGAAAATGACAGTCGTAATTGGCAACTCTAGATTTCTCTTGCTGCAGCTTTTTGTACTGTATGTTTGGGTGAGTCTAAACCTAATTAACGAATTAAACAAGCCATAAGAATTAGCTAAACTAAACTTTTTTTTTCTAACATCCAACAGCTTGGGAATTTACTTTTCAAATCACACTTATACTAAAAGACACAGAGTGTGTCTTGAAGAATGGTGCATTGGATTTTTACCCACAAAAGCTTCTGCCCAAGTAAGCCTGTTAGTCTTTAAAGGTACCATAGGACTCCTCTTTTTTTTTTAATTATTTAAGTTACTAAGCAGTTGATCCACTTAGCCATATTGACAGCTTCATCCACATCATTTCCCCACAATAAGCAGTTCTCCTTATGATGTTTATTCTTGCACTGCTTACACTTGACACATTTTCCTTTTTTTTAAACTCAGGGAACAAATTTCTTCAAAATATTCTTAGATAGAGTCTCTCTTGCCCAGAAGCCAAGAGTTTTTCTACGGTAAAGTTGTGTGTGGGAGGGGGATATAGAAAGTTGTGGGTGTGCTGAATAGCAATATAAATAGGAAGTGATTGTCTAGGAAGGAAAAACTGAAAAAACAAGTAGTCTAGTACAGTGTTTCCCAATTGGTGCTCCGCGGAAACCCAGGATTCCGCGAAGCGAAAGTAAGGGTTCCGCGAGAACCCAGCACTCCCCCACCCCGTGTTAAAGAGACAGAGACATTGTGGGGTTTTTGGGGGTGAGGGGGGCGAGAGGCTCGACAAATCACAGTGGGTTTTTGGTTTTGGTTTTTTGCTCAGAACCTAGGGGTTCCTTGAAATTATTTCACAGTAAAAAGGGTTCCGTGGCCAAATAAAATTGGGAAACACTGGTCTAGTAGCACCTTAAAGACCAACAAAACATATAGATGGTATCATGAGCTTTCGTGGGCACAACCCACTTCTGCAGATGACAGGCGTATTAGAAGTCCAGATTCAAAAATAAATACAGGAAGGAGGAAGGGGAGAGAAGGAAAAAAAATGGAGGGGAGGAAGAAAAAAAAGACAGTGAGTAGATAAGCTTCAGAGGGATAGCTGAGTTTGTCTGTAACAGGAAAAACTTAAACAACAAATTGTCTAGTAGCACTTTAAAGACTAAATAGTTACAAGTATCAGAGGGGTAGCCCTGTTAGTCTGAATCTGCAAAAGCAGCGAGGAGTCCTGTGGCACCTTATAGACTAACTGAAGTGTTGGAGCATAAGCTTTCGTGGGCGAAGTGGGTCTTTGCCCACAAAAGCTTATGCTCCAACACTTCAGTTAGTCTATAAGGTGCCACAGGACTCCTTGCTGCTTAAATAGTTACAAGAGGTCGATAAGAACCATTAGTTTGCACTTGGAAAGGAAGATGACCAACACTAGATTCTACACAGACATCAAGAACCATTAGCACCTTTATTGTTTGTTTGGTCACAGTGCTTTTTTGGTAAGAAAAAAGGGGCTGGTACTGGGGGGGGCGGGGAGGGGGCAGTTGAGGAAAAAAAAACAAACACACACCGCACTGGGGGCCAAAATGTGGTTGCGGCCCCTTTAAGAGCGCATGTCCCGAGCGGGCTCCAATCAGGAGTCCAGCCACCCCAGGAAATGAGCTGCCAGTATGCCCGAGGGGAATCAATTCATTTAAGTTATACAGAGAAAATAGGTGCCGGTATGCCATCCCAGGGCGTACCTTCACAAAAAAGCACTGGCTGGTTAAAGACATTAAGATGTGGAAGATCCAGATAGCCCACGGTTCATACCATTTGCATAAGAATTAAACTTGTGAATTAAGTTAAGTTCCTACCCTTCTCTGTATCTGGCTTGTGGAATTGGTCTGAAACAAAACAGGGACTTAGAGATCCATTACAGAAAGGGATCTAGTGGTCAGAGTGGACCACAAGCTAAATATGAGTCAACAGTGTGACACTGTTGCCAAAAAAGCAAACATGATTCTGGGATGCATTAACAGGAGTGTTGTGAGCAAGACACGGGAAATCATTCTTCCGCTCTACTCTGAGCTCATTAGGCCTCAATTGGAGTATTGTGTCCAGTTCTGGGCACCACATTTCAAAAAAGATGTCGAGAAACTGGAGAAGGTCCAGAGAAGAGCAACAAAAATGATTAAAGGTCTAGAGAACATGAGCTATGAGGGAAGACGAAAGAATTGGGCTTGTTTAGTTTGGAAAAGAGAAGACTGAGCGGGGGCATGATAGCCATTTTCAAGTATCTAAAAGGGTGTCACAAGGAGGAGGGAGGAAAAATTGTTCCCCTTGGCCTCTGAGGATAGGACAAGAAGCAATGGGCTTAAATTACAGCAAGAGAGGTTTAGGTGGGACCATTAGGAAAAACTTCCTGCCTGTCAGGGTGGTGAAACACTGGAATAAGTTGCCTAGGGAGGTTGTGGAATCTCCATCACTGGAAATATTTAAGAGCAGGTTGGACAGACACCTGTCAGGGATGGTCTAGATGGTGCTGGGTCCTGCCATGAGGGCAGAGGACCGGACTCAATGACCTCTTGGGGTCCCTTCCAGTTCTAGTGTTCTATTATTCTATCCCGGTTAACCAGTTAACCGGTTAAACATTAGGTTGACCTAACATTTAAACAGTTAACCGACTAAGCAGGATCCGGGCTGGGTGGTTGCGTAGCTGCTCCTGGGGAGGGACCACAAGGCGGGCAGCTGCCCTTCGTGCCAGGGCTGGAGCCAGAGATGCGGTACTAAAAATAGTACCCTTGCCCGAGGAGCAGCTGCTCTTGGGACGGGGCCGCATAGCGAGAGGCTGCCCCAGGTGCCAGGGCTGGAACCGGGGCCATGGTGCAGCTGCACCTGGGGTTGAGGCCGCAGTAATAAAAATAACACTGTAGCCACAGGTCCAGCACACGAGGCAGCTGCCTACCATCCAGCCCTGCCCCGAACAGTGAGCAGCCACCACGCAGCCCCGGTCCTCCCCTCTCCCACCAAGCCCACTGCCAGCAGCAGCTTACCTGCCACATGCAGGGAACTTTGGTTTGAAAAGGTTCTGACCTAAGAGCCAAACTACATCAAAATTCAGAACAAGCGGTCAACAAAGAGCCGCATAAGAATGCAGGAGTCAGGGCAGGGGGGGGCTAAAGACAAGGGTATACCCTGGGCCTGGGCCCCCAGAGCAGCTATGCTGCAGCCAAGCTTCAGCTTCGGCAGATGCCCATCACGTAGCCTGTGCCGGAAGCAGCCGGAAGGAGAGCACTGCTGGGCGAGGAGGTGGGCAGGATTAGGCATGCACCTTAAGGAACTCCCAGCAGCTCCCAAAAGAGAGACATTTGATTCTCTTGCAAGCCAGAGGTTGCTGACCCCAATCTAGATGGTGCTGGGTCCTGCCGTGAGGGCAGGGGACTGGACTTGATGACCTCTGGAGGTCCCTTCCAGCTCTAGTGTTCTAGGATTCTTTGATCCCCAGTGCTGAGCAATGTCTTCCCTTCTTCTTTCCAATATGCTGCCAATATCCTTTCCTAAGTATTGTCTGTGTTTAAGATTATGTCTTAACTAACTTCTCTGCCATGCTTGGCCAAGTTCCACCATCACATAAGCACAGAACAAAAAACTCCTACTCTGCTTGTGTCTGTCTTTGCACATGCTACTTCTTAGTCTTCTGAGAAAAAGAAATTGAAAGCCCAGAACTTTCAAGGAGCAAGAGCTGGAATTTAAGCTGGACAGACTAGAGCCATTAATTCATTTTTATGAAACTAAGTCTATGTGTAGCATGTTTGTGATGAGATTTAATAGCAACTTTTTAAATGAGAAATTTTTTAAAAAATTGATTTTTAAATATTTTTTAAATGATCAATTTTAATCCACCCTGTTAGTGATAAGATAATCAAACAACAATAACTAACAGCTTGTTCCTACTTCTATTACTAACATGGAATTTGGCCTTGTTAACATCTGAAAAGGTCGGGGGAGGAGGAGAGAAATGGAAAGAGGAGGAAGAAAACAGGAAGGGGGGGAGGGGAAGATAAACATGTTTGTAAAACTAATAAACAGAAACTGGATACCTGCTTCCACAAGATGGTCAGCCTTTTACGGTGGTTTGAACTCCAGGAGCTCAGGCACACGTGTTGGAAAATTAGGGAGAAAAAAAGAAAAAAAAAATACAGAATCTAGTTCATTTTAAGAGACGTGAGTGAAACAAACCCACAAAAATAAGAGTTGGGAAAATGAGCAAAATGAAGCTGAACACAAATAAGCACTCTCCCTTACACAAATATTTTGACTGGCTATAGCAAAATGGAGGGATGAGGATGGAATGTCATACTCTCTCTCCTGCCTCTAGGCTTGCGAATCACTATCCAACGCGATGAAGCCCTGTATGGAATTAACAGAATGCCTTGTGGGCAGGTGTCATCATTTTCATTTTGTTTTTAAGGACCTGGATAGTGCTCTCTGAATAACTCGCTGGCTGCAGTTTCTGTCAGGGTCTTAGAGTCCATTTCACACACTAGCGACCCTCCCTGGAGGTACGTTACTCCTGATCTTCCCTGGCCTTATTTAGTTATCCTTTTCATTCTAAGCCTTCTGAATAGCGTTTGGTACGCCAATGTTTTCCTCAAGAGTCTTATTCCCTGCTGCCAACACCTAATAATCTACATTTTAACAAACAGAAACCTCAAGGTACAGGATTTCTGCAAGAGACATCACACATTTTATATAATACCCCACAGAGGGAGCCACAACCCACCTGTCTGAAACCACTTATCTTGCTTATAGGTAGTTAAAACCCAAAGTTAGCCAAACTCAAGCACTGGAACTTTTCTGTTATCATGAGCTTGGGATACAGATTTATTTCCTGTTCAACACTCATGGTAGATGAAAGACTAAAATAGGAACCTGCAAGTGCTTATATAATTGTTATGCCCTTTAATACATTAGATTTTTATTTCTACTTCCTCCCGGCCCAGCTCCAACAATGGAGGAATATAAAATGTGGGGGTCATGCTGAATCTGAGTGTGATGCCATGGCAAGGAGGACTGTGCAATCTCTGGATGCATAAATGGGAATCTTTAGCAAGCATAGAGAGGTTATTTTACTTCTATAAGTGGCACTGATGTGACTGCTGCTGGAAAAATTGGAGAAGACTGAGAGGAAGCCATAAAAAAAAAAAAAAAGATTAAAGGGTTAGAAAACATTCCTCATAGCGATAGACCTGTGACATCCAGCCAGTTCTGAAGCAGTAGCCACTGTAGTAGTAGCCACTACTGCTATAGCGAACTAGTCACACTCAACAGGCCAACTAGCCACATTGTTCAAGCCAACTAGCCACACTCAATGGGTCAAATAGCCACATGTAACTAGTGTGTTGGACACCACGGCGACAGACTGTTAAACTAAAGAGAAAGTGATGGGGTGACTTAATTATACTTTATATTAGGGATGTAAAATCCCATTTAATTGGTAAATATCATGTTTAACTAGTTAAACAGGTTAACCAATTAAGAGGGGTGGGCGGGGAGCCCCCCACTACACTCTGCAGCTGGGCTGGAACTCCCCCCACCCTCGCCACAGGAAGGGGCTGCTCCAGCCTGGCTCTGTCCGCGTGCCCAGGCCGGCCGTGAACAGAGGCTGCTCTGGACAACGCGAGCAGGCCACTGCCCCCGACAGGCAAGGAGCTGCTCCCGTCCTCACCAATTAACCAAAACCGATAAGCATCACATGTTAAGGGTGATACTTATAGGTTAACCTTTCATTTCCCTACTTTATATGGTTCATAAAAAAATAGTAATAATTTTAGCAGAGAAACATCAGCTGCAAGAACACATCCCTCAAAGTCTGGCAATATCTTTCTTGCTTTGCCCACATAGCTCAGTATCCTTCAGGAAATTTTTGACAAGTGAATTCAGGCAAAAATCTTTAACAGGTTGTCAGTCACTGTTCACTTAAAGAAAATTCCCATTTACATATTTTTTTAAAACACAATGAAATAAAACCTACTAGTTTCCCACAGTACAGAATCTGTGTTCCCGGTTTCAGCACAGAATTTTGATCCAGAATTTAAAGGCCCCTGGAAATAGAAACCCTATACAAAAATTCTGACAATTCATTATACTCTCGGGTGTACTGCACACTAACCTCCTTTTAACTAGACAGTAGATCCTCATAGAAATTACCTACATTATATAGCTGCTACTATCCTTCCCCACAAAGACAACAGTTATAAAGTCAGTTATCTGAAAATACTTGGATACTATGGTGATAGGCACCAACTTTATAGATGGAGAAGCATTGCTCAAGGCACTGTTGGAGGAAAATATAAGACAGTATCTAACCAGATGAGGTAATTAGAAATATATTTTAAGAGTCAGGGTGTTAATCCTAGCGTTCTAATCAAGCTTTTGTGCTTCCCTAAATTTAACCAACATGTTTGAGTGGAAAAGCAGTTCTTAACGATCCTTCCCAAAAGAGACTACTGCTAGTAAGAACCAGCAACTTATCAGCTCTAAACTATACTCTTGCCACTCAAGCCCTGTGTTGACAAGTATGACAGACTGGTGGTGGCTCTGTGTCAAACTGTGAACTTCATTTTGTGACTGCAACCGCCATGTCCAGGTGATGTCAAACACCAGTCTAATTTTTGTGGTTGGTCTATTCCACACACTGAGACCTGGTCCACACTAAAAGTTAGGTCAATATAAATCATGTTACATTGACCTATGTCTATGCTCAAATTTCTCTAACTGACATAAGCACCCTTTTGCAGGGAGATGGACTTCCTTTTTCCCTGTAAGGCATGGAGCCATAATCAAGCAACTGAGGTTGATGTACTGCAAATATAAGCATTTTGTAACTTCTGTTGACCCCAATAGTCCTCCAGCATCTCTTCCTACAATCTTTTATTTCCTATGACAATGACTGCTCTGGTCACAATTGCAAACTCCTCTGCCCAAGGGTCTCAGAGACCAGAAAGTGCCACCTCTCCCCCTTAAACACCTCCTGCTTATTTTTGAGATGCCTTTTTATGATTGCCCTGCTCGCCCAACCAACTATCTTGACTCTGTGCACTTGACACACTCCTGCCTGGAGGAACAGGAACTAATGGATCACCTGAATCTGTGAGGAGAAGGCACATATGAAATGGATTAAGCCAGGCTGACTGTGACCCAAAAACCGCTAATGCCAACTAATGAGGGAGTGCTGTGAGGTTACAGAAACCTTAGGATGCTGTGCATATTCTGTTTTACCAAAGAATGTTATGTGAGGTTTCAAATGAAAGTCGATAATACACCGGTCACAAATATAACTTTCAAATGGACAAAATATGAATAGAGCAGTAGTGATATACTGCCAACCACCTGACCAGAATGGTGATATTGACTGCAAAATGCTAACAGAGATTACAGAAGCTATAAAAATAAAAATACTCAATCCCCATATTAACTGGGTACATGTCACCTCAGGATGGGATGCAGAGGTAAAATTTCTTGACACCCTAAATGACTGCTTCTTGGAGCAGCTGGTTCAGGGACCCACAAGAGGAGAGGCAATTTCTGATGTCGTCCCAAGTGGAGGAGAGGATCTGGTCCAAGAGGTAAATGTAAATGGACCGCTTAGAAATAGTGACCATAATGTAATAAAATTTAACATCCCTGAAGTGGGGAAAAACACCACAGCAGCCCAACACTGTGGCATTTAAGTTCAAAAAGGGGAACTACACAAAAATGAGATTAAACAGATATTAAAAGGTACAGTACCAAAAGCAAAATCCCTTGAAGCTACATGGAAACTTTTCACATACACCATAATACAGGCTCATCTTAAATGTATACCCCAAAATTAAAAACACAGTAAAAGAACCAAAAAAAGAGCACCATGGCTTAACAATCAAGTAAAAGAAGCACTGAGAGATAAAAAGGCATCATTTAAATAAGTGGAAGTTAAAACATAGTGAAGAAAATAGAAGGGAGCATAAATTCTGTCAAACGAACTGCAAAAATATAATTAGGAAGGCCAAAAAGGAATCTGAAAAACAGCTAGCCAAAAATTTAAAAATTAATAGCAACAATTTTAATTACATCAGAAGCAGGAAGCCTGCTGAACAACCAGTGGAGACACTGGATGATTGAGATGCGAAAGAAGCACTCAAGGACGATAAGGTCATTGCGAAGAAACTAAATGAATTATTTGCATCAGTCTTTGGGCTGAGGATGTTAGGGAGATTCCCAAACCTGAGCCATTCTTTAGGTGATAAATATGAGGAACTGTCTCAAAATGGCAGATGAATCTTAATGTTGATAAATACAAAGTGATGAAAATTGGAAAATATAATCCCAATTGCCCATAATTTAATATGTAGACTAATTAGCTATTACCATGTAAGAAAAGATTTTGGAATCATTAAGGATAGTTCTCTGAAAATATTCACTCAATGTGCAGCAGCAGTCAAAAAAGCAAACATTAGGAATAATTAAAAAGGGGATAGAGAATAAGACAGAATATCTTATTGCCTCTATATAAATCCATAGTACACCCAACTCTTGAATAGTGTGTGCAGATGTGGTCACTTAATCTAAAAAAAGATATCTTGGCATTGGAAAAAGTTCAGAAAGGGGAAACAAAAATAATTAGGGTTTGGAAAGGCTGACACAGATTAATAAAACTGGGACTTTTGAGGTTAGAAAAGAAGAGACTAAGGTGGGATATGACAGATGTCTATCAAACCATGACCAGTGTGGAGAAAGTAAATAAGGAAAAGCTATTTACTTGCTCCCATAACACAAGAACTAGGGGTCACCAAATGAGATTAATAAGTACAAGACCCCCAAGTGCAGGGGCTACTGCTGTGGAGCAGCCTTTGTTTGCAGATGCCGGAGCAGCCTCTACCTATGGGGAGCTCGAGCGCCCCCCTGGACAGGGACTGCTGCCGCCCCATGCTGCTACCTCTGTATAAGAGGCAGTGGTGCAGCAGGCAAGCCGATCTGAGCGGAGGAACTGGTTTTTTAAACTGGCTCTCCTCACGGCCCAGCTCCCGCTTGCCACCCCGTGCTGCTGCCTCTGACAGAGAGGCAGCAGTGCAATGTGCTCCCTATGTGTGGGACCAGAGAGACCCTGCCCCCGAGGATTATCAAATAGTTGTACAACAACTAAAACTTTATATGGTTACATGACTATTCAATTACAAGCTAACAATTTTAGTCCATTAATCCTTTGTCATAGACTGTCCAGTTTGGCCAATATGCATGGAAGAGGGGCACTGCAGGAAAAAAAAGCACAAGAAAAAAATACATAGGGCACAGCAGATGGTCCTGGTCAAGAGAAAAGACAATGCTCCCAAGCTGAATCTTACACAGTGGTGTGTTCCACTCCTTTGGGAACAAAGGATCTGGTAGTTCTGTGAGTATCCATTGTCAAGGGCTGGCTATCACTGGGGAGCACTTCAAAGACACTCAGGGACTGGGGTGCATCTTATGGTAAACTGTAAGGCCCCATAAGGGCTGGCATAGCCTAGAGGAAAGTGCTTTAGTTGTTCACAGGTGGGTGATTTTAGGGAACTGAACCCAGCAAGCATAAGCAAGACACTCTCCCACTGAAGGCAGGGGTAAATAACAAGGTGGTTCACAGTCCTGGGTACTCCAAGAACCATTACACTGAACAAGCTGGAGATTGTTTTGGTTGGTTAATTTGACTGCTGAAGACTGATGCTCATGTTATCCACCCATTCTTGCTATAGTGGAAACATATTTTTCAAGTTTTGCAGAGTTTGTTAAAGACAGCTAGACTCTTGGATTCACCTAACTGCCTCTGGAAGTTCATTCCTCAGCCATGTCCCTGCACATGAGAATGCTTTATGCCCAGTTCTCTTGCTCTTCACCCTGCACTGTCCCAGAGAAGCACAAATGCTGAAGATGCCCTATTGTCCTGTGGAGACTGGCTTTTCTTTTGCGCCAGTTTCTGTTTATGGCATGAAAAGATTGTGTACATTATGCAGGGTCTTCAGACTGGAAACTGCTGTAATGAGTCAACAAATCTTTTCCATCTAAAACTGTCATAAAAAGAAAACCACTCTTCCCCAAGGAAAGCTTTTTACACCCCAAAAAGGTAGATGAACTAGGGACCATTGCTATTTTTTTCATATTGAAGGTGCTCAGATACTACAGGTACAAAAATCTGAGATAACTGCACAAGACTATCAATCTAGCACAAAGCATGATGAAGAATTTAAACATAAGTGACACTGCTGAGCTGGGATTCTGATTCATAGCGGACACAATAGGGAAGATACTTGCTCCCAAATCCTCTTCCCAGACTCTCCACTGCTTGATACTCCCTTTGTTTCCTTCCCTCATGACACCTATCTGCCTTTTTTCATAGTGCATCCTGCATCCTCACTCTCCGTCTTCAAAACCCTGCTTTCACTTCGTTTCTTTGCTAGGCTTCCACTGTTAATTGCCACTTCTATGCCATCATGAGGACTGGTATAGGTGTGTGCATGCACCTAGGCAAGAGGCAGAAAAAGGGGATGCTCTAGACCAGGGGTTAGCAACCATTTTCAGTGGCACATGGGAGAGCTCAACCCTGCCCCTCCTCCCCCACACAGCAGCTGGAGAGCGCTCCCTCTTCCCTGCAGCAGGGTAGGCAGCGGTGGGAGGAGACAGCGCTGGGGTGGAGGCTCCTCAGCGGCACCTCAGACCATGACACGGCAGCAGGGCCGATCCCACAGCATGTGGGCTGCGGCAGCAGGGCCTCCAGCCTCCAGGGCAGCCCGGGACAGCGTAGCCACAGCAGTTGCTACAAGGGGACATGAAGCCAGGTAAGCCAGACCCTCCCCCCAATCCTCCTCACTCATCTCCCAACACCCCCCCTCCCCCAAGACCCCACACCCCCAGCTTGCTCCGACACCCTCCCTTGATCCTGCACCCTCCACCTGGCCAGAAACCGTAATCCCAGCCTGCTTCTGCTCCCTCCCTCCCACCCAGACCTCATCACCTCACCCCCTTCTGCACCCTCCCTCCCAGATCCTGCACCCCATCCCTATCCTACTCGTTGGTAGCCCTCACACACTGAACCCCTCATTTTTGTCCCTACCCCAGAGCCTAAGGGGGTCCATAAAATCCACTAATTCTGGAAATGCAGAAAAGTAAATCTGGCCTATGGGAAGCCCTCAATCCTCCCTGTACCTTCCCCTCACCCCAAGAGGCTGAAGCACTAGAGGAATGAGGTGTCTCAGTAGGAGGCCACATCAGCGAGGGTTGGGGGTTTTTGGAGTTGGTTTTTTTTGCTTCCCACTTGTGTGGTCCCCAACTGATTTTTCTGTGGGTCAGTGACCCCCAACCCATAAAAATTTCCACACCCCTGCCATAAATAAAGAAAACATTGAAACCTTTTGTGTTGGACATAATATTTTACTGTGTTTAAAATGAAGTTTTATAAACTAACATGAGAAAGTTAAAACACTTAATCTGTTTCATAATTTAAATTAAACCGTTCTCCCTAGCTGCAGCTGGTTCAGAAAATATGGTCACTGTACCTAGCCTGCCACCCCCCAGCACACAGATCCACGAATAAGTTAAATCTTGGCATGCTGCTTCTGAAAGGTTGCCTACCCTAACCCTGCTCTAGACTGACACTTCAAGCAAATAAACTGATTAGCTCAATATCAGCACCCATATGAAATGCACAAATCAGAAGTGCTCCTTAAGGCTAAGTACAGACGTGGAGCCGGCACAGAACCACTAGATAGGCAATGAGATGGCAGAATGGCCATCTGCTAGTATAGGCTATTCAGATTTTTATACTACACATATCACTATTTGAGCATCTAATTAGTGTTGAGATACCACGCTAACAAGACTACACACAAGAGAACAGAGCAATTAGTGAAAGCACAAAAGCAAAACCTTGCCATTTATTTCCAAAGCAGCTAATATTAGATTAGAAGCTCTTTGATCAAGGTCAGTGTCTTTCTAGCTATGCTCTGAAGCATCCATGACACTTTTGTACACCATACATGACTGAGACTGCCATTATTATGTTCTAATAGATTCACTATACCAAAGGATTCATATTGGCTAATTGGTCTCTGTGGCAGATCCTATAGCTGTAGAATGACAACTGTTCACTGTATCAGTAAGTAAGTGGCTTACAAAAAGACGTTTGTTTTATCTAATTGAAGTGGCTTATCTATAGAGTATAAATAGTGTTCTCCTAAATTTAGCATTCCTGAGGGTACTCCAGAACCTGACAGTAGTGCAGTCAACCATTCTGTATATGCAGCACTGCTAGCTGACAGCTAAACATCACAAAATTAGGAATAATCTTAGGCCTTTGCGAGACGAGGTCAGACAGCAGCACTTCAGTTTGTAATTAGAATGGGAGGATACAAGAAAATAATGGGAGAGAGAATGGATAGTGACCTTGGTTTAGGTGCCTATGATGTGTTGTTGCTATGGCTAGATTAGTAAGGTTTTGAGATTAGTAGTTTGTTGAAACCAGGAGAATTGGTAACCCAGTAGATATCCATTAAGAGTCACTAGGCCTATCAAATTCTCAGTGATGAAAAACATGTCATGATCCATGAAATCTGGTCTTGTGTACTTTTATTCTTAATACACAGATTTCATGGGGGAGACCAGAATTACCCAAAAGGGAATTGCAGGGAGGGGCAAAGTTATTGGGGTGGGAGGAGGCAGCAGTAGTGTCACCCTTATGTCTGCACTACTCTCAGAATTGAGCGGATGGAGAGTGGCAGCTACAGGCTGACATAGCTCCCTCTAAGGTGCACGCCTGCACAGCTGTGCAACAAGGGAATGAAGGGCCACGCACCGAATTAGAGAACCCACACAAATATGGCTCCACTAATCACATGGCTCCTGGACCCTGGAGAGAACATATGGAAGATGAGATGCGGGGGGGGGGGGGGGGGGGGGGGGGGCAGGGACTTAAGTTTGGGGCATCCCAGGACTTCCAGCTTGGCTGCATGCAGCAGCCAGGGAGAGACACAACTTTTCCCATCAGCCGCTTCTCTGAAGCCCTAGCTGCGGGAACGGGGACAGGAACACACAGCCCAGCCATAGGGGCTGACAGCCACAGGCTGGTTACAGCCTCTTCCCTGTGCCTGCGGTGTGAAGCTTACTTCAGATCTAAGTGTTTGTACTTTTATTTGTATTTGTGGATGCTGGGCAGGAGAGAAAATGGGCTGCTGCCACCCCGTGCTGCTGCAACACGTGGCAGCAGGCAGCCAGTCTGCGAGGGAAGGTGGTTTTTAAACGGGCTCCCCTCGTAGACCAGCTCCCACCAGGCACCCCGCACTGCTGCCTGGAACATAGAGGCAGCAGTGCAGGTTGGCCTGGGGCTCCCCAGGAGTGGGGCTGGATTGCACTGGCTGCTGCTGCCACCCCCGCGGTCTATAGAATAGTCAACTAACCACTAAGAATTCATGAGGTTAGCAGGTAATAGAATAGTCAACTATCTAACATCCCTAGTATAGGGGCACTTACCTGCTCCATGCCTCCTGCCATCCCCAGGCATCGCCCCCACTGCTCCCATTGGCCATTATTCCAGCCAATGGAAGCAGTGGGAAAAGCCTCCAGGTGAGCCATTCCCTGCACTGCCATTCCCTCAGCTGGAAGAGCGGCAGCGCACAGAGCCACTTCTTTCCCTCACAAGCTGGATCCAGCCCATGAGACTTGCCCTCTGCCCCACAGCAGGAAGCCAGTGCTGGCTCCGCACTGCAGAAGGGAGGGGGCAGTGATCCCTGAGCCTGCATCCCACCTGCAAGACGGTCACAAATCACATTTTGAGAACCACTTGATTTAGTTGAATGATGCCAAGAGAAAGCATATGACAGTCCAGGTTACACCATTGAGTGGGACTGCTGAATATGGCAAACCATTGGGGGAGCATAATTAGGAGTAAGTGGATTAATCTAAGAAAGGGAGGAAAAAATTTAGGATCAGGAAAAGCTTTGTGAGCATACAGAAGAGTGAGTGAAAGATTATTTCTTCCACTGATCTCTGTATGGTGGCCTGGGACAGAAGAGAATCAGAATGTCTCTCCCAGCCCTAAGCTGGGCTGTGGAGCTGGAGAGACTTCTGCTTGAGAAAAAACAGGTTTAAAAAAAATCATCTCTTCTTTCCAAACCTGTCATTTAAAAAAAAATCACATTTAGTAACTTTTTTTAATAATTACAAGTGACAACATTTTATGCCTAAACTTTGCATTGGATGGCACTTCAGAATTGCTTAACATGTTAATTAATCTAGTTCCTAAAATGATTAAAGTGTTTGGATTTAGCATGGTCTGAGCACATATATTACAGTTTTAAAGTTCGGTTTGAAGTATCAGTTTGTATTTTTTTTTAATCTGTCATGTACCAGCCCCAGGGTTGCAGTAGGGATGTTGCATTTAAAATAATTGACTAATCGAAGCGTCGATGCATTTTGGATCGACTATTCAATTAGTCAATAGGGTGCCTCCGCTGTTGCTACACTTCAAAGTTGAAGTGCTGCATGGAGCCCAGGGTCAGCTCCGAGGCGTTTCAAAGGGGGCACAGCTGATCCCAGGTTCCAACGCAGCATGTAGAGCCCAGAGTCAGTCCCCAGCTGATCCTGGGACTTCAGACTCCGTATAGCATTTCAAAGAGTCCTCCACTGACCCCAGGCTCCATGAGGGCGCTTCCACTTTGAAATGCATAAGAGCCCCGGCTGGGGATTCTTCTACATTTCACAGCTGGCACACCGCATGCTGCCCGAAGTCAGCGGAATTTCCTGCTGGCCCCGGCTGCACAGAGTTCCGCATTCCTCGTTTGAAATGTACAACAGGGGCTCTTGTACATTTCAAAGGAGGAATGCAGAAGTGCCTATGGACTAGTCAGGTAGTCGATGGAAATTCCATCAACTACTAAACTGCTCAATATTTAACGCCCTTAATTTTCAATCACTGGTCTGCGGACTAGTGCCAGGCAATAGCACACTGCCAGGCCACGCCCATGCCTTGATGACTGGCTCAGTGGGACTCCGGAGCAAGGCCCATTCTGCCCAGAAACCCCCGCTTTCCCTCTCTCTGGGATTGTATCTTTTCCCTGCGCCCAGCGTTGCCTTGGCGTCTCTGCATTATGCTACATTGATGCTGAGAATGCTAACAGAGCCTAGGGGTGGGAGGGCTCCCACGGGCAGGGGCTGCAGCGCGGAGGGTTGCTCAGTAGGACCCAGGAGCAGTGGCTCTGGGAGTTGGGCTGGGTTTGGCCACTGCAGCAGGAAGTGACTCGCAGCCGCTGCTCGCGGCGACTCTGGGGCCATAGGGATGTGAACCAGTCACTTCCCCCTCTCTCCCCCCGCAACCTTGCTGCCCCAGTGGTCACCAACCAGTAGATCAGGATCCACTGGTAGATCTTGAGTGGTTTGGTCTGGAGACTATTAAATGCCAGCACTTCAGCTGCCCCACCCCCACCACTTATTCTGCAGAGCAGGGAAGGGAGAGGAGGGGGTGCTGATATCAGGGTGCCCCTCTCCCAACCTGTATTCTGTCTCCACAGAATGGAGGGGGGCACAACAGGGCTTGGGATGGAGGGAGTTTGCTGACTGCTTTTGAGAGTGGTGCAGGGCCAGGGCAGGGGCAAGCCTGTCTTAGCTCCACTGCACCACCACCCAGGAGCCACCTGTGGTAAGCAGTGTCCAGCTGAAGCCTGTATCCTGAACCACTGCCCCATCATAAATCCCCGCCTGCATCCCAGGCCCCTGCCCTAACCCTGAGGCCCCCCCCGACTGATACTCCCTTACAGAGCCTGTACCCTGAACCCCCTCCTGCACCCCAAACTCCAGTCCCAGTTTCAGCTCAGAGAACCTCTCACACTTCAAATCCTTAACCCAAGACCAGAGCCTGCACCCTAACCCTCTGCCTGATGAAAAGGAGGAAGGATGGGGGAGGGAGAGAGGATGGACTGGGCAGGGCCTTGGAGAAGGGGCACAAAGGAGGTAGGGCAAGGGTATTTGGGTTTGAGGTAGATCCTGGATTGCACTTAAATTCAAAAAAGGGATCTCGTGCTTAAAAAGTTTGGAGATCACTGCTCTATCAGAAAGAAGGAGTGGGGGGGAGAGAAGGGGTGTGCTTCAAAGTCATAATGCTGCGCAGAGCCCAGAGCTAGACCCTGGGCTCCACGCAGCGCTGCTGCTTTGAAATGCCACATGCAGCCCAGGGTCCCCAGCTGGCCCCTTCAAAGCAGCAGTGGCACTGCCGCTTTGAAATGCTGTGTGGAGCCTGATGCCAGGCAGCGCCACATAGAGCCCAGGGTCAGCTTTGACACGCTGCAGGGAGCATGTTAACTAATTAAAGGGGGTAAGGAGATGCAGGAGCAGCCCCTGCCTGCAGCAGGTGGGGAGTTGCTCCAACCCCCACCTGTTAACTTTAACCAGTGAGCCGCAACCATTATGGTGTGATGCTTACCAGTTAAACATTAACAGCTGTAATACTGACATAGACAAAATGAGACCTATGAAAATAGTAATGAAAAGGGTGAATACTGATGCCTCAGATCCCATGTATTTTGAAGAAAATTAAGACTTCTGCAGCAGTGTAAACTTTGCAAATACACATTCAGGAAAAGTTCAAATAGGGAAACCACAAGGAAATAGTAATATTTAGTAATAGACATATTTAGTCTGCAGAAGAGAAGAGGGGGGATTTGATAGCAGCCTTCAACTTCCTGAAGGGAGGTTCCAAAGAGGATGGAGAGGGGCTGTTCTCAGTGGTGGCAGATGGCAGAACAAGGAGTAATGGTCTCAAGTTACAGTGGGGGTGGTCTAGATTGGATATTAGGAAAAAATATTTCACTAGGAGGGTGGTGAAGCACTGGGACGGTTTACCTAGGGAGGTGGTGGAATTCCCATCTCTAAAGGTTTTTAAAGCCCTGGCTGGGTTGATTTGGTTGGGTTGGTCCTTCTCTGGGCAGGGGGCTGGACTCTCTGCCAGCCCTGGGGGTCTGTGAGACTAGGAACTATACTTAGACCCCAATATGTTCTTTCCAGAATCAGAGCCAGAACAAGGAAGCACAATTTCCTCCCTGTTCGTTACCCCGACAGCACTCACTGCTCCCTGCCCTGTTCGTCTGACCAAACCCTACATCTCTCCTCCTGACACTTCGCCACGCGGCGTGCACCTCAGAGGCCGCGCGCTCCAGACACGGAGGCTCTGGCAAGCTGGACGCTGGCGGGGGGGCCGCAGGAGGCAGCGTGCACTTCGCTGGACAGCGAGCCACAAGCCCAGGCGCGTGGGTTCCCCTTGCCGACTACAGGCCGCCCCCCCGCTCCGCACCAGAGGCAGCAGGGGCGAGCAGGAGCCCCGGAGCCCCCCGCCGCGCGGCTGCTCTGCATCCGGACACAGGCAGCCGCGGGGGCCGCCCTGGAGACCCCGAGGAGCCGCGTGAGGCCCAGGCGGAGGAGCCCGGAGACCCGCCCGCGGGCCAGAGCCAGGCCCGAGGCCGCAAGCCCCTGAGCGGCCCCCCCCGGGCTTCGCAGGGGGGCCGGGCGCCGCTGCCTGGGCCCGGACGGGTCCCGCCCCCGCGCGGAGAAGAGCCGCTCACCAGGGTGATCGTCGTTGTCGTCGCCATCTTGTCCAGCCGCCCAGCCCCGTCGCCTCCTCCTCGGCGGGAATCTCGCGAAAAGCCAGCGCGTGCGCGGAGCAGAACTCTCGCGGGATGTTACCCTCTGTCGCCTCAGATAGCAGCTCTCGCGAGATGTGCCTACGGCCGGGAAGGCAGCAGTACGGCGCGCGCAGAGGCGGCCTGTGGGGCTCAGGCTCCGCCCACTCGGGCCCTGGGCGGCGCTGGCAACCTGTGCGTTAGTGACAAGCCCCGCCCCAGAGCTAGGACGGGGGCCGAGAGGGGCCGGAGGCTGAGCCGCACGTGCCAGCCCCGTGCAAGCAGCTAAGGGCTCGGTAGGTGGGTTGTCGGCTCAGGGCTGGGGCAGAGGGTTGGGGTCCACGGTACTGGCTCTGGGAGGGGGCTCTGGGTGAGCCTGGTGCAGGCGGTTGGCATGCAGGAGAGGGATACAGGGTGCAGGCTCTGGGAGGCAGTTTGGGGGCAGGAGGGGGGCACAGGGTTGGGGTGCACGGTGCTGGCTCTGGGAGGGGGGCTCTGGGTGAGCCTGGTGCAGGCGGTTGGCATGCAGGAGGGGGATACAGGGTGCAGGCTCTAGGAGGCAGTTTGGGGGCAGGAGGGGGGCACAGGGTTGGGGTGCACGGTGCTGGCTCTGGGAGGGGGCTCTGGGTGAGCCTGGTGCAGGCGGTTGGCATGCAGGAGAGGGATACAGGGTGCAGGCTCTGGGAGGCAGTTTGGGGGCAGGAGGGGGGCACAGGGTTGGGGTGCACGGTGCTGGCTCTGGGAGGGGGCTCTGGGTGAGCCTGGTGCAGGCGGTTGGCATGCAGGAGGGGATACAGGGTGCAGGCTCTGGAGGCAGTTTGGGGGCAGGAGGGGGCACAGGGTTGGGGTGCACGGTGCTGGCTCTGGAGGGGGCTCTGGGTGAGCCTGGTGCAGGCGGTTGGCATGCAGGAGGGGATACAGGGTGCAGGCTCTAGGAGGCAGTTTGGGGGCAGGAGGGGGGCAGAGGGTTGGGGTGCACGGTGCTGGCTCTGGGAGGGGGCTCTGGGTGAGCCTGGTGCAGGCGGTTGGCATGCAGGAGGGGATACAGGGTGCAGGCTCTAGGAGGCAGTTTGGGGGCAGAGGGTTGGGGTGCACGGTGCTGGCTCTGTGAGGGGGCTCTGGGTGAGCCTGGTGCAGGCGGTTGGCATGCAGGAGGGGGATACAGGGTGCAGGCTCTAGGAGGCAGTTTGGGGGCAGGACGGGGCTGAGGGTTGGGGTGCACCGTGCTGGCTCTGGGAGGGGGCTCTGGGTGAGCCTGTTGCAGGAGGTTGGCATGCAGGAGGGGGATACAGGGTGCAGGCTCTAGGAGGCAGTTTGGGGGCAGGACGGGGCTGAGGGTTGGGGTCCACGGTACTGGCTCTGGGAGGGGGCTCTGGGTGAGCCTGGTGCAGGAGGTTGGGATGCAGGAGGGGGATACAGGGTGCAGGCTCTGGGCGGGAGTTTGGGGGCAGGACGGGGCTGAGGGTTGGGGTGCACAGTGCTGGCTCTGGGTGGGGGCTCTGGGTGGGGCTGGGGGTTGGGGTAAGTAGGGGCTGTGGGGCGCTGGCCATGGGCTCCAGCTGGGTGGTGCTTGTCATGGGAAGCTCCTAGTCCATGGTGCAGCCGGGCCCTGCAACACTCCCAGAAGTAACTGGTACACATTCCCCCTGGGCGGGGAGCAGAGGGTCTCCACGTGATGACCCTGCCTGCAGGTCCTGTTAGCCAGAGTTCCTAGCCAATGAGAGCTGCAAGCCAATGCTGGAGGCAGGAGCAGCGCATGTAGACCCTCAACCCCACCTCTGGGACAACAAGCATGTGCTGAGCACTTCCAGGATCATGAGCTGTTCTCCCATCTTCCCCGACCCAGCCCACATGGAGAAACTGAGCTGGCTGCACAAAGTGCCTGGTGTTGCCACTTGCCCTCCCCCCTGCTGGTGGCCCCCCTGGGGCTGTGCCATGGCCCACCTTTGGGCCCCTACTTGCAATTTGGGAATCCCTGAACTACATTATCACAGTTGGCCCTTCTGACTTTATAACCTGCAAATCTACTCAAATTGGTTTTTCAGAAGAGCTTGGGTCACAGTTGTGGCAAAATGGTAGAAGTAAAATCAAAATTCAGATCCAGCTCAGCATCTCATGCATGAACATACGATTGAACAGACGGGGTCAGACCAAAGGTCCATCCAGCCCAGTGTCCTGTGTGCCAACAGTGGCCAATGCCAGGTGCCCCAGAGGGAGTGAACAGAAACAGATAACCATCTAGTGAGCCCATCCCTGTCACCCACACCCAGGCTATGTCCAGACTGCAGGCTTCTTTTGGAAGAAGCTTTTCTGGAAGAGATCTTCTGAAAAAGCTTCTTCCAAAAGAGAGCATCCACACTGCCAAAGCGCATCGAAAAAGCAATCTGCTTTTTCGACAGACAGCGTCCACACTGAATGGACGCTCTCTTGCATGTAAGCTGTGATTACTATGGGTGGAATGGCCACCAGGGCACCTGTGCTTTTTCCTCTTCCCTCTTCTTGCAAAAGAACTCCCTCTTCCCCGTCCACACACGCCTTTTTCCAAAAGAGCTCTTTCGCAAAAAGGCTTCTTCGTAGAAAGAGGTTTACCAATGTCGGAGAAACCCCTCTATTCTTTCAGTTTTTTTCGAAAGAACGTGATTGCAGTGTGGACGTAATTGAAGTTTTTTCGGAAAACCGCCTTTTTCCGAAAAAGCTCTGCAGTGTAGACATATCCCCAGTTTCTGATAAACAAAGGCTAGGGCCACCATTCCTGTCCATTCTGGCTAATAGCCATTGATGGACGTGTCCTCCATGAATTTATCTAGCTCTTCTTTGACGCCTGCTATAATGTTCATGTGAATGTGAAAGAAAGTAAGTTGGCAAGCATGATGTCTAATGGCAGATGCAAAAGATTGGCAGACCTAACGAGTTAGTAGACTGGGACTCAGTCCCTCTATTCTCATATAGAATTACAAGTTTTCCTTTCGGACGCGTGCCTTTCCGCACCTACAGCATGATAAACAAGCTCACAAAAGCAAATCACATTGCACTCTTGAAATAGAATGCTAGGTGCCTCAGCCCTGCCCCCCACCTCCCACCCCCTGCCATGCACCTTGTTAATTATCCCTTGGGTTAGTATTTTTTCTTCTATAACAATTTGAACTGTGTGTGTGTGTGTTAGTAACTGGTGGGTGCCAGAGCGGTGCACAGCCCAACAAGTGCACATGATGTCAATGCTGGTGCAAAACTCACTCCACTCTCAGATGGGAAATCTTAGCGGGAACACTGCACTCAACCCCACATATTCCCTCCCTATGCCAGCCCTCAATATTATCCCCAGAGCCCCCCAGTGCTATCCCCCTGCCTTTGAGAGCCTACCACCCCAGTGCTTGCCCTGCCTCCCTCACCTAGCCCTGTGCTGCCTCCCAGCCACCAGCTGAGCGCAGCTGCCCAGGTCACAGCTGCTATAAGGTGCTGTGCCGGGCTCTGTGCGGCCCTCCCTCTGCACAGCGAACTGCTCTTCCACATCTGGGAGGACACCCTGCCCCTGCCCAGTGCTGAGAGGGGGCAGGACACGCCTCCCCCAACTGCTGTGGCGGGAAGGGAGGTACTGGGCAGTGTACCCCAAGCCCGGCCCCCAGAGCCCCCACAGACCGGTGGTTGGGAACTGCTGCTTGTTACCATAAGAGGAAACTGCATACCAAATGTGGTGGTCCTAGCTCTTACCACGTAGGGGAGCTCTTGTATAAAGAGACACAAACTCTATAGATAAGCCCTTTGGAGTCTTTTGCACTGGATATTTTTAGTGAGTTCTTCCACCAGAAAAAAATACTTTGGAGGAGGGGGGCATGGTGGGAAAGACACTTAACAGTCTGCAGTGGTGACCAGACCAGCTTTCGTGTTTGGTTGGGTTGTATCAGGGAGTTGAGCTTCATTCCTCAACCTGGGGCCATCCTTGGTGCTTGCCTAATGCATCCTGTGTTTTGTGCAGTGTGCAGAGGTTCGCTTGAGAACACACCACTGCAGAGTGCAGCAGAGTCACTGGGAGGAAAGTCCTCTGGAGAAATCAAGCTGTAACTTGTCAGATGTACAAAGCAACCCACATGAGGAAATCCTAGGGCTGAACTAGAGTGAATTGCTCCAGCAGGGATGGGAAGCAGGCATGGCACAAAGAAAACGTTCAGTGTTTCCATAGGCGTATGCCCAGACTTGTGCTGGCACAAGCAGAACTGAGCAGCGGGAGAATATTTCTCCACCTAATTTGTTCAACTTTTCAGTGTACCTGACTTTCTGGATAAGCCAATTGGACAAGGAGGAAGCTACCTTACCCCTTTTCTGTGTAATGGAGAGAGAAGCCAATCCACAAAGACTTGATGAGTTGCTCAGTTACCATGTGCTGTGATGGGGATTGTTCTTGGCAACGGATTTATTGAAATGTCAGTTTCTGCAAAGTCAGCACATCAGCACAGCTTGGGAAACCCACAAGCAAAGCAGCTAGCACAACTTAGCAAAGCACCTTAGCATTGCAAACCCAGCATACCGCTAGACTGTCCATGCTGCATGGCAAAGCACACACAGCCAGTACTAGAGGGGGAATCCGGCGCAGTGTGAAAAAGCCAGCGTCGCATGATATAATCCATGCAGCATGGTCCATGTGGCACAGTGTGAACAGAGCACTCAGAGCAGCGAGGTGTAGGCAGAGCAGCAGCGTTTGGTACACAAAGAATTCCCAGTTGCAGACAACACCAATCTCCAACCTGACAAGTCAGTAGCTATACTTGCCCCCATTCTCCCATCGAATGATGGAAATTTCACATGTCACAGGAGAAGCAGGGAGGGGAGAGATCTCAGGGCCGCCCCTAGGACTCAGTGAATTTGTGGAAGGCTAAAAAACAAATTCTGGAATGTGAGAGGCTGTGCTTGGCACCAGTGGTTCTTCTCTTGGTCCATATTTGATCAACTACCTGATTGTTCGGGATTCCTGCGGTTTCTTCCCGTGCCATGTCAGTCAAACTCACAATGGCTTCTCCTCAGCTTAGCACTGGGAGTCCAGTCCTTGTAATAAGGCATCACAATGGCCCCTTTGCCTGGGCAAATCCACCAAAGCAGGAGGAATCAGGCCTGGAAAAGGGGTGGAATACAGCTAACAGGAAACTGCTCAAAATCCTCCCAAGCCTGCACTCCCCCCACTTTTTCACTCCCTGCTGTGATCACTTCCATCTGGGGGGCGAAGGGATGGCCCCTAGGGTCCTCGGGGAAAGTGCTTCTTGCCCCCAGAGGTAAATTACTGATTGTGGGCTCTTGCAGCAGCTTTGCCGCTTCAAAAACCCTGCCAGCAAGAAGCTTCCTGCACGATCTTCCACTACTACAACCACCACACAGATCGCCCTGGCTTCCCTCATAAGCAGAGACTAGAGAAGACACCCTTGGTAGGTTCCGGTAACCACGACACATGCCAAAGGTCTCAGGTTTGCTGGTCCTTCCTCTTCTTACCACTGTCTTTCTGAACCGCAGCCAGATGGCCAGCAGAGACACAGCGGGGACTGAACGGCAAGTGTCCCCTGCAGCAGGAAGTCCGATTCCTTCTGGCTTGGTACAGCTCCCATCCTCGTGGGGTGGACCTGTCTGCCCAGAACTCATCGGGTGGCTCACGAGGGGGGAGGTCGGTGCTTGTGGAAGGCATTTTCTAGGAAGTTGGCCAGCATTTCACAGTCATCCTAGCAGAAAGGTTAAAGTGGGTTAGTTAGGCTTGCTGCAGCTGAGAGCACGTCCCACAGAACCCTGTCCTCTTCCACGCTCAGTTTGGCGGATGACCTGTGTGCTATGCTCAGGAGACTGTCCAGGAATGAAGTATAAATGCACCATCTCGCAAGTGCTCTGCAGATAAAGCTGTTTGCCAGAGGACCCTGACGTAGCCTGGGTAGGGTCAGGATTTAGAATGAGGAAGTCTCCCAGACTTCACTTTCAATCTCTGAATCCCCAACTCATGGCTAAAACAGAACACCATTTTTTGCCCCCCCCCCCCCAAAAGTGTGTCTGCTTCCCCCTAGCCAGGGCTTCTGCAGGCTGCTCTGTTACTCCAAGCGTCTGCCGTCTCCTGGCTCTGGACGGCTGACCTGGCTGGGCCTTCCTGGGTCTGAAGAGAGCTGTGCTGTGCACCAGTTTGGTGGTGCGGGAACTGGTTGCCTCTGGAGGTCGCAGAGTCTCATCTGGGCTCTTTAATCTAGGCAGATCTTCTGGTTTTGTACTCCAGAATCATTCTAAATTTGGTCCCGCTCACCGAGTACTCACCAGAACGACATGGCTACAGTCACTGGAGCCGCCTGGAGGCAGGCCGGAGCACAGCAGGTAGACAAAAGGTGGCCCCATGGCAAAAAGAAAAGTGGGTTCATCGTGCAACTGTTAATGGGTCCTGTCTGACCCTGGCCGCAGTCATAAGAACAAGCTGCTCAGCTAGGAATATACATGAGTACACTCCGCAGCTCCAGGCCCTTGTGCCCCCAAGGCTTAGGGAGTGGTGGAGAATGAGAGAGCCCTGTGCTACAGCAGATCCCTGCCGGAAGGACCCGCAGCCTCTCAAGGCAAGGGGAGGGGCTCACCTCGTGGATGAATCCGTAGTGTACCAGCTCTGAGGCCAAGCCCTTGGAACTGTCAGCTGCAGAAACAGGGTTAACTGTGAGAATGGGAAATTCATGCAGGCCGGCGTTCCCTCAGAGAGCACCTCTCCTGGCACACGGCCCAGCGGGAAGCTGCTGCTAGTGCGCTTGGCTCTGGGAGTGTGCACAGTGAGCACTGGCCCATGTGATCCTGGGGCAGACAGTGTGGGGCGGAGCCCCAAGGGCTGGGTGGAACGAGCCCATACCAGGCAAAGTGGCCATCCCAGCAGGATGCTGCTTGGAGATGCTTGGCTCGTTTTGACTGAGAAACCTGGTGCCTGGAGATCCCTGGTCCCGGGGGCTGAGTGGAGAACAGTAATTCCAGGGAGCTCCTGGCTTCCCCACAAGTTGGGCTTAAACTGGGCATGCTCTGAAGAGACCCACCCCGGGCTCTGCAGCTGAGCCAGGATGAATGGCCAGGAAACTCTGACACCTGACAAGGGTTGCTCATCACCCTCCCGAGGTCTCTGCCCTTTCACTAAAGCTGCAGATGAAGGCTGCTGTCTTGGGAGAACCCTCCTGCTTCCCCGGCGCTTCGCAGCTGTCCCAGAGCCTGGGTACCAGGGCTGTGGTGAGGGGTGAAATTCTAACCCGGGCAGCATGCACTTTCCCAAGGGTTGCGAGCTCCGGACTGGGGATGTTCAGTGTCGGTTAATTACATCATCGAGTAACCTCCTGAATTCCTATCGGTTAGTCGACTATTCTATGGTCCCCAGGGGTCCTCCTGAGGATCTCTCCCGCTGCTCTGTGCTGCTGCCTCTGTATAAGAGGCAGCAGTGCTGGGTGCCAGGCAGGAGCAGATCCATGAGGGGAGCCAGTTTAAAAACCAGCTTCCCTCGTGGACCAGCTGCCTGTCGCTCTATGCTCCTGCTTCTGATAAAGGGGCAGCAGCGTAGGGTGGCAGCAGCCCCGCTCTAGGGTGGGTCTGGGCTCCCGAACCCGGTGCGAGCCAGAACTGAGCGGGGCTGCCTGCCCGCCCAGTTCCTAATACACTTTCAATGCAGAGCTGCAGCAGCGGTAGGTCCCAGACCCATTTCAAACCAGGACTTCTGGCCAGCCTGCTAAAAAATGGGCGGGCGGGGGGGGAATGCATGTAGTCTATAGCACTAACCTATACGCTTTTGCTTATCGGTTAATCGACTGCTCTATCACATCCCTACTCCGGACACCCACTGCTCTGGGGCCTCAGGTGGGCAGGACACTGCATCTGAGTGGCAGGGATCAGTCTGCCTCTTCCAGTAGAGGGAGGAGAGGTAACCAGGCTGTACAAAGGCTTCGAGCTCTCTGGGGGAAGGACCGTGTCTTCCTGCGACTGTGCATGGCCTTGTGCCATGGGAGCTCCGCACAGCGACCAGGCCAATAGCAGTCACGACACTCATCAGTAAACTTACTTGGCAGCAGGTCGTAACTTAACTGTCGGTGCAGCTTGTCCTCCAGGGTTAGCAAGAGCGTGAGCTGCAGCAGGAAGAGAGAGCCTATTAGAAAGGAGCATCACAGAAAGGATTCCTTACCAGACTGACATGAATCTCACACAGCCAGCACCCGAGGCTGCTGGGAGGAGCAGGTGGACTCGCTGCAAGAGATCATGGGTGGCCAGTCAGACCTGCCCTTTGAAGGGCCTGCCTGGAATGAACGTGCCCTTTCCTCCATCACAGCTAGCATGGCGCCATTACTCTGGGAGAAGGGTAGTGGGGGCGACACCCCGCCCAGTGCAACCATCCGCATTTCCCTCCCCACCCTGGCTCCAGGCTGCAGTGAGAGCCCTGGAGTTCCTCGCAGAGGATAAAGAGCTCCAAAACAAGCCCTAGCGTCATCCTTCTTGCAATAGTACACGAGCCGCAGATCAGAATCTCCTTGCCCACTAATGCCAGATCCTGCATTTGGCTCCCTCTTTCTAAAGCAGATCCACAGACCATGGCTCGGTCCCTTTGGCACCACAGAACCCCCAAGAGACGGCCCAGGGATTCCAGCAGAGCAGAGGGCTCAGCCCTGCCTCGTTCCAGGGCAGAACATAACCTAAGAGCAGCCATCCTGGGTCAGACCAAAGGTCCATCCAGTCCCGTCTCCTGCCTGCCCACAGTGGCCAATGCCAGGTGCCCCAGAGGGAGTGACCAGAACAGGGAATCCTCATGTGATCCTTCCCCTGTCACCCATTTGCAGACAAACAGAGGCTAGGGCCACCATTCCTACCCATCCTGGCTAAGAGCCATTGATGGACCCAACCTCCAGGAATCTATCTAGCTCTTTTTTTGAACCCTGTTAAAGTCCTGGCCTTCACCACATCCTCTGGCGAGGAGTTCCACAGGCTGACTGTGCACTGAGTGGAGAAAAACATGTCTGGGACTGAGACACCTGGAGCTAAATGCAGGATCCCAGCTGGGGCCTCCCCAGGGCCCTGGGAAAGAGGGATCCTCCCTTGCAGATCCAGCATGGGAAGCCTCTGGACTGACAGACTCAGAGCCAGATGCAGGATCCAGGGGCTTTCCCCTCCCCACTCCTGCATGCTCCCATTGGCCTTTGTGCTGCCATACCCCATGGCAGACTCAGTCTGATGTGCTTCTCCCAAATCCCCCAATCTCTCTCCGCATCCAACTTCCCAGGCACCGCCCTGCTCCCAGGACCACTGGCTGTTTTGTTATTCCAAACTCAGAGCTCTGCCCAGTTATATAGCATTTCCAAGCAGAGCCGTCCCCTCCATCAGATGATTTGGGGCAGGTGCTCCAGGTCCCACACTTTGGGGGACCCCGCTGTGGCCACCCCAACTGTCTGATACATGGGAGCATCCTTCACATTGAGGGGGAAGCCTGGGGAATTCCCTGGGGGTACGGGAGCAGGGCAGCAGAGGCCACATTGGCTGTGTGTTTATTTGTGGAACTACAAAGCCAAGCGCGACCATTTGTTTGTGGGACATTTCCCAGAGTGGCTTCTCCCTCTCCTCAGACCCTGCCACCCGCCTGTCTTGCTAACGAGGAGGAGCATGGTGGGGTGCCCCTGCTGGGTCTGTTTCTGCAGCACCCGGCACAGTGGGCCCCGATCCTGGCCTCTGCCTGCCACTAATAAGCGTCCTACCAGCCGTTGGTCAGGGAAAGGGCGGGACAGGCAGAGAGAGGGCTCTGGGTTGGGCTGGTCACTTACGTGCCACTGGGCCTTCTCTTCATTCAGCTCCATGCTACACTGCATCTGCACCACCTAGGAGAGACCAAGGCAGACATCAGCATGGGAGCAGCACGGGGCACATTTGCTCTCCCAGATCCCTGGCCAAGCGGCTCGGCCTCCCCTTCCGACTTGCACCCCACACCCCACGGCCTGCTGGCCACCTAAAGCCTTCTTCCCTCCACTCCCCCCGTTCCCTCTGTAGGAACGACCAGACCCAGCGAGGGATGTGAGAAGTCTGGGCTCTGCGCTTAACCCTCTCCGTGCAGGCAGCTCCCACCCCACGCGCATGGGGAGACAGAGAGCAGCCTGCCCTCCCCACAGAGGTGGGGACAGAGCCAGGGCTCACGCATACCCCCCCCGGTACAGAAGCAGCAGGGCGGCGGGAACGGGAGCCAGTGATCGTGGGGAAGCAGCTTAAAGGCCAGCTCCCCTCACCCCTCCATGTAAACGTGCATCTGCTGGAAATCAGCGCAACATGGTCACACAAATAACCGCACTTCAACACCCCTGAGGAGCCTGCCACTGCCAGAGGCCGCACTAGCTGACTGAGGAGAAGATGCAGGAACACTGAGTAGGGGACAACTATGGAGTAACCTGCCCTCTTCCCTCCCCCAAGAAAATCCTGACCTAACCCCATTTGGAAGCACAGGAGGTTACAGCCCTTCCCAAGCCGTGGGTTACGTTTTAATATTACACCTGTTGCTGTTCCTGGCCAGATGCCTTGTCCGCACCTTTTCGACTCCTGCCCCGCTCTGGGCCTTGCCAATGCCTGGTGAACCCCAGTGTGTATTCTGAACCCCTCCATCATGGCCCTCGCTGTTCCTGCCAGTAATCTCCTCAGACCCAGTCATCCCTGTGCCCTGGCTCTGAGCCCCCTCAGTTCCTGCTGGGCCTGTCTGAGCTGGGGTGCCCCGCGTGGGGCGCAGGGTCCCATCTGTTTATGACATTGCTTCTGCTCTCTGACTCCAGCATCTGACAAGACCTCCCTCCCCAGCACCCACCGCTTCTAGCTTGCCTGTCTCCAACAATGCATTAGCCCCTGCAGCTGTCCCCTCATCCCACCTCCGCCTGCCTCGGGAGCACCCTTGCCCCATTTTCCCCGGCATCGAAACCCTCGTATGCACTTCGCCCCATGGCTGAGAGTCATCGAGGGAATACAGCTATACTGGTGCTGGGGGACCGGGTGGCATCTCTGGGATAATGAGCCTCTTCTGGGGGTGGCGTTTTCACACCCCTCGGCAACAGTTCTACTGACCTAATTTCCTAACGTAGGCCAGGCCTACACGATTCCAGAGTCCATGGCTGCTGGGCCTGCCTCCTTGTCCAGAGGCTCTGCACCAGGCTCGAGGACTTGCTCTCTGCTTCGTCCACAGTTGCTGCGACCGTAAGACCAGCTGTGTTGGCCAGACCAAAGGCCCAGCCTGGTTTCCTCCCCATGCTGACTGTGGGGCAGTATCGCAGACAATAACCCTTGGTGGAACGCAGCTACCTGCATCAACAGTGGGCAACCAGCAGCCTGAGGGCCACGCGTGGCCCACTGGGGTTCTGTCCGTGAACTGGGAGACATTTTGTTTCCCGTTGCCCATGCGCAGGGATGTGATTCCACTGGCTTCCGTACATGTCGGTTTTTTCAAACCAGTATTACTAAAGCGACACGCACATGAAGTGAGGTGCGGGCTGATTGCACAAGACATTGACTGTGAGAGCCAGGCACTCCCTCTGGATCCAAACACAGCACTGCTCCGGTTCCATCCTGCGAAGTCTAGGGACGCAGGCACAGTGAGCACCACTGCCCTGTACCAGGACACCGTTTGGGTTACAACAATCTCACAGCTCAATGTAACGAAAGAGGGCCACTCATGAGCCTAGGTTGCCCATTACTGACTTAAATTGGCAACGCTTTGAGACGGGACCTGACTCGCTGGTCAGGGTTTGTCACAGGGGCTCAGAGGCCATGCAGCTTTACAAACCATACACGCAGAGACCCTCTCTCTGGCCTGGGTTTGTCACAGGGGCTCAGAGGCCGTGCAGCTTTACAAACCATACACGCAGAGACCCTCTCTCTGGCCTGGGTTTGTCACAGGGGCTCAGAGGCCGTGCAGCTTTACAAACCATACACGCAGAGACCCTCTCTCTGGCCTGGGTTTGTGCAGCACCTAGCGCTGCTCACAGGGGCTCAGAGGCCGTGCGGCTTTCATACACGCAGAAACCCTCTCTGGCTTTTCGTTTCAATCCCCTTCCCTGGTGTCCCTCCGCTAATGCCGCCTTTACTGTGTCAGGCACACACTACTTGCCTTCACTTCGGGCCATCTCACAGCCCACCCCAGCTTGCCCCATCTTCCTTCATGGCCCAGAGACGTGCCAGCTCCCTGGTTCATTCGAGAAACGATGCCAGCAGTCTGCACGGCTGGTTGTAAAACATTTCCCACACGCCACCAGCATCACTGCTGCTGTGCACCAGAGAGGCTGCTCACAACCTCTGCCAAGCCCCCCCGTCCTCTTCCTAACCCCATCTTAGCCCTCCCACACCTCCACATGCTGAGCTCTGGCCAGGCAGCTGGTGTGCAGCGACCTCGGCTTTCCACCCTCCCTTGGACAGTCTCACTCTGTGCCGCCTCTGGCCGTCAGACCAGCTGCTGCTGGCTCCAGTCTTACACTGGGACTGACAGCACTCCGGGGCCGCCACTGTCTGTTACGTGTTTCTACAGCACCCAGTGCACCAGGGTCCTGGCCCAGAGCTGCCATGATGCAGCGAGGCAGGTGTAACGAAGCGAATGTCTAGCCATGTACCCAGTCATGCTTGTCCCACTCTTCTGCTCCCTTGAGTTGTTGGCTCTGCCCACTTGGCAAGACTTCCCTTTAACGGGAGCTAATGCAGCTCTCCCTCTCTGTGCAGCAGCCAGTACAACGGGGGCCTGTAACGTCAGTATCAAATAATCAATCAATCCCCGCCTCCCAGCATGCCCTGGGCTTTAGCGCTGCCCGTGAACCTACTGGGAAATGCACCAGAGACCCAGCCCCAGCCCGGCTGCTCGGATGGCCAAGACTGGGAGCAAAGGGCGTTAGCGTGATCCCAAGCGTGGGTACCGATGACTTCTCTCAAGCGCCCACGGGCAACCTCTCAGCTGGGCAGGGACTCCACGGAGCAAGATCACAGCAGCAAGGGGCAGTCGGCCTCGCTCCAGCAGGGGGTGCTGTCCCACTCTCGCCCTCACCTTCCTTGTCTCCACATCAAAGGGCTCTGGGGTGGGGGTCTTGGCTTTCAGAGGGTCCTCCTGAGGCTGAGAGAGTGCACGTGGCAGCAGCTGTGGCCTGGTGGCAGCGAAGTTCATCAGGGGGTAGATCCCATTCCTGCCCCAGAGACAGAGATGAGGCAGAGCCCACCGTGCCCGGGCCCAGTAAGCAAGGGGCAAGGGAAGGGTCATGGTCCAGGGCGGTTTGCTCTGCAGGAGGAAGAGAAGCAGGGCCCTGCTGAGGGGACAGGACAGCAGGGCCCCAGCTCTCCCCTCTGCAGACAGGGAGCCCGGTGGATCGGGGCCGGGGCCAGAGCAGCAGCTAGCCCAGGTTGGACGTAGGGAGGGCGACTGACCCAGACCCCTCAGCAGAAGGGAAATGCTTCTGCAAGAGCTTCCCTGCAGGGCTTGTGACACCCCAGGCAGCCCCGGCGTTTTCTGCATCCCGCAGCCAGGGCTGAACCAAGCCAGCTACCCGCTGGTGCCTGCACTAGACGCCGGAGCTCAGGGCTCTGGAGCCGATGGGCCAAGGCCCTGTCTGTCCACGCCTCCCTGCTGCATGTATGCACTCCTGGAGCATCTGGATGGGCCTGGCTGAGGGATGGTCGGGGCACACCTAACCGTGCTCACCTGACATCCTCCAGGAACTTGTCAAGCTCCAGGAAGCAGATCTCTGAGTACCTGGAGGAGAAACGGGAGGGGAGAGATTATGGAGAGGGTGGGGAAGGAGAGACAGAGGAGGCCTGGGGGAGAGGTGGCAGGTGACACTAGGAGCACCAAACCACCTTTGCTGGGCATGGAGGTTGCAGGTTTCCTGCCCATCCACACTCCCTGGAGGGGCTGCCCCAAGAGCCCCCTACCCGGGGCCCCACCTCCACTGCTGGACAGGCTGCCCCTCTCGCTGGATCTCCGCCATCACCATGTTCAGGTCCAGCCCCTTCGTCTTCTCCTCCACCACGTTCTCCGGCATCAGGTCTAGTGCACAGCCAAGAGAAGAACCTGTCAGCTGGGAGCACTGCACAAACTCTCCCCACCGGCGGGGCCTGAAACTCCCCTTCCCAAAGGTCCCACAGAGCCTCTGCCATGCCCTTGGCTGTACTGGGGCAAGGCTCCGGCACAGCCCGGCTCAACTCAGGCTAGTGCCCGGCCTGAGGCTGAGCACCTCCCCCCCGCCCCCCACGCACACTGGTTGTTTATGAAGCAGTAGGCAGCTGCACTGGGGCAGGGAGCCGGGCCAAGGGCCCCCCCCGCTCACTCACACTGGTTGTTGATGAAGCAGTGGGCAGCTGCACTGGGGCAGGGAGCCGGGCCGAGGGCCCCCCCCGCTCACTCACACTGGTTGTTGATGAAGCAGTGGGCAGCTGCACTGGGGCAGGGAGCCAAGCGGCGGGCTCTGGCTGAGCCTCCCCCCGCCCCCCCACACTGGTTGTTGATGAAGCAGTGGGCAGCTGCACTGGGGCAGGGAGCCAGGCGGCGGGCTCTAGCTGAGCCTCCCCCCGCCCCCCACACTGGTTGTTGATGAAGCAGTGGGCAGCTGCACTGGGGCAGGGAGCCGGGCGAGGCCCCCCGCCACCACTGGTTGTTGATGAAGCAGTGGGCAGCTGCACTGGGGCAGGGAGCCAGGCGGCGGGCTCTGGCTGAGCCTCCCCCCGCCCCCCCACACTGGTTGTTGATGAAGCAGTGGGCAGCTGCACTGGGGCAGGGAGCCGGGCCGAGGGCCCCCCCCGCCCCCCACACTGGTTGTTGATGAAGCAGTGGGCAGCTGCACTGGGGCAGGGAGCCGGGCCGAGGGCCCCCCCCGCTCACTCACACTGGTTGTTGATGAAGCAGTGGGCTGCCAGCAGTTTGAGTGAGTGCACCTCAAAGAGCACTTGGTGGAAGAGCAGGTTATGGGCTGTCGGCCGCTTGTCTGGGTTGAGGAGCAGGCACCCCAGAATGAAATCCTGAGGGGCACAAGGAGGGGCATGAGTGGGGTGCAAAGCAGAGACCACTCCCCTGCTGCAGCCCCCCCGGACGAGGCCCATGCTCTGAGGGCTACAGTCGCCAGGGAAGGAAGGGCCCATGGCAAGGTACCATATCCCTGGGAGTCCCACGGGTGGGGCGTACTGCAGCGCTGGCTCCTGAAGCTGCTGAGCAGTGCACGGGGGGAGCAACCAGGGCAATTCAACAGGGAGATGGAAAAAGATGGCGGGGGGGGGGAGTTGAGCAGCCCGAGAGCCTGTCCCTGCACATCCCAGGGGGGGGCGAGAGGACTCGAGCCCCAGCCAGCCTGGGCGCTGCAAACAGTCCATGGCAGCAGCAGGCAGAGGGGACGTGCTCCTGGGGGCCGAGAGAGGCTGGGGGGGGGGTTCTGCTCTGAGGCTCTCTGCTCCTCTCCCCAAAGGCTTTATGTGGCTGCTTGATCACCAGCGCTGAGTCAGCCATGGCAGGCCCCCCGCCCCCCCGTTTCTGCAGGAGGATTCTGGGAAGAGCGGGGGCCAGGGGCAGGGCTCTCAGCCAGCTAGGAGCGGGAATCTCTCACAAGGAGTTTGCATTTAACAGTGTCAATAAACGCCAACATCTTAAACTGCCTGGCTGCCCTTCCCCCCATTCCTCAGGCTCCTTGCCCTGGGGATGCAGGAAATCCTAATCCCACCCAGCTCTGAAGTCAGACAGGCCCCGCTGCAGGCGGGAAACCAAGTGACTATGCGGACAGGCCCCCTCCTGCACACCCTTCGCCGTACGCCCCGGGCTCTGTGGCCTTTTCCAAGTCCCCTTCAGACAGAGCAGGGCGTGTGCCCCACCCTGACATGGTGCCAAGGCCTGTTCTCTCCCTGTACCTGGGGGGACAGAGGAAGCCCTGGGGGAAAGGCTGGGAGCCCATGACACCTGCAGAGGTGCTGCTCTGTCCCGGATTGTCTTCCCGCTGCGCCCTGCTAGTAGCCAGTAGCCGCCTGGGGGTGGGGGCACCATGCCAATACCCCGGGCGAAAGCCAGCTGCAGTCACAGGGCTCCGGCCCAGAAAACCCCAACTGATGTCTGAGGGAGCCAGGCCATCATGTGAGGGGGCCACGGTGGGTGAGACCAGCAGCCCAGCTGTCCCTGGGGACAAATCAGCCTCCCATTCCTCCCTTTGCCTTCTGCCTGGCGCGCCCACCTAGCTGGCTGCCACCCACCTCCTCACCCCGCGGCCGTGCCTTCCGACACATTTCACAGTGTCCTGTGGTGCTGGGCATGGGACATGGGCTCCAGCAGCCCCTAACCCCAGCCCCTGGCCAGCCCGCCGCCCCCTCTCACAGGCTCTGCACCAGCTCCTGCAGCCAGCCCCAGCCCCAGCCCCGGCTCCCACGTCTCTTCAGATTCTTTCTTGGCCTACTTTACTGGACTTTTACACTTGGCTTGACAGAGGTTATGCTCCTTTCTAGCTTCCTTGCAAGCATTTGACTTCCAATTTTAAAGGATGCCGGTTTGCCTCTAACTGCCTCTTTTACTCTGCTGTTTAGCCATGGTAGCATTTTTTGATTCTCTTAGGGTGCGTCCACACAGCAGGGCTGAATTCAAATTGAGCTACGTCAATTGTATAGCTTATTTCACAACCGGGAGCATCTACATAGCACTTATTTCAAAATCAAGCACTCTTCCTCCCACTTCCCTTACTCCTCGGACAATGAGGGTTAAAGGAGTCGGAGTAAGACGTCATAGAACACTAGAACTGGAAGGGACCGCAAAAGGTCGAGGCCAGTTCCCTACCCTCACGGCAGGACCCAGCACCAGCTAGACTAGCCCTGACAGGTGTCTGTCTAACCCGCTTTTAAATATCTCCAGGGATGGAGCTTCCACAACCTGCCTAGGCAATTTACTCCAGTGTCTAACCACCCTGACAGGCAGGAAGTTTTTCCTAGTGTCCAACCTAAACCTCCCTTGCTGCAGTTCAAGCCCATTGCTTCTTGTCCTATCCTCAGAGGCCAAGGAGAACAATTTGTCTCCCTCCTCCCTGTGACATTTGAAAACCACTATCATGGCCCCTCTCAGTCTTCTCCTTTCTGAACTAAACAAGCCCAATTCCTTCAGCCTTCCCTCCTAGCTCATGTTCTCTAGACCTTTAATCATTCTTGTTGCTCTTCTCTGGACCAGTTCCAATTTCTCCACATCTTTCTTGAAGAATGACTTCTTGTGTCTTGCTCACTACACTCCTGTTCATGCAGCCCAGAATCATTTTTGCTTTTTTTGCAATAGTGTCACACTGTTGACTCTCATTTAGCTTGTGATCCACTCTGACCCCTAGATCCCTTTCTGCAGAACTCCTTCCTAGCCAGTCACTTCTCATTCTGTATGTGTGAGACTGATTGTTCCTTCCTATGTGGAGCACTTTGTATTTGTCCTTATTAAACTTCATCCTGTTGACCTCAGACCATTTCTCCAGTTTGTCCAGATCATTTGAATTATGCCCCTATCCTCCAAAGCACTTGCAACCCCTCCCAGCTTGGTATCGTCTGCATCTCCATGCCATCATCTAAATCAGTGGTGTGCAACCCGTGGGTCGTGACCCCCCAAGATGGTCGCAGATGTCTTCCTGGGTGGCCACCAATGGCCAGGCCCAACCCCCGGCGGCCAGATCTAAGCGCCGTGCCAAAGGGCTACCAACAGCTAGGCCCAGCGCCCAGCTGGCCAGATCTAAGAGCCACACTGCACTGCAGGGCTGCCAACGGCCAGGCCCAGCCTTCGGCAGCTGGATCTAGGTGCTGCGCCACGCTGCTCAAATTATTTTGGGGGTCATGACAATTATGTGGGGGTCGCGGTTGAAAAAAGGGTGCATACCACTGATCTAAATTGTTGCTGAAGATACTGAACAGAACCGGTCCCAAAACAGACCCCTGCGGAACCCCCCCTTGTTATGCCCTCCAGCTTGACAGTATTTCAACATTATTTCAAAATAATTGCCTGCTGTGCCGACGCGGACTAAGTTATTTTGAAATAATGTTGCTGTGTTGATGTCCCCTTACTGTTTGATATGGGGTTACACATTTAGTTTGAGCTTCTATTATAGTATTTTAAATAATCTCTATGCAGTTTTTAAGCATTGTGACTCTTCCTTTCCATTTCCATGTAACTAGCTTCCTCATTTTTGTGTAGTTTTCCTTTTCTGAAGTTGATGCTACTGTAGTGGATTTCTTGGGCATTTCCCCACAGCCCAAAGATGTTAAATTTATTTACACTAAAGCTGCTGTTACCAAGTTGTTAAACTATAATCACCTCTTGGACCAGATCCTTTGATCTATTTAGGGTTAAATCAAGAATTCTCTCCCCACTTGTGGGTTCCATGACAAGCTGCTTCAAGAAGCCATCATTTATGCTGTCTATACATTTTATTTTTGCATCCCGTGCTGAGGTGACATGTACCCACTCAGTCTGAGGATAGTTTATTATTGTTGTTGTTGTTACATTTTCTCCCTTTGTAGCCTTTTTGATCTCCTGGAGCAGTTCACAATCACCTTCACCGTCCTGGGCAGGTAGTCGGCAGTGTATTCCTTCTCTATACTCTTATTATTCAAATGTGGAATTTCTATCCATAGAGATTCTATGGTACAGTTTGGTTCATTACAGATTTTTACTAATTTGACTCTACATATACGGCCACACCCCAACCAGCACAACCTAGTCTAGGGATGTTAAACATCAGTTAACTGAATAGTCGAGTAACCTCATGAATTTCTATCGGTTACTTGACTATTCTATAGCTCCCGGGGGCGGGAGCGGGGCCGGCAGCCAGTGTGCTCTGGCCCCGCGCCTGAGGAGCCCCCCGCCAGTGCGGGATGCCAAGCAGGACTGGTCCGCCAGGGGAGCCAATTTAAGAACCAGCTTGCCTCGCAGACTGGCTGCCTGTCAGCCGTCATGTCATGTGGGGTGGCAGCAACCCCTGTTCGGGGGGGCGGGTGAGGTCTGAGCTCGCGGCCCCAGCACGAACCGGAACTGAGCCAGGCTGCCTACCCGCCTGGCTCCTAATGCACTTTAAATGCAGAGCCACAGCAGGGGTAGGACCTGGACCCAGCCCAAGCCAGGACTGAGCCAGGCTGCTGACCAACCTGCTAAAAATGTCCTGGCGGGGGGCAATGTGTGCAGTCAATAGCAATCGCCAACACGCTTTTGCGTATTGGTTAGTCAGTTAATTGACTACATTGTGACAGACCTAGCCTATTCGTTCGTTCCTGTATATGTTGTGCCCTGGTATTATCATGCTCAGCTAGAGTGTTGTGTTCAGTTCTGGGTGCCACATTTCAGGACAGATGTGGACAAATTGGAGAAAGTCTAGCGAAGAGTGACAAAAATGATCACAAGTTATGTTTTCTAGACCTGTGTGGGGAGATGGAGAAAACTTGGTTTGTTTGGTCTGGAGAAGATAGAGGGAGGGGACATGATAACAATTTCAAGTACATAAAAGATTGTTACAAGTGGGAGGGAGAAAAATTGTCCTCTGAGTATAGGACGAGAATCAATGGGCTTAAATTGCAGCAAGGGAGATTTAGGCTGGACACTAGGAAGTTTTTACTACCTGCCACGGTGGTTGAGCAGTGGAATAAATTGCCCAGGGAGGTTGTGGAATCTCTGTCATTGGAGGTTTACAAAAGCAGGTTAGACAAACAGCTGTCAGGGATGGTCTAGATAAGAATTAACCCTTCCATGAGCATGGCGGATGGGATTAGACCTCTCAGGATTCCTTCCAACCTTATGATTTCATGTGCCATTGATTATGCTCATTCTACCAAGTTTCTGTGATGGCTTTTATATCAGTATCCTCATTTAATGCCATCGTAGTTTTCTAGAATGTATCTAGTCTGTCAAAACTCATGTGTTCTATTTAAACGGGACACTTGTAGGTTTGACTGTCCCTCACTAGCCCCTCGCTGGACTTTACCAACTTCTTTTCTATTTTCCTTACTAGGCTATAGAGCCCCCCTTGATAAAATCATCCATAGGAGTTCAGGATCTCTACCTGAACCGTGTGCTCCTCTGCACTCATCAGCTTTCCTCCATCCCTTAGTCTGAAACATCTGTAATGCTACGAGTCAGCAATCCAGTTCCATCTTGGTTTGGGTGGAGTCCAACCTCCGGTATGGGCTCCTCCTTTCCCAAAGTGTTCCCCAGCTCCTAACCCTAAAACCTCCTCGCTGCCCCAATGTCTCGTCCGCACACTGACCCCCTGCAGTTCTGCCTAACTAGCCCGTGCGAGGAACTAGAATGTTCCCTGGAGCATCTGGAGATCTTTTACCTAACAGCCGAGAGCTGGTCTCCAGAATCTCTCTCCTGGCCTCTAGGACATGCACCTCAGAGCTTGGGGGCTCTGGGTTTAATCTCCCTCTAGACAGAGGGCTGGGCAGGAGAGAAACTGGGGCAACGGAAAGACCTGGATCCCCAAGGACCCTGAGAAGGAGGCTGGAGTGGGGATAGGGAGCCCGAGACCTGTAGTTCTGCTGCAGCACACGCAGGATCCCTGACCCCTCTCCCAAGCCTGAGAAGGAAATTGAGGTGGAGGTGCCCTAAGACCTGTATGTGTGAAATGGGGGGGGCAAGCCCCATAGTGGGTGCCTGGTGGGAGCCTTGAAGCCATCAGCAGGTGGGGCATTGTGGCTGGGCCTCTTTGCAATGCCCTTGGTGTTTCCTAGAGGGACTCAGCCCGGCTCACTCACTCGCATGTTGGGATCATCCAAGGAGTGCCTGGCCCGAGCAATCGCCTCCTCAGAGACTCGGCTGTCCCCATTGGACTGGATCTCCAGCACCGCCATCTGTAGGGGAAAGCAGAGCTTAGCTCTGGCCAGCCTGGGCCCCTCTCTCACTAGGAGAGCCCGCCCCGATGGTCCCTGGGTAGGGAGTGGGGCTCCTCTGGTGGGAAGGGAACCTGTCTCAGGCTGGATGTCTGGGTCCCTCCTAGCTCCACACAGCTCCGGGCGCATTTCCACTCAGGGCCTCTCTCCACCCACCGGTGTTTGATCGGTTCCTTAAGCTGGCCTGGGGGTCCTGCCCAGAGGGGCCAGGGCGAGGTGTGGGGCTGCAGGGCGAGTGCCCCTTGTGAGCAGCTGCTTGCACTGGCCAAGGGAGGCCTCACTGCCATGTTGTTCCAGGTCCTGAGGGGTCAGGCCAGTGCCGACCATGCCCTGGGGCTGGGCAGGGCCTCAGCAGAAGGCAGGTCCATGGGCTGGGGAGGTGGGTTCACTCTGAATGGGGGTGAGGCTAGTTCTCCCACAGCTCCCCAGGGAGGGCAGCAAGAAACCTTCCGCTCAGGAACAGAGCCCCCATCACTGCAAGCAGGGGCGGCAGGTCTGCCGAGCCTGCCGCGGAGCAGAGGGCACAGCGCTGCCCTCGAGGGGGAAGTGGGGAGCACAGAGACTTCATTCGGCAGGAGCTCCTTGGCTGTGCTGAGACCCCACAGGGCCAGGGAACAATCCGTCCTGCCCCTTCAGGCAGCTCCTGGAGTCTGTGGCAGGGTCTCCTGGCTCCCTACCTCCAGGGCACACATTCCAAAGGAGAAAATGTCCACAGCTGTCCCGTCAGCTACATCTGCAAAACCAAACCAGACTGGGGTTCCCGAGCACTCAGTACCCACCTGCCCCACACATCCCTCCACATCTCCCCCAGGACTCCGTCCCATGGCCCCTCCTGCCCTGCACACCTGCCCCATGCCCCGCTCATCCCTCCACATCTCCCCCAGGACTCCGTCCCATGGCCCCTCCTGCCCTGCACACCTGCCCCATGCCCCACACATCCCTCCACATCTTCCCCTCTCTCCCCCAGGACTCTGTCCCATGGCCCCTCCTGCCCTGCACACCTGCCCCATGCCCCGCTCATCCCTCCACATCTCCCCCAGGACTCCGTCCCATGGCCCCTCCTGCCCTGCACACCTGCCCCATGCCCCGCTCCACCAGCGAGTCGGAACTCACGGCCGTACTCCGGGGGGAAGAAATGCAAGTTGCGCTGCTCTTCCCTCTCGATCCTGATGGGGCTGCGGAGGTCATCAGGGATGGCTGTAGGAGGGGGACAGAGCATTTGAAGTCAGCTTGTCCCCAGGCTGTGTTCAAAGGCAGAGGCAGGGAGCAAACAGGAAACCACGGGGGGCTCTGTGTTTGCTCCTGACTGTGCAGTCTGCCCTTGCAGGCAGTCAGAGCCCCCCCCCCTCCCCCCACTTCCCCAGATTCTTCTCCTGTATTCGCAGGGGCAGGAAGGACCATGCTAGGGAAAGCAACTCTCCCCAAAGCCCTTCAGAAATCTCCCTCCCCATCCATTGCCAGACTGTTGTGCTTAATGGACAGAAACATTTAACCCCAGGTGTAAGCTCAGAGGCAAAAGGTACATGCACGTTCACAACACTGCATAATAACCCACCACTTTTGGGACAGCTGGAAATCCGGTCAAGTTCTTTTCAACGAACGAATGTTATGAACAAGTTCAAGAGAATCAGACAGAAGCTGGGTTAGCCCAAGCCAGAAGGCCCCACGAACATGATCTGCAGGCTGTTGAAATCACGCTCGCTAACGATGATGTGGAGCCAGAAATTAATGAACCAAAACTGGTGCAGTGGATGCTGAGAACAGCAGTGCTGCCCCCTTTCTCCCTTTGGGGGTTCTTAGAATGAGACATTGAAAACAAATCTTCGTTCTCATCCCACCTTGAATCTCAGCTCATCTTCTTCCCCAGGGCTCCTAAAGCGAGAGCATGGCTGGCCGGGAAGGTGCGTGTCCTGCGAGGGGGCTGGAGCAGGTATTTGGCAGTGCTCGAGGGATCTGTGCATACTGGGACAGGTAACACAAGTCTCAGCGCCCCCCGGGGGACAGAGCAGCCTGAAGGGCTCCTTGCGCCGGGGCAGACACCAGGGCGGCCGTGCTCCAGTTCTAGGACCCTTGTCCCTGCAAGGCCTGAAAGCCATGGCTCCGTGACGGCCAGCGCTCGGCCTCTGGGGGACACCCGCCGCCAGCACCTCAAAGAGGCCTGCTCCACTCCCTACCTGTCCGGCTACTTCCTGCCCCCTCCGCCCCTCCCATCCCATCTCCCTCTCTCAGTGTCTCCTCAGCCCGGCCCCGGCCCTGCGAGATGAGCCCCCAGATCCTGCACCTCCCTGGCAGGGAGAACAGCCCCAACCAAAGGTCGTCTCTGGCCCGTGGGAACCAGGGACAAAGCACCAGGCTCTGGGGCCGACCTGCCAGCCACAGCGTCCCCCTGGCTGCCCCGCAGACCTCACCAAAGGCCGGACACCCCCCTTTCTATCACAGAAACAAAGACCTACTGTGACATTGTGGGGGTGCTGTCTGTCTTGTAACCCCATGTTCTCTCCTGGCTGTGTTATTTGATTCCTGGTGACTCACCCAGCCACCTAATCCCAGCCTGAGCAGATAAGAAGGCTGGTCCTAGAGACTGACAAAGGAAGAGAGGTGGAGACGGCCACCTGGCTGGGGGGTGGGGGGTAGGGCCTGGGAGCGGCATCAGTCTTGATTGGGGGCAGCATGAGGAGACCAGACTAAGTCCAGGATGGAGGGGGCGGGGTCAGGGGCCCATGAACCCCCCCAAGAGGAATAAGGCTGCTGTCTGGTCTTCTACGGTGACATCGACCCTAAGCTACGCCGTGTCTCTGAGAACCAATAAACCTTCTACTCTACTGGCTGAGAGTCACATCTGGCTGCAGATGGGGGTGCAGGGTCGGGGGTCCCCAATACACCATCACAGGATGCACTGCACCCCGTGGATGGAGCTTCCAGCAGCAAGTGGCTGGGTGCAGTAGAAGGAAGGGGCTTGCAAGAGCCAGGTGTGCTGCAGGCAGAGCTAAGCAATTCCTGGGAGTCGTGGGGCACTGCAGCCTCAGCCGGTGAGTCTGCACCCTGGAGAACGGTGGGAAGATGGACTACATCCAACTCCTGAAGGCAGACATTGTGGGGCAGTGCAAGGAGAGGGGCCTGCCTGTGGGGAAAGCAACCAAGGCCCAGCTGACTGCCCAGCTGGAAGAGAATGACTGTTCCAGAGGCCTGGATCCTGTCCCAGCGGGGAGCAGCCAGACACCCCCTAGGAACATCTCAGACTCTCAGGCAGGAGGGAGAGCTGGAGTCTACCAGACAGACACGGTGCCCATTGGGACACGCTCTGCCAGCAGCGGTTCGTCCCGGGTGGGGTCTCCCTCGGCAGAGCTGAGAAGGCTGGAGATCGAGACACGGCTAAAGGAATTGGAGGACCGTAGGGAGGAGCATCAGGACCGAGAGAGGCAGCAGCAGGAGCGGGCCATGGAGGAGCTAAGAAGCTGAGAGGCCCCGGCTGCAGTGAGCAGGGAGGGGTCCCGGGGCCCCAGTCCCTTTGAGAGGTTCGTGCTGTCCCAGTGTAAGGACATAGGGGACCTGGATGGGTTTCTTAGCACCTCTGAGCGAGTCTGCGAGTTGCACCAGGTCCCCCAGCTGTCTGGCTCCGGCAGCTCACCCCCTTGATGGATCAGAAGGCCGCAGGGGTGCTCAGCCAGATGGAGAGGGTACAGCCGGGGACTATGAACAGGTCAAACAGGCCCTGCTGCACAAGTTTGGGTTGACCCCTGAGATGTACAGAAAGAAGTTCCAGGAGGCGCAGAAGGGGCTGGAGGAAACCTGGCCTCGCACCTGATACAATACTGCTGCAAGTGGGTGTTCGGGATGGGGACCCAGACCGCAGAGGACCTGGTTAAGCTGATGGTCCTGGAACAGTTCTATGGAGCGTGCCTGCCTGATCTGAGGCTGTGGCTGAAGGACAGGAAGCCAGAGGACTCGCATGGCGCAGGGAAGCTGGCTGATGAGTTCACAGACAGCTGGTCCGGGTGTGAAAGGGAGTCCCGGAGAGACCGGTTCTCAACTGTGCAACTGAGGAAATCACCTATGGTGCGAGCCCAGGAAACAGGGGCCAGTCATCCGCCCCCCACAGGGCCAACCAGGGCCCGGATGGAGCAACAGGCCCGAGGGGACCTGCGGGACCTGACCTGCCATCACTGTGCGCAAAGGGGCCACAAAGGGGCTCAGTGCCCCAGGCCCCAGGACAGGCCCCACAACTCGAGACTTCCCAGGGTTAACTGGGTGGGGCTGGAGGAGGAGCAGGCTGCCCCAGGGGCACGGGCTGGCAGGCCACCCTCAGCTCAGGGCGGGGAGACCGCTCAGGCCAGCTCCTCAGGGAGACCTGACATTCCAGAGGCAGGTCTCTCCGTGTACCAGGTGGGGGCAGGGTGGCCCCTGCGGAGCGAGTGCCTCGTGCCCCTGGAGATGGATGGCAGGAAAGTGACGGGCTACTGGGACACGGGGGTGGTGGTGACACTGGCCCGGCCTGATATAGTGGCCCCAGACCGCATGGTACCCAACACTCAGCTGACCCTGAGGTGCAGAGACAGGACACCATTCAAGGTACCCACAGCCCGTGTTCATCTGAAATGGGGGACTAAGGAGGGCCCCAAGGAAGTGGGGGTGCACCAGCACTTGCCTACGGAGGTGCTGATGAGGGGTGACCTAGAGGAGTGGCCAGAGGGCCCCCACCAGGCCCTGGTCATCACCCGTAGCCAGAGCTAGTGAGGGGCTGGCGATCCTGACCCAGGGGAGGGCACCCTGCAGGGGGCGCAGGGCCCCATCGCAGCAGACATGGGGCCCAGCACGGCTGGGACCCCGGACCCAGGCAGTGGGGAGAACAGGTCCCTGTCCCTGCCCCAGCTGCAGAATTCCAGGCCAAGGTGCAGGCAGACCCCTCCTTGAAGATTCTGAGGGACTGGGCTGGCCTCAATGAAGCTCAGCCCCTGGGGGGAGGCTGCCAGGAGAAATTCCTGTGGGAGGTGGGATTCCTGTACCAGGAATGGCTTCCCCCAGGGAAATTGGGGTCATGGGAAGTCCAGGAGCAGCTAGTGGTTCCTCAAAAGTATTGCTGCAAGCTGATGTACCTGGCCCACAACATCCTGTTCTTGGGGCACCAGGGGGTCCAGCGCACCCAGCTGAGGCTGCTCCAACACTTCTACTGGCCGGGAACATTTGCGGCCGTGCAGCGGTCCTGCCGGGCCTGCGACTCCTGCCGGAGGGTGGGGAAAGCCCAAGATAGGAGGAAAGCTACTTTGAGGCCCCTGCCCATCATAGAGGAGCCTTTCCAGAGGGTGGCGATGGATCTAGAGGGGCCCTTCAGCAGGGCGACCTGGACGGGGAAGAAATACATCCTGGTGGTGGTGGATTTTGCTACCCGCTACCCCGAGGCCGTGGCTCTGCCCTGTATTGAGACAAACACGGTGGCAGACGCGCTGCTGACCATTTTCATCAGGGTGGGGTTCCCCAAGGAGGTCCACACGGACCAGGGATCCAACTTCATGTCGGCCCTGCTCCGGTGCTTGTGGGAGAAGCACGGGGCCCGGCTCACCTGGACCCCAGTGTATGGCTCCCGGTCCAAGGGGCTGGTGGAGAGGTTTAATGGGACACTGAAGCAAATGCTAAAGACCTTTATGCACCACACCTGCAGGACTGGGACAAGTACCTACCCCACCTGCTATTCACATACAGGGAGGTGCCCCAAGAGTCCACAGGGTTCTCCCTGTTTGAGCTGATGTACAGGAGAAGTGTGAGGGGACCCCTGGAGCTGCTGAGAGATGAGTGGGAGGGGGAGGCCTCCCCGGAGGGGGAGTCGGTGGTGGAATACATCCTGGCTTTCCGGGAAAGACTCGCTGAGCTCATGGGCCTGGCCAGCGAGAACCTGAGCAGGGCCCAGAGGAAGCAGAAGGTCTGGTACGACTGCAATGCCCGGGCCCGCGCCTACGCTACTGGGAACCAAGTGATGGTCCTAATCCCCGTGCGGAAGAACAAGCTGTGAGCCGCCTGGGACGGCCCCTTCAAGGTCATTAAGCAGCTGAATGAGATGAACTATGTGGTGGAGCTGATTGGCCGGACGCGCGGCCAGCGGGTGTATCATGTCAATATGATGAAGCCGTACGGGGGCCGGGAGAACTTGGTGCTGGCCGTGTGCAGGCCCTGGGAGGAGCAGGGGGAGGATCCCCTGGTGGGCCTGTTCCCTGAGACTGGAGCGGACTCTTCGCTGGAATCGATTCCCCTCTTGGACCAGCTCACCCCAGGCCAGCAGGCCGAGATTCGAGAGGTGCTGCGCTCCCACCAGCAGCTGTTCTCCGACAAGCCTGGTCTCACCAACCTGGCTGTCCATCGGGTAGAGACGGGCACCCACTCCCGGGTGCGCTGCTCCCCATTCAGAGTCACAGGGAAGACGGCCCAGGGCCTGGAGAGAGAGGTCCAGGACATGCTGGCGCTAGAGGTGATCCAACCATCCTCCAGCCCCTGGGCCTCTCTGGTGGTGCTGGTCCCCAAGAAGGATGGGTCGATCCGGTTCTGCGTGGACTATCGGAAGCTCAACGCCACCACGGTGTCCAACGCCTACCCCATGCCTAGGCCTGACAAGCTGGGGGCAGCTCGCTACCTCACCAAGGACTACTAGCAGGTGCCGCTAGACCCTGAGGCCAGGCTGAAATCAGCGTTTATCACCCCGGTGGGGCTCTGTGAGGTCTTGGTCCTGCCCTTCGGCCTCAAGGGGGCGCTGGCCACCTTCCAGCGCCTGGTGGACCAGTTGCTGCGGGGGATGGAGAGCTTTGCCCTGGCGTGCATATTTGTGTCTTCAGCCAGACCTGGGAGAACCACATGTCCCAGGTCAGCCAGGTGCTGGACTGGCTGCGGGGGGGCTGGGCTGACTGTAAAGGCTGGGAAGTGCAAGGTCAGGATGGCCAAGGTGTCCTACCTGGGCCATAAGGTGGGGAGCGGATGCTTGAAGCTAGAGCCGGCCAAGGTGGAGGCCATCAGAGACTGGCTGGTTCCCCAGGCCAAGAAACAGGTCCGGGCTTTCATTGGGATGGCAGGCTACTACTGGAGGTTTGTGCCCAACTTCAGCTCCATTGCTGCCCCGATCACGGAGCTGTGCAGGAAGGGGAGGCCAGACAGGGTGGTCTGGATGGAGCAGTGCCAGGGGGCTCTCTGTGCACTGAAGGAAGCCCTGGTCAAGGCCCCAGTACTGGTAAATCCAGACTTCGACAAGTCCTTCATAGTGTTTATTGATGCCTCGGACACCAGGCTGGGGGCGGTGCTGATGCAGGTGGACGAGAAGGGGGAGCGACACCCCATCGTGTACCTGAACAGGAAGCTGCTGCCCCAGAAGCGGAGCTACATGGCCATAGAGAAGGACGCCTGGCGATGGGGTGGGCCCTGCAAAAGCTGCAGCCGTACCTGTCTGGCCGGCGTTTCACGGTGTAACCGACCACTGCCCCCAACCTGGCTGCACCAGATGAAGGGGACCAACGCCAAGCTGCTGAGTGGAGCCTGCTCCTGCAGGACTATGACATGGAAGTGACCCACGTCAAGGGGAGCGCCAACATCATTGCCGACGCGCTGTCCCGTAGCGAGGGGCCCGAACCTCCCCAGGTCACAAGCAGGGTGACCCTGCTCAGTTTGCTCTCGGAGGGGGGAGAGATGTGACGTAGTGGGGGGGGAGGGGGAGGTGTTCTCTCCTGGCTGTGTTGTTTGGTTCCTGATGATTCACCCACATGTGTATTGGCCCAGACACCTAGTCCCAGCTTGAGCAGATAAGAAGGCTGTTCCCAGAGGGAGAGACAAAGGAAGAGAGGTGGAGATGGCCACCTGGCTGGGGGGTAGGGCCTGGGAGCTGGGTCAGTCCTGACTGGGGGAACCATGAGGTGAGCAGACTAAGTCCAGGACAATGGGGGGTCAGGGGCCCGTGAACCCCTTTCCCCCAAGAGGAATAAGGCTGCCCTGTCTCCTGTGGTAACACTGACCCTAAGCTAGGCCATGTCTCTGAGAACCAATAAACCTTCTACTCTACTGGCTGGCTGAGAGCCACATCTGGCTGTGGATGGGGGTGCACGGTCGGGGACCCCCCCGACATGCCGTCAGTCTAACCCCTGCCACTCTGCATCATTGCTGGGGCTCCGAAACCATCCCAGACAATGGTGCCTGCCTCCCTTTGAAAACTCCAGTGAAGGAGCTTCCACAACCCCCTTTCCTGCCTCTCCTCCCATCTGTGTCAGTCCCAGGGCTGGGACTAAGCAGGATCCACAAAGAGATCTCTGGGCCACCAAAAGTGCAGCTCTCTGCCGGGCCCCTTAGCCCAGGGCCCTCGGCTGCATCCCTTAAAGCGCCTGCATTCCTGGCCCTGCCTGGCAAAGAGGGAAGAGAGGGATGCGCCTCCGTGCGCTGCCTTTCCTTCCCCCGCCCCTGCTGGGCTGGTGCTGCAAGTGCCAGAAACTCTGCCCATGTGCTTCCTTCGCCTGCACCCCCACCTGCTGGCCTGAGCCCCTCCCACACCCTAACTCCCACCCAGATCCTGCACCCCCACCTGCTGGCCTGAGCCCCTCCCACACCCTAACTCCCACCCAGATCCTGCACCCCCACCTGCTGGCCTGAGCCCCTCCCACACCCTACACCTCCAACCGCAGCTCCTGGCCCTTCCCAAACCCTAATTCTCTCACAGACCCTGCACCCCATCTCCTGCCCTGAGCTGCCTCCCACATTCCAAACTCCTTGGCCCAGCCTGGAGCCTCCTCCTGCACCCCAAGCACCTCACCCCCAGCCCCACCCCAGAAGAACCTGTTCCCTCAGTTGGAGCCCTCACCCCTTCCTGTACCCACACTCCTGCCTCAACCCCAGTGGACCCCTCATTAGTGCCCCACGCGGGAGCGTTAATCTGGCCCTGCTCTGGCTGTGCTGGAAACGGGAGGCGTGCATGCCCGCCCCACAGCACCCCAGCGTAAAGCTAGCCCTGTCCCTTCCACCACGGACAGAAGGTTCTGGAAATGAGACGCTCTGATATTTCACTTCCAAAGGAGGGAAACTTTTTGACTGTTCTGCATCATCGCGCAATCTCAGCGTCAATGGGAAACACTCGATGACATTGCGGGTGCCCTCTTCTGTTTGATGAAATAAACTTTCAACTTCCGGATGAATGGCTAAGGGGTGTTTACCAAGGAACGCAGTAAAACCAAAGTCTCCACAGAAACACACTCCCCCAGCCTAACCGGCACTGTCTGCATGTCGCACAGAGAGCGGGTTTGTAAACCCCTCCCACTCTTCTGGCCCTTGGCATTAACACAACATGCCCAAGGGTCGGGGCGGGGCGAGGGACACGCAGGGTCTAACACTGAAGAGATGGACAGGCCTCCAGAGATGGCAGGAGAGACTCACCATTCGCAAATACCCTGTGCCAGACTGCAGTGCGGGAGCCGGTCCGGAGCAGAACAGCAGAGAGACGGCGGGAGGGGAGACGGGAGATGGTAACTCTAAACCACAGTGCTCAGGGATGCACCCCGCTGCCTGCAGGTCGCCCCTTCGCCCACCCAGGCCAGAGCCCCCCCCAGCTGCCTGCAGGTCGCCCCCCTCACCCACCTGGGCCAGAGCTGCCCCCCCAGCAGCCTGCAGGTCACCCCTTCACCCACCCGGGCCAGGGCCCTGCCCCCCCCCAGCAGCCTGCAGGTCGCCCCCCTCACCCACCTGGGCCAGAGCTGCCCCCCCAGCAGCCTGCAGGTCACCCCTTCACCCACCCGGGCCAGGGCCCCGCCCCCCCCCCAGCAGCCTGCAGGTCACCCCTTCACCCACCCGGGCCAGGGCCCCGCCCCCCCCCAGCAGCCTGCAGGTCACCCCTTCACCCACCCGGGCCAGAGCTCCCTCCGGCAGCCTGCAGGTCACCTCTTCACCCACCCGGGCCAGAACCCCCCCCCCCACACCACACACTCTCCCCAAGAGGCCTGCAGGTCGCCCCTTCACCCACCTGTGCCAGAACCACCCCCCCCAGCAGCCTGCAGGTCACCCCTTCACCCACCTGGGCCAGGGCCCCGCCCCCCCCCAGCAGCCTGCAGGTCACCCCTTTACCCACCTGGGCCAGGGCCCCGCCCCCCCCAGCAGCCTGCAGGTCACCCCTTCACGCACCTGGGCCAGGGCCCTGCCCCCCCCAGCAGCCTGCAGGTCGCCCCCCTCACCCACCTGGGCCAGAGCCCCCCCCCAGCAGCCTGCAGGTCACCCCTTCACCCACTCGGGCCAGAGCTCCCTCCAGCAGCCTGCAGGTCACCTCTTCACCCACCCGGGCCAGAACCCCCCCCCACACACACACACTCTCCCCAAGAGGCCTGCAGGTCGCCCCTTCACCCACCTGTGCCAGAACCACCCCCCCCAGCAGCCTGCAGGTCACTCCTCACTCAGCAGGCCAGAGCCCCCCCAGCTCCCTGCAGGTCACCCCCTCACCCACCCACCCTAGCTGGGGGGCTGCTGCGGGTACCTGAGCCGATCTTGATGAGGCCGTTGTGCTGGATGAAGATGGTGTCACTGGTCAGGTTGCCGTGGATGATGGGCGGGTCGCAGGAATGCAGGAAGCTGTGGAAAGATCAGAGCCCCCTGAAGCGTTTCCGGGCTCCGGGCATGAAGCGGCAAGCCAGGCAATCACACAGGGGCTCACCTGAGAGCAGAGAGGATCTGTGTGCACCAGCGCTTCCAGGCCTAGGGGAGAGAGCACAGCGCCCTGTCTCAGCACAGCCCGTCCAGTCCCCAGAGAGCAGAACAAGATCACCCCTCCAATCTGCTCCGCAGGGCCTGCTCCCAGGCCCCCTCACCTCTACTCCTCCCCGCCAACCCCAGGGCCCAACTCCAATAGCAGGCCCCAGACATGGTCCCTGCGTCAAGCAGGAGGCCTGAGCACACAAAGGGGCCAGGTTAGTCCCCCTGCAGCAGCTCCTTGACAGATGCTAGCGAGGCTGAGCGCCCAGCAGCCCACGATTCTCACCCGGAGGAGCTGGGGGCCTGGGCAGCGCTCGGAGAAAACAAATGGCTTAAAATGCACCTGTCAGGTCTCCAATGGCCCCTTGCTGGAGCATCACACACCCCAGGGGGTCCAGCTGCACGGCGAGGGAGGTGCTGCCCCATGTCACAGGGACGCGCCCAGGCTCCTGGTCACAGAGGGGAACAGAACCCATGGGCACAGTGGCTGCCTCTGTGGGACAGCCCCCATGGAGTCCCCTCCGGGTTCTGCCCTAGGAGGTGCCAGCTGGCCGTGGGTGGGGGGGCAGAGTCCTGGTTTTTAAGGCTAGGTCTGCTCAGGTTGGAAGGGGAGGGTCTTCGGGCCTAGGCTCCCTGCCTGGCATGGGGTGTCCACTTGCCTGCCCACCCATTACCGACCCTCCCAGGACCTACCCGAGCGTTCATGGCCTTGTGGTTCTTCTTGGTTTTCTTCAGGAACTGCTTCAGGCTCCCCGAGGACACGTATTCGGTGATGAAGATCACCTGGCGGGGGAGGGGAGTGAGACGTTCGCCCTCTCTGCAGCCCAGCTGGCATCTCCAGCTTCTGCACCAGTATCCCCTAGCCAGGCCCTCTGCCTGACCCCTCCCCTCCTCCCCGGCCCCGCCTGATGGGGAAGAGAGCAAGAGCCCGCGCAGGGTTCTCAGGCGCCTCTGCAAAGGCCAAGGAGCAGCAGCACCTGCGCCAGGATCCCCTTCTGTAGACATGGCCCCCCGTCTGGGGCATGCCCTGCCCCCTTACCCGGGCCTTGGCATCCTTCACATCCAGCCAGTACTTGTGCAACTTCACAATATTGGGATGGTCCACAACCACCAGCTGCTCAAACATGGTCTTGATCTTCTCCTGTGGGTACAGGCAAGGTGAGCACGTTGGGGAGACCGGGGTCATGATGGGGAGTGAGGTGCAGGGGAGCAGTATCTGGGGACGCAGGGCACACCAGGACCTATCTGAGCACGCGGGGTATACAGTGGGGCCATCTGCAAGGGGGCGGGGGGGACGTACAAGGACTGGCTCAGAGACAAGGGGAGCAGCGACAGGAGTAGGGTTGCTAGGATCCAGGTTTTGACCTGAATGCCCCATCGAAAATGAACCCTGATGGCTCTGGTCAGCAGCCATTTAAAGTCCGGTTGGTGGCAGAGCAGAGGCCTGATCTGAGGCAGCTTCCTGACTTCTCCTTACTCCGTGCGGCTCCCAGAAGCAGCCACTGGGTCCCTGCAGCCCCTACGTGCAGGGAGGCTCCATGCATTGCCCCCACCCAGAGTGTTGGCTCTGCAGCTCCCATTGGCCAGGAACTGCAACCAATGGGAGCTGCAGGGGCAGCTCCTGTCGGCATGAAGGCAGCACATAGACCCTCCTTGGCTGCCCATGAGCCTAAGAATCAACCCCGTCATCCCTGGACCCACTCCAGAGCCTATGCCCATGGCTGGAATCCTCAATCTCCCCACTGCACCCCACACCCTGCCAAGCCCAGTGACAGTGAGAGCATGGGGAATGGTGGAAGGGGGGATGGAGCAAGCAAGGGTCAGGGCCCCTGAGAAGGGGCCAGGCAGGGGTATGGCCTTAGGGCAGGGATGGGGTGTTTGGTTTTGTGCCATTTGGAAGCTGACAACCCTAGACAGAAGAGCTGTCTCTAGGCATGCAGGAGGCATAGGGGAGCGATCTCTGATGTTCCGGGGGTGGGTCTGTACGGGCAGGAGATGAGCAACATCTCAGGGAGAATGTGTAGGCAGAAGCCACCTGAGCTGTAGGCCAGCAGGGTCAAGCGGGACTGGGGTTTTAGGGAACTGATGAGTGCAGGGGCAGGGGGGTGCTTTTCCAGCCAGTACAAAAGCAGGAAGGAGCCAGTCACCTCGTGGGCCTTGAAGGCCTTCTTGTCTGTGAAGTGCAACTCATTCCACACCACCTCCACGCCCTCCTCCGTGTCCATGGCCAGGAAGGTGCTCTGGATCCCGGGCATGTTCCCCTGGTTCACCTGTGAGGCACACATGAGGGTGGGTGAGACAGCACTGCAACGGGCACTGCCTGGAGCCTTTTCCAGCCAGGCCTGGAGCCCAGAGCTTCTCGCCAGCCCTGCAGAGAGAACAGTCAGGAGGGATGGGGGAGCTGGCTTTGCTAACGTGACACCAATATTTAAAAAGGGCTCTAGAGGCGATCCCGGCAATTACAGACTGGTAAGTGTAACTTCAGTACCGGGCAAATTAGTCGAAACAATAGTAAAGAATAAAATTGTCAGGCATGTAGAAGAAAATAATTTGTTGGACAAAAGTCAACATGGTTTCTGTAAAGGGAAATCCTGTCTTACTAATCTATTAGAGTTCTTTGAAGGGGTTAACAAACATGCAGACAAGAGGGATCCAGTAGATATAGTACACTTAGATTTTCAGAAAGCCTTTGACAAGGTCCCTCACCAAAGGCTCTTGTGTAAATTACATGGCCATGGGATAAGAGGGAAGGTCCTTTCTTGGATTGAGAACTGGTTAAAAGACAGGAAACAAAGGGTAGGAATAAATGGTAAATTTTCAGAATGGAGAGGGGTAATTAGTGGGTCCCCCAAGGGTCAGTCCTGGGTCCAATCCTGTTCAACTTATTCATAAACGATCTGGAGAACGGGGTAAGCAGTGAGGTGGTAAAGTTTGCGGATGATACCAAACTGTTTAGGATAGTCAAGACAGAAGCAGACTGTGAGGGACTCCAAAAAGATCTCACCAAACTGAGTGATTGGGCAACAAAATGGCTAATGAAATTTAATGTGGATAAGTGTAAAGTAATGCATGTTGGGAAAAATAACCCCAACTATACGTACAGTATGATGGGGGCTAATTTGGCTACGACAAATAAGGAAAGAGATCTTGGAGTTATCCTGGATAGTTCTCTGAAAACTTCCACACAGTGTACAGCGGCGGTCAAAAAGGCAAATAGGATGTTAGGAATTATTAAGAAAGGGATAGAAAATAAGACCCAGAATATCTTACTGCCCCTGTATAAAACTATGGTACGCCCACATCTTGAATACTGTGTACATGTGGTCTCCCCACCTCAAAAAAGATATTTTGGCCTTGGAAAGGGTTCAGAAAAGGGCAACTAAAATGATTAGGGGTTTGGAACGGGTCCCATATGAAGAGAGGTTAAAGCGACTGGGACTTTTCAGTTTAGAAAAGAGGAGACTGAGGGGAGATATGATAGAGGTATATAAAATCATGAGTGGTGTGGAGAGGGTGAATAAAGAAAAGTTATTTATTAGTTCCCATAATAGAAGAACTAGAGGACACCAAATGAAGTTAATGGGTAGCAGGTTTAAAACTAATAAAAGAAAGTTCTTCTTCACACAGCGCGTAGTCAACCTGTGGAACTCCTTGCCAGAGGAGGCTGTGAAGGCTAGGACTATAATAGAGTTTAAAGAGAAGCTAGATAATTTCATGGAGGTTAGATCCATAAAAGGCTATTAGCCAGTGGATAGAAATGGTGTCCCTGGCCTCTGTTTGTCAGAGGCTGGAGATGGATGGCAGGAGACAAATCACTTGATTGTTGTCTTCGGTCCACCCCCTCTGGTGCTGGCCACTGTCGGCAGACAGGCTACTGGGCTAAATGGACCTTTGGTCTGACCCAGTACGGCCATTCTTATGTTCTTATGCAGTACAAGCAGCTTCTGACCCCAGCCACCCCAGCTCCTTTTACCTGCTGAACACCAGAATTGTTCTTCTGCCTCCTTTGGGCGAGATGCAGCGTCCCTGTTGCCAGGGCCTCTGTGGCCCCCGGCCCGGGCCGCCAGGGCCTCTATGGCCCAGGTATAGCCTCCGGCCAGCCTGTCCTCTGCAGAGGGAGATGCAGGCGCCAAGGGAGAATGACCCAGCAGTCCCACAGATCCACTAGGAAGGGAGGATGGAGCTGGGCAGGCAGCCCATGGACCAGCTCCTGCTCCAGGCAGACAAAGTGCTTTTGTTCTCCCTGAGCTCTGAAGCTCCACGTGCTTCATGCACAGACCAGCACAGAAACCCAGGAAGGCTGCCAGTCAGCCTGGTCCCGGCCAGCGCCTGCCTCAGAACACAGGCAGTGGGCACCAGGGCAGTGGAGAGCCGAGCACAAAGGCGCCAAACCTGGTGGGGGAAGGATGAGCAGATGCTGCCTCTGGGCCTGAGCTATCTTGAGCCAACCTCACCTTCTGCAGTTACGACCCGAGCCCTTGGGGTGGCCCTGCCCTCGGCCCAGCCACCCTCCGTGCCGGGCCTGCCGCTGTGGGGCCGGCTCTGCCCTCGGCCCAGCCACCCTCCGTGCCGGGCCTGTCGCTGTGGGGCCGGCTCTGCCCTCGGCCCAGCCTCCCTCAGTGCCGGGTCTGTCGCTGTGGGGCCGGTTCTGCCCTCGGCCCAGCCACCCTCCGTGCCGGGTCTGTCGCTGTGGGGCCGGTTCTGCCCTGGGCCCAGCCTCCCTCAGTGCCGGCTCTGTCGCTGTGGGGCCGGCTCTGCCCTCGGCCCAGCCACCCTCCGTGCCGGGCCTGTCGCTGTGGGGCCGGCTCTGCCCTCGGCCCAGCCTCCCTCAGTGCCGGGTCTGTCGCTGTGGGGCCGGTTCTGCCCTCGGCCCAGCCACCCTCCGTGCCGGGTCTGTCGCTGTGGGGCCGGTTCTGCCCTCGGCCCAGCCTCCCTCAGTGCCGGGTCTGTCGCTGTGGGGCCGGCTCTGCCCTCGGCCCAGCCTCCCTCCGTGCCGGGCCTGCCGCTGTGGGGCCGGCTCTGCCCTCGGCCCAGCCACCCTCCGTGCCGGGCCTGCCGCTGTGGGGCCGGTTCTGCCCTCGGCCCAGCCACCCTCCGTGCCGGGTCTGTCGCTGTGGGGCCGGCTCTGCCCTCGGCCCAGCCTCCCTCAGTGCCGGGCCTGCCGCTGTGGGGCCGGCTCTGCCCTCGGCCCAGCCTCCCTCCGTGCCGGGCCTGCCGCTGTGGGGCCGGCTCTGCCCTCGGCCCAGCCACCCTCCGTGCCGGGCCTGCCGCTGTGGGGCCGGTTCTGCCCTCGGCCCAGCCACCCTCCGTGCCGGGTCTGTCGCTGTGGGGCCGGCTCTGCCCTCGGCCCAGCCTCCCTCCGTGCCGGGTCTGTCGCTGTGGGGCCGGTTCTGCCCTGGGCCCAGCCTCCCTCAGTGCCGGGTCTGTCGCTGTGGGGCCGGCTCTGCCCTGGGCCCAGCCTCCCTCAGTGCCGGGTCTGTCGCTGTGGGGCCGGCTCTGCCCTCGGCCCAGCCTCCCTCAGTGCCGGGCCTGTCGCTGTGGGGCCGGCTCTGCCCTGGGCCCAGCCTCCCTCAGTGCCGGGCCTGTCGCTGTGGGGCCGGCTCTGCCCTGGGCCCAGCCACCCTCCGTGCCGGGTCTGTCGCTGTGGGGCCGGCTCTGCCCTCGGCCCAGCCTCCCTCCGTGCCGGGGCTGTCGCTGTGGGGCCGGCTCTGCCCTCGGCCCAGCCACCCTCCGTGCCGGGTCTGTCGCTGTGGGGCCGGCTCTGCCCTCGGCCCAGCCTCCCTCCGTGCCGGGTCTGTCGCTGTGGGGCCGGTTCTGCCCTCGGCCCAGCCACCCTCCGTGCCGGGTCTGTCGCTGTGGGGCCGGTTCTGCCCTGGGCCCAGCCTCCCTCAGTGCCGGGTCTGTCGCTGTGGGGCCGGCTCTGCCCTCGGCCCAGCCACCCTCCGTGCCGGGTCTGTCGCTGTGGGGCCGGCTCTGCCCTCGGCCCAGCCTCCCTCCGTGCCGGGTCTGTCGCTGTGGGGCCGGCTCTGCCCTCGGCCCAGCCTCCTTCAGTGCCGGGCCTGTCGCTGTGGGGCCGGCTCTGCCCTCGGCCCAGCCTCCCTCAGTGCCGGGCCTGTCGCTGTGGGGCCGGCTCTGCCCTGGGCCCAGCCACCCTCCGTGCCGGGTCTGTCGCTGTGGGGCCGGCTCTGCCCTCGGCCCAGCCTCCCTCCGTGCCGGGGCTGTCGCTGTGGGGCCGGCTCTGCCCTCGGCCCAGCCACCCTCCGTGCCGGGTCTGTCGCTGTGGGGCCGGTTCTGCCCTCGGCCCAGCCACCCTCCGTGCCGGGTCTGTCGCTGTGGGGCCGGTTCTGCCCTGGGCCCAGCCTCCCTCAGTGCCGGGTCTGTCGCTGTGGGGCCGGCTCTGCCCTCGGCCCAGCCACCCTCCGTGCCGGGTCTGTCGCTGTGGGGCCGGCTCTGCCCTCGGCCCAGCCTCCCTCCGTGCCGGGTCTGTCGCTGTGGGGCCGGCTCTGCCCTCGGCCCAGCCACCCTCCGTGCCGGGCCTGTCGCTGTGGGGCCGGCTCTGCCCTGGGCCCAGCCTCCCTCCGTGCCGGGCCTGTCGCTGTGGGGCCGGCTCTGCCCTGGGCCCAGCCTCCCTCAGTGCCGGGCCTGTCGCTGTGGGGCCGGCTCTGCCCTGGGCCCAGCCTCCCTCCGTGCCGGGCCTGTCGCTGTGGGGCCGGCTCTGCCCTGGGCCCAGCCACCCTCCGTGCCGGGTCTGTCGCTGTGGGGCCGGCTCTGCCCTCGGCCCAGCCTCCCTCCGTGCCGGGGCTGTCGCTGTGGGGCCGGCTCTGCCCTCGGCCCAGCCACCCTCCGTGCCGGGTCTGTCGCTGTGGGGCCGGCTCTGCCCTCGGCCCAGCCTCCCTCCGTGCCGGGTCTGTCGCTGTGGGGCCGGTTCTGCCCTCGGCCCAGCCACCCTCCGTGCCGGGTCTGTCGCTGTGGGGCCGGTTCTGCCCTGGGCCCAGCCTCCCTCAGTGCCGGGTCTGTCGCTGTGGGGCCGGCTCTGCCCTCGGCCCAGCCACCCTCCGTGCCGGGCCTGCCGCTGTGGGGCCGGTTCTGCCCTCGGCCCAGCCACCCTCCGTGCCGGGTCTGTCGCTGTGGGGCCGGCTCTGCCCTCGGCCCAGCCTCCCTCCGTGCCGGGTCTGTCGCTGTGGGGCCGGTTCTGCCCTGGGCCCAGCCTCCCTCAGTGCCGGGTCTGTCGCTGTGGGGCCGGCTCTGCCCTGGGCCCAGCCTCCCTCAGTGCCGGGTCTGTCGCTGTGGGGCCGGCTCTGCCCTCGGCCCAGCCTCCCTCCGTGCCGGGTCTGTCGCTGTGGGGCCGGTTCTGCCCTGGGCCCAGCCTCCCTCAGTGCCGGGTCTGTCGCTGTGGGGCCGGTTCTGCCCTCGGCCCAGCCACCCTCCGTGCCGGGTCTGTCGCTGTGGGGCCGGCTCTGCCCTCGGCCCAGCCTCCCTCCGTGCCGGGTCTGTCGCTGTGGGGCCGGTTCTGCCCTGGGCCCAGCCTCCCTCAGTGCCGGGTCTGTCGCTGTGGGGCCGGTTCTGCCCTGGGCCCAGCCTCCCTCAGTGCCGGGTCTGTCGCTGTGGGGCCGGCTCTGCCCTCGGCCCAGCCACCCTCCGTGCCGGGCCTGCCGCTGTGGGGCCGGTTCTGCCCTCGGCCCAGCCACCCTCCGTGCCGGGTCTGTCGCTGTGGGGCCGGCTCTGCCCTCGGCCCAGCCTCCCTCCGTGCCGGGTCTGTCGCTGTGGGGCCGGTTCTGCCCTGGGCCCAGCCTCCCTCAGTGCCGGGTCTGTCGCTGTGGGGCCGGCTCTGCCCTGGGCCCAGCCTCCCTCAGTGCCGGGTCTGTCGCTGTGGGGCCGGCTCTGCCCTCGGCCCAGCCTCCCTCAGTGCCGGGCCTGTCGCTGTGGGGCCGGCTCTGCCCTGGGCCCAGCCTCCCTCAGTGCCGGGCCTGTCGCTGTGGGGCCGGCTCTGCCCTGGGCCCAGCCACCCTCCGTGCCGGGTCTGTCGCTGTGGGGCCGGCTCTGCCCTCGGCCCAGCCTCCCTCCGTGCCGGGGCTGTCGCTGTGGGGCCGGCTCTGCCCTCGGCCCAGCCACCCTCCGTGCCGGGTCTGTCGCTGTGGGGCCGGCTCTGCCCTCGGCCCAGCCTCCCTCCGTGCCGGGTCTGTCGCTGTGGGGCCGGTTCTGCCCTCGGCCCAGCCACCCTCCGTGCCGGGTCTGTCGCTGTGGGGCCGGTTCTGCCCTGGGCCCAGCCTCCCTCAGTGCCGGGTCTGTCGCTGTGGGGCCGGCTCTGCCCTCGGCCCAGCCACCCTCCGTGCCGGGTCTGTCGCTGTGGGGCCGGCTCTGCCCTCGGCCCAGCCTCCCTCCGTGCCGGGTCTGTCGCTGTGGGGCCGGCTCTGCCCTCGGCCCAGCCTCCTTCAGTGCCGGGCCTGTCGCTGTGGGGCCGGCTCTGCCCTCGGCCCAGCCTCCCTCAGTGCCGGGCCTGTCGCTGTGGGGCCGGCTCTGCCCTGGGCCCAGCCACCCTCCGTGCCGGGTCTGTCGCTGTGGGGCCGGCTCTGCCCTCGGCCCAGCCTCCCTCCGTGCCGGGGCTGTCGCTGTGGGGCCGGCTCTGCCCTCGGCCCAGCCACCCTCCGTGCCGGGTCTGTCGCTGTGGGGCCGGTTCTGCCCTCGGCCCAGCCACCCTCCGTGCCGGGTCTGTCGCTGTGGGGCCGGTTCTGCCCTGGGCCCAGCCTCCCTCAGTGCCGGGTCTGTCGCTGTGGGGCCGGCTCTGCCCTCGGCCCAGCCACCCTCCGTGCCGGGTCTGTCGCTGTGGGGCCGGCTCTGCCCTCGGCCCAGCCTCCCTCCGTGCCGGGTCTGTCGCTGTGGGGCCGGCTCTGCCCTCGGCCCAGCCACCCTCCGTGCCGGGTCTGTCGCTGTGGGGCCGGCTCTGCCCTGGGCCCAGCCTCCCTCCGTGCCGGGCCTGTCGCTGTGGGGCCGGCTCTGCCCTGGGCCCAGCCTCCCTCAGTGCCGGGCCTGTCGCTGTGGGGCCGGCTCTGCCCTGGGCCCAGCCACCCTCCGTGCCGGGCCTGTCGCTGTGGGGCCGGCTCTGCCCTGGGCCCAGCCACCCTCCGTGCCGGGTCTGTCGCTGTGGGGCCGGCTCTGCCCTCGGCCCAGCCTCCCTCCGTGCCGGGGCTGTCGCTGTGGGGCCGGCTCTGCCCTCGGCCCAGCCACCCTCCGTGCCGGGTCTGTCGCTGTGGGGCCGGCTCTGCCCTCGGCCCAGCCTCCCTCCGTGCCGGGTCTGTCGCTGTGGGGCCGGTTCTGCCCTCGGCCCAGCCACCCTCCGTGCCGGGTCTGTCGCTGTGGGGCCGGTTCTGCCCTGGGCCCAGCCTCCCTCAGTGCCGGGTCTGTCGCTGTGGGGCCGGCTCTGCCCTCGGCCCAGCCACCCTCCGTGCCGGGTCTGTCGCTGTGGGGCCGGCTCTGCCCTCGGCCCAGCCTCCCTCCGTGCCGGGTCTGTCGCTGTGGGGCCGGCTCTGCCCTCGGCCCAGCCTCCCTCAGTGCCGGGCCTGTCGCTGTGGGGCCGGCTCTGCCCTCGGCCCAGCCTCCCTCAGTGCCGGGCCTGTCGCTGTGGGGCCGGCTCTGCCCTCGGCCCAGCCACCCTCAGTGCCGGGCCTGTCGCTGTGGGGCCGGCTCTGCCCTCGGCCCAGCCTCCCTCCGTGCCGGGCCTGTCGCTGTGGGGCCGGCTCTGCCCTCGGCCCAGCCTCCCTCAGTGCCGGGCCTGTCGCTGTGGGGCCGGCTCTGCCCTCGGCCCAGCCACCCTCCGTGCCGGGCCTGCCGCTGTGGGGCCGGCTCTGCCCTCGGCCCAGCCTCCCTCCGTGCCGGGCCTGCCGCTGTGGGGCCGGCTCTGCCCTCGGCCCAGCCTCCCTCAGTGCCGGGCCTGTCGCTGTGGGGCCGGTTCTGCCCTGGGCCCAGCCTCCCTCAGTGCCGGGTCTGTCGCTGTGGGGCCGGTTCTGCCCTGGGCCCAGCCTCCCTCAGTGCCGGGTCTGTCGCTGTGGGGCCGGTTCTGCCCTGGGCCCAGCCTCCCTCAGTGCCGGGCCTGTCGCTGTGGGGCCGGCTCTGCCCTCGGCCCAGCCTCCCTCAGTGCCGGGTCTGTCGCTGTGGGGCCGGCTCTGCCCTCGGCCCAGCCTCCCTCAGTGCCGGGCCTGTCGCTGTGGGGCCGGCTCTGCCCTCGGCCCAGCCTCCCTCAGTGCCGGGCCTGTCGCTGTGGGGCCGGCTCTGCCCTGGGCCCAGCCTCCCTCAGTGCCGGGCCTGTCGCTGTGGGGCCGGCTCTGCCCTGGGCCCAGCCACCCTCAGTGCCGGGCCTGTCGCTGTGGGGCCGGCTCTGCCCTCGGCCCAGCCTCCCTCCGTGCCGGGGCTGTCGCTGTGGGGCCGGCTCTGCCCTCGGCCCAGCCACCCTCCGTGCCGGGGCTGTCGCTGTGGGGCCGGCTCTGCCCTCGGCCCAGCCTCCCTCCGTGCCGGGTCTGTCGCTGTGGGGCCGGTTCTGCCCTCGGCCCAGCCACCCTCCGTGCCGGGTCTGTCGCTGTGGGGCCGGTTCTGCCCTGGGCCCAGCCTCCCTCAGTGCCGGGTCTGTCGCTGTGGGGCCGGCTCTGCCCTCGGCCCAGCCACCCTCCGTGCCGGGTCTGTCGCTGTGGGGCCGGCTCTGCCCTCGGCCCAGCCTCCCTCCGTGCCGGGTCTGTCGCTGTGGGGCCGGCTCTGCCCTCGGCCCAGCCACCCTCCGTGCCGGGCCTGTCGCTGTGGGGCCGGCTCTGCCCTCGGCCCAGCCACCCTCCGTGCCGGGTCTGTCGCTGTGGGGCCGGCTCTGCCCTGGGCCCAGCCTCCCTCAGTGCCGGGCCTGTCGCTGTGGGGCCGGCTCTGCCCTGGGCCCAGCCTCCCTCAGTGCCGGGCCTGTCGCTGTGGGGCCGGCTCTGCCCTCGGCCCAGCCACCCTCCGTGCCGGGCCTGTCGCTGTGGGGCCGGCTCTGCCCTGGGCCCAGCCTCCCTCAGTGCCGGGCCTGTCGCTGTGGGGCCGGCTCTGCCCTGGGCCCAGCCTCCCTCAGTGCCGGGCCTGTCGCTGTGGGGCCGGCTCTGCCCTCGGCCCAGCCACCCTCAGTGCCGGGCCTGTCGCTGTGGGGCCGGCTCTGCCCTCGGCCCAGCCTCCCTCAGTGCCGGGCCTGTCGCTGTGGGGCCGGCTCTGCCCTCGGCCCAGCCTCCCTCAGTGCCGGGCCTGTCGCTGTGGGGCCGGCTCTGCCCTGGGCCCAGCCTCCCTCAGTGCCGGGCCTGTCGCTGTGGGGCCGGCTCTGCCCTCGGCCCAGCCTCCCTCAGTGCCGGGCCTGTCGCTGTGGGGCCGGCTCTGCCCTGGGCCCAGCCTCCCTCAGTGCCGGGCCTGTCGCTGTGGGGCCGGCTCTGCCCTCGGCCCAGCCTCCCTCAGTGCCGGGCCTGTCGCTGTGGGGCCGGCTCTGCCCTCGGCCCAGCCTCCCTCAGTGCCGGGCCTGTCGCTGTGGGGCCGGCTCTGCCCTCGGCCCAGCCTCCCTCAGTGCCGGGCCTGTCGCTGTGGGGCCGGCTCTGCCCTCGGCCCAGCCTCCCTCAGTGCCGGGCCTGTCGCTGTGGGGCCGGCTCTGCCCTCGGCCCAGCCACCCTCAGTGCCGGGCCTGTCGCTGTGGGGCCGGCTCTGCCCTCGGCCCAGCCTCCCTCCGTGCCGGGCCTGTCGCTGTGGGGCCGGCTCTGCCCTCGGCCCAGCCTCCCTCCGTGCCGGGCCTGTCGCTGTGGGGCCGGCTCTGCCCTCGGCCCAGCCACCCTCAGTGCCGGGCCTGTCGCTGTGGGGCCGGCTCTGCCCTCGGCCCAGCCTCCCTCAGTGCCGGGCCTGTCGCTGTGGGGCCGGCTCTGCCCTCGGCCCAGCCTCCCTCCGTGCCGGGCCTGTCGCTGTGGGGCCGGCTCTGCCCTCGGCCCAGCCTCCCTCAGTGCCGGGTCTGTCGCTGTGGGGCCGGCTCTGCCCTCGGCCCAGCCTCCCTCCGTGCCGGGCCTGTCGCTGTGGGGCCGGCTCTGCCCTCGGCCCAGCCTCCCTCCGTGCCGGGCCTGTCGCTGTGGGGCCGGCTCTGCCCTCGGCCCAGCCACCCTCAGTGCCGGGCCTGTCGCTGTGGGGCCGGCTCTGCCGTGGGCCCAGCCTCCCTCCGTGCCGGGTCTGTCGCTGTGGGGCCGGCTCTGCCCTCGGCCCAGCCTCCCTCCGTGCCGGGTCTGTCGCTGTGGGGCCGGCTCTGCCCTGGGCCCAGCCTCCCTCCGTGCCGGGCCTGTCGCTGTGGGGCCGGCTCTGCCCTGGGCCCAGCCTCCCTCAGTGCCGGGTCTGTCGCTGTGGGGCCGGCTCTGCCCTCGGCCCAGCCTCCCTCAGTGCCGGGCCTGTCGCTGTGGGGCCGGCTCTGCCCTCGGCCCAGCCTCCCTCAGTGCCGGGCCTGTCGCTGTGTAACGATGGTTTTTCTGTAACCGTGACGGAAGGCCTGAAGCCATATGGCAGCCAAAGCCGCCTTCTGCAGCCAGACTGAAGAGCAGCAGCCGTTCGCTGTTCGGCCTGGTCACACACTCGCCGTCCATCGACGCTGCCACCCCAGGCTGTGAGAAGGGGATTTGGTCCTGAGACCCCCCCCGGCACCAGGTAAAGAGACAGGTCTCAAGATGGGTAAAGAAAACTGAAGTCGCCCCATTGTGTCTGGGCAGAAACTGCTTCTCCATAGGTGAGCTGTGGAATCCTCACCCTCTGATCGTTGTCATCACACTTCCCTATTGTTTGACTGTGTGATCTCTGTCTGGTTTGCAACTGTCTCTGTCTGCTGGATAATTAATTTTGCTAGGTGTAACTCAATTAAGGTGGTGGGGTATGATTGGTTAGGTAATTTTGTTATGATTGGTTAGTAAAATTATACTATAATAATTGGTTACAGTCTAGCTAAGCAGGACTCAGGTTTCATTATATAAACTGGGGTCCAAGAAGGAGACCAGAAAGAAGATCGGAAGTCACAGAAGCAGAAGGAAAGAAGCAAAAGGCTGGAAGACGACCAAAGGGAGACAAGGAACACCAAGAAGAAGAACTCACCTCCGAGACACAGCCTAAGAGCAGAGCTGCCAGGACTCTCCTGCATGACTGTGATGTGCAGCAGCAGCTAAACTCCACACACTGACCTTGCCTGGCCAGCAGGTGAAGTCGTCTGTACCAAGCTTGGTGAACATGACACTGCCTGCTTAGCATGTGTATTCTGCTTGTTTGGGAATTGTCAATCAATAGAGGATCAGGATATTACTGTGTGAGGCTCTTTCAGTGGCTAAAGATCCTGCAAAACCCGCAGGAAGATGCGCCCTGAGCCCTAGGAATTGGGTAAGGGGAGGGGTATAAATTAACAGGGTTGCACCTTGAGCCCTAGGAACTGGGTAAAGGTGTGTGTCCCTACAGTGTGGAAGGGAGAGAGAAATTTGTGCAGGTAATAGCTGTGGGGCTGGCTCTGCCCTCGGCCAGCCACCCTCACTGCCAGGCCGGTCGCTGTGGGGCCGGCTCTGCCCTCGGCCCAGCCAGCCTTCCTCGGTGCCGAGCCTGTTGCTGTGGGGCCGGCTCTGCCCTCGGCTCAGCCACCCGCCCTCGGTGCTGGATCTGTCACTGTGGGGCTCATCTGAACGATCCATGTGAACATTGTCAGAACCAGGCTATTATTTCTGTGAGCAGCACAGACATTTCCAGCTCCCCGAGTTTAGCTGTAGCTGAGGGGATCTGGTGTCTGAGCTGAGCGAGCCAGGTCTGGGGCTGAGTAAAGCAACTCACAATATCTGAGCTCGTCCCCATCTTTCCCAAAGTGCGGGGCCCAGAACTGGAGCCAGTGCTCTGGCGAAGGCTGCACCGGTGCAGGGAGGAGTGGGAGCAGCCAGGGCCACACCCGGAACGGAGAGAAAACAAGCAGTGAGGAGCTGGCCCATCCACCGAGCATTGTCCGTCCTGGCCCCTGCTTCCAAAGCAGTCTGTGACGCTGAGTGGAAGTCAGTCTGTTACTGAACTACCACGCCCTGGCGCTACAGGCGCAGAAAGGTTACAAGGGTCGCTGTGTTCGTCTCACTTCCCAACATTTCAGGGCCTCAGTTCTGCCACCTCACCGCTCTGCTAATACTCCTTTGTAGTGGGAATTAAAGATGCAGATTAACAGGCTTCACATTTGACGGGCGGGAAGCTGTGTTTACGGCTTGGCTGGGAACACCATTCAGTTGTGAGCCTAAGAGCTGAGCTGCTCCCTCCCCTAGTCAAGAAAGGGCTTAAAACCATGGTGCCTGACACACTAGCCACATTTGGCTAGTTCACTGTAGCACGAGCCACTACAGCAGCTACTGCTTCAAAACTGGTTCAGGCCCGCACACAGGAGGAGGTGCAAAGGGTGCAAAAGCATCCCCCAAGGTCCCCCAGTTAAGCCTGCTCTGGCCAGCCGGAGGAAGGCTGGGGCTGATTTCCCCGCTTACTTGGGGGGACGATGGGGGTGCATTCACACCCTTGTGGTCCACATTTGTTAAAAAAGCACACCCCCACCCAAAATTCCTGCGTACAGGGCTGTGGCTGGACACCATAGGGTTAAGAGCTCCTCCAAGGTGGAGGCCTTGGAGTTAGGGGGGCTAGGAGGGGCTGTAGCCCACCCCTGGATTTCATACTCCACGTCTGCTCCAAGCACATGGCCCAGCCCCAGAGGAAGCTCCTGTCTGCAGCAGAACTTGGGCTGCTCCCAGCTCTGCACCTGTGGGGCAGGGAGCGTATTTGTCCACAGAGGGAGGCAGGATGGACAAGAAAACAAAGGACCGGTCAGCCAAGTCACTGCAGGATCCTTAGAAGTCGTGAGAACGTCGCTGGGCACGCCCCTGAAACGATGGGAAGCCGAGGGCGGGAAGAAGCGGTGTGCTCCAGGGGCCTGCACTGGGACCAGCGCCCTGCGGCTTGTTCAGAAACCATCGGGCACTGGCCTCTGTGGAAAAGCAGAGACCAGCTTTTCTTCCTGGAGCCCTTGGGCCCAGCCTTGACAGTGTGGGCACAAAAGGAATGAGGGCCCCAGTCATTGCGCTGGGCACAGTGGTCTTTACTCCGTGGGAGGATGCCGAGGCTCAGCCTTAGAGGCGTTGCTCTCGGACTACTCCACCCCCGCCCCCATGTACCCAGGGGGGTCGCCATGGAGGGCACAGGGCAGCCACTAACCAGTCCTGGCACTTATGGAACTGGTGTGCCCCTGCCTCTCGCAGCATGACCTCAGGCAAGCCAGGCGGGCAAGGGCACACTGCACAGAGGGCACGAGTTCAGAGATCAGGCCCCCTGCCCCATCCGTGTGAGCTCACAATCCATTGAACGCCACATCAAACCGCGTCTGGCTTCATCCAGGATCAGACAGACAGGGAGCAACCTCCCAGAAATTGGGCTGTCCTGTTCATAACCAGGCCAATGGCCTCTCTGTTAGGGAGGGCAGGCGGCTGGGCCGAGGGCAGAGCCAGCCTCACAGTGACAGGCCCCTAACCGAGGGAGGGCAGGGGGCTGGGCTGAGGGCAGAGCCAGCCCCACAGCGACAGGCCTGGCACCGAAGGAGGGCGAGGGGCTGAGCCGAGGGCAGAGCCAGCCCCACAGCGACAGGCCCCTAAACGAGGGAGGGTGGAGGACTGGGCCGAGGACAGAGCCAGCCCCACAGTGACAGGCCCCAAACCGAGGGAGGGCGGGGGGCTGGGCCGGGCCGAGGGCAGAGCCAGCCCCACAGCGACAGGTAGGGTTGCCAGATTGTTTAACCAAAAATACTGAACACCCCCCTCGCCCGCCAAAAAAAACCACTGTTGAGGGGAAAAAAAAGGGGGAGACCAAAGTTGTTGGGGGGGAGGGGGGGAAGGACCCCGACAGTTATTAAACCAAAAAAATATATATATATACAAAAAAGCATGGCCCCTTTAAGGCCTTTGTGGCTTTTTTTTTCCCTGGTGGCCATCTTGTTTTCTTACTCTGTACCGGAAGAGAACTCCCCTGTGGAACCAGGTAAACTGAGGGGAGGGAGTACTTGGGGGGGGGGGGCCCAGGAGGGGCCTGGGGGCTGGGCCCAGTTGCTTAGTGTGCGTAGGGTTGCCAGGTGTCTGGTATTTTCGCTTCCTGGCAGGGGGAAAAAAAAAAAATCAGAAAATACCGGAAATTTTAGGTGGCCGGTATTTTCTGATTTTTTTTTACTGGACAGGAGGCGAAAATCCTGGACTGTCTCGGTCAATACCAGACACCTGGCAACCCTAGCGACAGGCCCCAAACCGAGGGAGGGCAGGGGGCTGGGCTGAGGGCAGAGCTGGCCCTGGTGACAAGCGCCATCACTAAGCAACACTGTGCGGTAGCGTTGACCGCGCACGGCTGTGAGGCCTCCCGCACAAGTGGCCAGGGCCGTACATGGGCCCCGCTCTCCGATCGGTGCTAGTGAAGGAATGATCCTGAACCGCACTGGCCACCTCTGCACCCAGACTCCCGCCTGCCAGGGGAGCAGGAGGGGCTGCCAGGACTGAGAGTGGCGGTCTCCAATGTTAACTGTTTTCAGGGCAGCCCCATGCTGGTGACCCTGGGGGACGGGTGTGCCAGGCACCCGAGGCAGGCAGGGCAGCCCCAGAAGAGGGTGCTGGAGACTCAGGAGCACAGCGCATGCCTTGAGCAGCCTGGGGGGGTGGTGCGAGGAAGTGGGACCGAGGGGTAGGACAGAACGGGGGTTGGGGGAGCTGGTCCCTGAGTCCACATGTCCCAGGCAGTGCAGGGCTGGAGAGGCAGTGTGTCCCAGAGCAGGTGCTGAGCTGGGTGAGAGCAGTGCTGGAAAGCCCCCAGCAGGCCCCCAGCAGGCAGGGTGGCTGCAATAAACCTGCCCAGCGACTCCACCCAAGCCCTGACATGATAAGAGGCAGCTCCCTGCAGGGTCACATGAGCCCAGCAGCAGCCTGGTCCCTGCGATAACCCCCAGCTCCTGCCTCAGCCCATGGATACGGTCTCCTCTGCGTGCCTCCCGCTCAGGCAGTGCCGCCATCCTGCCCCCCCTTCCGCGGGGGGGCTCAGCATCTACCAATGGCTCTGCGATAACACCAGGCCCTGGCTGCAGCCACTACCAAATCTACAAAGAGCCTCCAGGAGAGGGACTCTGGGGGCCAGCATGTCCCTGTGTGGCATGGAGGGGAAGGGACCTTCACACACAAATCTCCCTAGAGCCTAAGGAAGAACATTAATTCATAAGCCGGGGGGGGGAGGGGGGGTGTGTGAAATTAATCCCGCCGGATGCCTGCCCGAGCAGCCTGTTGCTGCAGAGTGGACATGAAGTTCAAACTGTTTGGGACATGGAGCAGTGGGATTAAGGGCCTGCCCACCCGGAGCCAGGCGATACCTCAGCAGCCTCATAGCAGAGGCATGCAACAGAGCCATCAATGCTGCACATCTCCCAAAACCGCAAGTCTGCAGGACCTGCCACACCAGCACCTATGCGGGGGCAATTGCCAGTCCCTGCCCACCCCAGCAGCCAACCCTTCCAGCTGCTTCAAAGGAAGATGCAAGAAATGCTGAAGCCAGCAATTCTGGAATAATCCTTTTCTGAACCAGGCCAAGCTCTCAGTCACAATTACAGCGTGCGGCGGGGAGTTCCAGAAGCCAGCTCAGGGCCGGGTGAGAGTGAGCGTGGTAGCCTTCCTGTCTGGTAGTTATCTCCACTCCCTAGAGCAGAGCCAATCTGTCATGGCCTTTGAGAAAGCACAAACAAGCAACACTAGCCAGCGCCCCCTGTTCTGTGCAACCCCATTCCACAGTCAGCGGGCACAGAAAACACACGTGTCTCAATATTTGGATTTCACTGAAGCATTTGATCCTGCATCTCCTGAAAACATGCTCAGTGGTAATTCAGGCTGGCTTGGGCTCAGCGCTGGCATGCACGCCACAATGCCCCAGGAAACGGTAACACGAACCAGCGTGATATTGAACGGGGGACGTGTCTGACCGGGAGCAGCAGGGGCCAGAGTTAGCTCAGCTGTGATTTAACATCTCCACAAGCCGCTGGGGCGACGAGCGGCTACACCACCTGCGGAGGACATTCACGCACAGGCAGCACCAAACTGGGAGAAGCAGGGAATCCCCGGGAGGCTGCAGCAATAGTAGCGCTAGAGCCAAGGCCAGGAAATAAGAGGACGGGGTTCAACCTTCAGCAGTGTATCCAGAATAGGGATGTGAATGTTGAACCAGTTAACCCGTGGGGGCTGGAGCAGCTCCCCACCATGGGCTGGGGCTGTTCCGGGACGGCTGGAGAAGCCCCTGCCTGGAGGGAGAAGGGGCACTCAAGCCCAGTGGTGAGGGGCAGAGGAGAGTGCTGCCCCTTTAATCAGTTAATCAATTAAACCGGATTTTACCTCCCTAATCCAGAACGCCAGAGCCCTGTGGGAGGAGACCCTGGAAACAGGAGAGTGCAAGAGAGACCAAGAGAGGGAGCTGCAGTTAGACACCTGGGGCTACCCCATGCAGTGACTCTGCCTCTGGGGCTTAGGCTCAGGGACTGTCTGATTGTGAGAACCCCACTGTTCGCCTCCACCTTCCCCTTGGTGTGGTGTGGGAGTACGCATCAGAACGGCCAGACTGGGTCAGACCAATCATAGAATACTAGGACTGGAAGGGACCTCGAGAGGTCATCGAGTCCAGTCCCCTGCCCTCATGGCAGGACCAAGTACTGACTAGACCAAAGGTCCATCTAGCCCAGTGTCCTGTCTTCAAATCCCCAGGGCCTGATGAAATGCACCCTAGAATACTCAAGGAGCTGATAGAGGATGAACCTGAGCCTTTAGCTACCATCTCTGAAAAGTCATGGAAGTCGGGAGAGATTCCAGAAGACTGGAAAAGAATAAATCTAGTGCCCATCTATAAAAAGGGAAATAAGAACAACTCAGGAAACCACAGACCAGTCGGTTTAACTTCTGTGCCAGGGAAGATAATGGAGCAAGTAATTAAGGAATTCTTCTGCAAACATCTGGAAGAAAATAAAGGTGATAGATAACAGCCAGCCTGGATTTGTAAAAAACAAATCAGGTCAAACCAATCTGATAGCTTTCTTTGATAGGATAACGAGTCTTGTGGCTAAGGGAGAAGCGGTGGACATGAGATACGTAGACTTTAGTAATGAATTTGATATGGTCTTGCATGACATTCTTATCAACAGACTAGGCAAACACAACTTAGATGGGGCGGGTGCAGAACTGGCTGGATAACCGTTCTCAGAGAGTAGTTATTAACGGTTCACAATCCTGCTGGGAGGGCAGAACAAGTGGGGTTCCGCAGGGTCGGTGTTGGGACCGGTTCTGTCCCACAGCAGTAGACGTACACAAAAGATCCGATTTCACGGGGCAGGCCAGATTTCATGGGCCCTGATGCGTTGGTAGGGCCCTGGGCATGAGGCCCCTATGAACCTCTCCCTCACACTTGGACTTTCCTGGGGCTTGTCAGCCAGGCTCCAACCATCCCAGCCACACCCAAGGGTCCAAGGCTGCTTCTTCCCCAGGACGCCATCGCCCCACTCTCTGCTGCTACCCGGCTCAGAGTCGGGGGCTGAGAGCTTCCCCTGACGCCATGGAGCTGGGGGCAGCCGGTGCTGACGCTCACACTGTGCACAGCATCAGGGATACAGGGTGCAGGCCTGAGTGCCGGGGGGCTCCTGGAGCGGCTCCGGGATGGGCAGCAACAAAGATTGGCCCAAGGGGTTACAAGCTCAACGTACTTGGTACCAGAGGGGGCTGAAGCGCAGACTGCCGGCCTTGGGGAGGAGGGGGGGGAGAGTGAGGTGCAAACTGACAGCCTCGGGGGGGGGGGGATACGCAAGGAGCAGGCTGCCAGCCTGGGGGGGCCGTGGCGCAGGCTGCCGGCCTCAGGGGAGGGCTGGAGCGAGGCTGACACGCAGAGGTAGGAGGCTGCAGGTGCCAAAGCCTGAAGGACACGCTACAGGGAATGCTCCTGCCCTAACACCAGGGCTGGGGAGTTGGACCAGACGGGCCCTTACCCTCCCTTTGAGAGGGGCAGTGCAGAGAGCTGGGGCGGGCACTTTCCTGGTTTGCCTTTTTGCTGGAACGCGACATATTAGCAATTGAGGGGAAATAAGAGTTTTACTCCCACAGGTTACGTGGGCCTCCAGTGGTGCCCAGGGCAGGGTCAGACCCCTTGCCACAGTGCTCAGGTCGGGAGGGCAGGCTCCCAGGATGCCCCAGGCAGAAAAGAGCTGCTGCCTGGGCACACGGCCTAGGGCCATGGCCTGGGAAACTAGGAATGAACCCTGGATTTATTCAACCCTCCCCTTAGTACCAAACTGGATGTTTCAGCTCTGGGCAGAGTCTGCGTCATTAACAGGCAGCTGGCAGCAGCAGGCACACACCACCTGCCCTGGCAAGGACCTGCCCTGGCTCACTCTGCCTGCTTGGGCACAGACCCGCCTGCCCAGGCTTGCTCCGCCTGCCCCGGCCCAGACCCGCCCGGGCCCAGAGCCGCCCCAAGCAGGTTCTGGCCAGTGTGTGCTACTGTGCCCCCGCCCCCTCCTTGGAGAGCAGCACCAGCAGCAAAGGCTGATAACTTGCCTGAGTCTGTCCCGGCTCAGGGAGAATGCCCCCGTGGAGACTGGTAACCCCAGCCAAGGCCCTGCCGCATGCCCGCTCGCCACAGAGCGCAAGGCAAACACTCCCGCTCCCCTCATCGGAGCTGGAGCCAGCTGGGCTGGACTCTGAAGTCAGGTCCCAAGGAAAGGAGGGATCGCAGGGCCAGCCGCAGGCCCTGGGGAGGGGATCTGGAAGCCAGGGGCAGGGGACCCCAGAAGTCATGTCTCACCAAGTTACTAGAGCGCTCTGAAGGAGTCAATAAGCATGTGACTCAGGGCGATTCCATGGCTAGCGTCTGCTTGGAGTCCCCAAAAGCCTCCGACAAGGTCCCTGTGACAGACTGCTGGCTAAGCCAGCGATCTGCTACGGTAGCCTGGCTAAAGAGGCGGAGGGGACAGCTGAGCAAGTCCAGGCCTGAAGGGCTATTGGAAGCAGCTGTGGGCCTCACTGGGAGAGGGCTAGATAAGGCAGAGGAAGGAAGCCAGGAGGGGGCAAGGAAGAGCCAGGAGTGGAGGAGCCAGCTGACTTGACTGTAAACTTTGTACATAGAAGGTGGTGGGAACTGACAGTAAAAGCCCGGGGGACTGCATCAGAAGCGCCTCTGGCTGATTCATAGACCAGAAGGTGTCCCAGACCAAGGGGCCTGCGTGAGGACCCCGCCACAGTCCCTCACCAGAGGCAGCCCTGGGGTAGGAGGGAAGGTCCTCTCCTGCATCGGGAGCCAGGTCAAAGAGAGGAAACAAAGGGCAGGAATAAATGGTTGGTTTTCACAGTGGAGAGAACAGAACAGCCAGGTCCCCCAAGAATCTACAGCGGGACCAGGGCTTTCCAACATGGTCTGGAAAAGTGGGTGAACTATGAGGGGGCAAACTCCCAAGGATACAAATTAGCCAAGACAATTAAGGCCAGAGCAGACTGAGGAGTTACAAATGGATCTTGCGGCACTGGGTGACAAAGTGGCAGATGAAATTCAGTCTTGATTAATGCAAAGTGAGGTACATTGGAAAACATCATCCCAACTAAATATAAACAACAGGGTCTAAATTAGCTGTTCCTGCTGAAGAAAGTTCTTGGAGTCACAGCTGCAAACTCTCTGAAAACTGCTGCTGAGCGGGCAGCAGCCGCCAGAAGGATAACTGTGCGCTAGGATACTGAAAAGGGATGCCACTGTCGAAATCCATGGTGTATCCACACCTGGGATACAGTGTCTGATTCGGATTGCTCCATCTCAAAAGGGATACAGCAGAGGCAACTGGTCAGGAGGAACCTGTCAGGGAGGGGACCTCTGGCCACATGACCCTCCACCCCACACCAGGGAAGGGCTGGGACAAGCCCCCTCCACCTCAGGCCCTGCTCTGCCTCCTCCCCATCCTTGCTCTGCCTTCACCTGGCCTTGTTCTGCCCTCTCCCTACCTTTTCCCCCCAATCAAGGCAGCTGGGGGACCAGCAGGGCCAGAGCCGGCAGGAAGGGTCCACTGATCCCCCTGCCCTCACTGGCAGGGATAGCAGAGCAAGGTAGCCCCAGTTTGCTTTGCTCCCCAAGCCACATCGCTCTGCTTCCCGCCAGGCATATGGGATGGTTCAGCCCTCTTCCCCAGAGCCACATGGTCGGGAGAGCAAAGCAGCTGGGGCCACCTTGCTCTGCTTCCCTTGCCACTGCTGGTGAGGGGGGGGGGGAGCTGGACCCCTCCTGCAGGTGCCAGGTCTCCTCCACTAGTCCCCACCCCTGCTGGCCAGCCCCTCCCACCCACAGCATTTGGGGCACGTGACCCCCATGCCTCACCCCTGGCAGGGCTGGAAAAGGTTCTGTGGGGGCCACAAAGATGGTCCAGGGCATGGCCCAGCCGCCGCAAGTGGCAGCGGGTTCACCTTAGAAGTGGGTGCAAGCGGTGAACGCCGTGGGAGCAGAGCTGTTCCAAGAGCCCTGCAAAGCCATGAGCAGCCCCCGCGTGTCCAGAGACCCACGGATCCGTGCTGCAGCACACGGCGCAGATGTGGCTCCGTGTTTTCTAGCCAGTTATTTACCTTTGCACAAACACAAACGCCAGGAGCCAGGCAGTGAAATCAGCAGGCAGCAGGTTTAATATCAACAGAAGGAAGGATCTACCCTTCCCCCTTCCCGCACAGCTAAGCAAGTGCCTCTTGTTGCTAGGGGTGCTGTGATGGCCAGAGGTAGAACTGGATAATTCAGTGGGGAACAGATCCATCCACAGCCATTAGCCAAGCACTCAGAGACAGCCCCATGCTGGGGCAGCCCGCTCTCTGACTGCCAGACGCTGGGCCTGGAGACCGGGTGGGCCTTGGCGTAAGGGCCCTGCCCTGCGCATTCCCGGGAAGTCCTGGGAACTGGCCACTGTCAGAGACAGACCAGCTGACAAGGCGGACCAGGGTCTGACCTAGCACGGCAGCTCTTGTGTTCTTCCCCCGGCTCTCCCCACGCCTCTCCCGTTTTTACAGTCAGCCCTCCCCCCTCACCACATTGCTTCTTCTGCTGCACTCCCCTGCCCCCCAAAGCACAGCACACCCTTGGCCAAGATGAACGAATGTGACCAAAGCAAAGCAAGACAAAACCAACACTGCATGCAGATGTGGTCATCTCGACTCAAGAAAGATACCTTGGCATTGGAAAAAGTTCAGAAAAGGGCAACAAAAACGATGAGGGGTTTGGAACAGTTGCCACAGGAGGAGAGATTAAAAAGGCTGAGACTTTTCAGCTTAGAAAAAAGGGGGGCTATGGTAGAGGTCTTTAAAATCATGACAGGTGTGGAGAAAGTGAATAAGGAAGAGTTATTTACTTGTTCCCATGACACAAGAACTAAGGGGTCACCAAATGAAGTTAACGGGAAGCAGGTTTAAAACAGAGAAAAGACAGTATTTCTTCACACAACACACAGTTAACCTGTGGAACTCCTTGCCAGAGGATGTTGTGAAGACCAGGACTTTAACAGGGTTCAAAAAAGAGCTAGATAAATTCATGGAGGTTGGGTCCATCAATGGCTGTTAGCCAGGCTGGGTAAGGAGCGTGTCCCTGGCCTCTGTTTGTCACAGGCTGGGAATGGCGGAGGGATCACTGGATGATTCCCTGTTCCCCTCCCGGGCACCGGGCCTTGGCTGCTGTGGGCAGACAGGACACTGGGCTGGAGGGACCTTTGCTCTGACCCTGCCTGGCCACTTTTGTCTTATGTTCTTATTTAGTCCCCCAGGCCAGTCACAGCGGGCAGAGGGGGCAGAGGCAGCGCTAAGGGGAGGGCTCAGCCCGCCGCCAGCTCCCAGGGGTCCGGCCGACCAGCAGCGAGACGCCAAGAGAAACCGGGGGCGGGGAGCGCCCTGGCTCCGCAGCCGCTCGCCCGGGACTCCCGGGGGCGCTGGGGCGGGGGGGGCGAGGACAGAGAAGCGAGCCCAGGGCCCAGGCGGGCAGGAGTCCGTCTGACCCGCGGCAGCTCCTGCCCCGCGCCCGGCTCGGCCCCGCAGCCCCCCGGACCGCGCCCCACCTGCTCGCGGCGCTTCTGCCAGCGTCCGCAGGGACTCTCCTCCAGCACCTCGCTCTCCTCCTCGCTCTCCTCCTCCGGCTCCGCGGGCAGCGCGGCCTCCGCCCCCGCCATGCCCGGCCCGCAGCGTCCCCGGCCCGAGCCGCGGGGCAGGAGCGGCCCGTGCGGGACCTGTCACCGCCCGGCCCCGCCCCCACTGCGGGGGGGGCTCTTCGAGCGGCTGCAGCGACAGTCCCGCCCGCCTTCTGCAACGTCACGGGCACCCCGTGTAACGCCCCCGCCTTGTGCAACGTCACAGGTGCCCGTGTAACGCCCCCCCGCCTTCTGCAACGTCACGGGCACCCCGTGTAACGCCCCCGCCTTGTGCAACGTCACGGGTGCCCGTGTAACGCCCCCCCGCCTTCTGCAACGTCACGGATGCCCGTGTAACGCCCCCCCGCCTTCTGCAACGTCACGGGCACCCCGTGTAACGCCCCCCCGCCTTCTGCAACGTCACGGGTGCCCGTGTAACGCCCCCCCGCCTTGTGCAACGTCACAGGTGCCCGTGTAACGCCCCCCCGCCTTCTGCAACGTCACAGGTGCCCGTGTAACGCCCCCCCGCCTTCTGCAACATCACGGGCACCCCTTGTAACGCCCCCGCCTTGTGCAACATCACGGGCACCCCGTGTAACGCCCCCCCGCCTTCTGCAACGTCACGGGCACCCCTTGTAACGCCCCCCCGCCTTGTGCAACGTCACGGGTGCCCGTGTAACGCCCCCCCGCCTTCTGCAACGTCACGGGCACCCTGTGTAACGCCCCCGCCTTGTGCAACGTCACAGGTGCCCGTGTAACGCCCCCCCGCCTTCTGCAACGTCACGGGCACCCCGTGTAACGCCCCCGCCTTGTGCAACGTCACGGGTGCCCGTGTAACGCCCCCCCGCCTTCTGCAACGTCACGGATGCCCGTGTAACGCCCCCCCGCCTTCTGCAACGTCACGGGCACCCCGTGTAACGCCCCCCCGCCTTGTGCAACGTCACGGGTGCCCGTGTAACGCCCCCCCGCCTTGTGCAACGTCACAGGTGCCCGTGTAACGCCCCCCCGCCTTCTGCAACGTCACAGGTGCCCGTGTAACGCCCCCCCGCCTTCTGCAACATCACGGGCACCCCTTGTAACGCCCCCGCCTTGTGCAACATCACGGGCACCCCGTGTAACGCCCCCCCGCCTTCTGCAACGTCACGGGCACCCCTTGTAACGCCCCCCCGCCTTGTGCAACGTCACGGGTGCCCGTGTAACGCCCCCCCGCCTTCTGCAACGTCACGGGCACCCCGTGTAACGCCCCCGCCTTGTGCAACGTCACAGGTGCCCGTGTAACGCCCCCCCGCCTTCTGCAACGTCACGGGTGCCCGTGTAACGCCCCCCCGCCTTCTGCAACGTCACGGGCACCCCGTGTAACGCCCCCCCGCCTTCTGCAACGTCACGGGTGCCCGTGTAACGCCCCCCCGCCTTGTGCAACGTCACAGGTGCCCGTGTAACGCCCCCCCGCCTTCTGCAACGTCACAGGTGCCCGTGTAACGCCCCCCCGCCTTCTGCAACATCACGGGCACCCCTTGTAACGCCCCCGCCTTGTGCAACATCACGGGCACCCCGTGTAACGCCCCCCCACCTTCTGCAACGTCACGGGCACCCCTTGTAACGCCCCCCCGCCTTGTGCAACGTCACGGGTGCCCGTGTAACGCCCCCCCGCCTTCTGCAACGTCACGGGTGCCCGTGTAACGCCCCCCCGCCTTCTGCAACGTCACGGGTGCCCGTGTAACGCCCCCGCCTTGTGCAACATCACGGGTGCCCGTGTAACGCCCCCGCCTTGTGCAACGTCACGGATGCCCGTGTAACGCCTCCCCGCCTTCTGCAACGTCACGGGTGCCCGTGTAACGCCCCCCCGCCTTCTGCAACGTCACAGGTGCCCGTGTAACGCCCCCCCGCCTTGTGCAACGTCACGGGTGCCCGTGTAACGCCCCCGCCTTGTGTAACGTCACGGGCACCCCGTGTAACGCCCCCCCGCCTTCTGCAACGTCACAGGTGCCCGTGTAACGCCCCCACCTTGTGCAACATCACGGGCACCCCGTGTAACGCCCCCCCGCCTTCTGCAACGTCACGGGCGCCTCTTGTAACGCCCCCCTGCCTTGTGCAACGTCACAGGTGCCCGTGTAACGCCCCCGCCTTGTGCAACATCACGGTTACCCCGTGTAATGCCCCCCCGCCTTCTGCAACGTCACGGGTGCCCGTGTAACGCCCCCGCCTTGTGCAACATCACGGGCACCCCTTGTAACGCCCCCCCGCCTTCTGCAACGTCACAGGTGCCCGTGTAACGCCCCCACCCTCCCTTGTGCAATATCACAGGCGCCCGTGTAACACACCCCCCCTTCTGCAACGTCACAGGCGCCCATGTAACGCCCCCCCTTCTGCAACGTCACAGGCGCCCCCACCCTCCCTTGTGCCCGTGTAACGCCCCCACCCTCCCTTGTGCAACATCACAGGCGCCCGTGTAATGCCCCCCCCTTCTGCAACGTCTCAGGCACCCGTGTAATGCCCCCACCCTCCCTTGTGCAACGAAACAGGCGCCCCGTGTAATGCCCCCTGCCTTGTGAAACATCACGGGCAGCGTGTAACACCCTCACCCCCCGCCTTATGCAACATAACAGGCGCCCAGTGTAACACCCCCACCTTGTGCAATGTTACGGGCGCCCCGTGTAATGGCCCCCTGCCTTCTGCGACATCACGGGTGTCCCGTGTAACACCCCCCCACCTTCTGCAATGTCACAGGCGCCCGTGTAACGCCCCCACCCTCCCTTGTGCAACATGACAGGCGCCCGTGTAATACCCCCACCCTCCCTTGTGCAATGTAACACCCCCAGCCCCTCGCCTTGTGCAATGTCACAGGCGCCCCATGTAACATCCCCCCCCCGCCTTGTGCAATGTTACAGGTGCACCATGTAACATTTCCCCCCCCCCCGCCTTGTGCAATGTAACAGGAGCCCGTGTAACGCCCCCTGCCCTGAGTAACGCCCTCCCCCCACCAGGCGGTACCCAAGTCCCCATGGGTCACGCTGACTCCAGCCCCCGGGTCCTGGCACTGTTGGTCCCTGGGTGCGTCTCTGCCCAGCTGTCAGCCAGAGCCCTGCCCCCCAGCACCTGCACCAGCCCCCTGCCCTGTCCAGACCCCATCCCGCAGCTCTCCCAGTCGGCACCTACCCCCAACCTGCACGGGGCTCCCCCCAAACCAGCTTTTCTGGGGCAGGAGCGGAGCTAATTCCCCGGGAGGGGGATCCCTGCTCCCACCCCAGCTCTCAGGAAAGCGGGATACTGCTCCTGCAGTACTGGGCCAGGCCGGCACCCGGCCCTGGAGCCTGGTGGGGGTTGTTATCCAACAGTGTCAATAAAGAACAGGACAAAGGTCAGCAGCCACCTGCTCTCCCTGCAGGTACCCCCCCCCAGTTAAAACCAGGCCCCGAGCCTGCTGGTGAGTGAAGGGCTTTGCAGGGGGGTCCTGGGGTGCACTGGACACCGTGTTACAGGCGCAGAGCCATCATAGGGGCTTTGCTGGCCCTGCTCACACCCCTTCCTCCACCCACCCTCACACCCCACTTCTTCCCAGAGCCTTCCCCAGCCCTGTCCCCCGCACCTCGATGCCCCCAGCCCAGAGCCTGCACCCTGCATTCAAACTCCCTCCCAAAGCCTGCACCTGTCCCCCACTCCAAACCCCCTCCCAGAGCCTGCACCCCCTTCTGCATCACCATCCCCCCACCCTCTCCAGCCCCAAACTCCCTTCCAGAGCCTGCACCCCTCCCCCACACTCAAACTCCCTCCCAGAACCATAAGTGGGGGGGGGGGAGAGACTTTGAGCATGGGAGGGGTGCAGTTTCTGGGCACTGCCCTGCCTTACCCAGTCCCCCCAGCTATTGGAACAAACAGACCCAGACAGTCTTCAGGGTCACAGCACAGATTGTGCCACTCAGTCTCGGGCTGGAAGGGGAACAAACATCTCTGTTCCAATTCATGAGAGAATCAGAGAATAATCGCACTGGAAGGGGGCCGCAATATGCAGAAACTGGAGAGGGTCCCGAGAAGAGCAATACAAATGATTAAAGGTCCAGAGAACATGAACTAGGAGGGAAGGCTGAAGGAATCGGGCTTGTTCAGTTTGGAAAGGAGAAGACTGAGGGGGGACATGAGAGCAGTTTTCAAGTATCTAAAAGGGTGTCACAAGGGGGAGGGAGAAAAATCAAAAATTAAAGATGCTTTAGACAAAGTCCCTCATGTAACCTATCAATTTTAATGTTACAATCTGTTGGCTCTGTATATCCTGTTTTGGTACATGTATCATTTAGGGATATGGTAGTGTAAACATGTTAACCTTTATGGTTACATGCAGTGCCCTCCTGCGTTGCTGCCTCTGATACAGAAGCAGCAGCAGGAGGGAAGAAAGGGAGAAGAGGTAGGTGGGAGCCAGTGCTCGCAGGGAGCCAGCTTAAAAGCCAGCTTGCGAACAGGAACAGCTAACAGGGAGTTTGGAGAGGGAGTTCTCCAGGTAAAAAAGGAGTAAAAACGGGACCCTTGTGGTAAGTGGCTGGCTGGAGTGTGCGTTTGTGTGTGGGGGAGTTATTTGCTGTGTGCTGAGCTTGTGTTTGTGTGTTTGGTTGATTTGTTTGTTTGAAGGACCTTCTAAAAGGTTTGAAATCTAGAAGCCTCTGTTAATTGGCTGAGCCTCAGTCAGGGGGCGGGGCTACCAGAGCTATATAAGCCTGTGACTCAGCGACCAGGGAGCTTGGGAACAGGAACAGCTAACAGGGAGTTTGGAGAGGGAGTTTAGAGGGGGAGGTTAGAGGGCACGAGGGACTTCTGACTTTCTTTAAAACATAACTCTTATAATAATCTATATTCCAGAGGTTTAAAAAGAATCCCAGTTTCTGCTTAAACTTATTCATTAGAAAAATGGAGACAGAAGCCCAGCAGCAGAGTGGGGGCTATCCTGTTTATTGCGTCGAGTGTAACATGTATGATTACCTGCCCTGTGGGCGGGTGGCGTATGTGTGCACCCGTTGCAAGGAGCTCCTGACCCTCAGAGACCAGGTTCGGGCTTTGGAGGCCAGGGTGGCTGTACTGGAGGAGCTAAGGGAGGTTGAGAGATATATTGATGAGACTTTCCGGGACACTGTAGTACTGTCCCACCTCCAGTCTGAGAGCCCCAGTGCTCTTAAAGAGGATGAAAGTCTCAAGGGAACAGAGCATTCAATGGGAGTAGAGGGAAACCATCCCGTGGTTGGGACCCTCCTCGCACAGGATGTTGCGGTATCCTCTCGCACTGAGAATACCTCTGAGGGGGAGGGAATGCCAGTTAGGAAGAGGCAGGTGTTAGTAGTGGGTGATTCGATCATTAGAAACATAGATAGTTGGGTTTGTGATGACCGGGAGAACCGTATGGTCACTTGCCTGCCTGGTGCGAAGGTTGCGGATCTCTCGAGGCATCTAGATAGACTTATGTGTAGTGCTGGGGAGGAGCCGGTGGTCGTGGTACATGTAGGTACCAATGATGTAGGGAAGGGTAGGAGAGATGTCCTGGAGGCCAAATTTAGGCTGCTAGGAAAGAGACTGAAATCCAGGACCTCTATGGGTGGCATTCTCGGAAATGCTTCCAGTTCCACGCGCAGGGCCAGGTAGGCAGGCAGAGCTTCAGAGTCTCAATGCGTGGATGAGACGATGGTGTAGGGAAGAAGGGTTTGGATTTATTAGGAACTGGGGACACTTTTGGGAGAGGGGGAGCCTATACAGGAAGGATGGGCTCCACCTAAACCAGGGTGGAACCAGACTGCTGGCACTAAACATTAAAAAGGCCGTAGAGCAGTTTTTAAACTAAGAGATGGAGGAAAGCCGATTGGTGCGGAGATGCACGTAAATCGGAGGGAGACTTCTCTTAGAGGAGAATCCATTGATAGAGATTCTCTAAGCTGTAGTCAGAAAGAGAGGAGGGGAGAGGGCAAACCATGGGCCAGAGCAGACAAACAACCGCATACAAAGGAATCCAATGCATCAGGGAAGGGCAGACAAATAAGCAGTGGCAAATTTTTAAAGTGCTTCTACACAAATGCTAGGAGTCTGACTAATAAGATGGGTGAACTAGAGTACCTCGTATTAAAGGAGGAGATTGACATAATAGGCATCACTGAAACCTGGTGGAATGAGGAAAATCTGTGGGACACAATCATACCGGGATATAAAATATATCGAAAAGATAGAGCAGGCCGGGTGGGTGGGGGAGTGGCACTGTATGTGAAACATAATGTAGAATCAAATGAAATAAAAATATTAAATGAATCAACATGCTCAATAGAATCGCTATGGATAGTAATTACATGCTCCAATAATAAGAAATTAGCAGTAGGGATATATTACCGACCACCTGACCAGGACAGCGATACTGACATTGAAATGCTGAAGGAGATTAGAGAGGCTACCAGAATAAAGAACTCTATAATAATGGAGGATTTAATTATCCCCATATTGACTGGGTACATGTCACCTCAGGAAGAGAAGCGGAGATAAAATTTCTCAATGGCCTAAATGACTGCTTCTTGGAGCAGCTGGTGCAGGAACCCACAAGGGGAGAGGCAATTCTCAATTTAGTCCTGAGTGGAGCGCAGGATCAGGTCCAGGAAATAACCGTTACAGGACCGCTTGGGAATAGTGACCATAATATAATAACATTCAACATTCCTGTGGTGGGTAGAACACCTCAGCAGTCCAGCACCCTGGCATTTAATTTCAAAAAGGGGAATTACACAAAAATGAGGAGGCAAGTTAAACAGAAATTAAAAGGCACAGTGACTAGAGCCAAATCCCTGCAAGTTGCATGGAAACTTTTTAAAGACACCATAATAGAGGCCCAACTTAAATGTATACCCCAAATTAAAAAACATAGCAAGAGACCTAAAAAAGTGTCACCGTGGCTTAACCACCATGTAAAAGAAGCAGTGAGGGACAAAAAGACGTCTTTTAAGAAGTGGAAGTCCAATCCTAGTGAGATAAATAGAAAGGAACATAAACACTGTCAAATCAAGTGTAAAAATGTAATAAGAAAAGCAAAAAAAGATTTTGAGGAACAGCTAGCCAAAAACTCAAAAAGAAATAACAAAATGTTTTTTAAGTACATTAGAAGCAGGAAGCCTGCTAAAAAACCTGTGGGTCCCCTAGACGATCGAACTATAAAAGGCGTAATCAAGGACGATAAAGCCATTGCGGAGAAACTAAATGATTTCTTTGCTTCGGTCTTCACGGCTGAGGACGTTGGGGAGATTCCCAAATCTGCACCGTCCTTTGTGGGTGATGAATCTGAGGAACTGTCCCGGATTGAAGTGTCATTAGAGGAGGTTTTGGAACAAATAGAAAAACTTAATGTTAACAAATCTCCGGGACCAGATGGCATTCATCCAAGGGTTCTAAAAGAACTCAAATGGGAAATTGCTGAACTATTATCTGTGGTTTGTAACCTATCCCTTAAATCGGCTTCCGTACCTAATGACTGGAAGGTAGCCAACGTGACACCAATATTTAAAAAGGGTTCTAGAGGCGATCCGGGCAATTACAGACCGGTAAGTCTAACTTCAGTACCGGGCAAATTAGTCGAAACAATAGTAAAGAATAAAATTGTGAAGCATGTAGAAGAACATAATTTGTTGGACAAAAGTCAACATGGTTTCTGTAAAGGGAAATCCTGTCTTACTAATCTATTGGAGTTCTTTGAAGGGGTTAACAAACATGCGGACAAGGGGGATCCAGTAGATATAGTGTACTTAGATTTTCAGAAAGCCTTTGACAAGGTCCCTCACCAAAGGCTCTTGTGTAAATTACATGGCCATGGGATAAGAGGGAAGGTCCTTTCTTGGATTGGGAACTGGTTAAAAGACAGGAAACAAAGGGTAGGAATAAATGGTAAATTTTCAGAATGGAGAGGGGTAACTAGTGGTGTCCCCCAAGGGTCGGTCCTAGGACCAATCCTGTTCAACTTATTCATAAATGATCTGGAGAAAGGGGTAAGCAGTGAGGTGGTAAAGTTTGCAGATGATACCAAACTGTTTAGGATAGTCAAGACAGAAGCAGACTGTGAGGGACTCCAAGAAGATCTCACCAAACTGAGTGATTGGGCAACAAAATGGCAAATGAAATTTAATGTGGATAAGTGTAAAGTAATGCACATCGGGAAAAATAACCCCAACTATACGTACAGTATGATGGGGGCTAATTTGTCTATGACAAATCAGGAAAGAAATCTTGGAGTTATCGTGGACAGTTCTCTGAAAACTTCCACGCAGTGTGCAGCGGCGGTCAAAAAGGCAAATAGGATGCTAGGAATTATTAAGAAAGGGATAGAAAATAAGACCCAGAATATCTTACTGCCCCTGTATAAAACTGTGGTACGCCCACATCTTGAATACTGTGTACAGATGTGGTCTCCTCACCTCAAAAAAGATATTTTGGCCTTGGAAAGGGTTCAGAAAAGGGCAACTAAAATGATTAGGGGTTTGGAACGGGTCCCATATGAGGAGAGGCTAAAGAGACTGGGACTTTTCAGTTTAGAAAAGAGGAGACTGAGGGGGGGATATGATAGAGGTCTATAAAATCATGAGTGGTGTGGAGAGGGCCAATAAAGAAAAGTTATTTATTAGTTCCCGAAATAGAAGAACTAGAGGACACCAAATGAAATTAATGGGTAGCACATTTAAAACTAATATAAGAAAGTTTTTCTTCACACAGCGTGTAGTCACCCTGTGGAACTCCTTGCCAGAGGAGGCTGTGAAGGCTAGGACTATAACAGAGTTTAAAGAGAAGCTAGATAATTCCATGGAGGTTAGGTCCATAAAAGGCTATTAGCCAGGGGATAGAAATGGTGTCCTTGGCCTCTGTTCGTCAGAGGCTGGAGAGGGATGGCAGGAGACAAATCACTGATCATTGTCTTCGGTCCACCCTCTCTGGGGCGCCTGGTGCTGGCCACTGTCGGCAGACAGGTTACTGGGCTAGATGGATCTTTGGTCTGACCCAGTACGGCCATTCTTATGTTCTTATGTTCTAAATTGTTCTCCTTGGCCTCTGAGGTTAGGACAAGAAGCAATGGGCTTAAACTGCAGCCAGGGAGGTTTAAGTTGGACATTAGGAAAAACATCCTACCTGTCAGGGTGGAATAAATTGCCTAGGGAGGTTGTGGAATCTCCATCTCTGGAGATATTTAAGAGCAGGTTGGACAGACACCTGTCAGGGATGGGCTAAACTAGATGGTGCTTGGTCCTGCCGTGAGGGCAGGGGACTGGATTTGGTGACATCTTGAGGTCCCTTCCAGTTCTATGATTCTGTAATTTTTGTATGGAAAGTTATGAATATGGGCTCTGTACTTGCATTTAAATGTTTTCTCTCTGGGAGCGAGTAACAGGTGCACTATTGTGAGGGGCAGTTTATTCAGTGCTGCATGGACAATGGGCCTTAAGTGTTGCCAATAAACACCTTAAAAATGCAGCTGGGAACCTGCAGCCCAGCAGGTGCCCCATGGCTATTGGCACAGAAAAGACACGGGCAGGTCACTTATCATGTGATCGGCTCCAGTTTGGGAGGTCCCATCATGCAGGAGAAAAATGGGTTTTCCTCCGCATGAGCGAGATCATAAAAAGGTCTTCAAGGTGACTCCATCTTGGTCCTCACTCCTGCCCTCCGCTCCAGAAGCACCTGGCTAAGGCCAAAGGCCGGGAAGGATTTGCTGGCCCATCCTGACACAGGACATAGAATCATAGAATACGAGGATGGGAAGGGACCTCGAGAGGTCATCGAGTTCAGTCCCCTGTCCTCACGGAACGACCCAGCACTGTCTAGACCATCCCTGATAGACGTTTACCTCACCTGCTCTTAAATATCTCCAGAGATGGAGATTCCACAATCTCCCAAGACATACCCCAGAGACTGTTGCGTGGCAGCTTGTCCCATCTCTGCTCAGAGTCTGCCCCAGGCACTTGGGGACTGATGTGTGTGATGTGTTCTCCTGAAAGATTCACTTGCCGCCTTCTCTTTCTTTCATTAATAAACTTCTAGGGGTCACATGCAAAAGGATGGGCCCAGCGAGCTCTTTTGTGTAAGATCTGAGGTGTAAATTGACCTGGGACTGTGGCTGGTCCTTTGAAACTGGGAGAACCTGTTTGGAGGTGGAGAGATGGGTTATCACCTCTTCTCTGTGTAAGGTGGGGCTGGGTGGGGCACAGGGAACACTGGGGTATGTGAGGGGAGGTAGGGATATGGGTAATAACCTCTCACCTGTGTAAGGCTGGGGGGGCACAGGGAACACTGGGGTGTCTGAGGGGAGGTGGGGAGATCATAGAATCATAGAACCATAGAGCTGAAAGAGACCTCAGGAGGTCATCAAGTCCAGCCCCCTGCTCTAGGCAGGACCAATCCCAACTAGATCAACCCAGCCAGGGCTTTGTCAAGCCGAGACTTAAACACCTCTAGGGATGGAGACTCCACTACTTCCCTAGGTAACCCATCCCAGTGCTTCACCACTCTCCTAGTGAAATAGTTTTTCCTAATATCCAACCTGGACCTCTCCCACTACAACTTGAGACCATTGCTCCTTGTTCTGCCATCCGTCACTACTGAGAACAGCCTCTCTCCATCCTCTTTGGAACCTCCCTTCAGGAAGTTGAAGGCTGCTCTCAAATCCCCCCTCACTCTTCTCTTCTGCAGACTAAACAAACCCAACTCCCTCAGCCTCTCCTTGTAGGGCAAGTGCTCCAGCCCCCTAATCATTTTGGTTGCCCTCCGCTGGACCCTCTCCAATGCGTCCACATCCTTTCTGTAGTGGGGGGCCCAGAACTGGACACAATACTCCAGATGTGGCCTCACCAGAGCCGAATAAAGGGGAATAATCACTTCTCTGGATCTGCTGGCAATGCTCCTCCTAATGCACCCTAATATGCCATTAGCCTTCTTGGCTACAAGGGCACACTGTTGACTCATATCCAGCTTCTCATCCATTGTAACCCCCAGGTCCTTTTTTGCAGAACTACTACTTAGCTGGTTGGTCCCCAGCCTGTAACAATGCTTGGGATTCTTCCGTCCCAAGTGCAGGACTCTGCACTTGTCCTTGTTGAACCTCATCAGATTTCTTGTGGCCCAATCCTCCAATTTGTCTAAGTCACTCTGGACTCGATCCCTGCCCTCCAGCGTATCTACCTCTCCCCCTAGCTTAGTGTCAGCTGCAAACTTGCTGAGGGTGCAATCCATCCCCTCATCCAGGTCATTAATAAAGATATTGAACAAAACCGGTCCTAGAACCGAACCTTGGGGCACTCTGCTAGAAACCGACCACCATCCTGACATCAAGCCGTTGATCACAACCCATTGGGCCCGGCCTTCTAGCCAGCTTTCTATACATCTTACCGTCCATTTATCCAATCCACATTCCCTTAACTTGCTGGCAAGAATATTGTGGGAGACCGTATCAAAAGCCTTGCTAAAGTCAAGGTATATCACACCCACTGACTTTCCCATGTCCACAGAGCCAGCTACCTCATCATAGAAGCTAATCAGATTGGTCAGGCACAACTTGCCCTTTGTGAATCCATGCTGACTATTCCCAATCACTTTCCTCTCCTCCAAGTGCCTCAAAATGGATTCCTTAAGGATCCCTTCCATGATTTTTCCAGGAACCGAGGTAAGACCGACCGGCCTATAGATCCCTGGATCGTCCTTCTTGCCTTTTTTGAAGATGGGCACTACATTTGCCTTTTTCCAATCATCCGGGATCTCTCCCGATATCCACGACTTTTCAAAGATAATGGCCAAAGGCTCCTCAGTGACATTGCCAACTCCCTCAGTACCCTCGGATGCATTAAGTCCGGACCCATGGCTTTGTGTACGTTTAGCTTTTCTAAATAGTTCCTAACCTGTTCTTTACCCACCACGGGCCATCCATCTTCATCCCATCTTGCGTCACTTAGCGCATTAGTCCGGGAGCTGACCTTGTCCGTGAATACAGAGGCAAAGAAAGCATTGAGTACTTCAGCTTTCCCCACATCATCTGTCACTAGGTTACCTCCTTCATCCAGTAGGGGCCCCACACCCTCTCTGATCACCTCTCACCTGTGTAAGGCGGGCGGGGGGCTGGGGGGGTGGGGGACACAGGGAACACTGGGGTGTGTGAGGGTGTCACGTTATTGGCTTTTGAGGGGGAGCAGCTGGGTCACTGCTGCACCCATGGGGGGGGGTGTTCGCCCCAAAAGTGGTACGAAGGGGGACATGTGAGGTGTCTAACCAAAGCTTACTTTCTACTGATCCTGTATATGCTCTTCATATATCTGTATGTCTGTGTGTGGAGTTATGAATCGGTACTCTATATGGAGACTGGAAGTTTCTCTGTATTGGGTTGAGTAATGGGCCAGGAATGTTTGCCCATGGACATGCTAATGAGCAAAGTTCTGGAACAATAGCCCTCTATAGGCCAAGGACACACCCCAAGAATGGTGATTGATACCTAAGGGCTACCAGCAGGAGACACAGGTATAGGCCATGGGCCAGGTGACCTGCTGCAGCCAAGAAGAGACCAGGAAAGAGGTATAAATATGCCATGTGGTCGACTCCATCTTGGTCTCCAGTTCTGCTCCTGACCCCAGATGCGGCCTCGCAGGGATTCACGAGCCAGAAAGGACTGTGGACCCATCCTGGCATAGGATGTGCACCCATCCTGGCATAGGATGTGCACCAAGGACTTTTAAGCCAGCAGCTATAACATCTCTGCTGCGAGCCTGCATCGAGAACTGGCAGATTCGATGCATGTAACGTATGATACTTTAACAACCTCACTCTCATGCTTTTCTTTCTTGTAGTAATAAACCTTTAGATGGTAGATTCTGAAGGATTGGCTCAGCGTGCTTTGTGGGTAAGATCCAGAGTGTAAATTGACCTGGGAACTATGGCTGGTTTCTTGGAATGGGACAGAACTTGTTCGGGGAAGGTGAGATTGGGTTCTAAGACCCCTCACCTGCGTATGAGGCCTGGGGCCATCTGGGGCATGGATATTGCTGGGGTGTCGGAGGGGTTTTGCTTGCAAGGCTTCAGGCAGACAGCTGAAGCGCTCTGTGGGATTGGTTTGTGGCCTGTTTGGGAAGGTCTCCAGGCTGGGGGCTAGAGAGAGCCCCGAATTTGAGCAATTCGCCCTGAGCGGACGTCCTCAGCTATGCCCAGACCCGGCCTGGTCTGTCGCAGTGGGGAGATGGGTTATAACCTCTCCCCTGTGTAAGGGGGGGCTGGGTGGGGCACAGGGAACACTGAGGTGTGTGAGAGGAGGTGGGGGGGATGGGTTATAACCTCTCCCCTGTGTGAGGTGGGGCTGGGAGAGCACAGGGAGCACTGGGGTGTCTGAGAGGAGGTGGGGGGATAGGTTATAACCTCTCTCCTGTGTAAAGTGGGGCTGGGGGGGCACAGGGAACACGAGTGTCTGAGGGAGGTGGGGGGGGTGGGTTATAACCTCTCCCCTGTGTATGGTGGGGCTGGGTGGGGCACAGGGAACACTGGGGTGTCTGAGGGGAGGTGGGGGGTGGGTTATAACCTCTCACTTGTGTATGGTGGGGCTGGAGGGGCACAGGGAGCGATGGGATGTGTGAGGGCATTTGCTTGTGAGGCTCCATGCTGGCCAGGGTGGCAGCTGATGTGCTCGGTGCGGCTGGTTTGGTGCCCCATAGGGAGGACCCCAGCCTTGGGCTGTACATAGCCGTGGGTCTGAACAACTTGCCCTGATTTGACTCTCACAATGGTGCCCCAGGCCAACCTGTTGTATTACAAGTGTGTATGGTGACCCCAGAGGTGCGTGCTGACCCTCGCGGTGTGTGCTGACCCTCATGGTGCATGATGAACCTGCGGCATGGACCCAATGTGGGAGCCGCAAAAAAGCCTCCCAGGAGAGACACGGGCCAACCAGGGGAGGGCAGCCCGAGTGGTCCCCTTTCCTGGCCTGGCTCTGGGTGGCAGGCGGCTTCCGGAGGAGCTGCAGTTCTTGCCTGGGAATCCGAGTGCCCCGGCACTGCTGGCACCCGGCAGGTGTGAGGGGGCCCCCTGCCCCGAGCTACTGCAGATCCACACTGGCCTCCCACAGGGCAGCCTGGTAACCCTGCAGCTCCGAGTCCCACAGCTCCCAGCACACAGGCAGGGAGGCACCTTCCAGATTATCCCATTGCCAGGGAGTGGAGGAAAGCAGGCCCCTGGCCTGAGCTCAGGCACCTTCCGGCAGGGGCTGCACAGGCTGACCTGCCCCAATCCCAGCACACACAGAGCGCCAAGGTGTGAGGGACCCCCAATCCCAGTGGCCTTCCTCCCGACCCCCAGGTGAGGGTGGGACAGGGACTGAGCTGCCTCCTTCGCAGCAGGGAGAGCCCATAACAGGCCTTCCAGATGCTGGGTACTGCATCCTACTGCTGGCGCTGAGCCTGGGCCCTGCTCACGGATAATGCCCAGTGCTGCCTTGCGGGTCTGAGAGAGGGAGGCCTGTTTCCGGCCGGCACGCAGCTTCCAGGCACCTTTTGGGGGGACAGCGAGAACCAAGCTGGGCTCCCTCCAGCTCTACTCTGGAGCTAAGCACGGCGACTCAGCAGCTCTCAGAGGCGGGGGGAGTGCCCGTTTCACAGAATGGAGCTGCGGAGCCGCTTTAGCTGGGCTCATGAAGACAAAGGTTCAGTCTGCTCATGTCAGCGCTGCAGGTTTAAAGATTCCCTTTATTGAGTCAGGACAGGAGAGCCCACCGGTGCTGGCACTGTCTCTAGCCAGCCTCGGCTGCGGCACCAGCAGGCAGCCCCTTGCCCCAGCTACAATCAGGCAATGTCCACTGGCCAAGCGAGCTCAGGAACGGGACAGAGAAGCGGGGCTGAGCGTAGGGCAGAGCCGCATACAAATGCCCCATCAGAGGGGAGAGGGGTCCGAGTCCCTGCCTGCCCCCCGGACAGTGCGTGGGCAAACCCAGTGCTGAACAACCAAACCCGCGTGAAAAGAAGCCTCCGGATTCCTGGCCTGCAGGCTCAGTGCTCGGGAGGGAGCAGGGTGTGCACGAGAACAAGGCACTCGAGGGTGGGGAGCAGGGGCCGCTCAAGCAGAATCAGACCAGCTAGAAGGGTGCGGGCCAGGGCCGTGTGGCAGTCTGCCGCCAGCAGGCCCACAGCACCATGTGCTCCTCCGGTCCCTGGGCTGGTCCACGTGAGGCCTCCACACGGCGCTGAAGATACTCCCCACCCACCGCTGCTCTCTCCTCCAGCCACCCCAGTCCTGGGCTGGGCCACAGGGCTCAGCTCAGAGCCTCCGACCCACGCAGCACTGACGTTGGAAATCCAGCTCCGGCCACAGACGGAGCAGAAACCCATCCCCTTTCACACCCTGCAGCACATCACTGCGGAGTCAGGGACTCGAACTGCCCAGCAGGCTGGGAGACAAAGACCAACGCACTCCGCACAGAGCAGCAAGTGCACAGGCCTGGAGGAAAGAGACTGAGAGCACAAGACCATCAGGGAGACATCTGGGCTGGGAAGGAGAATGGGTTCAGACCCACACGCAGACAAGACCCAGAATTCAGTGAGTGCAGAAAAAAGAAAAAACTGCAACTTGTTAAGCAAAATAAACTGGGGATCACAGCACTCTCAGATGACACTACCAATCAGTGCAGCCCCAGCTTCAGCAAATACAGCCCCGTGTCGGGGTCTGGGACACACCTGCGGAGGAGCTGCATGTAGGTCAGGTTCTCCTGCGTGTTGGGGTCGAAGAAGCCCTTGGTGTCGTCGCTGGGGTCGGAGAGGATCTGGCTCATCTCCTGGTCGAAGTAGCCCCGCCTGTAGGCCACCTCCACGGGGACGCGGTGGCTGTGCACGGGGTCGATGATGCCGCCGGTGGCGATCTGGGCCTCCAGCAGGCGGATGCCGTGGTCTTTGACGATCAGGTCTTTCTTCATGGCCTGGAAGAGGGAGATCTTGTGTCCTGTGTAGGGTCAGTGTATCCGGTCACCGCCCTCTCGGCCGAGAGCAGCTTCTCTTTAATCTCCCCGCCCACCAGGCCGGCAGAGGAGGCTTTGTCGACGGACAGCTTCTCGTTCTTCAGCGGGTCGATGATGAACCCGGTGGCAGCCTGCGCCTCCAGCAGCACCAGCGCCGTGCCCGGCCTCAGAATCCCCTTCCGCATGGCCTGGTAGAGGCTCATCTTCTCTGTCTTGGCCGGGTCTGCCTTGGACGGCGCAAGGACTCCGGCAATGCAGCTAGTTCCTTCGAGGTATCTCTTCACGGAATCCATCTCCGTGATCTCCTGCACCGTCTTGGTGCCCTGGGTGAGTTCGGTCAAAGTGTCCCGGTCAATAATGTCAGAGTCGAACAGCTCGGAGGCCGTCACCTGCCTCCTGAGGCCTGAGAACTTCAGTTTGCTGCTTCTCTCTTCTGTCTCCTCAACGATGGCGGTGAGGATTCTGACCAGCTCCTCCGGAGTCACGGTCCCTGCTCTGTGCTTCTCCAGGAGCTCCTGCCGCTTCTCTTCCGAGAGGTATTTGGAGAAGAGAAGTTCCCACAGGGAGACCTTTCGCCCTCGGAACTCGCCGACCGACACCTCGAGGGTGGTGAGCCGCAGAGTCTTTTCCCCTGGTTGGTCCCAGGGAGAAGGGGCGGTGGCAGCGCTCCGGGAAGCTCTCTCCTCTCGGCAGGCACCTTCCGCCCCTCTGGACTGTTTGCCGCTCTTCTCCTCTGTCTCGGCGATGAGGGTGGTGAGGAGGGTTGTCATTTCCTGAAGGCTCAGCGTCCCCGCTTTGTACTGCTTCAGAAGCGCCTGCCTCTTGTGCTCGGCGACGTATCTGGAGAAGAGGAGCTCCCACACGGTCACGTTCTGGCCCTGGAAGAGCCCCACGCTGACGGCGGCGGGGGCAGACTGTAAGGAGAGCCGGGTCTGCTCGTCCAGCTGGAAGAGGACGGAGCCTTTGTGCATGAGCTGGAGCATGAGGAGGCCCGTGTCGGGGTCTGGGACACACCTGCCGAGGAGCTGCATGTAGGTCAGGTTCTCCTGCGTGTTGGGGTCGAAGAAGCCCTTGGTGTCGTCGCTGGGGTCGGAGAGGATCTGGCTCATCTCCTGGTCGAAGTAGCCCCGCCTGTAGGCCACCTCCACGGGGACGCGGTGGCTGTGCACGGGGTCGATGATGCCGCCGGTGGCGATCTGGGCCTCCAGCAGGCGGATGCCGTGGTCTTTGACGATCAGGTCTTTCTTCATGGCCTGGAAGAGGGAGATCTTGTGTCCTGTGTAGGGGTCAGTGTATCCGGTCACCGCCCTCTCGGCCGAGAGCAGCTTCTCTTTAATCTCCCCGCCCACCAGGCCGGCAGAGGAGGCTTTGTCGACGGACAGCTTCTCGTTCTTCAGCGGGTCGATGATGAACCCGGTGGCAGCCTGCGCCTCCAGCAGCACCAGCGCCGTGCCCGGCCTCAGAATCCCCTTCCGCATGGCCTGGTAGAGGCTCATCTTCTCTGTCTTGGCCGGGTCTGCCTTGGACGGCGCAAGGACTCCGGCAATGCAGCTAGTTCCTTCGAGGTATCTCTTCACGGAATCCATCTCCGTGATCTCCTGCACCGTCTTGGTGCCCTGGGTGAGTTCGGTCAAAGTGTCCCGGTCAATAATGTCAGAGTCGAACAGCTCGGAGGCCGTCACCTGCCTCCTGAGGCCTGAGAACTTCAGTTTGCTGCTTCTCTCTTCTGTCTCCTCAACGATGGCGGTGAGGATTCTGACCAGCTCCTCCGGAGTCACGGTCCCTGCTCTGTGCTTCTCCAGGAGCTCCTGCCGCTTCTCTTCCGAGAGGTATTTGGAGAAGAGAAGTTCCCACAGGGAGACCTTTCGCCCTCGGAACTCGCCGACCGACACCTCGAGGGTGGTGAGCCGCAGAGTCTTTTCCCCTGGTTGGTCCCAGGGAGAAGGGGCGGTGGCAGCGCTCCGGGAAGCTCTCTCCTCTCGGCAGGCACCTTCCGCCCCTCTGGACTGTTTGCCGCTCTTCTCCTCTGTCTCGGCGATGAGGGTGGTGAGGAGGGTTGTCATTTCCTGAAGGCTCAGCGTCCCCGCTTTGTACTGCTTCAGAAGCGCCTGCCTCTTGTGCTCGGCGACGTATCTGGAGAAGAGGAGCTCCCACACGGTCACGTTCTGGCCCTGGAAGAGCCCCACGCTGACGGCGGCGGGGGCAGACTGTAAGGAGAGCCGGGTCTGCTCGTCCAGCTGGAAGAGGACGGAGCCTTTGTGCATGAGCTGGAGCATGAGGAGGCCCGTGTCGGGGTCTGGGACACACCTGCCGAGGAGCTGCATGTAGGTCAGGTTCTCCTGCGTGTTGGGGTCGAAGAAGCCCTTGGTGTCGTCGCTGGGGTCGGAGAGGATCTGGCTCATCTCCTGGTCGAAGTAGCCCCGCCTGTAGGCCACCTCCACGGGGACGCGGTGGCTGTGCACGGGGTCGATGATGCCGCCGGTGGCGATCTGGGCCTCCAGCAGGCGGATGCCGTGGTCTTTGACGATCAGGTCTTTCTTCATGGCCTGGAAGAGGGAGATCTTGTGTCCTGTGTAGGGGTCAGTGTATCCGGTCACCGCCCTCTCGGCCGAGAGCAGCTTCTCTTTAATCTCCCCGCCCACCAGGCCGGCAGAGGAGGCTTTGTCGACGGACAGCTTCTCGTTCTTCAGCGGGTCGATGATGAACCCGGTGGCAGCCTGCGCCTCCAGCAGCACCAGCGCCGTGCCCGGCCTCAGAATCCCCTTCCGCATGGCCTGGTAGAGGCTCATCTTCTCTGTCTTGGCCGGGTCTGCCTTGGACGGCGCAAGGACTCCGGCAATGCAGCTAGTTCCTTCGAGGTATCTCTTCACGGAATCCATCTCCGTGATCTCCTGCACCGTCTTGGTGCCCTGGGTGAGTTCGGTCAAAGTGTCCCGGTCAATAATGTCAGAGTCGAACAGCTCGGAGGCCGTCACCTGCCTCCTGAGGCCTGAGAACTTCAGTTTGCTGCTTCTCTCTTCTGTCTCCTCAACGATGGCGGTGAGGATTCTGACCAGCTCCTCCGGAGTCACGGTCCCTGCTCTGTGCTTCTCCAGGAGCTCCTGCCGCTTCTCTTCCGAGAGGTATTTGGAGAAGAGAAGTTCCCACAGGGAGACCTTTCGCCCTCGGAACTCGCCGACCGACACCTCGAGGGTGGTGAGCCGCAGAGTCTTTTCCCCTGGTTGGTCCCAGGGAGAAGGGGCGGTGGCAGCGCTCCGGGAAGCTCTCTCCTCTCGGCAGGCACCTTCCGCCCCTCTGGACTGTTTGCCGCTCTTCTCCTCTGTCTCGGCGATGAGGGTGGTGAGGAGGGTTGTCATTTCCTGAAGGCTCAGCGTCCCCGCTTTGTACTGCTTCAGAAGCGCCTGCCTCTTGTGCTCGGCGACGTATCTGGAGAAGAGGAGCTCCCACACGGTCACGTTCTGGCCCTGGAAGAGCCCCACGCTGACGGCGGCGGGGGCAGACTGTAAGGAGAGCCGGGTCTGCTCGTCCAGCTGGAAGAGGACGGAGCCTTTGTGCATGAGCTGGAGCATGAGGAGGCCCGTGTCGGGGTCTGGGACACACCTGCCGAGGAGCTGCATGTAGGTCAGGTTCTCCTGCGTGTTGGGGTCGAAGAAGCCCTTGGTGTCGTCGCTGGGGTCGGAGAGGATCTGGCTCATCTCCTGGTCGAAGTAGCCCCGCCTGTAGGCCACCTCCACGGGGACGCGGTGGCTGTGCACGGGGTCGATGATGCCGCCGGTGGCGATCTGGGCCTCCAGCAGGCGGATGCCGTGGTCTTTGACGATCAGGTCTTTCTTCATGGCCTGGAAGAGGGAGATCTTGTGTCCTGTGTAGGGGTCAGTGTATCCGGTCACCGCCCTCTCGGCCGAGAGCAGCTTCTCTTTAATCTCCCCGCCCACCAGGCCGGCAGAGGAGGCTTTGTCGACGGACAGCTTCTCGTTCTTCAGCGGGTCGATGATGAACCCGGTGGCAGCCTGCGCCTCCAGCAGCACCAGCGCCGTGCCCGGCCTCAGAATCCCCTTCCGCATGGCCTGGTAGAGGCTCATCTTCTCTGTCTTGGCCGGGTCTGCCTTGGACGGCGCAAGGACTCCGGCAATGCAGCTAGTTCCTTCGAGGTATCTCTTCACGGAATCCATCTCCGTGATCTCCTGCACCGTCTTGGTGCCCTGGGTGAGTTCGGTCAAAGTGTCCCGGTCAATAATGTCAGAGTCGAACAGCTCGGAGGCCGTCACCTGCCTCCTGAGGCCTGAGAACTTCAGTTTGCTGCTTCTCTCTTCTGTCTCCTCAACGATGGCGGTGAGGATTCTGACCAGCTCCTCCGGAGTCACGGTCCCTGCTCTGTGCTTCTCCAGGAGCTCCTGCCGCTTCTCTTCCGAGAGGTATTTGGAGAAGAGAAGTTCCCACAGGGAGACCTTTCGCCCTCGGAACTCGCCGACCGACACCTCGAGGGTGGTGAGCCGCAGAGTCTTTTCCCCTGGTTGGTCCCAGGGAGAAGGGGCGGTGGCAGCGCTCCGGGAAGCTCTCTCCTCTCGGCAGGCACCTTCCGCCCCTCTGGACTGTTTGCCGCTCTTCTCCTCTGTCTCGGCGATGAGGGTGGTGAGGAGGGTTGTCATTTCCTGAAGGCTCAGCGTCCCCGCTTTGTACTGCTTCAGAAGCGCCTGCCTCTTGTGCTCGGCGACGTATCTGGAGAAGAGGAGCTCCCACACGGTCACGTTCTGGCCCTGGAAGAGCCCCACGCTGACGGCGGCGGGGGCAGACTGTAAGGAGAGCCGGGTCTGCTCGTCCAGCTGGAAGAGGACGGAGCCTTTGTGCATGAGCTGGAGCATGAGGAGGCCCGTGTCGGGGTCTGGGACACACCTGCCGAGGAGCTGCATGTAGGTCAGGTTCTCCTGCGTGTTGGGGTCGAAGAAGCCCTTGGTGTCGTCGCTGGGGTCGGAGAGGATCTGGCTCATCTCCTGGTCGAAGTAGCCCCGCCTGTAGGCCACCTCCACGGGGACGCGGTGGCTGTGCACGGGGTCGATGATGCCGCCGGTGGCGATCTGGGCCTCCAGCAGGCGGATGCCGTGGTCTTTGACGATCAGGTCTTTCTTCATGGCCTGGAAGAGGGAGATCTTGTGTCCTGTGTAGGGGTCAGTGTATCCGGTCACCGCCCTCTCGGCCGAGAGCAGCTTCTCTTTAATCTCCCCGCCCACCAGGCCGGCAGAGGAGGCTTTGTCGACGGACAGCTTCTCGTTCTTCAGCGGGTCGATGATGAACCCGGTGGCAGCCTGCGCCTCCAGCAGCACCAGCGCCGTGCCCGGCCTCAGAATCCCCTTCCGCATGGCCTGGTAGAGGCTCATCTTCTCTGTCTTGGCCGGGTCTGCCTTGGACGGCGCAAGGACTCCGGCAATGCAGCTAGTTCCTTCGAGGTATCTCTTCACGGAATCCATCTCCGTGATCTCCTGCACCGTCTTGGTGCCCTGGGTGAGTTCGGTCAAAGTGTCCCGGTCAATAATGTCAGAGTCGAACAGCTCGGAGGCCGTCACCTGCCTCCTGAGGCCTGAGAACTTCAGTTTGCTGCTTCTCTCTTCTGTCTCCTCAACGATGGCGGTGAGGATTCTGACCAGCTCCTCCGGAGTCACGGTCCCTGCTCTGTGCTTCTCCAGGAGCTCCTGCCGCTTCTCTTCCGAGAGGTATTTGGAGAAGAGAAGTTCCCACAGGGAGACCTTTCGCCCTCGGAACTCGCCGACCGACACCTCGAGGGTGGTGAGCCGCAGAGTCTTTTCCCCTGGTTGGTCCCAGGGAGAAGGGGCGGTGGCAGCGCTCCGGGAAGCTCTCTCCTCTCGGCAGGCACCTTCCGCCCCTCTGGACTGTTTGCCGCTCTTCTCCTCTGTCTCGGCGATGAGGGTGGTGATGAGGGTTGTCATTTCCTGAAGGCTCAGCGTCCCCGCTTTGTACTGCTTCAGAAGCGCCTGCCTCTTGTGCTCGGCGACGTATCTGGAGAAGAGGAGCTCCCACACGGTCACGTTCTGGCCCTGGAAGAGCCCCACGCTGACGGCGGCGGGGGCAGACTGTAAGGAGAGCCGGGTCTGCTCGTCCAGCTGGAAGAGGACGGAGCCTTTGTGCATGAGCTGGAGCATGAGGAGGCCCGTGTCGGGGTCTGGGACACACCTGCCGAGGAGCTGCATGTAGGTCAGGTTCTCCTGCGTGTTGGGGTCGAAGAAGCCCTTGGTGTCGTCGCTGGGGTCGGAGAGGATCTGGCTCATCTCCTGGTCGAAGTAGCCCCGCCTGTAGGCCACCTCCACGGGGACGCGGTGGCTGTGCACGGGGTCGATGATGCCGCCGGTGGCGATCTGGGCCTCCAGCAGGCGGATGCCGTGGTCTTTGACGATCAGGTCTTTCTTCATGGCCTGGAAGAGGGAGATCTTGTGTCCTGTGTAGGGGTCAGTGTATCCGGTCACCGCCCTCTCGGCCGAGAGCAGCTTCTCTTTAATCTCCCCGCCCACCAGGCCGGCAGAGGAGGCTTTGTCGACGGACAGCTTCTCGTTCTTCAGCGGGTCGATGATGAACCCGGTGGCAGCCTGCGCCTCCAGCAGCACCAGCGCCGTGCCCGGCCTCAGAATCCCCTTCCGCATGGCCTGGTAGAGGCTCATCTTCTCTGTCTTGGCCGGGTCTGCCTTGGACGGCGCAAGGACTCCGGCAATGCAGCTAGTTCCTTCGAGGTATCTCTTCACGGACTCCATCTCCGTGATCTCCTGCACCGTCTTGGTGCCCTGGGTGAGTTCGGTCAAAGTGTCCCGGTCAATAATGTCAGAGTCGAACAGCTCGGAGGCCGTCACCTGCCTCCTGAGGCCTGAGAACTTCAGTTTGCTGCTTCTCTCTTCTGTCTCCTCAACGATGGCGGTGAGGATTCTGACCAGCTCCTCCGGAGTCACGGTCCCTGCTCTGTGCTTCTCCAGGAGCTCCTGCCGCTTCTCTTCCGAGAGGTATTTGGAGAAGAGAAGTTCCCACAGGGAGACCTTTCGCCCTCGGAACTCGCCGACCGACACCTCGAGGGTGGTGAGCCGCAGAGTCTTTTCCCCTGGTTGGTCCCAGGGAGAAGGGGCGGTGGCAGCGCTCCGGGAAGCTCTCTCCTCTCGGCAGGCACCTTCCGCCCCTCTGGACTGTTTGCCGCTCTTCTCCTCTGTCTCGGCGATGAGGGTGGTGAGGAGGGTTGTCATTTCCTGAAGGCTCAGCGTCCCCGCTTTGTACTGCTTCAGAAGCGCCTGCCTCTTGTGCTCGGCGACGTATCTGGAGAAGAGGAGCTCCCACACGGTCACGTTCTGGCCCTGGAAGAGCCCCACGCTGACGGCGGCGGGGGCAGACTGTAAGGAGAGCCGGGTCTGCTCGTCCAGCTGGAAGAGGACGGAGCCTTTGTGCATGAGCTGGAGCATGAGGAGGCCCGTGTCGGGGTCTGGGACACACCTGCCGAGGAGCTGCATGTAGGTCAGGTTCTCCTGCGTGTTGGGGTCGAAGAAGCCCTTGGTGTCGTCGCTGGGGTCGGAGAGGATCTGGCTCATCTCCTGGTCGAAGTAGCCCCGCCTGTAGGCCACCTCCACGGGGACGCGGTGGCTGTGCACGGGGTCGATGATGCCGCCGGTGGCGATCTGGGCCTCCAGCAGGCGGATGCCGTGGTCTTTGACGATCAGGTCTTTCTTCATGGCCTGGAAGAGGGAGATCTTGTGTCCTGTGTAGGGGTCAGTGTATCCGGTCACCGCCCTCTCGGCCGAGAGCAGCTTCTCTTTAATCTCCCCGCCCACCAGGCCGGCAGAGGAGGCTTTGTCGACGGACAGCTTCTCGTTCTTCAGCGGGTCGATGATGAACCCGGTGGCAGCCTGCGCCTCCAGCAGCACCAGCGCCGTGCCCGGCCTCAGAATCCCCTTCCGCATGGCCTGGTAGAGGCTCATCTTCTCTGTCTTGGCCGGGTCTGCCTTGGACGGCGCAAGGACTCCGGCAATGCAGCTAGTTCCTTCGAGGTATCTCTTCACGGACTCCATCTCCGTGATCTCCTGCACCGTCTTGGTGCCCTGGGTGAGTTCGGTCAAAGTGTCCCGGTCAATAATGTCAGAGTCGAACAGCTCGGAGGCCGTCACCTGCCTCCTGAGGCCTGAGAACTTCAGTTTGCTGCTTCTCTCTTCTGTCTCCTCAACGATGGCGGTGAGGATTCTGACCAGCTCCTCCGGAGTCACGGTCCCTGCTCTGTGCTTCTCCAGGAGCTCCTGCCGCTTCTCTTCCGAGAGGTATTTGGAGAAGAGAAGTTCCCACAGGGAGACCTTTCGCCCTCGGAACTCGCCGACCGACACCTCGAGGGTGGTGAGCCGCAGAGTCTTTTCCCCTGGTTGGTCCCAGGGAGAAGGGGCGGTGGCAGCGCTCCGGGAAGCTCTCTCCTCTCGGCAGGCACCTTCCGCCCCTCTGGACTGTTTGCCGCTCTTCTCCTCTGTCTCGGCGATGAGGGTGGTGAGGAGGGTTGTCATTTCCTGAAGGCTCAGTGCTCCTGCTCGGTACTTCTCCAGCAGCTCCTGTCTTTTGGTTTCAGAGACGTAGCTAGAGAAGAGGAGCTCCCACAAGGAAACCGCCTGCCCGTTGAATTGCCTGACGGGAACGTCAACCGTCTCCGACCCCAAGGCCTTCTCCAAACGTTTGTCGTGCGGCGAGCGGGGCGTCTCAGTTTCCTCTGCCGTTGTCGTCTCCGCGCTGGGGCTTTCCCCGTGTCCGGGGAGACGGCGACGTTCCTCCTCTGTTTTGGTGACGATGGTGGTGACGATGGTTTTCATTTGGTCCGTGGTCAATATCCCAGCGCTGTGCAGCTCCAGGAGCTCCTTCCTCTTCTCTTCGGGGATGTACTTGGAGAAGAGCAGGTCCCACACGGAGACCTTGTGCCCGTGGAACTCCCCCACCGCTACTTCCACCAGGGTCGACTTCAAGACCTTTTCCGTTTGCTGCTCTTCGCGGGAGGGGGTGTCTTTGACTTTCTCGGAGGGCGGGCGTGGCCTCTTTCCGGAGGCTTTCTCTGGCCTGCGGGGAGCTTGCAGCTTTTCCTTCAGCTGGGCGATGCTGGCGGTGAGGATGGCTATCATTTCGGGATGGCGAGCGAACCCTGCTTTGTACTTCTTTAGAAGCTTCTTGTCTATCTCTCCTCAAGCGATGTATTTGGAGAAGAGCAGCTCCCACACGGAGACCTTTCGCCCTCGGAACTCACCCAGCGGCCGTCGACTGTCGTCGTCTTCAAGGCTCTTCCCGTTTCCCGTACCTCTGTGAATGGGCAGCCTGGGCTTTCGGGGACGTTGCCCTCGGCGTGCTCAGACCTTTCCCGCGCCTGGGCTCTCCGACCGCTCTTTTCCTCTGGCCTCGGTGATGAGGGTGGTGATGAGGGTTGTCATTTCCTGAAGGCTCAGCGTCCCCGCTTTGTACTGCTTCAGAAGCGCCTGCCTCTTGTGCATCGGCGACGTATCCTGGAGAAGAGGAGCTCCCACACGGATCACGTTCTGGCCCTGGAAGAGCCCCACGCTGACGGCGGCGGGGGCAGACTGTAAGGAGAGCCGGGTCATGCTCGTCCAGCTGGAAGAGGACGGAGCCTTTGTGCATGAGCTGGAGCATGAGGAGGCCCGTGTCGGGGTCTGGGACACACCTGCCGAGGAGCTGCATGTAGGTCAGGTTCTCCTGCGTGTTGGGGTCGAAGAAGCCCTTGGTGTCGTCGCTAGGGGTCGGAGAGGATTCTGGCTCATCTCCTGGTCGAAGTAGGCCCCGCCTGTAGGCCACCTCCACGGGGACGCGGTGCGCTGTGCACGGGGTTCCGATGATGCCGCCGGTGGCGATCTGGAGCCTCCCAGCAGGCGGACTTGCCGTGGATCTTTGACCGATCAGGTCTTTCTTCATGGCCTGGAAGAGCGGAGATCTTGTGTCCCTGGTTGGTCCAGGGGTCAGTGTATCCGGTGCACCGCCCTCTCGGCCGAGAGCAGCTTCTCTTTAATCTCGCCCGCCCACCAGGCCGGCAGAGGAGGCTTTGTCGACGGACAGCTTCTCGTTCTTCAGCGGGTCGATGATGAACGGTGGCAGCCTGCGCCTCCAGCAGCACCAGCGCCGTTGCTTCCGAGCCTCAGAATCCCCCTTCCGCATGGCCTGGTAGAAGGCTCATCTTCTCTGTCTTGGCCGGGTCTGCCTTGGACGGCGCAAGGACTCCGGCAATGCAGCTAGTTCCTTCGAGGTATCTCTTCACGGACTCCATCTCCGTGATCTCCTGCACCGTCTTGGTGCCCTGGGTGAGTTCGGTCAAGAGTGTCCCGGTCAATAATGTCAGAGTCGAACAGCTCGAGAGGCCGTCACCTTGCCTCCTGAGGCCTGAGAACTTCAGTTTGCTGCTTCTCTCTTCGTGTCTCCTCAACGATGGCGGTGAGGATTCTGACCAGCTCCTCCGGAGTCACGGTTCCCTGCTCTGTGCTTGGCTCCAGGAGCTCCTTGCCGCTTCTCTTCCGAGAGGTATTTGGAGAAGAGAAGTTCCCACAGGGAAGACCTTTCGCCCTCGGAACTCGCCGACCGACACCTCGAGGGTGGTGAGCCGCAGAGTGCTTTTCCCCTGGTTGGTCCCAGGGAGAAGGGGCGGTGGCAGCGCTCCGGGAAGCTCTCTCCTCTCGGCAGGCACCTTCCGCCCCTCTGGACTGTTTGCCGCTCTTCTCCTCTGTCTCGGCCGGATGAGGGGTTGGCTGAGGAGGGTTGTCATTTCCTGAAGGCTCAGTGCTCCTGCTCGGTACTTCTCCAGCAGCTCCTGTCTTTTGGTTTCAGAGACGTAGCTAGAGAAGAGGAGCTCCCACAAGGAAACCGCCTGCCCGTTGAATTGCCTGACGGGAACGTCAACCGTCTCCGACCCCAAGGCCTTCTCCAAACGTTTGTCGTGCGGCGAGCGGGGCGTCTCAGTTTCCTCTGCCGTTGTCGTCTCCGCGCTGGGGCTTTCCCCGTGTCCGGGGAGACGGCGACGTTCCTCCTCTGTTTTGGTGACGATGGTGGTGACGATGGTTTTCATTTGGTCCGTGGTCAATATCCCAGCGCTGTGCAGCTCCAGGAGCTCCTTCCTCTTCTCTTCGGGGATGTACTTGGAGAAGAGCAGGTCCCACACGGAGACCTTGTGCCCGTGGAACTCCCCCACCGCTACTTCCACCAGGGTCGACTTCAAGACCTTTTCCGTTTGCTGCTCTTCGCGGGAGGGGGTGTCTTTGACTTTCTCGGAGGGCGGGGTGGCCTCTTTCCCGGAGGCTTTCCTGCCTGCGGGGAGCTTGCAGCTTTTCCCTTCAGCCTGGGCGATGCTGGCGGTGAGGATGGCTATCATTTCGGGGATGGCGAGCGAACCTGCTTTGTACTTCTTTAGAAGCTCTTGTCTTCTCTCCTCAAGGACGTATTTGGAGAAGAGCAGCTCCCACACGGAGACCTTTCGCCCTCGGAACTCACCCAGCGGCCCGTCGACTGTCGTCGTCTTCAAGGCCTCTTCCCGTTTCCCGTCCCTCTGTGAATGGGCAGCCTGGGCTTTCGGGGACGTTGCCCTCGGCGTGCTCAGACCTTTCCCGCGCCTGGGCTCTCCGCCGCTCTTTTCCTCTGCCTCGGTGATGAGGGTGGTGATGAGGGTTGTCATTTCCTGAAGGCTCAGCGTCCCCGCTTTGTACTGCTTCAGAAGCGCCTGCCTCTTGTGCTCGGCGACGTATCTGGAGAAGAGGAGCTCCCACACGGTCACGTTCTGGCCCTGGAAGAGCCCCACGCTGACGGCGGCGGGGGCAGACTGTAAGGAGAGCCGGGTCTGCTCGTCCAGCTGGAAGAGGACGGAGCCTTTGTGCATGAGCTGGAGCATGAGGAGGCCCGTGTCGGGGTCTGGGACACACCTGCCGAGGAGCTGCATGTAGGTCAGGTTCTCCTGCGTGTTGGGGTCGAAGAAGCCCTTGGTGTCGTCGCTGGGGTCGGAGAGGATCTGGCTCATCTCCTGGTCGAAGTAGCCCCGCCTGTAGGCCACCTCCACGGGGACGCGGTGGCTGTGCACGGGGTCGATGATGCCGCCGGTGGCGATCTGGGCCTCCAGCAGGCGGATGCCGTGGTCTTTGACGATCAGGTCTTTCTTCATGGCCTGGAAGAGGGAGATCTTGTGTCCTGTGTAGGGGTCAGTGTATCCGGTCACCGCCCTCTCGGCCGAGAGCAGCTTCTCTTTAATCTCCCCGCCCACCAGGCCGGCAGAGGAGGCTTTGTCGACGGACAGCTTCTCGTTCTTCAGCGGGTCGATGATGAACCCGGTGGCAGCCTGCGCCTCCAGCAGCACCAGCGCCGTGCCCGGCCTCAGAATCCCCTTCCGCATGGCCTGGTAGAGGCTCATCTTCTCTGTCTTGGCCGGGTCTGCCTTGGACGGCGCAAGGACTCCGGCAATGCAGCTAGTTCCTTCGAGGTATCTCTTCACGGAATCCATCTCCGTGATCTCCTGCACCGTCTTGGTGCCCTGGGTGAGTTCGGTCAAAGTGTCCCGGTCAATAATGTCAGAGTCGAACAGCTCGGAGGCCGTCACCTGCCTCCTGAGGCCTGAGAACTTCAGTTTGCTGCTTCTCTCTTCTGTCTCCTCAACGATGGCGGTGAGGATTCTGACCAGCTCCTCCGGAGTCACGGTCCCTGCTCTGTGCTTCTCCAGGAGCTCCTGCCGCTTCTCTTCCGAGAGGTATTTGGAGAAGAGAAGTTCCCACAGGGAGACCTTTCGCCCTCGGAACTCGCCGACCGACACCTCGAGGGTGGTGAGCCGCAGAGTCTTTTCCCCTGGTTGGTCCCAGGGAGAAGGGGCGGTGGCAGCGCTCCGGGAAGCTCTCTCCTCTCGGCAGGCACCTTCCGCCCCTCTGGACTGTTTGCCGCTCTTCTCCTCTGTCTCGGCGATGAGGGTGGTGAGGAGGGTTGTCATTTCCTGAAGGCTCAGCGTCCCCGCTTTGTACTGCTTCAGAAGCGCCTGCCTCTTGTGCTCGGCGACGTATCTGGAGAAGAGGAGCTCCCACACGGTCACGTTCTGGCCCTGGAAGAGCCCCACGCTGACGGCGGCGGGGGCAGACTGTAAGGAGAGCCGGGTCTGCTCGTCCAGCTGGAAGAGGACGGAGCCTTTGTGCATGAGCTGGAGCATGAGGAGGCCCGTGTCGGGGTCTGGGACACACCTGCCGAGGAGCTGCATGTAGGTCAGGTTCTCCTGCGTGTTGGGGTCGAAGAAGCCCTTGGTGTCGTCGCTGGGGTCGGAGAGGATCTGGCTCATCTCCTGGTCGAAGTAGCCCCGCCTGTAGGCCACCTCCACGGGGACGCGGTGGCTGTGCACGGGGTCGATGATGCCGCCGGTGGCGATCTGGGCCTCCAGCAGGCGGATGCCGTGGTCTTTGACGATCAGGTCTTTCTTCATGGCCTGGAAGAGGGAGATCTTGTGTCCTGTGTAGGGGTCAGTGTATCCGGTCACCGCCCTCTCGGCCGAGAGCAGCTTCTCTTTAATCTCCCCGCCCACCAGGCCGGCAGAGGAGGCTTTGTCGACGGACAGCTTCTCGTTCTTCAGCGGGTCGATGATGAACCCGGTGGCAGCCTGCGCCTCCAGCAGCACCAGCGCCGTGCCCGGCCTCAGAATCCCCTTCCGCATGGCCTGGTAGAGGCTCATCTTCTCTGTCTTGGCCGGGTCTGCCTTGGACGGCGCAAGGACTCCGGCAATGCAGCTAGTTCCTTCGAGGTATCTCTTCACGGAATCCATCTCCGTGATCTCCTGCACCGTCTTGGTGCCCTTGGGTGAGTTCGGTCAAAGTGTCCCGGTCAATTAATGTCAGAGTCGAACAGCTCGGAGGCCGTCATTCCTGCCTCCTGAGGCCTTGAGAACCTTTCAGTTTGCTGCTTCTCTCTTCTGTCTCCTCAACGATGGCGAAAGTGAGGATTCTGACCAGCTCCTACCGGAGTCACGGTCCCTGCTCTGTGCTTCTTACCAGGAGCTCCTGCCGCTTCTCTTTCCGAGAGGTATTTGGAGAAAGAGAAGTTCCCACAGGGAGACCTTTCGCCCTCGAATCTCCGCCGACCGACACCTCGAGGGTGGTGAGCCGCAGAGTCTTTTCCCCTGGTTTGGTCCCAGGGAGAAGGGGCGGTGGCAGCGCTCCGGGAAGCTTCTCTCCTCTCGGCAGGCACCTTCCGCCCCTCTGGACTGTTTGCCGCTCTTTCCTCTGTCTCGGCGATGAGGGTGGTGAGGAGGGTTGTCATTTCCTGAAGGCTCAGCGTCCCCGCTTTGTACTGCTTCAGAAGCGCCTCCTCTTGTGCTCGGCGACGTATCTGGAGAAGAGGAGCTCCCACACGGTCACGTTCTGGCCCTGGAAGAGCCCCACGCTGACGGCGGCGGGGGCAGACTGTAAGGAGAGCCGGGTCTGCTCGTCCAGCTGGAAGAGGACGGGCCTTTGTGCATGAGCTGGAGCAATGAGGAGGCCCGTGTCGGGGTCTGGGACACCTGCCGAGGAGCTGCATGTAGGTCAGGTTCTCTGCGTGTTGGGGTCGAAGAAGCCCTTGGTGTCGTCGCCTGGGGTCGGAGAGGATCTGGCTCATCTCCTGGTCGAAGTAGCCCCGCCTGTAGGCCACCTCCCGGGGACGCGGTGGCTGTGCACGGGGTCGATGATGCCGCTCGGTGGCGAATCTGGGCCTCCAGCCAGGCGGATGCCGTGGTCTTTGACGATCAGGTCTTTCTTCATGGCCTGGAAGAGGGAGATCTTGTGTCCTGTGTAGGGGTCAGTGTATCCGGTCACCGCCCTCTCGGCCGAGAGCAGCTTCTCTTTAATCTCCCCGCCCACCAGGCCGGCAGATGGAGGCTTTGTCGACGGACAGCTTCTCGTTCTTCAGGCCGGGTCGATGATGAACCCGGTGGCAGCCTGCGCCTCCAGCAGCACCAGCGCCGTGCCCGCCTCAGAATCCCCTTCCGCATGGCCTGGTAGAGGCTCATCTTCTCTGCTTGGCCGGGTCTGCCTTGGACGGCGCAAGGACTCCGGCAATGCAGCTAGTTCCTTCGAGGTATCTCTTCACGGAATCCATCTCCGTGATCTCCTGCACCGTCTTGGTGCCCTGGGTGAGTTCGGTCAAAGTGTCCCGGTCAATAATGTCAGAGTCGAACAGCTCGGAGGCCGTCACCTGCCTCCTGAGGCCCTGAGAACTTCAGTTTGCTGGCTTCTCTCTTCTGTCTCCTCAACGATGGCGGTGAGGATTCTGACCAGCTCCTCCGGAGTCACGGTCCCTGCTCTGTGCTTCTCCAGGAGCTCCTGCCGTCTTCTCTTCCGAGAGGTATTTGGAGAAGAGAAGTTCCCACAGGGAGACCTTTCGCCCTCGGAACTCGCCGACCGACACCTCGAGGGTGGTGAGCCGCAGAGTCTTTTCCCCTGGTTGGTCCCAGGGAGAAGGGGCGGTGGCAGCGCTCCGGGAAGCTCTCTCCTCTCGGCAGGCACCTTCCGCCCCTCTGGACTGTTTGCCGCTCTTCTCCTCTGTCTCGGCGATGAGGGTGGTGAGGAGGGTTGTCATTTCCTGAAGGCTCAGCGTCCCCGCTTGTGTACTGCTTCAGAAGCGCCTTGCCTCTTGTGCTCGGCGACGTCTGGAGAAGAGGAGCTCCCACACGGTCAACGTTCTGGCCCTGGAAGAGCCCCACGCTCCACGGCGGACGCGGTGCGCTGTAGGCACGGGGTCGTGATGCCAGCGGTGAGCGATCTGGGCCTCCAGCATGAGCTGGACGCCGTGGCTCTTGATGATCGGTCTTTCTTCACTGGCCTGGAAGAGCGCGAGATCTTGTTTCCTGTGTAGGGGTCAGTATCCGGTCACCGCCCTCTGGCCGAGAGCAGCTTCTCAAACCGTCGCTAATGAGCCCTGCGCGAGCGCTTGCTCCACAGACAGCTGCTCAGTTTCACGGGTCGATGATGAACCGGTGGCAGCCTGCGCCTCCAGCACACCAGCGCTGTGCCCGGCCTCAGCAGCCCTCGACCAGCGCCTGGGAGAGCTCATCTTCGATGGCTGGCGTGTATCTAGCAACTGCGCTCATGAAGTTCCCCCCCCCAGGTACTCTGCGGACGGAGTCCATCTCTGTGACATTCTTCGACGGTTCTGGTCCCTGTTGAGAGCTCATCGAGTGGTTTTCTTGGTCCTATCAGGCTGAGCCTGGAACGGTCACGGCAGACACCTGTGCTTCCGAGGCCCTTGGTGTCGATCTCCTGCCTGCTCCTCGGCACGAGCGCTGCACAGTGTCTTCGCCGCGGGCCGGGCGCCGTTGTTGCACGGTCTTCTCCTCTGCGAGGCAGTATGCTCCGGTCGGCGGGCCCGACCGCCCTTGGCCGGAGCCGTCTCTTCTCGCCGGCCACCCGGCGGGAGGCTCTCACGGACACCTTCCCGTTCTTCCGGGCATGATGCCCGGGCTCTGCGTCCGATCATCGTGCCTGCCGGCCAGGACCCGAGCCTGAGAGCCTCACTGTCTTCCGGGCTCCTGGCGTCACGCTCGGCCGGTATTCTTGGGATCCTCCGGAATCATTCGGTCTCGGACCTCTCCGCCTGCGTCCGGATACTGCCCGATCTTCTGAACGCTTCGGACCGACCGCCTCGAGGCCTGAAAGCTCCGGAGCTCTCCCTCTCTGTCCCAGAGGGTGGTTCTCCGCTTGCCGGATCCCAGGCGGCGGTGCGTCCCGGACTCCGCCGTCTCTTCCGGGTTGGGAGGTTTCCCCAGGTCTCGCCTCGGACTGGCGCGCAGGGGGGGCCGCTTCCTTGCCCCGTCGCCCGGACTGGGGGAGCTCCCATGTCTCGCCGGAGGGCCGTCGCCCCCGGCGTTGCCTCGGCTCGGCCCCGCTGAGGGGTGGGGCTTCTCTTGCTGGAGTAGGGCCCCGTGTGTCGGACGCGCCCTGTGCGGGGGTCTGAGAAGGAGTCCGCCGGTCACGTTCTGGGCTGGGAAGACCCACGCTCTGGGGGGGGAGAGGGCCGGTCCTCCGGGAAGGGACGGACCTGGCTGCCGGGCATGAGGGGCCGTGCTCGGGGTCGGGAGCCTGCCGGGGCGTTGAGCAGTGGCTCTCGGCTGGCGAGGCCCTTTGCCGGGAGGGGGGTTGGCCTTTGGCAGTGTCCGTGTAGGCCCCCCCGGGCCGTGGCTTTGACGAGGTCTTTCGCCGGCGCGAGGGCCTCCAGGAGGCGGTCCGTGGTTCGCTCGGTCTCTCGGACCGGAGGCACATGCCCCTCCCAGGCCGTGACGGAACCCCTTCGCATGGCAGTTCTCTTTCGCCGCCAAGGCCGGCAGAGCAGGCTTTCCGCGCGCCACTTCCGGCCATGCACCCGTGCCGGTTCGCCAGCGTCCCGGCCTGCCGGCTCGAATCCCCGAGGCCGGAAGGCCCCTCCTTATGCTGGGCTCTTGGAGGCTCCTCCTGCATGCGGATTCCTTGGCTTCTCAAGGATCCGGTCGATTCCTGCCGTCCCGGAGCCCCCGTTCTCAGGGTTCCGTCCTCGGAGGTCTCGCTCGAGGCTAGCGACCGAGCCTGGATCCGTTGCTGCTCTCTTCTGCTCCGAACTGGCGGTGCTCTTCCGAGCTCTCCCGGGAGGGCCCTGCAGCCTCCGGAACTCCTCCCTCCTTCCGGGTTGGAGAGTTTCCCCGGAGGCCTTGCCGGCCGTGACGCCCTCGAGGGAGGTCCCTCGTTTGCCCGCCCCTGGGTAGGGCTCGGCCGGCTCGGGAAGAGTCCCGGCGCACTTCGGACCTCTCTGCGCCTTCGCCTTGAAGGCCGGGCTCTTGGCGGGGCTTGAGGAGGGTCCCCTGGCCAAGGCAGAGCCCCCTTGCGGTTCGAGGGGGCCCAAGGCCGGTTCGCCGGGGACGGAGCCTGGTCCGGTGGTAGGAGGCCCGTGGCCCCCGGGAAGAGGCGAGCCTGGGTCGGGGCGGGAGGCGGTCGGGGTCTGGACGCCGAGGGCTGGGGGGTTCCTGCCGTGGGCTGAAGGCCGGTCTCGCTGGGGGGGAGATCTCTCCTCATGGCCTGGAGGATGCTCATCCTCTCTTGCTTGGCTAGCAGCAGCACCCCAGCAACGCCCCCAGTTCCCTGTAGGTAGCGCTTGACAGAGTCCATGTGGCAGAGTTTGCGGACGGGGAGCGTTCCACGGTGCAGTTTGTCCAGTGTGGCTTGGTCAATGATCTCTGCGCTGACCAAGTCTGACACTGGCACGTCTCCTCTGAGGCCCTTCACCCGCAGGGCTCGGCTTCTCTCTTCTGATTCCTCGATCAGTCTGATGACGGCCGTGGTGAGCTGGTCTAGTGTCAGGGTGTTACATTTGTATTGCTGCACTAGTTCCGTTCTTCTGTGTGCTGAGACGTACTGAGAGCAGAGCAGGTCCCACAGGGAAACAGTTTGGCCTTTGAATTTCCCAACTTGCATTTTGATGGGTTTTGAGTTGAAAAATTCTTTCATTGACTCATCTATATAGAAGTATCTCCCTCCGGGCTTCACTACTTGGAGCATGTACAGCCCCGTGTCGGGGTCTGGGACACACCTCTCCAGGAGCTGCATGTAGGTCAGGTTCTCGTGCGTGTTGGGGTCGAAGAAGCCCTTGGTGTCGTCGCTGGGGTCGGAGAGGATCTGGCTCATCTCCTGGTCAAAGTAGCCCCGCCTGTAGGCCACCTCCACGGGGACGCGGTGGCTGTGCACGGGGTCGATGATGCCGCCGGTGGCGATCTGGGCCTCCAGCAGGCGGACGCCGTGGTCTTTGATGATCAGGTCTTTCTTCATGGCCTGGAAGAGGGAGATCTTGTTTCCTGTGTAGGGGTCAGTGTATCCGGTCACCGCCCTCTCGGCCGAGAGCAGCTTCTCATAATCCTGTCGTCTAATGAGCCCTGCTGCGAGCGCTTGCTCCACAGACAGCTTCTCGTTCTTCAGCGGGTCGATGATGAACCCGGTGGCAGCCTGCGCCTCCAGCAGCACCAGCGCTGTGCCCGGCCTCAGCAGCCCTCTGACCAGCGCCTGGGAGATGCTCATCTTCTCGTTGGCTGGCTGTACTAGCACGCCGGCTATGAAGTTCCCCCCCTCCAGGTATCTGCGGACGGAGTCCATCTCTGTGACTTCTTCGACGGTTTTCTGTCCCTGATTGAGCTCATCGAGTGTTTTCTTGTCTATCAGCTGAGCCTGGAACAGGTCACTGGCAGACACCTGCTTCCGCAGGCCCTTGAATGTGAATCTCCTGCCTTGCTTCTCGGTCACTTCAATGATCGTGGTAACAGTTGTGATGATTTCTTGCAGGGCTGCCGTGTTCTCCTCTTTGTATAGCTCCACCAGCTCTCTCTGCTTGACGTCTGTGATGTACTCCGAGTTGAGAAGGTCCCAGAGGGAGACCCTCTGCCCTTTGAACCGTCCTTCTGCAACACAGACCATGACAGATTTCAGCACCTCCATGGTTTGTTGGTCCACATAGAACGCCGTTGCTTCGGACAGAGGGAGAAGCCAGAGGCCAGTCTCCACGTCAGGAACACACCTGTCTTTCAGCTCTTGGTAAGTCACGTTCTCCTTTGTGTTGGGATCAAAGAAGACTTTGCTGTCGTCATTGAGCTGGGCCAAGGCCTGGTTCATTTCCTCGTCGTAGAAGTTGTGCATGTAGGCAGCAGGCAGAGGAAGATGATGATGGTGGACGGGGTCGATGATCCCTCCTGTGGCCAGCTGGGCCTCGAGCAAGGGAATGCCATCGCTCATGGGGATGAGGCCTTTCCTGACGGCTTGGCAGACTGAGATGGGGCTCCCAGTGTAGGGGTCTGTGTAACCCGTCACTGCCCTCTCTGCTAGGAGCAGCTGCTCCAGGAGCTCCTCTCCGACAATGGCCGCTTTGACGGCATCTTCCACACCAAGTTTCTGGTTTGTCACTGGGTCTATTACGCCTCCGGTGGCTGCCTGAGCCGCTAGCAACAGTAGCCCTGTGCCAGGCAGCAGGAGATTGTTTTGTATTGCCTGGTAAATGCTCATCTTCTTCTTGGAGGCCTGTACAAGAACTCCAGCAATGCTCCCTGTGCCCTGCAAGTATTGCTTCACGCCCTCCATCTCAACTACGTCTCCGGCCGCTCGCGTTCCCTCGGCCAGCTCCTCAAAGGTCTTCTCTGCAATGATGCCAGCATCGAGCAGCCAGACAGCAGGCACGCTGCCCCGCAGGCCTTGGAAGGCAATGTGCGCGTGGGCTTTCATCTCCATCTCCTTCACGTGCTGCAGGACAAGAGTGACCAGCTGCCAGACAGACGCCTCCTCAGAGCGGAACTTCTCCACCAAGTCCTTTCTCTGCTCCTCAGTGAAGTAGCCAGAGTGGATCAGCTCCCAGAAGGAGACGTCCTTCTCCTTCACCATGGTCTCCTTGAACAGCTGCTGGATTTGCTCATCTGTGCGCACAGGCACAGCCGTCTGGGGCAAGGGCAGCAAGCGGAAGCCGGAATTTTCATCCTGCTGGCAACGCGCCATGAGCTGAGCGTAGCTCACAGGCTCCTTGCTGCCAGGGATGCAGTAGGCCCTGGCGCTGTCAGCGCTAGACAGGGTTTTGCTCATGTCCTCACCCCAGTAGCCTTGTTTCCGGGCAAACTCCACAGGCACATGGTGGCCACGGTGCGGGTCAATGATGCCTCCAGTGGCCATTTGAGCTTCCATGAGCGGAATTGCCCATTTGTCCGCGACGAGGCCCTTCTTCATGGCTTGGAAGACGGAAATCTTTTCCCCTGTGAAAGGGTCTTTGTAGCCCGTGACTGCGCCTTCTGCATGCTGCAGTTTCTCATGGAGCTCTGGCCCGATAACCCCTTCCCTTACGGCTTCATCCACGCACAGCTTTTGGTTGGTCACAGGGTCGATGACGAAGCCAGTAGCGGCCTGGGCCTCGAGCAGTGGGAGAGCCACCCCTGGCCCCACGATATTCTGCTTCAGGGCTTCATAGATGCTCATTCTCTGGTTTGATGGCTGGAGCACGATCCCCCCAATGCTGCCGGAGCCATAGAGGTATTTCCGGACAGAGTCCATGCGCAGGACGTCCTCCGGGCTCACAGCTCCTTCCAGCACCCTCTCAAAGAGGGCCTTGTCTATGATGCCAGTTTCTAGCAGGTGGTAGGCTGTGACACTGCCTCTCATGGCTGGGAATTTGATGGGGGCCCATTTTTTCATCTCTTCCTCCAACATGAGTCTGATCTGCTCCAGGGTGAGCTTCCGCAGCCGGTAGTGGTTAAATATCTCCCGCCGCTTTCCCTCGCTGAAATACTCGGAGTTCAGAAGGTCCCACATGGAGACCCGTTCTCCTTGGAACCGCCCGTACCTCACGAGGAGCCAGGCACTCTGGAAGGCTTGTTTGGTGGCATCATCGATGAACTGGCGCTTCTTGCTGTTCAGAGGCAGGAGGCAGAGTCCGGTGGAGGGCTCTGTGATGCACTTCTCCTTCAGCTGCAGGTAGGTCAGGTTCTCCTGCGTGTTGGGGTCGAAGAAGCCCTTGGTGTCGTCACTGGGGTCGGAGAGGATCAGGTTCATCTTCTTGTCGAAGTAGCCCCGCTTGTAGGCCACCTCCACGGGGACGCGGTGGCTGTGCACGGGGTCGATGATGCCGCCAGTGGCGATCTGGGCCTCCAGCAGGCGGATGCCGTGGTCTCTGACGATGTGGCCCTTGCTCATAGCCTGGAAGAGGGAGATCTTGTCTCCGGTGTAGGGGTCCCTGTAGCCTGTGACTGCTCTCTCTGCTGCCAGCAGCTTGTGGTAAACATCTGGGCCAATGATGCTGGCTCGCAGCGCCTCCTCCACAGAGTATTTTTGGTTGGCAACTGGGTCGATGATGAATCCCGTGGCAGCCTGTGCCTCGAGGAGGATGAGGGATGTCCCTGGCATGAGCAGGCCTTTCCTCTTTGCTTGATAGATGCCGATTTTCTCATGGGACTCGGGCAGCAGCAGCCCACTGATACTGCCGGTCCCTTCCAGGTACTTCCTGACCGTGTCCATGCTGACAACTTCTCCGACGGACGTCTCTCCTTGGCGCAGCTTCTCAAACAGCTCCCTGTCGATGATTTCGGAGCTCAGGAGCTGCTGAGGTGTCACCTTGTGCCTCAGGCCTTCGAAGGTGATGTTGGTGGGGGAAGCCATTTGCTGAACGGTGGCACTGATGGCTTGAGCCAGTTCTGGAAGGGAGAGACTCGCGGTGCGGAACTGCTGGGCCAGCGTGGCCCGTTGCTCGCTCGTGAAGTCGTCTGAGATGAGAAGTTTCCAGAGGGACACCGACTTCCCCTTGAACTTGCCAGAGGCCAGGGGTACTGTTGTGTTTTCCAAAGCCAGTCGGGTCCTCTGGTCAATGAAGGGATGAACGTCACGAGTCCCTTCCCCACTGTCTCCAAAGAGCGGTAGCAGGCGGAGACCGGTGTCGGGGTCAGTGACACACCTCTCCAAGAGGGCTGCATAGGTCAGGGTCTCCTTTGTGTTGGGGTCGAAGAAGCCTTTGGTGGCGTGGGTGGGATGGGAGAGGAGCTGCTTCATCTCTTCATCGAGGTAGCCCCGTTGGCAGGCCACCTCCACTGGGACACGGTGCTTGTGGATGGGGTCGATCAGGCCCCCGGTGGCCAGCTGGGCTTCCAGGAGGTAAGTCCCTTGGTCCCTGGCGATGAGCCCCTTCTCCATGGCTTGGAACAGAGAGAACAGCTCCCCGGTCCAAGGGTCTCGGTACCCAGTGGCAGCTCTCTCAGCAGATGCCAGCTTCTCATAGAGCTCCGGTCCCACTACACCAGCCTTGACAGCCTCCTCGACGGAGAGTCTCTGCTGCTTGGCAGGCTCTGTCAGGCAGGCGGCGGCTGCCTGTGCCTGCAGGAGAGCCAGTGCTGTGCCTGGCACGAGGAGGTGCTCGGTCAGTGCCTGGTACAGGCCCTTCCTCTCTCCGGCTGGCAGCACGACAACCCCTGCAATGCCTCCTGTGCCCTCCAGGTACTGCTGGACAGGGCCTCGCTCCGCTACCTCCTGGATGGAGACCCGGCCCTCCTGCAGGGCCTGGAATGTCTCCATGTCGATGATGCTGGAGCTGAGCAGCTCGCTGCTGCTCACTCTCCCTCTCAGCCCCGGGAAGGTGATTTTCAGAGGCAGGAGGAGGAGGCTGGTGGCTGGATCGATCCTGCACCGTTTCCTAAGCTCCAGGTAGGTGACCCTCTCGCTGGTATTGGGGTCGAGGAACCCAGTGGTGGCAGCAGAGCTGGGGTCAGTGAGGAGCCAGCTCATCTCATCCCCAAAGTATCCCTGCTCGCAGGCCACCTCCACGGGGATGCGGTGGCCAATGGCTGGATCCATGAGGCCCCCTGTGGCGAGCTGCACCTCCAGCCAGCGCGCACCCTGCTCCCGCCCGAGCAGCTCCTTCTGGATGGCTTGGTAGAGCGAGATCTTTTCTCCTGTGTAGGGGTCTGGGAAGCCGGTCGCGGCTCTCTCTGCAGACAGCAGCTTCTCTTGCAGCTCCAGGCCCACGAGCCCCTGCTGCACAGCCTCTGCCACAGTGAGCCGCCTGTTCCCCACTGGGTCCAGGAGGAAGCCAGTGGCTGCTTGAGCCTCCAAGAGGGCGAGGGCTGGCTCGGACATCAGGAAATGCTGCCTGGTGGCCTCATAGAAGCTCATTGTCTGCTTGGAAGCCTCCCTGTAGACCCCAGCGATGGCCCCCGTGCCTGTCAGGGGCTTTCTCACCCCAGGTGGCTCCATGCCCATCTTCCCCTGCTTGCCAGGCTGCAGGCTTTGCTGGAAGTGCCCCCCTTGGGGGCTGGCCTCCCCATTCACTGCCCGCTTGTGCTCCATGCTGTCTCACTCGGCGCTCCCCTCTGGCCACAGCTGGCCTCTCGCCTCCTGGAGCAGGGTCTCTGCAGAGAGCGGAGGCTCTGTGAGACACAGGCGCCTGCAGTATGTCTGCAGGACCAGCGCCAGCCCTGCCCCTCTCCCTGAGCCCTGTCCAGTCTCCACAAGCCCCACCCCTCTCCCTGAGCCCCGCCCCTCTCCCTGAGCCCTGTCCAGTCTCCCCAAGCCCTGCCCCTCTCCCTGAGCCCCGCCCCTCTCCCTGAGCCCTAGCCAGTCTCCCCAAGCCCTGCCCCTCTCCCCGAGCCCCACCCCATCTCCCCAATCCCTGTCCAGTCTCCCCCAGGCCCATCCCAGCTCCCTGAGCCCCATCCAGTCAGGGTCCAGAGTGGGTTCCCGTGGGTGAAGCCTCTGGTCTGCCCCACACAGGGATCCCAGCAACCTGCCCCACATAGGGACCCTGCCTGTCTGCCCCACATGGACTCCGGCAACCTGCTCCACACAGGGACCCCGCCTGTCTGCCCCACGCAGGGACCCCGCCTGTCTGCCCCACGCAGGGACCCCGCCTGTCTGCCCCACATGGACTCCGGCAACCTGCCCCACACAGGGACCCCGGATGGCTTCCCCATGCAGGGACCCCGCCTGTCTGCCCCACGCAGGGACCCCGCCTGTCTGCCCCACATGGACTCCGGCAAACTGCCCCACTGTGATGTTGGGGGATTTTGCCCACCCTTGTGCTCACTCTGGTTTTTCATTCCCTGGTTGCTTTGTTGTGTGTGTGCGATTCCTACTGTCCTGTGCTGCTCTGCAGTGACTGTGTGGGCGTGTACTTCAGTTTCCCTGGGCCCTGCAGCACTGTCTGCATGAGGAGGGGCGAGGCGTGACTCGCTGGGGAGGTACGGCCAGTCTCTCACGGCCTGAGGCCCAGGTGACAGGAGGGAAGCAGGACAAACAGGGGCGGGGCTGCCTGGGGGCTGGGAGTGGGAGGTAGTTTTTGCTGCTGGCTGGGGGGAGAGGGGAGCCGACCTGGCCCGGGGGGCTGGGAAGGGGCCCAGATCTGGGGTTCTGGATCCCCCTCTCCCCAGGCTGGGCTGCACCGGCTGCTCCTCGCTCCTGTAACAACAAGTCTGAGCTACGCTGTGTGCCTGGAACCCAATAGACCTTCTCCTCTACCTGCCGCCTGAGAATCCCCTCTGGCTGTGGCTGGGGGTGCAGGGCCTGTGACTCCCACACAGGGACCCCGGCCATCCACCCGGAGAGCCTGTGAGATCCACGCCATGAGAGCCCAGGGGCAGGACAGGCTGCTGGGGGTAGGTGACCTGGGCAGTGTGTGGTAGGAGCCCAGTGTCACAGCACCTCCTTCTGGCAGGGGCATGGCCCCTCCACATGCCCTGGGGGCCACGTTCCCAGCTGGCGCCCCCTGATAGCCGCTGTTTTTCCACACCCCTCCCCCCACCCCTCAGCCAAAGGGCCGTGGCTCTCCTGGCTCAGCCCCCGCAGCGCCCCCAGAACCGTCTCCCCTCTGCCGCCAGCCGGCCTGGACTGGGCTGCTCTGTGGCAGGGCCTGGCTGCCTCTGCGTGTCCTGGGGGGAGGCTCCCGCAATGCGGAGAAGCGGGGAGCCTGCAGCGGGACATGCCAGCTCCCACGGGCAGGATGCAGGGGGGTCCCCAGGCCAAGAGGGACGACTGTGTCCACCTCCCCAGCAGCTGGGGAAGGGCAGTGGCAGGGCAGTCTCCTCGCCTCTCATGCTCCTGCCAAGGTCCATGGCACAGCCAGTGCCACCCTCCCGCCTCTGAGCCCAGGCGCCACAGGGCAGGTGCAGCCTAATTGATCCATGCAGGGCCAGCCCCACTGCAGGGGGCCAGCACCCAGCCTGTGCCCCACAGAGATCTCCCTTCCCTGGCTGGCAAAGTGCAGCTCATAGGGGGCTGGGAGCCAGGATGCCTGGTCCTGTCCTGGCCTTGGCAGGGTTGTGGGGACTAGTAGTTAGAGTGGGGAGAGGCAGGGTTTCAAGCTGTGCCGCTGCATGTCCGGGCACATCGCTTGTCCCTGGCGGGCTAAGGAGAGCCGTGGGGGGGGGGAGGTCGGGGCGGTGGCCGTGCTTGCAGAGGCTGTGGCCCAGCTCTGCGTCTGAGGTGAGTGCCCACTTGCTGCCAGTGTGCAGGGCCTAGCTGTGTGAGCAGCCCCTGGGGCAAACACGCCTGCCCTAAGCGGTGCTGCCGTGTTAGTGTGAGCCCCTCGCCCAGGGGTGCCAGCAGGGGTGGGACAGAGCTGGGCAGAGTGGGGTCATCCCACTGGGCTCCCTCTGCCCTATGGGCATGGCCTCTGCCCGGCCCAGGCTGCCTGGGCATGCACCCATCCCAGTCACCAGGCTGGCTGCCCTGGGGGCACATGGGGACCAGCGGCTTTGCCAGCTGCTGCTGCCCAGCCAGCAGGTCCAGCTACAGGCTCTTCCTGCAGCTGCACTCAGGCCTTTGAGGGAGGGGGGCTTCTGTGAGCTAACCCCTCGGTTCCTCACCCAAAGAGCAGTGACAGCTTGGGCCCACAGAGCCCAGCAGGGGTTGCTGTGGGGCTGGGGCAAAAGCATGGTTGGGACCACCCAGCAGAGGGTGCTTCTGGGAGGTGGGGCAGGAACTGGCTGTGGGAGCTCCCAGCAGAGGGTGCTGGGGGAGCAGGGCAGGGCGCTGGCTGGGGGGAGCTCCCAGCAGGGGGCACTGGGGGAGCAGCGCGAGGCACTGGCTGGGGGGAGGTCCCAGCAGGGGATGCTGGGGGGGGCAAGATGGGGCACTGGCTCAGGGGAGCTCCCAGCAGGAGGTGCTGGAGGGCAGGGCGGGGCGCTGGCTGGGGGGAGCTCCCAGCAGGGGGTGCTGGGTGAGCAGGGCAGGGCGCTGGTTGGGGGGAGCTCCCAGCAGGGGCACTGGAGGGCAGGGCAGGGCGCTGGCTGGGGGGAGCTCCCAGCAGGGGCACTGGAGGGCAGGGCGGGGCACTGGCTGGGGGGAGCTCCCAGCAGGGGCACTGGAGGGCAGGGCAGGGCGCTGGCTGGGGGGAGCTCCCAGCAGGGGCACTGGAGGGCAGGGCGGGGCGCTGGCTGGGGGGAGCTCCCAGCAGGGGCACTGGAGGGCAGGGCGGGGCGCTGGCTGGGGGGAGCTCCCAGCAGGGGGTGCTGGAGGGCAGGGCGGGGCGCTGGCTGGGGGGAGCTCCCAGCAGGGGCACTGGAGGGCAGGGCGGGGCGCTGGCTGGGGGGAGCTCCCAGCAGGGGCACTGGAGGGCAGGGCGGGGCGCTGGCTGGGGGGAGCTCCCAGCAGGGGCACTGGAGGGCAGGGCGGGGCGCTGGCTGGGGGGAGCTCCCAGCTACTCCAGCCCAGCCTCTCGGCAGCCCAGGGCCCTCTGCCGGGGTTTCCCCACAGGGTGCAGCGGGGCGGGCCCAGTGCCTGTGCCCAGGCCTGTTGGAGCAGGCTGCTGCTGGAGGCGACCCGCTTGGGAACGGGAGGGAGGCGCTGGCTGGGGGGCGTTCCAGGGTGTGGATTCCATGGAAACTTTTCATGCCTTTCCTGGGAAGGGAGTGAAATTCCTGGCAGGCGATCAAAGGTTGCAGGCGCCTGCCACTCCTCTGGGTGCAGGGTTCAGGGCAGAGCTCTGCCTCCTCCCAGGAGGGGGCTGGTTTGTGCCAGCCCCAGATCAGCTGGCCCTTTGGCTGATCTGCTCCGGCCACTGCCCTGTCCCCGGACACCACCCCCCCCCCCCAGCCTCTGGGGCTCCGGCCTGGGCAGCCCTGCGGGGAGGAGACGGGATGTGGGGGGAGCTCAGGGAAGAGGCTGATGCTGGATGAAGCGTGTGTCTAAGGCCCCGTTCCCCATCTGTCTCAGGCTAATGCACTGGCCTGCTCCCCAAGGGCAGTGTGGGGTCCCCTAGGGATAGGGGCGCAGCAGAGTCTGGAATAGGTGGGACTCCCAGTAGGGAACATGGGAAAGGCCCCTCAGTTGGATCACCCCATGTGCCTCACCCGTAATAAACGGGCACCTCCTGGCCTCACCCGTAATAAACCTTTAGGGTATGTCTACACTACCACCCTAGTTCGAAATAGGGTGGCTAATGTAGGCATTCGAAGTTGCAAATGAAGCCCGGGATTTAAATACCCCGGGCTTCATTTGCATCTTGCTGGGCGGGCGCCATTTTTAAATCCTCTTAGGTCGAACTCCGTGCCCAAGGTGTACCGGTAGTTCGAATTAGAGATCCTAATTCGAACTACCTACTCCGTGCTGCGTGTAGCCACGGGCACGGAGTTCGACCTAAGGGGATTTAAAAATGGCGCCCGCCCGGCAAGATGCAAATGAAGCCCGGGATATTTAAATCCCAGGCTTCATTTGCAACTTCGAATGCCTACATTAACCACCCTAGTTCGAACTAGGGTGGTAGTGTAGACATACCCTTAGATTCTAAAGGACTGGCCCAGCGAGCTCTTGTGGGTAAGATCCAGAGAGTAAATTGACCGGGGATCTGTGGCTGGTTCTTTGGGAGCGGGAGGACCCGTCCGGGTAGGTGGGATCGGGTTCTATAACCCTCACCTGTGTCAGGCCCGGGGCTGATGGTAGCACAGGGAGAGCTGGGGGTGTCCGAGGGGTTTTGCTCATGAGGCTTCCTGCTGGCCGGACTGGCAGCTGGAGCGCTTGGTGTGACTGGTGTGTGGCCTGTTTGGAAGGTCTCCAGTCGAGGGCTGTAAGGAGCCCTGGTTTTGAGCAATTCGCCCTGAGCGGAAGCCCTCAGCAGTGCCCAGAGCCGGCCCGGTCCATCACAGTGGGCGGGCAGGGGGAGGGGGGACAGCTGATGGCTAGGGCTGGTCCCTGCTGGTGGTGGGGGGGGGGAGCTGATGGCCAGGGCTGGTCCCTGCTGGGGGAGAGGGGGGAAGAGCTTATGGCCATGGCATACACCTGTACACTAGTGGATGTGCAGATCTGTGCCAGCCATGCCCCTCGCCCGCGGGCATTAGCCCAACTGGGCAGCGTCTGCGCTAGAGGAGAGCTGGACAAGTCGGACCTCGGGGACGGGAGCGCGCCCTGCAGGGGGCACTGGACCTGCCAGACACTCAGGCCTGGATTTCCAAGCAGCCCTTCCCCCTGGGACCCCCCGCCCGCTGCAGAGGGAGAGGCTGACCTGTTCATTTACACGTTCAACACGACCGACTTAGGCTTGATTAACTCAGACCAGCCAGCAGCGGGGCAGTGCACGGACATTCTGCTGTGAGAGACGCTTTTCAGTCAGTTCCATTAGTACATTAAGTCTGAGGGATTCCGGCACATGCCCCCCATTCAAACCTCCTGGCACCTCCACACCTGTGCATCCCGGCATGGCTGCACCTACATGCCTGCCTGCATACACTCTGCATGGGTGTGCACACACCCGTCAGACTCACTCCTGTGCATACACGCTCTGAGGAGGCTCACACCCACACCTGTGCTCTCACACACTGGTGAGGCTCACCCCCCCCCAGTGCATCACAAACTGGTGAGGTTCACACACATGGCTATTGATACACACACTGGTGAGGCTCACACCCCCACCTGTGCTCTCACACACTGGTGAGGCTCACCCCCCCCAGTGCATCACACACTGGTGAGGTTCACACACATGGCTATTGATACACACACTGGTGAGGTTCATACTCCCTGTGCATGCACACACTGGTGAGGTTCACACACATGCCTGTTGATGCACACATTGGTGAGGCTCACACACACACAGCTGTGCATACATATGCCGGTGAGGTTCACACACGCACACACATGCACTCGTCAGGCATGCAGTAGCCAGGTGCATACACGTGGTCTGAAAGTTCAAGCAATGCCAGTGCCCCAATACAAGGGGCACAGCAGGAACTGTGGCCTTTCCAGGGGGGTGGAGACAGCCCAGCCACATGCCTGGGAGCTGCTGTTCCCAGTGCAGGGGCAGAACCTTGTGCTACAGCATAGCCGACCTCCAGCAGGTGAAACCCTGTGCACGCTCGGCCAGCGCCCTCAGGCTCTGCCTGCCGCTCCCACCTGACACAGCCCAGGCCCAGCTCAGCCCCTGCAGCAGCAGGTCCGTGGGGCTGCCCCACACTGGCGGGAGTAGGTGCTGTGTGGGCCTGGCTCCTGGGGCTGGTGGGCCACAACGTGAGGGGGGGGGCCGTTTGGGCTCTTGCTCTAGCACAAGAAGTCTCCTTAGCTCAGGGACAGACTCCTGCTCTGTGCAACACGAAGGCGCCGAGTGCCCCGCGGCCAGGGCCCGTGCGAGGGGCACAAACTCCAGCTGCCGGCTCTGCCAGCGGTGAAATTCCACCTGCCTGGGGCCCTGCCTGGCGGCGAGTGGTTTTCTCCAGCGATCGCCTGGGAGCAGCCGTGCGGGGCAGGTGGTGGGGGCTGGTGCGGGGGAGACCCCATTCAGCCTGGGCTGTGGGGCCGAGCCCCGGTTGCCCCATTCAGCCCGGCCTGTGGGGCCGAGCCCCGGTTGCCCCATTCAGCCCGGCCTGTGGGGCCGAGCCCCGGTTGCCCCATTCAGCCGGCCTGTGGGGCCGAGCCCCGGTTGCCCCATTCAGCCCGGCCTGTGGGGCCGAGCCCCGGTTGCCCCATTCAGCCCGGCCTGTGGGGCCGAGCCCCGGTTGCCCCATTCAGCCTGGGCTGTGGGGCCGAGCCCCGGTTGCCCCATTCAGCCTGGGCTGTGGGGCCGAGCCCCGGTTGCCCCATTCAGCCCGGCCTGTGGGGCCGAGCCCCGGTTGCCCCATTCAGCCCGGCCTGTGGGGCCGAGCCCCGGTTGCCCCATTCAGCCCGGCCTGTGGGGCCGAGCCCCGGTTGCCCCATTCAGCCCGGCCTGTGGGGCCGAGCCCCGGTTGCCCCATTCAGCCCGGCCTGTGGGGCCGAGCCCCGGTTGCCCCATTCAGCCCGGCCTGTGGGGCCGAGCCCCGGTTGCCCCATTCAGCCCGGCCTGTGGGGCCGAGCCCCGGTTGCCCCATTCAGCCCGGTCTGTGGGGCCGAGCCCCGGTTGCCCCATTCAGCCCGGCCTGTGGGGCCGAGCCCCGGTTGCCCCATTCAGCCCGGCCTGTGGGGCCGAGCCCCACTGCCCAGACCCCTCTTCCTTTGCAGAGATGTGGAAGGGCCGTTGCTGGAAACCTCCCCCTGCCGAGGCCCCCGGCTGTGGGGCAGAGAGACGCTGAGGAGCAGCTGAAGTGGCGGGTGGGACAGGAGGACTTGGGAGGCTCATGGCCTGGGAGCCTGCAGAGCCCGGTGCCGCCCGTGGCTCCCGCCAGCCCTGCCCTGGACAGTCCTGCCAGAGGCAGCGTGTTCCTGGCCTGGCTCCGTGGGCCGCCCCAGCGCCGCCCACCCGCTTGCCCGGCTCTGTCCTACCTGGCTGGGCGCCGGGAGTCTCCCAGACCGTCCTGTTGTGGCTGCTGCTGCTGCTGCTGCTGCGGGGCCAGGCGGGGCCCCACTGGCGCCTGCTTTAAACCCTTCCCACCCTGGGGATGACACACCAGCCCAGCCCCTCGCTGGCAGGGCCCCTACCGCACCTGCCGCCAGCCCAGCCCAGGGCCTCCTGCTGCCAGCCAGAAACCCACATGGGCACCCGTGCACGCCCCGCCCCGCCCCTCCGGAGGGCAGGGCGGTCAAGGGCATGTGAGGAGAAGGTGGGCAAGGTTGTAGGGGAGGAAGGAAGACAAGGCGGGGCGGCGCTGTACGAAAGGAGGGCCCCTTTCGCCCTGGGACCGAAGGTCGGGCCGCGCGGCTGCTGCTCCTGGAGGTGCCCGGAGGGGGTCGGTTCCCAGGTGGCTGGGTGGGAATTCGGGCCAGTTCCAGGCTGACACTGAGCTCGGCCCTGCTCTGCCGCCCGCGCCCGGCAGAAGGTTGCGCGAGTCCCCGGCGCCTGCGGCTCAGCCCCTCGCATCTCTCCGCCCGGCAGGTTTTCGGACCGTCCGCCCTGTCCCGGCTCTCGCCGAACCTGCTGCACGTCGCCAAGGCCCCTCCTGGCCCCGGGGCGCGAGCCAACCCCCTGCCCGCCCCTGCGCCGGGCTCCCGTGTGCTCGGCTCAGGGGCGCGCGGCTCTCCCGGGGGCTCCAGTGCAGGGTTCTCCCCCGGGCCCCCACGCGGTTCCAGCGCCGGCTCCGCAGCGAGCGCGGCTGCGGGGCCCTTGCACTGAGCTTCCCAAGCGCCCGCCTCGCCCTGAGCCAGTTACCTGTCCCGGGACAGCGCGAGTTCCGCGTGCCCCTGGATTCACTCCGCGTGCCTCTGGATTCACTCCCCTCTGGATTCACTTCAAGTACCCCTGGATTCACTCCCCTCTGGATTCACTTCAAGTACCCCTGGATTCACTCCCCTCTGGATTCACTCCCCTCTGGATTCACTCCGCGTGCCTCTGGATTCACTCCCCTCTGGATTCACTTCAAGTACCCTCTGGATTCACTCCCCTCTGGATTCACTTCAAGTACCCCTGGATTCACTCCCCTCTGGATTCACTCCGCGTGCCTCTGGATTCACTCCCCTCTGGATTCACTTCAAGTACCCCTGGATTCACTCCCCTCTGGATTCACTCCCCTCTGGATTCACTCCGCGTGCCTCTGGATTCACTCCCCTCTGGATTCACTTCAAGTACCCCTGGATTCACTCCCCTCTGGATTCACTCCCCTCTGGATTCACTCCGCGTGCCTCTGGATTCACTCCCCTCTGGATTCACTTCAAGTACCCCTCTGGATTCACTCCCCTCTGGATTCACTCCCCTCTGGATTCACTCCGCTTGCCTCTGGATTCACTCCCCTCTGGATTCACTCCGCGTGCCTCTGGATTCACTCCCCTCTGGATTCACTTCAAGTACCCCTGGATTCACTCCCCTCTGGATTCACTTCAAGTACCCCTGGATTCACTCCCCTCTGGATTCACTCCCCTCTGGATTCACTCCGCGTGCCTCTGGATTCACTTCAAGTACCCCTGGATTCACTCCCCTCTGGATTCACTTCAAGTACCCCTGGATTCACTCCCCTCTGGATTCACTTCAAGTACCCCTGGATTCACTCCCCTCTGGATTCACTCCGCGTGCCTCTGGATTCACTCCCCTCTGGATTCACTTCAAGTACCCCTGGATTCACTCCCCTCTGGATTCACTTCAAGTACCCCTGGATTCACTCCCCTCTGGATTCACTCCCCTCTGGATTCACTCCGCGTGCCTCTGGATTCACTCCCCTCTGGATTCACTTCAAGTACCCCTCTGGATTCACTCCCCTCTGGATTCACTTCAAGTACCCCTGGATTCACTCCCCTCTGGATTCACTCCGCGTGCCTCTGGATTCACTCCCCTCTGGATTCACTTCAAGTACCCCTGGATTCACTCCCCTCTGGATTCACTCCCCTCTGGATTCACTCCGCGTGCCTCTGGATTCACTCCCCTCTGGATTCACTTCAAGTACCCCTGGATTCACTCCCCTCTGGATTCACTCCCCTCTGGATTCACTCCGCGTGCCTCTGGATTCACTCCCCTCTGGATTCACTTCAAGTACCCCTCTGGATTCACTCCCCTCTGGATTCACTCCGCTTGCCTCTGGATTCACTCCCCTCTGGATTCACTCCGCGTGCCTCTGGATTCACTCCCCTCTGGATTCACTTCAAGTACCCCTGGATTCACTCCCCTCTGGATTCACTTCAAGTACCCCTGGATTCACTCCCCTCTGGATTCACTCCCCTCTGGATTCACTCCGCTTGCCTCTGGATTCACTCCCCTCTGGATTCACTCCGCGTGCCTCTGGATTCACTCCCCTCTGGATTCACTTCAAGTACCCCTGGATTCACTCCCCTCTGGATTCACTTCAAGTACCCCTGGATTCACTCCCCTCTGGATTCACTCCGCTTGCCTCTGGATTCACTCCCCTCTGGATTCACTTCAAGTACCCCTGGATTCACTCCCCTCTGGATTCACTCCGCTCGCCTCTGGATTCACTTCAAGTACCCCTGGATTCACTCCGTTCGCCTCTGGATTCGCTCCATTCTGGATTCACTCCGCTCGCCTCTGGATTCACTTCAAGTACCCCTGGATTCACTCCGCTCGCCTCTGGATTCGCTCCATTCTGGATTCACTCCGCTTGCCTCTGGATTCACTTCAAGTACCCCTGGATTCACTCCCCTCTGGATTCACTCCCCGTGCCCCTGGATTCACTCTGCTCTGGATTCACTCCGCTCGCCTCTGGATTCACTCCACTTTGGATTCACTCTGCTTGCCTCTGGATTCACTTCACGTACCCCTGGATTCACTCCACTCTGGATTCACTCTGCTCGCCTCTGGATTCACTCCATGTGCCCCTGGATTCACTCCGCTCACCCCTGGATTCACTCCGCTCGCCTCTGGATTCACTCCGCGTGCCCCTGGATTCACTCTGCTCTGGATTCACTCCGCTCGCCTCTGGATTCACTCCGCTCGCCCCTGGATTCACTCTGCTCTGGATTCACTCCGCTCGCCTCTGGATTCACTCCGCTCTGGATTCACTCCGCATGCCTGGTAGGGAGTGTGTGATTCTGCTGTATGGACGCTGTGTGGGGGTGCGTGCCTCAGTTTCCCTGGGCCCTGCCGCACTGTCTGGAGGAGGAGGGGGCAGCTGGGCAGGATTCACTGGGGAGGAACGTGCAGCCTCCCAGTCTTAGGACCAGGGGACAGCAGGTAACACCCTGGGCCCTGGGGGAAGGGGACAAAGGGGCAGGCGGGGCTGAAGGATCTGGGGGAAGGGTCAGTCCTAGTGGGGTTTGGAGAGAAGGGGCCTAGAATAGGAAAGGGGGGAAGGGCCGTGGCTGCTTTGGGTGCCTGTGCTGACATGGATCCTGTGCTACACTGTGTCCCGGGGAGCCAATAAACCTTCTACTCTACCTGCTGCCTGAGAGTCACGTCTGGCTGTGGATGAGGGTTCAGGGTCAGGGACCCCCCAACGTGCCGTGACAGACCCCGGCGCTCGGAGGCTGCAGACTGTATCGCTGATAGACCCTGTCTCTGACAATTCCCCGCGTCCGGTTACAGTCTGACCCTGTCACTCGGCCAGGGCTCCCTCCATTTCAGGGGGGCCACGAAATGCCGCGTGGGCCCAAGTCCGTCCCCTGAGAGAAGCCTAAATATCACATCAGCCCTGTGACCAGTGTCAGCCGCATGTCATCTCCGCCCCAAACGGGCCACGTCGGTGCAACGGGCTCTATGCCCAGGAACCTGTGTGGCACGGCGCTCATCACATTACCTGCCCTGCGGTCCCACGTCAGCCTCTCTGCTACCTGGCGTGGGAGCCATGTCAGGCGGCCAGGCATGTGGCCACCCAGATAGGCCTAGTCACCTGTCATACGCAGTGGCCCAAGCTTCACTTTCTCCCAGTCTGCCGGGTGCTCCCTGGGACCCCAAGACGCACTGAAAATTGGCAGAGCCTGCCCCAGCTCTTTTACAGGCTTGGGTGCACGTTATCTGGGGCTGGCACTCACCCACCAGAGATGCTCGTGGAGTAGAATGTGGTTGTCACTGTTCCAGGAGGAGACTACACCATTTCCCCCACGCGCAGAATGGAGATTGGTATTGAACACACCTTTATTTGTGCATGATTATCGATAATTCTACTATTTCCAGCTAGTAATGGATCCATATTATGGTCAGGGTTCCTTTTGTTCCTAATATATTAAAAAAAATCCTTCTAACCATCCTTAATTCTGCTGGCCATAGACCTCTTCTTGTGCCCTTGGCTTCCCTTATCCATTGTGTACAATTTCTAACATCCACATGACAAGAAATGTTAGAGCATCCCAATGATTTTTTCTTTGTTCCCCGAAGGAAGCAGGTCCCTCAGTTGTCAGATACTTCTGGGAGCTCTGAAAGGGGAGGGGGCGCAGGCCTGCGGGGCAGCAGAGATCACAGCACACTGAACAGGCCATCAGGGCAGGTGTTATGGGATGGTACCAGAAGCCAGCTCTGTAAAAATGAGACAAACAGCAGGGTCCACATGGGCTCCTTGTTGACAATAAAGCAGGAGAGGGGGGAGTTTTGCAGCAGACGCTGGATGTTTTCCCCACAAAGTCGCCTGCAGTGTTCGCGCTTGCTGCCCTCGTCCCAAAAGGCAGGTTGGGGGGCAGGGACCAGGCAGGCTGCGTGCCAAGGGCGGAAGGACCACACTGGCACAAGAGCAAAGGAGGATGAATTTCCGGGGTGCGGCTCCAGCCCAGACTCAGTGTGGTGCTGGGGGTTGGGGAGGGTGGCATGGAAGAGCCCTCTGAAGGGGTGAGGGGTCCCCCTTTGGTTTATGGCTCATGTTCCTATCAGCTCCTGCCTCAGCTGCCACTGCAGGGGTCAGTCTCCCCCCATGTACACTTTGGGTTTAATCCCCAGGGATGATGGAGCTGGGCAGGGTGAGCTTGGGCGCTTCTCAGGTGCTTGCTGCCCGAGACTTGGCTGTGGGAGTGCCACAGAGCCCCCCGCCCCCATTCTGCAGCAGTGGCACCGGGTGCGGATTCCTCTCCATCCCCACCGCAGCAGCCACCCTTGGGCAGGGTCATAATTTCCAGGTGTTAGTAGTGGGTGATTCAATCGTCAGAAACATAGATAGTTGGGTTTGTGATGACCGGGAGAACCGTATGGTCACTTGCCTGCCTGGTGCGAAGGTTGCGGATCTCTCGCGGCATCTAGATAGACTTATGTGTAGTGCTGGGGAGGAGCCAGTGGTCGTGGTACATGTAGGTACCAATGACGTAGGGAAGGGTAGGAGAGATGTCCTAGAGGCCAAATTTAGGCTGCTAGGAAAGAGACTGAAATCCAGGACCCCTATGGTGGCATTCTCGGAAATGCTTCCAGTTCCACGCACAGGGCCAGGTAGGCAGGCAGAGCTTCAGAGTCTCAATGCATGGATGAGACGATGGTGTAGGGAAGAGGGGTTTGGATTTATTAGGAACTGGGGACACTTTTGGGAGAGGGGGAGCCTATACAGGAAGGATGGGCTCCACCTAAACCAGGGTGGAACCAGACTGCTGGCACTAAACATTAAAAAGGCCGTGAGCAGGTTTTAAACTAAGAGGTAGGAGAAAGCCGATTGGTGCAGAGATGCACATAAATCGGATGGAGACTTCTCTTAGAGGAGAATCCATTGATAGAGATTCTCTAAGCTGTAGTCAGAAAGAGAGGAGGGGAGAGGGCAAACCATGGGCCAGAGCAGACAAACAACCGCATACAAAGGAATCCAATGCATCAGGGAAGGGCAGACAAATAAGCAGTGGCAAATTTTTAAAGTGCTTCTACACAAATGCTAGGAGTCTGACTAATAAGATGGGTGAACTAGAGTACCTCTTATTAAAGGAGGAGATTGACATAATAGGCATCACTGAAACCTGGTGGAATGAGGAAAATCTGTGGGACACAATCATACCGGAATATAAAATATATCGAAAGGATAGAGCACGCCGGGTGGGTGGGGGAGTGGTACTGTATGTGAAAGATAATGTAGAATCAAATGAAATAAAAATATTAAATGAATCAACATGTTCACTAGAATCGCTATGGATAGTAATTACATGCTCCAATAATAAGAAATTAGCAGTAGGGATATATTACCAACCACCTGACCAGGACAGCGATACTGACATTGAAATGCTGAGGGAGATTAGAGAGGCTACCAAAATAAAGAACTCTATAATAATGGGGGATTTTAATTATCCCCATATTGACTGGATACATGTCACCTCAGGAAGAGAAGCAGAGATAAAATTTCTCAATGGCTTAAATGACTGCTTCTTGGAGCAGCTGGTGCAGGAACCCACAAGGGGAGAGGCAATTCTCGATTTAGTCCTGAGTGGAGCGCAGGATCAGGTCCAGGAAATAACCGTTACAGGACCGCTTGGGAATAGTGACCATAATATAATAACATTCAACATTCCTGTGGTGGGTAGAACACCTCAGCAGTCCAGCACCCTGGCATTTAATTTCAAAAAGGGGAATTACACAAAAATGAGGCGGCTAGTTAAACAGAAATTAAAAGGCACAGTGACTAGAGCCAAATCCCTGCAAGCTGCATGGAAACTTTTTAAAGACACCATAATAGAGGCCCAACTTAAATGTATACCCCAAATTAAAAAACATAGCAAGAGACCTAAAAAAGTGTCACCGTGGCTTAACCACCATGTAAAAGAAGCAGTGAGGGACAAAAAGACGTCTTTTAAGAAGTGGAAGTCCAATCCTAGTGAGATAAATAGAAAGGAACATAAACACTGTCAAATCAAGTGTAAAAATGTAATAAGAAAAGCAAAAAAAGATTTTGAGGAACAGCTAGCCAAAAACTCAAAAAAAAATAACAAAATGTTTTTTAAGTACATTAGAAGCAGGAAGCCTGCTAAAAAACCTGTGGGTCCCCTAGACGATCGAACTATAAAAGGCGTAATCAAGGACGATAAAGCCATTGCGGAGAAACTAAATGATTTCTTTGCTTCGGTCTTCACGGCTGAGGACGTTGGGGAGATTCCCAAATCTGCACCGTCCTTTGTGGGTGATGAATCTGAGGAACTGTCCCGGATTGAAGTGTCATTAGAGGAGGTTTTGGAACAAATAGAAAAACTTAATGTCAACAAATCTCCAGGACCGGATGGCATTCATCCAAGGGTTCTAAAAGAACTGAAATGGGAAATTGCTGAACTATTATCTGTGGTTTGTAACCTATCCCTTAAATCGGCTTCCGTACCTAATGACTGGAAGGTAGCTAAGGTGACACCAATATTTTAAAAAGGCTCTAGAGGCGATCCGGGCAATTACAGACCGGTAAGTCTAACTTCAGTACCGGGCAAATTAGTTGAAACAATAGTAAAGAATAAAATTGTGAAGCATGTAGAAGAACATAATTTGTTGGACAAAAGTCAACATGGTTTCTGTAGAGGGAAATCCTGTCTTACTAATCTATTAGAGTTCTTTGAAGGGGTTAACAAACATGCAGACAAGGGGGATCCAGTAGATATAGTATACTTAGATTTTCAGAAAGCCTTTGACAAGGTCCCTCACCAAAGGCTCTTGTGTAAATTACATGGCCATGGGATAAGAGGGAAGGTCCTTTCTTGGCTTGAGAACTGGTTAAAAGACAGGAAACAAAGGGTAGGAATAAATGGTAAATTTTCAGAATGGAGAGGGGTAACTAGTGGTGTCCCCCAAGGGTCAGTCCTGGGCCCAATCCTGTTCAATTTATTCATAAATGATCTGGAGAAAGGGGTAAGCAGTGAGGTGGTAAAGTTTGCAGATGATACCAAACTGTTCAGGATAGTCAAGACAGAAGCAGACTGTGAGGGACTCCAAGAAGATCTCACCAAACTGAGTGATTGGGCAACAAAATGGCAAATGAAATTTAATGTGGATATGTGTAAAGTAATGCACATCGGGAAAAATAACCCCAACTATACGTACAGTATGATGGGGGCTAATTTGGCTACGACAAATCAGGAAAGAGATCTTGGAGTTATCGTGGATAGTTCTCTGAAAACTTCCACACAGTGTGCAGCGGCGGTCAAAAAGGCAAATAGGATGCGAGGAATTATTAAGAAAGGGATAGAAAATAAGACCCAGAATATATTACTGCCTCTGTATAAAACTGTGGTACGCCCACATCTTGAATACTGTGTACAGATGTGGTCTCCTCACCTCAAAAAAGATATTTTGGCCTTGGAAAGGGTTCAGAAAAGGGCAACTAAAATGATTAGGGGTTTGGAACGGGTCCCATATGAGGAGAGGCTGAAGAGACTGGGACTTTTCAGTTTAGAAAAGAGGAGACTGAGGGGGGATATGATAGAGGTATATAAAATCATGAGTGGTGTGGAGAGGGCCGATAAAGAGAAGTTATTTATTAGTTCCCTAAATAGAAGAACTAGAGGACACCAAATGAAATTAATGGGTAGCAGGTTTAAAACTAATAAAAGAAAGTTCTTCTTCACTCAGCGTGTAGTCAGCCTGTGGAACTCCTTGCCAGAGGAGGCTGTGAAGGCTAGGACTATAACAGAGTTTAAAGAGAAGCCAGATAATTCCATGGAGGTTAGGTCCATAAAAGGCTATTAGCCAGGGGATAAAATGGTGTCCCTGGCCTCTGTTTGTCAGAGGCTGGAGAGGGATGGCAGGAGACAAATTGCTTGATCATTGTCTTCAGTCCACCCTCTCTGGGGCACCTGGTGCTGGCCACTGTCGGCAGACAGGATACTGGGCTAGATGGACCTTTGGTCTGACCCAGTACGGCCGTTCTTATGTCCTTATGAGCACAGGCAGTGGCTTACGAGCCGGCTCCGGAACCTGCCAAGCCTGCCAGGTGCGGCCTGTCAGCATCTGCTGTACCCTCTCCATCCTGCGCCGGCCTGGGCAGCAGAGCACAAAGGGAGCTGCCCTGCGGGACTTGCAGGGCGTAGAACTGGGCCTGGGCTTCTCCCCAGCAGGGAGGGGGGTGCGCACCAGCTCCTGCCTTGGAGGCCTGCGGCTGCCTGTCCCGCCAAGCCCGTGGTGGCTGTGCAAACAGGAACACGCCCGGCAGCAGGGATCACTGCGGGGTGAGGAATTTTCCAACAATGAAGCCATCTCTGTGAGCGTCCCCGCTGCCCGGCACAGGGCTGGTCCAGAGAAGGGGGGTGGGGCTGGCTCAGAGAAGGGGGTGGGGCTGGTCCAGATCAGGGGCACAGGGCTGGTCCAGAGAAGGGGGGTGGGGCTGGCTCAGAGAAGGGGGTGGGGCTGGTCCAGATCAGGGGCACAGGGCTGGTCCAGAGAAGGAGGGTGGGGCTGGCTCAGAGAAGGGGGTGGGGCTGGTCCAGAGAAGGGGGTAGGCGATGGCCCAGAGAAGGAGGCAGGGCTGGTCCAGAGAAGGGGGGTGGGGCTGGCTCAGAGAAGGGGGTGGGGCTGGTCCAGATCAGGGGCACAGGGCTGGTCCAGAGAAGGGGGGTGGGGCTGGCTCAGAGAAGGGGGTGGGGCTGGTCCAGAGAAGGGGGTAGGCGATGGCCCAGAGAAGGAGGCAGGGCTGGTCCAGAGAAGGGGGGTGGGGCTGGTCCAGATCAGGGGCACAGGGCTGGTCCAGAGAAGGGGGTAGGCGATGGCCCAGAGAAGGAGGCAGGGCTGGTCCAGAGAAGGGGGCAGGGGCTGGCATAGAGACGGGGGCAGGGTTAGCACAGAGAAGGAGGTGGGGCTGGCCCAGAGAAGGGGGCGGGGCTGGCCCAGAGAAGGGGGCGGGGCTGCCACAGTGCATACAGAGGCAGGGGCTCAGGCCAGGTGAGATGAACAGCAGGTGCTATGGCTTCCTGCGCTCTGTGATGGGGCAGCACATGATTGAGATCAGTGCCGAGGGACCGGACCCAGCGCTGCGGGGGGGGCTGTCTGCCTTGTAACCCAGTGTTCCCGCCTGGCTGGGCCGTGCAATTCCCACTGACTCCCCCACATGTGGATTGGCCCAGACCCCTGGGCCCAGCCTGCACAGATAACAAGGCTCTTCCCAGGGGAGAGACAAAGGGAGGGAGGCTGGGACTGGCCCCACGCCGGGGGTAGGGCCAGGGAGTTGGGTGAGGCTCATCTGGGCTAGGGGGAGTGAGGCTGTTTTAGACCAAGGAAGGGGGTCAGGGGCCCGTGAACCCCTTTCCCCCCAGAGGAATAAGGCTGCCCTGTCTCCTGTGGTAACACTGACCCTAAGCTACGCTGTGTCCCTGAGAACCAATAAACCTTCTACTCTACTGGCCGCCTGAGAGTCACGGCTGGCTGCGGATGGGGGTGCAGGGTCGGGGACCCCCCCCCCGACACGCCATCACAATGACCAGGCCACTCAATGCCAAGTCCTGCCCATTACAGGATGCTCGGATGCCCCGGCCCCTGGCTGGCTCTGCTGCTCTTTGCTCCTGCTCAGGAGAGGGCGGGGGCCTGGCCCCCGGCTCAGCATGCAGCCGGGGCTGTGGGGGATGCCCCAGAGCCGCGCTGCGCATGGGGGTGGGAGCCGCAGGCGCAGAGCTGATGTCTGGATGGTCAGGACTGTTGCAGCCGCAGCCAGGAGTTGTGTGGTTGGGGGGCTGGGGTGGAGGACACAACACAAGGAGTGTGTGAGGGGTGTTTGCCTGTCTCTTGTTGGGTCCTGGAGCACCCCTACCCAAGGGGCCCCCTGTTCTGGCCCCCCAGCACAGGCCGTGGCAGCCACCCATGGTCAACAGCTGCATACAGATGGAGTAGAGCTCCGGGCTGCCGTGGGGCTGGGGAGACAGGGCGGGGCAGGGATCTGCTGGGAACTGCAGTTGAGCCGGGGGGCTGGCATGGGAGCTGGGCAGCCCCAGGGAGTGTGACGTAGTGGGGGGTACCTTGCTGGTTGCTATGCTGGGCAGTGGGCTGTGAGTGACCTCCGCTGGCTGCTGTCTGTAGCACGGCCCAGCAGGGCAGGGGATGAGTCATTATGCAAGGGGGCTTCGAAACTCGTCAGACAGGTATCTCCCATGGAGCGGAACAATCGGAAGGAAGGGGGCGAGGCCAGACCTGGCTGGGGGCAGGGCTGGAAGGGAGGGAGTTAGTTTCTGTCTGGGATCATGGAGGAGACGGCCTAGGGAAAGGGGCTGGAATTTAGGGGCCCAGTCTCCCCCATCTCAAGGGGGGCTGAGGCATCCTAGGCCCAGTTCCTGTAACCAGATGACATCTGTGCTGTATCCTGGAGAAGCAATAAACTCCCTCTATTCTATTGGCTGGTGGAGTCTGTCCGTGCCATTACGGGGGTGCAGGAGATGGAAAAACCTCAACACACCGCCACAGGGAGTCAGTGCTCCGGGCAGCTCCGGGCCCCAGGGAATCAGTGCTCCGGGCAGCTCCGGGCCCCAGGGAGTCAGTGCTCCGGGCAGCTCCGGGCCCCAGGGAGTCAGTGCTCCGGGCAGCTCCGGGCCCCAGGGAATCAGTGCTCCGGGCAGCCCCAAGCCCCAGGGAGTCACTGCTCTGGGCAGCCCCAGGGAGTCAGTGCTCCGGGCAGCCCCAGGCCCCAGGGAGTCAGTGCTCCGGGCAGCCCCAGGCCCCAGGGAGTCAGTGCTCCGGGCAGCCCCAAGCCCAGGGAGTCAGTGCTCCGGGCAGCCCCAAGCCCCAGGGAGTCAGTGCTCCGGGCAACCCCAGGCCCCAGGGAGTCAGTGCTCCGGGCAGCCCCAGGCCCCAGGGAGTCACTGCTCTGGGCAGCCCCAGGGAGTCAGTGCTCCGGGCAGCCCCAAGCCCCAGGGAGTCAGTGCTCCGGGCAGCCCCAAGCCCCAGGGAGTCAGTGCTCCGGGCAGCCCCAGGGAGTCAGTGCTCCGGGCAACCCCAGGCCCCAGGGAGTCAGTGCTCCGGGCAGCCCCAGGCCCCAGGGAGTCACTGCTCTGGGCAGCCCCAGGGAGTCAGTGCTCCGGGCAGCCCCAGGCCCCAGGGAGTCAGTGCTCCGGGCAGCCCCAGGCCCCAGGGAGTCAGTGCTCCGGGCAGCCCCAGGCCCCAGGGAGTCACTGCTCTGGGCAGCCCCAGGGAGTCAGTGCTCCGGGCAGCCCCAGGCCCCAGGGAGTCAGTGCTCCGGGCAGCCCCAAGCCCAGGGAGTCAGTGCTCCGGGCAGCCCCAAGCCCCAGGGAGTCAGTGCTCCGGGCAACCCCAGGCCCCAGGGAGTCAGTGCTCCGGGCAGCCCCAGGCCCCAGGGAGTCACTGCTCTGGGCAGCCCCAGGGAGTCAGTGCTCCGGGCAGCCCCAAGCCCCAGGGAGTCAGTGCTCCGGGCAGCCCCAAGCCCCAGGGAGTCAGTGCTCCGGGCAGCCCCAAGCCCCAGGGAGTCAGTGCTCCGGGCAACCCCAGGCCCCAGGGAGTCAGTGCTCCGGGCAGCCCCAGGCCCCAGGGAGTCACTGCTCTGGGCAGCCCCAGGGAGTCAGTGCTCCGGGCAGCCCCAGGCCCCAGGGAGTCACTGCTCTGGGCAGCCCCAGGGAGTCAGTGCTCCGGGCAGCCCCAGGCCCCAGGGAGTCACTGCTCAGGGCAGCCCCAGGGAGTCAGTGCTCCGGGCAGCCCCAGGCCCCAGGGAGTCAGTGCTCCGGGCAGCCCCAAGCCCAGGGAGTCAGTGCTCCGGGCAGCCCCAAGCCCCAGGGAGTCAGTGCTCCGGGCAACCCCAGGCCCCAGGGAGTCAGTGCTCCGGGCAGCCCCAGGCCCCAGGGAGTCACTGCTCTGGGCAGCCCCAGGGAGTCAGTGCTCCGGGCAGCCCCAAGCCCCAGGGAGTCAGTGCTCCGGGCAGCCCCAGGGAGTCAGTGCTCCGGGCAGCCCCAGGCCCCAGGGAGTCAGTGCTCCGGGCAGCCCCAAGCCCCAGGGAGTCAGTGCTCCGGGCAGCCCCAAGCCCCAGGGAGTCAGTGCTCCGGGCAGCCCCAGGGAGTCAGTGCTCCGGGCAGCCCCAAGCCCCAGGGAGTCAGTGCTCCGGGCAGCCCCAGGGAGTCAGTGCTCCGGGCAGCCCCAGGCCCCAGGGAGTCAGTGCTCGGGGCTGCCTGGGGGCTGGGCAGACGCGGCGGGGCAGGGATCGGCCGGGAGCTGCGGTTGAGCTGGGGGCTGGCGTGGGAGCCGAGCAGGCCCAGGCCGTGAGGTGCAGCCCTGCCCCTTCCCCCCACCGGCGGGACTCTCAGCAATGTTTGCCTTGGCAACAGGGTGAGCAAGAGCCGCTGAGCGCGTCGGCACCACCCCGCTCCTGGATGTGTCAGTCCCTGCCCCTGGCAGCCTCTGGGCAGCGCCCGTGTGAGCAGAGCAGCCTGGCCAGGGCGTGGGCACTGCCACTCCCCCGTCGCTGGCCCAGTCACGCGCTGCAGCGCCAGGAGCCGGCCGGGGGGGGCAATGTACTGTCTGTGCCCAGCCCAGGGCTTGGTGGGGTGCCCAGTGCCGGCCCTGAGGCTCGCTGGGCATGCCTCTGGCCGCAGCTCAGGGGCAGCATGCCGGGCAGATGGCTCATGCTGGCGGGCGAGGGGCAGACACAGGCACTCGGGGCCGATAGAAAACTCTGCGCTTTATTGTCCCTGGCGGCGGCTCCACAGTCAGCGCCGTGGCCCTGGCTGGCGGCGATGGAGAAGAGGCCCCAGGTGAAGCGGGTGGGGCCCTGCTGCAGGCAGGGGCAGGGGCACAAGCCACTGTGGGTGCAGCAGGGCACTGGAGGGGGACCCGTTGAGCAGGGCTGGGGGTGGGGCCCAAGGGGGCAGAGGGAGGGGGTTTAGCACCAGGAATGGGCCCCACAGCTGGGCTGGGATCCAGGCTCTGCCTGCACCTGCCCCATGTCTGACCAGAGCCCAGGCTGCAGCTCTGGGGTGCTGACCCCCCCGCCCCCCCCCCGCAGGAGCTGAGACTGCTACCGGGAGGGGTCACACAGCAGCTTCAGTGAGGGTAGGAACACAGGCCCCAGCCTCCTGGCAGGGGCACTAGGGGAGGGTGGGACGCTGGACGGGGGCGCCCAGCAGGGGGTACTGGGGGGGGCAGGGCAGCAGCACAGGCTGGTGGGGGACTCCCAGCAGGAGGTGCGGGACCAGGGCAGGAGCTGCCAGCAGGGGCACAGAAGACGCACTGGTGACACGGGCTGGCCCTTTGTGACGTAGTGGGGACAGTGCTGGCTCCTGCGGTCAAGGTATTCGCTCCATTTGCTTTGTTGCCTTCTACGTGGTTCTACCGGCCGCTGCTGTTCTGGAGTAACAGTGTGTGCGTGTGTGTGTGTGTGTGTGTCCTCCGCTGTTCTGGAGTAACTCTGTGTGTGTGTGTGTGTGTGTCCTCCGCTGTTCTGGAGTAACTCTGTGTGTGTGTGTGTGTGTGTGTGTGTCCTCCGCTGTTCTGGAGTAACAGGGTGTGTGTGTGTGTGTGTCCCCTCTGCTGTTCTGGAGTAACTCTGTGTGTGTGTGTGTGTGTGTGTGTGCACGTGTCTTCCGCTGTTCTTGAGTAACAGTGTGTGTGTGTGCGTGTGTGTGTGTCCTCTGCTGTTCTGGAGTAACAGGGTGTGTGTGTGTGTGCGTGTGTGTGTGTGTCCTCTGCTGTTCTGGAGTAACTCTGTGTGTGCGTGTGTGTGTGTGTGTGTGCGTGTGTGCCTGCGCCTCAGTTTCCCTGGGCACTGCAGCGCTATCTGCATGGGGGGCTGGGTGTGACTCACTGGGGAAGTCTGTTCAGCCGCTCACAGGCCTGAGGCCCAGGTGACAGCAGATCACACCTGGCCTGGGAAGCTGGACAAAGCAGGGGGCAGGGCTGCCTGGGGGCTGGGACCGGTTGCTGGGGGTGTGAGTTCAGTTTTCAGCTGGCTCAGGGAGGAGGAAGCCGAGCTGGCTTGGGGGGCAGCGAGGGGCAGGGCCCTGGCTCTGGGCCCCCCCATCCCGAGACGGGCTGGGCTGGCGGCTCCTGGTTCCTGTCACAAGTCTGAGCTACGCCGTGTCCCTGGGCCCCAACAGACCTTCTCCTCTACCTGCCGCCTGAGACTCCTGCCTGGCTGCGAGTGGGGGGCAGGGCCCGGTGGCTCCCCCACACCCCGTGACACCCCCTCCCCCCAGGCGCCCTGTCTGCCCTGGCACATCACCCCTCCGGCACCCCGCCAGCACATCACCCCTCCCCCTGGCACCCCCTGGCACATCACCCCTCCCCCGGTGCCCCCCGGCACATCACCCCTCCGGCACCCCCCAGCACATCACCCCTCCCCCTGGCACATCACCCCTCCCCCTGGCACCCCCTGGCACATCACCCCTCCGGCACCCCCCAGCACATCACCCCTCCCCCTGGCACCCCCCGGCACATCACCCCTCCACCGGCACATCACCCCCCCCCCAGCACATCACCCCCCCCGGGCACCCCCTGGCACATCACCCCCCCGGCACGTCCCCCCTCCCGGCACATCACCCCTCCGGCACCCCCCAGCACATCACCCCTCCCCCTGGCACATCACCCCTCCCCCGGTGCCCCCCGGCACATCACCCCCCCCGGCACATCACCCCCCCGGCACGTCCCCCCCCCCGGCACATCACCCCTCCGGCACCCCCCAGCACATCACCCCTCCCCCTGGCACCCCCTGGCACATCACCCCCCCGGCACCCCCTGCTGAGCTCAGACACTTCAGGGCTGGGCGAGGGCCCAGGCTAGCTCCCAGTGCAGGGGGCCGGGGGTGCCTCTGTCATCACCCTGAGTCATCTCCTGAGGCGCCGGGGTAGTTCCCAACTGCCCGCAGGGGGGCACAATCTGGGGTGTCCACAGGGAGGTTTGCATATCTCCTGGCGCCAGGCCCAGCAGAAGGACAGATGGACACAGCAGAGCCCTTTGTGCAGGACAAGTGGGGGATGGACAGAGCCTGCAGCAGAGCATGTGTATGTGCATCCCCCCGAGGTACACATGCAGGTACACACACACGCTGAGGTACACACAGAGGCACACTCCCTCCCTGAAGTACACAGACACGCACACGCACCCCCTAACGTATGCAAACAGGTACACACAGACCCGCCGAGGTACACACCCAGGCACATGCACACCCGAGGTACACATGCAGGTACACACACACACACTGAGGTACACACAGAGGCACACTCCCTCCCTGAAGTACACAGACACGCACACGCACCCCCTAACGTATGCAAACAGGTACACACAGACCCGCCGAGGTACACACCCAGGCACATGCACACCCGAGGTACACATGCAGGTACACACACACACGCTGAGGTACACACAGAGGCACACTCCCTCCCTGAAGTACACAGACACGCACACGCACCCCCTAACGTATGCAAACAGGTACACACAGACCTGCCGAGGTACACACCCAGGCACATGCACACATGCAGGTACACACACACACGCCGAGGTACACACCCAGGCACATGCACACCCGAGGTACACATGCAGCCACACACACACACGCCGAGGTACACACCCAGGCACATGCACACCCGAGGTACACATGCAGGTACACACACACACACACGCCGAGGTACACCCCCAGGCACATGCACACCCGAGGTACACATGCAGGTACACGCCGAGGTACACACCCAGGCACATGCACACCCGAGGTACACATGCAGCCACACACACACACACTGAGGTACACACCCAGGCACATGCACACCCGAGGTACACATGCAGGTACACACACACACGCCGAGGTACACACCCAGGCACATGCACACCCGAGGTACACATGCAGCCACACACACACACACTGAGGTACACACCCAGGCACATGCACACCCGAGGTACACATGCAGCCACACACACACACGCCGAGGTACACACCCAGGCACATGCACACCCGAGGTACACATGCAGGTACACACACACACACACGCCGAGGTACACCCCCAGGCACATGCACACCCGAGGTACACATGCAGGTACACGCCGAGGTACACACCCAGGCACATGCACACCCGAGGTACACATGCAGCCACACACACACACGCCGAGGTACACACCCAGGCACATGCACACCCGAGGTACACATGCAGGTACACACACACACGCCGAGGTACACACCCAGGCACATGCACACCCGAGGTACACATGCAGCCACACACACACACACTGAGGTACACACCCAGGCACATGCACACCCGAGGTACACATGCAGGTACACACACACACACACACACGCCGAGGTACACACCCAGGCACATGCACACCCGAGGTACACATGCAGGTACACGCTGAGGTACACACCCAGGCACATGCACACCCGAGGTACACATGCAGCCACACACACACACGCCGAGGTACACACCCAGGCACATGCACACCCGAGGTACACATGCAGGTACACACACACACGCCGAGGTACACACCCAGGCACATGCACACCCGAGGTACACATGCAGCCACACACACACACGCCGAGGTACACACCCAGGCACATGCACACCCGAGGTACACATGCAGGTACACACACACACGCCGAGGTACACACCCAGGCACATGCACACCCGAGGTACACATGCAGCCCCACACACACACACAGATCTGTGATGCAGGTGCAGCTCCCTGAGCTACACACATAAAGACACCCCCCACCTACGGCACACACGCAGATAAATGCACATCCACCCAACGTACACATTCCGGGACATCCCCCCAGAGGTACAGGTGGCACAGTGGGGGGGCTGTCTGCTCTGTAACCCAGGGTCCCTGTCACGTTATTGGATTTTGAGGGGAGCAGCCAGGTCACTGCTGCACCCACGGGGGGGGGGGTTTGCCCCAAAAGTGGGTACAAAGGGGGCCATGTGAGGTGTCAAACAAAAGCTTACTTTCTACTGATCCTGTATGTGCTCTTCATATACCTGTATGATGTCTGTGTGTGGAGTTATAAGCATGTATCCTGTGTGGATACTGAATACTTCTCTGTTTGTGGCTGAGAATAGACAAAGAATGCTCAGCCTATGGACATGCTAATGAGCAAGTCTTCAGGGAACAGTGGATCTCTGGAGGCCAAAGACACGCCTGGCCACTGGCCATGTGACTCTAGCCAGCTTGGAAGAAACCAGGAAAGAGGTATAAATATGCCATGTGGCCGACTCCATGTTGGTCTCCAGATCTGCTCCTGACCCCAGATGCGGCCTTGGAGGGATTCACGAGCCGGGAAGAACTGTGGACCCTCCTGGCATAGGATGTGCACCAAGGACTTTTAAGCCAGCAGCTGTAACATCTCTGCTGCGAGCCTGCATCGAGAACTGGCAGATTCGATGCATGTAACGTATGATACTTTAACAACCTCACTCTCATGCTTTTCTTTCTGGTAGTAATAAACCTTTAGATGGTAGATTCTGAAGGACTGGCTCAGCGTGGTTTGTGGGTAAGATCCAGAGTGTAAATTGACCTGGGATCTGTGGCTGGTTTCTTGGAACCAGACAGAACTTGTTCGGGGAAGGTGAGGTTGGGTTCTAAGACCCCTCACCTGTGTATGAGGCCCGGGGCCATCTGGGGCACGGATATTGCTGGGGTGTCGGAGGGGTTTTGCTCATGAGGCTTCAGGCAGGCAGCTGAACGCTCGGTGGGACTGGTGTGTGACCTGTTTGGGAAGGTCTCCAGTCTGGGGGCTAGAGAGAGCCCTGAATTTGAGCAATTCGCCCTGAGCGGACGCCCTCAGCTGTGACCAGACCCAGCCTGGTCTGTCACAGTCCCCCTGCGCTGCGATGTGTGATTCCCACTGACTCACCCACATGTGTATTAACCCAGACACCTAGGCCCAGCCTGAGGAGATAACAGGGGATTCTCAGGGGGAGAGACAAAGGGAGGGAGGCGGAGAGCAACACGAGGCTTCGAGGGAAGGGTCAGTTGCTGGCTGGGGAACATGAAGGAGTCAGCCTAAACTGAGGGCTGGAGGTTGAGGGGGGTGATGGACCCCCCCTACCCCAAGGGGTCTGAGGCATCCTGGCCCAGACTCCTGTAGCCACATCACGTCTAGGCTGTGCTGTAGCTTGGAGGAGCAATAAACCCTCTATTCTACTGGTTGGCAGAGACTGTTCTGGCTGCTACGGGGCTGCAGGATTTGGAGGAACCCCGACTCGGTGTCACAGTACACGTACAGATAACCTCCCAAGGTGCACGCAGGGACACACACACACACCTGAGATACACCCACAGGGACACCCCTCTGAGGGTATGTCTACACTGCCACCCTAGTTCGAACTAGGGTGGCTAATGTAGGCATTCGAACTTGCAAATGAAGCCCGGGATTTAAATATCCCGGGCTTTATTTGCATGTTCCCGGGCGCCGCCATTTTTAAATGCCCCGTAGTCCGAACTCCCTGCCCGTGGCTACATGCAGCACGGACTCGGTAGTTCGAATTAAAGCTCCTAATTTGAACTACTGTTACTCCTCATTGCAGGAGGAGTAACGGTAGTTCGAATTAGGAGCTTTAATCCCCAAGGTGCACCCACAGGGACACAAACATCTCAAGGTACACATGCAGGTACCCCCCCAAGGTACATACTCAAGGACACACACACCTTGAGGTACACACGGAGGTAACCTCCCTGCAGTACATGTGCAGGTACCCTCCCAAAGGTACAAACGCAGGGACACACACACATACTTCGAGGTACACACACAAGGTACACATGCAGGGACACGCACATCCCTCCTGGTACACATGCAGGGACACACATGCCCCTCCAGGTACACACGCAGGGACATGCACGTCCCTCCAGGTATACATGCAGGGACACGCACGCCCCTCAAAGTACACATGCAGGTACACACACATGCCCCTCCAGGTACACATGCAGGTACACACATACGCCCATTGAGGTACAGACGCAGGGACATGCATGCCCCTCCAGGTACACGCTCAGGGACACACACATGCCCCTCCAGGTACACACGCAGGGACATACATGCCCCTCCAGGTACACATGCAGGTACACACACACGCCCATCGAGATACACACGCAGGGACACGCACACCCCTCCAGGTACACACACAGGGACACACACGCCCCTCCAGGTACACATGCAGGGACACACACACAGCTCTCTGCTGCAGGGTCTGGCCTGGTTCTTCCATCCTCTCTAGCCCCATGACCCTGGGGCGAGCACACCTGAGCGGGGCAGGCGCCTGCCAGTCCGGGGGCTGGGTGCCACTCCCAGAAGGGCAGGTGGGGTGGTCTGCAGCTATCAGGCAGGGGGGTCTTCGAGGGTCTCTGGAGGCAAGGCAGAGAGAGGGCCTGACCCACAAGCAGCGCTGGCCGTGGGCTGGGACCCCTGGTCCTCCAGGAAGTTCTCCTGGGCCAGGCTGCAGGCGTCTGGTCCTGGGCTCTCCCCGGGGCGCACAGAGAAGCTTGGCTCAGCCGCGTCCGCCAGGAGGGAGCTGCGGGGCCGGGGGCACCGGTCTCCGGAGCGCGTCCGCCGCAGGACAGCCTGGGGGCAGAGACAGGTGGTTGCTCCGGGCCATGTCGGCAGGGAAGGACCCGCTGCAGGCCCGGGGGGGGGGGGGGGGGGCGGGGACCCTGGGCACAGGCTGCCGTGGGTCCCTCTGCCCTGGTGCCTGCCCCCAGAGGTGCCTACCTTCCTGGTCAGCGGGCTGCTGGGGGCCGAGGCACTGCTGTAGAGGCTGAGGCTGGAGTTGGAGCGGCTGGGAGACAGTCCTTTGGAGGGGGGCGTGGACGGGCTGCTGGCACCGGCGGCCCCACAGGCGTCTGGGGACAGGTATTTCTCATTGATCTTCACGTTGGTCCGTCCCTTCACTGCTCAGGAGACAAGCAGGTGAGCGACAGGCGGGCCGGCCGCATGGAGCCTATGGGCAGGGGCCTGCAGCCAGGCAGGGAGCCGGGCAGGGCAGGCCTCCCCGGGGCTAGCTCTGGGCAGCCACAGCCGCACAGATCATTTCTGGCAGCCAGCTCGGCTAGAGCTGGGCTGCAGCTTTCACGAGCCAGCAAGGTCGAGGGGGTAGAATGCGGGACTGGGAACCAGGGTTCCTGGGCTCTGTGCCTCGGAAGGGAGCGGGGCCTCATGGTTAGAGCAGAGGGAATACAGGAGGGGCTGGGAGCCAGGGCTCCTGGCCTCTGTGCCTGGGAGGGGAATGGGGTGTAGTGGTTGGAGCAGGGGGATTCCTGAGTTCTGTGCCTAGGATAGGAAGTGGTGCTTAATGGTTAGAGTAGAGGGCATATAGAGTGGGGGAACTAGGAGTCCTGGGTTCTGTGCCACAGATTGGGTTAGGAAGTGAGGCCTAATGGTTAGAGCTGGACGAAAGGGGAGCTGGAGCCCAGAGTCCTGAGTTCTGTGCCAGGGATGAGATAGGAAGTGAGGCCTAATGATTAGAGCAGAGGGAATATTAGGGGGAGCTGGGAGCCAGGAGCCCTGGGTTCTGTGCCAGGGAAGGGAGTGGAGCCTACTGGTTAGAGGAGAGGCTGGGGGTGCTAGAGCTCCTTGGTTTGGTTGCTAGTTTGGCTACAGATGCCCCAATGTGAGCTTGTGGAGCGGCAGCTGGGGTTCGTCAGCACAAAATGAGCTTGCAGCAAATGGGTGCATCTCCCTGTAGCTGTGGGCAGGAGATATCTGCCCCCCACTCGCGCCCTTCCCATCCCGCAGCTGGGGGCGACCCCTGCTGGCTGGCACAGCAAAGGGCAGGCAGCTGTTCAGCCAGCCCCCCTCCCCTGCTGCTCCCTGGGGGTTCAGTCCTGCAAGCAGTTCTGCTGGGCTGGGGACTGGGCAGGGTGAGCTGTGGGTTAGCAGTGGGGCGGGAGAGGGGCCCTGGGGCGGGCGAGGGTCTTGAGTGGGGCAGTGGGGCGGGCGAGGGGCCCTGGGGCGGGCGAGGGTCTGGAGTGGGGCAGTGGGGCTCTGGGGTGGGTGAGGGTCGACAGTGGGGCAGTGGGGCCCTGGAGCGGGCGAGGGACCCTGGGGCGGGCGAGGGTCTGGCGTGGGGCTCTGGGGCAGGCGAGGGTCTGGAGTGGGGCAGTGGGGTGGGCGAGGGGCCCTGGAGCGGGCGAGGGTCTGGAGTGGGGCAGTGGGGCAGGCGAGGGTCTGGAGTGGGGCAGAGGGGCGGGTGAGGGGCAGTCGGGCGGGCGAGGGTCTGGAGTGGGGCAGAGGGGCGGGTGAGGGGCAGTGGAGCGGGTGAGGGGCAGTTGGGCGGGCGAGGGTCTGGAGTGGGGCAGTGGGGCAGGTGAGGGGCCCTGGGGCGGGCGAGGATCTGGAGTGGGGCAGTGGGGCAGGTGAGGGGCCCTGGGGCGGGCGAGGGTCTGGAGTGGGGCAGTGGGGTGGGTGAGGGGCCCTGGGGCGGGCGAGGGTCTGGAGTGGGGCAGTGGTGTGGCCGAGGGGCCCTGGGGCAGGTGAGGGGCAGTGGGGCGGGTGAGGGTCCCTGGGGTGGGCGAGGGTCTGGAGTGGGGCAGTGGGGCGGGTGAGGGGCCCTGGGGCGGGCGAGGGTCTGGAATGGGGCAGTGGGGCGGGTGAGGGGCCCTGGGGCGGGCGAGGGTCTGGAGTGGGGCAGTGGTGCGGGCAAGGGGACCTGGGGCGGGTGAGGGGCAGTGGGGTGTGTGAGGGGCCCTGGGGAGGGCGAGGGTCTGGAGTGGGGCAGTGGGGCGGGTGAGGAGCAGTGGGGTGGATGAGGGTCTCGAGTGGGGCAGTGGGGCGGGTGAGGGGCCCTGTGGCAGACGAGGGTCTGGAGTGGGGCAGTGGGGCTCTGGGGTGGGTGAGGGTCTAGAGTGGGGCAGTGGGGCCCTGGGGCGGGCGAGGGACCCTGGGGCGGGCGAGGGTCTGGAGTGGGGCTCTAGGGCAGGCGAGGGACCCTAGGGCGGGCGAGGGTCTGGAGTGGGGCAGTGGGGCGGGTGAGGGGCCCTGGGGCGGGCGAGGGTGTGGAGTGGGGCAGAGGGGCGGGTGAGGGGCCGTGGGGCGGGCGAGGGTCTGGAGTGGGGCAGTGGTGTGGCCGAGGGGCCCTGGGGCAGGTGAGGGGCAGTGGGGCGGGTGAGGGTCCCTGGGGTGGGCGAGGGTCTGGAGTGGGGCAGTGGGGCGGGTGAGGGGCCCTGGGGCGGGCGAGGGTCTGGAATGGGGCAGTGGGGGCGGGTGAGGGGCCCTGGGGCGGGCGAGGGTCTGGAGTGGGGCAGTGGGTGCGGGCAAGGGGACCTGGGGCGGGTGAGGGGCAGTGGGGTGTGTGAGGGGCCCTGGGGAGGGCGAGGGTCTGGAGTGGGGCAGTGGGGCGGGTGAGGAGCAGTGGGGTGGATGAGGGTCTCGAGTGGGGCAGTGGGGCGGGTGAGGGGCCCTGTGGCAGACGAGGGTCTGGAGTGGGGCAGTGGGGCTCTGGGGTGGGTGAGGGTCTAGAGTGGGGCAGTGGGCCCTGGGGCGGGCGAGGGACCCTGGGGCGGGCGAGGGTCTGGAGTGGGGCTCTAGGGCAGGCGAGGGACCCTAGGGCGGGCGAGGGTCTGGAGTGGGGCAGTGGGGCGGGTGAGGGGCCCTGGGGCGGGCGAGGGTGTGGAGTGGGGCAGAGGGGCGGGTGAGGGGCCGTGGGGCGGGCGAGGGTCCCTGGGGCGGGCGAGGGTCTGGAGTGGGGCAGTGGGGCGGGTGAGGGGCAGTGGGGCGGGTGAGGGGCCCTGGGGCGGGCAAGGGTCTGGAGTGGGGCAGTGGGGCGGGTGAGGGGCCCTGGGGCGGGCAAGGGTCTGGAGTGGGGCAGTGGGGCGGGTGAGGGGCCCTGGGGCGGGTGAGGGTCTGGAGTGGGGCAGTGGGGCGGGTGAGGGGCCCTGGGGCAGGCGAGGGTCTGGAGTGGGGCAGTGGTGCAGGCGAGGGGGCCTGGGGTGGGTGAGGGGCAGTGGGGCGGGTGAGGGGCCCTGGGGAGGGCGAGGGTCTGGAGTGGGGCAGTGGGGCGGGTGAGGGGCAGTGGGGCGGATGAGGGGCCCTGGGGCGGGCGAGGGTCTGGAGTGGGGCAGTGGGGCAGGCGAGGGTCTGGAGTGGGGCAGTGGGGCGGGTGAGGGGCCCTGGGGCGGGCGAGGGTCTGGAGTGGGGCAGTGCAGCGGGCGAGGGGCCCTGGGGCGGGCGAGGGTCTGGAGTGGGGCAGTGGAGTGGACGAGGGGCCCCGGGGCGGGCGAGGGTCTGGAGCGGGGCAGTGGGGCAGGCAAGGGTCTGGAGTGGGGCAGTGGAGCGGGCGAGGGGCCCTGGGGCGGGCGAGGGTCTGGAGCGGGGCAGTGGGGCAGGCAAGGGTCTGGAGTGGGGCAGTGGAGCGGGCGAGGGGCCCTGGGGCGGGCGAGGGTCTGGAGCGGGGCAGTGGGGCAGGCAAGGGTCTGATGGGCAGTGGAGCGGGCAGGGGCCCTGGGGCGGGCGAGGGTCTGGAGTGGGGCAGTGGGGCGGGCGAGGGTCTGGGGGGGCAGGCTGGAGCGGGCGAGGGCCTGGGGTCGGGCGAGGGTCTGGAGTGGGGCAGTGGGGCGGGCGAGGGTCTGGAGTGGGGCAGTGGAGCGGGCGAGGGGCCCTGGGGCGGGCGAGGGTCTGGAGCGGGGCAGTGGGGCGGGCGAGGGTCTGGAGCGGGGCAGTGGGGCGGGCGAGGGTCTGGAGTGGGGCAGTGGAGCGGGCGAGGGGCCCTGGGGCGGGCGAGGGTCTGGAGTGGGGCCGTGGGGCGGGCGAGGGTCTGGAGTGGGGCAGTGGGCGGGCGAGGGGCCTGGGGCAGGGCGAGGGTCTGGAGTGGGGCCCTGGGGCGGGCGAGGGTTCTGGAGCGGGGCAGTGGGCAGGCGAGGGTCTGGAGTGGGGCCCTGGGGCGGGCGAGGGTTCTGGAGTGGGGCAGTGGAGCGGGCGAGGGGCCCTGGGGCAGTGAGGGTCTGGAGTGGGGCAGTGGAGCGGGCGAGGGGCCCTGGGGCGGGCGAGGATCTGGAGTGGGCCCTGGGGCGGGCGAGGGTCTGGAGTGGGGCCGTGGGTGGGCGAGGGTCTGGAGTGGGGCAGTGGAGCGGGCGAGGGGCCCTGGGGCGGGCGAGGATCTGGAGCGGGGCGTGGGGCGAGGCAAGGGTCTGGAGTCGGGGCAGTGGGGCGAGGCGAGGGTCTGGAGTGGGGCCGTGGGGCGGGCGAGGGTCTGGAGTGGGGCAGTGGAGGCGGGCGAGGGCCTGGAGGTGGGCGCAGGATCTGGAGCGGGGCGAGGGGCGGGCGAGGGTCTGGAGTGGGGCGAGTGGAGCGGGCGAGTGGGCCCTGGGGCGGGCGAGGGTCTGGAGTGGGGCAGTGGAGGCGGGCGAGGGGCCCTGGGGCGGGCGAGGGTATGGAGCGGGGCAGTGGGGCAGGCGAGGGTCTGGAGTGGGGCAGTGGGGCGGGTGAGGGGCCCTGGGGCAGGCGAGGGTCTGGAGTGGGGCAGTGGAGCGGGCGAGGGGCCCTGGGGCGGGCGAGGGTCTGGAGTGGGGCCCTGGGGCGGGCGAGGGTCTGGAGTGGGGCAGTGGGGCGGGCGAGGGTCTGGAGTGGGGCAGTGGAGCGGGCGAGGGGCCCTGGGGCGGGCGAGGGTCTGGAGCGGGGCAGTGGGGCGGGCGAGGGTCTGGAGCGGGGCAGTGGGGCGGGCGAGGGTCTGGAGTGGGGCAGTGGAGCGGGCGAGGGGCCCTGGGGTGGGCGAGGATCTGGAGTGGGGCCCTGGGGCGGGCGAGGGTCTGGAGTGGGGCAGTGGAGCGGGCGAGGGGCCCTGGGGCGGGCGAGGGTCTGGAGTGGGGCCCTGGGGCAGGCGAGGGTCTGGAGTGGGGCAGTGGGGCGGGTGAGGGGCCCTGGGGTGGGCGAGGGTCTGGAGTGGGGCAGTGGGGCAGGCGAGGGTCTGGAGTGGGGCAGTGGGGCGGGTGAGGGGCCCTGGGGCAGGCGAGGGTCTGGAGTGGGGCAGTGGAGCGGGCGAGGGTCTGGAGTGGGGCCCTGGGGCGGGCGAGGGTCTGGAGTGGGGCAGTGGGGCGGGTGAGGGGCCGTGGGGCGGGCGAGGGTCTGGAGTGGGGCAGTGGGGCAGGCGAGGGTCTGGAGTGGGGCAGTGGGGCGGGTGAGGGGCCCTGGGGCAGGCGAGGGTCTGGAGTGGGGCAGTGGAGCGGGCGAGGGGCCCTGGGGTGGGCGAGGATCTGGAGTGGGGCCCTGGGGCGGGCGAGGGTCTGGAGCGGGGCAGTGGGGCGGGCGAGGGTCTGGAGTGGGGCCGTGGGGTGGGCGAGGGTCTGGAGTGGGGCAGTGGAGCGGGCGAGGGGCCCTGGGGTGGGCGAGGATCTGGAGTGGGGCCCTGGGGCGGGCGAGGGTCTGGAGTGGGGCAGTGGAGCGGGCGAGGGGCCCTGGGGCGGGCGAGGGTCTGGAGTGGGGCCCTGGGGCGGGCGAGGGTCTGGAGTGGGGCAGTGGGGCGGGTGAGGGGTCCTGGGGTGGGCGAGGGTCTGGAGTGGGGCAGTGGGGCAGGCGAGGGTCTGGAGTGGGGCAGTGGAGCGGGCGAGGGGCCCTGGGGCGGGCGAGGGTCTGGAGCGGGGCAGTGGGGCGGGCGAGGGTCTGGAGTGGGGCAGTGGAGCGGGCGAGGGGCCCGGGGTGGGCGAGGATCTGGAGTGGGGCCCTGGGGCGGGCGAGGGTCTGGAGTGGGGCAGTGGAGCGGGCGAGGGGCCTGGAGTGGGGCAGAGGGTCTGGAGAGGGGCCCTGGGGCAGGGCGAGGGTCTGGAGCGGGGCAGTGGGGCGGTGAGGGGCCCTGGGGTGGGCGAGGGTCTGGAGTGGGGCAGTGGAGCGGGCGAGGGGCCCTGGGGTGGGCGAGGATCTGGAGTGGGGCCCTGGGGCGGGCGAGGGTCTGGAGTGGGGCAGTGGAGCGGGCGAGGGGCCCTGGGGCGGGCGAGGGTCTGGAGTGGGGCCCTGGGGCAGGCGAGGGTCTGGAGTGGGGCAGTGGGGCGGGTGAGGGGCCCTGGGGTGGGCGAGGGTCTGGAGTGGGGCAGTGGGGCAGGCAAGGGTCTGGAGTGGGGCAGTGGAGCGGCGAGGGGCCCTGGTGGGCGAGGATCTGGAGTGGGGCCCTGGGGCAGGGCGAGGGTCTGGAGTGGGGCAGTGGAGCGGGCGAGGGGCCCTGGGGCGGGCGAGGGTCTGGAGTGGGGCCCTGGGGCAGGGCGAGGGTCTGGAGTGGGGCAGTGGGGCGGGTGAGGGGCCCTGGGGTGGGCGAGGGTCTGGAGTGGGGCAGTGGGGCAGGCGAGGGTCTGGAGTGGGGCAGTGGGGCGGGTGAGGGGCCCTGGGGCAGGCGAGGGTCTGGAGTGGGGCAGTGGAGCGGGCGAGGGCCCTGGGGCGGGCGAGGGTCTGGAGTGGGGCCTGGAGGCGGGCGAGGGGCCCTGGAGTGGGGCAGAGGGTCTGGAGTGAGGGGCCCTGGGGCGGGCGAGGGTCTGGAGTGGGGCAGTGGGGCAGGGCGAGGGTCTGGAGTGGGGCAGTGGAGGCGGGTGAGGGGCCCTGGGGCAGGCGAGGGTCTGGAGTCGGGGCAGTGGAGCGGGCGAGGTCTGGAGCGGCCAGTGGGCGGGCGAGGGTCTGGAGTGGGGCAGTGGAGCGGGCGAGGGGCCCTGGGGCGGGCGAGGGTCTGGAGTGGGGCCCTGGGGCGGGCGAGGGTCTGGAGTGGGGCAGTGGGCGGGCGAGGGGCCCTGGGGTGGGCGAGGATCTGGAGTGGGGCCCTGGGGCGGGCGAGGGTCTGGAGCGGGGCCCTGGGGCAGGGCGAGGGGCCCTGGAGTGCGGGCAGAGGGTCTGGAGCGAGGGTAGCCCTGGGGCGGGCGAGGGTCTGGAGGGGGCAGTGGGGCAGGGCGAGGGTCTGGAGTGGGGCAGTGGGCGGGCGAGGGTCTGGAGCGGGGGCCCTGGGGCGGGCGAGGGTCTGGAGTGGGGCAGTGGAGCGGGCGAGGGGCCCTGGGGCGGGCGAGGGTCTGGAGCGGGGCCGTGGGGCGGGCGAGGGGCCCTGGGGCGGGCGAGGGTCTGGAGCGGGGCCGTGGGGCGGGCGAGGGGCCCTGGGGCGGGCGAGGGTCTGGAGTGGGGCAGTGGAGCGGGCGAGGGGCCGTGGGGCGGGCGAGGGTCTGGAGCGGGGCAGTGGGGCGGGCGAGGGTCTGGAGTGGGGCCGTGGGGCTCTCTGCCGGAAGGCCCAGCCCACCGGGCCGTTGCCAGTCTGGCTGCTGGGGCCCAGGGTTGAGGTGGGCTCCTGGGAGTGGCTGCCAGGCCCCAGGGATGCCCTGCCCGGAGTGCCAGCCCCTGCAGGCACAGGGCCAGTGCCCGGAGCTGCCTTGCCTGCCCAGGGGCCTCGGGACCTGGCAGCCAGCCCCTGGCAGCTCCGGTAAGTGCCACTGGGACCTTGCATCCGACCTCCTGCTCCAGCTGGCAGGCCCCAGACCTCGTCTCTCTGGAGGCTCCAGCGAGGAGCCTCCGGGCAGCTGAGCAGGGCTCTCTGTGCCCAGGGACTTGGCAGCCCCCTGCCCCTGGAGCGAGGGAGCCGGCCCGGCCCAGCCCGGCGCGCTCCTCCCACCTCTGCAGGGGTCGTTCTTCACCAGGAACTCGTCGAGCGCGATCCAGCCTCCGCCCACTCTCACCATAAGGCTGCTGCGCAGGATACGCACCATGCGCAGCTGCTGCGACTCGCCGAACTGCAAGGCAGAGATGGGGCAGCCGGTGAGACACGAGACCCTGCAGCCCGCAGAGGGGCCGGGCTCGGGGACAGTGGGCTCAGCGCTGGCCATGAGGACAGAGCCGCTGCGGGCTCCTGGCAGAGGGGCCGGGCTCGGGGACAGTGGGCTCAGCGCTGGCCATGAGGGCAGAGCCGCTGCGGGCTCCTGGCAGAGGGGCCGGGCTCGAGGAGCCTGGGCTCAGCGCTGGCCATGAGGACAGAGCCGCTGCGGGCTCCTGGCAGAGGGGCCGGGCTCGGGGACAGTGGGCTCAGCGCTGGCCATGAGGGCAGAGCCGCTGCGGGCGCCCGGCAGAGGGGTCGGGCTCGAGGAGCCTGGGCTCAGCGCTGGCCATGAGGGCAGAGCCGCTGCGGGCTCCTGGCAGAGGGGCCGGGCTCGGGGACAGTGGGCTCAGCGCTGGCCATGAGGGCAGAGCCGCTGCGGGCGCCCGGCAGAGGGGCCGGGCTCGAGGAGCCTGGGCTCAGCGCTGGCCATGAGAGCAGAGCCGCTGCGGGCTCCTGGCAGAGGGGCCGGGCTCGGGGACAGTGGGCTCAGCGCTGGCCATGAGGGCAGAGCCGCTGCGGGCGCCCGGCAGAGGGGTCGGGCTCGAGGAGCCTGGGCTCAGCGCTGGCCATGAGGGCAGAGCCGCTGCGGGCTCCTGGCAGAGGGGCCGGGCTCGAGGAGCCTGGGCTCAGCGCTGGCCATGCTTATGGGCCCAGGCGGCCGAGCCGGCAGAGCCACGCCAGGCTCCAGCGGTCCCGGCTCGCCCAGGGCAAGTGGGAGGCAGGGGCTGGGCCTGGCACTTACCCGGTACCTATTGGCGCTGATCTGCTCCACCTGGAAGCGCTTGGCACAGTTGCACTGGGCCACCTGCCGGTTGACCTGGAACAGCACACGGGTTAGGGCTGGGCCAGCAGGCCCTGGCTGGCAGCCTGGAGAGCCCCGGCGACAGCACCTGCCCTCCCATGCCCCCTGGAGCAGCCACCTACACGGGCCCACGAGCTGCCCAGCCCTGGAGGGGCCCTCACAGTGGCCAGCTCTAGCCTGCCCACCCCAGAGCCCCCACAGCCCAGCAGTCAGATGGGGCAGGTCAGCTGTGGCTGTCACCCGGTGTGACACAGCAGGGGTGTTGTCCACTGTTGTAGTCCTGTGTTCACTCTGTTGTTACATTTACAGTTTGCTGTATTGTGTGTGTGCACGCGCCTCAGTTTCCCCTGGGCACTGCAGCACTCGTTGCATGGGGGGGCGCTGGATGTGACTCACTGGGGAGGTATGTTCAGTCTCTCCTGTCCTGGGGACCGGGGACAGCAGATAACACCTTGGGCCTGAAAGGAGGACAAAGGGCAGGCGGCGCTGACACCAGGCTGGGCAGTAGGGCCTGGGGGATGGGTCAGTCTCCTCCGGGCTAGGAGGTGAGAAGGGGCTTAGGGCAGGAAAGGGGGGAGAAGGGTCCAGGTCCCCTTCTCCCCCAGAGGAATGATGATGCCTGCTCTGGGTCCCTGTGTAACATCGCTCCCGTGCTGCCCTGTGTCCCTGGGAACCAATCAACCTGCTGTTCTACCTGCCGCCTGAGAGTCCCATCTGGCTGCGGATGGGGGTGCAGGGTCGGGGATCCCCCAACATGCCGGGACACCCCACACCTGGACCCGCTCCACCCAGCCCCCATACCTGGACCCACTCCGCCCAGCCTCCATACCTGGGCCTGCTCTTTTCCACCCTCACACCTGGACTCGCCCCTCCCTGCCCCCTCACCTGGATCTGTGATGTTATTGGATTCTGGTGTGAACATACAAAACACTGTTGCAACCACTGTTCTATGTTTGCACCAAATGTACAAAGTGGGCCGAGTGAGGTGTCCATAGAAAGCAGATTCCCTGGTTGTTTACGTTGCTCGTGTGCACGTGTCATTTCTGCGTGTGAAGTGATGAATGTTGGCTCTGGACTTGTATTTCACAGGTTTGCTTCTGGGAGACAGCAACAGGCTTCCCTGCCCCCCCCCCCCTTGTGACTGCAGCACTTGATTGACAATGCACCTTGAGTGGTGTGATTCCACAGTAGCTGTGAATGTTCAGACCAGCATGTGAGCCAGGGCTGCTGCGGAGGCTATGTCTACACTTCAGGTCTTTTTCCGATTCTCTTTTCAGAAGAGGCTTTTCCGACATTTGGCCATCTGCACGGGGCCAACGTAGGGAAAACCTCCTCTCTCAGAAGAGCCCTTATTCCTCATAAAATGAGGAATACAAGGCTGCTGAAAGAACACGCCCGCTTTTTCGGAAACTGATCCAAAAAAGCGGACGCACTCCTGAGCACGGCAGAGATATCCCGGAAAAACTCTGTAGTGTCCAGAGTCACGCTTGGATGGGTCGGAAAAGGGAGGGAGCATAGGCTATAATAGGAGAGAGGGGCAAAATCAATTCAGTATCTTAGAGGCCTGTATACAAATGCAAGGAGCGTGAGGAACAGGCAGGAAGAACTTGAAGTGCTAATAAACAAACACAACTATGACCGTTGGTCTCACAGAGACATGGTGGGATAATACACACGACAGGAATGTTGGTATAGAAGGGTACAGCTTGCTCAGGAAGGAGAGGCGGGGAAAAACGGAGGTGGTGTTGCCTTATATATTACAAATGTACACGCTTGGATTGAGGTGGAGATGGACGTAGGAGACAGACTTGTTGAGAATCTCTGGATTAGGTTAAAAGGGATAAAGAAACAAGGGTGATGTCATGCTAGGGGTCTACTACAGACCATCTACCCAGGCAGAAGAGGTGAATGAGGCCCATCTATAAAAAGGGGAATTAGAACAACCCAGGAAACTACAGACCAGTCAGTTTAACTTCTGTGTCAGGGAAGATAATGGAGCAAGTAATTAAGGAATTCATCTGCAAACGCCTGGAAGAAAATAAGGTGACAGGTAACAGCCTGCATGGACTAGTAAAGAACAAATCATGTCAAACCAATCTGATAGCTTTCTTTGATAGGATAACGAGTCTTGTGGATAAGGGAGAAGCGGTGGATGTGGTATACCTAGACTTTAGTAAGGCATTTGATACGGTCTCGCATGATCTTATCAATAAACTAGGCAAATAAAACTTAGATGGGGCTATTACAAGGTGGGTGTATAACTGGCTGGATAACCGTTCTCAGAGTGCAGTTATTAATGGTTCACAGTCATGCTGAAAGGACAGAACAAGTGGGGTTCCGCAGGGGTCTGTTGTGGGACGGGTTCTGTTCAAAATCTTCAACGATTTAGATGAAGGCATAGAGAGGATGCTTATTAAGTCTGCAGATGATCCCAAGCTGGGAGGGGTTGCGAGTGCTTTGGAAGATGGGTCATAATTCAAAATGATTGGGACAAACTGGAGAAATGGTCCGAGGTAAACAGGATGAAGATTAATAAAGACAAATGCAAAGTGCTCCACTTAGGAAGGAACAATCAGTTTCACACATACAGAATGGGAAGCAACTGTCTAGGAAGGAGTACGGCAGAAAGGGATCTAGGGATCATAGTGGACCACAAGCTAAATATGTCTCAGCAATGTGACACTGTTGCAAAAAAAGCAAACATGATTCTGGGATGCATTAACAGGAGTGTTTTGTGAGCAAGACATGAGGAGTCATTCTTCCACTCTACTTTGCACTGATTAGTTGGAGTATTGTGTCCAGTTCTGGGCACCACATATCAAGAAAGATGTGAAGAAACTGGAGAAGGTCCAGAGGAGAGCAACAAAAATGATTAAAGGTCTAGAGAACATGAGCCATGAGGGAAGACTGAAACAATTGGGCTTGTTTAGTTTAGAAAAGAGAAGACTGAGTGGGGACATGATAGTGGTTTTCAAGTATCTAAAAGGGTGTTACAAGGAGGGAGAAAAATTGTTCTCCTTGGCCTCTGAGGACAGGACAAGAAGCAATGGGCTTAAACGGCAGCAACGGAGGTTTAGGTTGGACATTAGGAAAAACTTCCTACCTGTCAGGGTGGTTAGCCACTGGAATAAGTTGCCTAAGGAGGTTGTGGAATCTCCGTCACTGGAGATATTGAAGAGCAGGTTGGACAGACGTCTATTAGGGATGATCTAGATCAGGGTTACTCAACACGCGGCCTGTTTGTTTGCAGCCCACGGAGCGGTTTGGGTTTATACAGGGCTCAATACGTGGCCTGTGGGTGGGAGCCAAAACAAAAAAGTAGTCAATAGAATGGTCATCTGTTGAGATGCGTTTTAGTAGTTAAATTCCTGGCCTGTCATTGCTCATTAAACGTGCTGTGAGATGGGTGGAAATCGGGTAAATGTCGCATTTTATTAATATCAGCAGAACTGACTTAAATGGGGCCTATGTGTTGTGTAGTCTTGATTTAATCTTTGTATTCGTGCCCGTCCATGTGAAAGAAGCTATTTGCATAGATTTGCATATATAATTGCATGTCTATGCAACCACACTTAGGTTGCAGCCCTCGGCATGTGCTGTGAGTATCATTGTAGCCCCCAGGGCTTCCAAAGTTGAGTAGCCCTGCTCTAGATGGTGCCGGGTCCTGCCGTGGGGGCAGGGGACTGGACTTGATGATCTTGCGAGGTCTTTTCCAGTTCTAGTGTTCTATGTTTCTAGGCTCAGCTGACTTACTCATGTGACAAACTGCATCTTGGGAGGTACCTTGGCACAGTGAAAATAATGGGATTCCCTCCACATGGGGAAGGGGATAGAGAAGGGTCTGGGGGTCCCTCCATCTTTGTCTTTATTTTAGCTCATCACTTCTGGAGCATCTTTGCTATGAACTGAGCCTGAAAGGACTGATGACCCATCCTAACAAAGGACATACCCCAGAGACGTATAAAACAGCAGTTGGTTCCATCTCTGCACAAGCCTGCACCAGGAACTCTGCATTAGTGTGTCTAATTTGACTCATTTAACAATTCTACTCTCAACCTTTGCTCTCTTTCTTTTATTAATAAACCTTTAGGCTACGTCTAGACTGCAGACAGAGGGATGAAAATCAAGCACTTCAGAAGTGCAAATGAGCCTGGGATTTAAATATCTGCCGCATTTCTGTCGACAGCGGGGGCTTTTTCGGCAGATCCTGTACTCCTCATTTCTTGAGGAGCAGAGCCACGGATACGCTTTACTTTCACTTTCGACACTGAGCCGGAGCGGCACAGCGTGGGAATGTTAGTATGCAAATGAAGCCCGGGATATTTAAATACCGGGCTCATTTGCACTTCCGAAGTGCTTGATTTGCATCCCTCTGTCGGCAGAGGGATGCAGTCTAGACACAGCCTTAGATGTTAGATGCTGAAGGACGGGCCCAGTGAGCTCTTTGGGTAAGATCCAAGGTATGAATTGACTTGGCACTGTGGCTGGTCCTTTGGGCCTGGGAGAACCTGTTCAGGCATGGGGGAATGGGTTATAACCTCTCCTCTGTGTCAGGTGGGGCTGGGTGGGGCACAGCGAGCACTGGGGTGTCGGAGGGGGTGGGGGATGGGTTATAACCTCTCCCCTGTGTGAGGTGGGGCAGGGTGGGGCACAGGGAGCACTGGGGTGTGTGAGGGGAGGTGGGGGATGGGTTATAACCTCTCCCCTGTGTAAGGGGGGGCTGGGGGGCACAGGGAGCGCTGGGGTGTCTGAGGGAGGTGGGGGATGGGTTATAACCTCTCCCCTCTGTGAGGGGGGCTGGGGGGGCACAGGGAGCCCTGGGGTGTCTGAGGGAGGTGGGGGATGGGTTATAACCTCTCCCCTGTGTGAGGGGGGGCTGGGGGGCACAGGCAGAGCTGGGGTGTGTGAGGGGAGGTGGGGGATGGGTTATAACCTCTCCCCTGTGTGAGGGGGGGCTGGGGGGCACAGGGAGCGCTGGGGTGTCTGAGGGAGGTGGGGATGGGTTATAACCTCTCCCCTGTGTGAGGGGGGGCTGGGGGGCACAGGGAGCAGTGGGGTGTGTGAGGGGAGGTGCGGGATGGGTTATAACCTCTCCCCTGTGTAAGGGGGGACTGGGGGGGCACAGGGAGCACTGGGGTGTCTGAGGGAGGTGGGGGGATGGGTTATAACCTCTCCCCTGTGTAAGGGGGGCTGGGGGGGCACAGGGAGCACTGGGGTGTTGAGGGAGGTGGGGGATGGGTTACAACCTCTCCCCTGTGTAAGGTGGGGCTGGGGGGGCACAGGGAGCACTGGGTGTGTGAGGGGAGGTGGGGGATGGGTTATAACCTCTCCCCTGTGTGAGGGGGGCTGGGGGGGCACAGGGAGCATTGGGGTGTGTGAGGGGAGGTGGGGGATGGGTTATAACCTCTCCCCTGTGTAAGGTGGGGCTGGGTGGGGCACAGGGAGCACTGGGGTGTCAGGGTGGGGTGGGGAGATGGGTTACAACCTCTCCCCTGTGTAAGGTGGGGCTGGGTGGGGCACAGGGAGCACTGGGGTGTCGGGGGGGTGGGGAGATGGGTTACAACCTCTCCCCTGTGTAAGGTGGGGCTGGGTGGGGCACAGGGAGCACTGGGGTGTCGGGGGGGTGGGGAGATGGGTTACAACCTCTCCCCTGTGTAAGGTGGGGCTGGTTGGGGCACAGGGAGCACTGGGGTGTCGGGGGGGTGGGGAGATGGGTTACAACCTCTCCCCTGTGTAAGGTGGGGCTGGGGGGCACAGGGAGCACTGGGGTGTCGGGGGGGTGGGGAGATGGGTTACAACCTCTCCCCTGTGTAAGGTGGGGCTGGGGGGGCACAGGGAGCACTGGGGTGTCTGAGGGGAGGTGGGGGATGGGTTATCACCTCTCCCCTGTGTGAGGGGGGGCTGGGGGGCACAGGGAGCGCTGGGGTGCCTGAGGGAGGTGGGGGATGGGTTATCACCTCTCCCCTGTGTGAGGGGGGGCTGGGGGGTACAGGGAGCGCTGGGGTGTGCGAGGGGGGTGGGGGATGGGTTATCACCTCTCCCCTGTGTGGGGGGGGGTGGGGGGCACAGGGAGCACTGGGGTGTCTGAGGGAGGTGGGGGATGGGTTATCACCTCTCCCCTGTGTGAAGGGGGGCTGGGGGGCACAGGGAGCACTGGGGTGTCTGAGGGGAGGTGGGGGATGGGTTATCACCTCTCCCCTGTGTAAGGGGGGGCTGGGGGGGCACAGGGAGCACTGGGGTGCGTGAGGGGGGTGGGGGATGGGTTATCACCTCTCCCCTGTGTGAGGGGGGGCTGGGGGGACAGGGAGCGCTGGGGTGTGCGAGCGGGGTGGGGGATGGGTTATCACCTCTCCCCTGTGTGAGGGGGGGCTGGGGGGCACAGGGAGCGCTGAGGTGCGCGAGGGGGGTGGGGGATGGGTTATCACCTCTCCCCGGTGTGCTGGGGGGCACAGGGAGCACTGGGGTATGTGAGGGGGGTGGGGGATGGGTTATCACCTCTCCCCGGTGTGAGGGGGGGCTGGGGGGCACAGGGAGCGCTGGGGTGCGCGAGGGGATCGCTTGTGTGCTTTGCATTAGCCGGGTGGGGGCAGTAGTGCCCTGTGTGGCTGGTTTGGTGCCGTATGGGGAGGAAGGAGCCCCGGCTCTGAGCAAGTCGCCCTGAACAGATTCTCTCAGGAGTGTTCCCCAGAGCCCCCGAGTTCCAGCAGCCTGCTAGAGGCCCAGTGCAGTGTGCACCCCGCTAATCACTGGCCCAGGGAAGCGGAGACGACCCGTAGTGGGAACTCCTGCCAGGTGACGCCAGCCCCGGCCCCTTCCACAGCCGTGCGTTAACTGGCGAGAAGCAGAGGTCTTAGAAATGGCCTGGCAAACCCGGTGTCTCCAGGGGCTGGCCTGGCACACAGAGCGCTCAGGGCGACTTGGAACCGCCTGTGAGCACCTGCTCCGGGCAAAGGGTCGATAAGGGGTGGAGGAGGAAGGCCCCTGGGATCCCGGGCGCTGGAGCCTGAGACATGCAGGCTGGAGTCAGGCTGCATTGTGCTCAGGGAGGGTAACTGCGCGGGGGCGGGGGCGGGGGAGCGCTCAGGGCAGAGGTGGAGGCTCCAGCGCTGACAAGGCTGAAATCCTGTCACAGGCCCTGCTCTAGGAGCTGTCTGGGCTGCCCTCTGCCCTGCATGGCACCGCAATAGCCCAGGCAATGGCTCCGGCTCCGGCTCCCACTCGCTGCCCATCCCCCTTGGCAGTAGCAGCCAATGCTCCGCCGCTCCAGCTCCAGCTCCCGGGGCCCACCCTGCGCCTGAGCTGCCGGTCCCGCGCTCTGAGTACCTCGGCCTGGATCTGGTCGGCGTCGGCGGCCCTCCGCAGCAGGTCCCGGCTGGGGTGTAGGGCGCTGACGAACTCGCAGTAGTCGATGAAGCCGTCACCATTCATGTCAAAGATACTGGCCACGGCGCTCATCTCCAGGACGTTAGTGGGGAACTCTAGGCGGGGAAGCATGCAGTCAGAGAGCCCCTCGTGCCCCTGCAGCCGGGGCTCAGCAGGCCAGCGGCTCCGGGGCCCCAGCCCCTCCCAGAGGGAGAAATCCCCTAGTGCGGGATGCTGCCCCTGCACCCGTGTGCGTGCACATCACTCTGTTCCCTGCACAAAGGTCTGACCCCACTAGTCCCGAATGCCAGCCAGCATTTCTCCCATCCGTGACTTGCCAGCCACCGCCTCGTCACCATGGGGCCCAGGGGCTGCAGGGCGTATGCAGTTCACAGCAGCCAGGCCAACCGGCGCGGAGTTCTACAGACGCCGGGGAGCGGCGCGGGGCGCGACAGACGCCAGGGAGCAGCGCGGGGCGCGACAGACGCCAGGGAGCAGCGCGGGGGCGCAACAGACGCCAGGGAGCAGTGTGGGGCTCCATACACGCCGGGGAGCGGCGCGGAGTTCTACAGACGCCAGTGAGCAGCGCGGGGCGCGACAGATGCCAGGGAGCAGTGTGGGGCTCCATACACGCCGGGGAGTGGCGCAGAGTTCTACAGACGCCGGGGAGCAGTGCGGGGCGCGACAGACGACAGGAAGCAGCGCGGGGTGCGACAGACACCGGGGAGCAGCGCGGGGCTCCACAGATGCCGGGGAGCAGCGCGGGGCTCCACAGACGCCAGGGAGTAACGCGGGGCTCCCAGATGCTGGGGGGACCCTCCACCCTTGGGCCAACACCCCTGCTCACTGGAGGAAAGGACGCTCTGGATAAACTCCTGCTGGCTGATCCGCCCGTCCTGGTCCCGGTCAATGCCTCGGAAAACATCCAGGACGCGGGATTTCCTGTGGCTGATCCACTCCATGTACCGCTTCCTCCAGACGCCGAAGTCAAAGTGTGCAAACTCCTCCACCTCAGAGACAGGGATACCGGGAATGAACTGGGGAGAGGGGCTTGGATGGACAGGGGCCAGGACAGAGCAAGCATCCCATGGTGGCTCGGCGGGCCTGGCCGGGGGCGAGGACAGAGCGAGCCCTGCACCCCACGGCGGCTCGGCGGGCCCGGCCGGGGGCGAGGACAGAGCGAGCCCTGCACCCCACGGCGGCTCGGCGGGCCCGGCCGGGGGCGAGGACAGAGCGAGCCCTGCACCCCACGGCGGCTCGGCGGGCCCGGCCGGGGCGAGGACAGAGCGAGCCCTGCACCCCACGGCGGCTCGGCGGGCCCGGCAGGGGGAGAGGACAGAGCGAGCCCTGCACCCCACGGTGGCTCGGCGGGCCCGGCCGGGGGCGAGGACAGAGCGAGCCCTGCACCCCACGGTGGCTCGGCGGGCATGTGCCATGGAGGGCTGAATGGGCACGGGCCGGGGGCAGGGACTGGTGAATGTGTTACCTGTGCCCCCCAGGGCGGGCACACTGGGCAAGTTACTGAGCGGTAAAGCTCCCGCTCAGGGGTGTGACCCCCCCTCCCTGAGCGCAGCACGGTGCAGTGCTGTACAGTGCGCACACCTCTTAGACCATTTCACGGCAGCACCTTCACCTGTAGCACCAGAGGAAACCTGCGGATGGCTCCTTCCCCAGTGAAAGCCCCTGCACGTGCCAGGTCAGGCCTGAGCCCTACACACGGGGAAGGGGAGGTGCTGTGATGTTATGACAGGTCGGTCAGTGCAGCACCCACTGGGGCGTTTGCCCCCAGGGCTGAGCCACGCAGGCCCAGGGAGGTGTCGAGTCTGAGGCCGCGCTGGGGCCGTACTGGGGCTGTACTGGGGCCACGTTGGGGCTGTACTGGGGCCACACTGGGGCCGTACTGGGGCCACGCTGGGGCTGTACTGGGGCTGTACTGGGGCCACGCTGGGGCTGTACTGGGGCCGTACTGGGGCTGTACTGGGGCCACACTGGGGCTGTACTGGGGCCGCACTGGGGCCAGGTTGGGGCTGTGCTGGGGCCATACTGGGGTTGTGTGTCACGTTATTGGATTTTAAAGGGAGCAGACAGATCACTGCTGCACCCACGGGGTGGCGTTTGCCCCAAATTCGGTTCGAAGTGGCCATGTGAGGTGTCAAACGAAAGCTTATGCTCTGCTGATTCTACGTCTGCTGCTCATGTACCCGTGTGATGTCTGTGGGGGGTTATGGACAGGGGCTCTGGGCTGGTGCGGTGAGACAGAGCAATGGGCCTGCACTGCCTGCTGTACGGAAGGATTGTTCGGTCAGTGACTGTGCTAACTAGCACGGCCCCACGGACAATGGCGCTCAGAGAGGCCAATTCACACCTGAGGGATGCGTCTGGAAACCTGTAGACCAGCCGGGGCAAAATGGCTGCTGACATGAAACACAGACAGGCCACTTGACCATGTGACCAGCTCCAGTTTGGGAGATAAAAGGGATGTAAAGGTGCCATGAAGTGGTCTCCATTTTGTTTTCAATCTTGCTATTGATCCCAGATGCAGCCTTGCGAGGGGCAGAGAGCCGGGAAGGATTGCCGGCCCACCCTGCCATAGGATGGGCACCAGAGACTCCTAAGCTGGCAGCTTGTAGCATCTCTGCTGCGAGCCTGCGCCGAGAACTGGGTGACTGGTGCATGCGATGTATTCGCCTGAACAGCCTCACTCTCCACCTTTTCGTTCTTTTAGTAATAACCCTTTAGATTGTAGATGCTGAAGGACTGGCCCAGCGAGCTCTTGTGGGTAAGATCCAGAGAGTAAACTGACCGGGGATCTGTGGCTGGTTCTTTGGGAGCGGGAGGACCCGTCCGGGTAGGTGGGATCGGGTTCTATAACCCTCACCTACCTGGGGTGTCTGAGGGAGGTGGGGGATGGGTTAAAACTTCTCCCCTGTGTAAGGTGGGGTTGGGGGGGCACAGGGAGCACTGGGGTGTCTGAGGGGAGGTGGGGGATGGGTTATGACCTCTCCCCTGTGTAAGGGGGGGTTGGGGGGGCACAGGGAGCACTGGGGTGTCTGAGGGAGGTGGGGGATGGGTTATGACCTCTCCCCTGTGTAAGGGGGGGTTGGGGGGGCACAGGGAGCACTGGGGTGTCTGAGGGAGGTGGGGGGGATGGGTTATAACCTCTCACCCGCTGCCTGGGAGCAGGGCACAGTGTGGCCCTGGGGCCTGCCTGGCCTGCTGGTGTGCGGGACCTTGGTGAGGCTGCCACGACAGACACACCCGTGGGCCACACTGCCTGCGTTCTGGGCTCTGCCTGCCTGGGCCCAGTTACCAGGCTCAAGGGGCTGGGCCCTGGCCCACTCTGGCCCCCAGCAGGGCCTGCTCCCCCTGCGTCCGGAGCTGCTGCAGTGCCCAGAGCCCACTCCCTGCCCTACCTCACGCAGGCGCTGCTGGGCGCTCTGCAGCCGGTACTGCCGGTCCAGGGCCCGGAGCCACAGCTGCTGCCAGCGGTGCAGGAGGGGGCTCTGGGGCTCCTGGTCGACAAGAGGCGCCTGGGGAGTGGAGCGGGGGGGTTTCACAGCACTGCGTCGCCCTGCAACTGCCAAGAGATGGGCCTCAGCACTGGGGTGGATCCAGGGGGCTGGGGCATCCAGGGAGGCGGTGAGAGGGGCTGGGAGGATCCGGGGGGCTGGGCGGATCCAGGGATGTGGTGAGAGGGGCTGGGCAGATCCAGGGGAGTAGGCAATTCCAGGGGGCGTGAGAGGGGCTGGATGGATCCAGGGGGGTGGGGGCAGATCCAGGGGGGTGGTGAGAGGGGCTGGGAGGATCCAGGGGGCTGGGCGGATCCAGGGATGTGGTGAGAGGGGCTGGGCAGATCCAGGGGAGTGGGCAATTCCAGGGGGCGTGAGAGGGGCTGGATGGATCCAGGGGGGTGGGGGCAGATCCAGGGGGGTGGTGAGAGGGGCTGGGAGGATCCAGGGGGCTGGGCGGATCCAGGGATGTGGTGAGAGGGGCTGGGCAGATCCAGGGGAGTGAGCAATTCCAGGGGGCGTGAGAGGGGCTGGATGGATCCAGGGAGGTGGGGGCAGATCCAAGGGGCTGTGAGGGGGGCTGGGCGGATCCAGGGGGCTGGACAGATCCAGGGGGCCTGCCGGGGCAGGAGCAAGAGGTGGGTGTGCTTACCTGCAGCCAGCCTGCGGGTGGCTGGTGTGCCCACCTCAGACGGTAGCTTGCGCTGGCAGCTCTTGGTGGCCTTCTCCACGTCCGGCTGCTTGCGGTTCAGCTCCTCCATGAACTCCTGGGCAGGAGAGGCAGCCATGAGTGGGGACAGGGCCCAGGCTGTTCCCAGCCTGGTCCCCATGGTGCACACGCCCCACCCAGGGGCTGGAGGGCATGGCCCCATAGAAAACAGGGCGGCCAGGGCCAGGGCTTACCCTGGGGATGCTGCTGGGGCAGGCGGAACTGAACCTGGGACCTTGGCACATGAGTCTGACCAGCCAGCCGGCTCCCAGCTCGGGGCGCAGAGCGACCCCTCTCTGAGGGGGTCTCAGGGCCAGGCTGGGACGGTGCCCCCCCCAGCAGGAGTGCGGGTTACACTCTCACACCCTGCCCCGACAGGTTATAAAGCAGCCAGGCCGCCCCAAAGAATGTCGTGCTGAGCTGATGTGGGGCCGTGCGGGGCCGGGAGAGGGACAGAGGCAGCGATGTGCTGGCTGGGGAGAGGGGGCAGCAGGGAGGATGGCGGGGGAAGAGGAGGGAGCAGCCGAAGAGGAAGGCTGGCAGAGGGGGATTGCAGAGGAGGGATGGGGCAGAGGTGGTGGCAGAAGAAGGCTGGCACAGGGGAATGGTGGGGGAGGCTGGCAGACAGGGGAATGGCAGAGGGGTTGGGGTTGGCAGAGGAGGCCAGAGACGGCAGAGGGGAGATGGCAGAGGGGGCCGGGTATGGCAGAGGGGGGATGGTGGAGGGAGTTGGGGACAGCAGATGAAGGCAGGCCTGGAGGGCCAGAGATGGCAGAGGGGGGACAGCAGAGGTGGCCGGAGACAGCAGAAGGGAATGGCGGAAGGGGGCAGGGACAGCAGAGGGGGGATGGTGGAGGGGGCTGGGGGCATCAGAGGGGGGATGGTGGAAGGGGCTGGGGGCGGCAGAGGGGGGATGGCGGAGGGGGCTGGGGATGGCAGAGGGGGGAATGGTGGAAGGGGCCAGAAGTGTCAGAGGGTGGATGGCGGAGGGGGCCGGGAAGACAGAGGGGGGATGGCGGAGGGGGCCGGGCGTGGCAGAGGGGGGATGGCAGAGAGGCCAGGGAAGGCAGAGAGAGGATGGCGGAAGGGGCTGAGGACAGCAGAGGGGGGATGGTGGAAGGGGCCAGGGGCGGCAGGGGGGGCGGGGATGGCGGAGGGGGAACAGTAGAGGGGGCAGGCCCAGAGGAGGGGGCGGGCCCAGAGGAGGGGGCGGGGACAGCAGAGGGGCAGGGACAGCAGAGGGGGCTGGGGACGGCAGAGGAGGGACGGAGGAGGGGGCAGAGACGGAGGAGGGGGCGGGGGCAGCAGAGGCGGTGGCACTGCGGTGGTACCGGCCGCAGCCCCAGTACCATGTGCTGGGAGCTGAGCTCCTCCAGCTGCTGGGCATCGTCGGGCAGCGTCTCCTGGTCCCTCAGGCTCAGCGACTCTTCGGCAGCTGCGATCCAGTCGATGACCCGGCCCATCTCCTCCCGCTCTGCGGCCAGCCTGGCTTTCTGGGCCTGCAGCCGCTCCCCCTGCTGCTGGGCCCAGCTCAGCACCTGTGCACACGGGCAGTGATGGGACCGCCGGGGCCGGCACGGCAGGAGGCCACAGGGAGCAAGTACGGCGCAAACAGGCCTGCGGGCGCAGGGCCTGGGGGACCCAGGGACCCAGAGCGGGGCTCACGGGCACAGGGTGGCACACTGTAGCACTGGGTCCCATAAGGATCTTTGTCGCTACCGTGCTGTGTCCTGGGGCCATTTGGCTGCCTCATGGCCAGGGTTGCGACAGGCTCAGGTATGAGGCCTGGTAGGCTTGGATGTGAGCGCACACCACTCAGGTTCCTCCTCTTGCGCCGAAGGGAGACACAGCAGCAGGCCTCCTCTGCCACCCATCAGCCCCTGGGCGCTCTGCCAGACAGACCATGCTGGGGTGGCCCCTGGGTGATCTGCTGGACAGATCCTGCCGGGGAGGCCCCTGGAGGCCAGGGTGGGTGAGACACAACAGCAGGCCTGCTCTGCCACCCACCAACCACCCTGCCAGGGCAGCCCCCGAGCGTTCTCCCAGACAGACCCTCAGCACAGACTACAAGGTCGTAGCGAAAGCCATCTCGCTGCAACTGCGGTCCCTGGGGGCGGATGTGATCCACCCCCACCAGACCTACACCGTCCTGGGCTGTAGCATCTTCGATAATCTGTAGTTGGTCCTGGATCTCTTGGACTTTGGGTGTAGGTACGGTCTATCATTCGCCCTCCTGTCCCTGGACCAGGAAAAGGTATTCGACAGGGTGGACCACAGGTATCTCCTGGCCACTCTGCAGGCCTTCGGCTTCGGGCCCTATTTGTGGGTTTTCTCTGGGTGCTGTACACCCTTGCGGAGTGTTTGGTCAGGCTCAGCTGGACCCTGACCAAGCCAGTTATCTTTGGGTGGGGAGTACATCAGGGGTATCCGCTGTCAGGCCAATTGTACGCCCTGGCGATCGAACCCTTCCTCTGTCTCCTCCATCAGAGGTTGATGGGGTTGGTGCTCCGAGAGCCAGGGCTGCAGTGTCACTTTATTGGATTTTAAGGTAAACAGACAGATCTCTGCTGCGTCCATGGGGGTGTTTGCCCCAAAATCTGCACAAAGGGGCCATGTGAGGTGTCAAATGGAAGCTTCTGTCCTACTGATTCTACGTCTGCTGCTCATGTACTTGTGTGATTTTTGTATGTGGGGTTATGAATATGGGCTCTGGGCTGGTGTGGTGAGTGTCTCTGCCTGAGACAGAGCAATGGGCCTGCACTGCCTGCTGTACGGAAGGATTGTTCGGTCAGTGACTGTGCTAACTACCAGGGCCCCACGGACAATGGCGCTCAGAGAGGCCAATTCACACCTGAGGGATGCGTCTGGAAACCTGCAATAAGCCAGGGCATAATGGCTGCTGACATGTGAAACACAAACAGGTCACTTGGCCATGTGACCTGCTCCAGCTTGGGAGACACCAGGAATGGCTATAAAATGCCATGAGGCGTCTCCATCTTGTCTTCAATCTTGCTACTGATCCCAGATGCAGCCTTGTGAGGGGCAGAGAGCCGGGAAGGATTGCTGACCCATCCTGACATAGGATGTACACCAGCGACTTCTAAGTTGGCAGCTTGTAGCATCTCTGCTGAGAGCCTGCGCCGAGAACTGGGTGACTGGTGCATGTGATGTATTCGCCTTAACAGCCTCACTCTCCATCTTTTCTTTCTCTTGTTAATAAACCTTTAGATTTTAGATGCTAAAGGACTGGCCCAGCGTGATCTTGTGGGTAAGATCTAAAGTATAAATTGACCAGGGAATTGTGGCTGGTTCTTTGGGACCGGGAGAACCTGTTTGGGGTAGGTCAGGTTGGGTGTGTGTGTAAGGCCCGGGGCTGATTGTGGCACAGGGAAAGCTGGGGTGTCTGAGGGGTTTTGCTCATGAGGCTTCTTGCTGGCCAGACTGGCAGCTGGAGCGCTCAGTGTGACTGGTGTGTGACCTATTTGGGAAGGTCTCCAGTCTGGGGCTGTAAGGAGCCCTGGTTTTGAGCAATTCGCCCTGAGCGGATGCCCTCAGCAGTGCCCAGACCCGGCCTGGTCCGTCACATGCGGCTGGTCCTGTTGGCATATGCCAATGACGTGCTCCTCGTGATCCAGGACCCGGGCGAACTGGTGCAGATGGAGGCCTGCCAAGCCATCTACTTGGCGGCCTCCTCCGCCCGGGTCAACTGGGTTGAGAGCTCTGGCCTGGTGGTCAGGGACGGGTGGCAGGCAGGCTCCCTCCCACCCGTGCTTCAGGCCATCAGCTGGATCATGGGTCTGCTACTCTATCTGGGCATCTTTCTATCCGCCATGCATCCCTCCCCACTGGAGAACTGGCAGGGTTTGGAGGCCAGGGTGGGTGAGCGGCTACAGAGATGGAGAAGACTGCTCTAGTGTCTCTCCCTGCGGCAGGGCTGGTACTGAACCAGCTGGTCCTGTCCATGCTCTGGCACCGGCTCAACACCCTGCGCCCGGCCCCAGTGTCCTGGCCTGGCTCCAGAGGCCAGCCCTGGAGTTCTTCTGGCCAGGACGGCACCGGGTCTCTGCAGGGGTCCTGTGTCTCCCCCGGAGGAGGGGGCCAGGACCTGGTCTGCATGCACAGCCAGGTGTGGACCTTGTGCCTCCAGGCCCTGCAGAGACTCCAGGATAATGCAGGGAGTCCGGCGTGGAGTGCGTTGGTGTGCGCCTTCCTCCGCCGCCTCCAAGGCTCCGATCTGACCGGCAGCTCTTTTCCTCCACCCCGGGGCCTTCGCGAGATTCTCCGAGCGGCCGGGTTCTGCTGGGAACTCCTCCAGACCGGGAAGCTGTTCTCGGCGACCAGGTCCGAGGGAGCAGACCTCCTCGCGGAGCCCCTGCACCACAACCCAGCTGTGTGTGTGCAGGCGGTGGAGTCTCCCACGGTGCTGGAGGCTGATCCTGGCAGAGACCTCCTGGACTACAACAGGAGGACTGGGTGGACCCCCGAGTGCTCACTTGGCGCATGGGGCTTCCCCCCCTGACCTCCCCACCCCTGGACCGCCAGCCGGCTGCCAGATCTGCAGCCAGTCTGTCTCCGAACCGCACCCAGGGACCATCTGTACACGCTTGTGCGCCACATGCTGCGTTTCCTCATCCTCGTGTCCCGCCCCGACACCGAGTGGGACCATCTCAGCCCAGTCGAGGGTGGGGAGTCCCGATGGCCCAGTGTCTATTCCAGCCTGATCCCGCGGCCCGTCGGGGACATCAGCTGTGAGCACGGATGCGGCTCACCCCCGTCCCTGACGCCTGCCCCTGCTGCAGCGTAGGGAGAACCTGGCGCACGCGTGTCTGGAATGCGCCAGGCTGCAGCCCCTATTCCGGAGCCTCCACAACCTCTTACTGAGGCTCCAGCTGCACTTTCCCCTCAGCTTTTTATTTACGCTCCCCCCATCCGTGGCCCCACAAAGTTGCAAGACTCGTCACCCTGCTCCGGGCCCTGGCGAAAGCCGCCACACGCAGCGCCAGGACGGGGAGGCTGGACGGAGCCAGGGGGCGGGGGGGGGCGCTCTGCGACTGGGGGGCCTACTTCTGTTTCTCCTAGTGTCACGTATCCAGGCAGATTCCTCTAGGTGGCTCCCTGGGCAGCTTCGAGGGGCCGGGGGCGCTGCCCGGGGCTCTCTGCTCGGTGCCCCGGTCCAGCTCCCTCGTTCTGAACCTCTGACCCGCACCCCTAACTGTGTTTTCATCATTTGTCCCCCAGAATCAGTCGGGCCCCAGGTCCAGTCGTCCCTCCCACAAGGCTGGGGGAGGGGCTTTTAGAAGTGGATGGGCTGATGCCCACCCACTCCTAGGGCTCATCTAGACTACAGGGAATGGTCGAAAGAAGATATGCAAGTTCCGATCGCACTGTCGAAAGCAGAGCTTTTTTGAGGAAAACCAGCTTTTCGATGAAGGGGGCGGTTCACCGAAAAAGCCGCGTCTTAATTACTTTCACTTTCAAAAGTGTGATCGGAAGACGATATGCAAATTCCTGGGGAATTTGCATATCCTCTTTAGACCGTTCCGCTTAGTCTAGATACGCCCCTAGGGTTTTCAAATAGGCCCAGACAGACCCTGCCGGGGTGGCCCCTGGGTCCAAGGGAGACACAGCAGCAGGCCTGCTCTGCCACCCACCAGTCACCCTGCCGGGGCGGCCCCTGCTGGTTGCTTGGCAAGCCGGGCTGCTGGCCCCAGAACTCATGGGTGAGCCAGCTGGGACCGCAGCCTTGGTGGGAGGGGCTGGGCATTTCTGAGTCACAATCGGGTCTGTTCTGTCCTGAGGTGCCTCGTGCCATTGAGAAGCCCAACTGCCTGAGGCTGGAGCCCGTTCCAGAGGCTACTGACCGTGCGCATGGGGCATGTGGGAATCCCCTGCTGAAGCCCAGCCCCAGGCCCGTGAGGGGGCAGGACGGGCACTGAGGAGGAAAGATGGGCACTGAGGGAGCCTGGCCTCAGGCCCATGAGGGGGCAGGATGGGCGCTGAGGGAGCAGGGTAGGCATTGAGGGGGAAAGATGGGCGCTGAGTGGGAAAGATGGGCACTGAGGGAGCAGGATGGGCGCTGAGGGAGCCCGGCCTCAGGCCTGTGAGGGGGCAGGATGGGCGCTGAGGGGGCAAGCTGGGCGTCGAGAGGGCAGGATGGGCACTGAGAGAGCAGGATGGGCACCGAGGGGGAAAGACGGGCTCTGAGGGAGCAGGATGGGTGCTGAGAGGGCAGGATGGGCGCTGAGGGAGCCCGGCCTCAGGCCTGTGAGGGGGCAGGACGGGCACTGAGGGGGCAAGCTGGGCGTCGAGAGGGCAGGATGGGCACTGAGAGAGCAGGACGGGCACCGAGGGGGAAAGACGGGCTCTGAGGGAGCAGGATGGGTGCTGAGAGGGCAGGATGGGCGCTGAGGGAGCCCGACTTCAGGCCTGTGAGAGGGCAGGCCAGGCGCTGAGGGGGCAGGCCGGGCACCGAGGGGACAGGACGGGTGCCGAGAGGGCTCGGCTGCTCGGGTCAGGGAAAGCCTGGGAGGGGAGCTGAGGCCAAGAGCAAAGGGACGACGCAGGTGGCCGGCCCCAGGGGCTGGGCCAGGGGGGTGCCTGGATCCCAGCCTGAGCCCTGGGAGGCTGGCGGGTGCCCTGTGGCTCTGCCTGCCCTAGCATGGGGGGGCTCTGCTCACTCTCACCTCCTGGTAACGGCTCTTGGACACAGTGATCCAGGACTTGATGGTGACGACGGAGTCGGGGTGGCAGGCAGCCAGGATCTCCTCTCCCAGTGACGTGATGCACTCCAGTTCCAGCTGCTGGCACTGCAGGGTCTTCATCAGCTCCTGCTCCAGACACAAGGGCAGCTCAGCTCCACAGCACGCCCAAGAGCTGCCAGTCCTGGAGGGGGCTCCAGGCCAAAGGGACACAGAGCCGGGCTGAGGGAGCTCCAGGCCAAGGGGACACGGAGCCAGGCTGGGGGGGCTCCAGGCCAAGGGGACGTGGAGCTGGGCTGGGGGGGCTCCATGACAAGGGGACGCGGAGCTGGGCTGGGGGGGGTGTGACGTTACTGGGTTGGGGGGGGGGAGGCAGGCCGGTCAGTGCTGCATCCACTGGTGTGTTTGCCCCAAGTTCTGTGCAAAGGGGCTGAGTGAGGTGTCTGCTGAAAGCTTCTGCCAGGTCAGTTCTGCTTGCGCTGCTCACACACATGTATGACTCTTACGTGGAAGGTTATGCATGCGGGCCCTGGGCTGGTGGGTGTTTTCTGTCCGCAAGCCAGCAATGGGCGGGACCGGCTGCTGTGAGCAGTGCTTTTCAGTGAGTGGCTGTGCTAATTAGCGGTGTTGCACAGACAAATGCCATCAAGGATGCCAATAAATGCCTGAGGAAGGCGTCTGGGAACCTGCACACCCTGAAGGACATGGACAAGGCATTTGATCATGTGACTAGCTCCAGCAGAAGAACCAGAGATTCTCTCTCCACATGCACAAGGATATTAAAGTGCCATGAGGCACCTCCACCTGGTCTGCCCTGCCCTCTGCTCCAGAAGCACCTGGATAAGGCTGAAGGCCGGGAAGGATTTGCTGGCCCATCCTGACACAGGACATAGAATCATAGAATACTAGGATGGGAAGGGACCTCGAGAGGCATCGAGTCCAGTCCCCTGCCCTCACGGCAGGACCTAGCATTGTCTAGACCATCCCTGATAGACATTTATCTAACCTGCTCTTAAATATCTCCAGAGATGGAGATTCCACAACCTCCCTAGACATACCCCAGAGACTGTTGCGTGGCAGCTTGTCCCATCTCTGCTCAGAGTCTGCCCCAGGCACTTGGGGACTGATGTGTGTGATGTGTTCTCCTGAACCATCTCACTCGCCGCCTTCTCTTTCTTTCATTAATAAACTTCTAGGGGTCACATGCTAAAGGACGGGCCCAGCGAGCTCTTTTGGGTAAGATCTGAGGTGTAAATTGACCTGGGACTGTGGCTGGTCCTTTGAAACTGGGAGAACCTGTTCGGAGGTACGGAGATGGGTTATAACCTCTTCTCTGTGTAAGGTGGGGCTGGGGGGGGGCACACAGGGAACACTGGCGTGTCTGAGGGGAGGTGGGGAGATGGGTTATCACCTCTCACCTGTGTAAGGTGGGTCTGGGTGGGGCACAGGGAGCACTGGGGTGTCTGAGGGGAGATGGGTTATCACCTCTCACCTGTGTAAGGTGGGTCTGGGTGGGGCACAGGGAGCACTGGGGTGTCTGTGGGGAGATGGGTTATCACCTCTCACCTGTGTAAGGTGGGTCTGGGTGGGGCACAGGGAGCACTGGAGTGTCTGAGGGGAGGTGGGGAGAGGGGTTATCACCTCTCCCCTGTGTAAGGTGGGGGCTGGGGGGGCACAGGGAGCACTGGGGTGTCTGAGGGAAGTGGGGGGATGGGTTATAACCTCTCCCCTGTGTAAGGTGGGGCTGGGGGGGCACAGGGAGCACTGGGGTGTCTGAGGGGAGGTGGGGAGATGGGTTATAACCTCTCCCGTGTGAGGGGGGGGCTGGGGGGGCACAGGGAGCACTGGGGTGTCTGAGGGGAGGTGGGGGGATGGGTTATAACCTCTCCCCTGTGTAAGGTGGAGCTGGGGGAGCACAGGGAGCACTGGGGTGTGTAAGGGGATTTTCTGGGGAGGCTCCTTGCCGGCCAGGATGAAGAGCTTGGTGTGGCTGGTTTGGTGCCATGTAGGGAGGACCCCAGGTCTGGACTGGAAGTAGCCCTGGGTCTGAGGAATTCGCCCTCATTTGACCCTCTTAGTGGTGCCACCAGCCAACCTGGTATATCACAGGGGCTCCAGGCTGAGGGGCCACTGAGCCGGGTGGAGGGGGCTCTGGGTGAGGGGACACTCGGTGTGAGGTGAATGCCTGGCTGCGAAGATGGTGTCGCCAGGAGGGCTTTGGCTTCCTCGACCACAGGATGCTGTTCCAGGAAGGACTGCTAGGCAGGGATGGGTTCATCTTTCGAGGAAGGGGAAGGCCGTATTTGGAGGCAGACTGGCTAATCTAGTGAGGAGGCTTTAAACTAGGTTTGATGGGGGCAGGTGACCAAAGCCCACAGGTAAGTGAAGAACATGGAGACCTGAGAGCTGGGTCAGAAATGGGAGGGAGGGTGGGCTATAACAGCAGAGAAAAAGCAGGGACAAGGCAGACCTGGGAGGCAAGATCAAATCAGTACCGTAGATGCCTGCATACAAATGCAAGGAGTACGGGTAATAAGCAGGAAGAACTTGAAGTGCTAATAAACACACCTATGACATCGTTGGCATCACAGAGACGTGGCAGGATAATACACGATTGGAATATTGGTATAGAAGGGTACAGCTTACTCAGGAGGGACAGGTGGGGAAAAAAGGGAGATGTTGCCTTGTATCTTAAAAATGTATATACTTTGACTGAGGTGGAGACGGACGTCAGAAACAGATGTGTTGAGAGTCTCTGGGTTAGGCTAAAAGGGGTAAAAAACAAGGGTGATGTCATGCTAGGGGTCTACTACAGGCCACCTACCCAGGTGGAAGAAGTGGATGAGCCTTTTTTTAAACAACTCACAAAATCATACAAAGCGCAGGATTGGGTGGTGATGGGGGGACTTCAACTATCCAGACATATGTTGGTGTCACGTTACTGGATTTTAAGGGGAGCAGCCAAATCACTGCTGCACCCATGGGGGGGGGGTATTTGCCCCAAAGTGTATTCAAAGGGGGCCATGTGAGGTGTCAAACAAAAGCTTATGCTCTACTGATTCTGTATATTCTATACATGTACTTGTATAATATCTGTATGTGGAGTTATGAACATGTACTCTGTATGGATGCCGGAAACTTCTGTCTGTGACTGAGCAATGGGCAAGGAATGCTCAGCCTAGGGCTGTGCTAATTAGCAAGGAGACAATGAAGCTCTAGGTGCCAATACACACCTCAGGAATGTGACTGATACCTAGGGGCTACCAGCATGGGACACAGGGATAGGCCACTGACCAGGTGACCTGCTGCAGCCAAGAAGATGCCAGGAGAGGTATATAAGTGCCATGTGGCACCCTCCTCCTTGGTCTTCAGCTCAGCTCTTGATCCCAAAGGCAGCCTTGTAGGGAACTATGAGCCGGAAAGAACTGTGGACCCATCCTGACATAGGATGTGCACCAAGGACGTTTAAGCCAGCAGTTATAACATCTCTGCTAAGAGCCTGCATTGAGAACTGGGTGATTCGATGCATGTAATGTATTCTCCTTAACAACCTTACTCTCATGCTTTTCTTTCTTGTAGTAATAAATCTTTAGATTTTAGATTCTAAAGGATTGGCTCAGAGTGGTCTTGTGGGTAAGATCTGGAGTGTAAATTGACCTGGGAACTGTGGCTGGTTTCTTGGGACCGGAAGAACCCGTTTGTGGTAGGTGAGATTGGGTTGTAAAACCCCTCACCTGTGTGTTAGGCCCGGGGCTGATTGGGGCACAGGAAGAGCTGGGGTGTCAGAGTGGTTTTGCTTGTGAGGCTTCTGGCTGGCCAGACGGGTAGCTGAATCACTCGGTGGGACTGGTTTGTGGCCTATTTGGGAAGGTATCCAATCTGGGGCAGTAAGGAGCCCCAAGTATGAGCAATTCGCCCTGAGCGGACGCCCTCAGCTGTGTCCAGACCCGGCCCGGTCCATCACAGTTGGGAAACTAACACAGCAGGGCACAGACTATCCAATAAGTTCTTGGCTTGCATTGGAGACAATTTCTTATTTCAGAAGGTTGAAAAAGCTACTGGGGGGAAGCTGTTTTAGATTTGATTTTAACAAATAGGGAGGAACTGGTTGACAATTTGAAAGTGGAAGGCAGCTTGGGTGAAAGCGACCATGAAATCATAGAGTTCATGATGCTAAGGAATGGTGGAAGGGAAAACAGCAAAATAGAGACAATGCATTTCAGGAAAGCAGACTTTGATAAACTCAGAGAGCTGGTAGGTAAGGTCCCATGAGAAGCAAGACTAAGGGGAAAAACAAGTGATGGGAGTTGGCAGTTTTTCAAAGGGACATTATTAAGGGCCCAAAAGCAAACTGTTCTGCTGCATAGGAAAGATAGAAAATATGGCAAAAGACCACTTTGGCTTAACCAGGAGATCTTGCATGATCTAAAAATCAAAAAGGAGTCATATAAAAAGTGGAAACTAGGACAAATGACAAAGGATGAATATAAGTAAACAACACATGTATGCAGGGGCAAGATTAGAAAGGCAAAGGCACAAAATGAGCTTAAACTAGCTACAGACATAAAGGGAAACAAGACTTTCTATAAATGTATCTCGAGGTCCCTTCCAGTTCTAGTGTTCTATGATTCTATAAATAGATTAGAAGCGAGAGGAAGACCAAGGACAGGGTAGTCCCACTGCTCAGTGAAGAGGGAGAAACAGTAACAGGAAGCTTGGAAATGGCAGAGATACTTAAGGACTTCTTTGTTTCAGTCTTCACTGAGAAGGCTGATGAAGGAATGCCGAACATAGTGAATGCTAGTGGGAAAGGGGTAGGTTTAGAAGTTCAAATAAAAAAGAACGAGTTAAAAATTACTTAGAAAAGTTAGATATCTGCAAGTCCCCAGGGCCTGATAAAATGCATCCGAGAATACTTAAGGAGCTGATAGAGAAGGTATCTGAGCCTTTAGCTATCATCTTTGGAAAATCATGGGAGACAGGAGAGATTCCAGAAGACTGGAAAAGGGCAAATCTAGTGCCCATCTATGAAAAAGGAAATAAGAACAACCCAGGAAACTACAGACCAGTCAGTTTAACTTCTGTGCCTGGAAAGATAATGGAGCAAGTAATTAAGGAATTCATCTGCAAACACCTGGAAGATAAGAAGGTGACAGGGAACAGCCAGCATGGATTTATAAAGAACATATCATGTCAAACCAGCCGGACAGCTTTCTTTGATAGGATAACGAGTCTTGTGGATAAGGGAGAAGCGGTGGACATGGGACACGTAGACTTTAGTAAGGCATTTGACACCATCTCACATGATCTTCTTATCAATAAACTAGGGAAATACAACCTAGATGGGGCTACAGTAAAGTGAGTGCATAACTGGCTGGATAACCGTACTTGGGGTACGGCTACACTAGCTCGTTAGTTTGAGCTAGGTAGGGTAATGAGGGCAAGCAGAGTTGCAAATGAAGCCCGGGATTTAAATATCCCGGGCTTCATTTGCATGTTCCCGGGCGCCACCATTTTTAAATCCCCCTTAGTCCAAACTCTGTGCCCGCGGCTACACGCGGCACGGACTCCACGAGGAGTAACGGTAGTTCGAATTAGGATCTTTAATTCGAACTACCTTATCTGTGCTGCGTGTAGCCGCGGGCACGGAGTTCGGACTAAGGGGGATTTAAAAATGGTGGCGCCCGGGAACATGCAAATGAAGCCCGGGATATTTAAATCCCGGGCTTCATTTGCAACTCCGCTTGCCCTCATTACCCTACCTAGCTCGAACTAACGAGCTAGTGTAACCGTACCCTCAGAGAGTAGTTATTAACGGTTCACAGTCATGCTGGAAAAGGCATAACAAATGGGGTTCCGCAGGGGTCTGTTTTGGGATGGGTTCTGTTCAATCTCTTCATCAACGATCTAGATGATGGCAGAGCGAGTATGATTATTAAGTTTGCAGATGATACCAAGCTGGGAGGGGTTGCAACTGCTTTGGAGGATAGGGTTATAATTCAAAATGATCTGGACAAATTGGAGAAATGGTCTGAGGAAATAGGATGAAGTTTAATAAGGACGAACGCAAACAAAGTGCTCCACTTAGGAAGGAACAATCCATTTCACACATACAGAATGGGCAGTGATTTGTCTAGGAAGGAGTACGGCAGAAAAGGATCTAGGGGTCATAGTGGAGCACAGGCTAAATGCGAGCCTACAGTATGACACTGTTGCAAAAAAAGCAAACGTGATTCTGGGAGGCATTAACAGGTGTGTTGTGAGCAAGACACGAGAAGTCATTCTTCCACTCTCCTCTGCGCTGATTAGGCCTCAGTTGGAGTATTGTGTCCAGTTCTGGGCACCGCATTTCAAGAAAGATGTGAAGAAATTGGAGAGGGTCCAGAGAAGAGCAGCAAGAATGATTAAAGTTTTAGAAAGCATGAGGTATGAGGGAAGGCTGAAGGAACTGGGCTTGTTTAGTTTGGAAAGGAAAAGACTGAGCGGGGACATGAGAGCAGTTTTCAGGTAAAAGGGTGTCACAAGGAGGAGGGAGAAAAATTGTTCTGCCTGGTCTCCGAGGTAGGACAAGTAGCAATGGGCTTAAACTGCAGCAAGGGAGGTTTAGGTTGGACATTAGGAAAAACTTCCAAACTGTCAGGGTGGTGAAACACTGGGATAAATTGCCCAGGGAGGTTGTGGAATCTCCATCTCTGGAGATATTTAAGAGTAGGTTGGAGAGACAACTGTAAGGGATGATCTAGATGGTGCCTGGTCCTGCCGTGAGGGCAGGGGACTGGACTTGATGACTCTCGGGGTATGTCTAGACTGCAGCCCTCTGTCGGCAGAGGGATGCAGATTAGGCAGGTCGACATTGCAAATGAGGCAGGGATTTAAATATCCCGTGCCTAATTTGCATAAAAATGGCCACCGCGTTTTGCCGACAACACTTTGTCTGCAAAAAGCGGAAGTCTAGAGGGGGATGTGTCAAGAAAGAAAGCCTTTTTCGACAGATCCTGTAAATCTCCTTGCAGGAGGCATAAGGGATCTGTTGAAAAAGGCTTTCTTTCTCGACAGATCCCCCTCTAGACTGCCACGTTTTGCCGACAAAGTGCTCAGTCAGCAAAACGCGGTGGCCATTTTTATGCAAATTAGGCACAGGATATTTAAATCCCTGCCTCATTTGCAATGTCGACCTGCCTAATCTGCATCCCTCTGCCGACAGAGGGCTGCAGTCTAGACATACCCTCGAGGTACGTTCCAGTCCTAGTGTTCTGTGATTCTGTGATTCTAGGCTGAGGGGACACTGAGACAGGCTGATGGGGCTCCGAGTGAAGAGCTGCTGGGTGGGGCTAAGGGGCTATTGAGCCGGGCTGAGGGGGCTCCAGGCTGAGGGGCTACTGAGCCGGGCTGAGGGGGCTCCGGGCTAAGGGGCTATTGAGCCCGGCTGAGGGGCTATTGAGCCGGGCTGAGGGGGCTCCGGGCTAAGGGGCTATTGAGCCCGGCTGAGGGGCTATTGAGCCAGGCTGAGGGGGCTCCCGGCCGAGGGGGGCACTCACTCGCAGCTGGCTCTGCCATTCACTCATGGCCGCCTCCTCGTCTGGGTAGACGCAGCGCCTGAGGGTTGTCTCTGACTCGGCCAGGTGCTCCAGCAGCGCATGCACCAGGCTGTGGAACTCCTCGGCCTGCACAGGAGAACGGGTGGGCAGAGAGCGGACGAGGGTCAAGCTCGGCTCAGAGCCGGCCCCTCGCCCAGGGCGCTGGGTGGACCAGGGCTCCTGGCTGAAAAGGGAGCCTGGCGGCGCCACTCAGCACAGCTGGCTGGGCCATTCCAGTCTGATGGTGGTGCAGCCAAGGAGGCTCCCCCAAGCCCCTGCCCTGATCCCTCTCCTTCCCAACCCCCATCTTGTGCCACACCCCACTGCCCGCTCCCCCAGCTGGAGCCCTCGCCCCTTGGGACCCAGCCCCTGCCCTGCCCTGATCCCCCTCCTTTCCAAACCCCCCATCTCGTGCCACACCCCACTGCCCGCTCCCCCAGCTGGAGCCCTCGCCCCCTGGGACCCAGCCCCCTGTGCTAGCCCTGGAAAGCTAAGCAAGCGAGGGAGAGCCAATGACAGAGAGAGGGGAGCCTGCCCCCCCCACTAGTCTGGGCCCCATGCCCCCAGCGCCTGCCCTCCCTGCTAGTCTGCGCCCCACGGCCCCAGCGCCTGCCCCCCCTGCTAATCTGTGCCCCACGGCCCCAGGGCCTGTCCCCCTGCTAGTCTGGGCCCCAAGGCCTGCCCCCCCTGCTAGTCTGGGCCCCACGGCCCCAGCGCCTGCCCCCCCTGCTAGTCTGGGCCCCACGGCCCCAGGGCCTGCTCCCCCTGCTAGTCTGGGCTCCACGGCTCCAGCGCCTGCCCCCCTGCTAGTCTGCGCCCCAGCGCCTGCCCTCCCTCCCTCCCTCCTCTCACCTGCTGCAAGGACGCCTCCAGCCGGGCCTGCTTGGCGACGGAGAGTTTGCAGATTAGGTCCCAACGGCTGCTCAGCTCCTGCATTTGCTTCTGCACCCACTGGGCGTCAAGGCTGCTGCTGCCCCGCGTCAGGTCCCGCACCGAGCGCCTCAGCATCTTAATGCAGCCGGCTCGCTTGCCCAGCTCCTTCTGGAAGCCCTGAGGTGGGAGAGGGGTGAGGCCAGGGCGGGATCCGCTGGGGATGGGGAGCAACTGCAGGGAGCCCCTGCCTGCCCTGGGCTCTGGCTTGGTGCTGGGCAGGGTCACCCTACCCTGGCACTATGCCCAGCAGGGGCCCAGCTGCTGGTGAGAGACGATGCAAGGGCAGATGACAGGGAGCCAGAGCACGAGCACGTCTGGATGAGATGCTCCTGCCCCAGCGGGCATCAGCCACATGGCCGTGTACGACGAAGAGGGGTCGGAATGAGGGCTGTGCGTGACGAGGCGGGGTCGGAATGACGGCCGTGTGCGACGAAGAGGGGTCGGAATGACGGCCGTGTGCGACGAAGAGGGGTCGGAATGATGGCCGTGTGTGACGACGCGGGGTCGGAATGACGGCCGTGTGTGACGACGCGGGGTCGGAATGACGGCCGTGTGCGACGAAGAGGGGTCGGAATGACGGCCGTGTATGACGAAGAGGGGTTGGAATGACGGCCGTGTGTGACGAAGAGGGGTCCGAATGACGGCCGTGTATGACGAAGAGGGGTCGGAATGAGGGCCGTGTGCGACGAAGAGGGGTCGGAATGATGGCCGTGTGCGACGAAGAGGGGTCGGAATGAGGGCCGTGTGCGACGAAGAGGGGTCGGAATGACAGCCGTGTACGACGAAGAGGGGTCGGAATGACGGCCGTGTGTGACGAAGAGGGGTTGGAATGACGGCCGTGTGTGACGAAGAGGGGTCCGAATGACGGCCGTGTGTGACGAAGAGGGGTCGGAATGAGGGCCGTGTGCGACGAAGAGGGGTCGGAATGAGGGCCGTGTGCGACGAAGAGGGGTCGGAATGACGGCCGTGTGTGATGAAGAGGGGTCGGAATGACAGCCGTGTACGACGAAGAGGGGTCGGAATGACGGCCGTGTGCGACGAAGAGGGGTCAGAATGATGGCCGTGTGTGACGATGCGGGGTCGGAATGACGGCCGTGTGCGACGAAGAGGGGTCGGAATGATGGCCGTGTGTGACGACGCGGGGTCGGAATGACGGCCGTGTGCGACGAAGAGGGGTCGGAATGAGGGCCGTGTATGACGAAGAGGGGTTGGAATGACGGCCGTGTGTGACGAAGAGGGGTCGGAATGAGGGCCGTGTGCGACGACGCGGGGTCGGAATGATGGCCGTGTGTGACGACGTGGGGTCGGAATGACGGCCGTGTGCGACGAAGAGGGGTCGGAATGACGGCCGTGTGCGACGAAGAGGGGTCGGAATGACGGCCGTGTATGACGAAGAGGGGTTGGAATGACGGCCGTGTGCGACAAAGAGGGGTCGGAATGACGGCCGTGTATGACGAAGAGGGGTCCGAATGACGGCCGTGTATGACGAAGAGGGGTCGGAATGATGGCCGTGTATGACGAAGAGGGGTCGGAATGAGGGCCGTGTGCGACGAAGAGGGGTCGGAATGACGGCTGTGTTTGACGACGCGGGGGTCGGAATGACGGCTGTGTGTGATGACGCGGGGTCGGAATGACGGCTGTGTTTGACGACGCGGGGTCGGAATGAGGGTTGTGTGCGACAACGCGGGCGTTCGAATGACGGTTGTGTGTGACAACACGGGGGTCGGAATGACGGCCGTGTGTGACAACGCGGGGGTCGGAATGACAGTTGTGTGTGACGACACGGGGTTGGAATGGGGTCGGAATCACGGTTGTGTGTGACGACACGGGGTCGGAATGACAGCTGTGTGTGATGACGCGGGGTCAGAATGATGGTTGTGTGTGACGACACGGGGTCGGAATGACAGCTGTGTGTGATGACGCGGGGCCGGAATGACGGCCGTGTGTGACGACGCGGGGTCGGAATGACAGCTGTGAGTGACGACGCGGGGTCGGAATGAGGGCCGTGTTTGACGACGCAGGGTCGGAATGAGGGCCGTGTTTGACGACGCGGGGTCGGAATGACGGCTACGTGTGACGACGCGGGGTCGGAATGATGGCTGTGTGTGACGAAGAGGGGTAGGAATGACGGCTGTGTGTGACGACGCGGGGGTCAGAATGACGGTTGTGTGTGACAACACGGGGGTCGGAATGATGGCCCTGTGTGACGACGGGGGTTCGGAATTACGGCTGTGCATGACGACGCAGGGGTTGAATGACGGTTGTGTGTGCCGACGTGGGGGTCGGAATGACGGCTCTGTGTGACGAAGAGGGGTTGGAATGAGGGCTGTGTGTGACAACGCGGGAGTCGGAATGATGGTTGTGTGTGACGATGCGGGGTCGGAATGACGGCTGTGTTTGGTGATGCGGGGTCGGAATGATGGTTGTGTGTGACGATGCAGGGGTCGGAATGACGGCCCTGTGTGACGACGCGGGGGTCGGAATGACGGCCCTGTGTGATGACACGGGGTCGGAATGACAGCTGTGTTTGGCGACGCGGGGTCGGAATGACAGTTGTGTGTGATGACGCAGGGGTCGGAATGATGGCCCTGTGTGACGACGCAGGGGTCAGAATGACGGCCGTGTGTGACGACGTGCGGTCGGAATGACGGCTGTGTGTGACGAAGTGGGGGTCGGAATGACGGTTGTGTGTGATGAAGCGGGGGTTGGAATGATGGCTGTGTGTCACGAAGTGGGGGTCGGAATGACGGTTGTGTGTGACGAAGCGGGGGTCGGAATGACGGCTGTGTGTGAAGAAGCGGGGGCTAGAATGACGGTTGCGTGTGACGAACTGGGGGTCAGATTGACGGTTGTGTGTGAAGAAGCAGGGGCCCGAATGACGGTTGTGTTTGATAAAGTGGGGGTTGGAATGACTGTTGTGTGTGAAGAAGTGGGGGCCTGAATGACAGTTGTGTGTGAGAAAGCAGGGGTCAGAATGATGGTTGTGTGTGACTCCCACTGTCCTAGGCTGCTCTGTGGTCACACTGTGTGCGTGCCTCAGTTTTCCTGGGCATGCGCCCCATGGCTCAGGCTGTCTCGTAACCTGAGCCCAGGGGGAGATGCTGGCAGTTGACATCAGCTGACGCCTTTTGCCTGGGAAGCTGGAGAAAGGGAGGCCGGGCTGCCTGCAGGGCTGAGAGCCTTTGCTGAGGGTGAGAGTTAGTCTCCACTGGCTTAGGATGCAGGGAGGAGTCTTGGAGCAGAAGGGGGAACAGAGCCCAGGGGTCCTTCTCCCCAGAATGGATGGCACCGGCTGCTTTCTGGTCCCTGAGTTAACAACAAGTCTGCGCTACGCTGTGTCCCTGGGAACCAATAAACCTTCTCTTCTACCTGCTGCCTGAGAGTCACGTAGGGCTGCGAGTGGGGGGGCAGGACCCAGAGACTCCTCGCACCCCGTGACACCCTGGGGCGACTGTACACCCTGGAGAGGGGGAGAATGTAGCTTGCAGAATTGGGGGTAGCTCCAGGGGAATACGGACCTTGTGCTTGTCCAGGAGGTCACTGACTAGGTCACGGTCCCCTCCAACCGGCACCTCCTCACCCAGCTGCGGCTCAGCCCGGTACAGCCAGTCCAGCAGGGCCTGCAGTGCGTCCGTGAACTTGCCTGAGAACAGCAGGCTCTCCTCCAGCATGTGCTGCCTGGAAGGAAACAGGCACCATGGGCAGGCTGGGCAGGGGGCTGGGCGCACCGCCCTGGGAAGGGTCTTCCCTAGCCTGCGGAGGGGAGAGCATGTGTGTGTGTGTGTGTGTGTGTGTGTGTGTGTGTGTGTGTGTGCTGCCCCAGAAGAATGCGTGTGACTGTGTGTAGTAGGGACCCTGCCCTAATAGTGTGTGCGCAGCATGGGCCCTGCCCCCGCAGTAAAGTCTTGTGCAAAGGGGCCAAGTGATGTGTCTATTGGAAGCTGTTGATTCACTGATGCTGTTTATAGACTCCGAGAACTGGAAGGGACCTTGTGAGATCATCAGGTCCAGTCCCCCGCCCTCACCACAGGACCAAGTGTGATGTGGGGGGGGGGGGCTGTCTGCTCTGTAACCCGGGGTCCCCCTGCGCTGGGCTGTGCAATTCCCACTGACTCACCCACGTGTGCATTGGCCCAGACCCCGGGGCCCAGCCTGAGCACATAACAAGGCGCTTCCCAGGGGGACAGACAAAGGAAGGGAGGTGGAGACCGCCACCTGGCTGGGGGGCAGGGCCTGGGAGCTGGGCAGTCTTGGCTGGGAAAACATGAAGAGAAGAGACTAAGCTGAGCACTGAGGGTTCAGGGGCCTCTGGACCCCACCCCAAGGGGTCTAGGGCTGCCCCTGACTCCTTATGTCCACATCACGTCTATGCCGTGCTGTATCCTGGAGAAGCAATGAACCCTCTGGCTACGTCTAGACTGGCATGATTTTCCGCAAATGCTTTTAACGGAAAAGTTTTTCCGTTAAAAGCATTTGCGTAAAAGAGCATCTAGATTGGCACGGACACTTTTGCACAAAAGCACTTTTTGCGGAAAAGCGTCCATGACAATCTAGACGTGGTTTTGCGCAAGAAAGCCCCGATCACCATTTTCGCCATCGGGGCTTTTTTGTGCAAAACGGTTCTCAGCTGTGTACACTGGCCCTCTTGCACAAAAGCATTTGCGCAAGAGGGCTTTTTCCCGAACGGGAGAGTCATTGTATTTGCACAAGAACACCGACAATCATACATTAGATCGTCAGTGTTCTTGTGAAAATTCAAGTGGTCAGTGTAGACAGCTGGCAAGTTTTTCCGCAAAAGCAGCTGCTTTTGCGGAAAAACTTGCCAGTCTAGACGCAGCCTCTCTGTTCTACTGGCTGGCGGTGGGGGATGTAACACTGCCCCATGGATCGGACCTGGCTGGGATGGGATGTGACACTGCCCCATGGATCGGACCTGGCTGTGGTGGGTTGTGACACTGCACCGTGGATCGGACCTGGCTGGGGTGGAATGTGACACTGCCCCGTGGATCGGACCTGGCTGGGGTGGGATGTGACACTGACCTGTGGATCGGACCTGGCTGTGGTGGGATGTGACACTGCCCTGTGGATCAGACCTGGCTGGGGTGGGATGTGACACTGCCCTGTGGATCGGACCTGGCTGTGGTGGGATGTGACACTGCCCTGTGGATCAGACCTGGCTGGGGTGGGATGTGACACTGCCCTGTGGATCGGACCTGGCTGGGGTGGGATGTGACACTGACCTGTGGATCGGACCTGGCTGGGGTGGGATGTGACACTGACCTGTGGATCGGACCTGGCTGGGGTGGGTTGTGACACTACCCTGTGGATTGGACCTGGCTGTGGTGGGATGTGACACTGCCCCGTGGATCGGACCTGGCTGTGGTGGGTGTGGCGGCGCGTTGGGGTCCCCTGACTCCTGCACCCCCATAATGGCACGGACAGACTCCACCAGCCAGTAGAATAGAGGGAGTTTATTGCTTCTCCAGGATACAGCACAGCACAGATGTAATCTGGTTACAGGAACCAGGCCTAGGATGCCTCAGCTCCCCCTTGAGATGGGGAAGACTGGGCCCCTAAATTCCAGCCCCTTTCCCTAGGCTGTCTCCTCCATGATCCCAGACAGAAACTAACTCCCTCACTTCCAGCCCTGCCCCCAGCCAGGTCTGGCCTCGCCCCCTTCCTTCCCATTGTTCCGCTCCATGGGAGATACCTGCCTGACGAGTTTCGAAGCCCCCTTGCATAATGACTCATCCCCTGCCCTGCTGGGCCGTGCTGCAGACAGCAGCCAGTGGAGGTCACTGACAACCCACTGCCCAGCATAGCAACCAGCAAGGTACCCCCACTATGTCACAGTGGGATGTGACACTGCCCTGTGGATCGGACCTGGCTGGGGTGGGATATGACACTGCCCCATGGATCGGACCTGCCTGTGGTGGGATGTGACACTGCCCCGTGGATCGGACCTGGCTGGGGTGGGATATGACACTGCCCCGTGGATCGGACCTGGCTGTGGTGGGATGTGACACTGCCCCATGGATCGGACCTGGCTGGGGTGGGATATGACACTGCCCCGTGGATCGGACCTGGCTGGGGTGGGATATGACACTGCCCCGTGGATCGGACCTGCCTGTGGTGGGATGTGACACTGCTCCGTGGATCGGACCTGGCTGGGGTGGGATATGACACTGCCCCGTGGATCGGACCTGGCTGTGGTGGGATGTGACACTGCCCCATGGATCGGACCTGGCTGGGGTGGGATATGACACTGCCCCGTGGATCGGACCTGCCTGTGGTGGGATGTGACACTGCCCCATGGATTGGACCTGGCTGTTGGGGGGAGGGAGATGGCGCTGGCCTGTGGATCTGACCTGGGGGGCAAAGGGGAGTAGAGTGTTGCTCCTTGGATCTGATCTCGTGGCACAGTCGCAGCCTGAACAGGAAGCAGGGCTCCCCGCTGTGTGGACAGGAGAGGTGCCGAGGGGCTGCAGGGCCGAGGTTGGGAAGGGCGTAGGGAGGCTGCCTGGCCCCGGGGCAGGGCACTGCAGGCAGGTCTGTTGTAACTGGGCGCATACAACGTCCCTGCTGAGCGGGGCGCAGGACGGCCTGCAGGTGCTGTCAGGGTCATTACCAACCACAGCTGCAGCCGGAAGTGAAGGCTGCAACCCAGCCCAGCCCATGTGCACCCAGCTCGGCCCAGCCCCCGGGGGACAGAGCAGCCTGAAGGGCTCCTTGCGCCGGGGCAGACACCAGGGCGGCCGTGCTCCAGTTCTAGGACCCTTGTCCCTGCAAGGCCTGAAAGCCATGGCTCCGTGACGGCCAGCGCTCGGCCTCTGGGGGACACCCGCCGCCAGCACCTCAAAGAGGCCTGCTCCACTCCCTACCTGTCCGGCTACTTCCTGCCCCCTCCGCCCCTCCCATCCCATCTCCCTCTCTCAGTGTCTCCTCAGCCCGGCCCCGGCCCTGCGAGATGAGCCCCCAGATCCTGCACCTCCCTGGCAGGGAGAACAGCCCCAACCAAAGGTCGTCTCTGGCCCGTGGGAACCAGGGACCAAGCACCAGGCTCTGGGGCCGACCTGCCAGCCACAGCGTCCCCCTGGCTGCCCCGCAGACCTTACCAAAGGCCGGACACCCCCCTTTCTAGCCGACCTCTCTGCTGCTCGGCCTGTGCATGCCGGGCAGGGGGAAGACACCAGGCAGGTTCCTCTGGGACATGTGCCTCTGCTAATTCCCTCCGAACGGGGGTGAACTGCAGGTTCGACTGTGTCCTGCGCCCCTCAGGGCAGGTCAAATGTCGGGCTCAGGGTCTGGCTCGACAAAGGGGAGCCCAGATTGCCCAGCCTCTGCATCACTGGCTTGGTGCCGCACAGGGAAGACCCCAGCTGGAACTCTTCTGAGCCTTGGCACGAACCCACAGATCCCCGGGGCGGGGGAGGAGATGGGGCTCCCAGGCCAGCAGGGATGGGGGCGCAGGCGTCCCAGGCCTTGCACAGGGACCCAGCACCCCCGGGTCCTGGCCCAGAGAGGCCAGAGCCAGCGGGACGAGAGCAGAACTCCAGCCTCACCTCTCCACCGCCCGGTCACACATGTCCTCCCAGCGCTCCTTCAGCTCCCCCAGCAGCTCCTCCAGCGGCTGCACATCCTCGGCCAGCAGGGTCTTCTCCCGCAGCAGGCGCCCGCTGCGCAGTGTGGCCTCATACACGGGACGCTTGGCGCGCAGCAGCCTCTGGAACTCCTGCAGCCGCAGAGGGGTGAGTCCGGGGGCAGCCCCGGGAGACTGGCAGGGCAGGGCCCAGAGAGCAGTGGCTGGGACTGAGAGGGAGGGGTGGGGGTGGGGACACTGGCAGGGGCTGTGGGGAAGGAAGGAGGCGGTGAGGCCTGCCCTGGAGGAGGAGTGGGCCCCGTGGGGTCTGGCACCTGCAGGGGCACCACACAGAGGTCATGGGCTCTCTGCGGAGGGAGAAGGCTCCCGATTCCCAGCCAGGCCCTCCCCGCCACGGCTGCCCAGAGCAGCCCCAGGGCCTAGCACCTCCCAGGCAGGAGGCCGGGGTCACCTCGGCTACCTCCCAGCTCCACCCAGCCCCAGGGACGCAGCAGCCCAGCTGCCTGGTCCTGCTGAGAGTGGAGATGGGTGTAGAGACCCTGTGCTCTGTGCAGGGCCATAGCAGGGAGAGCCCAAGGCACCCCCGAGGGTGTCCCAGAGGCTGGGCCCTCTGCCGGCCAGCCCGGGACAGAGCACCCACCCCCCTAGGGACGTGCCAGAGGCTGGGCCCTCTGCCGGCCAGCCCGGGATAAAGACACGTCCTGAGAGTTGCGGGGCCGCACCTTGTGCTCAGCCAGCTGGCACTTGAGCTCCTCCTGGCTCATGGCAGCGTCGCTGGGCACCTCCAGAGTCGGCTCCACCTCGTCCATCCAGGCCAGGAGCAGCTGCCGGGACTCACTGAACTGGGAGCGAGCAAGAGGGGCGTCAGCAGGGCAGCCAGGAGCACTGGAGGCCCCTGGCGATGGAGCCGGCTCCCTGGGGCGCCCTGGCCCAGTACCTGCTTGGCGCGCTTGCGAGCCTCCTCCAGTGCAGCCCCTCGCTCCCCTGTGCGCTGCAGCACCTTGGCCACCCGCTCCTTGGCAGCCAGCACCAGGCTCTGCACCACGGCGCAGTGCTGCTTCCGGCTCACCTCCTCCAGGCGGGAGAGCTGTTCCCCACGGGAACCCACCTCCTGCAGCAGCACCTGCCAAGCAAGCCACAGCTAGCCAGCGCAGCCATAGGGCCCTGGGAGCCTGTGGCCCAGGCTCCGTGGGGCTGCACCGAACCGGCGCCAGGCACGCGAAGGGACAGGCTGCTGGGAGAATCACCCTGCTCCACCCCCAGCGCAGCCGCAGGGCGTGGTGAATAATGCACCGGTGAACCCACTGGGCTGGGCCTGCAAGGGACCAAGTGAGAGCAGCTGGGAGCTCCCCTCACGCCGGGAGCCTGGCCTGTCTTGTTATGGGATTCTGAGATGAACGGCTGGGCTGTGTGTGCACAAACTTGTGCAAAGGGGGCCACGGAGGGCTCTGTCGGCCACAGGTTCTGCTTGTGCCGCTCCGAGCCCTTGTCGATTGGTGTGTGACAAGGCTCCGGACTTGTGCTGCAAGCGTTTGCTGCGGGGAGAGAGCAATGGGCCTTGCCCGCTATGGTGGAAGAGCGGCCAGGCCAGTGACTAGGCCAACTGTGGGCCTCAAGAAGGACCTGTCCGCTTCGGAGGAACTTTGCTGTGAATGTTCAGACCAGCACGGGGGCCAGGGCTGCTGCCAAGTCCTGCACGGGCCAGGGACTGGCCCATGGAACCAATTCCACCTTGGGAGGTACTGTCCCACGGCCAGAACAATGGGATTCCCTCCATGGGGCACGGGGACAAAAGGGGCCAGGGGGTTCCTCCAACTTTGCCTTCATTCAGGAGTGTTTGTGCTATGAACTGGGAGGACAGATGAGATGACCCATCTGCCATAGGACGTACTCCAGAGACTTTTAAGAGAGCAGTTTAAGCACCACCAGGCGGATCTGAACCTGGGACCTCTGGAGCTTAGTGTAGGAGTGTCCACTGCTCAAGCTGAAAACCAGCTGGCTCCCAGCCAGGCTGCAGACCTCCCCTGTGCTTCTCTCTCACTGTGAGTGGTCTTGGTGTCACCACGTGGGACTGGGACCTGCACCAGGGCTGGGGGTTCCACCTGCACCAGGAACGTTTCGACTGGGGCATGTACTTTTGTTTCCTTTAACAGTGTCACTCTCAATGCTCTCTTTCCTTTCCTAACAAACCTTTCCATGGTAGATGCCAAAGGACGGGCCCGGTGAGCTTTTTGGAGTAAGAGCTGAGGTATGAATTGACCTGGGACTGTGGTTGGTCCTTTGGGACTGGGAGAACCTGTTGGGAAGTGGGGAATGGGTTATAACCTCTCCCCTGTGTAAGGGGGGGCTGGGGGAAGGCACAGGGAATGCTGGGATGTCAGAGGGGAGGCGGGGGATGGGTTATAACCTCTCCCCTGTGTGAGGTGGGGCTGGGTGGGGCACAGGGAGTGCTGGGGTGTGTGGGGGAGGCGGGGGGATGGGTTATAACCTCTCCCCTGTGTGAGGGGGGGCTGGGGGGCACAGGGAACGCTGGGATGTCAGAGGGGAGGCGGGGGATGGGTTATAACCTCTCCCCTGTGTGAGGTGGGGCTGGGTGGGGCACAGGGAACACTGGGGTGCCTGAGGGGAGGTGGGAGGATGGGTTATAACCTCTCCCCTGTGTAAGGAGCGACTGGGGGGGCACAGGGAATGCTGGGGTGCCTGAGGGGATGTGCTGGGGAGGTTCCCTGCTGGCATGTGTACGGCTGACGTGCTCTTACTGGTTGGGCACCGTATAGGGAAGGACCCAGGCTGGGGCTCTCAGTCGCCCTGGCTCTGAGCAATTCGCCCTCTCAGCAGTGCCCAGGCCACCTGGTATATTACAACACCCCTGCCTGCACTGCCAGCGTCCCTCTGGGGAGCCTCCTGCGCCCTCCTCCAAGAGCTGGTCTCCCGCACGGGGTGGGGGGGGTGAGTGCCAGAGCACCGTTCCCAGCAGCAAGACTGCCCAGGAAGCTCCTGGCATGGACGAGGCTCCTGGCAGGGCTGCTCAGGCCATGCCCAGCCTGAGCCAGGAGAGGCAGCACTGGGGCCAGGCCCCGCTCCTGTCTGGGGGCTCTGGGAAATCACACTGGGCACTGCCAGAGGAGACCAGGTCCCTGCAGTCAGGCACCAGAGCAGCTAGGCTGCTCCAGAGGGCCCTTCAGCCCAGCTGGGCCCTGCGAGGCCCTGCAATCAGTGAGGAAGAGGGGCCCTGCAAGCCTGCCCCAGGAAGCCTGGCTCTAGAGGACGCCTCTGCCCGGCAGACAGGTGCTCTCTGGGGACGGCGTGGCAGCGCGGCCGGCCAGGGCTCTGCTCAGAGGCGGGCTGGTCCTGTCTTGGGCAAGGCGTCACAGCCCTGCCAGCACAGGGACCAGGGGCCAGGGAAAGCTGCTGGGCCTGCCACACTCACCTTGTGCTCCTGGATCTGCCGGAGGACAGTCTCTACCACGAAGCTGGGCGGCTCTGGGGAGCTCAGGCTCCCCTCCGTCTTCCCCAGCCACTGCAGCAGCTCCTGCGCCATGCCATGGAACTCGGTGGTCAGCCTCAGCCCCTCGGCCAGATGCTCCTAGGGGAGAGAAGCCGCTGTTAAAGTCATGGGCCTATGGGGAGAGCCAGCAATGGCGATGAGCCAGGTGCCAGCCACCCAGGGATCCGACCGGTTGTGCCTGCTATAGGCTAAACCGCCTTCCTTTCCACCCAGGGATCTGACACCAGCTGTGCCTGCTACAGCCTGAACAGCCCCCCTTCCACCCAGGGATCTGACACTGTCTGTGCCTGCTACAGCCTAAACCGCCCCCTTCCACACAGGGACACAGGGATCTCACCCGCTGTGCCTGCTACAGCCTAAACCACCCCCCTTTCAACCAGGCATCTGACCCCGGCTGTGCTTGCTACAGCCTAAAGTGCCCCCCTTCCAGCCAGGAAACCAACTGACTGTGACTGCTACAGCCCAAACTGCTCCCGCACCTAGCAAGGGAACTGACTGGCTGTGCCTGCCACAGCCTAAACCACCCCCCTTCCAGCCAGGAAACCAACTGACTGTTCTTGCCACAGCCTAAACTACTCCCGCACAGACAGGCTATGTCTACACTACAAGTTTTTTGTGCAAAAACCAGCGGAGCGTCCACATCTCAAGCACGCTTTTCCACAAGAAAATTGACAAAACAGAGGGCTTTTGCTTCAGCTCTTGCACAAAAAGTAGTGCTGTGTTAGTCTGGTCTTGCTGAAACAAGGTTTCAAAAAGGCAGGTGTGATGCAGTGTCAGTACCTTGCGGGTTGCTGTGCTTGGGCTGTGGATGACCCGTACTGGCCTCTGTCTGTAAGCAGGGCCCAGCGGGGGGGCACCTTAAGGGCCCCCATGACCAGGGCTCGACAATTAGAGAGTAGATTACAAGCCGGCACAGCCACGCAGCGCAGTCTGTACATGTGCAGCGTGCCGAACCGCGCGGCTGGCAAGCCCTGCCCATGACAGTGACCGAACTGGTTCTACTGGTTAAGGGAAGGGATGGAAAAGGAAGTGAGCATGCGGCGGAAGGGTCAGTCTTGGGCTGGAACCATGAAGGGGACAGACTAAGGAGGGGGCTGCAATCTAAGGGCCCAGGGACCCCATCTCAAGGGGTCTGAGGCATCCTGGCCCAGACTCCTGTAGACACGTCACGTCTGTGCTGTGCTGTCTCCTGGAAAAGCAATAAACCCTCCCTGTTCTACTGGCTGGCGGAGTCTGTTCTTGCTGCTATGGGGGTGCAATGTCGGGGGAACCCCAACATTTTGTCACAGCAGGTGTGGACACAAGTGCTTGGATCAGAGCTTTCTTGCGCAAGAGCATCCATGCAGTGTGGACGCTCTCTTGCACAAAAGCACATCACTTTGGCGATGCACTTTGAGGTCTAGACGCACTTTTGCACAAGAAGTTTTTGTGCAAAAACTCTTGTGCAAAAGGCTTCTTCTGCAAAAACCCTGCAGCGTAGATGAAGCCCCACCCAGGGATCTGACACTGGCTGTGCCTGCTACAGCCTAAACCGCCCCCTTTCACCCAGGGATCTGATGGGCTGTGCCTGTGTGACATAGTGTGGGTACCTTGCTGGTTGCTAGGCTTGGGCTGTGGATGACCTCCGCTGGCTGCTGTCTGTAGCACGGCCCAGCAGGGCAGGGGGTGAGTCATTATGCAAGGGGGCTCTGAACCTGTCCGACGAGTTATCTCCCAGGGAGTGGAACAATGGGAAGAAGGCGGAGTGGAGCCCTGGCTGGGGGCAGGGCTGGAAGGAATAGTGAGGTAGTGTGGCTGTCTGGGATCATGGAGGAGACAGCCTAGGGAAGGGGCTGGAATTTAGGGGCCCAGTCCCCCCCATCTCAAGGGGGGCTGAGGCATCCTAGGCCCGGTTCCTGTAACCAGATGACATCTGTGCTGTGCTGTATCCTGGAGAAGCAATAAACTCCCTCTGTTCTACTGGCTGGTGGAGTCTGTTCGTGCCACTACGGGGGTGCAGGAGACGGGGAAACCCCAATATGCTGTCACAGCCTGCTACAGCCTAAACCGCCCCTTCTTCTTTGAAAGGTCTCTGTGGATGCTCCACGTTTGGTCTCGGTGCCGTCTCAGTGCCTGAATCGGAGATTTTGAAGCAATCCCTGCGGGGGCCGCGCATGCAGAGTGCGAACCGGTGTGCTCCGCGCTGGGAGGTACCACACACACGTGGCCCCAGCCCTCCAGTTCCTGCTCAACTGCCCTCGGCCTGAGACGGAGCTGCGCAGTTCTCTGCTTTACTCGATGTTTCTCTAGTAGTTTGTAGTTATTAGCACTTGAAATGCTGGCAATCCCCATTTCTGACGGACAGTCACAATGCGTCAGCTGCCTAGGGGAACGTCATTCATCCCAGGATTGCCCACATTGTGCCAAACTCCCGGCCAGGACACGCAGGGACAGGGACCTCCATTGGAAGCACAACCTTATGGGGAAGAAAGTACACCCTGCCTCGCACCCGGGAGAACAACCAAGGGAGGTACAATCATCCCCAGGTTCCCCTCAGGTCAAAAAGGTGCCCAAGAGGAGAAGTCCCTCAGGGCTTCATCGAGAGCCCTCTTCCCAAAGGTCTCCGTCCAGTCCATCCATACAGAGGTCACACATCCGTACTTATGACACTCCAGGTACCTCAGGCATTGCGGAACCATCGACCGCGGCTGGCGCCAACCATAAAGGGTCCAAGCAGCGCCCTAAAGCCACACTGGTACCTATTATGGTGCCAATGACTGCATCGGTACCACCGCCAATACCGGTGGTACCGTCAACTACAACGGTACCGACAACTGCAGCACCGGCGCCACCATCAGCAACGGCAAGGGGTTCAATGGTCCAGATGACACCGTCAACTGTCTCTGCACCAAGGGTGCCCACCCGTTCTTCGGCACCGACCAGATTAGCAGCACCGATCAGAAACCCGGTACCTCCAACGTACCAACAGTCACTACCATCTGTACCGACAATGTTGTCGGCACCCTACGGGCCGACACTACAGACTCCCGCACCAATCCTCGTGGCACCATTGCCGTGTATGTGGAATGCGGCTCGTGCGGTGACCACAGCTCCTCAATCACGACTTTTTGGCACTAAATCGCCAATACCGATGACATCGCATGCACTGTCCCCGGTGCCATCACAATTTTCCAGCAATGAAGGGAATGTGTGCAGGTCTCCTTCTCCCCGCACCACAGTCCTCCACTACAGTGCTACAAGCCATGCTATAAGAACATAACAGCGGCCAGACTGGGTCAGACCACAGGTCCATCCAGCCCAGTGTCCTGTCAGCTGACAGTGGCCGATGCCAAATGCCCCAGAGGGAGGAATCACAACAGGGAATCCTCACGTGATCCCTCCTCTCACCAACCTCCAGAGAAACAGAGGCTAGGGACACCATTCCTACCCATCCTGGCTAACAGCCATTGATGGACCTAACTTCCATGCATCTATCTAGCTCTTTTTTGAACCTTGTTAAAATCCTTGTCTTCACCGCATCCTCTGGTGAGGAGTTCCACAGGTTGACTGTGCGCTGAGCGAAGAAAAACTTCCTTTGGTTTGTTTTAAACCTGCTGCCTATTAATTTCATTTGGTGACCCCCTAGTTCTTATATTGTGGGAATAAATAAATAACTTTTCCTTATTCACTTTTTCCACACCAGTCATGATTTTATAGACTCTATCATATTGCCCCTTAGTCTTCTTTTTTCTAAGCTGAAAAGTCCAAGTCTTTTTAATCTCTCTTCATATGGGACCCGTTCCAAACCCCTCAGCATTTTGTTGCCCTTTTCTGAATTTTTTCCAAAGCCAATAGATTTTTTTGAGATGAGGCGACCACATCTGTACGCAGGATTCAAGATGTGGGTGTCCCATGGTTTCATATAGAGGCAATAAGATATTTTCTGTCTTATTCTCTATCCCTTTGTTAATGACTCCTAACAGTCTATTTGCTTTTTGATGGCCGCTGCGCACTGCGTGGATGTTTTCAGGGAACTATCCACAATGACTCCAAGATCGCTCTCTTGAGCAGTTGTAGCCAAATTTGTCCCCTTCATATTGTATATATAGTTGGGATTATGTTTTCCAATGTGCATTACTTTACATTTATCAACGTTAAATTTGACTCTATGGGGGCTATGACCCACGGGCTGCTCCCCCATGCTATGGTCACCACTGGATGCCTCTTCCCCTACCACATCCTGCACAATGGCCCTACAGGAGCCCCTGGGGTTCACAGAGGAGACAACACAGTGTGCAGCCTAGTCCCTACAAACAGGCAAGTTTCTATACACCAACACGGCTTCATCTGTGCAGCAGCCAGACTCTCAAGTACCTCAGGCAATGGAGGAGTCCCCTCCCGATGTTTCACTCCCGACGAATTCTTCCGCTTCGCCTGGTGAGGCTGTGCGGCCTCCTCCACCATCGGCTGCAGATGACTTTGCACGCTACAATGAGCTCTTTAAGAGAGCTGCAGCCGAGCTTAAAATGGCCACAGAGGAAATCTCCGAACCTCTGCACGAGCTCACCGATATACAACAAGCCTCGCCTTCATCCAGAATCGCCTCCCCAGCAACCCCACCATTTTGGATCCTGCTGCCACAACTTGGCAAACTCCAGCATCAGTCCCACCAGTGAGCAAGAGGGCGGATGAGCAGCTTCATGGGCCTGCGAATACCTCGGAGTTTCTGTTCACGCCCCCCATAGCCAATTCCCTACTGGCGGGAGCCGCCCAGCAGCGGGCGAAGCCACATCGCCCTCATCTCGCTCCACTAGATAAGGGCAGCAAGAGACTTGATCTCTGGTTGCAGACTTACACGCCTGCAACTTGACAGGTCAGGTTAGGGTCTCAAACGACACAGCCCCGCTGGCCAAGCGGGATTTCTGCAGCTACCCCAAGCGCGCGGCCTTTGCGGACGACATTCCGGAGGCAAAGAGGCTGCCGATTATGGCCATTGTTTCTGAGGGGCAGGTTATTTCTTGACACTGCAGCTAGAACCACGGCCACCGCAATTATAATGCGCTGAGCCTCTTGGTTCTCCTCAACCACCTTCCCTCGGGAGATACCATCCACGGTGAGGACCTGCCCTGTGACCGCGAGATGCTCTTTGTGGCCAGAACCCACAAAGTCCTTAACACCATGAAGGACTCTCGTGCAACGCTTCGTGCTCTGGGCATACATACGCCCACCAGCCGGTGTAGGCAGCACCGGCACCTGCCTTATCAATGGCCATGCTACCCTGCCTACCTCAACCAACGGTCCCACAGCAATTTCAATAGGAATAGGACCTGGCCTCAGAGACAAAGACAGTTGTCAGGCTCTGCACCTCCACCGCCACTAGCCAACAAGGAAATTCGAAGTCTTGATCGAGGGCCTGGGAGACCCCCTACAAGTTCCAATGCCGACAACAACCACACGCATCTTCCATAATTGCCTCCGCCCATTTTACCACCAGTGGGCGTCCATCACCTCAGACAGACAGGCGCTCGACGTCATTCTGCCCAGTTCCTCTCCCAGCCTCCTACCCCGTCCCTCTTCAGGGACCCCTCTCGAGCCCCTTCTCTCACGGGAGGTGCAATACCGGTCAGATATAGGGGCCACAGAACCAGTCCCACAGCAGCACAGAGGGAGAGGCGTCTGTTCCCGTTACTTTCCAACTCAAAAGAAGTCAGGAGGCTGGAGGCCAATTCTAGATTTGCACAATCTGAACAAATTGGTCAAGACACAGCACTTTTGCATGGTCACTTTATCCACCATCATCCCGGCATTGCAACAAGGGGACGGTTTTCAGCCCTTGACCTCCAGGATGCTTATTTTCATGTTCTAATACATCCTGCTCACAGGAGGTTCTTGAGAGTCACGGTACACTACCAGTATCGGGTCCTACCTTTCGACCCGTCTATGGCCCCTCGAGTTTTCTCCAAGGCCTTGCCGTGGTCACAGCCCGTCTGCACTCCATGGGCATAATTATATTCCCTTAGCTTGACGACTGCTGCTGCAAGGCCTCGCCTCAGACTGAATCAGCACAGCCAGTGCTTCCTAAACCCAGGCCTTCGAATAAACTGAGAAAAGTCATCCCTCCACCCTTCCCAGATCATACAGCTCACCAGAGCCGGCCTGGATTCCACGGTGGCACGGGCCCACCTACCTCAGGACAGGCACTGGCCATTCAGACACTGGTCACAGCGATTTATTTTTCTACACGCACTGCAGCCAAGGCCTGCCTACAGCTTCTTGGCCACACGGCAGCGACGACCCTTGTGGTATCACACGCCTGCCCCCACACGCGCTCCCAACAGGTTTGGTTCGCCACGGTACACAAGCCTCCGAGCACCCCATGTCGCTCCCGCTCACTGTACCTCCTCGGATGGACCAAACCCGCCAATGGCTGCCCGGGGCTCAATGCGCCCCCTCGTGCACAGGCACAGCAGATGCTTCACTCGCCGGCCGGGGCACTCCTCCGGGATCAGACCGCCCAGGGACTCTGGTCAACTCAAGAGGGGTCCCTTGGAACTGTGTGCCATGCCAACATAAGAACATAAGAATGGCCGTACTGGGTCAGACCAAAGGTCCATCTCTCCCAGTAGCCTGTCTGCCGACAGTGGCCAGCACCAGGTGCCCCAGAGAGGGTGGACCGAAGACAATGATCAAGCGATTTGTCTCCTGCCATCCCTCTCCAGCCTCTGACAAACAGAGGCCAGGGACACCATTTTATCCCCTGGCTAATAGCCTTTTATGGACCTAACCTCCATGAAATTATCTAGCTTCTCTTTAAACTCTGTTATAGTCCTAGCCTTCACAGCCTCCTCTGGCAAGGAGTTCCACAGGCTGACTACACGCTGTGTGAAGAAGAACTTTCTTTTATTAGTTTTAAACCTGCTACCCATTAATTTCATTTGGTGTCCTCTAGTTCTTCTATTTAGGGAACTAATAAATAACTTTTCTTTATTCACCCTCTCCACACCACTCACGATTTTATATACCTCTATCATATCCCCCCTCAGTCTCCTCAGCCTTCCACTGCCAGCAAATGTGTCCCTGTACTCCCAGACAGCAGGGCCCGGATCTTCTACAGCAACAGACCAGGGGACCAGGGCTCGAGCCATCAAACTGGAACTTCTGCATCAGCCACAACACCCCCGTCCGCAATTCATATGCCCGGTGTCACCAGCGCAACAGCGACACCCTCGGCAGGCATGTCCCACAGCATCACCAATGGGCGCTTGATGCTTCCATCGCACACTCCCTGTTCCGCAAATGCGGTCGACCGTCGGCAGCCCTGTTTGCCACACCTCACAATGCCAAATGCCCAGTTTTGCTCCAGAGCGGGCATGGGGACGGGAGCGCTCGGAGACGCCTTCCTCCTCCTAGGGAATGTCGAGCTTGCTTACGCCCTTCCTTCGGTACCGTGTCTCGCCCAGCTTGTTCAGACCAGGACAGACGGGCCCCCCCCCCGGGTCAAGACAGCCAGATATCCGTTCCTGCTCCGGATGTCAATTCACACGCCCATCGCTCTCTCTCTCCAGCGCAATCCATCACACACCTCCCCGGACCTACGCAAGCGGCATCTAACAGCCTGGCTCCTCCATGGCTCTCCCAAGCCAAGCTAGGGCTTCCGGAGCAGAGACGAGCAACCCTCATGCACAGCCGGAAGGACACCACCACGCCCCCGCTGCCGCCCAGTAGGAGCATGTCTCAGCACGGTGCACTTCGAAAGGACAGAGCCCCGCCCTTCGCTCTGGACTATCTACTCCCTCCGACGCAATCCTCTCTCTCGTTTAGCTCCATCAAGGCGCACCGGCAGCCATTACGGCCTTCGGCCACAAGACAGAAGGCTGGTCCATTTTTACACACCCTACAACCAAAAGATTCCTCACAGGCCAGCATCTCCTCACACAACCCGGACCTTCCGGGGACCTTGGACTGGCTGCCCTTCCAGCCTCTCGCCTCCTACTCCTGTTCTCTGCTCTCCAAGAAGGCTGCGCTCCTGGTTGCCGTCACGTCAGCTCGCCGCATGGGGGACATGGTAGCGCCCAGGGCCAACCCACCTTCTACAATATTCCACTCGGATACAGTCGCCCTTCGCACACACCCGAAATACTGACCCAAGGTCGCTTCTTCACTCCACCTCAAAAAAGCAGTGAACTTACCCGTCTGGTCCCCAGACCATATGCAAATGCATTCAAGGCTTCTGTGCATGCCCTCAGCGTGGGGTGGGCATTAGCATTTTACCTCAAAGAACTAAGCCCTTCGGACACATACCTCATCTCTCCCTCGCCTTCACCGACAGAGCTAAAGGGCCACCCTTATGGAAACAGCCTGCCAAATGGATTTCTGACTGCATGAAACTCTGTTATACTCTCAAAGGCCTATAGCCACTGTTACCCTTGACGGCTTGTTCCACCAGGGCCGTGTCCTCCTTCACTGCGTGTCTACACAACGTGCCACTGACAGACATTTGCAAGGCAGCCACCTGGGCACCACAACTTACCTTTGCCAATCGCTACGCACTTCCTCTAGGCGCAACACGTCAGTCGGCTCCGCAATATTATCCTTGGCTTACCTCAATATTCCAAAGCCCCAGCCGCCACTGGGCAAAACTGCTGGTTAGTCACCAAGCGTGGAGCAGCCACGGGGACCCTCGAAGAAGAAAGGAAGGTTACTCACCTTGTGCAGCAACTGGAGTTGGTGGATGCTCCATGACCCACCCTCCTCTCCTCTGCTGGATCTGGAGGGCCTCTGGGGCAGAGAAGGAACTGGAGGGCTGGAGCTGCATGGTACCTCCTGGCACGGCACACTGGTTCATGCCACACATGCACAGCCCCCACAGGGATTGTTAAAAAATCTCCAATCCAGGTGCCGGGACAGCACCAAGACCAAGCATGGAGCATCCACGGGGACACCGTCGAGAAGAATTCCAATTACTGCACAAGGTGAGTAACCTTCCTCTCTGCCAGCCAGGGAACCGACCGGCTGTGCCTGCTACAGCCTACACCGCCCTCCTTCCAGCCAGGGAACTGACTGGCTGTGCCTGCTACAGCCTACACCGCCCTCCTTCCAACCAGGGAACTGACTGGCTGTGCCTGCTACAGCCTACACCACCCTCCTTACAGCCAGGAAACTGACCGACTGTGCCTTCTACAGCCTAAACTGCCCTCCTTACAGCCAGGGATGTGACTGAATGTGTCCTCCTTTCAGCCAGGGAACCGACTGGCTGTGCTTGCTACAGCCTACACCACCCTCCTTCCAGCCAGGGAACCGACCGGCAGTGCCTTCTGCAGCCTAAATTGCCCTCTTTCCAGCCAGGGAACGGACAACTGTTCCTGCTACAGCCTACACCGCCCTCCTTCCAGCCAGGGAGACAGACAGATTTGCAATCCCAGCCAATGGAAGCACCCCGTGTACATGAGTCCCTAGCCCAGCCCTCAGGGACACACTCACTCAAAAGAACCTGCGGGAGCACAAGACATGTACATGTGTGTGCACACAGCATTGCAGCCAGTGGGGTCACACAGATGCGTGTGCGCACACAATCCATGGCACAGGGGGAGCTGGAGCTGATGTGACACTGGGGAGCTGGGGCAGACAAGCTGGGGGAGGCAAACATACACACATGCACATGTGATGGCGCGTCAGGGGCCCCTAACCCTGCAAAAGATGTGACTCCGCCAGCCAGTAGAACAGGGAGGGTTTATTGCTTCTCAGAGATACAGCGTGGCCTGGGTTCAATGTGGACATCGGAGTAAGGAGCAGGCAGCCTCAGACCCCTTGGGGTGGGGTCCACAGGCCCCTGAACCCCCAGCACTCGATTTAGTCTGTTCTCTTTGTGATTGCCCAGCCAAAAACTGCCCAGCTCCCAGGCCCTGCCCCCCAGCCAGGTGGGGTCTCCGCCTCCCTTTCTTTGTCCCTCCCTCTGGGAAGAGCCTTGTTAACTGCTCAGGGTGGGCCCAGGGGTCTGGGCCAATGCACATGTGGGTGAGTCAGTGGGAATCGCACAGCCCAGAGCAGGGGGACCCCAGGTTACAGAGCAGACAGCCCCCCACTACGTCATAGCACACACACACTCCCAGCCCCTAGGAGACACATACAAATACACACTCATACTCAGTGCCAGCCCATGGGACACACACACACACAACCCCAGCCCCCCCACACACACCTTCCTCTCCTGGACCTGGCTGTGGACGCTCTCCCATTTCTGCTCCAGGAGGTGCAGGTTGTGCTCAGTGCTGCAGGCCCGGGGTAGGCGGCGGGCGGCCAGCAGGCGCTGCAGCCGGTCCCTCACGCTGTTATACGCCTGCTGCTTGCTCTCTAGCTCCTTGCCCAGCTCCTGCGGAGGCAGCCCGGGAAGTGCTGGCCTGGCTCTGCTGTGGGGGCTGGGGCAGACAAGGGGGGGCTGGGGCAGACGTGATGTGGGGGAATGGGGCAGATGTTGCAGCAGGGCTAGGACAGATGTGGGGGGGAACTTGGGCAGGCATGGCAGGGGGGCTGGGGCAGATGGGGGGCTTGGGGCAGGCATGGCAGGGGACTAGGGCAGATATGGGGCTGTGGCAGACATGCTGTGGAGGAATGGGGGAGATGTTTCAGCAGGGCTAGGACAGATGTGGGGGGGAACTTGGGCAGGTGTGGCAGGAGGGCTAGGGTAGACAGGGGGCTGGGGCAGACAGATGGGGGCTGGAGCAGATGGGGGCTGGTGCAGACGGGGGGCTGGGGCAGATGGGGGGCTGGGGCAGACAGGGGGCTGGGGCAGATGGGGGCTGGGGAGCTGGGGCAGACGGGGGCTGGGGCAGACGGGGGCTGGGGAGCTGGGGCAGACGGGGGGCTGGGGCAGGCGTGGCAGGGGGGCTGGCACAGACGGGGGCTGGGGCAGATGGGGGGCTGGGGCAGGCGTGGCAGGGGGGCTGGCGCAGACAGGGGCTGGGGCAGGTGTGGCAGGGGGGCTGGGGCAGATGGGGGGCTGGGGCAGGCGTGGCAGGGGAGCTGGGGCAGACGGGTGCTGGTGCAGGCAGGGGCTGGGGCAGGCATGGCAGGGGGGCTGGGGCAGACGGGGTCTGGGGAGCTAGGACAGACGGGGGCTGGGGCACGCGTGGCAGGGGGGCTGGGGCAGACGGGGGCTGAGGCAGGCATGGCAGGGGGGCTGGGGCAGGCGTGGCGGGGGGCTGGGGCAGACGGGGGCTGGGGCAGAGGTGCTGCGGGGCTGCTCAGGGGTCTGGCAGGAAGGGCTCACCAGGTGCGCTGCCAGCTTCTCTTTGGTGGTCTCAGGGTGGTCCCAGGCGGGCGTGGAGAAGAAGAGCCGCAGCTCCACATGCTCCAGCCACTGCTGCAGATCCATGATCTCCAGCATCACGTCCTGCACCTGCGGGAGGGACTGAGTGAGCAGCCGGCCTGAGTCTGCATGGGACCAGCCCTGCAGCCCCGGCAGAGTGCGGGCCAGCCAGCTCCCCCGCCATGTCCCACAGGTTCCTGCCATAGCCCAGCCGGCCAACTTCCCCCGCAACAGCCCCATGTGCTGTGGGTTCCTGCCACAGGCTGGCTGGCTCCCCCCAGAGTCCCCATGAGCCACGGGTTCTCCTGGCTTGCCGTGGCCATGGATAGCGCGGGGCCTGGGGAGGGGTGTGGCCTAGTGGGGGGCTGCCTGCTCTGTATCCCGGGGCCCCCCTGCGCAGTGAGGTGAGATTCCCACCAACTCACCCACATGTGGTGATGCAGTGTCAGTACCTTGCTGATTGCTGTGCTTGAGCTGTGGGTGACCCTACTGGCCTCTGCCTGTGAGCACGGCCCAGCGGGGGGGTGGCCTAAGGCACGTAGACAAAGACCCAGTGGGTCAGTTGAGTGGGGGCAGCGAGGGAACTAGGGGAGTGAGTGTTGGGGGAAGGGTCAGTCTGGGGCTGGAACCATGAAGGGGACAGACTAAGGAGGGGCTGGAATCTAGGGGCCCGGGGGGGAGCTGGGGTCTGAGGCATCCTGGCCCTGACTCCTGTAGCCACGTCATGTCTGTGCTGTATCCTGGAGAAGCAATAAACCCCCCTGCTCTACTGGCTGGAGGAGTCTGTTCTTGCTGCTACGGGGGTGCAGTGTCGGGGAAACCCCGACTGCGCTGTCACAAGGGGCTGGCCCTGGGAGCTCCCCCAGCTGGCCGTGGCCGTGGCTAGCGTGGGGCCTGGGGGTGGGGTTGGCCCTGGGAGCTCCCCCAGCTGGCCATGGCCGTGGCTAGCGTGGGGCCTGGGGAGGGGCTGGCCCTGGGAACTCCCCCAGCTGGCCGTGACCGTGGCTAGCATGGGGCCTGGGGAGGGGCTGGCCCTGGGAACTCCCCCAGCTGGCCGTGACCGTGGCTAGCGTGGGGCCTGGGGAGGGACTGGCCCTGGGAACTCCCCCAGCTGGCCATGGATAGCGTGGGGTCTAGGGAGGGGCTGACCCTGGGAGTTCCCCCAGCTGGCCATGGCCATGGCTAGCGTGGGGACTGGGGAGGGGCTGGCCTGGGGAGCTCCCCCAGCTGGCCGTGGCCGTGGCTAGCGTGGGGCCTGGGGAGGGGCTGGCCCTGGGAGCTCCTCCAGTTGGCCGTGGCTGTGACTAGCGTGGGGCCTGGGGAGGGGCTGGCCCTGGGACTCCCCCAGCTGGCCGTGGCTGTGGCTAGCGGGGGGCCTGGGGAGGGGCTGGCCCTGGGAGCTCCCCCAGCTGGCTGTGGCCGTGGCTAGCATGGGGCCTGGGGAAGGGCTGGCCCTGGGAGCTCCCCCAGCTGGCCGTGGCTGTGGCTAGCGTGGGGCCTGGGGAGGGGCTGGCCCTGGGAGCTCCCCCAGCTGGCCGTGGCTGTGGCTAGCGTGGGGCCTGGGGAGGGGCTGGCCCTGGGAACTCCCCCAGCTGGCCGTGACCATGGCTAGCGTGGGGCCTGGGGAGGGACTGGCCCTGGGAACTCCCCCAGCTGGCCATGGATAGCGTGGGGACTGGGGAGGGGCTGGCCCTGGGAGCTCCCCCAGCTGGCCGTGGCCGTGGCTAGCGTGGGGCCTGGGGAGGGGCTGGCCCTGGGAGCTCCTCCAGTTGGCCGTGGCTGTGGCTAGCGGGGGGCCTGGGGAGGGGCTGGCCCTGGGAGCTCCCCCAGCTGGCCATGGATAGCGTGGGGCCTGGGGAGAGACTGGCCCTGGGAGCTCCCCCAGCTGGCCGTGGCTGTGGCTAGCGTGGGGTCTGGGGAGGGGCTGGACCTGGGAACTCCCCCAGCTGGCCATGGATAGCGTGGAGCCTGGGGAGGGACTGGCCCTGGGAGCTTCCCTCAGCTGGCTGTGGCCGTGGCTAGCATGGGGCCTGGGGAAGGGCTGGCCCTGGGAGCTCCCCCAGCTGGCCGTGGCTGTGGCTAGCGTGGGGCCTGGGGAGGGGCTGGCCCTGGGAGCTCCCCCAGCTGGCCGTGGCTGTGGCTAGCGTGGGGCCTGGGGAGGGGCTGGCCCTGGGAGCTCCCCCAGCTGGCCGTGGCTGTGGCTAGCGTGGGGCCTGGGGAGGGGCTGGCCCTGGGAGCTCCCCCAGCTGGCCGTGGCTGTGGCTAGCGTGGGGCCTGGGGAGGGGCTGGCCCTGGGAGCTCCCCCAGCTGGCCGTGGCTGTGGCTAGCATGGGGCCTGGGGAAGGGCTGGCCCTGGGAGCTCCCCCAGCTGGCCGTGGCTGTGGCTAGCGTGGGGCCTGGGGAGGGGCTGGCCCTGGGAGCTCCCCCAGCTGGCCGTGGCTGTGGCTAGCATGGGGCCTGGGGAGGGGCTGACCCAGCCACGTGGGTCCGTGCACCTGGCTGAGGTTGTTCTCCAACTCCAGCTGGCGGCTCTCGGTCTGGCTCCGCACGAAGTCCCAGCGCTGGTTGAGCTGCTGCAGGCTGCACCGCAGAGTGTCCGGGGCGTCCCCCAGGCTGCAGAGCAGCAGCCCCTGTCCGGCCTCGTTCACAGCCTGGACAGTCCGGGCATGGGACATGACGTCGTTTCTCAGCACCTGTGGGGAGGCAGAGCCTAGGCAGGGGCCGCCCCTCTGCCCACTCAGCCCCCGTCCACACGAGCACTGCCCTGAAAGCAACCCCAGCAGCTACGGCTGCCCTGCTCAGTGGGGCTGTTCAGTGCTCTGCGGGAGGGAGCCCCGCCATTCCTCTTCAGCACCGGGGCTCCCGCCACCCTCGCCCAGGCCCGGCGCAACGGCCCTGGCACCTCGCCTGGGGCCGCAAGGCCCGCCAACAGGTCTCCCGCGGCACGGGGCACTGGGACGAGGGAGGGTTTCCTTTGCGCTTTGCCTCAGTTTCCCAGAGGTGGGAGATGGGGCCAAAGGGCCAACCCAGAGAGAGTGGGTCCTGGGTAGGGCTCCCACGGGGAAGGGAATTCCTCCGGGGATGTGCGGAGACATCTGGGACTCCAGGACAGGCATCTCTCCATTCGCTGCAGCAATCGAGGGCTGGGCCCGAGGACACTTCTCCAGGGTTCGGAAGGAGCTAGCACAATGCGGGAACCATTGGTGTCATGATCATGCCAGCAGCCTGGGGACTAAGGGGTTAACTATGTCCCTTACTTAACAGGTCGATTCAGCCAATAGGAATGCAGGTAGGAATTTCAAATGGGGACAAAGGAATTGTTGGGTTTTCCCTCCTTTGTCCTGGGCAGTTCTCCCCAGCTACTGAAGGGGACGGCATGTCTCCCTCTACGAGCAGACTCTTCACCGTCTGTAAGGGGGTAAAGCTGGGTCCATCCGTTTGGTTTTATTGTTTAACTAGCCAATGAGCCCGTCATGAGACGGGATTTTCAGGTCTCTCCTCCACGTCGGTCTTCTCTCCTGAGCCTCCGGTCTCTCGCTCCGTCTCTCTCTCTCTCTCCTCCTCCTCCTACTGCCTCCCCCTCTCTCTCTCAGCTCTCCTCCCCCTCCTGCCTCTCTCTCCGTCTCTCTCTCTCTCCTCCTCCTCCTCCTACTGCCTCCCCCTCTCTCTCTCAGCTCTCCTCCCCCTCCTGCCTCTCTCTCCGTCTCTCTCTCTCTCCTCCTCCTCCTACTGCCTCCCCCTCTCTCTCTCAGCTCTCCTCCCCCTCCTGCCTCTCTCTCCGTCTCTCTCTCTCTCTCCTCCTCCTCCTACTGCCTCCCCCTCTCTCTCTCAGCTCTCCTCCCCCTCCTGCCTCTCTCTCCGTCTCTCTCTCCTCCTCCTCCTCCTACTGCCTCCCCCTCTCTCTCTCAGCTCTCCTGCCCCTCCTGACTCTCTCTCCATCTCTCTCTCTCTCCTCCTCCTCCTACTGCCTCCCCCTCTCTCTCTCAGCTCTCCTCCCCCTCCTGCCTCTCTCTCCGTCTGTCTCTCTCTCCTCCTCCTCCTCCTACTGCCTCCCCCTCTCTCTCTCAGCTCTCCTGCCCCTCCTGACTCTCTCTCCGTCTCTCTCTCTCTCCTCCTCCTCCTACTGCCTCCCCCTCTCTCTCTCAGCTCTCCTCCCCCTCCTGCCTCTCTCTCCGTCTCTCTCTCTCTCCTCCTCCTCCTACTGCCTCCCCCCCTCTCTCTCAGCTCTCCTCCCCCTCCTGCCTCTCTCTCCGTCTCTCTCTCTCTCTTCCTCCTCCTACTGCCTCCCCCCCTCTCTCTCAGCTCTCCTCCCCCTCCTGCCTCTCTCTCCGTCTCTCTCTCTCTCCTCCTCCTCCTACTGCCTCCCCCCTCTCTCTCAGCTCTCCTCCCCCTCCTGCCTCTCTCTCCATCTCTCTCTCCTCCTCCTCCGACTGCCTCCCCCTCTCTCTCTCAGCTCTCCTCCCCCTCCTGCCTCTCTCTCCGTCTCTCTCTCTCTCCTCCTCCTCCTACTGCCTCCCCCTCTCTCTCTCAGCTCTCCTCCCCCTCCTGCCTCTCTCTCCGTCTCTCTCTCCTCCTCCTCCTACTGCCTCCCCCTCTCTCTCTCAGCTCTCCTCCCCCTCCTGCCTCTCACTCAGGGGACCGCGGAGCCCAAACAGTCGCTTGCGCCACTTGCTCCCATGCGGCGGCCCAGCTGAACGGCGCAGAAGTCAGGAGGCGAAGGGGGGCACGAAGGGGTGCGGGAGGCACGAAGAGGGGCGGGGCGGTGAGGTGACGTACATGGACAGGCCCCACCCCCTGGCCATGTACGTCACTGCCCCGCCCCCTTCCCCTCCCACCATGGCTCTCGGCTGACTTCAGCACTGCTCAGCCGGGCCGCCGCGGGGGAGCAAGCGGCGCAAGCAGCCGTTTGGGCCCCGCGCTCCCCATGCAGCACAGACTGCCCAGAGGGAACAGCCAGCATTTCAGCATGACAGAGTCACAGACATTGGGCTACTATATATATCAGAGGTTCCCAAACTTTTTGACATGGGGACCAGTAAATCCATTCACGAACTTTTGGAGGACTGGTAACATTCATTTGCATATTTTCATATTCATTCATCAATGATGAATATTCAAATAAGTTGTTTCTGGTCCTCCCAAAACCCCCAGTGCCAGCTTTAGCAAAGCTTTTGATATGGTCACCCACAATATTCTTGCCAGGAAGTTAAGGAATATGGATTGGATAAATGGACTGTAAGACAGACAGAAAGCTGGTTAGACCAGGGTTTCCCAAACTTTTTACTTTAGTTGGAACTCTTTTTTTTCCCGTACTGTTTTTTGCAGCCCAAAAATATAAACACATAAAAAACAAACTGAGAAAATACCAGACATATAACATGTCTGGTATTTTCTCATTAGATAAGTTTTATTATTACTAGATGTATCAGTTTGTAGTTTTGAACTGCCTGGCTGGTAAATGTGCTCAGACTGCATGAGTGTGTCTGCCAGCCAGACAGTTCGCAACCACTCGAGGGGGTGTGGGGGGCACAATAGAATCCCCGGGCCGGACTCACTCATGCTTTGTGGGGGGAGAGGAGAAGGGGGGCAGCGCCCCGAGATCCGCATATGGCCGGGTCAGTCCCGCTCCCCGCCGGCCGATTCGCTCCCCCCGCTGCGCCTCCAGCCAGCCCCACTTCCCCCAACCCCCTCCCGGACAGCCAGTTCTCCCCCGCTTCTCCTCCCAATCTCCCTTGGCCAGCCCTGCTGCCCGTGTCCAGCCCTGCTTCCGGTGGCCGCTTCTCCCCCCCCGCCATCTTCCCCAGCCAGCTTCCTACCCCCGACCTTGCTCCCCCCAGCAGCCCTGCTTCCGCCGGCCCCCCAATCTCTCCCGGACAGTCCCGATGCCCCAGGCAAGCCCTGCTTCCAGCGGCCGCTTCTCCCCTACTCCTACTCCCGATCTCCCGGCCAGCCGCCTGCCCCCCGGCCAGCTCTGCTTCCACCAGCTGCCCCTCCCCCAATCTCCCTGGCCCGCCCCGATTCCCCCGTCCAGTGCTGCTTCCGATGGCCGGCTCTCCCCGCCCCCTCCGACCTCCGACCTCCCCTAGCTACGCCTCTGCTGGGAGCTGGAAGATCCAGCTGCAGACTCTGCCCAGGCCGGCCAAGGGCTTGGGGGACCCGGCACCACACAGGCACTCCGGGAACCCGGAACACCCCGGCAACCACACTGAGGCCTGGTATTTTTTTCCTGAGGCCCGGTAGCGGGCCGCGGCCCATAGTTTGGGAAACACTGATATATATGATGGTTGAGGAAATGGGATCAGGTCTGTGCATTTCAAAATGGGTTTTGCTCTCCTTTGTAACTCAGCTCCTGGCCCATGGTAAATGTCTCCTCCATGAGTATGTTATTTTGTTACTCATAGACTTTAAGGTCAGAAGGGACCATTTTGATCATCTAGTCTGACCCCCTGCACAATGCAGGCCACAGAATCTCACCCACCCACTGCTAGAACAATCCTCTCACCGATATCTCAGATATTGAAGTCCTTGAAACAATGGTTCAAAGACCCCAAGATGCAGAGAATCCTCCCACTAGTGACCCGTGCCCCATGCTACAGAGGAAGGCGAAAAACCTCCAGGGCCTCTGCCAATCTACCCTGGAGGAAAATTCCTTCTCGACCCCAAATATGGCGATCAGCTGAACCCTGAGCATGTGGGCAAGACTCACCAGCCAGACACCCAGGAAAAAGTTCTCTATAGTAACTCCTATCATCCCTCCATTGGCCTATTTACCACTGATAGTGAAAGGTCAATTAATTGCCAAGATCATGTTACCTCATCAAACCATCCCCTTCATAAACCCATCTAGCTTTATCTTGAAGCCAGATAGGTCTTTGGCCCCCACTACTTCCCTTGGAAGGCTGTTCCAGAACTTCACTCCTCTGATGGTTAGAAACCTTCGCCTAATTTCGAGTCTAAACTTCCTAATAGCCAGCTTATATCCATTTGTTCTTGTGTCCACATTGGTATTGAGCTTAAATAATTCTTCTCCCTCCTTGGCATTTATCCCTCTAATATATTTAAAGAGAGCAATCATATCTCACCTCAGCCTTCTTTTGGTTAAGGTAAACAAGCCAAGTTCCTTGAGTCTCCCTTCATAAGACAGGTTTTCCATTCCTCGGATCATCCTAGTGGCCCTTCTTTGTACCTGTTCCAGTTTGAATTCATCCTTCTTAAACATGGGAGACCAGAACTGCACACAGTATTCCAAATGGGGTCTCACCAATGCCTTGTATAACGGCACTAACACCTCCTTGTCCCTACTGGAAATACCTCGCCTAATGCATCCCAAGACCGTATTAGCCTTTTTCACGGCCATGTCACAATGGCGGCTCATAGTCATCCTGTGATCAACCAATTTTTTTTTTCCACTGCCAGCCCTGAGTACTCAGTGTGGGCTCTGAGAAAGAGCCCAGCTTCTCTTCATCTTGCATATCACCACCAGAAATAAAGATCCTGTTCCCCAAAATTCGTCGCTCTGGCAAATCTATGCAATTCTGCTGTATACAGATTACAACTACAGGGACACTTGACGCAGCTCCGATTGCCTTGAGTTTGCTTGCACCTGTGAAATGGATATTAACTACCCTGTTGAGGAAGGGGGTAGAATCCAGCCCACTGGTTCTTAGCTCTGTTGGTTCCGCAGAATTATTTCATAGAACTAAAAAACCTCTGCAGGGCTAACTTCTTTGTATCACAGAAGTGCATAAGGATGTGCCGGGTTTACATAATTGCTTGTCAAGTCCGGCTACACTTCGATATTTTCTCACAACATTTCGCCTATTTTATTCCCAGATCTTCTATGAGCTGAAAAATTCAGTTGCTCCATTGTATATGTTGGTTTTGTTTTGGGACTTCGAGGTCCTTCTCCTCTTCCGTTACTTCCAACTGATGTGTCCCCAGCTTATCACTACAATTCTTGTTATTAATCCCTAAATGCATAACCTTGCACTTCTCACTATTAAATTTCATCCTATTACTATTACTCCAATTTACAGGATCATCCAGATCTTCCTGTATGATATCCCGATCTTTTTCTGAATTGGCAATACCTTCCAACTTTGTGTCATCCGCAGACTTTATTAGCACACTCCCACTTTTAGTGCCGAGGTCAGTAATAAAAAGATTAAATAATAATGGTCCCAGAACTGATCCCTGAGGAACTCCGGTAGTAACCTCTCTCCAGCCTGACAGTTCACCTTTCAGTATGACTCGCTGTAGTCTCCCCTTTAACCAGTTCCTTATCCACCTCTCAATTTTCATATTGATCCCCATCTTTTCCAATTTAACCAGTAATTCCCCATGTGGTACTGTATCAAATGCCTTACTGAAATCGAGGTAGATTAGATCCACTGCATTTCCTTTATCTAAAAAATCTGTTACTTTCTCAAAGAAGGAGATCAGGTTGGTTTGGCATGATCTACCTTTTGTAAAACCATGTTGTAATTTGTCCCAATTGCCATTAACCTCAATGTCCCTAACTACTTTCTCCTTCAAAATTTTTTCCAAGACCTTGCATACTACAGATGTCAAACTAACAGGCCTGTGGTTACCCGGGTCACTTTTTTTCCCTTTCTTAAAGATAGGAACTATATTAGCAATTCTCCAATCAAATGGTACAACCCCTGAGTTTAGAGATTAATTAAAAACTTTTGCTAATGGACTTGCAATTTCATGTGCCAGTTCCTTTACTATTCTTGGATGAAGATTATCTGGGCCCCCTGATTTACTCCCATTAAGATGTTCGAGTTTGGCTTCTACCTCGGATTTGGTAATATCTACCTCCATGTCCTTATTCCCATTTGTTATGTTGCCATTATCCCTAAGCTCTTCATTGGCCTCATTAAATACTGAAGCAAAATATTTGTTTAGATATTGGGCCACGCCTAGATTATCCTTAACCTCCACTCCATCCTCAGTGATTAGCGGTCCCATCTTCCTCTTTTTTGTTTTCTTCCTATTTATATGGCTATAAAACCTTTTACTATTGGTTTTAATTCCCTTTGCAAGGTCCAACTCAACATGACTTTTAGCCTCTCTCACTTTGTCCCTACATGCTCGAACCTCAATAAGGTAGCTTTCTTTAATGATCCCTCCCATCTTCCACTCCTTATATGCTTTCTGCTTTTTCTTAATCACCTCCCTGAGATTCTTGCTCATCCAACTTGGTCTAACACACCTACCTATACATTTTTTCCTCTTTCTTGGGATACAGGCTTCTGCTAGCTTCTGCAACTTTAACTTAAAATAATCCCAGGCCTCCTCCACTTTTAGATCCATAAATTCTTTAGTCCAATCCACTTCCCTAACTAATTTCCTTAATTTATTAAAATTAGCCCTTTTGAAATAAAAAACCCTAGTCTCAGATTTATTTTTGTTTATCCTTCCATTTAGTTTGAACTGAATTAGCTCATGATCGCTCGAGCCAAGGTTGTCCCCTACAACCATTTCTTCTATGAGGTCCTCGCTACTCACCAAAACCAAATCTAAAATGGCTTCCCCCCTTGTTGGTTCAACAACTACTTGATGAAGGAATTCATCAGCTATCACATCGAGGAAAATCTGAGCCCTATTATTATTACCAGTATTTGTTCTCCAGTCTATATCTGGAAAGTTGAAGTCTCCCATGATTACACAGTTTCCATTAGTATTTACTTCTTTAAAAACATTAAAGAGGTCTCTATCCATATCCAAATTAGATCCTGGTGGTCTGTAGCACACCCCAAGCACTATCCCAGGGGAGGATCTAATAGTTTTCTTCCCCAATGTAATTTTTGCCCAGACAGACTCTGTCTTCTCCATTCCTTCACTTTTTAATTCTTTGCAATCTACCTCATCATTGATATACAATGCTACTCCACCACCTTTACCTTTATTTCTGTCTTTCCTAAACAGCACATACCTTTCAATACCTGTACTCCAGTCATGCCTAGTATTCCACCATGTTTCTGTTATTCCTATAATATCTGGTTTCACTTCCTGGACCAGTAGCTCTAGTTCCTCCATTTTGTTACCTAGGCTCCTCACATTGGTGTACAAACATCTTAATTTTTGCTGTTTCACCTCACTCACGTTCTTTACCCAATTTGGCACGGACGTTGTACCTCCAACATGACCTATTAGACTAGTATCCACTCTGCCCTTCCTCCTTATGTACATTCTCCTACCCCCGGCTATATCCTTTCTTACTTCGTTTTCCTCCCTCTCAATGCTAAAATCCAGTGTAGAGATTACCTGGACATCTCGCAACCGTCTCCCCCAAATTCCTAGTTTAAAGCTCTTTTAATCAGTTGTGCCAGCCTCCATCCTAGAAGTCTGTTTCCTTCCCTACTTAGGTGAAGTCCATCCCGAGAGAACAGTCCTCTGTCCATGAATGCCTCCCAGTGGCCATACATCCCAAAGCCCTCCTTATAGCACGACTGCCTGAGCCACCTATTGAGCATCATAATCCTGTCACACCTTTGTTGCCCTTCTCTAGGAACAGGCAGAATCCCACTGAAAATCACCTGAGCCTCGATTTCCTTAAGCGTCCTCCCCAGCCTGGCATAGTCTCCCTTGATTCGTTCCAGCGAGAATCTAGCCGTATCATTTGTTCCTACATGAAGGATGATCAATGGATTCTTTCCCGCTCCCTTTAGGATCCTCTTCAACCTCAGTTCCACATCCCGTATCTTAGCACCTGGCAGACAGCACACCCTTCTGTTCTCTGGATCAGCTCTGGTTACAGGCCTGTCTATTCTTCTCAATAAGGAGTCCCCAGTCACACAGACCTGCCTTTTCCTGGTGACAGTGCGATTCTCTGGTCTATCCCTTGTTTCCTCTGGCTGCAAGTCCTTTCCATTCCTATCTTCTCTTGTAATCTTCTTCAACCCATCCTGTATCCTCCTGGTGCTCATTATTGGTGTTGTCTCCATCGACTCTTCCCCTTTATGTATGGGACTAGCCACTCTTCTCTTCTTCCTTGCCTTTCCACCTTCACTGGCCACCTGCTGTATCCCTCTTCCATTCTCCAACACCACATACCTGTTCTTGAGCTCTATTTCTCCTTCACAGGCCCATCTTTTTCTCTGCCTGGTTCTCATAGTCACATGCTTCCACTGTCCATTTTCTTCGCCCAGCAGTCCCCCCTCAGAGGCCTTTGATCCTGCTTCAGTCTGCATGTCTAAGCTTTCCCCTTCAGCCACCTCATGCCTTTGCTCCATCATCTGCTCAAACTCCCTTCTAAACTCGACCAGAGTTTCCACCTGCATCTCTAATCCTCGGATCTTTTCTTCCATCAGTTCTATTAGGCGGCATTTCATACAAACAAAACTCCTTTCAGGTACCCCCTCCAGAATCATATACATACCACAGCTGCCACATCCACTCAGTCTCATTGTGTCCTCTACTGCTTGGGTTATGGCCACTGCTATCTCTGTGTTAATCAGCCTTCTCACCTAAATCCTGTTAGTCCGACAAAAACAAAAACAAACCAAAACACCCCTCTACAGTAAAAACAAACCCTAAACGAGTCCTACAATCCAAACTCCCCTTACAAACTCCCACTCAAACTCCCCTGTTTACAGCTCTGTTTGCTGGCTCCTGCTGCTGCTGCTGTCTGTTCTATCTAGTCAGTATGCTTGCAACGGAATATTGTGATGATAATAAAAGTTCTTTCTCTTTCCTTTTTATTAACCTGGTATTGGTTAATGGTTGTGTCCTGGTTTGTACTTTAGGGGTGAGATTTCCCAAGTGATCTTTCCCCTGATTTTTGTATCAATACTTGGATGGTGGCAGAGGAGATTTTATTCCCAAAATCTAGGTTAAGATTTTGGGGGGAAGTTTTATGCCAAAGCCTGGTAGAGAAGGTTTTGGGGTACTTTTGCGGGCCCCCACTTCTGCAGTTATCGTGCCAGAGTGGGGAAGGAGCCATGACAGTTGGCCACTAGCCATGGGAATTCCGGGAGATGGCTTAGCCCTCAGCTGCTCTCCCTGCCCCTTACCTTGTGCTTGGCCAGCTCAATCTCACAGCTCTGCAGGTCCAGGCTCGGCGGGCTCCATTCCTGCAGCTGCTCTGCCGTGCGGGAAAGCCACTGTACCAGCTCCTCCAGCTGGGTCTGGAACTGCCCCAAGCCCAGCAGCGCCGCTTCCAGCTGGTGCTGGGAACAGGAGGGGCGGTATGACTGGCTGCAACACGGCCCCACAGATCCCTGCTGCAGCCTGTCACATTACTGGATTTTATGGGAAGCAGCCAGTAATGCCACATGGGGGGGTGTTTGCCCCAAAAGCTGGTACAAAGGGGGCCATGTGAGATGTCAAACAAAAGCTTCTCTTATACTGAGTCTGTATATTCTATTCCTGTGATTGTGTAATATCTGTGTGTGGAGCTATGAATGTGTACTCTGTGTCAATACAGGAAACTTCTCTGTCTGTGGCTGAGCAATAGGCGAGAAATGCTCAGCCCATGGACAGGCTAATGAGCAAAGCTCCAGGGAACAATGGACCTCTGGAGGCCAAAGACACACCTGGCCACTGGCCATGTGACGCTCCAGCTTGGAAGAAACCATGAAGGGATATAAAAGGGCCATGCGGCACGCTCCATCTCGGTGCTCAGCTCAGCTCTTAATCCCAGAGGCAGCCGTGCAGGGATCAATGAGCCGGAAAGAACTGTGGACCCATCCTGACATAGGATGTGCACCAAGGACTTTTATGCCAGCAGTTATAACATCTCTGCTAGAGCCTGCATCGAGAACTGATGCATATAATTCAGTGCATGTAATGTATTATCCTTTAGCAACCTTACTCTCATGCTTTTCTTTCTTGTAGTAATAAACCTTTAGGCTATGTCTACACTGGCAGCTTCTTGTGGAAGAACAGCCATTCTTCTGCAAAAACTTGCCGGCTGTCTACAGTGCACGAGCGTTCTTCCAGAAGTAAATTTACAGTACAGCGTTGCAAAACAGGGCTTCTTCCGGAAGAGTTATTCCTCTTCCCATGAGGAATAAGCCCTCTTGCGCAAGAGCTCTTCCACAAGAAGGCCGTGCAGACAGGCAACATGAATTTTTTCTGCAAGAAGCCCCTATGGTTAAAATGGCCATCAGAGCTTTCTTGCGGAAGAGAGCGTCTACACTGCCATGGATGCTCTTGCACAAAAGCACCTGCCAGTGTAGATGCGCTCTTGTGGAAGAGTTTTTGCACAAGAACTCTTCTGCAAAAGAGTTCTTGTGCAAGAAGCTGCCAGTGTAGACGTAGCCTTAGACTGTAGATTCTAAAGGATTGGCTCAGCGTGATTTCTGGGTAAGATCCAGCGTGTAAATTGATCGGGATCTGTGGTTGGTTTCTTGGAACCGTACGAACCCGTTCGGGGTAGGTGAGATTGGGTTCTAAAACCCCTCACCTGTGGGCAGGCCTGGGGCTGTTTGGGGTCTGGCTATAGCTGGGGTATCAGAGGGGTTTTGCTTGTGAGGCTTCTGGCTGGCCAGGCAGGCAGCTGAAGTGCTCTGTGGGACTGGTTTGTAGCCTCTTTGGGAAGGGCCTCCGGTCCGGGGCTGTAAGGAGCCCCAAATTTGAGCAATTCGCCCTGAGCGGACGCCCTCAGCAGTGCCCAGACCCGGCCCGGTCTGTCACACAGCCCCCGGGCTACACCGAGCACAGCTCGTACGAGCCATGCAGGGATTGCGAGCAGCGACGGTCGGGCCGCCTGGCTGTGGACAGACCAGGGGAGGGCAGGTGCATAGGTGTGCGCAGGGGGTGTGCCGGGTATGCCCAGGCACACCCTAATGTCTCAAAAAAAAAAGTGGCTTTGCGTTTTAATTTAATCGCATGATATGCTTTTAGTTTTAAAGTATGGATTGTTGTGTTATGCAATAAGCGCCGAATGTAGAAATGTATAGAAAGCCCACGTTCGCTTGCAGCATGTCCTTTATGATTGAGTATTCAATAAATGTTCGCCAATAAAAAATACAATTCCCTGGGTGCACACCTAATGAAATGTGCTGCGCACGCCTATGGACAGGTGCCATGTTTGGACTGAAGAGCCGACCACGGGCCGTGTCCGTCTGTCACTGGCAGCTCCTGCAGCGACCCCAGAGCAGCCAGCCTGGCCGGGAAGGGCTGGTCGGGCTGCGTGGCCCGTCCGGAGACATTCCACGGAGAGTGGAGCCTGGGAGGCACCAGCTGCACTGACGGGACTTTCCTGCAAACCCTGCGCCTGGGACGTGGGCCTGGCGTCTGCCTGCAGAGCCCAGAGTCCTGTCTGGCCAGGGAGCCGGCCGTGGCACTCCCCACGGCACACTGGGACACGTGTCTACACAGGACAGCGGGATCCCTCCACGTGCGCGAGGGTATAAAGAGGGCCCAGGAATCCCTCCCCTTGCTCTTCAGTCCGGCTCCTCGCCTCTCCGCAGGGTCTTTGCTGGGAACCGAAGCTCCAAGCAAAGGACTGAAGGACCCATCCCAGCTGTGGACGTGCCCCCGAGACTGGAACTAAGCTGGCAGGCTGTTCCGTCTCTGCCACCCGCCTGAGCCAGGACCTGTGCCACTGGAGTATGAGATTCCTTTAGCCATTCTGACTCCTTCCTTCTTTCTAGATGTCAGACATAAAAAGACTGGGCCTTTCGGACTGGAAGAACCCATTCGGAGTTTGTGAGATGGGTTAAAACCTCTCCCCTGTGTAAGGGGGGGCTGGGGGGGAACAGGGAGCACTGGGGTATCTGAGGGGAGGTGGGGGATGGGTTATAACCTCTCCCCTGTGTAAGGTGGGGCTGGGGGGCACAGGGAGCGCTGGGGTGTCTGAGGGGAGGTGGGGGGATGGGTTAAAACCTCTCCCCTGTGTAAGGGGGGGCTGGGGGGCACAGGGAGCACTGGGGTGTCTGAGGGGAGGTGGGGGGACGGGTTATAACCTCTCCCCTGTGTAAGGGGGGGCTGGGGGGCACAGGGAGCGCTGGGGTGTCTGAGGGGAGGTGGGGGGATGGGTTAAAACCTCTCCCCTGTGTAAGGGGGGGCTGGGGGGCACAGGGAGCACTGGGGTGTCTGAGGGGAGGTGGGGGGACAGGTTATAATCTCTCCCCTGTGTAAGGGGGGCCTGGGGGGCCACAGGGAGCGCTGGGGTGTCTGAGGGGATTTGCTGAGGAGGCTGCTGGCCAGGGTGGTGGCTGACATGCTCGGTGCAGCTGGTTTGGTGCCTTAGGGTGTGACTAGACTACAGGATTTTTTCGAAAAAACTTCCCCTGCATCTAGACTGCTGCCATGTTCTGTCGAAAGTAAATTGAAAGAACGTGGCAGTTTTTTCAACCGCGGAAAACCTCATTTTACGAGGAAGAACGCCTTTTTTCGAAAGTGCTCTTATAGGGAGGACTCTAGGCTGGGGCTCTAAGTAGCCCTGGGTCTGAGCAACTTGCCCTGACTTGACCATCTCAGCGGTGCCCCGCCCGCCAGTTGTATTACACCCGCCCATCCTGGGCCCGGTGATCAGACCTAGGGACCCCTCCCAGCCTGGGCCTGGTGACCAGACCTAGGGACCCTGCCCAGTTTGGGCCCGGCCAGTGACACTTGTGACTGAGGGGCCGGAAAGAGCCTTACCTGGCGGCCCACCGTCTCCTCCTCCAGGCGATCCCAGCGCTGCCGGAAGTCACTGAGCAGAGCTGGGGGGCCTCTGTCCGCAGCCCCGCCGTGGTGCCGCAGGCTCTCCACTTCCACCTTACACTGGTACAGCTCCCTCTTGAAGTCCTGCTGGGACGGGACCAGAGCCGCTGGCGCAAGGGCACCTCCCGGCACTGCCGCTCCATGGCCCTGGCTTGGCCCCCCGAGCTTGCGGTCTGGGATTCTGCACCCCCATCTCCCCTGGCCCCCCCCGCACGTCACCCGGAGCAGCTCCCCAGCCCCACCCCCGCCAGGCTCCGGGTGCCAGGGAGCAGGCAGCCTCGGGTGTGCAGGACTGGCTCCCCGGGAACAGGCGAGACGCGGTGCCGGCAGCCACCAGCCATGCCAGCAGATCCGGGCCCAGCTGGAGCATTTCCTACCTTCAGCTCTGCCAGCTGCTGCCTCACCAGCTCCAGGTCCCCCCCAACCAGGAACTCCTCCGCCATGCGCAGCTCCGCCGTGGCCAGCCAGTCACAGAGTCTCTGGGGAGGAGGCAGGCTGGGGTTAGGGGCCCAGAGGGCGCATGCACTCGGACTTAAGAGTCCCAGGGTGGGCAGAGGCCCCAGGAGACATCGGGTCCGGCCCCAGCCCAGGGCAAGACCCACCCGACTCAACCCTCCCAGCCAGGGCTGCGCCAAGCCAGGCCGCCTGCGCCCCCAGGGACGGAGAGTCCTGCCCCTCCGCAGGGGGCCTCCCCGCCTGACAGGCCTGGGCGCTCGGGCGAGCAAGGCAGAGGAGTGGGGCCGTTCTGGCTGCTGCCTGCAGACCCTGGGCTTCCCCTCCCCGCCCGGCGCCCGTGTCCTGCGGCCAGGATCCCGGGAGAGCAGCTCTGTGGGCAGGGCCTCTCCCCTCACCTGCATGGCCTCCTGGTAGCGCAGCACGGCCTGGAGCTGCTCCTGCAGGCGGCCCTGCCGCTCCGTCCACACCCTGCTCAGGCTGTGCCAGGACGCGTACAGCTGCAGGGGCAGAGAGGGGGAGCAGCGCCGTGACCAGCCTGGCACTGTCCCCCGGAGCCCAGCGACGGCCCCACGGAGCCCCAGGAGCCCCAGTGATCTGCTGACTGCCCCCCGGAGCCCAGCGACGGCCCCACGGAGCCCCAGTGACCTGCTGACTGCCCCCCGGAGCCCAGCGACGGCCCCACGGAGCCCCAGTGACCTGCTGACTGCCCCCCGGAGCCCAGCGACGGCCCCACCGAGCCCCAGGAGCCCCAGTGATCTGCTGACTGCCCCCCGGAGCCCAGTGACAGCCCCACGGAGCCCCAGTGACCTGCTGACTGCCCCCCGGAGCCCAGCGACGGCCCCACGGAGCCCCAGTGACCTGCTGACTGCCCCCCGGAGCCCAGCGACGGCCCCACCGAGCCCCAGGAGCCCCAGTGATCTGCTGACTGCCCCCCGGAGCCCAGCGACGGCCCCACGGAGCCCCAGTGACCTGCTGACTGCCCCCCGGAGCCCAGCGACGGCCCCACGGAGCCCCAGTGACCTGCTGACTGCCCCCCGGAGCCCAGCGACGGCCCCACCGAGCCCCAGGAGCCCCAGTGATCTGCTGACTGCCCCCCGGAGCCCAGCGACGGCTCCACCGAGCCCCAGTGACCTGCTGACTGCCCCCTGGAGCCCAGCGACGGCCCCACCGAGCCCCAGGAGCCCCAGTGACCTGCTGACTGCCCCCCGGAGCCCAGCGACGGCCCCACGGAGCCCCAGTGACCTGCTGACTGCCCCCCGGAGCCCAGCGACGGCCCCACGGAGCCCCAGTGACCTGCTGACTGCCCCCCGGAGCCCAGCGACGGCCCCACCGAGCCCCAGGAGCCCCAGTGATCTGCTGACTGCCCCCCGGAGCCCAGCGACGGCCCCACGGAGCCCCAGTGACCTGCTGACTGCCCCCTGGAGCCCAGCGACGGCCCCACCGAGCCCCAGGAGCCCCAGTGATCTGCTGACTGCCCCCCGGAGCCCAGCGACGGCCCCACGGAGCCCCAGTGACCTGCTGACTGCCCCCTGGAGCCCAGCGACGGCCCCACCGAGCCCCAGGAGCCCCAGTGATCTGCTGACTGCCCCCCGGAGCCCAGCGACGGCCCCACGAGCCCCAGTGACCTGCTGACTGCCCCCCGGAGCCCAGTGACGGCCCCACCGAGCCCCAGGAGCCCCAGTGATCTGCTGACTGCCCCCCGGAGCCCAGCGACGGCCCCACGGAGCCCCAGTGACCTGCTGACTGCCCCCCGGAGCCCAGCGACGGCCCCACCGAGCCCCAGGAGCCCCAGTGATCTGCTGACTGCCCCCCGGAGCCCAGCGACGGCTCCACCGAGCCCCAGTGACCTGCTGACTGCCCCCTGGAGCCCAGCGACGGCCCCACCGAGCCCCAGGAGCCCCAGTGATCTGCTGACTGCCCCCCGGAGCCCAGCGACGGCTCCACCGAGCCCCAGGAGCCCCAGTGATCTACTGACTGCCCCCCGGAGCCCAGCGACGGCCCCACGGAGTCCCAGTGACCTGCTGACTGCCCCCCGGAGCCCAGCGACGGCCCCACGGAGCCCCAGTGACCTGCTGACTGCCCCCCGGAGCCCAGCGACGGCTCCACCGAGCCCCAGGAGCCCCAGTGACCTGCTGACTGCCCCCCGGAGCCCAGCGACGGCTCCACCGAGCCCCAGGAGCCCCAGTGATCTGCTGACTGCCCCCCGGAGCCCAGCGACGGCCCCACCAAGCCCCAGGAGCCCCAGTGACCTGCTGACTGCCCCCCGGAGCCCAGCGACGGCCCCACCAAGCCCCAGGAGCCCCAGTGATCTGCTGACTGCCCCCCGGAGCCCAGCGACGGCCCCACGGAGCCCCAGTGACCTGCTGACTGCCCCCCGGAGCCCAGCGACGGCCCCACGGAGCCCCAGTGACCTGCTGACTGCCCCCCGGAGCCCAGCGACGGCCCCACGGAGCTCAGCAATGGCCCCACAGAGCCCCAGGAGTCCCAGTGATCTGCTGACTGCCCCCCGGAGCCCCAGCAACCTGCTGACTGCCCCCCGGAGCCCAGCGACTGCCCCACGGAGCCCCAGAAACCTGCTGACTGCCCCACGGAGCCCAGTGACTGCCCCATGGAGCCCCAGTGACCTGCTGACTGCCCCCTGGAGCCCAGCGACTACCCCCTGGAGCCCAGCAATGGCCCCATGGAGCCCCAGTGACCTGCTGACTGCCCCATGGAGTCCAGCGACTGCCCCACTGAGCCCAACGACTGTCCCATGGACCCCAGTGACTGTCCCCCAGACCCGAGCAACTGCCCCCTAGAGCCCCAGCAACCTGCTGACTGCCCCACTGAGCCCAGCAACTGCCCCACGGAGCCCCAGCAACCTGCTGACTGCCCCACGGAGCCCAGCAACTGCCCCACCAAGCCCCAGTGACCTGCTGACTGCCCCACGGAGCCCAGTTCTATGGTTCTATGATTCTATGAAAGATGGCCAGACAGGGTCAGACCAAAGGTCCATCTAGCCCAGTACCCTGTCTGCTGACAGTGGCCAATACCAGATGCTCCAGAGGGAGGAATCACAACAGGTAATCCTCACGTAATCCCTCCTGTCACCCACCTCCAGACAAACAGAGGCTAGGGACACCATTCCTACCCAGCCTGGCTAATAGCCATTGATGGACCTAACCTCCATGAATCTATCTAGCTCTTTTTTGAACCCTGTTAAAGTCCTAGTCTTCACCGCATCCTCTGGCAAGGAGTTCCACAGATTGACAGTGCACTGAGTGAAGAAAAACCTCCTTTGGTTTGTTTTAAACCTGCTGCCTATTAAGTTTATTTGGTGACTCCTAGTTCTTATGTTTTGGTAAGAAGTATATAACTTTTCCTTATTCACTTTGGCTTTGTCTAGACTACAAGCCTCTTTCGAAAGAGAGTGTCTAGACTACAAGCAGATTTTTTGAAAAAGCAAGTCACTTTTTTTGAAAGAGAGTCTAGTCTCTTTTTTTTTTTTTTTTCGAAAAAGCAGTTTGCATTCAATAGCACCTTTTTTCAAAAGAGTACTTTCGAAAAAAGGTGTTATTCCTCGTAAAATGAGGTTTACCGCAGTGAAAAAACTGCCGCATTCTTTCGATTTACTTTCCAAAGAACGAGGCTGCAGTCTAGACGCAGGTGAAGTTTTTTCAAAAAAAGGCTACTTTTTTCGAAAAAACCCTGTAGTCTAGACACACCCTTTCTCCACACTAATCATGATTTTATGTACCTCTATCCTATTGCCCCCAATAGTCTCCTCTTTTCTAAGATGAAAAGTCCCAGTCTTTTTAATCTGTCTTCATATGGGACCCGTTCCAAACCCCTCAGCATTTTTGTTGCCCTTTTCTGAACTTTTTCCAATCCCAATAGATCTTTTGTGAGATGAGGCGACCACATCTGCATGCAGGATTCAAAATGTGGGCGTACTATGGATTTATACAGAGGCATTAAGATATTTTCTGTCTTATTCTCTATCCCCTTTTTAATGATTCCTAACATTCTATTTGCTTTTTTGCCTGCCGCTGCACACTGCGTGGATGTTTTCAGACAACTATCCACAATGACTCCAAGATCTCTCTTGAGTAGTTGTAGCTAAATTAGTCCCCATCACATTGTATATATAGTTGGGATTATGTTTTCCAATGTGCATTACTTTACATTTATCAACATTAAATTTCATTTGCCATTTTGTTGCCCAATCACTTAATTGTACGAAATCCTTTTGAAGCTCTGCACAGTCTCCTTTGGTCTTAACTATCTTGAGCAGTTTAGTGTCATCTCCAAATTTTGCCACCTTCCTGTTTACCCCTTTCTCTAGATCATTTATAAATAAGTTGAATAGGTTGGGTCCCAGGACAGACCCTTGGGGGACCCCGCTTGTTACCTCTCTCCACTCTAAAAACTGACCATTCATTACTACCCTTTGTTTCCTGTCTTTTAACCAGTTATCAATCCAAGAAAGGACCTTCCCTCTTATCCTATGACAACTTACTTTACCTAAGAGCCTTTGGTGAGGGACCTTGTCAAAGGCTTTCTGGAATCTAAGTACACTATATCCATTGGATCTCCCTTGTCCACCTGTTTGTTGACCCCCCTCAAAGAACTCTAGTAGAGTTGTAAGGCAGGATTTCCCTTTACAGAAACCATGTTGACTTTCCCCCAAACAAATTATATTCATCCGTGTGTCTGACAATTTTATTCTTTACTACAGTTTTGACTAATTTGCTCGGTACTGACTTTAGCCTCATTGGTCTGTAATTGCCAGGATCACCTCTAAAGCCCATTTTAAATATTGGCATCATGTTAGCTATCTTCCAGTCATTAGGTACGGAAGCTGATTTAAAGGATACGTTACAAACCACAGTTAATAGTGCTGCAATTTCCCATTTGAGATCTTTCCGAACTCTTGGGTGAATGCCATCTGGTCCCGGTGACTTGTTACTGTTAAGTTTATCAGTTTGTTCCAAAACTTCCTCTAGTGACACCTCAATCTGGGACAATTCCTCAATTTGTCACCTAAAAAGAATGGCTCAGGTTTGGGAATCTCCCCAATATCCTCAGCCGTGAAGACTGAGGCAAAGCATTCATTTAGCTCAGCGGTTTCCAACCTTTTCCAGATGGGGCCCCATTTTGACAATTCAGGAAGACTTGGTGACCCAAGGCAATTCAAAAACAGGGGGAGGTGGGGGGCAGAGCCACCTGGGGAGACACTTGGTGACCCATAGGTTGGGACACTCTGATTTAGCTTCTCTGCAATGACCCTATCATCTTTGAGTGCTCCTTTAGCATCTTGATCATCCAGGGGCCCCACTGGTTGTTTAGCCGGTTTCCTGTTTCTGATGTACTTAAACATTTTGCTATTACTTTCTGAGTTCTTGGCTAGCTGTTCTTCAAACTCCTTTTTGGCTTTTCTTATTATATTTTTACACTTAATTTGACAGAGTTTATGCTCCTTTCTATTTCCCTCACTAGGATTTAACTTCCACTTTTTAAACGATGCCTTTGTATCTCTCACTGCTTCTTTTACTTGGTTGTTAAGCTGCGGTGGCACTTTTTTTGTTCTCTTACTGAGTTTTTTAATGTGGGGTATCCATTGAAGTCGGGCCTCTATGATGGTGTCTTTGAAAAGTGTCCATGCAGCTTGCAGGGATTTTACTTTTGTCACTGTACCTTTTGTGGCACTGGCCCCTCTTACCCAGGCCACTGCTTGGGCCGGCCTCTTGCTCCCTTCCCCAGGGGTTGGGGCTTGCAGCTTGCCCCTCCTCCTGGGACTCTCTCCCCTGCTGTTCTGTTCTAGAGCTGTTCTGGGTTACTGACAAACTCCGGCTCTTCTGTACCCCTTCCTTCCTCTCACTCTCTCCCTCCCCCTCCCCCTTCCAACTGGGGAGGCTTTTAAAGGCCTCCAGCCAGCCAGCAGTGGAGCCAGCTCCCTACCAGCTGCTTCTAATTGTCCTGCCGCCCTCTGCTTCTATTAGCAGGTGTGTTCCCCTTTTGAGGCTGCCTTTCTCCCGCTCTGCAGCAGCTCTGTGGCCTGACCCTGCCACTCCTTTAATTTCTGTTTAACCTCCTCGTTCGTGTGTCGTTCCCCTCTCTGAAATTAAATGCCACAGTGTCGGGTGGCTGAGGGGTTTTTCCCACCACGGGGAAGTTAAATTTTATCACATTATGGTCACTATTTCCAAGCGGTCCAGTTCTATTTACCTCTTGAACCAGATCCTGCGCTACACTTAGGACTCAATCAAGAATAGCCTCTCCCCTTGTGGCTACATCTACACTGCCCTCTCGTGTGCAAAAAAATATGCAAATGAGGCGAAGTGTGGCCGCACCTCATTTATATAATTAATGAGCGGCTGCTTTTTGTGCAAGAGGCTTGTGCTCAAAAAGGAGCTGGCTACACGGCTCCTTTTTGCACAAAAACCCCTCTTGCACAAAAGCCGTTCTTCCTGAAAAAAGGCGGAAGAACGGCTCTTGCGCAAGAGGGGGGTTTTGCGCAAAAAGGAGCCATATAGACAGCTCCTTTTTGCGCAAAAGCCTCTTGCACAAAACAGTGTGGTGTAGATGTAGCCTGTGGGTTCCAGAATCAGTTGCTCCAAGAAGCAGTCATTTAACGTAGCAAGAAATTTTCTCTCTGCATCCCGTATGGGGGGTAGATGAAATCCCCTCCAGTTATTGAGGTTTTTTTTATTTGAATAGCCTCTTTAATCTCCCTGAGCATTCATAGTCACTATCACTGCCCTCATCAGGTGGTTGATAATATATTCCTACTGCTCTATTCTTATTATTGGAGCATGGAATTACTATCCATAGAGTTTCTATGGAACATTTTGGCTCATTTAAGTTTTTTCCTTCATTTGATTCTACATTTTTGTTCACGTTTAGTGCCACTCCCCCTCCGACATATTTTGTACCCTGGTATGACTGTGCCCCATTGATTGTCCTCGTTCCACTAAGTTTCTGTGATGCCGATTATATCAATATCCTCCTTTAATACGAGGCACAATCCTTAGGGACTGAGCCCCAGAGACCCACTGACTGCCCCACTAGAACGTACTGACTGCCCATGGAGCCCCAGCAACCTGCCAACTACCCCACTGAGACCCAGTGACTTCCCTATGGAGCCCCAGCGGCCCTCTGACTGCCCCACAGAGACCCCACTGACTGCTCCACAGAGTGTAGCTAATCTGCCCCATGGAGACCCTGTGACGTTACTGAATTTTGAGATGAGCACGCTGTCGTGTGTTTGCACCAAACCTTGGGCCCAGCGCGGCGCTGACAGATGGCTAGCTCTGTTCGTGCTGCGTGCTGGCCGGCGCCATGTTTCCGTGCTGGCGCTGGGCTGGGCTTTCACAGCGTTGCTGCTGGGAGACACCAGCAGGCTGGGCCTGGTGTGGAAGGGCGGCCAGGCCAGCAACAGCAGCACTTGACTGACAATGCACCTCGAGCGGGGCCCTCGGAGGAACTTTGCTGCGAACGTTCAGACCAGCACGGGAGCCAGGGCTGCTGCCGAGTCCTGCACGGGCCGGGGACTGGCCCATGGGACCAACTCCACCTTGGGAGGTACCATCCCACGGCCAGAACAATGGGATTCCCTCCACGGGGCACGGGGCCAAAAGGGCCCCGGGGGTTCCTCCATCTTTGTCTTCAGTCCAGCTCACCACTTCAGGAGCGTCTCTGGGCCCAGAAGGACTGAGGACCCCTCCTAAAAAAGGACGTGCTCCAGAGGCTGCAAGGACAGCAGTTTATTCCATCTCTGCTACAAGAATGCAGAGGAACTTTGCAATTGGTGTGTGCGATTGTTTCCTCTAACAATCCTGAGCTCAACCATTTCTTTCCTTCTTTTAGTCATAAACCTTTCGATGGCAGATGCTAAGGGATGGGCCCAGCGAGCTCTTTGGGGTCAGGTCTGAGGTGTGAATTCTCCTGGGACTGTGGCTGGTCCTTTGGGACTGGGAGAACCTGTTAGGAATTGGGGAGATGGGTTATAACCTCTCCCCTGTGTGAGGTGGTGCTGGGGGCCACAGGGAACACTGGGGTGTCTGAGGGAGGTGGGGGGATGGGTTATCACCTCTCCCCTGTGTGAGGGAGGCTGGGGGGGCACAGGGAGCACTGGGGTGTCTGAGGGGAGGTGGGGGATGGGTTATCACCTCTCCCCTGTGTGAGGTGGTGCTGGCGGCCACAGGGAACACTAGGGTGTCTGAGGGGAGGTGGGGGGATGGGTTATAACCTCTCCCCTGTGTAAGGTGGGGCTGGGTGGGGCACAGGGAGCACTGGGGTGTCGGGGTGGGGTGGGGAGATGGGTTATAACCTCTCCCCTGTGTGAGGGAGGGCTGGGGGGCACAGGGAACACTGGGGTGTCTGAGGGGAGGTGGGGGGATGGGTTATAACCTCTCCCCTGTGTAGAGGGGGCTGGGGGGGCACAGGGAGCACTGGGGTGTCTGAGGGGAGGTGGGGGATGGGTTATAACCTCTCCCCTGTGTAGAGGGGGCTGGGGGGGCACAGGGAGCACTGGGGTGTCTGAGGGGAGGTGGGGGATGGGTTATAACCTCTCCCCTGTGTAGAGGGGGCTGGGGGGCACAGGGAGCACTGGGATGTGTGAGGGGAGGTGGGGGATGGGTTATAACCTCTCCCCTGTGTAGAGGGGCTGGGGGGGCACAGGAGCACTGGGGTGTGTGAGGGGAGGTGGGGGATGGGTTATAACCTCTCCCCTGTGTAGAGGGGGCTGGGGGGCACAGGGAGCACTGGGTGTCTGAGGGGAGGTGGGGGATGGGTTATAACCTCTCCCCTGTGTGAGGGGGGCTGGTGGGCCACAGGGAGCACTGGGGTGTGTGAGGGGAGGTGGGGGATGGGTTATAACCTCTCCCCTGTGTAAGGGGGGGCTGGGGGCTACAGGGAGCACTGGGGTGTGTGAGGGGAGGTGGGGGATGGTTATAACCTCTCCCCTGTGTAAGGGGGGGCTGGGGGGCTACAGGGAGCACTGGGGTGCCTGAGGGGATTTGCTGGGGAGGCTCCTTGCTGGCCGGGGGGGCAGCTGACGTTCTCGCTGTGGCTGGTTCGGTGCCGTGCAGGGAGGACCCCAGGCTGGGGCTGTGAGCAGCCCTGGATCTGAGCAATTCACTCTGATTTGACTCTCTCGGTTGTGCCCCCAGAAATCCTCCAATATTACAGGCCCCACGAAATGTCTCATGGAGTGCGGCCCACTCTGCCCCACAGAGACCCCAGTGACTGCCCCACAGAGCCCTGACCACTCTGCCCCATAGAGACGCCAGCCACAGAGACACTGAACTTTCTCTCTGAGCCCCACCCACCCTGTTCCTTGGGGCCCCACCAGCATCACCCCATAGAATTCCATCTGTTCCTCCTAGAGGAAACCCCTTCCCATTCCACCCCATGGGAGCCCCACCTCGTCTGTAGCATGGGGATCCAGGCCACAGAAGGGCCCAGGAAGTCTTCCCCCTGGAGCTCCATTCACTCCTCCCCCACAAGGAGCCCCACCCTTGGGATTCCTGCCCATTTAACCCCACAGTGGTCCCCACACATGCTCCAAGGGTCCTTCTCAGAGGACGGGTCGTGCTCCGCAGCCCACCCTTCAGGGGCCTCAGGCCTGCCCCCCCACCTTCCCTCCCAGGGCCCCGTCACACCCCTCACATCGTCCAGGCTCTTGGTGACGTCCGGCTTGTCCGGGTCTCCGCAGGCCGCCATCAGCTCCACGCCCAGGCTGCCGAGAGCGTCCAGCTCGCCCTGCAGTGCGTCGATCTCCTCCCGCAGCGCCTGCAGGCACGTGGCAATGGGCACCCAGCACAGGCTCAGCCCTGACCAGCGCCCGGGCGCTGGCTGCTTGGCTCAGGGGAAGGGACCGTGGCAAACTGCCCCCTGCCCCCCCTTCCTCCCCCACCTGGCCCAGCCCCAGGCCGCTCGGTACCTGCATGGCGCAGAGCGTCGCACGGATGCCGTCAGGCTCAGAGCCACCTTCCTCCAAGCCCAGCACCATCTGCTGGGTGTCGGTGAGCGTGACGGCCAGCTCGGTGAGCCCCTGCCAGAACCGGTCGGCCAGCGCCAGCAGGCCCCTCAGCCAGCGGCCCCTCTCTTCCCCCTGCCCACACAGGCAGCTCCATCGGCTCAGCATCTGCTCCGTGCGCTCCTGGATCACTGCAGGACCAGAGAGGGGCATGAGGGGCTGGAGAGAGCCCCAGCCAAACGCCAGCACCCTGCGGGCACCCAGCACCCTGCCCCAGGGACCTGCAGCAATGCAGTGTCGCCCCTCGCCCCGGGGCACCGCCCAATACCCCCCTCCCAGCCCCGGGGCACCGCTCAGCACCCCCCCCCCAGCCCCGGGCACCGCCCAACACCCCCCCAGTCCCGGGGCACCACCCAGCACCCCCCAGCCCCGGGGCACCACCCAGTAGCTCCCCCAGCCCTGGGGCACTGCCCAGCACCCCCCCCCCAGTCCCAGGGCACTGCCCAACACCCCCCAGCCCCGGGCACCGCCCAGAACCCCCCCCGGCCCCGGGCACCGCCCAGCACCCTCCAGCCCCGGGGCACCGCCCAGTAGCTCCCCCAGACAGGCAGCAGGCTCATCCCCCAGGCCCTGCTCTAAGGCCGAGGGGCTCTCCATGTCAGAACACTGGGGCAACTGCTGGAGCTGAGAGCCTGTTTCCTGGGCAGAGCCTGGCAAGGCGGCGGACCCCGGTACCTTCCACCGCGGTGCTGGCACGAGCTGTCTGCACACTGGCTAGCAGCTCGGCCCCCTGGCTGCGCACGGTCTCCAGCGCCGCGCCCAGCTTCTCCAGCTCGCCCAGTGCCAGGCTGTTCTCACAGATTTGCTCCTGCAGCTGCGCCACGTCGCCCCGGACCACAGGGGGGTCCTGCACCCGGCTCTGGAGCCGCTCCAGGCTCTCCAGCAGCAAGTCCATGCGCTCCATGAGCTGTGGGAGGGTATGTCTACACTAGCCCCCTAGTTCGAACTACCTGTTAAACCTCATTCCAGGAGGAATAACAGTTCAAACTAGGGCTTTATTTCGAACTACCGAGTCCCTGCCGCGTGTAGACATGGACAGTTAGTCTGGATTTGTAAATTTCAAAAAATGGGGACCAGCCAGGAAGATGCAAATCAAGCGCGGGATATTTAAATCCCGGGTTTGATTTGCAACTTCGAATGCCTACATTAGCCTCTCTAGTTCAAACTAGGGGGCTAGTGCAGACATACCCGGAGACACGCAGCCGACCGGGTCTTCCTCGTGGCCCAAGGGAAAGGCCCCAGCGCTCCGGCCACCTAATGGGGCTGGGGCCGGCTGAGAGCTGGGGTGCAGCTTGAGCATAGCCCAGCCCAGCGCCCCCAAGCAAGGCGGCTACATGAGCAAGGTCTCATGTGGGCTGGGGAGCACCTGGGTGCTCATCGGTGGCACCCCTAGGGCTGGCACCCAGGGCCCCTCCCTGGGCACCGAGCGGTGGTTCCAGCCAGCCCACCCTTCACCACCCATGGTGTGGGGCTGGCTGGGCTCCTGGAGACAGGGCAAGGTCTGCTCTGGCCCACCCCCTGAACAGGGGGCCACAGGCGGGGCACAGTGGGCCTGGGCGTGGCGGGCAGGGGTCTGGGCTCCTGGCCCAGCTCGTGGGCAGGCTGTGATCTTATCAGACCTCACAGGTCACTGCTGCAGCCCCTGCACTCCACTGACCACCAGTCTTGCCAGCGCTGCTGTGACGGAGCAGGGACTGTGTCACGTTGCATGTGTCCTGACCATCCCGGGCTGCTCTGTAGTAACGCTGGGCATGTGCCTCAGTTTCCCTGGGCACTGCACTGGCGCCCGGCGGGGGATGGGAGTGCTGGCTGTGACTCTCACTGAGGGAGGCCGCCCAGCCCAGCACTACACAATGGCTCAGGCTGCCTTGTACCTGGGCCCAGGTGGGAGATGCAGTCAGGTGACTCCTTTTGCCTGGGAAGCTGGACACTGGAGGGGGCGGGGCTGTCTGCAGGGCTGAGCTGGTTGCTCGGGGGGTGAGTGAGTCTCCACTGGCTTAGGATGCAGGGAGTCTAGCTGGCTTGGGGGGCAGGGCCCTGGATCCCCCTTTCTCTCAAGACGGGCTGGGCTGGTGGCTCCTGGTTCCTGTCACAGCAAGTCTGTTCTACGCGGTGTCCCTGGGAGCCAACAGACCTTCTCTTCTACCTGCCGCCTGAGAGTCCCCTCTGGCTGTGGGTGGGGGGCAGGATCAGGGACTCCCCCACATGCTGTGAAGCGGTGCAGGGACCGCGGGCAGAGACGGTCGGACCGGCTGGCTGTGGACAGACCAGGGGAGGGCAGGTGCCACGTCTGGACTCAAGAGCCGACCACGGGCCGTGTCCGTCTGTCACTGGCAGCTCCTGCAGCGACCCCAGAGCAGCCAGCCTGGCCGGGAAGGGCTGGTCGGGCTGCGTGGCCCGTCCGGAGACATTCCACGGAGAGTGGAGCCTGGGAGGCACCAGCTGCACTGACGGGACTTTCCTGCAAACCCTGCGCCTGGGACGTGGGCCTGGCGTCTGCCTGCAGAGCCCAGAGTCCTGTCTGGCCAGGGGGCCGGCCGTGGCACTCCCCACGGCACCCTGGGACACGTGGCTACACAGGACAGCGGGATCCCTCCGCGTGCGCGAGGGTGTAAACAGCCTGAAACAAGAACTTTGCAACTGGTCTGTGAATTGGATTCCTTTCCCAAATTTAACCTTCGTTCCTTCCCTCCCCTCCTCTCCTCCCCTCTCCTCTCCTCCCCTCCCCTGCCCTCCTCTCCTTCCCTCCCCTCCCCTCTTTCCTTCCCTCCCCCTCCTCTCCTCTCCTTCCCTCCCCCTCCTTCCCTCTCCTCTCCTCCCCTCCCCTGCCCTCCTCTCCTTCCCTCCCCCTCCTTCCCTCTCCTCTCCTCCCCTCCCCCTCCTCTCCTCCCCTCCCCTCTCTTCCCTCCCCTCCTTCCCTCCCCCTCCCTTCCTCTCCTCCCCTTCCCTCCCCCCCCTCCTCTCCTCTCCTCTCCTCCCCTCCCCTCCTTCCCTCCCCCTCCTCTCCTCTCCTTCCCTCCCCCTCCTTCCCTCCCCTCCTCTCCTCCCCTCCCCTGCCCTCCTCTCCTTCCCTCCCCCTCCTTCCCTCTCCTCTCCTCCCCTCCCCTGCCCTCCCCTCCTCCCTCCCCCTCCTCCCCTCCCCTCCCCCTCCTTCCCTCCCCTCTCCTCCCCTCCCCTCCTTCCCTCCCCCTCCTCTCCTCTCCTCTCCTTCCCTCCCCCTCCTTCCCTCCCCCTCCTTCCCTCTCCTCTCCTCCCTTCCCCTCCTTCCCTCCTTCCCTCCCCCTCCTCTCCTCTCCCCTCTCCTTCCCTCCCCTCTCCTCCCCTCCCCTCCTTCCCTCCCCTCCTCCTCTCCCTCCTCCTCCTTCCCTCCCCCTCCTTCCCTCCCCCTCCTTCCCTCTCCTCTCCTCCCTTCCCCTCCTTCCCTCCTTCCCTCCCCCTCCTCTCCTCTCCTCTCCTTCCCTCCCCCTCCTTCCCTCTCCTCTCCTCCCCTCCCCTCCTTCCCTCCCCCTCCTCTCCTTCCTCCCCCTCCTTCCCTCTCCTCTCCTCCCCTCCCCTGCCCTCCTCTCCTCCTCCTCCCCTCCTTCCCTCTCCCTCCACTCCCCTCCTCCCCTCCCCCTCCTCTCCTCTCCTTCCCTCCCCCTCCTTCCCTCCCCTCTTCTCCTCTTCTCCCCTCCCTTCCCTCCCCTCCTCCTCTCTCTCCTCCCTCCCCTCCCTCCTCCCTCCCCCTCCTCTCCTCTCCTCTCCTTCCCTCCCCCTCCTTCCCTCTCCTCTCCTCCCCTCCCCTGCCCTCCTCCTCCTCCCCTCCTCCCTCCCCTCCCTCCTCCCTCCCCCTCCTCTCCTCTCCTTCCCTCCCCCTCCTTCCCTCCCCTCCTCTCCTCTTCTCCCCTCCTTCCCTCCCCCTCCTCTCCTCTCCTCCCCTCCCCCTCCTTCCCTCCCTCTCCTCCCCTCCCCTGCCCTCCTCTCCTTCCCTCCCCTCCTCTCCTTCCCTCTCCTCCCTCCCCTCCCCTCCCCCTTTCCTTCCCTCCCCTCCTCCCTTCCCTCCCTCTCCTCCCCTCCCCTCCCTCCTCTCCCCCCCCCTCCCCCTCTTCCTCTCCTCCCTCCCCTCCCCTGCCCTCCTCTCCTTCCCTCCCCCTCCTCTCCTTCCCTCTCCTCTCCTCCCCTCCCCTGCCCTCCTTTCCTTCCCTCCCCCCTCTCCCTTCCCTCTCCTCTCCTTCCCCCCCCTCCTTCCCCTCCTCTCCTCCCCTCTCCTCTCCTCCCCTCCCCTGCCCTCCTCTCCTTCCCCCCCTCTCCTCTCCTCCCCTCCCCTGCCCTCCCTCCTTCCCTCCCCTCTCCTCTCCTCCCCTCCCCTGCCCTCCTCTCCTTCCCTCCCCCTCCTTCCCTCTCCTCTCCTCCCCTCCCCTGCCCTCCCCTCCTCCCTCCCCCTCCTCCCCTCCCCTCCCCCTCCTTCCCTCCCCTCTCCTCCCCTCCCCTCCTTCCCTCCCCCTCCTCTCCTCTCCTCTCCTTCCCTCCCCCTCCTTCCCTCCCCCTCCTTCCCTCTCCTCTCCTCCCTTCCCCTCCTTCCCTCCTTCCCTCCCCCTCCTCTCCTCTCCTCTCCTTCCCTCCCCCTCCTTCCTCTCCTCTCCTCCCCTCCCCTCCTTCCCTCCCCTCCTCTCCTTCCCTCCCCCTCCTTCCCCTCTCCTCTCCTCCCCTCCCCTGCCCTCCTCTCCTCCCCTCCCCTCCTTCCCTCTCCCTCCACTCCCCTCCTCCCCTCCCCTCCTCTCCTCTCCTTCCCTCCCCCTCCTTCCCTCCCCTCTTCTCCTCTTCTCCCCTCCTTCCCTCCCCCTCCTTCCCTCCCCCTCCTCTCCTCTCCTTCCCTCCCCCTCCTTCCCTCTCCTCTCCTCCCCTCCCCTGCCCTCCTCTCCTCCCCTCTCCCTCCCCTCCCCTCCTCCCCTCCCCCTCCTCTCCTCTCCTTCCCTCCCCCTCCTTCCCTCCCCTCCTCTCCTCTTCTCCCCTCCTTCCCTCCCCCTCCTCTCCTCTCCTTCCCTCCCCCTCCTCTCCTCTCCTCCCCTCCCCCTCCTTCCCTCTCCTCTCCTCCCCTCCCCTGCCCTCCTCTCCTTCCCTCCCCCTCCTCTCCTTCCCTCTCCTCTCCTCCCCTCCCCTGACCTCCTTTCCTTCCCTCCCCTCCTCTCCTTCCCTCTCCTCTCCTCCCCTCCCCTGCCTCCTCTCCTTCCTTCCCCCTCCTTCCCTCTCCTCTCCTCCCCTCTCCTCTCCTCCCCTCCCCTGCCCTCCTCTCCTTCCCTCCCCTCTCCTCTCCTCCCCTCCCCCTGCCCTCCTTTCCTTCCCTCCCCTCCCTCTCCTTCCCTCTCCTCTCCTCCCCTCCCCTGCCCTCCTCTCCTTCCCTCCCCCTCCTTCCCTCTCCTCTCCTCCCCTCCCCTCCTCCTTCCTCCTCCCCCTCCTCTCCTCTCCTTCCCCTCCCCCTCCTTCCCTCCCCTCTCCTCCCCTCCCCTGCCCTCCTCTCCTTCCCTCCCCCTCCTCTCCCTCCCTCCTTTCCTTCCCTCCCCTCCTCTCCTTCCCTCCCTCCCCCTCTCCTCCCCTCCCCTGCCCTCCTCTCCTTCCCTCCCCCTCCTCTCCCTCTCCTTTCCCCTTCCCCCCCTCCTCTCCTTCCCTTTCCTCTCCTCCCCTCCCCCTCCTCTCCTCTCCTCTCCTCCCTCCCCTGCCCTCCTCTCCCTCCCTCCCCCTCCTTCCCTCTCCTCTCCTCCCCTCCCCTCCTTCCCTCCCCCTCCTCTCCTCTCCTCTCCTTCCCTCCCCCCCTTCCCTCTCCTCTCCTCCCCTCCCCCTCCTCTCCTCTCTTTCCCTCCCCTCCCTCTGCTCCCCTCCCCTCCTTCCCTCCCCCCCTCCTCTCCTCTCCTTCCCTCCCCCTCCTTCCCTCTCCTCTCCTCCCCCTCCCCTCCCCTCCTCTCCTCCCCCCTCCCCCTCCCCCTCCTCTCCTTCCCTCCCCCTCCTTCCCTCTCCTCTCCTCCCCTCCCCTGCCCTCCTCTCCTTCCCTCCCCCTCCTTCCCTCTCCTCTCCTCCCCTCCCCTCCCCTCCTCTCCTTCCCTCCCCCTCTTTCCTTCCCCCTCCTCTCCTTCCCTCCCCCTCCTTCCCTCTCCTCTCCTCCCCTCCCCTCCCCTCCTCTCCTTCCCTCCCCCTCCTTCCCTCTCCTCTCCTCCCCTCCCCTGCCCTCCTCTCCTTCCCTCCCCCTCCTTCCCTCTCCTCTCCTCCCCTCCCCCTCCTCTCCTCTCCTCTCCTCCCCTCCCCTGCCCTCCTCTCCTTCCCTCCCCCTCCTTCCCTCTCCTCTCCTCCCCTCCCCTGCCCTCCTCTCCTTCCCTCCCCCTCCTTCCCTCCCCTCCTCTCCTCCCCTCCCCTGCCCTCCTCTCCTTCCCTCCCCTCTCCTCCCCTCTCCTCCCCCCTCTCCTTCCCTCCCCCTCCTCTCCTCTCCTCTCCTCTCCTCTCCTCTCCTCTCCTCCCCTCCCCCTCCTTCCCTCTCCTCTCCTCCCCTCCTCTCCTTCCCTCCCCCTCCTTCCCTCCTCCTTTCCTTCCCCTCCCCTCCTCTCCTTCCCTCTCCTCTCCTCCCCTCCCCTCCCTCCTCTCCTTCCCTCCCCCTCCTCTCCCTCTCCTTTCCTTCCCTCCCCTCCTCTCCTTCCCTTTCCTCTCCTCTCCTCCCCCTCCTCTCCTCTCCTCTCCTTCCTTCCCCTCCCCTCTCCTCCCCTTCCCTCCTCTCCTTTCCTCCCCTCCCCTCTCTTTTCCTCTCCTCCCCTCCCTCCCTCTCCTCTCTCCACAATTTAGATTTTAAAGGGCAGGATCCCATCAGCAGGATGTCTGAGTATGATCTAAGTTATAAACTGACCTGGGACCATGGCTGGTCATTTGGGTTCAGTGGAATCTTTTCAGTAGATGAGACTGGTTTTCAGCACCTCTCATCATTACCAGGAGTGGTACTAATGAGGACTGTCAATTGACATGCATTAAGGCCTGCAATTAACGCAGGGCAGGATTAATCCATTAATTTTTAACGCATTAATTGGAGGCATTAATGCTGCGCTGCCCCTTTGAAGTGCTGCTGTGGTGCTTCAAAGGGGCAGAGCAACGCGGAGCCCAGGATCAGCTGGGGACTCCCGGGGCTCCACTGCCCCTCTGAAACGTGCAGAGGCGGCGTTTCAAAGGGGCAGCTGCCTCACAGCTGATCCTGGGCTCCCCCACGGCAGCAGAACCCAGGCACCACAGCTGTCCCTTTGCAAAGGGATGGTTTTAGGGTTTGGCTGAATGCTGGATAATGGCAAGCTCGTACACACTCATTTTAAAAACTCACAATTAGCAGGTGCATGACTCAAGCAGTGGGAGACTGTTAAGTGACAGTCAAAGCTTGAACATAAATACCAGCAGATAAAGGAGTTCAATTTTAGAATTCATAAATCTTAGAAAATTTCCTTTAGGAAAGGGTTATGACAATAATAAAAGGAAACCCCTGCCTAGCCAAGGAATTACATAGTTGGCAAACCACGTAAAAGCCTAAACAATGGAGCAACCCTGTAACTAGCAGAGTTGTGAGGTCAGTAGAAGCACTAAACAACTCCCCATTCCTGAGAGAGGCAGCAAAGGGAGGGGGGGAAATTGACTAGTCCACTAGTCAACTGACTTTCCGATGAACATTTGCTTATTGGGTAGTCAACTAGTCTTTAACTTCCCTACCAGGGATGAGCTGGAGCGCCCAGCTGATCCCCAGCTCTGCGTTGCACTGCCCCTTTCAAGCGCCACAGCAGCACTTCAAAGGGGCAGCGCAACATGGAGCCTGGGGTCAGCGGGGTACTCCAGCTGATCCTGGGCTCCGTGTTACACTGCCCCCTTGATGCGCCACCACAGGTAGGGCTGGGTGGGGCACAGGGAGCACTGGGGTGTGTGAGGGGAAGTGGGGGGACGGGTTATAACCTCTCCCCTGTGTGACGGGGGGCTGGGGGGGGCACAGGGAGCGCTGGGGTGTCTGAGGGGAGGTGGGGGGATGGGTTATCACCTCTCCCCTGTGTAAGGGGGGCTGGGGGGCACAGGGAGCACTGGGGTGTCTGAGGGGAGGTGGGGGGATGGGTTATAACCTCTCCCCTGTGTAAGGTGGTGCTGGGGGGGCACAGGGAGCACTGGGGTGTCTGAGGGAGGTGGGGGGATGGGTTATAACCTCTCCCCTGTGTAAGGGGGGGCTGGGGGGGCACAGGGAGCACTGGGGTGTCTGAGGGGAGGTGGGGGGTGGGTTATAACCTCTCCCCTGTGTAAGGGGGGGCTGGGGGGGGCACAGGGAGCGCTGGGGTGTCTGAGGGGAGGTGGGGGGATGGGTTATAACCTCTCCCCTGTGTAAGGTGGGGTTGGCGGGGCACAGGAAACACTGGGGTGTGTGAGGGGAAGTGGGGGGACGGGTTATAACCTCTCCCCTGTGTGAGGGGGGCTGGGGGGGCACAGGAAACACTGGGGTGGCGAGGGGATTTGCGGGGGAGGCTCCTTGCTGGCCAGGGGGGCGGCTGACATGCTCAGTGCGGCTGGTCTGGTGCCCTATTTTGGAGACCCCGGCTGGGCTGCTCAGCACCCTGTCTCTGTGCACTGTGCCTGTACGATCATCTCGGCAGCTTCTCCCCGGGCCCACGGTGAGCTGGGCCGTGGGGCTGCCCCGTACCTGGCTGTAGCGGGGAATAGCGTCTTCCAGCACCAAGGCCGCCTGGTGCAGTTGTTCGCGGAGGCTGCTGTACTGCTCCTCCACCGCCTGGCACCGCTGCTGGAACGGGGCCCCCTGCTCTGGGCTCAGCTCCACCAGCTGGGTGGAGACACGCTGCAGCTTCCCCATCAGGGGCCGGTGCTCTGCCAGGGCCTCCCGGAGACACTGTGGGGAGGGGGGCAGGAGACCCGTCAGGGGTCGGTGCTCCGCCAGGGCCCCCAGAGACACTGTGGGGAGGGGGGCAGGAGACCCGTCAGGGGTCGGTGCTCCGCCAGGGCCCCCAGAGACACTGCAGTGGAGGGGGGGGAGAGGTAGAGAACTAGGGCTGCCAGCTTTCTGACTGCAACAAACCGAATACCCTGCTCTCCACCTGCCCTGAGCCCCCTGCTCCCCTCTCTGAGCTCTGCCCCATTCACTCCATCCTCCCACTCCCCCCCCCCCGTTCATCCTCTGCAGGCTGGGGAAGCACGAGGGGGTGAGGGCTCGGGGGTGGGACCAGGCAGGAGAGGTTGGGGGGCAGGATGGGGCTCTGAGCTGGGGGTGGCTCCAAGGGGCTCAGAGTGTGGGAGAGGCTTTGGGCTAGCCAAGGGGTTGGGATGCAGAGGCGTGACGGCTCTAGCTGGGGATGCAGGCTCTGGGATGGGTTTGGGGGTGAGGGCTGGAGTGCAGGGGGGTACAGCACTTGGTGTGAGGGGTAAATTCCAAGTACAAGGGCACCGGAGGGGTAAATACCTGGTACAAGGGCATGGGGGGTAAATACTTGGTACAAGGGCACCCAAGGGGTAAATACCCAGTACAAGGGCACCCAAGGGATAAATACCCGGTACAAGGGCCCTGGAGGGGTAAATTCCCAGTACAAGGACACGGAGGGTAAATACCCAGTACAAGGGCACCGGAGGGGTAAATACCCGGTACAAGGGCACCGGAGGGGTGTAAATACCTGGTACAAGGACACCAGGGGGTGTAAATTCCCGGCATAAGGGAACCAGGGGGTGTAAATACCCGGTACAAGGGCCCTACGGGTGTAAATACCCGGTACAAGGGCACCGGGGTTTGTAAATACCCGGTACAAGGGCCCTGGGGGTGTAAATACCCGGTACAAGGGCACGGGGGGGTAAATACCCAGTACAAGGGCCCTGGGGGTGTAAATACCCAGTACAAGGGCCCTGGAGGGGTAAATTCCCAGTACAAGGACACGGAGGGTAAATACCCAGTACAAGGGCACCGGAGGGGTAAATACCCGGTACAAGGGCACCGGAGGGGTGTAAATACCTGGTACAAGGACACCAGGGGGTGTAAATTCCCGGCATAAGGGAACCAGGGGGTGTAAATACCCGGTACAAGGGCCCTATGGGTGTAAATACCCGGTACAAGGGCCCAGGGGGTGTAAATACCCGGTACAAGGGCACCGGGGGTTGTAAATACCCGGTACAAGGGCCCTGGGGGTGTAAATACCCGGTACAAGGGCACGGGGGGGTAAATACCCAGTACAAGGGCCCTGGGGGTGTAAATACCCAGTACAAGGGCCCTGGAGGGTAAATACCCGGTACAAGGGCACGGGAGGGGTAAATATCCCCCGGTAAAAGGGCACAGGGGTGGGGGGTACCAGTACAAGGGTGGCAGAGACACCCACAGAGCAACATGGGAATGAGGGGAGCGCGGCTGTTCACAGATGTCCCCTGTACATCCCCAGCCGTTATTAGCTTGGGCCCCGGGCCCTCCGCCCACCCCACTGCCCAACGTTCTGGGGTCTCTGCCCATCAGTGCCCCGGGCCCAGAGCTCCCATCTTGCCTGCTCCTCCAGCCAGCTGATCCCCACAGCTCCTCCCTCCCTGGCAGGGGCGGCCGGTGACTATAGGCCGACTCAGCTGTCGCCTACGGTGCCGCCTTCAACGGGGTGCCCGGGGCGCCCGATGATGACGTCAGTCCATTGATGGCCGTGCAGGCGGGGGCACTGATCACGCATTCCACCTGGGGCGCCAGCTGCCACAGCCGGCCTCAGGCCGCCCCTGCCCAGGAGTCCGTCCCTTGCTGAGCCGCAGTCCCCAGCAAGCCACAGGGATGCTGAAAGCCTCTTGCCTTTTCTTCCTCTAACTAGCCAATTAGCCCTTCATAAGACAGAATTTTCAGGTCTCTCCTCCACGTCGGTCTTCTCTCCTGAGAGCTCTCGTTCTGTTTCTCTCTCTCTCTCTCCTCCTCCTACTGCCTCCCCCTCTCTCTCTCAGCTCTCCTCCCCCTCCTGCCTCTCTCTTCGTCTCTCCCTTTTCTTCTCTCCTCCTCCCTCCTCCTCGCCTCTCTCCTTCTCTTCTCCCCCTCCGCTCTCTCCCTTTCTCTTCTCCCCCTCCTGCCTCTCCTCTCCCTTTCTCTTCTCCCCTCCTGCCTCTCACTCTCCCTTTCTCTTCTCCTCCTGCCTCTCCTCTCTCCCTCGTCTCTTCTCTCTCCCCCTCCTGCCTCTCACTCTCCCTTTCTCTTCTCCTCCTCCTACTGCCTCCCCCTCTCTCTCTCAGCTCTCCTCCCCCTCCTGCCTCTCTCTTCGTCTCTCCCTTTCTCTTCTCCTCCTCCTCCTGCCTCTCTCTCTCTCCGCTCCGTCTCTCCCTTTCTCTTCTCCCCCTCCTGCCTCTCACTCTCCCTTTCTCTTCTCCCCCTCCTGCCTCTCTCTCTCTCCGCTCCGTCTCTCCCTTTCTCTTCTCCCCCTCCTGCCTCTCACTCTCCCTTTCTCTTCTCCTCCTCCTACTGCCTCCCCCTCTCTCTCTCAGCTCTCCTCCCCCTCCTGACTCTCTCTTCGTCTCTCCCTTTCTCTTCTCCTCCTCCTCCTGCCTCTCTCTCTCTCCTCCGTCTCTCCCTTTCTCTTCTCCCCTCCTGCCTCTCCTCTCCCTTTCTCTTCTCCCCCCTCCTGCCTCCTCTCTCTCCTTTCTCTTCTCCTCCCTCCTGCCTCTCACTCTCCCTTTCTCTTCTCCCCCTCCTCTCTCTCTTCTCTCTCCCTGCCTCTCACTCTCCCTTTCTCTTCTCCCTCCTCCTGCCTCTCACTCTCCCTTTCTCTTCTCCCCCTCCTGCCTCTCCTCTCCCTTTCTCTTCTCCCCTCCGCCTCTCACTCTCCCTTTCTCTTCTCCTCCTCCTGCCTCTCTCTCTCTCTCCGTCTCTCCCTTTCTCTTCTCCCCCTCCTGCCTCTCACTCTCCCTTTCTCTTCTCCCCTCCTCCTCTCTCTCCCTCTCTCTCTCCTCCTCCTGCCTCTCTCTCCTTTCTCTCTCTCCTCCCCTCCTGCCTCTCTACTCTCCCTTTCTCTTCTCCTCCTCCTCCTGCCTCTCTCTCTCCCTTTCTCTTCTCCCCCTCCAGCCTCTCACTCTCCCTTTCTCTCTCCTCCTCCTCCTGCCTCTCACTCTCCTTTCTCTTCTCCCCCTCCTGCCTCTCACTCTCCCTTTCTCTTCTCCCCTCCTGCCTCTCCTCTCCCTTTCTCTTCTCCCCCTCCTGCCTCTCACTCTCCCTTTCTCTTCTCCTCCTCCTCCTGCCTCTCTCTCTCTCCCTCTCCCTTCTCTCTCCTCTCCCCCTCCTCTCTCTCACTCTCCCTTTCTCTTCTCCTCCTCCTCCTGCCTCTCTCTCTCTCCGTCTCTCCCTTTCTCTTCTCCCCCTCCTGCCTCTCACTCTCCCTTTCTCTTCTCCTCCTCCTGCCTCTCCTCTCCCTTTCTCTTCTCCCTCTCCTCTCCTCTCCTTTCTCTCTCCCCTCCTGCCTCTCCTCTCCCTTTCTCTTCTCCCCCTCCTGCCTCTCACTCTCCCTTTCTCTTCTCCCCCTCCTGCCTCTCACTCTCCCTTTCTCTTCTCCCCCTCCTCCTCTCACTCTCCCTTTCTCTTCTCCCCTCCTGCTCTCACTCTCCCTTTCTCTTCTCCCCCTCCTGCCTCTCACTCTCCCTTTCTCTTCTCCTCCTCCTCCTGCCTCTCTCTCTCTCCGCTCCGTCTCTCCCTTTCTCTTCTCCCCCTCCTGCCTCTCACTCTCCTTCTTTCTCCCTTCTCCCTCCTCCTGCCTCTCTCTCCCTTTCTCTTCTCCCCCTCCTGCCTCTCCTCTCCCTTTCTCTTCTCCTCCCCTCCTGCCTCTCTCTCTCTCCGCTCTGTCTCTCCCTTTCTCTTCTCCCCTCCTGCCTCTCACTCTCCCTTTCTCTTCCCTCCTCCTCCTGCCTCTCACTCTCCCTTTCTCTTCTCCCCCTCCTGCCTCTCACTCTCCCTTTCTCTTCTCCTCCTCCTGCTCTCCTCTCCCTCTTCTCCTTTCTCCCCCTCCTGCCTCTCACTCTCCCTTTCTCTTCTCCTCCTCCTCCTGCTCCTCTCTCTCTCTCCGCTCCGTCTCTCCCTTTCTCTTCTCCCCTCCTGCCTCTCACTCTCCCTTTCTCTTCTCCCCTCCTGCCTCTCCTCTCCCTCTTCTCTTTCTCCCCCTCCTGCCTCTCACTCTCCCTTTCTCTTCTCCTCCTCCTCCTGCCTCTCTCTCTCTCCGCTCTGTCTCTCCCTTTCTCTTCTCCCCCTCCTGCCTCTCACTCTCCCTTTCTCTTCTCCTCCTCCTCCTGCCTCTCTCTCTCCCTTTCTCTTCTCCCCCTCCTGCCTCTCACTCTCCCTTTCTCTTCTCCTCCTCCTGCCTCTCTCTCTCTCCGCTCCGTCTCTCCCTTTCTCTTCTCCCCCTCCTGCCTCTCACTCTCCCTTTCTCTTCTCCTCCTCCTCCTCTCTCTCTCTCCGCTCGTCTCTCCTTTCTCTTCTCCCCCTCCTGCCTCTCACTCTCCCTTTCTCTTCTCCTCCTCCTCCTCCCTCTCTCTCTCCCTTTCTCTTCTCCCCCTCCTGCCTCTCACTCTCCCTTTCTCTTCTCCTCCTCCTCCTGCCTCTCTCTCTCTCCGCTCCGTCTCTCCCTTTCTCTTCTCCCCCTCCTGCCTCTCACTCTCCCTTTCTCTTCTCCTCCTCCTGCCTCTCTCTCTCTCCGCTCGTCTCTCCTTTCTCTTCTCCCCCTCCTGCCTCTCACTCTCCCTTTCTCTTCTCCTCCTCCTGCCTCTCTCTCTCTCCGCTCCGTCTCTCCCTTTCTCTTCTCCCCCTCCTGCCTCTCACTCTCCCTTTCTCTTCTCCTCCTCCTCCTGCCTCTCTCTCTCTCCGCTCCGTCTCTCCCTTTCTCTTCTCCCCCTCCTGCCTCTCACTCTCCCTTTCTCTTCTCCTCCTCCTGCCTCTCACTCTCCCTTTCTCTTCTCCCCCTCCTGCCTCTCACTCTCCCTTTCTCTTCTCCTCCTCCTGCCTCTCTCTCTCTCCGTCTCTCCCTTTCTCTTCTCCCCCTCCTGCCTCTCACTCTCCCTTTCTCTTCTCCTCCTCCTGCCTCTCACTCTCCCTTTCTCTTCTCCTCCTCCTGCCTCTCACTCTCCCTTTCTCTTCTCCTCCTCCTGCCTCTCACTCTCCCTTTCTCTTCTCCCCCTCCTGCCTCTCACTCTCCCTTTCTCTTCTCCCCTCCTCCTGCTCTCTCACTCTCCCTCTTCTCTTCTCCTTCCTCCTCCTCCTCTCTCTGCCTCTCCGTCTCTCCCTTTCTCTTCTCCCCCTCCTGCCTCTCACTCTCCCTTTCTCTTCTCCCCCTCCTGCCTCTCACTCTCCCTTTCTCTTCTCCTCCTCCTGCCTCTCTCTCTCTCCGCTCTGTCTCTCCCTTTCTCTTCTCCCCCTCCTGCCTCTCACTCTCCCTTTCTCTTCTCCTCCTCCTGCCTCTCTCTCTCTCCGCTCCTGTCTCTCTCCCCTCTCTCTCTTCCTTCCTCCCTCTCTGCCTCTCACTCTCCCTTTCTCTTCTCCTCCTCCTGCCTCTCTCTCTCTCCGCTCCGTCTCTCCCTTTCTCTTCTCCCCCTCCTGCCTCTCACTCTCCCTTTCTCTTCTCCTCCTCCTCCTGCCTCTCTCTCTCTCCGCTCCGTCTCTCCCTTTCTCTTCTCCCCCTCCTGCCTCTCACTCTCCCTTTCTCTTCTCCCCCTCCTGCCTCTCACTCTCCCTTTCTCTTCTCCCCCTCCTGCCTCTCTCTCTCCCTCTTTCTCTTCTCCTCCTCCTGCCTCTCTCTCTCTCCGCTCTGTCTCTCCCTTTCTCTTCTCCCCCTCCTGCCTCTCACTCTCCCTTTCTCTTCTCCTCCTCCTGCCTCTCACTCTCCCTTTCTCTTCTCCCCCTCCTGCCTCTCACTCTCCCTTTCTCTTCTCCTCCTCCTGCGTCTCACTCTCCCTTTCTCTTCTCCCCCTCCTGCCTCTCACTCTCCCTTTCTCTTCTCCTCCTCCTCCTGCCTCTCTCTCTCTCCGCTCCGTCTCTCCCTTTCTCTTCTCCTCCTCCTGCCTCTCACTCTCCCTTTCTCTTCTCCCCTCCTCCTGCCTCTTCTCTCTCTCCCTCCGCTCTCTCCCTTCTCTTCTCCCCCTCCTGCCTCTCACTCTCCCTTTCTCTTCTCCTCCTCCTCCTGCCTCTCTCTCTCTCCGCCTTTCCCCTCTGCTCTCTCTCCTTTCTCTTCTCCCCCTCCTGCCTCTCACTCTCCCTTTCTCTTCTCCTCCTCCTCCTGCCTCTCTCTCTCTCCGCTCCGTCTCTCCCTTTCTCTTCTCCCCCTCCTGCCTGTCACTCTCCCTTTCTCTTCTCCTCCTCCTCCTGCCTCTCTCTCTCTCCGCTCCGTCTCTCCCTTTCTCTTCTCCCCCTCCTGCCTCTCACTCTCCCTTTCTCTTCTCCTCCTCCTGCCTCTCTCTCTCTCCGCTCTGTCTCTCTCTTTCTCTTCTCCCCCTCCTGCCTCTCACTCTCCCTTTCTCTTCTCCTCCTCCTGCCTCTCTCTCTCTCCGCTCCGTCTCTCCCTTTCTCTTCTCCCCCTCCTGCCTCTCACTCTCCCTTTCTCTTCTCCTCCTCCTCCTGCCTCTCTCTCTCTCCGCTCCGTCTCTCCCTTTCTCTTCTCCCCCTCCTGCCTCTCACTCTCCCTTTCTCTTCTCCCCCTCCTGCCTCTCACTCTCCCTTTCTCTTCTCCTCCTCCTGCCTCTCTCTCTCTCCGCTCTGTCTCTCTCTTTCTCTTCTCCCCCTCCTGCCTCTCACTCTCCCTTTCTCTTCTCCTCCTCCTCCTGCCTCTCTCTCTCTCCGCTCCGTCTCTCCCTTTCTCTTCTCCCCCTCCTGCCTCTCACTCTCCCTTTCTCTTCTCCCCCTCCTGCCTCTCACTCTCCCTTTCTCTTCTCCCCCTCCTGCCTCTCACTCTCCCTTTCTCTTCTCCTCCTCCTGCCTCTCACTCTCCCTTTCTCTTCTCCCCCTCCTGCCTCTCTCTCTCCCTTTCTCTTCTCCCCCTCCTGCCTCTCTCTCTCCCTTTCTCTTCTCCTCCTCCTGCCTCTCTCTCTCTCCGCTCTGTCTCTCCCTTTCTCTTCTCCCCCTCCTGCCTCTCACTCTCCCTTTCTCTTCTCCCCCTCCTGCATCTCACTCTCTCTCCGCTCTCCTCTGTCTCCGTCAGGGATGCATGAGCGGGGCGGGCAGCACCCTGGGATCTGCACGTGTCCGGGTGAGTCCGGCTGCTCCGCCGGCCAATTCCCTCTCCCCACCCCCCGCCAGCCAGTTCCTCCTCCTGATTTCCCACGGCCAGCCTTGCTGCCCCCGACTCCCACCCCCGACCAGCTTTGCTTCCCGCCATTTGCTTCGCTGCCCTCCCCCGTTCTCCCCTGGCCAGCTACTGCTGCCTCTGACACCCCCCAGTTCTGCTTCCCCCCCCCAGCCAGCCCCGCTCCTCTCCCGGCTGGTCCCTCCCCCCTCCCGCCCCCGATCAAGGGTGTCTGGTTTTTTTTTTACACCCTACCCCAGTGACGTATATGGCCAGGGGGCGGGGCCATGTATGTCACCGCCCCGCCCCCCTTCCTCTCCTGCCGTGGTGCTCGGCTGAGTTCTGTGCCGCTCAGCTGGGCCGCGGCGGGGGAGCAAGTGGCGGCAAGCGGCCGTTTGAGGTCTGCGCTCCCCATGCAGCACCACAGACCCCAAACGGCCACTTGCCACCGCTTGCTCCCTGACCGCGGCCCAGCTAAGCGGCACAGAACTCAGCCGAGCGCCACGGCAGGAGGCAAGAGCACCCCCCAGAGGCGAGTCTGTAACACTACAGCATTACAGAGTCACAGACATTGGGCTACTATATTTATGATACCCCTGGCACCTATTTGCATTGAGCGATTTGTGTCTTCTTGGTCACCCTCCGAACCCGAGCAGAGCCTGCCTGGCCCAGCCTCTGCAGTAAGACATCACCCCAGCTCCACCTCTGGGGCTCACCCATGGGGCAGCCCTGAGCCCAGCTCCTCAGCCTCCAGCCTGCCTGGGACGCTTGCCTTGCCCCGCCCCTGCCAGGCACCCAGCTCCCTCGGGGCAGTTCCCAGCAGGGCGGCACCGCCTGGCACTCAGGGCAGGGCAGCGAACGGCCGCCCCTTTGCTCTGCGTGCTGGAGCCACTGGCAGGATCGGGCCCCTGCCCCGCGCCCTGTCCTCGGGCTCCAGCCCCTGCTCACCTGCAGCACATCCTGCTGCTCCCGGAAGGCCTCCCAGCGGATGGCATCCGGGGAGAGCTGGGCGGCCGTCAGCCGGGTCTCCTCCAACCAGGGCGCGAGCTCCTCGTGGGCCTGGGTGAACTGGCTGAGCAGGGCCTGGGTGTGCTCCAGCTGCAGGCCGCAGGCCGCGCTCTCCAGGCACAGCTGCTCTGCTTGCTCCTGCAGGGCCCGCGCTGCTGCCTGGGCAGAGAAACAGCTCATAGGGCAGGGTCTGGCTCTGCCCAGCCCAGGGACCAGCATGCGGCTTGTCCCCACGACCGCCAGGGACCGCAGCATGTCAGGCAGCCCTGCAGGGACCCATCCGGCCAGCGTCTCACCTGCAGCAGCTCCTGGCTGGGCGGGGGCAGGGGCGAGGCGTGGAGCAGCACCTCTGAGACCCCCAGCAGGCGCTCCACCAAGCCCCGGTGGTGCAGGATCTCAGCTGAGAGGAGCTGAAAGGGAGATGGGCGTTAGCACAAACCGTGCACCCGCGCTGGCCCATGGGGGTCCCCAGGCCCAACACAGCAGGGCAGAGCAGGGCTGCAGCAGAAGGGGCTCTGCAGGGAAGGGGGGAGCCAGCCCCCCCCCACTGGACCCCAAATGCACCTCCAGGGGGTACACAAGAGTGTCCAGCTGCCTTAGCCCCACTGGGCGGGGCCCCAGATCCCCGCCCAGCTTCTGTGACAACGCAGTGACCCCAGCCTGCCCTCGACCCCGGCCCCCTGCCATCTCACCCTCCAGGACCTTGCTCACTTCCCCGCCCCACCAGGCAGGCCAAACTGGGGCTGCAACACTGCTCCTGGCTCTGCCCTGTGCAGCTGTGCCCTCCCAGAGCCAGGGAGCTCTGCACACAGGCATCATCAGTGCATGGGAGCAGGCGAGTCAGTGCTGGGAGGGTGTTTCATTTGGCATGTCCGTGTGTGTGGGCACAGGTCACATGGCTCAGTGCGTGGGAGCAGGCGAGTCAGTGCTGGGGGGGGTGTTTCATTTGGCATGTCCGTGTATGTGGGCACAGGCCACATGGCTCAGTGCGTGGGAACAGGCGAGTCAGTGCTGGGGGGGTGTTTCATTTGGCATGTCCGTGTGTGTGGGCACAGGCCACATGGCTCAGTGCGTGGGAACAGGCGAGTCAGTGCTGGGAGGGTGTTTCATTTGGCATGTCCGTGTGTGTGGGCACAGGCCACATGGCTCAGTGCGTGGGAGCAGGCGAGTCAGTGCTGGGGGGGGTGTTTCATTTGGCATGTCCGTGTGTGTGGGCACAGGCCACATGGCTCAGTGCGTGGGAACAGGCGAGTCAGTGCTAGGAGGGTGTTTCATTTGGCATGTCCGTGTGTGTGGGCACAGGCCACATGGCTCAGTGCATGGGAGCAGGCGAGTAAGTGCTGGGGGTGTGTTTCATTTGGCATGTCCGTGTGTGTGGGCACAGGCCACATGGCTCAGTGCGTGGGAACAGGCGAGTCAGTGCTGGGAGGGTGTTTCATTTGGCATGTCCGTGTGTGTGGGCACAGGCCACATGGCTCAGTGCGTGGGAGCAGGCGAGTCAGTGCTGGGGGTGTGTGTGCGCGTGTGTCACAATGGGCATGCCCCTGTCCGTGCGTGCATGTGTGGCCATGTGCGTGGCTCCTGCTGTGTGTCCAGGGAACCCAGCATGGAGGGGACATGCGTCTGGATTCCCCACTGGCTGGGACCAGGGGACGCCCGGGGCCGTGCGGATCCCTGAGTGTTTGGCGGGGAGCAGGTGGGGGCTGGGCCGGCGTCCCTACCTGCTGCGCGGAGAGCTGCGAGCAGACAGTCTGGGCCTGCAGCTGGACCTGCCTGAGGGACTCCAGGCGCTGGCTGAGACTGGCCAGGTGGGCATGTTCGGCGGCCAGGACCTGATCGAACTGAGACAGAGCCGCACAGGTCAGAGGCTTGAGGCAGAGGCGCGGTCCCTGGTCTCGGGGCAGAGGAGCCTAGCAGGGCCCAGAGCCCCCCGCCCTCTGCGCTGAGCCCTCACCTCGCCTGGTGAAAGTGGGACTCCCGGAAGGCGTGCAGCCTGGAGCCCAGAATCCCCACCCCCAGCCCTGGGAGCTGGCTCCCTGCTACCACTGCCGGCTCCAGGTTCCAGCCAGGTCCCTGCTGGATCCCAGCCCTGCACACCGGCTCTGTACTGGGACCTCCTGCTGCCATGCAGTCTCCTCTCTCCACCAGCTCGCCAGCTGCCCTACAGCTGGCAGTATTTTAAAGAAACCTTATTGAAGGCACAGGAAGAAACCATCCCGATGCGCAGCAAGAAAAGCAAATATGGTAGGCGACCAGATTGGCTTACCGGGGACATCCTTGGTGAGCTTCAACACAAAAAGCAAGCTTACAAGAAGTGGAAACTTGGACAGATGATGAGGGAGGAGTATAAACATATTGCTTGAGAATGCAGGGGAGTGATCAGAAAGGCAAAAGCGCAATTGGAATTGCAGCTGGCAAGGGAAGTGAAGGGGAACAAGAAAGGTTTCTACAGGCACGTTAGCAATAAGAGGGTGATCAGAGAGGGGGTGGGGCCCTTACTGGATGAGGGAGGTAACCTAGTGACAGATGATGTGGGAAAAGCGGAAGTACTCAATGCTTTCTTTGCCTCTGTATTCACGGACAAGGTCAGCTCCCAGACAAATGCACTAGGTGACGCAAGATGGGATGAAGATGGACAGCCCTTGCTGGGGAAAGAACAGGTTAGGAACTGTTTAGAAAAGCTAAACGTACACAAATCCATGGGTCTGGATTTAATGCATCCGAGGGTACTGAGGGAGTTGGCAAATGTCATTGAGGAGCCTTTGGCCATTATCTTTGAAAACTCGTGGCGATCGGGAGAGATCCCGGATGTTTGGAAAAAGGCAAATGTAGTGCCAATCTTTAAAAAAGGGAAGAAGGACAATCCAGGGAACTACAGACCAGCCAGCCTTCCCTCAGTTCCCGGAAAAATCATGGAGGGGATCCCCAAAGAATCTATTTTGAGGCACTTGGAAGAGAGGAAAGTGATCAGGAATAGTCAGCATCGATTCACAAAGGGCAAGTCATGCCTGACCAATCTGATTAGCTTCTATGATGAGGTAACTGGCTCTGTGGACATGGGAAAGTCAGTGGATGTGATATTGTGACGTAGTGTTGGTACCTTGCTGGTTGCTGGGCTTGGGCTGTGGGTGACCCCCACTGGTTACTGTCTGTACTACGGCCCAGCAGAGCAGCTGATGGGACAGGGAGGTAACCTGTTCGACCAGTTACCTCCCACGGAGAGGAACAAAGGAAGGTGGAATGCCGCCCCTGGCTGGGGGGCAGGGCTGGAAGTTAGTTAGTTAGTTTCTGGCTGGGAAGCAGGGGAGAAGGAGCTAGGGAGGGGGCTGGGATTGTAGGGCCCAGCCACCCCCCATCTCAAGGGGGGGCACTGAGGCCTCCTAGCCCCAGTTCCTGTAACCAGATTACATCTGTGCTGTGCTGTATCCTGGAGAAGGAATAAACTCCCTCTAGTCTACTGGCTGGTGGAGTCTGTTCGTGCCACTACGGGGGTGCAGGAGGTGGGGGACTCCGATGCGCCACCACAGATATACCTTGACTTTAGCAAGGCTTTTGCTACGGTCTCCCACAATATTCTTGCCAGCAAGTTAAGGGAATGTGGATTGGATAAATGGACTGTAACGTGGATAGAAAGCTGGCTAGAAGGCCGGGCCCAGCGGGTAGTGATCAATGGCTCGATGTCAGGTTGGCGGTCGGTTTCTAGCGGAGTGCCCCAAGGTTCGGTTCTAGGGCCGGTTTTCTTCAACATTTTTATTAATGACCTGGAGGAAGGGATGGATTGCACCCTCAGCAAGTTTGCAGATGACACTAAGCTAGGGGGAGAGGTAGATATGCTGGAGGGCAGGGGTAGGGTCCAGAGTGACCTGGACAGATTAGAGGATTGGGCCAAAAGAAATCTGATGAGGTTCAACAAGGACAAGTGTAGAGTCCTGCACATGGGACCAGGGCCAGCTCAAGCCATTCCTGCGCCCTGGGCAGTGGGTGTGCGACGCATGCATGCACGGCCCCACCCCCCGGCGTGCTGCGCACCTTACAGCTGCAGTCAGGTGCCCCCAATGGGTTGGCACCCCAGGTAGCTGCCCGGCTAGGCCCCCGCCCCCCCCTTAATCCGGCCCTGCTTGGGATGGAAGAATCCCAAGCATTGTTACAGGCTGGGGACCGACTGGCTAAGTAGCAGTTTGGCAGAAAAGGACCTGGGGGTTACAGTGGATGAGAAGCTGGATATGAGTCAACAGGGCGCCCTTGTAGCCAAGCAAGCTAATGGCATATTAGGTTGCATTAAGAGGAGCATTGCCAGCAGATCCAGAGAAGTGATTATTCCCCTTTACTTGGCTCTGGTGAGGCCACATCTGGAGTATTGTGTCCAGTTCTGGGCCCCCCACTATAGAAAGGATGTGGACGCATTGGAGAGGGTCCAGTGGAGGGCGACCAAAATGATTCGGGGGCTGGAGCCGCATGACCTATGAGGAGAGGCTGAGGGATTTGGATTGATTTAGTCTGTAGAAGAGAAGAGTGAGGGGGGATTTGAGAGCAGCCTTCAATTTCCTGAAGGGAGGTTCCAAAGAGGCTGGAGAGAGGCTGTTCTCAGTGGGGGCAGGTGGCAGAAGGAGGAGCAATGGTCTCAAGTTGCAGTGGGGGAGGTCTAGGTTGGAGATTAGGACAAACTATTTCCCTAGGAGGGTGGTGAAGCACTGGGCTATGTTCCCGAGGGAGGGGCTGGAGTCTCCATCCCTAGAGGTATTTAAGACTCGGCTTGACAAAGCCCTGGCTGGGTTGATCTAGTTGGGATTGGTCCTGCCTAGAGCAGGGGGCTGGACTTGATGACCTTCTGAGGTCTCTGCCAGCTCTATGGTTCTATGATTCTATGATACAGCCCCCGCCGCACCCTCCAGTTCTCCAGCAACCTTTCACAGTACGGCCCCAGCCCTGCTCTCCCACACTGAGGTCAAATTGCCTCCCCACTGCTGCACGTACCCTGGGTCTGACAGTCCTGGCTCCATTAGCCCCCTTTGGCCCACTGTCCAACTAGATCTAGAGATGTGATTATTCCCCTTTATTCGGCTCTGGTGAGGCCACATCTGGAGTATTGTGTCCAGTTCTGGGCCCCCCACTACAGAAAGGATGTGGACGCATTGAGAGGGTCCAGCGGAGGGCAACCAAAATGATTAGGGGGCTGGAGCACATGGCCTATGAGGAGAGACTGAGGGATTTGTGCTTGTTTAGTCTGCAGAAGAGAAGAGTGAGGGGGGATTTGGTAGCAGCCTTCAACTTCCTGAAGGGAGGTTCCAAAGAGGACGGAGAGAGGCTGTTCACTGTAGTGAGAGATGGCAGAACAAGGAGCAATAGGCTCAAGCTGCAGTGGGGGAGGTCTAGCTTGGACATTAGGAAAAATTATTTCCCTTGGAGGGTGGGGAAGCACTGGGATGGGTTCCCCAGGGCGGTGGTGGAATCTCCATCCCTAGAGGTTTTTAAGTCCCGGCTTGACAAAGCCCTGGCTGGGTTGATTTAAACGCTTCAGAGGGGTAGCCGAGTTAGTCTGTAACTGGAAAAAAATAAAAAACAATGAATAGTCCTGCAGCACCTTAGAGACTAACAAAACATGTAGCTGGTAGCATGAGCTTTCGTGGGCACAGCCCACTGCTTCAGATGACTGGAGTATTAAAGGTCCAGTTCCAAAATAAATAGGGGATGAGGGGGGAAAAAGAAGGGAGAAAGGGGAAAAATAGTCAATTTGAGTGTTCATGTTTGACTATGAAATGCTCAGGGAGATTAGAGAGTCTATCACATTAAAAAACTCAGTAATAGTGGAGGATTTCAACTACCCACATATTGACTGGGTACACGTCACCTCAGGACAGGATGCAGAGATAAAATTTCTTGATACCTTAAATGACTGCTTCTTGGAGCAGCTGGATCTGGAACCCACAAGGGGCGAGGCAATTCTTGGAGCGCAGGGTCTGGTCCAAGAGGTAAATAGAACCGGACCACTTGGAAATAGTGACCATAATGTAATAAAATTTAACATCCCTGTGATGGGAAAAACCCCTCGGCAGCCCGACACTGTGGCATTTAATTTCAGAAAGGGGAACGACACAAAAATTAGGAAAAAATGTGGGTCTGCACATCGTAAACTCAAAACTCTGGTCATCTGAAGAAGTGAGCTGTGCCCACGAAAGCCCATGATTCCATCTACATGTTTTGTTAGTCTATAAAGTGCTACCAGACCATTGTTTTTTCCTGTACAGACTAACTCGGCTACCCCCTGAAGCTTCAAAAAATGAGGAAGTTAGTTAAACGGAAATTAAAAGGTACAGTGACAAAAGTGACAGGCTGCATGGAAACTTTTCAAAGACACCATAATAGAGGCCCAACTTAAATGTATACCCCAAATTAAAATACTCAGTAAGAACCAAAAAAGTGCCACCGCGACCTAACAACCAAGTAAAAGCAGCAGTGAGAGATACAAAGGCGTCATTTAAAAAGTGGAAGTTAAATCCTAGTGAGGAAAATAGAAGGGAGCATGGACGCTGTCAAATGAAGTGTAAAAATGCAATAAGAAAAGCCAAAAAAGAGTTTGAAGAGCAGAGAGCCAAAAACTCAAAAAGAAATAGCAAAATGTTTTTTAAGTACATCAGAAGCGGGAAGCCGGCTAAACAACCAGTGGGGCCCCGAGACGATCGAGATGCTAAAGGAGCACTCAAAGATGATAAAGTCATTGCGGAGAAGCTAAATGTATTCTTTGCTCCAGTCTTCACGCCTGAGGACATTGGGGAGATTCCCAAACCTGAGCCATTCTTTTTAGGTGACAAATCTGAGGAATTGTCCCAGATTGAGGTCATTAGAGGAGGTTTTGGAACAAACTGATAAACTTAACAGTAACAATTCACCAGATGGCATTCAGCCAAGAGTTCTGAAAGAGCTCAAATGGGAAATCCTGGCACTATTAACTTTGGTTTGTAACCTGTCCTTTAAATCAGCTTCCGTACTTAATGACTGGAAGATAGCTAACATGATGCCAATATTTAAAAAGGGCTCTAGAGGTGATCCTGGCAATTACAGACCGGTAAGGCTAAGGTCAGTACTGGGCAAAATCAGCTGAAACTATAGTAAAGAATAAAATAGTCAGACACACGGATGAATATAATTTGTTGGGGGAAAGTCAACATGATTTCTGTAAAGGGAAATCCTGCCTTACTAATCTGCTAGAGTTCTTGAGGGGATCAACAAACATGTGGACAAGGGGGATCCAATGGACATAGTATACTTAGATTTCCAGAAAGCCTTTGACAAGGTCCCTCACTAAAGGCTCTTAGGTAAAGTAAGTTGTCATGGGATAAGAGGGAAGGTCCTTTTGTGGATTGATAACTGGTTAAAAGACAGGAAACAAAGGGTAGGAATGAATGGTCAGTTTTCAGAATGGAGAGGGGTAACTAGTGGGATCCCCCAAGGGTCTGTCCTGGGACCAATCCTATTCAACTTATTTATAAATGATCTAGAGAAAAGGGTAAACAAGGAGGTGGCAAAATTTGGATATGATACCAAACTGCTCAAGATAGTTAAGACCAAAGCAGACTGTGAAGAGCTTCAAAAAGATCTCACCAAACTAAGTGATTGGGCAACAAAACGGGAAATGAAATTTAATGTTGATAAATGTAAAGTAATGCACATTGGAAAACATAATCCCAACTATATATACAACATGATGGGGACTAATTTGGCTACAACTACTCGAGAGAGATCTTGGAGTCATTGTGGATAGTTGTCTGAAAACATCCACTCAGTGTGCAGCGGCAGTCAAAAAACAAACAGAACGTTGGGAGTCATTAAAAAAGGAATAGAGAATAAGACAGAAAATATCTTATTGCCTCTGTATAAAACTATGGTACGCCCACATCTTGAATACTGCGCACAGATGTGGTTGCCTCATCTCAAAAAAGATCTATTGGCATTGGAAAAGGTTCAGAAAAGGGCAACAAAAATGCTGAAGGGTTTGGAACAGGTCCAATATGAAGAGAGATTAAAAAGACTTGGACTTTTCAGCTTAGAAAAAAGAAGACTAAGGGGCAATATGATAGAGTCTATAAAATCATGACTGGTGTGGAAAAAGTGAATAAGGAAAAGTTATTTACTTATTCCCACAATATAAGAACTAGGGGGTCACCAAATGAAATTAATAGGCAGCAGGTTTAAAACAAACCAAAGGAAGTTTTTCTTCACTCAGCGCACAGTCAGCCTGTGGAACTCCTCGCCAGAGGATGCGGTGAAGACAAGGATTTTAACAAGGTTCAGAAAAGAGCTAGATAGATGCATGGAGGTTAGGTCTATCAATGGCTGTTAGCCAGGATGGGTAGGAATGGTGTCCCTAGCCTCTGTCTGGAGGTGGGTGAGAGGAGGGATTACGTGAGGATTCCCTGTTGTGAGCTCTCCCTCTGGGGCACCTGGCACTGGCCACTGTGGGCAGACAGGACGCTGGGCTGGATGGACCTTCGGTCTGACCCCGTCTGGCCGTTCTTATGTTCTTGTGTTCATGTTACAAGAAGCTGACAGAGAAGGTGCCCATTGTTCTGAAGTGCCCATTGGTTGGTTGGTTAAGTCCTTGGGATGTGGAAGGCAGTGTGCTAGCCAGGCAGTGTCTCTCGCCCTTCCTCTGTGGTGGGTCCCACGCTTGTAAATGAAGTGAAGTTCCAAGGCTGCCCTGTGTGTTTGGCTTGTGGAACTGGCCTGACCCACCAGGGTGCCTTTGGGATCCATTACGGAGAGCCCGGGCAGGTTGGGTGTCCTTCATGGGGGCTGGTCCTGCTCTGGGCATGGGGCTGGACTCGATGACTCCTGAGGTCTCTGCCAGCTCTAGGGTTCTGTGAGCGACTGGGGTGCTTGGCCACTTGGACCCTGCCCATCTCTAGGGTTGGCCGCACTGCCTGGCCCCGCACGTGCGGCCTGCGTCCATGCTGCCCGGGCACTGCCCCTGCATTGGAGCTGCAGCGACTTCAAGCAGCGCTGGGCCTCGGACCGGTCCCTGGCTCCGCCCCGCAGCTGAGGGCACCCGACCGCTGCCTTGTGGCATCTCGGTGCCCTGCTTCCGCACCCATTTAACCTGGGCTTGGCCAGGGCTACCTGCGGTGAGAATGTGCTGGGCCAAGCCAAACCGCTTCCGTCTGTGCAGCTGCTTCAGCCCAAGGGAGTGGCGCGCAGTTGTGTTTGGCAAGGCCCGGTTCCACCAGGCCAGGGACTGGCAGCAACACCTCCCTTTGCTTGGCAAGGCCGGTTCCACCAGGCCAGGGACTGGCAGCAACACCTCCCTTTGCTTGGCAAGGCCCGGTTCCACCAGGCCAGGGACTGGCAGCAACACCTCCCTTTGCTTGGCAAGGCCCGGTTCCACCAGGCCAGGGACTGGCAGCAACACCTCCCTTTGCTTGGCAAGGCCGGTTCCACCAGGCCAGGGACTGGCAGCAACACCTCCCTTTGCTTGGCAAGGCCCGGTTCCACCAGGCCAGGGACTGGCAGCAACACCTCCCTTTGCTTGGCAAGGCCCGGTTCCACCAGGCCAGGGACTGGCAGCAACACCTCCCTTTGCTTGGCAAGGCCCGGTTCCACCAGGCCAGGGACTGGCAGCAACACCTCCCTTTGCTTGGCAAGGTCTGGTTCCACCAGGCCCCTCCCCTCCTGCATGAACTGGATCCCGTACCAGCTCTTCAGCCGGGCCGCGTGCCGCGGCGCGAGGAGTCCAGGGCCAGGATCATCGCCATGCTCAGCTCGGGCGCCACCCCGCTGCACTGAGACAGCCCAGCCCACCGGGGCTGCCCCAATGCGGTGACTAGTGAGCCGACACTCTCTGGCATGTCCCAAGGTTGTTCACACACCAGGGCCCAGCTCTGCGAGGGTGCCGGGCGCAGGTTTGAAAATGTCTCTGCTCAGCGCATGCTGTTCAGGCACCTCTGCGCTAGGCTGGCCGGGGGGTGGAGACCCACCAGCCTGCCGCTTTCCCAGGCCCGAGCCACGCGGTTCCCTGCCGCCCCTTGTGCCGTCACGGCCCCGCCTGCAGCTGGGAGCCGCCACAGGCAGCGTCCCCCTCAGTGGGGGCAGCCCGGCCTCTCAGGTGCTTCGTCAGCCCTGCCCGGGCAGTCCTGCGCCTCTGCCTGGGCGCGTCTGGCGGACCCCCTGTGACGCTGGGCCGCCCCCCCCTTGGAGGGAACACTGGCCACTGGGCCCTGCTAGGGGCCCCTCTCCCAGCTGCTGCACACGCCCTGGCACGAGAGAAACGAGGGGTGGGTGCTGGAGCCTGGCAGGACTGGCATGGGGGCCGCTGGGCCGGTGTGCGCAGGAGAGGTGAGACTACAGGTGGGAGGGAGCGTGTTGAGTCCCAGTCCCGGGAGCTATCCTGAGCCCCTCCCCGGCCCGGCCCGCAGTACCTTTTCTCTGTCGCCGGGGCTGGCCCCGGAGGCCAGCTCCTTCTCCATTCGGCCCAGCCAGAGATCCAGGTCCTCCCGGGCAGAGTCCACGTGGGACGAGGCCTCCAGAGTCTGCGCCAGCCGGTGCTGGATGTCCCCGCTGCTCTGCCCCAGGATCAGATACCTCATCCTCAGGGCCTCCACCTTCTCCTGGGCCAGCTGGGCTTCCTCCCCTGTAGAGCGATTCCAGTCAGGAGGGAGCACACGGCTGCCGGGCCCACAGGAGACCCACTGCCCTGCCTCGAGCCCACCGCTGCTGCCAGGAAGAGCCGCTCCGGGCTCAGACACCAGGGGACGGAAAGTCCAGCCTGGCTCTGGGTGGGCCCCTCCAGCAATCCGTTAGCAGCGCCGCTAATGAGCGCCCCTTTGCGCCCGCTGGACGCTGGCCCCTTTCCGCAGAGCATTGAGAAACAGGTTGAATGGACCGGGTCCCAGGATGGAGCCCGGGGGACCCTGCTAGTTACCTCCACGTCGTTCCCAGGGTCCAGCCCAGGCCAGGCCCTTCCCTCCTACCCCAGGGCAGTTTGCCTTTGGTGAGGGGCCTGTCCCAGACTTTCTGGGAATCTCAATGCACTGCTGGGACTGACCCCCGCCCTGCACTGCGTCCGACCATATCCATGGCCCCGTGGCTGCTGCATTTCGATAGGAACAGGCAGCTCAGTGCGGCACCCACTGGGGCGTTTGCCCCCGGGGTTGAGCCACGCAGGCCCAGGGAGGTGTCGAGTGAACGCTGGGGCCGGGCTGGGGCCGGAGCCGCGGTGGGGCTGGGCTGGGGCTGCCCTGGGGCGGGGCTGGGGCTGGGGCCGGAGCCGCGGTGGGGCTGGGCTGGGGCTGCCCTGGGGCCGGGCTGGGGCTGGGGCCGGAGCCGCGGTGGGGCTGCTCTAGGGCCGTATTAGGGCTGGGGCCGGGCTGGGCTGGGGTCCCTCTGGGGCCGGGCTGGGGCCGGGCTGGGGCCAGGTGTCATGTTACCAGAGTTTAAGGGGAGCAGCCAGGTCACTTCTGCGCCCACGGGGGAGGGGTGTTTGCCCCAAAAGTGGGTACGAAGGGGGCCACGTGAGGTGTCTAACCAAAGCTCACTGTCTGCTGGTTCTGTGTGTGCCCTTCATATACCTGTGTAATGTCTGGGTGGGAAATTATGAATATGTACTCTGTGTGGAGACGGGAAGTTTGTATGTGGCTGAGCAGTAGGCGAGAACCGCTCGGCCTATGGACATGCTAATTAGCAAGCCACCAGGGACAATAGGTCTCTTAAGTACCTGAGACCCACCTGGGAAGGAATCTAGGTGCCTGGTCAGAGACCATGTGACTGTCTCCAGCCTGGAAGAGACCAGGAAGGAGGGATAAATACGCCATGTGGCCAACTCCATCTCGGTGCTCAGCTCAGCCCTTCATCCCAGAGGCAGCAGTGCAGGGATCGAAGAGCCGGGAGGAACTGTGGACCCATCCTGACATAGGATGTGCACCAAGGACTTTTAAGCCAGCAGCTATAACATCTCTGCTAGAGCCTGCATCGAGAACTGGCAGATTCGATGCATGTAACGTATGATACTTTAACAACCTCACTCTCGTGCTTTTCTTTCTTGTAGTAAGAAACCTTTAGATGGTAGATTCTGAAGGATTGGCTCAGCGTGGTTTGTGGGTAAGATCCAGAGTGTAAATTGACCTGGGGTCTGTGGCTGGTTTCTTGGGACCGGACAGAACTTGTTCGGGGAAGGTGAGATTGGGCCCTAAAACCCCTCACCTGGGTATGAGGCCCGGGGCCATCTGGGGCAGGGATATTGCTGGGGCGTCGGAGGGGTTTTGCTCATGAGGCTTCAGGCAGGCAGCTGAGCGCTCGGTGGGACTGGTGTGTGGCCTGTTTGGGAAGGTCTCCAGTCTGGGGCTGTAAGGAGCCCCGAGTTTGAGCAATTCGCCCTGAGCGGACGCCCTCAGCGGTGCCCAGACCCGGCCCGGCCCATCACACCGGGCCAGGGCCATGCTAGGGCTGGGGCCGTGCTGCTTGCAGGCCTGTGGGGTGGGCATGACGCTGTGAGCAGTGGCCCTGGGCTGGTGTTTCAAGTGTTTGCATCTGGGAGCCAGTCGCAGGGCCGGCCCGAGCCCTTTTGGTGCCTTGGGCCCGAGCACGTGGCGCCGCCCCCAGGCGTACGGTGCACGCGTGGGCCCGCCTGTGGGGCACGGGCCTGCCCCCCCCAGGGTGCGCGGGCCCGCCCCCGGGGCGCACGGCGCATGCGCTGCCCTGCCCAGTCTGGTCAGCGCTGCTGGCGCGCGCGCCGGGCCGTGCAGGGCCCTGCGGCCGTGGGGGAAGGGCGCTGCTGGGCGGGCGCTGCGGGAGCCGGGCGCGCGGCGCCTGATGGCAGCTGTGAGGGACGCTGCGCCCCTTACAGCTGCCATCAGGCGCCCCCCATCGGTTGGCGCCCTGGGCAGCTGGCCGGCTCGCCCACCCCTCAGTCCGGCTCTGGCCAGCCGCAGGCACGGCCCACCTGCTGCAAGGGGCGGGGCGGCTGCTCAGTGGCCAGCGCTCCCCTGGCCCCTAAGTGTTGCCAATAAACACCTGAGGGATATGGCGGAGCAGCAGTAGTGGGCGAGGGGCTGAGCCGGGGGGAGGAGGGGCGAGGGAGTGAGCGCCAGGGCAAAAGCTCCCAGCAGTTTGGCTGAGGGATCCAAGCACGTCCCGCTGGGAAATAGGGTGTTGGTGGGGAAGCCGAGCACCCCCTGGTGGGGCATGGGGGCGTTGGCTGGGGGGGGGTCAGAGCGCCCCCTGGTGGGGCATGGGGGCATTGGCTGGGGGAGCAGAGCGCCCCCTGGTGGGGCATGGGGGCGTTGGCTGGGGGAGCAGAGCGCCCCCTGGTGGGGCATGGGGGCGTTGGCTGGGGGGGGGTCAGAGCGCCCCCTGGTGGGGCATGGGGGCGTTGGCTGGGGGAGCAGAGCGCCCCCTGGTGGGGCATGGGGCCGTTGGCTGGGGGAGCAGAGCGCCCCCTGGTGGGGCATGGGGGCGTTGGCTGGGGGGGGATCAAAGCGCCCCCTGGTGGGGCATGGGGGTGTTGGCTGGGGGAGCAGAGCGCCCCCTGGTGGGGCATGGGGGCGTTGGCTGGGGGTCCAAGTGCCCCCTGCTGGAGAATGGGGGCGTTGGCTGGGGGAGCTGAGCACCCCCCACAGGAGAATGGGGACAGAGAGCCCCCGCTGGGCAGTCTGGGCCTGTGAGTTCCAGTTCCCGCTTCTCAGCAGCCAGCTGCTTGGCCACTTGCCTGTCACAAGCTCCAGCACCTGCTGCCCCCGCTCCAGCACTTGCTCCAGGTCACCCAGCCGGGAGCGAATCTCCTCACAGAGACCCTGCAGAAAAGTGACAGGTGAGACTCAAAGGACCTGCTTGGCCCTGCTGCCCCAGCACCCAGCCCCCCAACTCCTCCCACTGGTGCGCAGGGACGGCTGGGGGTTCTGTCCCTGGGGCCGCTCCATGCGCTAGAACAGGGGCTGGGTACACCTTTCACACAGCAATGCCATAGAAATGCTGGCAGCAAAGCGGGGTTTGGGTGAAGCTTACAACCCTCATGTAATAATCTCGTGACCCCTGGAAGGGTCCCAACCAATGTTCCCTCTGAGTTTTTCCATCCATGTGCAGAATAATTTTTGTTCAGTGCACCCTGGCATGTGTGGCTGTGCACCACCAGGAAAAACACATGCTGCTGGCTGTGGGCACTTTGCTAACCAGCTGGGCCACCCCAGCAACCAGCTTTCAGGGAACACCGATCCAACCCACAGTCTGAGGCTATGTCTAGATTGCAGGCATCGAAAAAGCGATCTGATTTTTCGACAGAGAGTGTTCACACTGAATGGACGCTCTCTCACATTTCAGCTGTGATTACTATGGACAGAGTGGCTACCAGGGCACCTGTGCTTTTTCTTCTTCCCTCTTCTTGTGAAAGAACTCCCTCTTCCTTGTCCACACACGCCTTGTTGTGAAAGAGCTCTTTCAGAAAAAGGCTTCTTCCTCGTAGAAAGAGGTTTACCAATGTCGGGGAAAACCCCTCTGTTCTTTCAATTTTTTTCCGAAAGAACGCGATTGCAGTGTGGACGTAAGTGAAGTATTTTCAGAAAAAACCCTGAGACCCCTGCACTAGGGACCCTATCCCTGCTTTGGTCCCTCCCCTTGGCCATGCAGGGTCAGCTATGCTACGGGGTCCAACAGGTCAGCCCAGCTTGGCCACTCACCTGGATTTGCTGGTGTGCGGCCTGCAGATGGCTCACACAGCTGCTGGCCTGCCAGAGCTGGGCCAGGTGCCTCTCCGTGGCAGCCAGCCACTCCTGGAAGGACTCCACAGAGTCCTGGAAGCGCTGAGCAGCCGGCAGGATCTGCTCCAAGCAGCTGTGTCTGTGGGGAAAGGAGGCTGGGGAGTAGGGTTGCCAGATGGTTTCAGAAAAAATACCAAACAAAAAAAAACGGACCCCAAGAGTTGTTAAGCAAAAAAAAAAAAAAAGCCAAAGCCCACCGTGGCCCCTTTAAGAGACGCGTAGTGAGGCTTTTTGGCCCTAACAGGCCCGCCATCTTCCCTCCCTGCGCCGGGCCGGACAGCTCTCCAGTAAGCACTAGGGTTGCCAGGCTGCCTCCGTATTGAGCTGGACAGCCCGGGATTTTCGCCTCCTGGCCGGGAAAAAAATCCGAAAGTAGCAGACACCTGGCAACCCTACCATGGAGAGCCAGGCGAGGACGGTGCTACGTGGCCCCAGCGAGGGGGAAGGGCTGAGGGAGCTCTGTGATCGGGGCAGCTAACAGGGAGTTTCGTGCGAGAGCTCTCTAGGCGAAGGAGGAGCGATTACGGGGCCTTGGGGTAAGTGACTGTCTGTAGTGTGTGTGCTGGGGGGGGTACTTGCTGGCTGCCTGAAAGATACTGCGTGCTGAGCGCGCCTCTGTTGGAGGCCCCTGTGCTGAGGCCAACAGCTGGAATCTGGGAGCTTCTTAATGAGGATTTGAAACCTAGAACCCTCTGTTCATTGGCCAAACCTTAACCAGGGGGTGGGGCTAGCAGGAAGGCCAGGGCTTTATAAAGCCCACAAGTAAGCGACCAGGGGCAGCTAACGGAGTTTTGTGAGGGAGGCTTCAAGGGGGCTGGATTTTTTTAAAACGGGCATTTTTAAAACTGTTTTTAAACTGAACTAAACCCAAACTCCCTGGCTGCATCTAGACTGGCATGATTTTCCGCAAATGCTTTTAACGGAAAAGTTTTCCGTTAAGTTTTCTTGCGCAAAAGAGCGTCTAGATTGGCACAGACACTTTTCCGCAAAAGCACTTTTTGCGGAAAAGCGTCCCTGGCCAATCTAGACGCGCTTTTGCGCAAGAAAGCCCCGATCGCCATTTTAGCCACTGGGGCTTTTTTGCGCAAAACAATACCACGTTGTCTACACTGGCCCTTTTGCACAAAAGCTTTGCGCAAAAAGGACTTTTGCCCGAACGGGAGCAGCATAGTATTTCCGCAAGAACACTGACGATCTTACATGAGATCGTCAGTGTTCTTGCGGAAATTCAAGTGGCCAGTGTAGACAGCTGGCAACTTTTTCCGGAAAAGCGGCTGATTTTCCGGAAAAACTGGCCAGTCTAGACACAGCCCCTGATTGAAGTAAAAACCCTACCAAGAATCTCATTCTCTGCAAGAGAGAATGCAGGCAGAAGCCCAGCAGCAGAGTGGGGGCTATCCTGTTTATTGCACCCAGTGTAGCATGAATGATTATCTGCCCTATGGATGGGTGGCGTATGTGTGCATTCGGTGCAAGGAGCTCCTGGCCCTCAGAGACCGCGTACAGGCTTTGGAGGCCAGGATGGCTGAATTGGAGGCACTAACGAAGGCCGAGAGGTACGTAGATGAGGCTTTCCGGGACACTGTAGAACTGTCCCACCCAGAGTCAGACAGCCCCTGGGCTGTTGAGGACGGTGAAAGGCTCAGAAGGAGAACATTCAACTGGAGCAGAGGGAAACCATCCCATAGTTGGGACCCTCCTTCCAGAGGATGTTGTGGTCTCCTCTCGCACTGAGGATACCTCTCCGGGGGAGAGAACGCCACTCGTTAGGAAAAGGCAGGTGTTAGTAATGGGGGGATTCGAGCATTAGAAACTGTCACGTTATTGGATTTTAAGGGGAGCAGACAGATCAGGGCTGCGCCCACGGGGGGTGTTTGCCCCAAAGTCTGCACAAAGGGTCCATGTGAGGTGTCAAATGGAAGCTTCCGTCCTACTGATTCTACGTCTGCTGCTCATGTACCCGTGTGACGTCCGTGGGGGGTTATGGACAGGGGCTCTGGGCTGGTGCGGTGAGACAGAGCAATGGGCCTGCACTGCCTGCTGTACGGAAGGATTGTTCGGTCAGTGACTGTGCTAACTAGCACGGCCCCACGGACAATGGCGCTCAGAGAGGCCAATTCACACCTGAGGGATGCGTCTGGAAACCTGCAACCAGCCAGGGCATAATGGCAGCTGACATGTGAAACACAGACAGGCCACTTGGCCATGTGACCCACTCCAGTCTGGGAGACCCCAGAGATACAGAAGTGCCATGAGGCGTCTCCATCTTGTCTGCAATCTCGCTACTGATCCCAGATGCAGCCTTGCGAGGGGCAGAGAGCCGGGAAGGATTGCCGGCCCACCCTGCCATAGGATGGGCACCAGAGACTCCTAAGCTGGCAGCTTGTAGCATCTCTGCTGCGAGCCTGCGCCGAGAACTGGGTGACTGGTGCATGCGATGTATTCGCCTGAGCAGCCTCACTCTCCACCTTTTCGTTCTTTTAGTATTAACCCTTTAGATTGTAGATGCTGAAGGACTGGCCCAGCGAGCTCTTGTGGGTAAGATCCAGAGAGTAAACTGACCGGGGATCTGTGGCTGGTTCTTTGGGAGCGGGAGGACCCGTCCGGGTAGGTGGGATTGGGTTCTATAACCCTCACCTGTGTCAGGCCCGGGGCTGATGGTGGCACAGGGAGAGCTGAGGTGTCCGAGGGGTTTTGCTCACGAGGCTTCCTGCTGGCCATACTGGCAGCTGGAGCGCTCGGTGTGACTGGTGTGTGGCCTGTTTGGGAAGGTCTCCAGTCTGGGGCTGTAAGGAGCCCTGGTTTTGAGCAATTCACCCTGAGCAGACACCCTCAGCGGTGCCCAGACCCAGCCCGGTCCTCACAGAAACATAGATAGCTGGGTTTGGGATGACTGGGAGAACCGTATGGTGATTTGCCTGCCTGGTGTGAAGGCTGCGGATCTCTCAAGACATCTAGATAGACTTGTGTAGTGCTGGGAGGAGCCGGTGATCGTGGTACATGTAGGTACCAATCAGGGCCAGACTGAGGGGTGGGCGAGCCGGGCAGGTGCCCGGGGCGCCAACCGATGGGGGGTGCCTGATGGCAGCTGTAAGGGGCGCGTGGCATCCCTTATAGCTGCCATCAGGCGCCGCGCACCCGGCTCCCGCAGTGCCGGCCCTGCAGCACCGGCCAGCAGCGCCCTTCTCCCCACAGCCGCGGGGCCCTGCACAGCCTGGCGCACGCGCCAGCAGCAATGGCAGGGCTGGGCCAGGCAGTGCATGCGCCGTGCGCCCTGGGGGCAGGTCCCGGGCTGCGCGCCAGCGGCCGTAGCCGGCCCGTGCATGCGCCGTAGGCCCCAGGGGCGGGCCCACACTCCCTGGGGGGGCGGGCCCATGCCCCATAGGCGGGCCTGCGCATGCGCCATGCGCCCGGGCCCGGGGCACCAAAATGGCTCGGGCCGGCCCTGGTACCAGTGACATGGGGAAGGGTAGGAGAGAGGTTCTGGAGGCCAAATTTAGGCTGCTAGGAAAGAGATGAAATCCAGAACCTCTATGATAGCGTTCTCTGAAATGCTTCCAGGTCCATGCGCAGGGCCAGGTCGGCAGGCAGAGCACAGAGTCTCAATGCGCGGATGAGACGATGGTGTAGGGAGGAGGGGTTTAGATTTATTAAGAACTGGGGACACTTTTGGGAGAGGGGGAGCCTAGACAGGAAGGACGGGTTCCACCTAAGCCAGAATGGAACCCGACGGCTGGCACTTCACATTAAAAAGGTCGTAGAGCAGTTTTTAAACTAAGGGCTGGGGGAAAGCCGACGGGTGCGGAGGAGCATGTGGACTGGACAGAGACACCTCTTAGGGGAGGGTCTATTCATAGAGATGCTCTGTGTTCTAGTCAGGAGGAGAGGATGGACGTATGGGTCAGATCAAATGAGACACAATCAAATGAAAAAGAGTCGAACACATCAGGGAACGGCAGACAGATAAACAGTGACAAATATTTAAAGTGCTTGTACACAAATGCTAGAAGTCTAAATAGTAAAACGGGTGAACTGGAGTGCCTAGTTTTAAAGGAGGATATTGATGTAATAGGCAACACAGAAACTTGGTGGGATGAGGACAATGAATGGGACACAGTCATACCAGGGTACTAAATATATTGGAGGGACAGAACAGGTTATGCGAGTGGGGGAGTGGCACTATACGTGAAAGAAAATGTAGAATCAAATGAAGTAAAAATCTTAAATGAGCCAAAATGTTCCATAGAATCTCTATGGATAGTAATTCCATGCTCGAATAATAAGAATATAGCAGTAGGGATATATTATCCACCAACTATTAGAGTTCTTTGAGGGGATCAACAAACATGCGGACAAGGGGGATCCAGTAGATACAGTGTACTTAGATTCCAGAAAGCCTTTGACAAGGTCCCTCACCAAAGGCTCTTAAGTAAATTAAGTTGTCATGGGATAAGAGGGAAGGTCCTTTCATGGACTGAGAACTGGTTAAAAGACAGGAAACAAAGGGCAGGAATAAATGGTAAATTTTCAGAATGGAACTAGTGGTGTCCCCCACGGGTCAGTCCTAGGACCAGTCCTATTTAACATACTTATAAATGATCTGGAGAAAGGGGTAAACAGTCAGGTGGCAAAGTTTGCAGATGATACTAAACTGCTCAAGGTAGCTAAGACCAAAGCAGACTGTGAAGAACTTCAAAAAGATCTCACCAAACTAAGTGATTGGGCAACAAAATGGTAAACAAAATTTAATGTGGATAAATGTAAAGTAATGCACATTGGAAAAAATAACCCCAACTGTACATATAATATGATGGAGGCTAATTTAGCTACAACTAATCAGGAAAGAGATCTTGGCGTCATCGTGGATAGTTCTCTGAAGACATCCACACAGTGTGCAGCGGCAGTCAAAAAAGCAAATAGGATGCTAGGAATCATTAAAAAAGGGATAAAGAACAAGACGGAGAATATCTTATTGCCCTTATATAAATCCATGGTACACCCACATATTGAATACTGCGTACAGCTGTGGTATCCTCATCTCAAAAAAGATATACTGGCATTAGAAAAGGTTCAGAGAAGTGCAACTAAAATGATGAGGGGTTTGGAACGGGTCCCATATGAGGAGAGGCTAAAGAGACTGGGACTTTTCAGCTTGGAAAAGAGGAGACTAAGGGGGGATATGATAGAAGTATACAAAATCATGAGTGGTGTGGAGAAAGTGAATAAGGAAAAGTTATTTACTTGTTCCCATAATACAAGAACTAAAGGCCAACAAATGAAACTAATGGGCAGCAGGTTTAAAACAAAAAAAAAAAGGAAGTTTTTCTTCGCTCAGTGCACAGTCAACTTGTGGAACTCCTTGCCAGAGGATGTGGTGAAGAACAGGATTTTAACAGGGTTCAAAAAAGAGCTAGATAGATGCATGGAGGTTAGGTCCATCAATGGCTATTAGCCAGGATGGGTAGGAATGGTGTCACTAGCGTCTGTTTGTCAGAGGGTGGAGATGGATGGCAGGAGAGAGATCGCTTGATCATTACCTGTTCCATTCACTCCCTCTGGGACACCTGGCATTGGCTACTGTCATCAGACAGGGTACTGGGCTGGATGGACCTTTGGTCTGACCCAGTATGGCCATTCTTATGTTCTTATGTTCACCTGACAAGGACAGTGATAGTGACTATGAAATGCTCAGGGAGATTAGAGAGGCTATCAAAATAAAAAACTTGATAACAGTGGGGGATTTCAACTACCCCGTATTGACTGGGTACACGTCACCGCAGGGCGGGATGCAGGGAAAAAACTTCTTGATACCTTAAATGACTGCTTCTTGGAGCAGCTGGGTCTGGAACCCACAAAGGGAGAGGCAATTCTCGATTTAGTCCTAAGTGGAGCACAGGATCTGGTCCAAGAGGTAAAGATAAATGGACCACTTGGAAACAGTGACCATAATGTGATAAAATTTAACATCCCTGTGGTGGGAAAAACACCTCAGCAGCCCGACACTGTGGCATTTAATTTCAGAGAGGGGAATGACAGACAAAAGAGGAGAAACTTAAAAAACAACAAAGGGTCCTGCAGCACCTTAGAGACTAACAAAACATGTAGATGGTAGCATGAGTTTTCATGGGCACAGCCCACTGCTTCAGATGACCGGAGTGTTGGATGTCCAGAACCAAAGTTAAATAGGGGAGAAGAAGGGGGGTGGGTGGGAGGAAAGAGGCAGTGAGCATATAAATATCAAAGGGAAAACCAAGCTGGTATGTAACAAGCAAAACTGATAGTCTATAAACATCTAAAGACTGGATAGCTAAAGGAAGCAGATAAGGACCAGTAGTTGGCATTTAGAGAGGAAGACGACTAACACCAGAATCCACACAGACAAAGAACCATTGGCACCTTCATTGTTTGGTTGGTTGATAATGTCCCAGCCATCCGGTATCTCCATTCAAACCATTGGCATGTGAATTAAACTTGTGAATGAATTGTAGTTCCAACCCTTCCCTGTGTATTTGGCTTGTGGAATTGGTCTGTTCCCCCTGCCCCCTCCCCTATTTAACTTTGGTTCTGGACATCCAACACTCCGGTCATCTGACGAAGAGGGCTGTGCCCACGAAAGCTCATGATACCATCGACATGTTTTGTTAGTCTTTAAAGTGCTACCAGACTATTTGTTGTTTAAGTTTATTCTGTACAGACTAACTCCGCTATCCCTCTGAAACAAACGAGGAGGTTAGTTAAACAGAAATTAAATGGTACAGTGACAAAAGTAAAATTCCCGCAAGCAGCATGGAAACTTTTCAAAGGCCCAACTTAAATGTATACGCCCAAATTAAAAACTCAGTAAGAGAACCAAAAAAGTGCCACCATGGCTTAACAACCAAGTAAAAGACAAGGTGATAGATAAAAGGGCATCATTTAAAAAGTGGAAGTTAAATCCTAGTGAGGAAAATAGAAAGGAGCATGGACGCTGTCATATTAAGTGTAAAAATAAAATAAGAAAAGCCAAAAAGGAGTTTGAAGAGCAGAGAGCCAAAAACTCAAAAAGAAATAGCAAAATGTTTTTTAAGTACATCAGAAGCGGGAAGCCGGCTAAACAACCAGTGGGGCCCCTAGACGATCGAGATGCTAAAGGAGCCTCAAAGATGATAAAGTCTTTGTAGAGAAGCTAAATGAATTTTTTGCTCCAGTCTTCACACCTGAGGATATTGGGGAGATTCCCAAACCTGAGCCATTCTTTTTAGGTGACAAATCTGAGGAATTGTCCCAGATTGAGGTGTCATTAGAGGAGGTTTTGGAACAAACTGATAAACTTAACAGTAACACGTCACCAGATGGCATTCACCCAAGAGTTCTGAAAGAGCTCAAATGGGAGATTGCGGAACTATTAACTGTGGCTGTAGTAAGTTGAGGGTCGGTCACATGGAGTCAGCAGGCCTGAATAAAGGCCTGTAACATGAAAACAGCAACAGGCCTGCAATCTAGTGAGCAAGACTTTGGTTCAGTAACACAGGAGCCAAGAGACAGGCCCTACTGATAACTGTGTGATTGTGTAAGTTAGGTAGAGCATGGAAGGACACAGGGAGGCACTGGGTACAGACTGTAAGCCAAAGGGGAGTAGCGGAACATCTTAATAAGAAATGTCTTGGTACAAAGACTCCCCAAAAACGAATGCACATACCGACCTAGGTTCAGGACCGGGTCGAGAATGACAGTATGAAGGATAGTAAGTAAGCCCCTCTTCCGTAAGGTGAGGGGTGGTAACTAGGCAACAGAAGGTGGTAACCTGGTACGTAAAGAAATGATGTAAGTTGTTTGTACCTGTCTATAAAAGGACACCGCAAAAGGTGCTCTCCGGCCGACCTTGGGGGGGGGCGCACTAGGTGCCTGAACGGCAGGTGTCATTGCCTAAACTTACAGAACGCACAGTAGCTTAACTTTGACTAACTGTTGTTAATATCTGTTATACGGCAATAGGCCTGCCCGGTGTTGGTACCTTGTCAACGCGGGCCATAGTGCCCAGTGGTGTAACATTGTACTGATCTCTGTTACCAACTGGTAGAGCTTCGCATTTGACAATAAACCTGCTCGATTGATTTCAAACCTTGCCTGCATCTGTCGTTTCCGGGGCCTCTCAGAGATCTCCTGTGTTGACCCAAGTGCACGGGGTCTAACACTCTAGATAAAGGGAGTACCGATTGTTATGCACGCAGCCGAAAGTTTATCATCACCAGCGGACTAGAGGTCCTGTCAGGAGCGCACCAGGACGACCCTGACCAGACGACGCTGACGCTGACAGTTCAGACTACCAAAGGTACCGAGGTACGACACCAAGGTACAATAGTGGTTTGTAACCAATCCTTTAAATCAGCTTCCCATAATGACGGGAAGACAGATAACGTGATGCTAATATTTAAAAAGGGCTCTAGAAGTGATCCTGGCAATTACAGACCGGTAAGTCTAACGTCAGTACCGAGCAAATTAGTTGAAACTGTGGTAAAGAATAAAATTGTCAAAAACATAGATTAACAGAATTTGTTGGTGCAGGTCACAACCCCCTCCCAGACCCTGCACCCCAAACCCCTGGCCCAGGCCACAACCCCCTCCCAGACCCTGCACCCCAATCCCCTGGCCCAGATCACAACCCCCTCACAGACCCTGCACCCCAATCCCCTGGCCCAGATCACAACCCCCTCGCAGACCCTGCACCCCAAACCCCTGGCCCAGGTCACAACCCCCTCCCAGACCCTGCACCCCAATCCCCTGGCCCAGGTCACAACCCCCTCCCAAACCCTGTACCCCAATTCCCTGGCCTAGATCACAACCCCCTCGCAGACCCTGCACCCCAAACCCCTGGCCCAGGTCACAACCCCCTCGCAGACCCTGCACCCCAAACCCCTGGCCCAGGTCACAACCCCCTCCCAGACCCTGCACCCCAAACCCCTGGCCCAGGTCACAACCCCCTCGCAGACCCTGCACCCCAATCCCCTGGCCCAGGTCACAACCCCCTCGCAGACCCTGCACCCCAACCCCCTGGCCCAGGTCACAACCCCCTCGCAGACCCTGCACCCCAATCCCCTGGCCCAGATCACAACCCCCTCCCAGACCCTGCACCCCAACCCCCTGGCCCAGATCACAACCCCCTCGCAGACCCTGCACCCCAACCCCCTGGCCCAGATCACAACCCCCTCGCAGACCCTGCACCCCAACCCCCTGGCCCAGGTCACAATCCCCTCGCAGACCCTGCACCCCAACCCCCTGGCCCAGGTCACAACCCCCTCGCAGACCCTGCACCCCAATCCCCTGGCCCAGGTCACAACCCCCTCCCAGACCCTGCACCCCAATCCCCTGGCCCAGATCACAACCCCCTCCCAGACCCTGCACCCCAAACCCCTGGCCCAGGTCACAACCCCCCCGCAGACCCTGCACCCCAATCCCCTGGCCCAGGTCACAACCCCCCCGCAGACCCTGCACCCCAAACCCCTGGCCCAGGTCACAACCCCCCCGCAGACCCTGCACCCCAAACCCCTGGCCCAGGTCACAACCCCCCCGCAGACCCTGCACCCCAAACCCCTGGCCCAGGTCACAACCCCCCCGCAGACCCTGCACCCCAAACCCCTGGCCCAGGTCACAACCCCCCCCCAGACCCTGCACCCCAATCCCCTGGCCCAGATCACAACCCCCTCCCAGACCCTGCACCCCAATCCCCTGGCCCAGATCACAACCCCCTCGCAGACCCTGCACCCCAACCCCCTGGCCCAGATCACAACCCCCTCGCAGACCCTGCACCCCAACCCCCTGGCCCAGGTCACAATCCCCTCGCAGACCCTGCACCCCAACCCCCTGGCCCAGGTCACAATCCCCTCGCAGACCCTGCACCCCAAATTCCTGGCCCAGGTCACAACCCCTCCTTCTCCCAAAGTCCCTCCCAGACCCCACACCCCCCCTGCGCCCCAGCCCCTCACCCCAAGCTCCGTCCCAGACCCTGCCCCTCCATCACTACCGTGGAAGAGCGCAGCCCCCCGGTGTAGGGACGGGGGCCGCAGCTGCCAGCATGCGCAGGCCCCTCGCCAGGGCCCTGGGTCCCACCAGGCTCTGCCCCAGCACCAGACGTGACTGCCTGGCCTGCAGGGAATTGGGGTGATGTCCAGCGCCCCTCAAGCCAGCCCCAGGCACAGGCTCTGCAGTGCCACTTCCAGCCCCAAAGCCCCGATTCACGGCACGTCCCAATCCTGGGCCCCTCTGCTCCAGGTCACTGCCGAGCCTGGCCCCCCAGGGCAGGAAAGGGGCCAGCGCGGGACCCACGGGCCTGCCAGGCCAGCGACACTTCGCGGCTCCGCCAACCCACCTGGTGTTGGCCTCCTGGATCAGCTTTCCCCACTTCTCCTGCAGGTGTGAGAGGCCCCCGCCCTCCTGTCCATCTGTCCCGGCAGCGAGCGCGCCAGGCGGCTGTCTGTCCTGCAGCACACGCTCCACCCAGGGCCTCCGCTCATCCAGAAGCCGTTGCAAGAGCTGGTGAGAAACCAGGGAGGGGAGCTGGCGATGCCGAGGCAGGTCCTGGGCCACAGCTCCCGGGCACAGAGCTTGGGCCGCGCTGCCACCCACAGGAGCACGGGGCTGCCCCTCAGCAGCAGCTGTTATGCCAGGCCAGGGCAGAGACCTTGCAGGCCAGGGCCAGGCAGGGCGGTGAGCAGCGAGCCGAGCCAGGGGTTGCAGCGTGAGCAGAGGAGACAGAGGCCGTTCAGCGCCCGGAGGCAGGAGCCCCAGGGGCAGGGTGGGCGGAGCAGGCAGAGGCCGTTCAGCGCCCGGAGGCAGGAGCCCCAGGGGCAGGGCGGGCGGAGCAGGCAGAGGCCGTTCAGCGCCCGGAGGCAGCAGCCCCAGGGGCAGGGCGGGCGGAGCAGGCAGAGGCCGTTCAGCGCCCGGAGGCAGCAGCCCCAGGGGCAGGGCGGGCGGAGCAGGCAGAGGCCGTTCAGCGCCCGGAGGCAGCAGCCCCAGGGGCAGGGCGGGCGGAGCAGGCAGAGGCCGTTCAGCGCCCGGAGGCAGGAGCCCCAGGGGCAGGGCGGGCGGAGCAGGCAGAGGCCGTTCAGCGCCCGGAGGCAGGAGCCCCAGGGGCAGGGCGGGCGGAGCAGGCAGAGGCCGTTCAGCGCCCGGAGGCAGGAGCCCCAGGGGCAGGGCGGGCGGAGCAGGCAGAGGCCGTTCAGCGCCCGGAGGCAGGAGCCCCAGGGGCAGGGCGGGCGGAGCAGGCAGAGGCCGTTCAGCGCCCGGAGGCAGGAGCCCCAGGGGCAGGGCGGGCGGAGCAGGCAGAGGCCGTTCAGCGCCCGGAGGCAGGAGCCCCAGGGGCAGGGCGGGCGGAGCAGGCAGAGGCCGTTCAGCGCCCGGAGGCAGGAGCCCCAGGGGCAGGGCGGGCGGAGCAGGCAGAGGCCGTTCAGCGCCCGGAGGCAGCAGCCCCAGGGGCAGGGCGGGCGGAGCAGGCAGAGGCCGTTCAGCGCCCGGAGGCAGCAGCCCCAGGGGCAGGGCGGGCGGAGCAGGCAGAGGCCGTTCAGCGCCCGGAGGCAGGAGCCCCAGGGGCAGGGCGGGCGGAGCAGGCAGAGGCCGTTCAGCGCCCGGAGGCAGGAGCCCCAGGGGCAGGGCGGGCGGAGCAGGCAGAGGCCGTTCAGCGCCCGGAGGCAGGAGCCCCAGGGGCAGGGCGGGCGGAGCAGGCAGAGGCCGTTCAGCGCCCGGAGGCAGGAGCCCCAGGGGCAGGGCGGGCGGAGCAGGCAGAGGCCGTTCAGCGCCCGGAGGCAGGAGCCCCAGGGGCAGGGCGGGCGGAGCAGGCAGAGGCCGTTCAGCGCCCGGAGGCAGGAGCCCCAGGGGCAGGGCGGGCGGAGCAGGCAGAGGCCGTTCAGCGCCCGGAGGCAGGAGCCCCAGGGGCAGGGCGGGCGGAGCAGGCAGAGGCCGTTCAGCGCCCGGAGGCAGGAGCCCCAGGGGCAGGGCGGGCGGAGCAGGCAGAGGCCGTTCAGCGCCCGGAGGCAGGAGCCCCAGGGGCAGGGCGGGCGGAGCAGGCAGAGGCCGTTCAGCGCCCGGAGGCAGGAGCCCCAGGGGCAGGGCGGGCGGAGCAGGCAGAGGCCGTTCAGCGCCCGGAGGCAGGAGCCCCAGGGGCAGGGCGGGCGGAGCAGGCAGAGGCCGTTCAGCGCCCGGAGGCAGGAGCCCCAGGGGCAGGGCGGGCGGAGCAGGCAGAGGCCGTTCAGGGCCCGGAGGCAGGAGCCCCAGGGGCAGGGCGGGCGGAGCAGGCAGAGGCCGTTCAGCGCCCGGAGGCAGGAGCCCCAGGGGCAGGGCGGGCGGAGCAGGCAGAGGCCGTTCAGCGCCCGGAGGCAGGAGCCCCAGGGGCAGGGCGGGCGGAGCAGGCAGAGGCCGTTCAGCGCCCGGAGGCAGGAGCCCCAGGGGCAGGGCGGGCGGAGCAGACAGAGTTGGTCCCGATGCACGGCCGGGCACTGGGCTCTGTGCCAGACACCGAGTGAGAGGTCGCCCCTCTGGGGAGCAGGCAGCACCCTCCAGGCTGTGACCACACTCAGCCACATCCTGGCAACTGCCCTGGGACTCAGGAAGCACTGCCACCCTCTCCACAGCCTGCCCTCCCCTTGCCCCAGAGACCCCGCCCGTCTGGAGCCAGGCAGGGACCCCAGGGGCCCGCTCACCTTCTGCTCCTGCAGCTGGGCTTTCACCACCTTCACCTCCGAGGAAGGGGGCTTCTGGCTGCCAACCAGTTCCTCCATGTCAGTCACCCAGGCAAACAGCGTCTGCAGCGCGCCCTGGGCCACCTCCGCACGCGGGGAGCCCTCAGGGAGCACGGCAGCCGCCGGGACACCCTGGTGGGGAGAGGAAGACGTGCCATGGGGTCCGGGGATCTCCCCCGAGAGCACCCAGGGCAGAGGCTGTGGCCTCGTTGCAGAGGGATCTGGAAACACCCCCGGCAGCCTGGCACCAGCAACTCGGCTGGCCCGGCCCCCGGACGCACATGCCTGGCACCACAGCCTGGACAGTCCCCCGGATGCACACTCCTGGCAGCACAGCCTGGACCGTCCCCTGGACGTACACGCCTGGCACCACAGCTTGGCCCAGCCCCCCGACACACACGCCTGGCACCACAGCCTGGCCCAGCCCCCGGACACACACGCCTGGCACCACAGCCTGGCCCAGCCCCCCGACACACACGCCTGGCACCACAGCCTGGCCCAGCCCCCAGACACACACGCCTGGCACCACAGCCTGGCCCAGCCCCCGGACACACACGCCTGGCATCACAGCCTGGCCTGTCCCCGGACACACACGCCTGGCACCACAGCCTGGCCTGTCCCCGGACACACACACCTGGCACCACAGCCTGGCCCAGCCCCCCGACACACACGCCTGGCACCACAGCCTGGCCCAGCCCCCGGACACACACGCCTGGCACCACAGCCTGGCCCAGCCCCCGGACACACACGCCTGGCACCACAGCCTGGGCTGTCCCCGGACACACACGCCTGGCACCACAGTCTGGCCCAGCCCCCCGACACACACGCCTGGCACCACAGCCTGGCCCAGCCCCCCGACACACACGCCTGGCACTACAGCCTGGCCCAGCCCCCGGACACACACGCCTGGCACCACAGCCTGGCCTGTCCCCAGACACACACGCCTGGCACCACAGCCTGGCCTGTCCCCGGACACACACGCCTGGCACCACAGCCTGGCCCAGCCCCCGGACACACACGCCTGGCATCACAGCCTGGCCTGTCCCCGGACACACACGCCTGGCACCACAGCCTGGCCTGTCCCCGGACACACACACCTGGCACCACAGTCTGGCCCAGCCCCCCGACACACACGCCTGGCACCACAGCCTGGCCCAGCCCCCGGACACACACGCCTGGCACCACAGCCTGGCCCAGCCCCCGGACACACACGCCTGGCACCACAGCCTGGGCTGTCCCCGGACACACACGCCTGGCACCACAGTCTGGCCCAGCCCCCCGACACACACGCCTGGCACCACAGCCTGGCCCAGCCCCCCGACACACACGCCTGGCACTACAGCCTGGCCCAGCCCCCGGACACACACGCCTGGCACCACAGCCTGGCCTGTCCCCAGACACACACGCCTGGCACCACAGCCTGGCCTGTCCCCGGACACACACGCCTGGCACCACAGCCTGGCCTGTCCCCGGACACACACGCCTGGCACCACAGCCTGGCCCAGCCCCCGGACACACACGCCTGGCATCACAGCCTGGCCTGTCCCCGGACACACACGCCTGGCACCACAGCCTGGCCTGTCCCCGGACACACACGCCTGGCACCACAGCCTGGCCCAGCCCCCCGACACACACGCCTGGCACCACAGCCTGGCCCAGCCCCCCGACACACACGCCTGGCACCACAGCCTGGCCCAGCCCCCGGACACACACGCCTGGCACCACAGCCTGGCCCAGCCCCCGGACACACACGCCTGGCACCACAGCCTAGCCCAGCCCCCCGACACACACGCCTGGCACCAAGCCTGGCCCAGCCCCCGGACACACACGCCTGGCACCACAACCTGGCCCAGCCCCCGGACACACACGCCTGGCACCACAGCCTGGACCAGCCCCCGGACACACACGCCTGGCACCACAGCCTGGACCAGCCCCCCGACACACACGCCTGGCACCACAGCCTGGGCTGTCCCCGGACACACACGCCTGGCACCACAGCCTGGGCTGTCCCCGGACACACACGCCTGGCACCACAGCCTGGCCTGTCCCCGGACACACACGCCTGGCACCACAGCCTGGGCTGTCCCCGGACACACACGCCTGGCACCACAGCCTGGGCTGTCCCCGGACACACACGCCTGGCACCACAGCCTGGCCCGGCCCCCGGACACACACGCCTGGCACCACAGCCTGGCCCGGCCCCCCGACACACACGCCTGGCACCACAGCCTGGCCCGGCCCCCCGACACACACGCCTGGCACCACAGCCTGGACTGTCCCCCAGACACACACGCCTGGCACCACAGCCTGGCCCAGCCCCCTGACACACACGCCTGGCACCACAGCCTGGCCCAGCCCCCCGACACACACGCCTGGCACCACAGCCTGGCCCAGCCCCCCGACACACACGCCTGGCACCACAGCCTGGCCCAGCCCCCAGACACACACGCCTGGCACCACAGCCTGGCCCAGCCCCCCGACACACACGCCTGGCACCACAGCCTGGCCCAGCCCCCCGACACACACGCCTGGCACCACAGCGTGGCCTGTCCCCGGACACACACGCCTGGCACCACAGCCTGGCCCAGCCCCCGGACACACACGCCTGGCACCACAACCTGGCCCAGCCCCCGGACACACACGCCTGGCACCACAGCCTGGACCGGCCCCCGGACACACACGCCTGGCACCACAGCCTGGCCCGGCCCCCCGACACACACGCCTGGCACCACAGCCTGGCCTGTCCCCGGACACACACGCCTGGCACCACAGCCTGGCCTGTCCCCGGACACACACGCCTGGCACCACAGTCTGGCCCAGCCCCCCGACACACACGCCTGGCACCACAGCCTGGCCTGTCCCTGGACACACACGTCTGGCACCACAGCCTGGCCCGGCCCCCGGACACACACGCCTGGCACCACAGCCTGGCCCGGCCCCCCGACACACACGCCTGGCACCACAGCCTGGCCCGGCCCCCCGACACACACGCCTGGCACCACAGCCTGGCCCGGCCCCCCGACACACACGCCTGGCACCACAGCCTGGCCCGGCCCCCAGACACACACGCCTGGCACCACAGCCTGGCCCAGCCCCCCGACACACACGCCTGGCACCACAGCCTGGCCCAGCCCCCAGACACACACGCCTGGCACCACAGCCTGGCCCAGCCCCCCGACACACACGCCTGGCACCACAGCCTGGCCCAGCCCCCAGACACACACGCCTGGCACCACAGCCTGGGCTGTCCTCGGACACACACGCCTGGCACCACAGTCTGGCCCAGCCCCCCAACACACACGCCTGGCACCACAGCCTGGGCTGTCCCCGGACACACACGCCTGGCACCACAGCCTGGCCCACCCCCCGACACACACGCCTGGCACCACAGCCTGGGCTGTCCCCGGACACACACGCCTGGCACCACAGTCTGGCCCTGCCCCCCGACACACACGCCTGGCACCACAGCCTGGCCTGTCCCTGGACACACACGTCTGGCACCACAGCCTGGCCCGGCCCCCGGACACACACGCCTGGCACCACAGCCTGGCCCGGCCCCCCGACACACACGCCTGGCACCACAGCCTGGCCCGGCCCCCCGACACACACGCCTGGCACCACAGCCTGGCCCGGCCCCCAGACACACACGCCTGGCACCACAGCCTGGCCCGGCCCCCCGACACACACGCCTGGCACCACAGCCTGGCCCAGCCCCCAGACACACACGCCTGGCACCACAGCCTGGCCCAGCCCCCCGACACACACGCCTGGCACCACAGCCTGGCCCAGCCCCCAGACACACACGCCTGGCACCACAGCCTGGCCCTGCCCCCCGACACACACGCCTGGCACCACAGCCTGGCCTGTCCCTGGACACACACGCCTGGCACCACAGCCTGGCCCAGCCCCCTGACACACACGCCTGGCACCACAGCCTAGCCCAGCCCCCGGACACACACGCCTGGCACCACAGCCTGGCCTGTCCCCGGACACACACGCCTGGCACCACAGCCTGGCCCAGCCCCCGGACACACACGCCTGGTACCACAGCCTGGCCCAGCCCCCCGACACACACGCCTGGCACCACAGCCTGGCATGTCCCCGGACACACACGCCTGGCACCACAGCCTGGCCCAGCCCCCCGACACACACGCCTGGCACCACAGCCTAGCCCAGCCCCCGGACACACACGCCCGGCACCACAGCCTGGGCTGTCCCCGGACACACACGCCTGGCACCACAGCCTGGCCTGTCCCCGGACACACACGCCTGGCACCACAGCCTGGCCCAGCCCCCGGACACACACGCCTGGCACCACAGCCTGGCCCAGCCCCCGGACACACACTCCTGGCACCAGCCTGGCCCAGTCCCCCAACACACACGCCTGGCACCACAGCCTGGCCCAGCCCCCCGACACACACGCCTGGCACCACAGCCTGGCCTGTGCCCCGGACACACACGCCTGGCACCACAGCCTGGTCTGTGCCCCGGACACACACGCCTGGCACCACAGCCTGGCCCAGCCCCCGGACACACACGCCTGGCACCACAGCCTGGTCTTTGCCCCGGACACACACGCCTGGCACCACAGCCTGGACCGGCCCCCGGACACACACGCCTGGCACCACAGCCTGGCCCGGCCCCCCGACACACACGCCTGGCACCACAGCCTGGCCTGTCCCCGGACACACACTCCTGGCACCAGCCTGGCCCAGTCCCCCGACACACACGTCTGGCACCACAGCCTGGCCCAGCCCCCGGACACACACGCCTGGCACCACAGCCTGGCCCAGCCCCCCGACACACACGCCTGGCACCACAGCCTGGCCCGGCCCCCGGACACAAACGCCTGGCACCACAGCCTGGCCCGGCCCCCCGACACACACGCCTGGCACCACAGCCTGGCCCGGCCCCCCGACACACACGCCTGGCACCACAGCCTGGACTGTCCCCCAGACACACACGCCTGGCACCACAGCCTGGCCCAGCCCCCCGACACACACGCCTGGTACCACAGCCTGGCCCAGCCCCCCGACACACACGCCTGGCACCACAGCCTGGCCCAGCCCGCCGACACACACGCCTGGCACCACAGCCTGGCCTGTCCCCGGACACACACTCCTGGCACCAGCCTGGCCCAGCCCCCTGACACACACGCCTGGCACCACAGCCTGGCCCAGCCCCCTGACACACACGCCTGGCACCACAGCCTGGCCTAGCCCCCCGACACACACGCCTGGCACCACAGCCTGGCCTGTGCCCCGGACACACACGCCTGGCACCACAGCCTGGCCTGTGCCCCGGACACACACGCCTGGCACCACAGCCTGGTCTGTGCCCCGGACACACACGCCTGGCACCACAGCCTGGCCCAGCCCCCGGACACACACGCCTGGCACCACAGCCTGGCCTGTCCCTGGACACACACGTCTGGCACCACAGCCTGGCCCGGCCCCCGGACACACACGCCTGGCACCACAGCCTGGTCTGTGCCCCGGACACACACGCCTGGCACCACAGCCTGGTCCAGCCCCCGGACACACACGCCTGGCACCACAGCCTGGCCCAGCCCCCCGACACACACGCCTGGCACCACAGCCTGGTCCAGCCCCCGGACACACACGCCTGGCACCACAACCTGGCCCAGCCCCCCGACACACACGCCTGGCACCACAGCCTGGCCTGTCCCCGGACACACACTCCTGGCACCAGCCTGGCCCAGTCCCCCGACACACACGCCTGGCACCACAGCCTGGCCCAGCCCCCGGACACACACGCCTGGCACCACAGCCTGGCCCAGCCCCCCGACACACACGCCTGGCACCACAGCCTGGCCCGGCCCCCCGACACACACGCCTGGCACCACAGCCTGGCCCGGCCCCCGGACACAAACGCCTGGCACCACAGCCTGGCCCGGCCCCCCGACACACACGCCTGGCACCACAGCCTGGCCCGGCCCCCCGACACACACTCCTGGCACCAGCCTGGCCCAGCCCCCTGACACACACGCCTGGCACCACAGCCTGGCCCAGCCCCCTGACACACACGCCTGGCACCACAGGCTGGCCTAGCCCCCCGACACACACGCCTGGCACCACAGCCTGGCCTGTGCCCCGGACACACACGCCTGGCACCACAGCCTGGCCCAGCCCCCGGACACACACGCCTGGCACCACAGCCTGGTCTGTGCCCCGGACACACACGCCTGGCACCACAGCCTGGTCTGTGCCCTGGACACACACGCCTGGCACCACAGCCTGGTCCAGCCCCCGGACACACACGCCTGGCACCACAACCTGGCCCAGCCCCCCGACACACACGCCTGGCACCACAGCCTGGACTGTCCCCCAGACACACACGCCTGGCACCACAGCCTGGCCCAGCCCCCAGACACACACGCTGGCACCACAGCCTGGCCCAGCCCCCCGACACACACGCCTGGTACCACAGCCTGGCCCAGCCCCCCGACACACACGCCTGGCACCACAGCCTGGCCCAGCCCGCCGACACACACGCCTGGCACCACAGCCTGGCCTGTCCCCGGACACACACTCCTGGCACCAGCCTGGCCCAGCCCCCTGACACACACGCCTGGCACCACAGCCTGGCCCAGCCCCCCGACACACACGCCTGGCACCACAGCCTAGCCTGTCCCCACTCCTGCCCCCACGCCTGCTACTGCCCCTGCCCCAGGGGATGGAGGCCTGGACCCCGGGCCTGCTGCAAGGCCCACGTGCAGGTTGGGGGCGCTGTGACGTCCCCTGCGCCCCGGCCAGGCCTGGCTGCTGGCTCCCGGGTGGGAGAGGCTGGCCCATCATTCACCTGGCTCCGCTCCCCCGCGCACACCGTCCTGGTGACCAGGGGCTCCCGGCCTGGGTACTCCGTCACTTCCACAATCTCCGTCACGATGGTCTCCGTCACCTCCGTCACCTCCGTCACCTCCCTGGTGGTGAGGGGCTTCCAGGCCCAGCTGCTGCCCGAGCTCCGGCGGGGGGCTCCTCTCGGGGGGGTCCAGGCCGCTGCCAGCGGGGCTTTGAGGGGGTTGCAGCCCCGGCCTCCGTTCTGCACCTTGACCTCCATGTTGTTTTGCTTGGGCAGGGGGCTGCTGGGTCGGCTCTTAGCCGAGCTGGGGCTCGGGCTCCAGCCGTTCTCAGTCACCACCGGGTTCGGCGGGGGCTTGGCGGGGGCCCCGGCCCTGGCCTCACACTTGTTCCTCCCTGCCGGGGGCTCGGGGCCGAGCCCCATGTCCCTCAGCAGCTCCTCCGACTTGGGGCTCTTCTCTCCCAGGCAGCCGGGTCTGCTCAGCGAGGTGCCCATGGCCAGAGGGGGGCCCAGAGCCCAAGGGCTGGCCAGCGGGGGAAGGGTCAGCCCCGCCGCTCAGCCAGCCTACAACAGACGGGGGCAGCCGCGTTACGGGCAGGGGACAGACCCGGGGGCCCCTCCTGGCACCTGCGTCCCCCTGCGTCCGGCCTCCCCTGGAGTGGGGCCATTCCCGCCCCCTTGAGAGCCTGCCCCAGCTGAGGCTGCTGGGCGGGACGGTGGCCTGGGTGGGCCCATCCCGCGGGGGCTTCAGCCCTTCCAGCCGGACCCTTCCCTTCCCGACCAGCTGCCCAAATTGCGGGCAGCTCCCAGGCCGGGCCGGGGGCCCAGCTCCCAGAGAGGCGCAGGCCGAGAGGGACTGGAGCAGGGAGAGGAGCCGGGGTGAGGGGGAGCCGGTTGCAGAGGGGCTCCAAGCAGCCCCAGGCCACCTCCAGGCCGGCCGGGCACTCGGGGCAGTGCCAGCGCTTCGGGCACTTGTCTTGCTAACAGGAAGGCCAACGGAGGGAATGGGGGGCGGGGGCCAGGGCACCAGGCGGCTGGGCAGCTGCTTCCAACCGGTGTGGCTTTGTACCACTGGATTAACGCGGGGCAGGCGGGAGCCGGAGAAAAGAGCCATCTGGCTGCAGCGCCCGGACAAAGGCCGCACCAGGGGGTGCGAAGGGGGAGAGCCTCCACGGGCACTGGGGAGCCATGAGTCACCGCAGGCCCCACGCCCCAGACAGCAGCCCCCATTCTGCCGCCTGCCGGCCCCAGCCCATAAATCCCAGCGTCACCCGGACACGGCCCCCAGCCTCGCCAGCTGCACACGGCCCCAGAGAGCGAGGCCGCCCCCGTCCCTGCCCACCCGCCGGCTGCCACCAGACACCAACCTGCTGCTAGAAACCCCGCCTTCCCCAGCAGTCACCTGGCCGGGCGTCCTGCACCACGCCGCGCACACTCACACGAGCCTCTACACTGTGCACCACGCCACGCACACTCACACGAGCCTCTACACTGTGCACCGCGCCGCGCGCACTCACACGAGCCTCTACACTGTGCACCACGCCACGCACACTCACACGAGCCTCTACACTGTGCACCGCGCCGCGCGCACTCACACGAGTCTCTACACTGTGCACCGTGCCGCGCACACTCACACGAGTCTCTACACTGTGCACCGTGCCGCGCACACTCACACGAGCCTCTACACTGTGCACCGTGCCGCGCGCACTCACACGAGTCTCTACACTGTGCACCGCGCCGCGCACACTCACACGAGCCTCTACACTGTGCACCGCGCCGCGCACACTCACACGAGCCTCTACACTGTGCACCGCGCCGCGCGCACTCACACGAGTCTCTACACTGTGCACCACGCCACGCACACTCACACGAGCCTCTACACTGTGCACCGCGCCGCACGCACTCACACCAGTCTCTACACTGTGCACCGTGCCGCGCGCACTCACACGAGCCTCTACACTGTGCACCACGCCACGCACACTCACACGAGCCTCTACACTGTGCACCATGCCGCACGCACTCACACGAGTCTCTACACTGTGCACCACGCCATGCACACTCACACGAGCCTCTACACTGTGCACCGCGCCGCGCGCACTCACACAAGTCTCTACACTGTGCACCGCGCCGCGCGCACTCACACGAGCCTCTACACTGTGCACCATGCCATGCACACTCACACGAGCCTCTACACTGTGCACCACGCCTCGCACACTCACACGAGCCTCTACACTGTGCACCACGCCTCGCACACTCACACGAGCCTCTACACTGTGCACCGCGCCGCGCACACTCACACGAGGCTCTACACTGTGCACCGCGCCGCGCACACTCACACGAGCCTCTACACTGTGCACCGCGCCATGCACACTCACACGAGCCTCTACACTGTGCACCGCGCCGCGTGCACTCACACGAGTCTCTACACTGTGCACCGCGCCGCGCGCACTCACACGAGTCTCTACACTGTGCACCGCGCCGCGCACACTCACACGAGCCTCTACACTGTGCACCACGCCACGCACACTCACAGGAGCCTCTACACTGTGCACCATGCCGCACGCACTCACACGAGCCTCTACACTGTGCACCGCGCCGCGCGCACTCACACGAGCCTCTACACTGTGCACCACGCCACGCACACTCACACGAGCCTCTACACTGTGCACCGCGCCGCGCGCACTCACACGAGTCTCTACACTGTGCACCGTGCCGCGCGCACTCACACGAGTCTCTACACTGTGCACCGCGCCGCGCGCACTCACAGGAGCCTCTACACTGTGCACCACGCCGTGCACACTCACACGAGCCTCTACACTGTGCACCGCGCCGCGCACACTCACACGAGCCTCTACACTGTGCACCGCGCCACGCACACTCACACGAGCCTCTACACTGTGCACCGCGCCGCGCGCACTCACACGAGTCTCTACACTGTGCACCGTGCCGCGCGCACTCACACGAGCCTCTACACTGTGCACCACGCCACGCACACTCACACGAGCCTCTACACTGTGCACCGCGCCGCGCGCACTCACACCAGTCTCTACACTGTGCACCGTGCCGCGCGCACTCACACGAGCCTCTACACTGTGCACCACGCCACGCACACTCACACGAGCCTCTACACTGTGCACCACGCCACGCACACTCACAGGAGCCTCTACACTGTGCACCATGCCGCACGCACTCACACGAGTCTCTACACTGTGCACCATGCCGCGCGCACTCACACGAGCCTCTACACTGTGCACCACGCCACGCACACTCACACGAGCCTCTACACTGTGCACCGCGCCGCGCGCACTCACACGAGCCTCTACACTGTGCACCACGCCACGCACACTCACACGAGCCTCTACACTGTGCACCGCGCCGCGCGCACTCACACAAGTCTCTACACTGTGCACCGTGCCGCGCGCACTCACACGAGTCTCTACACTGTGCACCACGCCACGCACACTCACACGAGCCTCTACACTGTGCACCGCGCCGCGCGCACTCACACGAGTCTCTTCACTGTGCACCGCGCCGCGCGCACTCACACGAGTCTCTACACTGTGCACCGCGCCGCGCGCACTCACACGAGCCTCTACACTGTGCACCGCGCCGCGCACACTCACACGAGCCTCTACACTGTGCACCGCGCCGCGCACACTCACACGAGCCTCTACACTGTGCACCGCGCCGCGCACACTCACACGAGCCTCTACACTGTGCACCGCGCCGCGCGCACTCACACGAGTCTCTACACTGTGCACCGTGCCGCGCGCACTCACACGAGCCTCTACACTGTGCACCACGCCACGCACACTCACACGAGCCTCTACACTGTGCACCGCGCCGCGTGCACTCACACCAGTCTCTACACTGTGCACCGTGCCGCGCGCACTCACACGAGCCTCTACACTGTGCACCACGCCACGCACACTCACACGAGCCTCTACACTGTGCACCACGCCACGCACACTCACAGGAGCCTCTACACTGTGCACCATGCCGCACGCACTCACACGAGCCTCTACACTGTGCACCACGCCATGCACACTCACACGAGCCTCTACACTGTGCACCGCGCCGCGCGCACTCACACGAGCCTCTACACTGTGCACCACGCCATGCACACTCACACGAGCCTCTACACTGTGCACCACGCCTCGCGCACTCACACGAGCCTCTACACTGTGCACCGCGCCGCGCACACTCACACAAGTCTCTACACTGTGCACCGCGCCGCGCACACTCACACGAGCCTCTACACTGTGCACCACGCCATGCACACTCACACGAGCCTCTACACTGTGCACCGCGCCGCGCGCACTCACACAAGTCTCTACACTGTGCACCGCGCCGCGCACACTCACACGAGTCTCTACACTGTGCACCGCGCCGCACGCACTCACACGAGTCTCTACACTGTGCACCACGCCGCACGCACTCACACGAGTCTCTACACTGTGCACCGTGCCGCACGCACTCACACGAGTCTCTACACTGTGCACCGCGCCGCACGCACTCACACGAGTCTCTACACTGTGCACCGCGCCGCGCGCACTCACACGAGTCCCTACCCTGTGCCTCATGCCGCGCACACACTCACACAAGTCCCTACCCTCTGCACCACGCCGTGCGCACACTCACACAAGTCCCTACTCTCTGTATCACACCACGCGCACCTGCACACGAGTCCCTACTTTGTGCACCAGGCCACGCGCACACTCACATGAGTCCCTAAACTGCACCATGCTGCGCGTTCACTCACACAAGTCCCTACCCTCTGCACCACACCGTTCACACATTCACACGAGTCCTTCCACTGTGCACCATGCCGTGCACACTTACACGTGTCCTTACACTGTGCACCATGCCACGTGCACTCACGCGAGTCCCTGCACTGTTCACCACGCTGTGCACACTCATACAAGTCCTTATACTGTGCACCACGCCGCACGCACACTCACACGAGTCCCTACACTGTGCACCACGCTGTGCGCACTCCTACAAGTCCCTGCACTGTGCACCATGCCGCACACACTCACATGAGTCCCTACACTGTGCACCACGCCACGCGCACACTCACATGAGTCCCTGCACTGTGCACCACTCTGCGCACACACTCACACGAGTCCCTGCACTGTGTACCATGCCACGCGCACACTCACGCGAGTCCCTACAGTGTGCACCAGGCCACACGCACACTCACAGAAGTCCCTACACTCTGCATCATGTCACACGCACACTCACGAGTCCCACCCAGTGCACCACACTGTGCACACACTCTCATGGGTCCCTACACTGTGCACCATGCCACACACACACACACACACACACACACACACACACACACACACACACACACTCAGTTCCTATATCTTGCACCACAGACTCACAAATCCCTCTACTCTGCACCACAAACACACACAGTCACACACTAAGTGTTCCTACACTCTGCAGCACACACACACGCACACACACACATTCACCTGAGTCCCTATACTCTGCAACACACACACAAATCCCTACCCCATGCACACAAACACACACGTATATGAGCACCTCCCCATGGGCGGGAGCCCATATTACACATACATGCGCGCACACAGGGACTACCACCCACTCTAATCACCCCCCAAAGCAGCCGCCTGCCCACCCAGCTCCTCTCCTGGCACCTCCCATGGCCCGGACACTCAGCCAGCCCCCTGCTGCCCTGGCAGGAGCCCCCGGCCCTGCGCTGTGCTTCGGGCAGAGGCGGGAGGCTGGGACGCGGGACTCCTGGGCTCTGTGTCTCGTGCCCTGGCGGGCTCATTCCCTCCGCTGGCCGCAGGTCCTCGAGCCGGGGGGTGACACTTACCGCTGGGTCCGGGCCCTGAGCTGCGCGGGCGGGGAAGAGCTCCTGGGAGAAAGCGCATTCCAGACCGAGCCCCGGCCCGTGGGGCACGCTGGGCTGCCTCGGAGCAGCCGGGACCCGCCGGCGAGTTGCTGCCCTCGCAGGACCCCGGCTGCCGCCTCCGGCCCTCCCTCGGGGCAGTGCCAGGCCCGGGTGGCGGCTCCGGCCGAGACTTGGCTGAGGCAGCAGCGTGGTCCTGGCGATGCCGGGGCCTTCGGTGCCACTTTGGAGGCACTTGGCGGCGTCTGCGTCCCGCGCGGGCCACGCTCCTCCCGGGGCGTCTTCCAAGCCTGGCTGGGCGCAGGCGGGCGGGCGGGCGGGCGGCTGGGAGCTGTCCCTGCGCTGCGGGGCTGGGGGCCCGGGGCCAGGCTCCGATGCCCGCCCTGCAGCCAGGGGCAGGTGGCCAGGTGCTGGCTGGGCCGGAGCAGAGGGCGGCCTCTCTCTGCAGGCAGGGGAGACCCTCCCTCGCCCCTCGCCACCTCCCCTCCCCCTCGGCCCCACCGCACGCTCGCACTAATACAATAAGCCCGCGCCGTTAACTCTTTGCTCACTAATTCACCACTGGCCTGTTACCCGGGAAACCCTCCAGGACTCTCAGCGATCCTCGGGCGGGGGAGCGGGGGCAGGTCTTCCCACTCACAGGCCATGGGGCGCGGCTCCTCTCCCATAGGATTGCTGCTGCCGTCCCCCCGGGCAGCCAGTGCCTCGGGCCCAGTGGGCGGGGCGGGGGGGCCCGGCAGCACTTGTGGGGCTGAGGCTTGGCTGGGACCCAGCTGACACTGATGGGGCAGCTGGACGGAGTGGGGGGGCTCTCCTCCCTCCCCACGGCCTGTGAGCTGCTGCCGGTGCAGAGCCGGAGGGGCTGCCCGACGGGGCCGGGGCCGCGCACGAGCTGCGGGAGCTACAGCTGGGGCCCCCCCTTCTGAGGGGCCCCCCAGCACAGAGCAGCCGGGACACGTTCCTACGCGTCCACCTGGCCCTGGCTGTCCGAACGACTCGGGCCCCGTTGCGTGGCCCGGCTCAGGGCCCCGGGGGCCCAGTCGCCTGCGGCCCGGGCTCTGGCCATGGCTAGGGGCCCCTTCGCTGGGCTGGGGCCCGGCCCTTCCCCAGGCCGCAGGGCCTCGCACGGGAGTGCAGTGACCCGGAGCCTAGGCCGGGCGCCTGTGGGGAGCCCCTCCTTGTCGGATTACGGGGGCCCCCCAGCCTCTGCCCCCTCCCCCCGGGCCCTGGCAGTCTGACAGGCTCCGATGGGCACAGGGCCTCCCTGCCATGCCGGTGCAGGCGCCGACCCTTGCTGAGCGCCGCTGAGCCCTGAGGCTCTGCCCCCTGCCCTGCCCCCTTCCCTGCTCTGCCCCTGCCCCCCGTGCTGCTTCCTCACCGCGCCCCAGGCCTGTGCCCCCACACGCTGTGTGCTCTCCCCCACCGGCCCCTCGGCCAGGCCTTGCCCCCCCCCAAACCCCTTGCTCCTTGCCCATGGCACACAGGCCTCAGGCTGTGGGATGCTCCTGAGCCCCGGGGCCAGCAGGCTCTGGGGCAGCCAGTGGAACAAGTGGGCAGGGTAGGAGAGGCTGCCTTCCCCGGGAGGGGTATTTTCAGGGCAGAGCAGGGAAGGGGGCAGGTTAGGGCAGGGGGCACAGCAGGCGGCAGGACAAGGGGCAGGGGGCACAGCAGCGGGCGGGGCAGGGGGCAGGGAAGGGGGCAGGTTAGGGCAGGGGGCACAGCAGGCGGCAGGACAAGGGGCAGGGGGCACAGCAGCGGGCGGGGCAGGGGGCAGGGAAGGGGGCAGGTTAGGGCAGGGGGCACAGCAGGCGGCAGGACAAGGGGCAGGGGGCAGGGAAGGGGGCAGGCAGAGCAGGGGGCGGGCAGGGGCTCCACCCCGTGGTCATGGTCGGGGGAGCCGAGGCGAGGGCAGGAGGCTGGGCCGGGCTCCTGGCAGCCGGGGGTTGCCTGGGGGCCGGGATGAATGGCCCTTTCAGTTTGTGCTGTCATGGGTGCGGAGGGAGGCGCGTGAGGCCAGGCCTGGAACAAAGGCGGCCCGGAGATTCCTGGGGGGAGGCAGCTCTGGGCCGCTGGGCGGAGGTGGCAGGACCTGGCAGCCTGGCCGGAGGGGCCGCGCCGCACGTTAACTCCCTGCACCCCACACCACACGGCTCGCAAGGCACAGGGACTTCGGGGGCTGTGAGCGCAAGGGGGCCCGGCTGGCGGGGGGCTTGTGCTGAGCAGGGGGGGTCAAGCTGAGGGGAGGCTGGGCGGGGCACACAGATCTGGGGGGCAGGGCGGGGGCACACGGATCTGGGCGGCAGGGCGGGGGCACACGGATCTGGGGGGCAGGGCGGGGGCACACGGATCTGGGAGGCAGGGCGGGGGCACACGGATCTGGGAGGTAGGGCAGGGGCACACGCATCTGGGGGGCAGGGCGGGGGCACATGGATCTGGGCGGCAGGGCGGGGGCACACAGATCTGGGCGGGGGCACACAGATCTGGGGGGCAGGGCGGGGGCACACGGATCTGGGCAGCAGGGCAGGGGCACACGGATCTGGGGGGCAGGGCGGGGGCACACGGATCTGGGCGGGGGCACACGGATCTGGGGGGCAGGGCGGGGGCACACGGATCTGGGGGGCAAGGCGGGGGCACACGGATCTGGGGAGCAGGGCGGGGGCACACGGATCTGGGGAGCAGGGCAGGGGCACACGGATCTGGGGGGCAGGGCGGGGGCACACGGATCTGGGGGGCAGGGCGGGGGCACACGGAGGCACACGGATCTGGGCGGGGGCACACGGATCTGGGGGGCAGGGCGGGGGCACATGGAGGCACACGGATCTGGGCGGGGGCACACGGATCTGGGGGCAGGGCAGGGGCACACGGATCTGGGGGCAGGGTGGGGGCACACGGATCTGGGCGGGGGCACACGGATCTGGGGGGCAGGGCGGGGGCACACGGATCTGGGCGGGGGCACACGGATCTGGGGGCAGGGCGGGGGCACACGGATCTGGGCGGGGGCACACGGATCTGGGGGCAGGGCGGGGGCACATGGATCTGGGCGGGGGCACACGGATCTGGGGGCAGGGCGGGGGCACACGGATCTGGGCGGGGGCACACGGATCTGGGGGGCAGGGCGGGGGCACATGGATCTGGGGGCAGGGCGGGGGCACACGGATCTGGGCGGGGGCACACGGATCTGGGGGGCAGGGCGGGGGCACACGGATCTGGAGGGCAGGGTGGGGGCACACGGAGGCACACGGATCTGGGGGACAGGGCGGAGGCACACGGATCTGGGGGCAGGGCGGGGGCACACGGGGAGGGACGTGCCCCTCTCCCACTCTGCAGCCAAAGCCAGTGCAGTGCCAAGGGGGGCAGGGCGGGGGCACACGGAGGCACACGGATCTGGGCGGGGGCACACGGATCTGGGGGGCAGGGCGGGGGCACATGGAGCACACGGATCGGGGGGCACACGGATCTGGGGGCAGGGCGGGGGCACACGGATCTGGGGGCAGGGTGGGGGCACACGGATCTGGGTGGGCACACGGATCTGGGGCAGGGTGGGGGCACACGGATCTGGGGGGCAGGGCGGGGGCACACGGATCTGGGCGGGGGCACACGGATCTGGGGGCAGGGCGGGGGCACATGGATCTGGGCGGGGGCACACGGATCTGGGGGCAGGGCGGGGGCACACGGATCTGGGCGGGGGCACACGGATCTGGGGGGCAGGGCGGGGGCACATGGATCTGGGGGCAGGGCGGGGGCACACGGATCTGGGCGGGGGCACACGGATCTGGGGGGCAGGGCGGGGGCACACGGATCTGGGGGGCAGGGTGGGGGCACACGGAGGCACACGGATCTGGGGGGCAGGGCGGAGGCACACGGATCTGGGGGCAGGGCGGGGGCACACGGGGAGGGACGTGCCCCTCTCCCACTCTGCAGCCAAAGCCAGTGCAGTGCCAAGGGGGGCAGGGCGGGGGCACACGGAGGCACACGGATCTGGGCGGGGGCACACGGATCTGGGGGCAGGGCGGGGGCACACGGATCTGGGGGCAGGGTGGGGGCACACGGATCTGGGGGGCAGGGCGGGGGCACACGGATCTGGGCGGGGGCACACGGATCTGGGGGCAGGGCGGGGGCACACGGATCTGGGTGGGGGCACACGGATCTGGGCGGGGGCACACGGATCTGGGGGCAGGGCGGGGGCACAGGGATCTGGGCGGGGGCACACGGATCTGGGGGCAGGGCGGGGGCACACGGATCTGGGCGGGGGCACACGGATCTGGGGGGCAGGGCGGGGGCACATGGATCTGGGGGCAGGGCGGGGGCACACGGATCTGGGCGGGGGCACACGGATCTGGGGGGCAGGGCGGGGGCACACGGATCTGGGGGGCAGGGTGGGGGCACACGGAGGCACACGGATCTGGGGGGCAGGGCGGAGGCACACGGATCTGGGGGCAGGGCGGGGGCACACGGGGAGGGACGTGCCCCTCTCCCACTCTGCAGCCAAAGCCAGTGCAGTGCCAAGGGGGGCAGGGCGGGGGCACACGGATCTGGGGGCAGGGCGGGGGCACACGGATGCACACGGATCTGGGGGCAGGGCGGGGGCACACGGGGAGGGACGTGCCCCTCTCCCACTCTGCAGCCAAAGCCAGTGCAGTGCCAAGGGGGGCAGGGAGGTGCTCGGCTGGGATGTGGGTCGGGGCTGCCCTGGGACAGCGCTGGGCAGGCCGAACCCCTCGGCATGGGGCCCTGGCAAGGAGCCGGCAGGCGGAGGTCCAGGGCACTGAGCACACGGCCAGCCAGGGCCCCCAGCCAACTCCAGCCTCACCTGTGGGCCAAGCTCTCCGTGGGGCAGGGCCGGGAGCCTCCTCTCCATGGCGTCCAGCCAGCGGCGCAGGGCGAGCAGCTGCTCCCGCGCTTCCAGGCGCCAGGCCTGCCACTCGCTGCTCCTCCAGCCCCTGGGCGCAAGACAGGCACGTGGGGCCCAGCTGGGAGCAGCTCCCCAGGGGCCCACCCCATGCCCAGGGCTCCCTGGACCAGCCCCTCCCCATCCCAGGCTGCCCCAAGTGCCCAGAGGAGGGTACTGGGGCTGTGGTCCTGCCAAGGGAGCAACAGGGCAGATCACAGGAGCTGGGGGCTCTCCAAGGGCCCCCACCCCTGAGCTTCTCCTGAGTGCTACTGCCTGGGGGCACCAGCCTTCCCTCCCTGGAGGGGGAGATGAGGCAGCAGCACGGGGGTGCCTGGTCCCCGGGGTGCCCAGCAGGGGGAGGGGCAGCACTGCAGGGGTGGTGCTATAAGCACAGATGAAGATGCAGGGACCAGACGCAGGCCCCTTCCAGGGCAGGCTGGCAGGGCCCGAGGCTGGGGCGAGGGGCAGGCCCCTTCCGCGGCAGGCTGGCAGGGCCCGAGGCTGGGGCGAGGGGCAGGCCCCTTCCGCGGCAGGCTGGCAGGGCCCGAGGCTGGGGCGAGGGGCAGGCCCCTTCCGGGGCAGGCTGGCAGGGCCCGAGGCTGGGGCGAGGGGCAGGCCCCTTCCGGGGCAGGCTGGCACAGCCCAAGTGGGGGCGTGTCACGTTACTAGATTTGAGGGAAGCAGCCAGATCACTGCTGCACCCATAGGTGGGGGTGTTGGCCCCAAAAGTGGTACAAAGGGGGCCATGTGCAGTGTTGAATAGAAGCTTACTGTCTGCTAATCCTATGTACGCTAGTCATGTGATTGTATAATGTCTGTGTGTGAAGTTATAAGCACGTACTCTGTGTGGATACCGAATGTTTCTCTGCATGTGGTTGAGTCATGGGCAGAGCTCGGCCTATGGACATGCTAATTAGCGAGGCTCTGTGGGACAATAGCACTCAATGGGCCAAGGACACACCTCAAGAATGAGGCCTGACACCTAAGGGCTACCAGCAGGGAACACAGGGACAGGCCGCTGGCCAGGTGACCTGCTGCAGCCAAGAAGAGACCAGGAAGGAGGTACAAATATGCCATGTGGCCAACTCCATCTTGGTGCTCAGCTCAGCCCTTCATCCCAGAGGCAGCAGTGCAGGGATCGAAGAGCCGGGAGGAACTGTGGACCCATCTTGGCATAGGATGTGCACCAAGGACTTTTAAGCCAGCAGCTATAACATCTCTGCTAGAGCCTGCATTGAGAACTGGCAGATTCGATGCATGTAACGTATGATACTTTAACAACCTCACTCTCATGCTTTTCTTTCTCGTAGTAATAAACCTTTAGATGTTAGATACTAAAGGATTGGCTCAGCGTGGTTTGTGGGTAAGATCCAGTGTGTAAATTGACCTGGGATCTGTGGCTGGTTTCTTGGAACCGGACAGAACTTGTTCAGGGAAGGTGGGATTGGGTTCTAAGACCCCTCACCTGGGTATGAGGCCCGGGGCTGTTTGGGGCACAGGGAGAGCTGGGGTGTCAGAGGGGTTTTGCTCGTGAGGCTTCTGGCTGTCCAGGCAGGCAGCTGAAGCGCTCTGTGGGACTGGTTTGTGGCCTGTTTGGAAGGTCTCCAGTCTGGGGGCTGTAAGGAGCCCTGAATTTGAGCAATTCGCCCTGAGCGGATGCCCTCAGCGGTGCCCAGACCCGGCCCGGTCAGTCAGAGGGCGAGGGGCAGGACTCTTCATTCATCACAGTCCAAGGGCAGGCTGGTAGGGCCCGAGTCTGGGGCGAGGGGCAGGCCCGTTCCAGGGCAGGCTGGTGAGGCACTAGGCTGGGGCGAGGGGCAGGCCCGTTCCGGGGCAGGCTGGTGAGGCCCGAGGCTGGGGTGAGGGGAGGCCTGTTCCGGAGCAGGCTGGCACAGCCCAAGTGGGGGCGAGGGGCAGGACTCTCCATTCGTCACAATCCAGGGGCAGGCTGGCATTGTGGTGGCTGCTACCAGACAGGCTCAGCCACTCCCCTGTCTTGTGGCCAGACACGTCCTGGACCCCCACATGCACGGCGGCCTGTGACGTGCCCTGCTTGCTGGCGCCAGGACAGGCTGCTTCTGGCCCTTCGGCTCAGGGATAAGTGACCTGGTTGTGCTGGGCAGGGCAGAGCCCCCATCAGTCTGTTTTAAGCAGCCAGCTCAGGGCTCGTGGCTGCCCACTGCCAGTGCGGGGGCCTGTGTGCGCGGCTCCCCATCCTGCCCCCCAGGGAGCCATACCTCTCCAGCCCCTCCGCGCCTGGCCGGGGCGTCCCCGGGCTCCTCCCAGAGAGATCGGCATCATCCACAGCACAAGGCTTCTGCAAAGACACGGCAGCGAAAGAGGATGGTTACCGCTCCGCCCGGGGCCTGCACCTCAGCAGCCAGGGCGAGAACGGCCCAGCCCAGACCCCCAAGTCACACTCCCCCCGCTCACTGTGCAGGGCTGCCGGCTGGGAGCCTCTTTGCAGCCACCTGCTCGGGGCTACGCGGCGCCGCTGCGCTCCTGACCCTGCAGCCCCTCTCCACACCCACCTGGGCTCCGCACTGCAAGGGGGCTGGCCCCACGGTTAGCCAGGCCTCCCTGGAGAGCCGGGCAGTGGGGAGAAGACAGGCTGAGCAGGAGGCACAGAGACTAGGGGCAGAGGTGGGAGGCTGGTGTGACATAGTGGGGGTGCTGTTACAGTCACTGCTGTAGTGTGTGCGTGTGTGTGTGTGGATGTGCCTCAGTTTCCTCCCCCCCTTTTTGCAGCTCTCTCTGCATGAGCGGGGAGAGGCCAGGCAGGACTCACTGGGGAGTGTGTCAGAGGCTCAGCTCCTGGGGACCGGGTGACAAAAGATTCACCTTGGGGCTCGGAGCAGGACAGTGCAGGAGGCAGAGCTGCCTGGGGGCTCAGGGACCAGTGGCTGGGGGCTGCTTTAGGCTTGGCTGGGGGAAGCATGAAGGGAGCACACTAAGTAGAGTACGGGGGAGCGGGGTTCAAGGGCCTGTGAACCCCTCCCACCCAAGCGGACTAAGGCTCTGCCCTGGCTCCTGTGTCACCGTCAAGCCTGTGCTGGGCTGTGTCTCGGAGAAGCGATAAACCTTCTACTCCTGGCCGGCTGCGGACGGGGGTGCAGGGTCGGGGCTCCCCGCCGAGGGGCAGGAGCGCAGAGACTAGGGGCAGAGGCGGCAGGCCGGGCTGTGGGGAGGCTGGGCCCTGGCCGGCGAGGGGGCAGGAGCGCAGAGACGAGGGGCAGAGGCGGGAGGCCGGGCTGCGGGAGGCTGGGCCCTGGCCGGCGAGGGGGCAGGAGCGCAGAGACGAGGGGCAGAGGCGGGAGGCCGGGCTGCGGGAGGCTGGGCCCTGGCCGGCGAGGGGGCAGGAGCGCAGAGACGAGGGGCAGAGGCGGGAGGCCGGGCTGCGGGAGGCTGGGCCCTGGCCGGCGAGGGGCAGGAGCGCAGAGACGAGGGGCAGAGGCGGAGGCCGGGCTGTGGGGAGGCTGGGCCCTGGCCGGCGAGGGGCAGGAGTGCAGAGACGAGGGGCAGAGGCGGGAGGCCGGGCTGTGGGGAGGCTGGGCCCTGGCCGGCGAGGGGGCAGGAGCGCAGAGACGAGGGGCAGAGGCGGGAGGCCGGCTGCGGGAGGCTGGGCCCTGGCCGGCGAGGGGCAGGAGCGCAGAGACGAGGGGCAGAGGCGGGAGGCCGGGCTGTGGGGAGGCTGGGCCCTGGCCGGCGAGGGGGCAGGAGCGCAGAGACGAGGGGCAGAGGCGGGAGGCCGGGCTGCGGGAGGCTGGGCCCTGGCCGGCGAGGGGGCAGGAGCGCAGAGACGAGGGGCAGAGGCGGGAGGCCGGGCTGCGGGAGGCTGGGCCCTGGCCGGCGAGGGGGCAGGAGTGGGATGTAGTGGGCCATACCCTCTGGGCAGCCACTGGTGGCTGCGTGGGCTGGGGTGACCCCTACTGGCCGGTACCTGTAGCACTGCCCAGCAGGGAGGCTGCCTTAGGTCAGGTAGGCAAGAAGACCCAGCCTGTCCGACCGGTTGAGGGAGGGAACACAGGAAGGGCGGTTTTCGGGGAAGGGCAGTTGCTGGCTGGGAAACATGAAGGAAACAGCCTAATCTGGGGGCTGAGGGTCTAGGGGGGCAGTGGACCCCCTACCCCAAGGGGTCTGAGGCATCCAGCCCCTGACTCCTATAGCCACGTCACGTCTGTGCCGGGCTGTCTCCTGGAGGAGCAATAAACCCCCCTGCTCTACTGGCTGGCGGAGTCTGTTCTGGCTGCTACGGGGCTGCAGGGTCAGGGGGAACCTCAACTCGCCGTCACAAGGCGCACAGAGACTAGGGGCCGAGGCGGGAGGCTGGGCTGCGAGGGAAGGGAGGGACAGGAGGGTGTCATGTTACTGAATTTTAGGGAAGCAGCCAGATCACTGCTGCACTCATGGGGGGGGGTGTTGGCCCCAAAAGTGGCACAAAGGGGGCCATGTGAGGTGTCAGATAGAAGCTTACTGTCTGCTGATTCCATATATGCTATTCATGTGATTGTATAATGTCGGTGTGTGAAGTTACAAGCATGTATTTTGTGTGGATACCAAATGTTTCTCTGTATGTGGTTGAACTATGGGCAAAGCAGCTCAGCCTGTGGACATGCTAACGAGCAAAGCTCTGGAACAACAGCCCTCTATAGGCCAAGGACACACCTCAGGAATGGTGACTGATACCTAGGGGCTACCAGCAGGGAACGCAGGGATAGGCCATGGGCCAGGTGACCTGCTGCAGCCAAGAAGAGACCAGGAAGGAGGGATAAATACGCCATGTGGCCGACTCCATCTCGGTGCTCAGCTCAGCCCTTCATCCCAGAGGCAGCAGTGCAGGGATCGAAGAGCCGGGAAGAACTGTGGACCCATCCTGATCCTAGGATGCGCAACAAGGACTTTTAAGCCAGCAGCTATAACATCTCTGCTGCGAGCCTGCATCGAGAACTGAGAGATTCAATTCATGTAATGTACTATCCTTTAACAACCTCACTCTCGTGCTTTTCTTTCTTGTAGTAAGAAACCTTTAGATGGTAGATTCTAAAGGATTGGCTCAGCGTGGTTTGTGGGTAAGATCCAGAGGGTAAATTGGCTGGGATCTGTGGCTGGTTTCTTGGAACAGGACAGGACTTGTTCGGGGAAGGTGAGGTTGGGCTCTAAGACCCCTCACCTGTATATGAGGCCCGGGGCCATCTGGGGCACGGATATCGCTGGGGTGTCGGAGGGGTTTTGCTCGCAAGGCTTCAGGCAGGCAGCTGAACGCTCGGTGGGACTGGTTTGTGGCCTGTTTGGGAAGGTCTCCAGTCTGGGGCTAGAGAGAGCCCCGGATTCGAGCAATTCGCCCTGAGCAGACGCCCTCAGCTGTGCCCAGACTTGGCCCGGTCAGTCACAGGGGTGTAGTCGCAGGATCCACAGATCTTGGTCAATTGAGCTTTGGACCAAGACCCCCACGCTGTCTACATTCGATTTGTGGTGCTGAGAGTTCGGTTGGGTAAAGGGCAGCTGCAATGAGTCAGCACCAGTATGAGAGCCTAAGCAGAGAGGCTCTGAAGGATTTGTGCTCACGGAGGGGCATTGGCTTTCCACAGAAGACTACTAAGCAGCAGCTGACGGTTTTGCTGCTGCGGGCCAAGGAGCGGCCCCCACCGGATGCCACAGATGCAGTTGCAGAGGAAATCAAGAGGCAACAGGCACTGAGGAAAATGGAGCTGGAACACGAGAGGGACCTGGCAGAGATACGTGCACAGGAGAGAGAGGGTTCGGCAGAAGTGGAGAGAGGCACACGCACGGCGAATGGAGGAGAGGGCGGCGGAGGAGAGTTCCCAGTGGCGCCAATTCTGGATACTGGAGGCACAACAAAGGGTACAGCAACCTGCGAGCCCAGCCCCACCAGCCAGCAAGAGTTGGGAGAGGATCTGTCCCATCGACAGCAATAACGATGATATCGAGGAGTTTTTAGCCACCTTCGAGCGCGTCTGCAACGTGAACCAGATCCCAGACAAGCGGCGCATGCCTGTCCTGATGACCAGACTGACCGGCAAGCCCAGGGAGGTGTTCAATGACAGGGGGGAGGAGGAAGCGTTAGACTACTGGCGGTTTAAGGACTATGCACTGAAGCGGTTCAGGGTTACCCCTGAATCCCACCGGGTTAAGTTCAGGCGTTTTAGGATGTCCAGTGATTGTTCTTATGTGGACTGTGCCCATAAGCTGATGGGCTTTGTTAAAAGGTGGGTGATGGGGGCAAAAGCAGAGGGGAGTTATGAGAAGCTGCTGGATTTGCTCCCCCGGAGCAGTTTCTGGACGTTGTGCCTGACCAGGTGAGGGCGGCTGTGTGTGACCGGGAGCCCGAGTCGGTCCTACGGGCTGCGGAGATTGCAGACGCCCACACCCAGAACAGGGCGCGGGACGGGCACAGACCCCTGGGGAGGACTCAGCACCTTTCCCCCCAGTCTAAACGGAGGGAGGGGTTCAGGAGCAGACCCAGCCCTGAGTCCATCAGGGGGACTCAAAGAAGCCCCGAGGGCAGGGGTGCCCTCCCCAGGGATAAGCCGGCCAAGTGCTATCACTGTGCAGATCTGGCCATGTAAGGCCTGACTGTCCAGACCTGAAGAGCAGCCCGAGGCCGGCAGCTCCCGGCCGCTCCGTAAGCGCCGATTCAGTTCCAGTGTGCGCACAGGCAGGGCTCACGGACCCCAGCGAGGCCCCTGACGCCACCCTGGGTCCAGGTGTGAGCGCTGCGGTGGCCAACGCTAACACTGGAACCTATGGTGGGGTGAGGGGGGCAGCGAGCTCACCCGTATGGCAGGACGGAGGCGTGGCAGGGCAGTGAGAAGTCTGTGGGGGAGGCGAAGGTCAATGGAGTCGGATGTAGGGGCTGGCGAGACACCGGCTCTGACATCATGACAGTCAAGGGGCACCTGGTGAGACCGGAGGACATGGTGCCCGGGAAGAGTGTAAGGATAGTGGCTTTGTCCGAATACTCGGTGAACCTGCCGGTGGCTAAAGTCCATCTCGAGTGGGGAGGCTTTAGGGGGCAGGTGTTGGTGGCTGTCCAGGACTTGATCCCGCCTGAGGTCTTGGTGGGGAATAACATAGTGGATATACCTCGCCAAGGTAAGGTAGTAACCAGGCGGTGGAAGGAATACGGGCCTGAGACAGGTGGCCAGGGGCCTGTGAGTGAGGGTTTGATGGGCCTGTCTGATGCCTCAGAGGTGAGGCTGGAATCAGAAACAGGGCAGGAAGAGCCCAGAAGTCCAGGAAATGTTGCTCTGGGGAGTCTGGAGGGGCTGGCCAGAGCGGAGTTGTAGCTAAGGAAAAACATACAGTTCTGGAGGGGGAGGAGTTGGTGGCTGGTGCGGTTTGTGGAATTGAACCTGCACAAGGTGAAAAGGAGTGGGGTGACGCACAGTGTGTGCAAGCGGGCGATTTGGCGGGTGGAAGTAGCAGCGGGTCAGTGAAGGAAGCTGTCTCAGTGGCTAGCTGTGTGCCTGAGAATAGCCAGAGGTACGGGGAAAAAGGAGAGATTCTCTCTAGGCTTCCAGCTGCCTGTGGCAGTGGCCGGCCTGTGGAGACAGGGTGTCCGCCCAGTCCATTGGCTGAAGAAGGTGCCCCTAGCCTGTGATGGCTGAGAGCGTTGTTGGTGCCCCAAAGCTAGGTCTGGATACAGCTGAGGCCCAGAAAGGGGGTAGCCCAAGATTTGTGTCGGCTGGGGAGAAGGAGGCTGTGACTCGGGTAGACCCAGTCAGTGCTTTGCCAGAACCCCAGAGACCAGACAGTGGTGACCCTGATGTTGTGCCTGATGCTGCTGTGTTGCTGGGGGATGAGGGAGCGACTCTGTGGGACCAGGGTGACCCCTTAGCCCAGGCACAAGGAAAGAATGAGGGCATGTTAACTCTGGAGCCTAATGATGGCGTGGAAGTTTACAGCCATCTAGAGAGCTGTGAAGGGAGAGAAGGTGCCTCTGACCCTGTATCTTGTGAGTCTGTCTGTGTGCCTGAGAGGGGATTGTCTGTGAAGCCACCGGAGGGGCCAGAGATGACTCAGGGAGTAAGGGAATTGCAGGAGGAGTTGGTTGGGGCTCAGCAGGGCAATGCTGCTGTGGAGCCAGAGAAGGGTGAACTGTTGCTTAAGGAAGCTCATAGGGAAGAGAGTCCTGGCAGGGCTTGGCGCAAGCAGTTTGCTGTAACAGAGAGAGGTGACGATGCCTGGCTTGGAGAAGGCATTCAGGAGAAAGCTCTGTCTGTAAAGGGCAGCAGCTTGGTGTGCGAGGCACTTGTGTCAGTGCCTGACGGACAGAATTTGTATGTTAACAGTGACTCCACTGACTTGGGTTTGGAGAAACCCAGTGTGGAGGGTTGTAGAGGGGGTCTCAGAGGGACTGAAGGTTGTTCCAGATGAGACAGGAACAGCCAGAGACTTGGAGCAGGCTGATGACCAAGGGACTGTGTGTGACCAGCTTGCTGGGAAGTCAGTATCTTTGGAACAGGATTATTCCCAGGTGGATGAGGAGAGTGGACAGTTGGTGTCTCAGATTCAGGAGAAGGACTGTGTAGCTCAGTGTGCAGAGCAGAACAGTTGTGTGGTCACTCTCTCTAGGATGCAGGAGAGGGCAGTTAAGCTCCCATCTCTGGACATGGTGGACACTCGTAATCAATCAGGGAAGTCGATATCTAGTTCCATATGGAAACAGAGGTTGGAGGTGGACAGAGGAGAGACTTGGGAGTCTACAGCTTACTGCTGTTCATAGAATCATAGAGCTGAAAGAGACCTCAAGAGTTCATCAAGTCCAGCCCCCTGCTCTAGGCAGGACCAATCCCAACTAGATCAACCCAGCCAGGGCTTTGTCAAGCCGAGACTTAAATACCTCTAGGGATGGAGACTCCACTACTTCCCTAGGTAACCCATTCCAGTGCTTCACCACTCTCCTAGTGAAATAGTTTTTCCTAATCTCCAACCTGGACCTCTCCCACCACAACTTAAGACCATTGCTTCTTGTTCTGCCATCTGCCCCCACTGAGAACAGCCTCTCTCCATCCTCTTTGGAACCCCCTTCAGGAAGTTGAAGGCTGCTCTCAAATCCCCCCTCACTCTTCGCTTCTGCAGACTAAACAGACCCAACTCCCTCAGCCTCTCCTCATAGGTCAAGTGCTCCAGCCCCCTAATCATTTTGGTTGCCCTCCGCTGGACCCTCTCCAATGCGTCCACATCCTTTCTGTAGTGGGGGGCCCAGAACTGGACACAATACTCCAGATGTGGCCTCACCAGAGCCGAATAAAGGGGAATAATCACTTCTCTGGATCTGCTGGCAATGCTCCTCCTAATGCAACCTAATATGCCATTAGCCTTCTTGGCTACAAGGGCGCCCTGTTGGCTCATATCCAGCTTCTCATCCACTGTAATCTCCGGGTCCTTTTCTGCAGAACTACTACTTAGCCGGTCAGTCCCCAGCCTGTAACAATGCTTGGGATTCTTCCGTCCCAAGTGCAGGACTCTGCACTTGTCCTTGTTGAACCTCATCAGATTTCTTGTGGCCCAATCCTCCAATTTGTCTAAGTCACTCTGGACTCTATCCCTGCCCTCCAGCGTATCTACCTCTCCCTCTAGCTTAGTGTCATCCGCAAACTTACTGAGGGTGCAATCCATCCCCTCATCCAGGTCATTAATAAAGATATTGAACAAAACTGGTCCCAGAACCGAACCTTGGGGCACTCCGCTAGAAACCGACTGCCATCCTGACATCGAGCCGTTGATCACTACCCGCTGGGTCCGGCCTTCTAGCCAGCTTTCTATCCATCTTACCGTCCATTTATCCAATCCACATTCCCTTAACTTGCTGGCAAGAATATTGTGGGAGACCGTATCAAAAGCCTTGCTAAGGTCAAGGTGTATCACATCCACTGACTTTCCCATGTCCACAGAGCCAGTTACCTCATCATAGAAGCTAATCAGATTGGTCAGGCAGGGCTTGCCCTTTGTGAATCCTGTTACCCCACTGAGTGGGGGAAGGGGGAGAATTCCAGGGCCATTGTGAGCCAGGGGGTCACACCCAGCCAGCCCTTTGTCTTGGTTAGGCCAGAGGTGTCAGCTTTTGAGCCCACAGGACAAGGGGGAGGAGCAGGACTTGCTTTGGCCGAGAAGATTTGCAGTTTAAACCTGAAGAGCCAAAACTGCAATGGTGTGGAGCCAAAGAAGGGGCATGATGGAGAATGTCAATATACACCTGGTATAGGATTGTTCTTGTTACCGATGTTAATTCTTGTAACCAATGTAGTATTGTTGCAGAGAATTGTAAAGGTATACAATGTGCATGAGCTTATGGAAATACCATGTAATCTGTCAGGAGATGTACCAAATGACAGACGGTATGAAAAAGGACATTGTGATGTTGCTATTTCATGGTTAACACTTGTAACTGGTCTTGGAACTTCTTACAGGACAAAAAAGGTTCCAGCCAGAAGGTGCTGTCTGAAAAGGGAAACTGAGGCATGTCACCATTTTGTTTACGTGGCTAAGAGCAAAAATGCCTACACTATTTGGGATGAGAATACCTGCATTCACACAATGTTAATTGTTGTTCAGAGAATTGCCAGAGCTGGCCTGGATAATTGAGCAGCTAACAGGGAGTTTGGAGAGGGAATTCTCCAGGTAAAGGAGTAGTAAATATGGGACCCTTGTGGTAAGTGGCTGTCTGTAGTGTGTGTTTGTGTGTGTGTGGGGGGAGGCATTACTTGCTGGGTGCTGAGCTTGTGTTTGTCTGTTTGTTTGGTTTGTTTGTTTGAAGGACCTTCTAAAAGGTTTGAAATCTAGAAGCCTCTGTTAATTGGCTGAGGGTGCTAGTGACTTCTGACCTTCTTTAAACAGAACTTTTATAATAGTCTATATTCCAGACATTTAATAAGAATCCCAGTTTATACTTAAACTTATTCATTAGAAAAATGGAGACAGAAGCCCAGCAGCAGAGTGGGGGCTATCCTGTTTATTGCGTCGAGTGTAACATGTATGATTACCTGCCCTGTGGGCGGGTGGCGTATGTGTGCACCCGTTGCAAGGAGCTCCTGACCCTCAGAGACCGGGTTCGGGCTTTGGAGGCCAGGGTGGCTGAACTGGAGGAGCTAAGGGAGGTAGAGAGAGATGTTGATGAGACTTTCCGGGACACTGTAGTACTGTCCCACCTCCAGTCTGAGAGCCCCAGTGCTCTTAAAGAGGATGAAAGTCTCAAGGGAACAGAGCATTCAATGGGAGCAGAGGGAAACCATCCCGTAGTTGGGACCCTCCTCGCACAGGATGTTGCGGTATCCTCTCGCACTGAGGATACCTCTGAGGGGGAGGGAATGCCAGTTAGGAAGAGGCAGGTGTTAGTAGGGGTGATTCGATCGTTAGAAACATAGATAGTTGGGTTTGTGATGACCGGGAGAACCGTATGGTCACTTGCCTGCCTGGTGCGAAGGTTGCAGATCTCTCGAGGCATCTAGATAGACTTATGTGTAGTGCTGGGGAGGAGCCGGTGGTGGTGGTACATGTAGGTACCAATGACGTAGGGAAGGGTAGGAGAGATGTCCTGGAGGCCAAATTTAGGTTGCTAGGAAAGAGACTGAAATCCAGGACCTCTATGGTGGCATTCTTGGAAATGCTTCCAGTTCCACGCGCAGGGCCAGGTAGGCAGGCAGAGCTTCAGAGTTTCAATGCGTGGATGAGACGATGGTGTAGGGAAGAGGGGTTTTAGATTTATTAGGAACTGGGGACACTTTTGGGAGAGGGGGAGCCTATACAGGAAGGATGGGCTCCACCTAAACCAGGGTGGACCCAGACTGCTGGCACTAAACATTAAAAAGGCCGTAGAGCAGTTTTTAAACTAAGAGATGGGGGAAAGCCGATTGGTGCGGAGATGCACGTAAATCGGAGGGAGACTTCTCTTAGAGGAGAATCCGTTGATAGAGATTCTCTAAGCTGTAGTCAGAAAGAGAGGAGGGGAGAGGGCAAACCATGGGCCAGAGCAGACAAACAACCGCATACAAAGGAATCCAATGCACCAGGGAAGGGCAGACAAATAAGCAGTGGCAAATTTTTAAAGTGCTTCTACACAAATGCTAGGAGTCTGACTAATAAGATGGGTGAACTAGAGTACCTCGTATTAAAGGAGGAGATTGACATAATAGGCATCACTGAAACCTGGTGGAATAAGGAAAATCTGTGGGACCCAATCATACCGGGCTATAAAATATATTGGAAGGATAGAGCAGGCCATGTGGGTGGCGGAGTGGCACTGTATGTGAAAGATAATGTAGAAACAAATGAAATAAAAATATGAAATGAATCAACATGTTCAATAGAATCTCTATGGATAGTAATTCCGTGCTCCAATAATAAGAAATTAGCAGTAGGGATATATTACCGACCACCTGACCAGGACAGCGATACTGACATTGAAATGCCGAGGGAAATTAGAGAGGCTGCCAAAATAAAGAACTCTATAATAATGGGGGATTTTAATTATCCCCATATTGACTGGGTACATGTCACCTCAGGAAAAGAAGCAGAGATAAAATTTCTCAATGGCCTAAATGACTGCTTCTTGGAGCAGCTGGTGCAGGAACCCACAAGGGGAGAGGCAATTCTCGATTTAGTCCTGAGTGGAGCGCAGGATCAGGTCCAGGAAATAACCGTTACAGGACCGCTTGGGAATAGTGACCATAATATAATAACATTTAACATTCCTGTGGTGGGTAGAACACCTCAGCAGTCCAGCACCCTGGCATTTAATTTCAAAAAGGGGAATTACACAAAAATGAGGAGGTTAGTTAAACAGAAATTAAAAGGCACAGTGACTAGAGCCAAATCCCTGCAAGCTGCATGGAAACTTTTTAAAGACACCATAATAGAGGCCCAGCTTAAATGTATACCCCAAATTAAAAAACATAGTAAGAAACCTAAAAAAAGAGTCACCGTGGCTTAACCACCATGTAAAAGAAGCAGTGAGGGACAAAAAGGCATCTTTCAAGAAGTGGAAGTCCAATCCCAGTGAGATAAATAGAAAGGAACATAAACACTGTCAAATCAAGTGTAAAAATGTAATAAGAAAAGCAAAAAAAGATTTTGAGGAACAGCTAGCCAAAAACTCAAAAAGAAATAACAAAATGTTTTTTAAGTACATTAGAAGCAGGAAGCCTGCTAAAAAACTTGTGGGTCCCCTAGACGATCGAGATATAAGGAGCAATCAAGGACGATAACGCCATTGCAGAGAAACTAAATGATTTCTTTGCTTCAGTCTTCACGGCTGAGGACATTGGGGAGATTCCCAAATCTGCACCGTCCTTTGTGGGTGATGAATCTGAGGAACTGTCCCGGATTGAAGTGTCATTAGAGGAGGTTTTGGAACAAATAGAAAAACTTAATGTTAAAAAATCTCCGGGACCGCATGGCATTCATCCAAGGGTTCTAAAAGAACTGAAATGGGAAACTGCTGAACTATTATCTGTATTTGTAACCTATCCCTTAAATTGGCTTCCGTACCTAATGACTGGAAGGTAGCCAACGTGACAACAATATTTAAAAAGGGCTCTAGAGGTGATCCGGGCAATTACAGACCGGTAAGTCTAACTTCAGTACCAGGCAAATTAGTCGAAACAATAGTAAAGAATAAAATTGTGAGGCACGTAGAAAAACATAATTTGTTGGGCAAAAGTCAACATGGTTTCTGTAAAAGGAAATCCTGTCTTACTAATCTATTAGGCTGCATCTAGACTGGCAAGTTTTTGCACAAAAGCAGCTGCTTTTGCGCAAAAACTTGCCAGCTGTCTACACTGGCCACTTGAATTTGCGCAAGAACACTGACGATCTAATGTATGATCGTCAATGTTCTTGCGCAAATACAATGACTCTCCTGCTCGGGAAAAAGCACTCTTGCACAAATGCTTTTGCGCAAGAGGGCAAGTGTAGACAACTGAGAACCGTTTTGCACAAAAAAGCCCCGATGGCGAAAATGGCGATCGGGGCTTTTTTGCGCAAAACCGTGTCTAGATTGGCCACGGATGCTTTTGCACAAAAGCACTTTTGCACAAAAGCATCCGTGCCAATCTAGACGCTCTTTTCCGCAAATGCTTTTAACGGAAAATCTTTTCCGTTAAAAGCATTTGCGGAAAATCATGCCAGTCTAGACGCAGCCTTAGAGTTCTTTGAAGGGGTTAACAAACATGCAGACAAGGGGGATCCAGTAGATATAATATACTTAGATTTTCAGAAAGCCTTTGACAAGGTCCCTCACCAAAGGCTCTTGTGTAAATTACATGGCCATGGGATAAGAGGGAAGATCCTTTCTTGGATTGAGAACTGGTTAAAAGACAGGAAACAAAGGGTAGGAATAAATGGTAAATTTTCAGAGTGGAGAGGGGTAACTAGTGGTATCCCCCAAGGGTCAGTCCTAGGACCAACCCTGTTCAATTTATTCACAAATGATCTGGAGAAAGGGGTAAGCAGTGAGGTGGTAAAGTTTGCAGATGATACCAAACCGTTTAGGATAGTCAAGACAGAAGCAGACTGTGACGGACTCCAAGAAGATCTCACCACACTGAGTGATTGGGCAACAAAATGGCAAATGAAATTTAATGTGGATAAGTGTAAAGTAATGCACATCGGGAAAAATAACCCCAACTATACGTACAGTATGATGGGGGCTAATTTGGCTACGACAAATCAGGAAAGAGATCTTGGAGTTATCGTAGACAGTTGTCTGAAAACTTCCACGCAGTGTGCAGCGGCAGTCAAAAAGGCAAATAGGATGCTAGGAATTATTAAGAAAGGGATAGAAAATAAGACCCAGAATATCTTACTGCCCCTGTATAAAACTGTGGTATGCCCACATCTTGAATACTGTGTACAGATGTGGTCTCCTCACCTCAAAAAATATATTTTGGCCTTGGAAAGGGTTCAGAAAAGGGCAACTAAAATGATTAGGGGTTTGGAACGGGTCCCATATGAGGAGAGGTTAAAGCGACTGGGACTTTTCAGTTTAGAAAAGAGGAGACTGAGGGGGGATATGATAGAGGTCTATAAAATCATGAGTGGTGTGGATAGGGCGAATAAAGAGAAGTTATTTATTAGTTCCCATAATAGAAGAACTAGAGGACACCAAATGAAGTTAATGGGTAGCAGGTTTAAAACTAATAAAAGAAAGTTCTTCTTCACACAGCGCGTAGTCAACCTGTGGAACTCCTTGCCAGAGGAGGCTGTGAAGGCTAGGACTATAACAGAGTTTAAAGAGAAGCTAGATAATTTCATGGAGGTTAGGTCCATAAAAGGCTATTAGCCAGGGGATAAAATGGTGTCCCTTGGCCTCTGTTTGTCAGAGGCTGGAGAGGGATGGCAGGAGACAAATCGCTTGATCATTGTCTTCGGTCCACCCTCTCTGGGGCACTTGGTGCTGGCCACTGTCGGCAGGCAGGATACTGGGCTAGATGGACCTTTGGTCTGACCCAGTATGGCTATTCTTATGTTCTTATGTAAGTAGCTGTGTTTCTTACCAAGTTCTACCTTGGGTTGGTGAGACAGTGCAAGGACGTGGTTGGCACTAGGACAGACCTTGCAGTAATGAAGCCTATTTTAGGCACACTGGGTTCTCATACTCTCATCCAGCTCTGTACTGTTGTTTCTGCAACTGGGTTAGAACATGTGATGACACAGAGCCAAAGCATGGGGAGGCCTGTGATGCCCTCAGTGATGTTACTGGCATCACTTCCTGCATCAATTTTGCGTTGGGGGGTGTCACGTTACTGGATTTTGAGGGGAACAGCCAGATCACTGCTGCACCCATGGGGGGGTGGGGTGTTGGCCCCAAAAGTGGCACAAAGGGGGGCCATGTGAGGTGTCAGATAGAAGCTTACTTTCTTCTGATTCCATATATGCTATTCATGTGATTGTATAATGTCATATGTGAAGTTACAAGCATGTATTTTGTGTGGATACCAAATGTTTCTCTATATGTGGTTGAACTATGGGCAAAGCAGCTCAGCCTGTGGACATGCTAACGAGCAAAGCTCTGGAACAACAGCCCTCTATAGGCCAAGGACACACCTCAGGAATGGTGACTGATACCTAGGGGCTACCAGCAGGGAATGCAGGGATAGGCCATGGGCCAGGTGACCTGCTGTAGCCAAGAAGAGACCAGGAAGGAGGGATAAATAGGTCATGTAGCCGACTCCATCTTGGTGCTCAGCTCAGCTCTTCATCCCAGAGGCAGCAGTGCAGGGATCGAAGAGCCGGGAAGAACTGTGGACCCATCCTGATCCTAGGATGCGCAACAAGGACTTTTAAGCCAGCAGCTATAACATCTCTGCTGCAAGCCTGCATCGAGAACTGGGAGATTCGATTCATGTAATGTACTATCCTTTAACAACCTCACTCTCATGCTTTTCTTTCTTGTAGTAAGAAACCTTTAGATGGTAGATTCTAAAGGATTGGCTCAGCATGATTTGTGGGTAAGGTCCAGAGTGTAAATTGACTGGGGTCTGTGGCTGGTTTCTTGGGACCGGACAGAACTTGTTTGGGGTAGGTGAGGTTGGGTTCTAAGACCCCTCACCTGTGTATGAGGCCCGGGGCCATCTGGGGCACGGATATTGCTGGGGTGTCGGAGGGGTTTTGCTCGTGAGGCTTCAGGCAGGCAGCTGAACGCTCGGTGGGACTGGTTGTGGCCTAGTTCGGAAGGGCCTCCAGTCTGGGGGCTAGAGAGAGCCCCGGATTCGAGCAATTCGCCCTGAGCAGACGCCCTCAGCTGTGCCCAGACCCGGCCCGGTCAGTCACAGAGGGTCTCCCACAAAAGCAGGGGCGTGAGCGGCTTGTGACTAACGCACAGCCTGGTCACCTCATCTCCAGGCCCAGCCTGTTCTGACCTGCTGGTGCCCTCCGCAAAGGCACGTCACCCCCTGGGCAAGGGGCCTAGGGGCTGAGCTCTGTGACAGAAATACCAACCTCAGTATGTGGGGCAAGGAGCCGAACATGCAACAACCACAAAACAGTCAGAGCTTCTGAGAGCGGCTACGGGCCCCTGGCCTGCCGCACTGGGACGGCGCGCTCCCCGGCCCTGCCCCCCCTCGGCCGGCAGGTAGACCAGAAGGTTTATTGGGTACCAGGCACCCAGGGCAGCGTGGGATCTGTTAGCACAGGCACCCAGGGCAGGCAGCCTCATTCCTCTGGGGGGAGGAGCTCCCAGGTCCTTCACCCCCTTCCCTGCTCTCAGCCTCCTCACTCCTCCTGCCCAGCCGGCACTGACCCAACTCCCAGGTCTAGTTCCCAGCCTGGTGACAGCCCTGCCTGTCTCCTGTGTCTCCTCTGCTCAGTCTGGCCCTCAGGTGGGGCCCAACACACGTCTGGAGCGAGTCCCCGGGAATCGCACCGAACACAGCACAGCAGAGCGAACACAGGATTACAAAGGTAGACAGTGCCCCCACTACGTCACACCCCCCCCCAGGCCCTCCCCTCACACCAGAGCCTCCCATGTGCACCTCAAACCCCATGTCCCCAGCGGCTCTCCCTTGTGATCTGCCTTTCCCCAGCTGCTCATTCTCATTCAGCTCCTCCCCTCACTGCACGTCCCCAGCGGCTCAGGATCCCTAACAGGGTGGGGTTCCCTGCACAGTCCTTCTCCATCCTCTTCCTAGCCCCCTCTGTCCTGCAGACTCTTCCTAACCCGCTTGTACCTCGCTCCTCCCCCCCGAGGCGATCGGCGTGTTCCCTGCTCACGGGAATCAGAAGAGTCTAGGTACAGCTCCTGGTTGCCTCGCCAAATCATTACCCCTCCCTGGAACTCACCCTAACCCTCCCCAGCTCCTTGTGGTAGTTTGCCCTGATGGCTCGCCAGACACAGCCCTTTCTCCAGGTGCTCTCACCGGAGTGATGGTCCAGTGTCTCTCGCCCTGGTGACCCCCTCCCCTCCATGGTGCAAATCTAGCCCTGGTGCTCACCCCAGAGATCAGCGTGGGTCTCATGCAAGGGATAACTCTAGCTTGCCATGGGCTGCCCCAGTTAGCCTCTTGCTGTTGGTGCCCCTAGTCCCTTCATCCCTCGTATTACGCACATTGCTGTCAGGGGCCCTGTAATGCTGAGACACAATACGCAGACAGATCACGTTGCAACCACTCATCTCTATTTACCACAAACCCTGCCCTGCACGAGGCCTGTGGCAAGGCTCTGATGGGCTGGGAGGATGCTGCGCTTTGGAGGCACGTCCCTGTGAGGAAGTGGGGAGTTTTGGGGATCCAAAGGGGGGCTGCATGCAGGGGGGCGCTCAGTGATCTGCCTTATATTACTGGTTCACTGTGACAAGGGGGAGGGAGGTTTGGGGGCTTGGGGGTGCTGCATGCAGGGGGCACTCAGTGCCCGGAAGTTACTGGTTTAATGTGACTCTGGGGAGGGGGGTTTGTTGTTTCGGAGAACAGCCCAGAGTTGGAGCCGTGGTGTCTGTTGCCCTGGTGCCCCCGACCCTGCTCAGAGGACACGGCCAGTTCTGGCCAGACGACAGACAAGAGGTGGCAGGCGGGGGACCTCGGCAACTGGCCCAGCTGGTCCCAGAGAGGGGGGAACATTGGACGGGGAGGGGAGGGGAGAAGAGGGGCCCAGGAGACTCTCTTACTGGGGAGAAGACAATGGCGGGGGAGGGGCTGTTGCTGGGGGTATTGGAGGCTCTGCTGGGAGTCTGGGGCTGTTTTGGGGGGCTGAGAGCAGAGCAGGCAGGACTCAGCCGGCTGCCGGGGAGACTGACGTGGGGGCTGGGGGCTCAGGCCGAGTGGCCTGAGGGATCCTTTGCTGTGTTCAAAGCTCAATAAACCCTCCTGCTTTGTGCTGGCTGGGAGTCGCTCTGGGCTGGAGAACAGAGGGGCACTATTCCCTCTGGGAGTGGAGTCCTGGGGGTCCAGGGGAGCCCGCTTGAGGGGCTCGTGGTGGAGGCAGGCGGCTGCAGGCCCTGAGAGGCGCTGTCCCAGAGGCGGAGGGGCGTCCCCCCAGGTGAGAGTGGGCCCCCAAGAGAGGGTCGCTGCACTGGAGTGGGCCCTGGGAAAGGGCTGTCTCACTGCCGCCGGGCTGGAGGGGCCCCCCGAGAAGGGGCTGCCGCACTGGGGGGGATGGTCCTGCCCGGGGACAGCTGGGCCAAGCGTGGGCACCACCTGTGAGCCGTGCCTGTGCCATGTTTGTATGTGGAGTGCAGCATGTTGGCTCTGTACTGGATGTGCAGTGTGCGAGCCTGGGGTCACACCCACACAGCATGCAGCTAGCCGGCCGTGGGGCAGCTCTTCAGGTGAACTGGCCCCTCAGGAAACACACAGCTGACAATGGCCCATGGGAGAGACCCGGCTACGCTGGCTGGATGTTCCTGGGAAGGGTCGGACCAGCCCATAGGCCATGGCCCCACCTGTACCGAGCTGAGTCCTGCAGGGACAGGCATGGGCGCCGGACGGCCCATGGGACTCCAGACTCCAGCCTGTGGCTGCCTTTCCCCAGGGAGAGCCATGGGATTCCCACCACGGGGCAGAAGGTGCAAAAGGCCCTGGGGACTCCTCCCTCTTATCTCTGTCCTACTTCAGCTTTGCTGCTGCCCTAGCCTCTGTCCGTGGCCTTGCCAGCGGGCGTGTTCTGCCATCCTGCTGGGGATTCGGAGCAGCCAGAACCCTGCCTTGAGCCAACAGGTTGGGCCCTTGCTGCTCCCAGCCCGGAGCAAGGACTTTGCAATTGTTGTATGAACATCAGAGTGGCTGGGTGGGGTCAGAGCAAAGGTCCATCCAGCCCCGTGTCCTGTCTGCCCGCAGTGGCCAATGCCAGGTGCCCTAGAGGGAGTGACCAGATGTGATGGTGCGTCGGGGGGGTTCCCAACCCTGCACCCCCGTCCGCAGCCAGATGTGACTGTCAGGCGGCCAGTCGAATAGAAGGTTTTATTGGTTCTCAGGGACACAGCGCAGCGTAGGAGCGATGTGAGCTCAGACACTGAGAGCAGACGCCATATTCCTCTGGGGGGAAGGGCTCACGGGCCCTGAACCCCCCTTCCGTGCTGTGACATAGTGGGGGGGGGGGGACTGTCCACTTTGGTGGCCCTGGACTCTGGTTAGGCAGTCACTGGTTGCCGTGTTGTGCTGTATGTGACCCCTACTGGCTTGTGCTGGTCTGCAGAGACTGTGTGTGTGGGGGTGTGTGTGTGTGTGTGTGTGTGTGTGTGTGCGCCTGCGCACAGGGCCCAGCGGGGGGTGGGTTGTGAGGGGGGCCGTAGGCATGGCCCAGCTGCCTGACCCCTGGGCTAGGTGAAGGAATCTGACCAACGCGAGGGGCGGGGCCGCCTGGGGACTGAGGGACCAGTTGCTGGGAGCTGGGGCAGTCTCGGCTGGGGGAAGATGAGAGGAGACTGAGAGCAGGAAGGGAGTTTCAGGGGCCTGGGTGCCCCACCCCTGAGAGGAATAAGGCTGCCTGCTCTCGGTGCCTGGGCTGACATCGCTCCTACGCTGCGCTGTGTCCCTGCAAACCAATAACCCTTCTACTCTACTGGCCGCCTGAGAGTCACGTCTGGCTGCGGATGGGGGTGCAGGGGCGGGGCTCCCCAACGCGCCATCACTGGTGTCAGCGGTGGGACACACTGCACCCGTGGCTGGAGCATCCGGCAGTAAGTGAGTGGGCGGAGTAGAAGGAAGGGGGCTTGCAAGAGCCGGGTGCTGGAGGCAGAGAGAAGCGATTCCAGGCAGTGGGGAGGGCACGTGGCTTAGCCCGAGCGTGGCTGCGGAGAAGCAGTGTCCCCCCCCAGGACGGGCAGTGGCGCTCGAGGAGCCTGGCACACTGAGGGGTTCTTCCTGGGAGTCGTGGGCGCTGAAGCATCAGCCAGTGAGTCTGCTCCCTGGGGACCGGTGAGGAGATGGCTCATGCCCGACGCCTCAAGGCAAATGCTGTGGGGCTGTGCAAGGAGAGGGGCCTGCCCCTGGGGGTGCCCGGCTCCACCCGGACAGCCAGGCTGGTGAGACCAGGCTTGTTGGAGAAGAGCCGCTGGTGGGAGCGCAGCACCTCTCGGACCTCGGCCTGCTGGGCCGGGTGAGCTGGTCCGAGGGGATTGACTGCAGCGGAGAGTCTGCTCCAGTCCCAGGGAACAGACCGACCAGGGGATCCTCCCCCTGCACCTCCCAGGGCCTGCACACGGCCAGCACCAAGTTCTCTCGGCCCCCGTACGGCTTCATCATATTGACATGATACACCCGCTGGCTGCGCGTCCGGCCAGTCAGCTCCACCACATAGTTCACCTCGTTCAGCTGCTTAACGACCCTGCCGGGGCCGTCCCAGGCGGCTCACAGCTTGTTCTTCCGCACGGGGACAAGGCCCCTCCCCTGGCCCCAGTGGCACAAGCGTGGGCCCGTGGGCTGTGGGCCGCACCAGCCCTTCCACCTCCCTCGGGCGCTGCCCAGGGTCTCTCTGGCCAGGCCATGAGCCCAGCGAACCATTCCCGGAAAGCCAGTGCGTCCTCCACCCCTGACTCGCCATTCGGGGGGAGGGGGGGGTGTCTTCCCCTCCCCTGACTCAGCAAACCCGGGGGGGCCCTCCCCTTTCTGCCCCATGGCTCCGTCAGGGAGAACCCAGTGGACCCTGGGGGCACCTCCCTGTGTGCCGACAGCAGGGGGGGGCAGGTTCTCGTCCCAGTCCTGCGGGTGCCGGTGCATAAAGGCCTCCAGCATCTGCTTCAGGGTCCCCTGGAATCTCCCCACCAGCCCACTGGACCAGGAGCCATATGCTGGGGCCCAGGTGAGCCAGGCCCCGTGCGTCTCCCACAAGCACTGGAGCGGGGCCGGCATGAAGTGGGATCCTTGGTCCGTGAGGACCTCCTGGGGGAACCCACCCTGCTGACAATGGCCAGCAGTGTGTCTGCCTCCACAGAGGGCAGAGCCATGGCCTCGGGGCAGCGGCAGGGCCGGCTCGAGCCATTCCTGAGCCCTGGGCAGCAGGCGCATGATGCATGCGCGGCCCCGCCCCCCCCCCCCCCCCCGTCGTGCTGCGCGCCTCACAGCTGCAATTGGGCACACTGTGCCGCGCGGGCCCCCCCCCCAGCCCCGGGCACGCAGCGCCTCATGGCAGTTCTAAGGGGCACCACACGGCGCCCCTTACAGCTGCCATCAGGTGCCCCCCATAGGTTGGCGCCCCTGGCAGCTGCCCAGCTAGCCTCCACCCCCCTTAATCTGGCCCTGGGTAGCAGGTAGCAAAATCCACCATCACCAGGATGTATTTCTTCCCCGTCTGGCCAATAGGCCCTACTAGATCCATCGCCACCCTCTGGAAAGGCTCCCCTATGATGAGCAGCTTTCCTCCCATCTTGGGCTTTCCCCACCCTCCGGCAGGAGTCGCAGGCCCGGCAGTACCGCTGCACGGCCGCAAATATCCCCGGCCAGTAGAAGTGTTGAAGCAGCCTCAGCTGGGTGCGCTGGACCCCCTGGTGCCCCGTGAATGGGACGTCAAGGGCCAGGTACATCAGCTTGCAGCGATACCTTTGGGGGCACCACCAGCTGCCACTGGACCCCCCCCCACATCCCCACTTTCCCTGGGGGGAGCCATTCCCGGCACAGGAATCCCCACTCCCCCAGGAACCTCTCCTGGCAGCCTCCCCCCAGGGGCTGAGCTGCGCCGAGGCCAGTCCGGTCCCTCAGCCTCCGCAAGGAGGGGTCTGCCTGCACCGCAGCCTGGAATTCCACAGCTGTGAAAGGGACAGAGACCTGTTCTCCCCACTGCCTGTGACTGGGGTCCCAGCTCTGTTGAGCCCGGCCCCTTGGGGCCTGTTGTCTGCTGGGATGGGGCCTTGCGCCCCGTGCAGGGTGCCCTCCCCATGGTCAGGACCATGAGCCCCTCACCAGCTCTGGCTATGGGTAGCAAGCATAGCACTGTGGGGTCCTTCCGGCCAATCTTCTAGGTCACCCCCCCCATTAGCACCCCAGCAAGCAGGTGCTGATGCACCCCCACTTCAGATGCACCCGGGCTACGGGCACCTTCAACGGGGTCCTGTCTATGCCCCCAGGGTCAGCTAGGCACCGGGCACCACGTGGCCTGGGGCCACGACCTCGGGCCGGGCCAGCGTCACCTCCGCCCCCGTGTCCCAGTAGCCCGTCACCTCCCTGCCATCCACCGCCAGGGGCACGAGGCACTCGCTCCGCAGGGGCCACCCTGCCCCCACCCGGTACACGGAGACACCAACCCCTGGCATGTCAGGTCTCCCGGAGGAGCTGGCCTGAGCCGCCTCCCCTTGTGCTGAAGGCAACCTGCCGGCCTCTGCCCCAGGGCAGCCTGCTCCTCCTCCAGCCCCACCCAGTCAACCCTGGACTCACTGGCCAATACTGCAGCTCCCCACGACTCCCAGGAAGAACCCCTCAGTGTGCCAAGGTCCCTGAGCACCACTGCCCGTTCTGGGGGACACTCCCTCTCCACGGCCACACTCGGGTTAAGACGCCTGCCCCTCTGCTTCCTGGAACCGCTTCTCTCTAGCACGCCTGGCTCTTGCAAGCCCCCTTCTTTCTACTGCACCCCAGTCACTTACTGCCAGATGCTCCGTTCACGGGGTGCAGTGTATCCCACCGCTGACACCACTGTGACGGCGCATCGGGGAGCCCCCGACCCTGCACCCCCGTCCGCAGCCAGATGTGACTCTCCGCCGGCCACTAGAGTAGAAGGTTTTATTGGTTCTCAGGGACACAGTGTAGCAAAGGCTCAATGTTAGCACAGGCACGGAGAGCAGACGCCTTATTCCCCTTGGGGGCAGGGGCACCCGGGCCCTTCACCCTCTTACCCTGCTCCAAGCCGCTGCACTCCTCCTAGCCCAGCTGAGACCGACCCTACCCCCAAGCCTAGTTCCCAGCCTTGTGAAGGCTCCCAGATATATCCTTTGTCTCTCTTCCTGGGAAAGAGTTGTTACCTTCTCAGTCTGCCCCCCCCCCCCCCAGGTATCTGGGCCCAAATCACATCTGGAGTGAGTCATTGGGAATCACACAGAACACAATACAGCCAGGCAGAAACACAGGACTACAAAAGTAGACAGCACCCCTCCTGAGTCACACAGTGCTACCCCTCCCAGTCCTGCCCTCCGCAGTGCTACCCCCCTACAGTCCTGTCCCTGCACTACTACCCCTGTGATGTGTGTGTGTGGGGGGGTGTTGTTACATTCACTCTTTGCTGTATTGTGCTCCGTGTGTGTGTGTGTGGGGGGGGGGTGTTTGTGTATCTCAGTTCCCCCAGCCACTGCAGCACTCTCCGCACGGGGAGGGAGAGGCTGAGCAGGACTCCCCAGATGTGTGTTGGGCCCAGACACCTGCGGGTCAGACACAGGAGAGAACTCCTGCCCGGGATGGGAGACAAAGGGCAGGGGGGCTGCCCCAGGCTGGGGGGGTAGGGCCTGGGGGACGAGTCAGTCTGGGCTGGGCTAGGATGGGAGAAAGGCTTAGAGCAGGAAAAGGAGGGAGAAGGATCTGGGACCCCTTCTCCCCAAGATTAATACGGCTGCCTGCTCTGGGTCCCTGTGTTACCATTGACCCTAAGCTACACTGGCGCCCTGAGAACCAATAAACCTTCTCTCCTACCTGCCGCCTGAGAGTCACGGCTGGCTGCAGACGAGGGTGCAGGGTTGGGGATCCACCGACACATCGTGACACCCCTACAAAATCCTGCCCCTCCCCTGCCAACCCCCCACACAGTCCTGCCCCTCCCCTGCCAATCCCCTCCTAGTCCTGCCCTCCCTGCCTCACCAACCCGCCCTGTCCAGCTGGGTCTCCTCTCTCCTCCGTGCCTCACCAACCCGCCCTGTGCAGCTGGGTCTCCTCTCTGCTCCCTGCCTCACCAACCCGCCCTGTCCAGCTGGGTCTCCTCTCTGCTCCCTGCCTCACCAACCCACCCTGTGCAGCTGGGTCTCCTCTCTCCTCCCTGCCTCACCAACCCACCCTGTCCAGCTGGGTCTCCTCTCTCCTCCCTGCCTCACCAACCCACCCTGTGCAGCTAGGTCTCCTCTCTGCTCCCTGCCTCACCAACCCGCCCTGTCCAGCTGGGTCTCCTCTCTGCTCCCGCCTTGCCCAACCCGCCCTGTCCAGCTGGGTCTCCTCTCTGCTCCCTGCCTCACCAACCCGCCCTGTCCAGCTGGGTCTCCTCTCTGCTCCCTGCCTCACCAACCCGCCCTGTGCAGCTGGGTCTCCTCTCTGCTCCCTGCCTCACCAACCCGCCCTGTCCAGCTGGGTCTCCTCTCTCCTCCCTGCCTCACCAACCCGCCCTGTGCAGCTAGGTCTCCTCTCTGCTCCCTGCCTCACCAACCCGCCCTGTCCAGCTAGGTCTCCTCTCTGCTCCCTGCCTCACCAACCCGCCCTGTGCAGCTGGGTCTCCTCTCCACTCCCTGCCTCACGCATCCTGCCCTGTCCAGCTGGGTCTCTTCTCTGCTCCCTGCCTTGCCCAACCTGCCCTGTCCAGCTGGGTCTCCTCTCTCCTCCGTGCCTCACCAACCCACCCTGTGCACCTGGGTCTCCTCTCTGCTCCCGCCTTGCTCAACCCGACCTGTCCAGCTGGGTCTCCTCTCTGCTCCCTGCCTTGCCAACCCGCCCTGTCCAGCTGGGTCTCCTCTCTGCCTTGCCCAACCTGCCCTGTCCAGCTGGGTCTCCTTTCTCCTCCGTGCCTCACCAACCCACCCTGTGCACCTGGGTCTCCTCTCTGCTCCCGCCTTGCCCAACCCGACCTGTCCAGCTGGGTCTCCTCTCTGCTCCCTGCCTCACCAACCCGCCCTGTGCAGCTGGGTCTCCTCTCTCCTCCCTGCCTCACCAACCTGCCCTGTCCAGCTGGGTCTCCTCTCTCCTCCCTGCCTCACCAACCCACCCTGTCCAGCTGGGTCTCCTCTCTGCTCCCGCCTTGCCCAACCCGCCCTGTCCAGCTGGGTCTCCTCTCTGCTCCCTGCCTCACCAACCCGCCCTGTCCAGCTGGGTCTCCTCTCTGCTCCCTGCCTCACCAACCCACCCTGTGCACCTGGGTCTCCTCTCTGCTCCCGCCTTGCCCAACCCGACCTGTCCAGCTGGGTCTCCTCTCTGCTCCCTGCCTCACCAACCCGCCCTGTCCAGCTGGGTCTCCTCTCTGCTCCCTGCCTCACCAACCCACCCTGTGCAGCTGGGTCTCCTCTCTCCTCCCTGCCTCACCAACCCGCCCTGTCCAGCTGGGTCTCCTCTCTCCTCCCTGCCTCACCAACCCACCCTGTCCAGCTGGGTCTCCTCTCTGCTCCCGCCTTGCCCAACCCGCCCTGTCCAGCTGGGTCTCCTCTCTGCTCCCTGCCTCACCAACCTGCCCTGTCCAGCTGGGTCTCCTCTCTGCTCCCTGCCTCACCAACCCGCCCTGTGCAGCTGGGTCTCCTCTCTGCTCCCTGCCTCACCAACCCGCCCTGTCCAGCTGGGTCTCCTCTCTCCTCCCTGCCTTGCCAACCCGCCCTGTCCAGCTGGGTCTCCTCTCTCCTCCCTGCCTCACCAACCCACCCTGTCCAGCTGGGTCTCCTCTCTGCTCCCGCCTTGCCCAACCCGCCCTGTCCAGCTGGGTCTCCTCTCTGCTCCCTGCCTCACCAACCTGCCCTGTCCAGCTGGGTCTCCTCTCTGCTCCCTGCCTCACCAACCCGCCCTGTGCAGCTGGGTCTCCTCTCTGCTCCCTGCCTCACCAACCCGCCCTGTCCAGCTGGGTCTCCTCTCTCCTCCCTGCCTTGCCAACCCGCCCTGTCCAGCTGGGTCTCCTCTCTCCTCCGTGCCTCACCAACCCACCCTGTGCAGCTGGGTCTCCTCTCTGCTCCCGCCTTGCCCAACCCGACCTGTCCAGCTGGGTCTCCTCTCTGCTCCCTGCCTTGCCCAACCTGCCCTGTCCAGCTGGGTCTCCTCTCTGCCTTGCCCAACCTGCCCTGTCCAGCTGGGTCTCCTCTCTGCTCCCTGTAGGGGAGCCTGGACAACCCCATCGTGACCAGAATAATAATGTCTGTGGTGGGTGGCCCTGCATGGACTGGACTAGCGATGGCTGCCTTGACCAAAGTGAGGCTTTTAATAAGGCAAACCAGGCCTGATTTGAGCCTAGTGCATGAAAGCCCATGGGCCAGGACAATGGTTGACCTTTGAGAGTCAGGAGTGCGTGAAACAATAGCGCGCTGAGAGTATTGGTATAGAGATACCGCGGCAAGAGCATTGGGAGTGACCCGGTACTGCGACCTAACAATGCTAATGAGCAAAATCACTGATGCGGCCAATGACGTAGAGTGTAGTTGGATTAGCAGGATGTGTACAAAAGGGGGCATATACAATACAGAATTAATTGGTAGATTGCACTAGACTGACCACAGCAAGTTTTGCTTTGCTATAAAAGTAGGTGTAGAAAAGACAATGGGTGGGAGGGACTGGGTAGGGGGGCCCCACTAATTTACTCACTGCAACCAAAAACTGGGCCTGTTCCTACTGACCGATGCATCTGACAATCATCTGATTATCATAAAGTCTTAGTGGTGATCCTGTGTGTGATGTATAGAAATAAGTACAGCATAGCTCTACCCTTAAAATCAAGTATCTTGGGTATTGCCCTAGGTGTGGGTGTTACATTATTGTCTGTACTAACTATCCTGTGTATTCAGCTAGATCTGTGTACCCTCGCACCGCTTTCCTTTACTGCTCTGTGCATAATAAAGTTAACGAGAGTGCGTCTGAGGTGTTTTTACTGGCTCCTTTTGTATCCAAAAGCCGAACCACATGACGCTCCCTGCCTCACCCAAGCCACTCTGTGCAGCTGGGGTGTCTGAGGGGAGGTGGGGGATGGGTCATAACCTCTCCCCTGTGTGAGGGGGAGCTGGAGGGGCACAGGGAACGCTGGGGTGAGTGAGGGGAGGTGGGGGGATGGGTTATAACCTCTCCCCTGTGTAGGGGGGACTGGGGGGGGGGCACAGGGAGCACTGGGGTGTCTGAGGGGAGGTGGGGGATGGGTTATAACCTCTCCCCTGTGTGGGGGGGCTGGGGGGGCACAGGAAGCGCTGGGGTGTCTGAGGGGATTTGCGGGGGAGGCTCCTTGCTGGCCAGGGGGGCAGCTGACACACTTGCTGTGACAGGTTTGGTGCCGGACAGGAGTCACCCCATGCAGGGAGCTCAGCTGACTGGCTGGGGAAGGGGGGGCACTCGCCCTCTTGCTGAGGAGGAGCAGACACAGCTGCAGCCTGCTACTAATGGAGGAGCTGGCTCCAGCCTCTACCCCCGTCCTCCCCCATCTCCTGCGGAGGGTCTGTACTTGCTGGGGTGAGGCAGTTCTCCAATCAGGGAGGCAGGAAGTACTTGGAGGATCCTGTGGCCCCGATGGTGTTGGAGCTGGAGGAGCTGCTGGCTGAAGGGGAGGAGGGAGCCTGCTTCATTGCCTGCCACCGGTCACGTGAAACCAGCTGGGTATGTCAACTGCCCTGCTCTGCTCCCAAATCCTCCCCTGGCCCGTGAACTGCTAACAGGGCAGCAGCCTCCCATAAGAACAAAAGAACGGCCAGACGGGGTCAGACCAAAGGTCCATCTCGCCCAGTAGCCTGTCTGCCGACAGTGGCCAGCGCCAGGTGCCCCAGAGAGGGTGGACCGAAGACAATGATCAAGCAAATTATCTCCTGCCATCCCTCTCCAGCCTCTGACAAACAGAGGCCAGGGACACCATTTTATCCCCTGGCTAATAGCCTTTTATGGACCTAACCTCCATGAATTTATCTAGCTTCTCTTTAAACTCTGTTATAGTCCTAGCCTTCACACCTCCTCTGGCAAGGAGTTCCACAAGTTGACTGTGCGCTGTGTGAAGAAGAACTTTCTTTTATTAGTTTTAAACCTGCTACCCATTAATTTCATTTGGTGTCCTCTAGTTCTTCTAGTATGGGAACAAGTAAATAACTTTTCTTTATTCGCCCTCTCCATGCCACTCGTGATTTTATATACCTCTATCATATCCCCCCTCAGTCTCCTCTTTTCCAAGCTGAAAAGTCCCAGTCGCTTTAACCTCTCCTCATATGGGACCCGTTCCAAACCCCTCATCATTTTAGTAGCCCTCCTCTGAACCTTTTCTAATGCCAGTATATCTTTTTTGAAACGAGGTGACCACATCTGTACAGAGTATTCAGGATGCGGGCGTACCATGGATTTATATAAGGGCAATAAGATATTCTCCGTCTTATTCTCTATCCCTTTTTTAATGATTCCTAACATCCTGTTTGCTTTTTTGACTGCCGCTGCACACTGTGTGGACGTCTTCAGAGAACTGTCCACGATAACTCCAAGATCTCTTTCCTGATTTGTTGTAGCTAAATTAGCCCCCATCATATTGTATGTACAGTTGGGGTTATTTTTTCCAGTGTGCCTTACTTTACACTTAGATACATGTGTACCCAGCCGGGGGGGGCCCCTCAGGGACACAGCACATGGCGCTGAGCTGGGGGGCCCTGGCACACGCCACCCCCTTCCTGTCCTGTGGCAGTGCTGCGGGGGACGTCCCGTACAGAACGTCAGTGCACCCGCTGCTCCGCGGCACCAAACCTGGGCATGGGGCGGGGTCTGGGCACGGGGCGGGGTGGGGTCTGGGCACGGAGCAGCGGGGGCGCGGGGCAGGGTAGGGTGGGGCGGGGTCTGTGCACGGTGCAGCGGGAGCACGGGGCGGGGTGGGGCGGGGTCTGGGCATGGGGCGGGGCGGGGCGGGGTCTGTGCATGGGGCAGCGGGGGCACGGGGCGGGGTCTGGGCACGGGGTGGGGTGGGGCAGGGTCTGGGCAGGGTGGGGTGGGGTCTGGGTGGAGGGTGGGGTGGGGCCTGTGCACGGGGCAGCAGGGGTGCGGGGCGGGGTAGGGTGGAGTCTCGGCGGGGGGTGGGGTCTGGGCACGGGGCAGGGTGGGGCGGGGTCTGTGCAGGGCGGGGTGGGGTCTGGGCAGGGGGTGGGGGCGGGGTCTGTGCACGGGACAGCGGGGGCTCTGGGCAGGGAGGGCTCTGGGCACGGGACAGCGGGGGCGCGGGGGGGTCTGGGCGTGGGGTGGGGTCTGTGCACAGGACAGCAGGGGCTCTGGGCAGGGAGGGGTCTGTGCACGGGGCTGCGGGGGCGCGGAGCGGGGTAGGGTCCGGGCGTGGGGCAGGGCGGGGCGGGGTCTGGGCGTGGGGTGGGGTCTGGGCACCGGGCAGGGTGGGGCAGGGTCTGGGCGGGGGGTGGGGCGGGGTCTGTGCACGGGGCAGCGGGGGTGTGGAGCGGGGTGGGGTCTGGGCGTGGGGCGGGGCGGGGTCTGTGCACGGGGCAGCGGGGGTGTGGAGCGGGGTGGGGTCTGGGCGTGGGGCGGGGTCTCGGCGGGGGGCGGGGCGGGGTCTGTGCACAGGGCAGCGGGGGCACGGGGTGGGGTAGGGTGGGGTCTGGGCGGAGGGGCGGGGTCTGTGCACGGGGTAGCGGGGGTGTGGAGCGGGGTGGGGTCTGGGCGTGGGGCAGGGTCTCGGCGGGGGGCGGGAGCGGGGTCTGTGCATGGGGCAGCGGGGGTGTGGAGCGGGGTGGGTGGGGTGGGCGCGGGTCTCGGCGGGGGCGGGCGGGGTCTGTGCAGGGGCAGCGGGGGTGGGGCGGGGTCTCGGCGTGGGGGGGGCGGGGCGGGGTCTGTGCACGGGGCAGCGGGGGCACTGGGGGGTCTGGGTGTGGGGCAGGGCGGGGCGGGGTCTGGGCACGGGGCGGGGTGGGGCGGGGTCTGGGCGTGGGGTGGGGTCTGGGCACGGGGCGGGGTGGGGCAGGGTCTGGGCGGGGGGTGGGGTGGGGTCTGTGCACGGGGCAGTGGGGGGTCTGGGTGTGGGGCAGGGTGGGGTGGGGTCTGGGCGTGGGGCAGGGCGGGGTCTGTGCATGGGGCAGCGGGGGCACGGGGCGGGGTCTGGGCACGGGGTGGGGTGGGGCAGGGTCTGGGCAGGGTGGGGTGGGGTCTGGGTGGAGGGTGGGGTGGGGCCTGTGCACGGGGTGGGGTGGGGCAGGGTCTGGGCAGGGTGGGGCAGGGTCTGGGCGGGGGGTGGGGCGGGATCTGGGCGTGGGGTGGGGTCTGGGCACCGGGCAGGGTGGGGCAGGGTCTGGGCGGGGGGTGGGGCGGGGTCTGTGCATGGGGCAGCGGGGGTGGGGGGCAGGGAGCTCACATTTGCTTCTCGGAGAGAACAACAGGCTTGGCCAACCTCTTGTGAAAGAGCTGCTGGGTGCAGGATCTCGGGGGTGGGGGACCTGCTGCTCTCTGATTGGCTGGGTGCAGGAACTTGCAGGGGGAGATACCTGCTGCTCTCTGATTGGCTGTGTCACGTTATTGGATTTTAAGGGGAGCAGCCAGATCAGGGCTCCGCCCACGGGGGCTGTTTGCCCCAAAGTCCATACGAAGGGGCCATGTGAGGTGTCAAACGAAAGCTTATGCTCTGCTGATTCTACGTCTGCTGCTCATGTACCCGTGTGACGTCCGTGGGGGGTTATGGACAGGGGCTCTGGGCTGGTGCGGTGAGACAGAGCAATGGGCCTGCACTGCCTGCTGTACGGAAGGATTGTTCGGTCAGTGACTGTGCTAACTAGCACGGCCCCACGGACAATGGCGCTCAGAGAGGCCAATTCACACCTGAGGGATGCGTCTGGAAACCTGTAGACCGGCCGGGGCAAAATGGCTGCTGACATGAAACACAGACAGGCCACTTGACCATGTGACCAGCTCCAGTTTGGGAGATAAAAGGGATGTAAAGGTGCCATGAAGTGGTCTCCATTTTGTTTTCAATCTCGCTATTGATCCCAGATGCAGCCTTGCGAGGGGCAGAGAGCCGGGAAGGATTGCCGGCCCACCCTGCCATAGGATGGGCACCAGAGACTCCTAAGCTGGCAGCTTGTAGCATCTCTGCTGCGAGCCTGCGCCGAGAACTGGGTGACTGGTGCATGCGATGTATTCGCCTGAACAGCCTCACTCTCCACCTTTTCGTTCTTTTAGTAATAACCCTTTAGATTGTAGATGCTGAAGGACTGGCCCAGCGAGCTCTTGTGGGTAAGATCCAGAGAGTAAACTGACCGGGGATCTGTGGCTGGTTCTCTGGGAGCGGGAGGACCCGTCCGGGTAGGTGGGATCGGGTTCTATAACCCTCACCTGTGTCAGGCCCGGGGCTGATTGGGGCACAGGGAGAGCTGAGGTGTCCGAGGGGTTTTGCTCATGAGGCTTCCTGCTGGCCGGACTGGCAGCTGGAGCGCTCGGTGTGACTGGTGTGTGGCCTGTTTGGGAAGGTCTCCAGTCTGGGGCTGTAAGGAGCCCTGGGTCTGAGCAATTTGCCCTGAGCAGATGCCCTCAGCGGTGCCCAGACCCGGCCTGGTCCTCACAGAGGCACTGCATAGCTGGGAGTCAGGGGAGAGGGGTGCGGAGGTACTGCAGTGCTGGGACGCAGGGGAGGGGGGCGCAGAGGCACTGCAGTGCTGGGACCCAGGGGAGGGGGGTGCAGAGGTACTGTAGTGCTGGGAGCCAGGGGAGGGGGGTGCAGAGACACTGCAGTGCTGGGAGCCAGGGGAGGGGGGTGCAGAGACACTGCAGTGCTGGGACGCAGGGGAGGGGGGCGCAGAGGCACTGCAGTGCTGGGACCCAGGGGAGGGGGGTGCAGAGGTACTGCAGTGCTGGGAGCCAGGGGAGGGGGGTGCAGAGACACTGCAGTGCTGGGAGCCAGGGGAGGGGGGTGCAGAGACACTGCAGTGCTGGGACGCAGGGGAGGGGGGCGCAGAGGCACTGCAGTGCTGGGACCCAGGAGAGGGGGGTGCAGAGGCACTGCAGTGCTGGGAGCCAGGGGAGGGGGGTGCAGAGACACTGCAGTGCTGGGATGCAGGGGAGGGGGGCGCAGAGGCACTGCAGTGCTGGGACCCAGGGAAGAGGGGTGCAGAGGCACTGCAGTGCTGGGACCCAGGAGAGGGGGGTGCAGAGGCACTGCAGTGCTGGGAGCCAGGGGAGGGGGGTGCAGAGACACTGCAGTGCTGGGAGCCAGGGGACGGGGGTGCAGAGACACTGCAGTGCTGGGACCCAGGGGAGGGGGGTGCAGAGGCACTGCAGTGCTGGGAGCCAGGGGAGGGGGGTGCAGAGACACTGCAGTGCTGGGACCCACGGAAGAGGGGCGCAGAGGCACTGAAGTGCTGGGAGCCAGGGGAGGTGCGAGACAGGCCATGGGGAGCCTTTTGGGAAGCAGGCAGCTGCTGGGGAGGTTTGGCCATGGCCCGAGGGAGCTGGGAACAGACCACGCAGAGCTGCGCCTGGGTTCGGGTAAACTCCTTTACTGCCCCCCTGCCAGAGGCCTGGGCCCATACTGCATGTTTTACAGACACTTCGGGTATATACAAGTCGGGTGTAGTGTTCTGCCCCAAACAGAGAGATGCCTTCGGCGTGTTAGTCAGCCCCTGCGGCCCTGAACAGAAGCCAGCGGGAGCCCGGGAGCGGCACCCGGCCCCGGCTGCACCATGTCCCGGAATGGCCCGTTAGGAAGCATGCGAAGCCACCGGGGAGCAACGTGGGGGGGGATGACTGATATGGCGCAATGAGAGTGGGGGGGGGGGAGAAATGGGTTTGGAGCCACACGCGGGGGGGCTGCTGCTGGAACTTGGCACGTGCCCGTCTGCCCATTGCTGGGGGGAGGGGAAAGGCCGCCCTCGCGCAAGGGGTCCGGGCCCCAGGTCTGGGGAAGAGCTGGCAGGCCCTGACGCCAGGCAGGCCAGGGGGAGCGGGACAGAGCAGGCAGCAACGCTGTCCCTCGGGCCCCCCGCAAGCGCCTGCCGTCCGTGCGGTGCTGCAGTTCTCCGGAGCAGCCTGGCGCCGCGCTGAATGGGCCAGGTCCGGGGGAGATCAGCTCCCAGTGCTGCACAGTCCATGTGGCTTTGCCCAGACGCCTGCAGGGGGGCTCCCCTCAGTCTCTGACCCGCCCGCTGGCAAGCACAAAGGGAGGGGGCGTCCTCCGGGCTGTCCCCTTCCCCCCAGCTCTGGGCACAGGCTCCTCGGCAGCGGGAGGACGGGTGGGATGGACATCCAGCAACACTAAAATCAAGTGAAGACAACAAAGGATGGGATGAGACACGAGGGTCCGGCCATGAGATGACGCCCCCCACCCCGAGCCAAGGAAGCTGCACAGAGACGCTGCCCACGACCCACAGCCCTCCCCCAGCAAGCTGGCACCCCGGCCGCGCCAAGAAGAAACCACAAACAGCCCTGGCACCACGGGTCACTGAAGGGGGCCCAGGCCACGGGTGCTGCAGTGCCCAGAACCTCCCCGTCAGCCAGGAACTGAGAGCAAAGCAATAACCACGAGCTAGTTTGTGTGGAACCAGCCCAGGCCCAATGGCTCCGATGCCTGTCGGCACCAGGGCTCCGGAGCCTGGGGGGCACGATTTCCAGGGGCCAGAAAGCCCAGGCTCCGGAGCCTGGGGGCGCGATTTCCAGGGGCCCCGCCAGCCCAGGCTCCAGACACAGAGACTCAAGAGGTGACGTTACCTGTGTGGAGGAGCACGGCCGAGAAGCTGCTGAGTCCAGGGCACCCCGCGAGAGCCAGCTAAGGAATTCTCCCAGCGCCGAGGGGACCTCGTGGGCGGGGCTGGGAAAAGCCGTCTGGCAGAGAGAGAGCAGCATTACGGGGGGGAAAGGCAGGAGAGAAACGAAAGGAAAAGGAATCCAGGTGAGAAAGGAAAGTAAGAATCCGCGTAACACCGTCAGCATCTCCCCACCGCGCGAGACGGCCCAGGACACTGGCCTCTTGCTTTGGGTCCAGGTAAGACGCTCGGCAGGACCCGGTTAGCAAAGTGGGGGTGTCTGGCAGGCTCCCCCCGCTGCAGGGACCCGGTGTGCCAGCAGGCGTGCACAGAGCCCAGGGCGGGCTTGGCAAGAGGAGTTCTGACAACTGCCTGGCAGTTCATTAGCCTCGGGATTGAGTCTAAGACCCAGCCTTGTACAGGGCACTTCCCAGATACACAGACTGACCGACCGACAGATAGACCCATGCAGACATCAGCCCCGGCTCCCAGCAGCACCCAGCAACGCAGGCTCCCCCGCAATCAGGGCTGGCAAAGCGAAGCGGGAGGGGAGGGGCAGCGGGAACAAGCAGCTGCAGGAGGCGGCCCAGGTGCCAAGTAAAACCTCCGGAGGCCGTGGAGCAGAGAGGCGGCAGGCTCTGGGCAAGCGGGCAGATGGCCCCGGCAAGCACTTACAGTCTGTGCTGAGCCCCAGCGGCTGTGCAGCTCTCAGACGCCTGCCAAAGGCCGGCAGCAAGGCTCCAGGCAACGGCTCCAGAGCTGGTGTGGAGGCGGCTGTCCCGGGCCTGTGCCCAGCCCAGGTGCAAGGCCACAGGCTTTTCCCACCTCTCCTGCCAGCGTGTGGGAAGAGGGGAGGGCAGCTGGAGCTGGCATTGTTAATACGAAGGTCACTAGCTGGCTGGGTGTCGGCAGGTTCTGCCTGCTTGGTGCTCGGCGGGGCTGGTTTTGTCTCCTCTGCGAGGGCAGGAGCCGGAGGGGAGCGCTGGGTTCTGGAGCCGGAGGGGAGCGTGTCCTCTCTCTTCGCTAACTATACAAATACTGTCCCGACAATCGTATATATTAATATCTATGAGTCTCCTCTTTGGATTAGCCGGCAGGCACTGCTTTGGGTTAAAGGGGCGTCAAAGGAACATCGGGGTGCTGAGCCAGTAGCTTTGCCACATGCAGAGCAGGAGCAATGGGAAGGTTTCTCTGTGTGTTGGGGGGTTGGGGCAGGCAGGGAGGGGGCTCTATGCCATAATCGGCTGAGGCCCCTGCAGTTGCAGGAGCTTCCTGTTTGCTTCCCAGCCACAGCTCCCCAGGAGGCTGGCCAAGGAGCCAGCGAGTTCTGCAGCATCCACAGGGCCTGACGCGTATCGGCGCCCGTAGCTGGAGGAGGAGTAGGAGGAGGAAGAGAAGGTCATGGAGAAGCCAGAGCCAGTGGCATCGACGCTCCCTCGCCTGGAGCCTGATCTAGATCCCGTCCGGGAGCCCGACCGCGAGCCAGAGGTGGAGCCGGAGCCGCTGACGTTGTAGGGGCTGTAGTACCCTTTGCTGGACTGGGAGGAAGCTTCCAGCAGGCGCAGGCCTGTTCCCTCCTCAACCATGCTCCTGTCCAGGGCCTCCTTGTAGGAAATCTTGAGTTTCGTCTTGGGGCAGGTGAGGTACTTGGAGTAGGTGCTGACATCGCGCAGCTTTTGGGCCGTGCGTGTGTCGATTGTGCCCTTCTGCAGCGCCTCGTCCAGCGCGACCCGGCCCGGCGCGTCGGGCTCGATCAGCCCTCCGGTCAGGTACTGCACCTCCAGGAATCGCTGGCCTGCTTCGTAGTACAGCCAGCCCTTCTTCAAGGCTTGGGCGGCCGACATCTTCGTCTTGGTTCTCGGGTCCTCGAAGCCGTAGAAGGCCTTCTGGGCGAGGTTGATCCGATCCACCATGATTTTGTCAACTAGGCCCTTGTTGACTGCGTCGGCCACCGAGAATTTCTCCCCAGTGCTGGGGTCGATGATGCCCCCCGTGCAGGCCTGGGACTCCAGCAGCCTCTGCCCAGTGATGTTGTCCACCAGGTTGCGGTGCATGGCCTCCGTGATGGACACTTTCTCCAGCGTGTCAGTGTCCAGGATCCCAGCAATGGGCCCAGTCTCTTCAGCAGGGTCACTCCAGGACGTCAGCTGAGCTCTCGCAGGGGCTGGGCTTATGGGGTAGGAGGAGGAGGAGCCAACGGAGGACGATCGCGATCGGAAGCCGCTCATGTTCCCGGAGAGCATGTCTGCGAACTCAGTGATGGACAGGGTGCCAGAGCGATACTGGTCGAGGGCAGACTGGTCGATCAGGCCCTTGGCAATGGCGTCGTCGATGTCGTACTGCCGCCCAGACCGTCTGTCGATGATCATGGACTTGACCACCCCGTCCGAGGAGGAGATGGTGATCTCTTCCCACTCGCACTCTTGCTCTGAGAGTTCCAGGTAGGTCTGGTGGTCAATAAGGCCTTTGCGGTAGGCTTCATACACGGACATCTCCTTGCCCGTCTCCGGGTCGACAATCACCACCCTGCGCTTGCGGACAGATGACTTGGATGAGGTCTTTCTCTCCCGCTTCTTCTCCTTCAGAGGCAGCAGGCACAGCCCGGTCTCGGGGTCGGTGACGCACCGCTCCATGAGCTGCAGGTAAGTCAGGTTCTCCTCGGTGTTGGGGTCGAAGAAGCCCTTGGTGTCGTCGCTGGGGTCCAGGAGGATCTCGTTCATCTCCTCATCGAACAGGCCCCGCTGGTAGGCCATCTCCACGGGCAGGCGGTGGCTTTCCTCTGGGTCGATGATGCCGCCTGTGGCGATCTGGGCCTCTAGCAAACGGATCCCATGATCTTTCAGGATCAGGCCCTTCTTCATGGCCTGGAAGAGGGAGATGAGCTTGCCCGAATAGGGGTCTTTATAACCGGTCACTGCCCTCTCTGCCGACAGCAGCTTGTCCTTGAACTCTGGGCCCACGATGCCCATGCGCACAGCCTCCTCCACGGTCAGCTTGAGGCCCTTGATGGGGTCGATCACGTACCCAGTGGCTGCCTGGGCCTCCAAGAGCTCAAAAGCAGTGCCGGGCCGGATGATGCCCTTCTTCATGGCTTGGTACACGGAGAGCCGCTCCTTGGTGGAGTCCACAAAGACCCCCGCAATGCAGCTGGTGCCCTCCAGGAACTTCTGCAGGCTTTTGGAGACTTCTTCAATGGAGGTTAAGCCCTCCTGGAGGCGCTGGGCCGTCGCTTCGTCCATGACCTGGGAGCGGACCAGCTCCTCCACAGTGATCTGCTTCCGCAGGCCCCGGAAGGTCAGCTTCCGTGTGTCGCACAGAGGCAGCAGCATCTGGCCACTGTTCTCGTCCTTCCTGCACCGTTTGAGGAGCTGCACGTAGCTGAGCTTCTCGTCCGTGGAGGGGTCCACGTAGCTCCGGACCTCGCTGGGCTCCGACAGCCTGTCGCATGTCTCCTTGTTGAAGAAGCCACGCTGATAGGCCACCTCCAGGGGCAGGTGGAAGCCCAGAAAGGGGTCGATGATGCCGCCGGTGGCCAGCTGAGCATCCAGCAGCCGGAGGCCCTCCTCGTCAGGGATCAGATCCTTCTTCATGGCCTGGAAGAGGGAGATCTTCTGCTCGCTGTAGGGGTCCCGATAGCCGGTCACCGCCCTCTCTGCAGACAGCAGCCGGTCATGGATTTCCGGCCCCACCAGGCCTTTCCTGACGGCCTCGTCTACCGTCAGCATCTCATTCTTCACAGGGTCGATCATGAAGCCGGTGGCAGCCTGGGCCTCCAGCAGGCAGCGGGCTACCTCTGGGCTGATCAGCCCTTTCTTGAGGGCCTGGTAGACACTGAGCTTCTGTTTGGTGCTGGGGACGTAGATGCCAGCGACGCAGCCGGTTCCGTATAGGTGTTTCCAGACGGTCTCTACCTCCAGGATCTCTCGGATGGTCTTGGAGCCCTGCTTCAGCAGGTTGTACATCTCCAGCGAGATGATCCGGGCCTCATAGAGGTCGTCGGCAGTGATGCGGCGCCGGACGAAGTCGTAGGAGGTCAGGTCTTGCTGCCGGATGATCTCGGTCTTCTCGATGATCTCGATGATGATGATGATCATGCGCTCCTTGGAGACCTTGCCGGAGCGGAACTCTTCCATCAGCCGCTTCCGCTGCTCCTCGGGGATGAGGTCTGATTGCATGATCTCCCACAGGGACATGGAGGCGCCGGCCATGCTGCCCGTGGGGATGCTGACCCGTGTTTCCTCAAACGCTTTCCGGGTCTCTGCCTCCGTGTACACATGGGTCGTCTCCACCATCGCAGGTTTCTCCGGCTGCTTCAGCGGCAGGAGGTACAGGCCTGTCTCAGGGTCCTCAATGCACCTCTCCTTCAGCTGCAGGTAGGTCAGGTTCTCCTGCGTGTTGGGGTCGAAGAAGCCCTTGGTGTCGTCGCTGGGGTCAGAGAGGATCTGGCTCATCTCCTGGTCGAAGTAGCCCCGCTTGTAGGCCACCTCCACGGGGACGCGGTGGCTGTGCACGGGGTCGATGATGCCGCCGGTGGCGATCTGGGCCTCCAGCAGGCGGATGCCGTGGTCTTTGAGGATCAGCCCTTTCTTCATGGCTTCGAAGAGGGAGATGGTGTTCCCGGAGTAGGGATCCTTGTAGCCAGTGACGGCCTTCTCTGCCGAGAGCAGCTTCTCATGGAGCTCTGGCCCAACCACGCCCGCTTTCACGGCCTCGTTGACACACAGCTTCTGGTTCCTTTCGGGGTCGACCAGGAACCCGCTGGCGGCCTGAGCCTCCAGCAGGGTGAGGGCGGTGCTTGGCCGCAGTAGGTTTCTCTTCATGGCCTCGTAGAGGTTCAGCTTCTCCTTCGTGTCCTCCACGTAGACGCCGGCAATGCAGTCGCTGCCCCGCAGGTACCTCTTCACCGCGTCCGTCTCGGAGAGGTCTTTCACCGACCGCTTGCCTTCCTGGAGCTGCTCGTACTGCACTTTGCTCAGGACCCTGGACTCCAGCAGCTCGCTAGCAGGCACAGGCGCACGGAGGCCACTGAACATCAGCTTCTCCTGCTTCTTGCCCTCCGTTTCCTCAATGATGGTGATCATTATCTTGATGATCTTCTCAATGGTGACCTTGCCGGTCTTGTACTGACGCAGCAGCTCCCGCCGCTGCTCCTCGGTGAAATACTCCGAGTGGATCAGCTCCCAGATAGTCACCGTCCTGCCCTTCAGGCTGCCAGCTGGGACGTTCAGGGTCGCCCTGCCCAAGGACTCCTTGGCCTGGCTGTCAGTGTAGACCTGCTCTTGCTGCAACCGGATGGCCTGGTCGGAGAGGGGCAGCAGGCAGAGGCCGGTCTGCTTGTCGGGGCAGCATTTCTTCTGCAGCTGGGCGTAGGTCAGGTTCTCCTGCGTGTTGGGGTCGTAGAAGACCTTGGTGTCGTCGCTGGGAGCGGACAGGGCCTTGCATGTCTCCTGGTCGAAGTAGCCCCGCTTACAGGCCACATCAAGCGGCAGGCGGTGGCTGTTCACAGGGTCCACGATGCCACCGGTGGCCAGCTGTACGTCTAGCAGGCGGGTGCCGGCGTCACTGGGGATCAGTCCTTTTTTCAGCGCTTGGAACAGGGAGACAGTCTGTCCCGTGTATGGGTCTTTGTAGCCAGTCACCGCCTTCTCTGCGGACAGCAGCTTCTCGTGGAACTCGGGCCCGACGACCCCGGCCCTCACTGCCTCGTCCACCGAGAGCCTCTCGTTCCTAACGGGGTCGATGATGAACCCCGTGCCTGCCTGGGCCTCCAGCAGAGGCAGGGCCACCTCTGGCTTCAGCAGGTTCCTCTTCAGGGCATCGTAGAGTGCAAACTTCTGCCCCGTCGACTCCACCAGGACGCCAGCAATGGTGTCAGTGCCCTTCAGGTACCTCTTTATGGCTTCCATCTCGGCCACGTCCCTCACGGCCTTTTTGCCCTGCTGCAGCTGGCTGTAGAGATCTCGATCGAGGATGCTGCTGTCCAGCAGCTCGGCGGCAGGGACGGCAGCGCGGAGCCCTTCAAAGCACAGCTGGCTCTTCTTCTCGCTCTCCTCCACCACGGTGATGACGATCCTGATGATCTTCTCCACGGTGATCTTGCCAGTCTTGTACTGCCGCAGCAGGTCCCGCCGCTGCTCCTCCGTGAAATACTCTGAGTTGATGATCTCCCAGATGGTCACCGTCTTCCCCTTGAACGCGCCGAAGGGGGCAGACACCGTGGCCTTCTTGAAAACATCTTTGGCCTCTTGGTCCGTGTAGACCAGGTCCCCTGCTTTGGCCGCCCTGTCGGTGAGCGGCAAGAGGCAGAGCCCCGTCTCAGGGTCAGTCACGCACCTCTCCATCAGCTGCATGTAGGTCAGGTTCTCCTGCGTGTTGGGGTCGAAGAAGCCCTTGGTGTCGTCGCTGGGGTCGGAGAGGATCTGGCTCATCTCCTGGTCGAAGTAGCCCCGCCTGTAGGCCACCTCCAAGGGGACGCGGTGGCTGTGCACGGGGTCGATGATGCCGCCGGTGGCGATCTGGGCCTCCAGCAGGCGGATGCCGTGGTCTTTGACGATCAGGTCTTTCTTCATGGCCTGGAAGAGGGAGATCTTGTCTCCTGTGTAGGGGTCTCTGTATCCGGTCACCGCCCTCTCGGCCGAGAGCATTTTATTGTGCAGCTCGGGCCCAATCACTCCCTCCTTCACAGCCTCGCTCACGGACAGCCGCTTGTTTCTCTCTGGGTCAATTATGAAGCCGGAGGCAGCTTGTGCTTCCAGCAGGATGAGTGCTGTGCCGGGGCTCAGCAGCTGTTTCTTCATGGCTTTGTAGACGCTCATCGTCTCATTGGTGGGCTTAATCAGCAAGCCGGCGATGCTGCTACGGCCCTGCAGGTACCTGCTGATGTCGTTCTGCTGCCCCAGCTCCGTCACGGTCACCGTCCCTTTCGCCAGCTTGTCCAAGACCTCTGGGCCCAGGATGCCGGCCTCCACCAGCTTCTCCGCAGACACCTTCTGCCGGATGCCCTGAAAGGTGAACTGGGGCTCCCCGTCCTGTGCGGGCCCATCCACGGCGTCTCTGCCATTGGGCACCGCTCTGGACAGAGCCAGCTGGGCGGGCGAAATCGCTGCCTCCTCGGGAAGGGCGTCCGTCTGGATCATGATCTCTCGCGTCTGGGCCAGCGCGGCCCTGTGCTCCTCTTGCAGCTGCTCCAGTGTCTCCCTGAGCTTCCGGTTTTCCTCTGCAAGGAGCTTCTCTTGCTGCTGCCGCTGCTTTTCCAGCTGCTGCAGCTCCTCCTGCTTGCGCCGGACGCTGTCCTCCGCCTCCTTCTGCTTCTTCTTCGCATCCTCCAAGGTGGCTGCCAGCTGCTGCTTCTCCTGCTCCATCTGCTTCTGCTGCCGCTCCCGCTCTGCCTTCAGGTGCTGAGATTTGTTCACCTCGTCTCTGAAGAGTTTCTCCAGCTTGGCTTTCTCCTCCTCGATGAGCCTCTCCTTCTGCAGCAGGGAGTCCTTCTCCGACAGGAAGCTCTGCTGCAGGATCTGCGTCTCCTGACGGAGCTGCTCTTGCTGAGCCGTCTGCATCTAGAGCAGGGAAAGAAAAAGAAAAAAAGAGCTCTTAGGCCACAGCCCATGCCCCCCGAGAACGGGAGCAGGCAGGGCTGGCCAGCAGTGGGAGGGCGCCAGCAGGAAAATATTTGGGGTACAGCTGTAAGTCGGACTCCCAGCCAGGACCACGGGCAAAGGTTACGGGTGGCACTGGCTGTCCCCCCGGCCGGGCGCTAGTGTTAGCAGGGTGGGGTGGGAGGAGGCCGGTGTTACTGCCTGGGGTTAAAGAAGCAAGAGAAGGGCCCGTTGGGGTCAACACAGCTAGTCGTGCTCCACTGTGCGTCCCTGCCCAGCATGGCCAAAAGCCTGTCCCCTCGTGTGCCCGGAGCAAGGGGTGTGGGAACGCTGTGCCTCTAGGAGACAGGCGGGCGCGCACAGCGCAGACTCGGCCGCTCCTGAGCAGCGTCTGCCACCCCTAGGAACAGACGAGCAGCACCCGCTGGGGGCAGAGCTGGGGGTGCTGCACGTCGCACTCTTGCACACGCCCGTGAGCTCCGCGTGTGCTCACGGGGGCTGCAGGAGCACGGCTAAGAGCCTGGGTCCTTGAGAGGTTTTCTAGGGCACTTTAGTGACCCGGGAGCACAAGTCCCCGGGAACCAGTGGCACTTGTGTGGCTAAACTGTGGAAGTGCTTTTGAAAATCGTGCCCCTGGGGCCAGGCCGAGAGACCCTGTGGATGCTGTGTGGGGGGCGGGTTGCTAAGGGAGCTGTGGGCCCTGGTTGGCATTTCAAGGGCAGTCACTGTCCGAGCGCCCCGTGGGCCTGCCCTCCTGCGTGGTCAGCCCGCTCAGGGAGCTAAGGGGGGTCCCCCAGCATTACCGTGACAGTGAGGGGGATAGGAAAACCCCTACCTCTTCAGATCTCTGCTGCAGCAGCTCCGCCTCCCGCTTCAGCTTCTCCTTCTCCCGCTCCAGCTCCGCGATGGCTCTCTTTAGGTTCTCCGCGTCATTGTCGCTTTGCTGCCTCTGGATCTCCAGCGTCTGCACCAGCGTCATCTTCTCCTGGGTGCTCAGCTCTGTCTTGTGCAGCTTCGCACTGATCTCCTCCGCCTGCTTCTTGAAGCGCTTGGCGTCCTCCTCTGCCTTGGCCTGGGCCATGCTCATCTCGGCCACGTGCAGCTTGAGGCGCTCAGCCTCGGCCGCAATCGCCAGCTGCCGCTTGCGCTCGTCCTCCAGCAGCTTCTGGAAGCCCTCGGTCTCCTCGGCCAGGCGCTGCTGCATCTGCTCTTTGTCCTCCTGGAGCTTCTTGGCGTGCTCCTGAGCGAGCTCCTTCTGCCTCTGCAGCATCTCAGCCTCCGCCTTCAGCCGCGTGGCCTCCTGCACGGCCTGCATCTTCTCCTTCAGCATCTTCTCCGCCAGCGCCCGCTGCTGCGCCAGGTCGTCCTCTGCCAGCTTCCGCATGCGGGCGGCCTCCTGCGCCTCCACGCTCAAGCGCGCGGCCTCCTCCGCCACCTGCTTCATCTTCTCAGCCTCCTCCGCCAGGAACCTCTGGGTGTTGTCCTTGTCCTTCAGGATCAGCACCTTGTTCTCCTCCTCAATCCGGGCCTTCAGCTTGAGCAGCTCCTCCATCTGGATCTTCACCTTGAAGAGCTCTTCCTCCACCTGGGCCTTCTGCTTCATGGCCTCCGTCACCTCCTCCTTCAGCCGCTGCAGCTCCTCGTCCAGGATGCTCTTCTGGTGGTCCGTCTCCTCCAGCTGCAGCTTGACCTTGGTCAGCTCCTGCTCCACCTGGGCCTTCTGCCTCAGCGTCTGCTCCGCAAACTTCTTGTGCTTCTCCATCTCGGCATCGGCCAGCTGCTTCTGCTTCAGTGCCGCCTGCTCGGCTTGGGCCCTCTTGGCCGCCTCCAGCTCGGCCTCCTTCCGCAGCTTCTCGGCTGCCCCCTGGGCCCTGGCCTTGGCCTGCGCCTCCTCCTCGGCTCGCTGCTTCAGGCGCTCTGCCTCCTCCACCTGCTGCCGGGAGAGGGAGGCATCCTGCTCAGCCTTGACGCGGGCAAACTCGGCCTCCTCCGCGGCTTTCTTGGCCTTCTCGGCCTCCTCTCTCAGCTTGTCCAGGATGCTCTGTTCCTGGCGCCGCGTCTGCAGCAGCTCCTGCTCCTTCTGCTGCACGGCAGCCAGGTGGGCCTTCTCCTCAGCCTGAATCCGCTTCTGAGCCGCTTCCTGGGCCAGCTGGATCTGCCTTTCCGACTCCTTCTCCGCCAGCTCCTTCTGCCTCTTGGCCTCCTCCACCTTGGCTCTCAGGCGCTCCACCTCCTCCTGGGCCACTCTGCGCTGCCGGGCAGCCTCCTGCTCCGCAGCCAAGATCTTCTTCACCTTCTCCTCCGCCTCTCGGCGGCGGGACTCCTCCTCCAGGGCCAGCTGCCGCTGCTTCTCGGCCTCCTGCTCGGCCTTCTCCCGGCTGCGCTGGATCTCCTCCGCACTGATCCGGATCTTGCTCAGCTCCAGCTCCAGGTCCGTCTTGCCCGCCGACGCCTTCTCGAAGTTGATCTTGAGGATACGGATCTCCTCCTCGATGATGCGCCGCTGCTTCAGCGTGTCGTCCACGATGCCCTTCTGCCGCTCCAGCTCGGTGTCGGACGACTTCTTCAGCAGGGTGATCTTCTCCTCGATGTCCTGCTTGTGCTGGGTGGCCTGCTCCTCCAGCAGTTTGCGCTGGTAGGCCTCATCCTCCGCCAGCCGCCTCAGCCGCTCGTTCTCCGCCTCCTTCTCCTTCAGGGCGATCTCGGCCTCTGTCTTCAGCCGGGAGGCTTCACTGATGGCCGCCAGCTTCTCCTTCAGGATTCTCTCGGCCTCGGCTCGCTGCCGGGCTGCCTCCTCCTCTGCCAGCTGCCGCTGCCGCTTGGCCTCCTCCGACAGGGCGCGCAGCCGAGCTGCCTCCTCGGCCAGCTCTCGCAGCTTGCTGGCCTCGGCCTCCAGCCTCTGCTTGGACTTCTCACTGGTGGACCGGGACTCCTCTTCCGTCTTGGCCTTGCTCTGCAGCAGGATCTCCATCTCAGCGCGCAGCTTGGCCAGCTCCTCCTCCACCTCCTGCCGCCGGTGAATGGCCTCGCTGATCTCCGCCTTGAGGCGGAAGAGCTCCTCCTCCAGCAGCAGGCGCTGCTGCTCCCTGTTCTCCATCTCCGCCTTCAGCCGGATCAGCTCCTGCTCCGCCGAGAACTTCTGCTGGGCGGTGCCCTCCGCCAGCTTCCGCTGCTTCTCCAGCTCCTCCTCAGCCAGCTCCTTCTGCCGCAGGGCAGACTCCTCCATCTTGGCCCGCTTCCGGGCCTCCCGCTCCGCATCCTCCTTCTGCTTCTCAGCCTCCTCCTGCGCCAGGCTCTTCTTGTGGGCCACCTCCTCTGCCTGCAGCCGGAGGCGCAGGGCCTCGTTCGCCTTCTGCCGCCACCGCTCCAGCTCCTTCTCCGCCTCCTCCCTGGACTTCTCCGCCTCCAGCTGCTGCTTCTTCAGGCGCTCGGCCTCCTCCTGCAGGTGGGTGACTGTGATGTGCTCCTGCTTCAGGGACAGTTCCAGCTGGGCCGTCTTCTCGGCGAAGGATAGGCGCTTGCTCTGGAGCTCGGCCGCCGCGCTTTTCTGCGCCACTTCGTGAGCCACCTGAATCTGCCGCTCTTTCTCCAGCTCCGCCTGCTTCATGCGCCTCTCTGCCTCCTCCGCCTGCGCGCAGCCTCTCCAGGGCCTCCAGGGCCTTCTGCTTCTCCCGGGCGGCATCCTTCTCTGCCTGCACCTTGCGCCCCAGCTCCTCCTCCGCCTCCCGCTTCTTCTGCGCCTCCTCCTTCACCTGCCTGCGCAGGCGCTCGGCCTCCTCCTGGGCCAGCTTCTTCTGCCGCTCGGCCTCCTCGGCCCGAGCCCGCAGCTCCCGCAGCTCGCCCTCCGCGCTGCTCTTCTGCTGCTCCGAAGTCTCCAGCTGCAGGCGGATGATGCGGATCTCCTCCTCCACCCGCTTGCGGCTGTGCTCCACCTCCTCAATCAGCTTGTCCTTGGACTTCATCTGGGTGTCTGAGTTCTGCTTCAGCTGCAGCAGCTCCTGCTGGATGTTCTGCTTCTGCTGCTCGGCGTCCACCGCCACCACCTGCCTGCGGGAGACCTCCTCGTGCATGCGGCGCTGAAGCTCCTGTGCCTCCTGCTCCGCCTGCGCCTTGGCTTTGGCGTGCGCCTCTGCCAGCTGCCTCTGCTTCTCCAGCTGGGCCTCCACCTCCGCCAGCCGCTGCCTCTCCTGCTCCTTCAGCTTGGCTGCCGCTCTCTGCAGGGGAGAGGGCAGGGGAGAGAAAGGGGAGAAGGTAAAATCACCACGGCCCCCAGGCCCCGCTGCGCGCCCGCCCGCCCGCCCGCCGGGAATGGGCAGGGGTGGAGAATGTGGCAGGGGGATGGCCCAGACCCTGGCTCCCCCGTGAGCTGGCTTCTGGAAGATGTAGGACAGACAGAAGGACACGCCACTTAGCACGGGGGACAGACGCACACAGCAAGCGGGGGCCTGGGCGGGAAGCAGGCTGAGCAGACAATGGAGCACGAGCCACGCCCACGGCAAATGAGACAGGAAGCTAGCAGCCTGGCCCCTTCACCATGCCCACTGCAGGCCCTCCCCAACCCAGGTGGCGAGCTGCCTCCGCGTCCCCCCTGGGAAGCCACCTCTCTGCAGGCCCCGCACAAAAGCAACAGCTGCAGAAAAGTGCGGGCGGTCATCTCGGGGCGGGAACCCAGCTGGCTGCCGGGACAGCAGGGCAGGGAGGGCGGGCAGCAGAGAGAGGGGGGCGGGCAGCAGGCATCAGAGGCCCCGAACAGAACAGAGCCTGTGGAGGGAGCCTGGAGTCCTGCCCCGCTGGCCCTGCAGCGCCCTGGCGGCCACGCACATGGGAAGGAGCCTGCAAGGGCGCATGAAACGCTGCTGCCGGCACCCAAGGGCAGCAGATTTACAGCGGCGAGGGAGAGCTGGTCCGCAGGGCTGGGGGCTGTTTCTCTCCCTGAGTCCTGCCAAGCTCTGACCAAGAGCCCGCGACTTCCCAGCAAGGAGGCACCTGGGCTCAGCCCCCCAGCCTGGGGCAGGCTCCCTGTGAGCCTGGTTGGGAGAGGGGCCGGGCGCAGTGAGCAGATGCTGGGAGCAGGCTGCCTGTGGCCATGTGGGGGCGGAGAGGGAGGCGGAGGGGGCATGCGCAGAGCGAGTACCTGGTGCAGAAAGGTCAGAGTCATCCTGGCTTTTTACCCTCCATTAGATCCCAACCAACACAAACCCCCAGACAAAGCGCCGGCACCGGCTCCTCTTCCGGGGCGGAAACGAAGAACGAGAGAGGTTACAGCAGAGAGCAAACGAGCCCGCGGCAGGACACAGCCCCCTGGGCCGAGTGTATCTGGGAAGTGCCAGCCGCCGGTCAGCGCAGGGCGTTAGTGGGGCTGGGCGCTACACACGGACCACGTGCCTTGCTGTCATGGAAGGGAGCGAGACCCACGTGCCAGGTTCATGCCAGGCCCTGGGCCGCCCCCGCCCGCTTACCTCCTCCTCCTCCAGCCGCCGCAGGGTCTCGCTGATGAACTTGATGTACTGGCTGGTGAGCGTGGTCAGCTCGCTGTACTGCGTCCGCAGGTCCACGTACTGCAGCGGGAAACACAGGTCAGGGGCCAGTTCGGGGGGGGCAGGAGATGCCCGCGGTCAAGCCCCTCCCATGGCTCCTGGCACCAGGCCCCAGCCCCGCAGGCAGCCCACCACTCGGGCCCAGGGGCAGCTGCCCACACTCTGCCCTGCACTGGCCTTGCTGCGCTGGGGAGCCCCTCACCTCCTGGATCACGCTGTCGGACGCAGACTGCACCTTGGGCTTCTTGGCTGGGGAAGCCACCGGTTCCACCTGGGCCTTGTACGTCACCAGCTGCAGCTCGTAATCCTGGGGAGAGGCGCCCACGTCAGAGGAGCGCAGGAACGGCCGGGCTGCGGCACTGCAGGCCCAGCTAGCCCAGGGCCCTGCCTGCCCACCGCGCCAGCGCCGGGGCCCCAAGGGAGTGAGCAGAGCACGGAACTGCCGAGTGAGTCCTTCCCAGCCCTGGCAAACAGGCCAGGGACAGAGAGTGACAGAGACGTGGAGCCGGAGACCCGCTCCCTGGGATCACGGCCTGCACCCTGGGGCTCTGCTAGCGACAGCTGTGACGGCGCGTCGGGGCCCCCAACCCTGCACCCCCGTCCGCAGCCAGACGGGGCTCCGCCAGGGAGTAGAGAAGAAGGGTTATTGCTGCTCAGCGACACAGCGCAGGGTGGATGTAGGCACAGGAGGGTGAGCAGAGCCCTAGTTCCCTTGGGGGGGAAGGGCTCACAGGCCCCTGAACCCCCTGTACTGTTCTAGGTCTGCTCCCTTCATCTTCCCCACTCCCAGGGTGCCCCTTGTCCCAGCCACGGGTCACTCACCCCCCAGGCAGCCCCCCCCCACCTTTGCTCCAACTCCTTCCCCTGGCCAGGTGGGACGTTGCTGGGCCATGGCCTACGTGCCTGCCCCCAGGGACCACCCCCCGCTGGGCCGTGCTACGGACACACAGAGCCTCTGCAGAGCAGCACAGGCCAGTCGGGGTCACCCCCAGCCCGACCCAGCAACCAGCGACTGCCCAACCAGCGTGGACCCAGGGCCGCAAGAGGGGACAGCCCCCGCTACGTCACATCAGCACATTCCCGGGACACAGCAGTACCCTGGCTCCCGCGCCACCGCTCGCCTGCCAGGCCCCAATGGGCGTAGCTCTGCCCCGACAGGACCGCCCCTGCCCGTTCTCCTGCCACGCGAGACACGACCCAGCCCAGCCCCGCCGGGCAGGCCAGGATGCAACATGGCGGGGGCAGGAGCCCGGGGCCCGCACCTTGATGGCGTCAATGTACTGCTTGGCGTATTTCTGGCATTCGTCCACCTTCTCCCGGTTCCGGTCGCACTCCTCCAAGAGTTTCTGGGGAGAGAGGAGCCGGTCGCACCTGGCCCGCAGCAGCCCCCTCGGCACCAGGCCGGCGGAGGGAAAGCAGCCTCGGAGCAGAGTCCTGTCGCTGTTGGCTTTCCTGCCCTGCCCCAGCCCCTGCCCCTCGAGGGGCACTGCTACCTTCTCCCGCAGCAGCTGCTCCCGCACCACCTGGCTGTCCGCGATGGGCACCGCCTGGATCTGCTCCTGCCTCTGCCTGGCATCCTGGATCCACCGCATGAGCCAGCTGGTGCTGTCCTGGTAGTAGCGCTGCTGGCGGCCCAGCTGCTCCAGCTCCCGCTGCCGCAGGTCGATCTGGGCCAGCACGGCCTGCCAGCGCTCCAGCAGCTGCTGGATCCGCTCCCGGTACCGCTCCAGGTCCACGTCCCGCTCACTGTGGCCCCTCAGCATCCGCTCATTGACCTCCTTGGCCTTGCCCAGGTCGGACTCCAGGGTGCTGAAGAGGGGCTGGTTCGCTTCCACCTGCCCACGCAGCCTCTGTGGCAGACACAGGCCAGGTTAGCAGCACCCCGACCGCGCCGCTCTGCGGCCCTCCCAGCCCCTCCGCTCTGCCAGCCCCCCCGTCCCCGCAGCTCTGCCAGCCCCCCAGCCCCCGCAGCTCTGCCAGCCCCCTGCCAGGTGTGGTCGATGCACCACTGCCGTGCCAGCTCCCGGGCTCTCAGCTGCCCTGGAGAGCCAGGTCCCCGTGTCTGGGAAAGGGGAGCTCCCGAGCTGGAGCCAAAGGAGCTGACCCTGTCCAGGCAAGCCCAGGAATCCCCAGCCGTTACCTTCAGCTCTGCCTTGTTAGCCTCCAGCTCCTGCAGGTTGGCGGGTACGGCCTGCACATCCTTCAGCTGCTCCTCGAAGCCCTGCAGCAGCTCCTCCGCCCCCTGCGTGCTGCGGATCACCAGGTTGATGGTCTTCAGCCTGTGGGGAGCAGATTAGCTCACAGGGGGCCCAGAAGATGCATGTGGAGTGGGGACAGGAGACGCATGTGGGGACACTCCCACGCCTGCCGCACGCCCCCAGCCACGCTTGCCGCACGCCAACCCGCACGCCCCCGGCCACGCCTGCCGCACGCCCCCCGCCACACCTGCCACACACCAACCCGCACGCCCCCGGCCACGCCTGCCACACGCCCCCCGCCACACCTGCCGCACACCAACCCGCACGCCCCCCGCCACACCTGCCGCACGCCAACCCGCACGCCCCCGGCCACGCCTGCTGCACGCCAACCCGCACACCCCTGGCCACACCTGCTGCACGCCAACCCGCACACCCCTGGCCACACCTGCTGTATGCCCCCGGCCACACCTGCCGCATGCCAACCCGCACGCCCCCGGCCACGCCTGCCGCACGCCAACCCGCACGCCCCCGGCCACACCTGCCGCATGCCAACCCGCATGCCCCGGCCACACCTGCCGCATGCCCCCGGCCACGCCTGCCGCACGCCAACCCGCATGCCCCGGCCACACCTGCCGCATGCCCCCGGCCATGCCTGCCGCATGCCAACCCACAAGCCCCTGGCCACGCCTGCCGCACGCCAACCTGCAAACCCCTCTGACACCCTTGGGCCCCTCTCGCGTGGGTGCAGGAGGCTGCTGCCTGTTCTCCCACCTCCACCGCACCCCCTTTGAGGCCCCACAGGCCTCTCCATGGAGCCACCAGCGGCCTGGCACCAGAGCAGCTTCTCTCCCCGACAGAAAGCAAAGGGGGGGCAGACACTGACTGGGGGACACCGTGCGGGGAGGGGGCACCCGGGAGTCCCTGGCAGGACGGGCCCGGGGTGCAGAGGGAGCTCGGCCTGCGGAAGGGCAGCGTTCAGCCCAGGCCCCTCAGGCACTCACTTCTCCAGGTAGATGGTGGAGAGGCTGTACACCTGGTCCATCTTCCGGAGCGTGATTTCCAGCTCTGAGCGCAGGACGGGGGCCGAGCTCGAGTGCTCTGGCTGGGTCAGCACCTTCTCCGTCCTCTCGCTCACCTTCTCCAGGCTCTTCCGGATGCCCTCCAGCTCCACGTGGATTTGCTGCAGGGATGGAGTGGGGCCGTTACGGAGGGGACGCCTGGCAGGCCCCAGCCGGGTTTCCCACGCCCTTCCCAGACCAAGCCAGCACTCAGTGGTACTGGATTCTGGTGGGAACACACAGAGGATGGTTGCAAGCTCTGTCGTGTGTTTGCACCAAACCTTGGGCCCAGCGCGGCGCTGACAGATGGCTAGCTCTGTTCGTGCTGCGTGCTGGCCGGCGCCATGTTTCCGTGCTGGCGCTGGGCTGGGCTTTCACAGCGTTGCTGCTGGGAGACAGCAGCAGGCTGGGCCTGGTGTGGAAGGGCGGCCAGGCCAGCAACAGCAGCACTTGACTGACAATGCACCTCGAGCGGGGCCCTCGGAGGAACTTTGCTGCGAACGTTCAGACCAGCACGGGAGCCAGGGCTGCTGCCGAGTCCTGCACGGGCCGGGGACTGGCCCATGGGACCAACTCCACCTTGGGAGGTACCATCCCACGGCCAGAACAATGGGATTCCCTCCACGGGGCACGGGGCCAAAAGGGGGGATGGGTTATAACCTCTCCCCTGTGTGAGGGGGCGCTGGGGGGGCACAGGGAGCGCTGGGTTGTCTGAGGGAGGTGGGGGATGGGTTATAACCTCTCCCCTGTGTAGGGGGGGCTGGGGGGGGCACAGGGAGCATTGGGGTGTCTGAGGGAGGTGGGGGGATGGGTTATAACCTCTTCCCTGTGTGGGGGGGGCTGGGGGGGCACAGGGAGCGCTGGGTTGTGTGAGGGAGGTGGGGGATGGGTTATAACCTCTCCCCTGTGTGAGGGGGGGCTGGGGGGGCACAGGGAGCGCTGGGGGGGTCTGAGGGGAGGTGGGGGATGGGTTATAACCTCTCCCCTGTGTGGGAGGGGCTGGGGGAGCACAGGGAGCATTGGGGTGTCTGAGGGAGGTGAGGGATGGGTTATAACCTCTCCCCTGTGTGAGGGGGGGCTGGGGGGGCACAGGGAGCGCTGGGGGGGTCTGAGGGGAGGTGGGGGATGGGTTATAACCTCTCCCCTGTGTGGGAGGGGCTGGGGGAGCACAGGGAGCATTGGGGTGTCTGAGGGAGGTGGGGGGATGGGTTATAACCTCTTCCCTGTGTGGGGGGGCTGGGGGGGCACAGGGAGCGCTGGGTTGTCTGAGGGAGGTGGGGGATGGGTTATAACCTCTCCCCTGTGTAGGGGGGGCTGGGGGGGGCACAGGGAGCCTTGGGGTGTCTGAGGGAGGTGGGGGGATGGGTTATAACCTCTTCCCTGTGTGGGGGGGGCTGGGGGGGCACAGGGAGCGCTGGGTTGTCTGAGGGAGGTGGGGGATGGGTTATAACCTCTCCCCTGTGTAGGGGGGGCTGGGGGGGGCACAGGGAGCATTGGGGTGTCTGAGGGAGGTGGGGGGATGGGTTATAACCTCTTCCCTGTGTGGGGGGGGCTGGGGGGGCACAGGGAGCGCTGGGTTGTCTGAGGGAGGTGGGGGATGGGTTATAACCTCTCCCCTGTGTAGGCGGGACTGGGGGGGGCCACAGGGAGCACTGGGGTGTCTGAGGGAGGTGGGGGATGGGTTATAACCTCTTCCCTGTGTGGAGGGGGCTGGGGGGGCACAGGGAGCGCTGGGTTGTCTGAGGGAGGTGGGGGATGGGTTATAACCTCTCCCCTGTGTAGGGGGGGCTGGGGGGGGCACAGGGAGCATTGGGGTGTCTGAGGGAGGTGGGGGATGGGTTATAACCTCTTCCCTGTGTGGGGGGGGCTGGGGGGGCACAGGGAGCGCTGGGTTGTCTGAGGGAGGTGGGGGATGGGTTATAACCTCTCCCCTGTGTGAGGGGGGGCTGGGGGGGCACAGGGAGCGCTGGGTTGTCTGAGGGAGGTGAGGGATGGGTTATAACCTCTCCCCTGTGTGAGGGGGGCTGGGGGGGCACAGGGAGCGCTGGGGGGTCTGAGGGGAGGTGGGGGATGGGTTATAACCTCTCCCCTGTGTGGGGGGGCTGGGGGGGCACAGGAAGCGCTGGGGTGTCTGAGGGGATTTGCGGGGGAGGCTCCTTGCTGGCCGGGGGGGCAGCTGACACACTTGCTGTGACAGGTTTGGTGCCGGACAGGAGTCACCCCATGCAGGGAGCTCAGCTGACTGGCTGGGGAAGGGGGGGCACTCGCCCTCTTGCTGAGGAGGAGCAGACACAGCTGCAGCCTGCTACTAATGGAGGAGCTGGCTCCAGCCTCTACCCCCGTCCTCCCCCATCTCCTGCGGAGGGTCTGTACTTGCTGGGGTGAGGCAGTTCTCCAATCAGGGAGGCAGGAAGTACTTGGAGGATCCTGTGGCCCCGATGGTGTTGGAGCTGGAGGAGCTGCTGGCTGAAGGGGAGGAGGGAGCCTGCTTCATTGCCTGCCACCGGTCACGTGAAACCAGCTGGGTATGTCAACTGCCCTGCTCTGCTCCCAAATCCTCCCCTGGCCCGTGAACTGCTAACAGGGCAGCAGCCTCCCATAAGAACAAAAGAACGGCCAGACGGGGTCAGACCAAAGGTCCATCTCGCCCAGTATCCTGTCTGCCGACAGTGGCCAGCGCCAGGTGCCCCAGAGAGGGTGGACCGAAGACAATGATCAAGCAAATTATCTCCTGCCATCCCTCTCCAGCCTCTGACAAACAGAGGCCAGGGACACCATTTTATCCCCTGGCTAATAGCCTTTTATGGACCTAACCTCCATGAATTTATCTAGCTTCTCTTTAAACTCTGTTATAGTCCTAGCCTTCACAGCCTCCTCTGGCAAGGAGTTCCACAAGTTGACTGTGCGCTGTGTGAAGAAGAACTTTCTTTTATTAGTTTTAAACCTGCTACCCATTAATTTCATTTGGTGTCCTCTAGTTCTTCTAGTATGGGAACAAGTAAATAACTTTTCTTTATTCGCCCTCTCCATGCCACTCGTGATTTTATAGACCTCTATCATATCCCCCCTCAGTCTCCTCTTTTCCAAGCTGAAAAGTCCCAGTCGCTTTAACCTCTCCTCATATGGGACCCGTTCCAAACCCCTCATCATTTTAGTAGCCCTCCTCTGAACCTTTTCTAATGCCAGTATATCTTTTTTGAAACGAGGTGACCACATCTGTACAGAGTATTCAGGATGCGGGCGTACCATGGATTTATATAAGGGCAATAAGATATTCTCCGTCTTATTCTCTATCCCTTTTTTAATGATTCCTAACATCCTGTTTGCCTTTTTGACCGCCGCTGCACACTGTGTGGACGTCTTCAGAGAACTGTCCACGATAACTCCAAGATCTCTTTCCTGATTTGTTGTAGCTAAATTAGCCCCCATCATATTGTATGTACAGTTGGGGTTATTTTTTCCAGTGTGCCTTACTTTACACTTAGATACATGTGTACCCAGCCGGGGGGGGCCCCTCAGGGACACAGCACATGGCGCTGAGCTGGGGGGCCCTGGCACACGCCACCCCCTTCCTGTCCTGTGGCAGTGCTGCGGGGGACGTCCCGTACAGAACGTCAGTGCACCCGCTGCTCCGCGGCACCAAACCTGGGCATGGGGCGGGGTCTGGGCACGGGGCGGGGTGGGGTCTGGGCACGGAGCAGCGGGGGCGCGGGGCAGGGTAGGGTGGGGCGGGGTCTGTGCACGGTGCAGCGGGAGCACGGGGCGGGGTGGGGCGGGGTCTGGGCAGGGTGGGGTGGGGTCTGGGCATGGGGCGGGGCGGGGCGGGGTCTGTGCATGGGGCAGCGGGGGCACGGGGCGGGGTCTGGGCACGGGGCGGGGTCTGGGCGGGGCGGGGTCTGGGGCAGGGTGGGGTCTGGGCGGGGCATGGGGTCTGGGCGTGTTGCGGGGTGTGGGTGGGGCGGGGTCGGGGCGCGGGGTCTGGGCGTGGTGCGGGGTTGGGCGGGACAGGGTCTGGGCGCGGGGTCTGGGCACGGCACGGGGTCTGGCGGAGTGGGGCGGGGCAGGGTCTGGGCACGGGACGGGGTCGGGGTGGGGTCCGGGCGTGGGGTGGGGTCTGGGCACGGGACGGGCAGCAGGGGCTCTGGCGGGGCGGGGTCTGGGCGCGGGGTGGGGTCTGGGCACGGGGTCTGGGCGGGCGGGCTTGGGGCGTGGGGTGGGGTCTGGGCGTGGGGTGGGGTCTGGGCACGGGCAGGGGGGGCAGGGGCTCTGGGCATGGGGCAGGGTGGGGCGGGGTCTGGGCGAGGGGTGGGGGGTGTCTGTGCACGGGGCAGGGCGGGGGGGCTCTGGGGCGTGGGGTGGGGTCTGGGCGTGGGGTGGGGTCTGGGCATGGGGCAGGGTGGGGCGGGGTCTGGGCATGGGGCAGGGTGGGGCGGGGTCTGGGCGGGGGGTGGGGCGGGGTCTGTGCACGGGGCAGCGGGGGCTCTGGGCGGGGTGGGGTCTGGGCACGGGCGGTGGGGGGGGTCTGGGCAGCGCGTGGGGCGGGGTCTGGGCAGGGCGGGGCGGGGTCTGGCAACGGGAGCTCTGGGAGGGGGGGGTCTGGGCGTGGGGCGGGGTCTGGGCCCAGACCCCGCCCTGCCCCATGCCCAGACCCCTCCCTGCCCGTGCCCAGACCCCGCCCCCATCACTGCCCCAGAGATACAGAAGTGCCATGAGGCGTCTCCATCTTGTCTGCAATCTCGCTCCCGATCCCAGATGCAGCCTTGCGAGGGGCAGAGAGCCGGGAAGGATTGCCGGCCCACCCTGCCATAGGATGGGCACCAGAGACTCCTAAGCTGGCAGCTTGTAGCATCTCTGCTGCGAGCCTGCGCCGAGAACTGGGTGACTGGTGCATGCGATGTATTCGCCTGAACAGCCTCACTCTCCACCTTTTCGTTCTTTTAGTAATTAACCCTTTAGATTGTAGATGCTGAAGGACTGGCCCAGCGAGCTCTTGTGGGTAAGATCCAGAGAGTAAACTGACCGGGGATCTGTGGCTGGTTCTCTGGGAGCGGGAGGACCCGTCCGGGTAGGTGGGATCGGGTTCTATAACCCTCACCTGTGTCAGGCCCGGGGCTGATTGGGGCACAGGGAGAGCTGGGGTGTCCGAGGGGTTTTGCTCACGTGAGGTTTCCTGCTGGCCGGACTGGCAGCTGGAGCGCTCGGTGGGACTGGTGTGTGGCCTGTTTGGGAAGGTCTCCAGCCTGGGGCTGTAAGGAGCCCTGGGTTTGAGCAATTCGCCCTGAGCAGACACCCTCAGCGGTGCCCAGACCCGGCCTGGTCCTCACAGGCTGGGTGCGGGATCTTGGGGGGGGCGGAGAAGATACCTGGTGCTCTCTGATTGGCTGGGTGCAGGATCTCGGGGGGGGGGACACCTGGTGCTCTCTGATTGGCTGGGCGCAGGATCTCGGGGGGGGGGACACCTGGTGCTCTCTGATTGGCTGGGCGCAGGATCTCGGGGGGGGGACACCTGGTGCTCTCTGATTGGCTGGGCGCAGGATCTCGGGGGGGGGGGACACCTGGTGCTCTCTGATTGGCTGGGCGCAGGATCTCGGGGGGGGGGGAGACACCTGGTGCTCTCTGATTGGCTGGGCGCAGGACCTCACGGGGGACCTACCTGCTGCTCATTGAGGCGCTGGGCACACTCCTTGGCTGGGTCCTTGTCCAGGGGTGCCCGGATCTTGTGGACGGTGCGGGCCTCGCAGCCCTCCAGCTGCAGCCGGATGTCCTTCAGCTGGGAGATGTAGCTCCTGCACATGGACTCGTCCTGCTCCCCTGCCAGGCCAGCAGGCTCGTTAGTGAGGGCTGGGCTCCCGCCCGCGGGGGAGGGGTGGTGGATGAGCAATTTCCTGGGAAGGGTTCAGCGGGGGGGGGGGCACGTCGCAGGCACAGCGGGGAGGGACGTCACAGACACAGTGGTAGGGGGCACGTCACAGGCACAGCCGGGGGGGAGGGGGCACGTCACAGGCACAGCGGGGAGGGACGTCACAGACGCAGTGGTAGGGGGTACATCACAGGCACAGCCGGGGGGGAGGGGGCACATCACAGACGCAGTGGTAGGGGGCACATCACAGGCACAGCGGGGAGGGACGTCACAGACGCAGTAGTACGGGGTACATCGCAGGCACAGCCAGGGGGGGCACGTCGCAGGCACAGCCCGGGGGGGGCACGTCGCAGGCACAGTGGTAGGGGGCACGTCACAGGCACAGCCGGGGGGGGGGGCACGTCACAGGCACAGCGGGGAGGGACGTCACAGACACAGTGGTAGGGGGCACGTTGCAGACACAGCCCGGGGGGGGCACGTCACAGACACAGTGGTAGGGGGCACGTCGCAGGCACAGCCGGGGGGAGGGCACGTCACAGGCACAGCGGGGAGGGACGTCACAGACACAGTGGTAGGGGGCACGTCACAGCCACAGCCCGGGGGGGGGGCACGTCACAGGCACAGCGGGGAGGGACGTCACAGGCACAGTGGTAGGGGGCACGTCACAGGCACAGCCCGGGGAGGGGGGCACGTCGCAGGCACAGTGGTAGGGGGCACGTCACAGGCACAGCCGGGGGGGGGCACGTCACAGGCACAGCCGGGAGGGACCTCACAGACACAGTGGTAGGGGGCACGTTGCAGACACAGCCCGGGGGGGGCACGTCACAGACACAGTGGTAGGGGGCACGTCGCAGGCACAGCCGGGGGGGGCACGTCACAGGCACAGCGGGGGGGACGTCACAGGCACAGTGGTAGGGGGCACGTCACAGGCACAGCCCGGGGAGGGGGGCACGTCGCAGGCACAGTGGTGGGGGGCACGTCACAGGCACAGCCGGGGGGGGGCACGTCGCAGGCACAGCCCGGGAGGGGCACCTCACAGACACAGTGGTAGGGGGCACGTCGCAGCCACAGCCCAGGGGGGGGCACGTCACAGGCACAGCGGGGAGGGACGTCACAGACACAGTGGTAGGGGGCACGTTGCAGCCACAGCCCGGGGGGGGGGCACGTCACAGGCACAGTGGTAGGGGGCACGTCACAGGCACAGCGGGGAGGGACGTCACAGACGCAGTAGTACGGGGTACATCGCAGGCACAGCCATGGGGGGGGCACGTCGCAGGCACAGCCCGGGGGGGGGCACGTCACAGACACAGTGGTAGGGGGCACGTCACAGGCACAGCCGGGGGGGGGCACGTCACAGGCACAGCGGGGAGTGACGTCACAGACACAGTGGTGGGGGGCACATCACAGGCACAGCCCGGGGGGGGGCACGTCGCAGGCACAGCCCGGGGGGGGCACGTCACAGGCACAGTGGTAGGGGGCACGTCACAGGCACAGCGGGGAGGGACGTCACAGGCACAGTGGTGGGGGGCACGTCACAGGCACAGCCCGGGGGGGGGGCATGTCACAGGCACGGGGGGCGGGACGTCGCAGACACAGAGTGGGGCATGGCCCCACCGCAGGCCTGGCCCCTGCTCAGGGAGCAGCTTGGGCCCGTGCCGGGGTGCCAGTGACAGGTACCTTTCTCCAGGCTGTGCAGCAGGGACTCGTATTTCTGAGTGCAGGCCTGGCGCTCACGCTCCATCTGCAGCCGGTCGTCCGGCAGGAAGCGCTGCGAGTCCTGGCTGTCCCGCATGAACTCCTGGAAATGGGTCTCCAGGCTGCGCAGTGTCTGCCGGGAATCTTCGGGCGGCAGCGTCCGGAACTGGGGGAGGCACACGGACTCAGATAGGCGCTGACCCCCCCTTGCCAGTACCCCCCCCGGAGGCAGGGGAGACAGGCCCCCTCCATCCCCACGCAGACAGTGGGTAACACCCCGTTCCCCGGCCCACAGACAGGCGGGAGGTGGGTAACAGCCCGTTCCCCGGCCCGGAGACAGGCGGGCGGTGGGTAACACCCCGTTCCCCATGCCCCAGAGACAGGCGGGAGGTGGGTAACACCCCGTTCCCCGGCCCACAGACAGGCAGGAGGTGGGTAACACCCCGTTCCCCGGCCCGGAGACAGGCGGGCGGTGGGTAACACCCCGTTCCCCATGCCCCAGAGACAGGCGGGCGGTGGGTAACACCCCGTTCCCCGGCCCACAGACAGGCAGGAGGTGGGTAACACCCCGTTCCCCGGCCCGGAGACAGGCGGGCGGTGGGTAACACCCCGTTCCCCATGCCCCAGAGACAGGCGGGCGGTGGGTAACACCCCGTTCCCCGGCCCGGAGACAGGCGGGCGGTGGGTAACACCCCGTTCCCCGGCCCGGAGACAGGCGGGCGGTGGGTAACACCCCGTTCCCCGGCCCGGAGACAGGCGGGCGGTGGGTAACACCCCGTTCCCCATGCCCCAGAGACAGGCGGGCGGTGGGTAACACCCCGTTCCCCGGCCCGGAGACAGGCGGGCGGTGGGTAACACCCCGTTCCCCGGCCCACAGACAGGCGGGAGGTGGGTAACACCCCGTTCCCCGGCCCGGAGACAGGCGGGCGGTGGGTAACACCCCGTTCCCCGGCCCACAGACAGGCGGGAGGTGGGTAACACCCCGTTCCCCGGCCCGGAGACAGGCGGGCGGTGGGTAACACCCCGTTCCCCATGCCCCAGAGACAGGCGGGCGGTGGGTAACACCCCGTTCCCCGGCCCGGAGACAGGCGGGCGGTGGGTAACACCCCGTTCCCCGGCCCGGAGACAGGCGGGCGGTGGGTAACACCCCGTTCCCCGGCCCGGAGACAGGCGGGCGGTGGGTAACACCCCGTTCCCCGGCCCACAGACAGGCAGGAGGTGGGTAACACCCCGTTCCCCGGCCCGGAGACAGGCGGGCGGTGGGTAACACCCCGTTCCCCATGCCCCAGAGACAGGCGGGCGGTGGGTAACACCCCGTTCCCCGGCCCGGAGACAGGCGGGCGGTGGGTAACACCCCGTTCCCCGGCCCACAGACAGGCAGGAGGTGGGTAACACCCCGTTCCCCGGCCCGGAGACAGGCGGGCGGTGGGTAACACCCCGTTCCCCATGCCCCAGAGACAGGCGGGCATCGGGGATGGAGATCCTGGCCTCTCTCTCCAGACTGAGCCTGAATTTCCCAGCGGGGCCCTGGCCCCGCCAGCTCCTCCCCGCAGGGGCTGTGCTGGGACGCACCATGAGCAGGGACCAGGACTGGATCTGCTGGATGTCGCGGAGCAGGTACTGCCAGGACAGGAGGCTCTTCATGTCCACATGCAGCTCCTGCCACAGCATCACCAGGTGCTGGTGGGCCTGGTCCAGCCTGTGCAGCGAGAGGCCATGAGCAGCCGGGGGCAGAGGGACCCAGACAAAGTGGGGCACCCAGAGGAGCAGAAAGGAGAGCCGAGGGACCCCAGAGCAGATGGGTCCCGACCGGTGGGGAGGGGAGCAGAGGCCTTGGTAAGAAGGGGTTGCGGGGAGCAGGGGAGCAGGCAGGGAGGGTCCCCATGGGGCAGGCAGGGTCCCCAGGGCGAGGGGGTAGGCAGGGAGGGGTCCCCACGGGACGGGAGGGGTCCCCAGGGCAGGGGAGCAGGCAGGGAGGAGTCCCCACGGGCCGGGCGGGGTCCCCAGGGCAGGGGAGCAGGAAGGAAGGGAGGGGTCCCTACAGGACGGGAGGGGTCCCCACGGGACAGGCGGGGTCCCCAGGGCAGGGGAGCAGGCAGGGAGGGGTCCCCACGGGACGGGCGGGGTCCCCAGGGCAGGGGAGCAGGAAGGGAGGGGTCCCCATGGGACGGGCGGGGTCCCCAGGGCAGGGGAGCGGGCAGGGAGGGGTCCCCACGGGACGGGCGGGGTCCCCAGGGCAGGGGAGCAGGAAGGGAGGGGTCCCCATGGGACGGGCGGGGTCCCCAGGACAGGGGAGCAGGCAGGGAGGGAGGGGTCCCTACAGGACGGGCGGGGTCCCCAGGGCAGGGGAGCAGGCAGGGAGGGGTCCCCACGGGACGGGCGGGGTCCCCAGGACAGGGGAGCAGGCAGGGAGGGAGGGGTCCCTACAGGACGGGCGGGGTCCCCAGGGCAGGGGAGTGGGCAGGGAGGGGTCCCCATGGGACGGGAGGGGTCCCCAGGGCAGGGGAGCGGGCAGGGAGGGGTCCCCATGGGACGGGCAGGGTCCCCAGGGCAGGGGAGCAGGAAGGGAGGGGTCCCCATGGGACGGGCGGGGTCCCCAGGACAGGGGAGCGGGCAGGGAGGGGTCCCCATGGGACGGGCGGGGTCCCCAGGGCAGGGGAGCGGGCAGGGAGGGGTCCCCATGGGACGGGCGGGGTCCCCAGGGCAGGGGAGCAGGCAGGGAGGGGTGCCCACGGGACAGGCGGGGTCCCCAGGGCAGGGGAGCAGGCAAGGAGGGGTCCCCATGGGATAGGAAGGGTCCCCAGGGCAGAGAAGCAGGAAGGAAGGGAGGGGTCCCTACAGGACGGGAGGGGTCCCCACGGGACGGGCGGGGTCCCCAGGACAGGGGAGCGGGCAGGGAGGGGTCCCCACGGGACGGGCGGGGTCCCCAGGGCAGGGGAGCAGGAAGGGAGGGAGGGGTCCCACAGGACGGGAGGGGTCCCCACGGGACGGGCGGGGTCCCCAGGACAGGGGAGCGGAGGGAGGGTCCCCATGGGACGGGCGGGGTCCCCAGGCAGGGACGGCAGGGAGGGGTCCCCACGGGACGGCGGGGTCCCCAGGCAGGGGAGCGGCAGGAGGGTCCCCATGGGAGGGGGGGTCCCCAGGCAGGGGAGAGGAGGGAGGGGTCCCACGGACGGGGGGTCCCAGGCAGGGGAGCGGCAGGAGGGGTCCCCAGGGAGGGGGGGTCCCCAGGGCAGGGGAGAAGGAAGGAGGGGTCCCCAGGACGGGGGGGTCCCAGGACAGGGGAGCGGGCAGGGAGGGGTCCCCACGGGACGGGGGGGTCCCCAGGGCAGGGGAGCGGAAGGAGGGGTCCCCAGGGACGGGCGGGGTCCCCAGGCAGGGGAGCGGAGGGAGGGGTCCCCACGGGACGGGCGGGGTCCCCAGGGCAGGGGAGCAGGAGGGGGGGTCCCCAGGGAGGGAGGGCCCAGGGCAGGGACAAGGGGGGGTCCCCCGGGGCGGGGCCAGGGCAGGGACGGAGAGGTCCCCCGGCGCGGCCCCAGGGCAGGGGGCGGAGGGAGGGTCCCCTGGGACGGGCAGGGTCCCCAGGGCAGGGAGAGGCAGGAGAGTCCCAGGCGGCGGGGTCCCCGCACAGGAGGGAGGGGTCCCCACGGGACGGGAGGGGTCCCCAGGGCAGGGGAGCAGGCAGGGAGGTCCCCACGGGCCGGGCGGGGTCCCCAGGCAGGGGAGCAGGAAGGAGAGGGTCCCCAGGACAGGTCCCCACGGGACGGGCGGGCGGGTCCCCAGGGCAGGGGAGCAGGCAGGGAGGGGTCCCCACGGGACGGGCGGGGTCCCCAGGCAGGGGAGCGGAGGGAGGGGTCCCCAGGGACGGGCGGGGTCCCCAGGGCAGGGGAGCGGAGGGAGGGGTCCCCACGGGACGGGCGGGGTCCCCAGGGCAGGGGACAGGAAGGAGGGGTCCCCATGGGACGGGGGGGTCCCCAGGCAGGGAGCAGGAGGAGGGAGGGGTCCCTACAGGACGGGGGGGTCCCCAGGGCAGGGAGGGCAGGGAGGGGTCCCCACGGGACGGGCGGGTCCCCAGGCAGGGGAGCAGGAGGGAGGGGTCCCACGGACGGGCGGGGTCCCAGGGCAGGGGAGGGCAGGAGGGGTCCCCAGGGACGGGGGGGTCCCCAGGCAGGGGAGCGGGCAGGGAGGGGTCCCCAGGGACGGGCGGGTCCCCAGGGCAGGGAGGGGGGGGCCCCAGGGACGGGGGGGTCCCCAGGAGGGGCGGGGGAGGGGTCCCCATGGGACGGGCGGGGTCCCCAGGCAGGGGAGCGGGCAGGGAGGGGTCCCCATGGGACGGGCGGGGTCCCCAGGCAGGGGAGCAGGCAGGGAGGGGTCCCACGGGACAGGCGGGGTCCCCAGGGCAGGGGAGCAGCAAGGAGGGGTCCCCATGGGATGGAGGGTCCCCAGGGCAGAGAGCAGGAAGGAAGGGAGGGGTCCCTACAGGACGGGAGGGGTCCCACCCAGGACAGGGGAGCGGGCAGGGAGGGGTCCCCACGGGACGGGCGGGGTCCCCAGGGCAGGGGAGCAGGAAGGGAGGGAGGGGTCCCACAGGACGGGAGGGGTCCCCACGGGACGGGCGGGGTCCCCAGGACAGGGGAGCGGAGGGAGGGGTCCCCATGGGACGGGCGGGGTCCCCAGGCAGGGGACGGCAGGGAGGGGTCCCCACGGGACGGCGGGTCCCCAGGCAGGGGAGCGGCAGGAGGGGTCCCCATGGGAGGGGGGGTCCCCAGGCAGGGGAGAGGAGGGAGGGGTCCCACGGACGGGGGGTCCCAGGCAGGGGAGCGGCAGGAGGGGTCCCCAGGGAGGGGGGGTCCCAGGGCAGGGAGCAGGAAGGAGGGGTCCCCAGGACGGGGGGGTCCCAGGACAGGGGGCGGGCAGGGAGGGGTCCCCACGGACGGGGGGGTCCCCAGGGCAGGGGAGCGGAAGGAGGGGTCCCCAGGGACGGGCGGGGTCCCCAGGCAGGGGAGCGGAGGGAGGGGTCCCCACGGGACGGGCGGGGTCCCCAGGGCAGGGGAGCAGGAGGGGGGGTCCCCAGGGAGGGAGGGCCCAGGGCAGGGACAAGGGGGGGTCCCCCGGGGCGGGGCCAGGGCAGGGACGGAGAGGTCCCCCGGCGCGGCCCCAGGGCGGGGGCGGAGGGAGGTCCCCTGGACGGCAGGGCCCCGGGCAGGAGCCAGGGAAGCCCCGGCGGGCGGGTCCCGGCAGGGACAGAGGGGGGGCCCCACGGGACGAGGGGTCCCCAGGGCAGGGGAGCAGGCAGGGAGGAGTCCCCACGGGCCGGGCGGGGTCCCCAGGGCAGGGGAGCAGGAAGGAAGGGAGGGGTCCCTACAGGACGGGAGGGGTCCCCACGGGACGGGCGGGGTCCCCAGGGCAGGGGAGCAGGCAGGGAGGGGTCCCCACGGGACGGGCGGGGTCCCCAGGACAGGGGAGCGGGCAGGGAGGGGTCCCCACGGGACGGGCGGGGTCCCCAGGGCAGGGGAGCGGGCAGGGAGGGGTCCCCACGGGACGGGCGGGGTCCCCAGGGCAGGGGAGCAGGAAGGGAGGGGTCCCCATGGGACGGGCGGGGTCCCCAGGACAGGGGAGCAGGCAGGGAGGGAGGGGTCCCTACAGGACGGGCGGGGTCCCCAGGGCAGGGGAGCAGGCAGGGAGGGGTCCCCACGGGACGGGCGGGGTCCCCAGGACAGGGGAGCAGCAGGGAGGGAGGGGTCCCTACAGGACGGGCGGGGTCCCCAGGGCAGGGGAGTGGGCAGGGAGGGGTCCCCATGGGACGGGAGGGGTCCCCAGGGCAGGGGAGCGGGCAGGGAGGGGTCCCCATGGGACGGGCGGGGTCCCCAGGGCAGGGGAGCAGGAAGGGAGGGGTCCCCATGGGACGGGCGGGGTCCCCAGGACAGGGGAGCGGGCAGGGAGGGGTCCCCATGGGACGGGCGGGGTCCCCAGGGCAGGGGAGCGGGCAGGGAGGGGTCCCCATGGGACGGGCGGGGTCCCCAGGGCAGGGGAGCAGGCAGGGAGGGGTGCCCACGGGACAGGCGGGGTCCCCAGGGCAGGGGAGCAGGCAAGGAGGGGTCCCCATGGGATAGGAAGGGTCCCCAGGGCAGAGGAGCAGGAAGGAAGGGAGGGGTCCCTACAGGACGGGAGGGGTCCCCACGGGACGGGCGGGGTCCCCAGGACAGGGGAGCGGGCAGGGAGGGGTCCCCACGGGACGGGCGGGGTCCCCAGGGCAGGGGAGCAGGAAGGGAGGGAGGGGTCCCTACAGGACGGGAGGGGTCCCCACGGGACGGGCGGGGTCCCCAGGACAGGGGAGCAGGAAGGGAGGGGTCCCCATGGGACGGGCGGGGTCCCCAGGGCAGGGGAGCGGGCAGGGAGGGGTCCCCACGGGACGGGCGGGGTCCCCAGGACAGGGGAGCGGGCAGGGAGGGGTCCCCATGGGACGGGCGGGGTCCCCAGGACAGGGGAGCAGGCAGGGGGGGTCCCCACGGGACAGGCGGGGTCCCCAGGGCAGGGGAGCAGGCAAGGAGGGGTCCCCATGGGATGGGAGGGGTCCCCAGGGCAGAGGAGCAGGAAGGAAGGGAGGGGTCCCTACAGGACGGGAGGGGTCACCAGGACAGGGGAGCGGGCAGGGAGGGGTCCCCACGGGACGGGCGGGGTCCCCAGGGCAGGGGAGCAGGCAAGGAGGGGTCCCCATGGGACGGGCGGGGTCCCCAGGACAGGGGAGCGGGCAGGGAGGGGTCCCCACGGGACGGGCGGGGTCCCCAGGGCAGGGGAGCAGGAAGGGAGGGGTCCCCACGGGACGGGAGGGGTCCCCAGGGCAGGGGAGCAGGAAGGGAGGGGTCCCCACGGGACGGGCGGGGTCCCCAGGGCAGGGGAGCAGGAAGGGAGGGGTCCCCACGGGACGGGCGGGGTCCCCAGGGCAGGGGAGCAGGAAGGGAGGGGTCCCCATGGGACGGGCAGGGTCCCCAGGGCAGGGGAGCAGGCAGGGAGGAGTCCCCATGGGACGGGCGGGGTCCCCAGGGCAGGGGAGCAGGAAGGGAGGGGTCCCCACGGGACGGGAGGGGTCCCCAGGGCAGGGGAGCAGGCAGGGAGGAGTCCCCACGGGCCGGGCGGGGTCCCCAGGGCAGGGGAGCAGGAAGGAAGGGAGGGGTCCCTACAGGACGGGAGGGGTCCCCACGGGACGGGCGGGGTCCCCAGGGCAGGGGAGCAGGCAGGGAGGGGTCCCCACGGGACGGGCGGGGTCCCCAGGACAGGGAGCGGGCAGGGAGGGGTCCCCACGGGACGGGCGGGGTCCCCAGGGCAGGGGAGCGGCAGGGAGGGGTCCCCACGGGACGGGCGGGGTCCCCAGGGCAGGGGACAGGAAGGAGGGGTCCCCATGGGACGGGGGGGTCCCCAGGCAGGGGAGAGGAGGGAGGGGAGGGGGGGTCCCACGGACGGGCGGGGTCCCCAGGCAGGGGAGCGGCAGGGAGGGGTCCCCACGGGACGGGCGGGTCCCCAGGCAGGGGAGCAGGAAGGGAGGGGTCCCACGGACGGGCGGGGTCCCCAGGGCAGGGGAGGGCAGGAGGGGTCCCCAGGGACGGGGGGGTCCCCAGGCAGGGGAGCGGGCAGGGAGGGGTCCCCAGGGACGGGCGGGGTCCCCAGGGCAGGGGAGCAGGAAGGGAGGGGTCCCCATGGGACGGGCGGGGTCCCCAGGACAGGGGAGCGGAGGGAGGGGTCCCCATGGGACGGGCGGGGTCCCCAGGGCAGGGGAGCGGGCAGGGAGGGGTCCCCATGGGACGGGCGGGGTCCCCAGGCAGGGGAGCAGGCAGGGAGGGGTCCCACGGGACAGGCGGGGTCCCCAGGGCAGGGGAGCAGGCAAGGAGGGGTCCCCATGGGATGGAGGGTCCCCAGGGCAGAGGAGCAGGAAGGAAGGGAGGGGTCCCTACAGGACGGGAGGGGTCCCACCCCAGGACAGGGGAGCGGGCAGGGAGGGGTCCCCACGGGACGGGCGGGGTCCCCAGGGCAGGGGAGCAGGAAGGGAGGGAGGGGTCCCACAGGACGGGAGGGGTCCCCACGGGACGGGCGGGGTCCCCAGGACAGGGGAGCGGAGGGAGGGGTCCCCATGGGACGGGCGGGGTCCCCAGGCAGGGGACGGCAGGGAGGGGTCCCCACGGGACGGCGGGGTCCCCAGGCAGGGGAGCGGCAGGAGGGGTCCCCATGGGAGGGGGGGTCCCCAGGCAGGGGAGAGGAGGGAGGGGTCCCACGGACGGGGGGTCCCAGGCAGGGGAGCGGCAGGAGGGGTCCCCAGGGAGGGGGGGTCCCCAGGGCAGGGAGCAGGAAGGAGGGGTCCCCAGGACGGGGGGGTCCCAGGACAGGGGAGCGGGCAGGGAGGGGTCCCCACGGGACGGGGGGGTCCCCAGGGCAGGGGAGCGGAAGGAGGGGTCCCCAGGGACGGGCGGGGTCCCCAGGCAGGGGAGCGGAGGGAGGGGTCCCCACGGGACGGGCGGGGTCCCCAGGGCAGGGGAGCAGGAGGGGGGGTCCCCAGGGAGGGAGGGCCCAGGGCCCCAGGGACAAGGGGGGTCCCACGGGGGCGGGGCCAGGGCAGGGAGCAGAGGAGGGGTCCCCACGGGCGGGCGGGGGGGGTCCCCGGCAGGGACAGGAAGAGGGGTCCATGACGCAGGGCCCCAGCAGGGGAGCAGGCAGGGAGGGTCCCCATGGGACAGGCAGGGTCCCCAGGGCAGGGGAGCAAGGGAGGGGTCCCCACGGGACGGGAGGGGTCCCCAGGGCAGGGGAGCAGGCAGGGAGGAGTCCCCACGGGCCGGGCGGGGTCCCCAGGGCAGGGGAGCAGGAAGGAAGGGAGGGGTCCCTACAGGACGGGAGGGGTCCCCACGGGACAGGGCGGGGTCCCCAGGGCAGGGGAGCAGGCAGGGAGGGGTCCCCACGGGACGGGCGGGGTCCCCAGGGCAGGGGAGCGGGAAGGGAGGGGTCCCCAGGGACGGGCGGGGTCCCCAGGGCAGGGGAGCGGGCAGGGAGGGGTCCCCACGGGACGGGCGGGGTCCCCAGGGCAGGGGAGCAGGAAGGGAGGGGTCCCCATGGGACGGGCGGGGTCCCCAGGACAGGGGAGCAGGCAGGGAGGGAGGGGTCCCTACAGGACGGGCGGGGTCCCCAGGGCAGGGGAGCAGGCAGGGAGGGGTCCCCACGGGACGGGCGGGGTCCCCAGGACAGGGGAGCAGGCAGGGAGGGAGGGGTCCCTACAGGACGGGCGGGGTCCCCAGGGCAGGGGAGCGGGCAGGGAGGGGTCCCCATGGGACGGGAGGGGTCCCCAGGGCAGGGGAGCGGGCAGGGAGGGGTCCCCATGGGACGGGCGGGGTCCCCAGGGCAGGGGAGCAGGAAGGGAGGGGTCCCCATGGGACGGGCGGGGTCCCCAGGACAGGGGAGCGGGCAGGGAGGGGTCCCCATGGGACGGGCGGGGTCCCCAGGGCAGGGGAGCGGGCAGGGAGGGGTCCCCATGGGACGGGCGGGGTCCCCAGGGCAGGGGAGCAGGCAGGGAGGGGTGCCCACGGGACAGGCGGGGTCCCCAGGGCAGGGGAGCAGGCAAGGAGGGGTCCCCATGGGATAGGAAGGGTCCCCAGGGCAGAGGAAGCAGGAAGGAAGGGAGGGGTCCCTACAGGACGGGAGGGGTCCCCACGGGACGGGCGGGGTCCCCAGGACAGGGGAGCGGGCAGGGAGGGGTCCCCACGGGACGGGCGGGGTCCCCAGGGCAGGGGAGCAGGAAGGGAGGGAGGGGTCCCTACAGGACGGGAGGGGTCCCCACGGGACGGGCGGGGTCCCCAGGACAGGGGAGCAGGAAGGGAGGGGTCCCCATGGGACGGGCGGGGTCCCCAGGGCAGGGGAGCGGGCAGGGAGGGGTCCCCACGGGACGGGCGGGGTCCCCAGGACAGGGGAGCGGGCAGGGAGGGGTCCCCATGGGACGGGCGGGGTCCCCAGGACAGGGGAGCAGGCAGGGAGGGGTCCCCACGGGACAGGCGGGGTCCCCAGGGCAGGGGAGCAGGCAAGGAGGGGTCCCCATGGGATGGGAGGGGTCCCCAGGGCAGAGGAGCAGGAAGGAAGGGAGGGGTCCCTACAGGACGGGAGGGGTCACCAGGACAGGGGAGCGGGCAGGGAGGGGTCCCCACGGGACGGGCGGGGTCCCCAGGGCAGGGGAGCAGGCAAGGAGGGGTCCCCATGGGACGGGCGGGGTCCCCAGGACAGGGGAGCGGGCAGGGAGGGGTCCCCACGGGACGGGCGGGGTCCCCAGGGCAGGGGAGCAGGAAGGGAGGGGTCCCCACGGGACGGGAGGGGTCCCCAGGGCAGGGGAGCAGGAAGGGAGGGGTCCCCACGGGACGGGCGGGGGTCCCCAGGGCAGGGGAGCAGGAAGGGAGGGGTCCCCACGGGACGGGCGGGGTCCCCAGGGCAGGGGAGCAGGAAGGGAGGGGTCCCCATGGGACGGGCAGGGTCCCCAGGGCAGGGGAGCAGGCAGGGAGGAGTCCCCATGGGACGGGCGGGGTCCCCAGGGCAGGGGAGCAGGAAGGGAGGGGTCCCCACGGGACGGGAGGGGTCCCCAGGGCAGGGGAGCAGGCAGGGAGGAGTCCCCACGGGCCGGGCGGGGTCCCCAGGGCAGGGGAGCAGGAAGGAAGGGAGGGGTCCCTACAGGACGGGAGGGGTCCCCACGGGACGGGGGGGGTCCCCAGGGCAGGGGAGCAGGCAGGGAGGGGTCCCCACGGGACGGGCGGGGTCCCCAGGACAGGGGAGCGGGCAGGGAGGGGTCCCCACGGGACGGGCGGGGTCCCCAGGGCAGGGGAGCGGGCAGGGAGGGGTCCCCACGGGACGGGCGGGGTCCCCAGGGCAGGGGAGCAGGAAGGGAGGGGTCCCCATGGGACGGGCGGGGTCCCCAGGACAGGGGAGCAGGCAGGGAGGGAGGGGTCCCTACAGGACGGGCGGGGTCCCCAGGGCAGGGGAGCAGGCAGGGAGGGGTCCCCACGGGACGGGCGGGGTCCCCAGGACAGGGGAGCAGGCAGGGAGGGAGGGGTCCCTACAGGACGGGCGGGGTCCCCAGGGCAGGGGAGTGGGCAGGGAGGGGTCCCCATGGGACGGGAGGGGTCCCCAGGGCAGGGGAGCGGGCAGGGAGGGGTCCCCATGGGACGGGCAGGGTCCCCAGGGCAGGGGAGCAGGAAGGGAGGGGTCCCCATGGGACGGGCGGGGTCCCCAGGACAGGGGAGCGGGCAGGGAGGGGTCCCCATGGGACGGGCGGGGTCCCCAGGGCAGGGGAGCGGGCAGGGAGGGGTCCCCATGGGACGGGCGGGGTCCCCAGGGCAGGGGAGCAGGCAGGGAGGGGTGCCCACGGGACAGGCGGGGTCCCCAGGGCAGGGGAGCAGGCAAGGAGGGGTCCCCATGGGATAGGAAGGGTCCCCAGGGCAGAGGAGCAGGAAGGAAGGGAGGGGTCCCTACAGGACGGGAGGGGTCCCCACGGGACGGGCGGGGTCCCCAGGACAGGGGAGCGGGCAGGGAGGGGTCCCCACGGGACGGGCGGGGTCCCCAGGGCAGGGGAGCAGGAAGGGAGGGAGGGGTCCCTACAGGACGGGAGGGGTCCCCACGGGACGGGCGGGGTCCCCAGGACAGGGGAGCAGGAAGGGAGGGGTCCCCATGGGACGGGCGGGGTCCCCAGGGCAGGGGAGCGGGCAGGGAGGGGTCCCCACGGGACGGGCGGGGTCCCCAGGACAGGGGAGCGGGCAGGGAGGGGTCCCCATGGGACGGGGGGGTCCCCAGGACAGGGGAGCAGGCAGGGAGGGGTCCCCACGGGACAGGCGGGGTCCCCAGGGCAGGGGAGCAGGCAAGGAGGGGTCCCCATGGGATGGGAGGGGTCCCCAGGGCAGAGGAGCAGGAAGGAAGGGAGGGGTCCCTACAGGACGGGAGGGGTCACCAGGACAGGGGAGCGGGCAGGGAGGGGTCCCCACGGGACGGGCGGGGTCCCCAGGGCAGGGGAGCAGGCAAGGAGGGGTCCCCATGGGACGGGCGGGGTCCCCAGGACAGGGGAGCGGGCAGGGAGGGGTCCCCACGGGACGGGCGGGGTCCCCAGGGCAGGGGAGCTGGAAGGGAGGGGTCCCCACGGGACGGGCGGGGTCCCCAGGGCAGGGGAGCAGGAAGGGAGGGGTCCCCACGGGACGGGCGGGGTCCCCAGGGCAGGGGAGCAGGCAGGGTGGGGTCCCCAGGGCGAGGGAGAGGCCCAGGGCCCCTCCCCACGGCCCCGTACACACCTGCCGGCGGCGTCCAGCGCCTCCCTGTTGGGCGGGGGCACGAGGAAGCAGACGGACGGCACGATGGACTCGCTCCCCGCGCTGTTCAGCACCTTCCACTTGTGGGGCTGGGCGTTGCTGAGCAGTGAGCACTCGTCCCCCTTGTGCACCGTGATCTAGGAGAACCGCCGCGGCAGCATGAGCCCAGGGCCCCCACCAGCACCCGGTCGGCTCTGCCAGGCTCCTGTGCCCCGTGCCAGGCCCCTGCACCACCGCCAGGCCCCCTTGCCCCCTGCCAGGCCCCATCCAGGGCCCACCACACCACCGCCAGGCCCCCGCCAGTCCCCTGCGCCCACTGCCAGGCCCCGCGACCTCCGCCAGGCCCCTATGCCCCATGCCAAGCCCCTGCGCCCACTGTCAGGGCAGTGCCCCATGCCAGGGCTCGCCCCCCAGCGCCCGCCCTGCCCCCTCACCTCCATCTGCTTGTAGTCACAGACGGCCTGCACCGGCAGCCGGCCCTTCAGCGGGGTGGCTGGGCTGCGCGGTCTGAGCTGCACGACAGCTTTGGCCCGCTTGGCCAGCCCCACCAGGTGCCCTTTGTACTCCGCGATCTGCTCCTTCTCGTCCTGCGGGGACAGCACAGGGTCACCGGGGCAGAGCGGGGCAGGGCAGTGGGGGACATGGCAGGGCAGCAGGGGGCAGGGTGGCAGGGCAGGGCGGCAGGGGCAGAGGTAGGGCAGCACGGGGGGGGCAGGGCAGGGCGGGGGGGCAGAGGTAGGGCGGCATGGGGGGCAGGGCAGGGCGGGGGGACAGATAGGGCAGCACGGGGGGCAGGGCAGGGCAGGGGGCAGAGGTAGGACAGCATGGGGGGCAGGGCAGGGCGGGGGGACAGAGATAGGGCAGCACGGGGGGCAGGGCAACGCGGGGGGGGGCAGAAGGCAGGCCGTGGGAGGGGACGCAGGCCGGGCGCAGCCCCACGTGGGAGCACGGGCGAGTCGGGGGCCAAGGCTGCCTGAGAGGAGCCAGCCGCACTGGGCAGAGGGGGCGGGCGGGGCACTCCGGGGGGGGCGCTGGGAAGTGTCTCTGATTCCCAGGGCGTCCGTGCAGGCTGCAGATCCCCCTGAGCTCGGGGCAGGCTCAGGCCCCCGCCACACCACAGACACCCACCGACTCAGCCGTGGCCGCCGCAGAGTCACCAGGGCGGCGCACACATCCCCCCAGGGCGCGTCCCCCCACGGAGGGCGCGTCCCCCCACGGAGAGCGCGTCCCCCCACGGAGGGCGCAGCCATGGTGCTGCCAGCAGCCCGTGAGGGGACAGTGCTTGCTGCGGGGCAGGCCGGCGATGAGAGGACTCACAAGGGCGGGGCAATGGAGGACTGGCACTCACAAGGGCATCCTGCAGCAGGTCCTCAAGGCGTGTCACAGTGATGGTGCGATCGCACGAGTATTTCTTCTTCATACTCTCTTGTGTCTTTCTCAGGAACTCCTCTGCCTCCTTCACGTCGGAGAAGAACTGCAGGGCGGGGCAGAGGAGTCAGCAGCTGCCAGCCCCACAGGGGGCCCCTCTGCCTGGCCCAGACATGATGAAGTGGGGACCGTGTTGGCTTGTATTGCACGTGACTCCTACCCTCCTGGGCTGCTCTGTCATAACACGGTGTGTGCGTGCCTCAGTTTCCCTGGGCACTGCACCACTGCCCGGCAGGGGCTGGGAGTGGGGGGGTGGCTCTCGCTGAGGGAGGCTGCCCCATTTCAGCAAGTCCGCAGCAACAGCCCAGGCTGCCCTGCGACCTGAGCCTGGGTGGGGGGAACACCCAGGGACACCTGGCCTGGGAAGCAGGACAAAGCAGGGGGCGGGGCTGCCTGGGGGCTGGGACCGGTTGCTGGGGGTGTGAGTTCAGTTTTCAGCTGGCTCAGGGAGGAGGAAGCCGAGCTGGCTTGGGGGGCAGCGAGGGGCAGGGCCCTGGCTCTGGGCCCCCCTATCCCGAGACGGGCTGGGCTGGCGGCTCCTGGTTCCTGTCACAAGTCTGAGCTACGCCGTGTCCCTGGGCCCCAACAGACCTTCTCCTCTACCTGCCGCCTGAGACTCCCGCCTGGCTGCGAGTGGGGGGCAGGGCCCGGTGGCTCCCCCACACCCCGTGACACCCCCTCCCCCCAGGCGCCCTGTCTGCCCTGGCACATCACCCCTCCGGAACCGCCTGGCACATCACCCCTCCCCCTGGCACCCCCTGGCACATCACCCCTCCCCCGGTGCCCCCCGGCACATCACCCCTCCGGCACCCCCCAGCACATCACCCCTCCCCCGGTGCCCCCTGGCACATCACCCCTCCGGCACCCCCCAGCACATCACCCCTCCCCCTGGCACATCACCCCTCCCCCTGGCACCCCCCTGGCACATCACCCCTCCCCCGATGCCCCCGGCACATCATCCCTCCGGGACCCCCCAGCACATCACCCCCCCGGGCACCCCCTGGCACATCACCCCCCCACCCCCCAGCGCTCACCTGGAAGTAGGCCGTGTTCTCCTTCAGATGGGCCTCGATGCAGCAGCACAATTGTAGCATCCAGCTCCACTGGGTCTGCAGGGCAGCCTGGAAGGCCTGGAACACACCCCGCCCCAGCCTGGCTCAGCCCCACGGCCACCCACAGGCGCCTCGGCTCTCACCATAGGCCACCGGGGGCACCTCATGCGGCTGAGCCAGACTCACCCACTGCCTGGCAGGCAGGTCCCAGGGGCTGGCTTGGGCTCCCCCTCGCCAGTGACCCCCCCCCCCGGCCTCCTCTCCACGTCCTGCCCGGCCCCCCGGCCTCTCCTCCGCCTCCTGCCCGGCCCCCCGGCCTCCTCTCCACGTCCTGCCCGGCCCCCTCTCCATGTCCTGCCCGGCCCCCCGGCCTCTCCTCCGCCTCCTGCCCGGCCCCCCGGCCCCCCGGCCCCCTCTCCACGTCCTGCCCGGCCCCCTCTCCATGTCCTGCCCGGCCCCCCGGCCTCTCCTCCGCCTCCTGCCCGGCCCCCCGGCCCCCTCTCCACGTCCTGCCCGGCCCCCTCTCCACGTCCTGCCCGGCCCCCCGGCCTCTCCTCCGCCTCCTGCCCGGCCCCCCACCCAGTGCCCACTGAGAAGGGCCCTGCCCTCACCTCCACGGTCTGCTTGCCCGGGTGCTCCTCCTGCAGCAGCCTGTCACCCGTGGCCTGGATCTCCTTGATCTTCCGCTCCCGCAGCTCCAGCTCCCGCATCAGGCCCTGGCGCAGCAGAGGGGGCAGGTGAGCGCCTGGCAGAATGGCTGGAGGGGGGGCAGGCACCCGGCAGAGCGGGGCACACGCAGGCGGGGGGGGGGGCACACGCAGGCGGGGGGGCACACGCAGGCCCGGGGGGGCACACACAGGCGGGGGGGGCACACACAGGCGGGGGGGGGGTCTGTACCGAGTAGTTCTCCTTCTTGGCGGCCATGTTGGGGTTCTGATGGCTCCAGTCGTAGTTCACCTCCTCCTCCTCCTTCTCGCTCAGCCACAGCAGCTCCCGCGTGGCCGCGCTCACCAGGGCCTGCAGGCTCTCCAGGTGCCGCAGCCGGGCCGCCGAGGTGTTCTGCAGGCACCCTGAGCGTGGGTGGGGGCGGGGCACCCCACTGCCCAGCCTCCCCGCCCCCGCGCAGCCCCCCAACCTCTGGCCCTCGCACAGCTCCCCAACGCCAACCCCTGCCCAGCCTCCCCGCCCCCGCGCAGCCCCCCAACCTCTGGCCCTCGCACGGCTCCCCAACGCCAACCCCTGCCCAGCCTCCCCGCCCCCGCGCAGCCCCCCAACCTCTGGCCCTCGCACAGCTCCCCAACGCCAACCCCTGCCCAGCCTCCCCCCCCCCCCGCGCAGCCCCCCAACCTCTGGCCCTCGCACAGCTCCCCAACACCAACCCCTGCCCCTGCCCAGCCCCCCAACCTCTGGCCCTCGCACAGCTCCCCAACGCCAACCCCTGCCCCTGCCCAGCCCCCCAACCTCTGGCCCTCGCACAGCTCCCCAACGCCAACCCCTGCCCAGCCTCCCCGCCCCTGCACAGCCCCCCAACCTCTGGCCCTCGCACAGCTCCCCAACGCCAACCCCTGCCCCTGCCCAGCCCGCCAACCTCTGGCCCTCCCACAGCTCCCCAACGCCAACCCCTGCCCAGCCTCCCCGCCCCCGCGCAGCCCCCCAACCTCTGGCCCTGGCACGGCTCCCCAACGCCAACCCCTGCCCAGCCTCCCCGCCCCCGCACAGCCCCCCAACCTCTGGCCCTGGCACGGCTCCCCAACGCCAACCCCTGCCCAGCCTCCCCGCCCCCGCGCAGCCCCCCAACCTCTGGCCCTGGCACGGCTCCCCAACGCCAACCCCTGCCCAGCCCCCCAACCTCTGGCCCTGGCACGGCTCCCCAACACCAACCCCTCACAGCCCCCCTCCCTGCTCCCCACATCGCCCCCGACGAGAAGCCTCCCCTGCACTGGTCCCCCCTCTCACCAGCAGCATGGCGTACTGCTGGTCCAGCTTGGCCAGGCATTCTCGGTAGGCGCGGCGTGGGGCAGGCGACAGCTGAGCCTGTGGGGAGAGAGCGATGGGTGACCGGCCCCCAGCGCTGCCCCACTGGGGCTCCTCTACTATGGCAAGGCCCATCGCCGGCCCTGTGCCATGGGGGCGCCCTGCCCTCGCCGGCTGCTCCCCCAGAGGGCACTAGGGGCAGGGGATGCAGCACAGGGCACTCTGCCCTCAACAGCTGCTGCCCCCCTCAGCACCGCCCTGGGGTGAGCTCAGCAGGGGACCCCGGGTCTCACCCGCCCTGTGCCGCTGCAGGATACATCAGCTGGCTGGGGGATGAGCGGGTGCCAGACCAAGGAGGCTCCCTCGCTGGGCTCCAGCTCTTGCCAGGCGGGCTAGCGCAGCGGGGCCCAGGCAGACACCCCGAGTTCCCGTGACTGGGGCCGACGGCGGGAGAGGCGGCCCACGTGAGGGGGAACAAGCCCCTCTGGAAAGGGGGCTCTGAGCGGCAGAAGGCATCTCCCCCACTGCAGGCGGCGAGGAACCGGGCGTGGGGGCCCCACTGTGACCTGGAAACAGGCCAGCACAAGCTGCGGGCAGCTCCTGCGCCCCCAAGGGTGGGGGGCACGAGGCCAGTGTGTGGCGGCCAGGCCTGGGCTGCCTGCCCCCCCCCGCTCACCTCGTCGGCTCGCGCCCGCTCGATCTTAGCCCGGAACTCGTCTATGGACTGGTGCAGGCCCCGGTGGCTACCCAGCTGGGAGTCCACGGTGGGCAGGTCCACGCCCCACTGGGCGCTGCTGAGCCGCCGCTGGTTCTCCTCCACCCAGGCCAGAAGGTCCTGCAGGTAGCGCAGCGTGACGTCGTCCAGCTCCGCCCGGGGCCGCTGCCCAAGGGGCAGGGCCGCGGCCGGCTGCAGGGAGCCCGACTTGAGGCGCAGGTTGTACTCTGTGCGGATGGCCACCAGGCGCTCGTGCAGGCGGTACACCCTGCGGGCAGAGGGCGGGGCATGTGGGGGGCGGGCTGCAGAGCCGCAGGGAGCCAGCCAGGGCGAGAAGGGGCACGCTGGGGGCCCCGCCTAGGACTAGAGAGGGCTCAGTGTGGTGGCGCATCAGGGACCCCCCGACCCTGCACCCCGTTTCCAGCAAGATGAGACTCCACCGCCAGTAGAACAGAGAGGGTTCATTGCTTCTGCGAGGTACAGCACGGCCCAGGTTCTATGTGGGCATGCAAGTGAGGGGCCAGGCACCCCAGACCCCTTGGGGCAGGGGTCCATAGGGCCCCGAACCCCCAGGACTCAGCTCAGTCTCTTCTCTCCATGTTTTCCCTGACCAAGTGCCCAGCTCCCAGGCCCTGCCCCCCAGCCAGGTGGCCGTCTCCCCCTCCCTCCCTTTGTCTCTCCCCCTTGTTACCTGCTCCAGCTGGGCCCAGGGGTCTGGGCCGATCCACATGTGGGGGAGTCAGTGGGAACCGCACAGCCCAGCCAGGCGGGAACACGGGGTTACAGAGCAGACAGCCCCCCCATACGTCACAGTCGGACTCTGCTGTAATTCTTCATTTGTCAGCCAAGAGCTGACCCCCGAACCCCCCCGCGGGCAGAGTCCCGGCAGTCAGGAACTCGGGGTGCAAGTCTCCCGCGGGTTCCAAGCCAGGGGGGTCACTGCAGGGAGCAGTGGGGGAGGTCTAGGTGGGATATTAGGAAAAACTATTTCCCTAGGAGGGTGGGAAGCGCTGGGCTGGGTTCCCAGGGGCACTGGGGGGGGGGGAATCTCCATCTCCAGAGGCGTTTAAGTCCTGGCCTGACCAAGCCCTGGCTGGGATGATCGAGTCGGGGCGCTGGACTCGGTGACTCCTGAGATCTCTGCCAGCCCTGGGGGTCTGCGACTCTAGGAGCAGACACGTGACCTGGGGAGCTGAGGGCCGGGGACCCATGACACCGTGTGACCCAACGGGGGCTCCGGCTGCACCTCCCCCCGGCAGGGGCGGGGCTCCCCCCGGCTGGTACCTGCGGTACATCTGCTCGCCCTGTGGGTGGCGCCCGTCCTTCAGGGCCTGCACGTCATTGAAGAGCACGCGGATCATGGCGTCCGCCTTGTCCAGGTCTCGCTCGATCTCGGCCACTTTCTGCGGCGGCTTCCCCGCGTTCAGCAGCCGGACGTCCTGGGGGACACCTGAGACTTCACCCCACTGGATGCGCTGCCCCCCCCACTGCACATGCTGGTCCCCTGCTCCTGCCCCCCATTCCTGCCCCCCCCACTGCACATGCTGGTCCCCTGCTCCTGCCCCCCATTCCTGCCCCCCCCACTGCACATGCTGATCCCCTGCTCCTGCCCCCCATTCCTGCCCCCCCACTGCACATGCTGGTCCCCTGCTCCTGCCCCCCATTCCTGCCCCCCCCACTGCACATGCTGGTCCCCTGTTCCTGCCCCCCATTCCTGCCCCCCCCACTGCACATGCTGATCCCCTGCTCCTGCCCCCCATTCCTGCCCCCCCACTGCACATGCTGGTCCCCTGCTCCTGCCCCCCATTCCTGCCCCCCCCACTGCACATGCTGGTCCCCTGCTCCTGCCCCCCATTCCTGCCCCCCCCACTGCACATGCTGATCCCCTGCTCCTGCCCCCCATTCCTGCCCCCCCACTGCACATGCTGGTCCCCTGCTCCTGCCCCCCATTCCTGCCCCCCCCACTGCACATGCTGGTCCCCTGCTCCTGCCCCCCCATTTCTGCCCCCCCCACTGCACATGCTGGTCCCCTGCTCCTGCCCTCCCATTTCTGCCCCCCCCCACTGCACATGCTGGTCCCCTGCTCCTGCCCCCCATTCCTGCCCCCCCCACTGCACATGCTGATCCCCTGCTCCTGCCCCCCATTCCTGTCCCCCCCACTGTACATGCTGCAGGTGCTGCCCCATCCCCGCGCCCGCAGGCCTGTCCTGGGGCAGGGCCGGTTGCTCTCACCGACTGCAGCAGGGTGTCAGCCTGGTTCAGCTGCTCCTCGCACAGCCCCGACTCCATCTGCAGCTTGCTGACGATGCGCTGCAGCCTCTCCAGCCTGCAGGGTGGGGTGGGGTGGGGTGGGGTGGGGAGGGGCAGGGTGGGGCGGGGGGGTGAGCATCTGGGAACCGCCCCCCTTTCCCTCAGCCCCCCAACCCACGTGTGCACCCCGGCCCAGCCCCCACCCTGCCACACCCGGGCATGCCTCTGCCCCAGCCCAGCCCCCACCCCACCTGTGCACCGCCAGCCCCCCAGCCCAGCCTGCTGTGCCACGTGCCTCGGGAAAGCAGAGCCCCCAGCCCCCCCGAGGAGCCGAGGCGAGCCCGGAGCCCAGCGGCACTGCCGGACCGGCCTGCGTGCGGCTCAGCGGGCGGGGAGGGGCTGGGCTTCCGGAGGGGAGGGGAGGCCCCGGCCCGCGTGAGTCACCAGCCGTATGGTTCCCATTAAGGGCGGGAGGCCGGGGCGGGTGGGGACACCCCGGCCCGGGCGGGAGCAGCGCGGGAGCCTGGCCGAGCTCGCCGGGAGGGGGGGCGCCCTGAACCAGCCACCCCCCGCCCCTCGGCGACCTCCTTCCCTGCCCCCGCCCCCTCGGCGACCTCCTCCGCCGCCCACAACCCCCTCGGCTGGCCCCCCGCCCCGCCCCCTCGGCTAGCCCCCTCGGCTAGCCCCCCGCCCCCTCAGCTAGCCCCTCGCCCCCACCCACCGCCCCCTCAGCAACCTCCTCCCCCGCCCACAACCCCCTCAGCTAGCCCCTCACCCCTGCCCACTGCCCCTCCCCCACAGCAGCCTCCTCCCCCGCCACCAGTCCCTTGGCTGCCAGCTCCCCCCCCAGCCCCACATTCTCCCCCCGCCCCCCCAGCCCTTCCCCATGCCCCGCCCTGACCTCTCCAGCTCGGTGCGCAGCAGCTTCTCCCGCTCCAGGATGGCCACGTGCAGCCGGCCCCACTCCTTCTCCACGTCCAGCGGGTGGTGGCCCGGGGGTACCTGCAGGTGCCCGGCCTGCACTGCGCCCTGCGCGCGAGAGGGCGTGAGACGGGCCTGCCCCCGGGGACACGGCGGGACCAGCCACGGGCCCCACGCCACAGGGCAGCCACGCGCCCCGCTCCCGCCCGCAGCCCAGGCCGCTCACCTCCAGGGACTGGTAGATGCCTTTGGAGCGGCTCTTGTCAGCCTCCCTGGCCGGGAGCTCCGTCTCCTTCAGCTTCAGGAACTGCCGCCACAGGAGCTGGGGGGAGGCGGGGGTCAGGGGCGCGGGGCCAGGACAGGCCCCGGCACCCCTCATTGCCCTGGGGCTCTGGGCCAGGTGTGGGATCTCGCCCGGCCAGCCTCTCCCGACCCCCGGGCAGGGCTTCCCCGCAGCAGCCCCCCCCCGAGACCACGCCCCCCCACGGCAGCTGGAGCCCACAGGACGGAAGAGGCCGGGCCGGGCGAGACTTTGCCACCGGTGACTCACGAGGGGCTGGCATGGAAGGAATGAGTCAGAGCTCCCCCCCCCCCGGCCCGGGTCCCGCGATCCCCACCCCGCTGTCCGGCTCGCCTGCCTCTCCCTCCCTCCCCCCCCAGCCGCCCCGCGAGTCCCACCCCGCTGCTGGCCCTGCCCGGCTCGCCTGCCTCTCCCTCCCTCCCCCCCCAGCCGCCCCGCGAGTCCCACCCCGCTGCCGGCCCTGCCCGGCTCGCCTGCCTCTCCCTCCCTCCCCCCCAGCCGCCCCGTGAGTCCCACCCCGCTGCTGGCCCTGCCCGGCTCGCCTGCCTCTCCCTCCCTCCCCCCCCAGCCACCCCGCGAGTCCCACCCCGCTGCTGGCCCTGCCCGGCTCGCCTGCCTCTCCCTCCCTCCCCCCCAGCCGCCCCGCGAGTCCCACCCCGCTGCTGGCCCTGCCCGGCTCGCCTGCCTCTCCCTCCCTCCCCCCCAGCCGCCCCGCGAGTCCCACCCCGCTGCTGGCCCTGCCCGGCTCGCCTGCCTCTCCCTCCCTCCCCCCCCAGCCGCCCCGCGAGTCCCACCCCGCTGCTGGCCCTGCCCGGCTCGCCTGCCTCTCCCTCCCTCCCCCCCAGCCGCCCCGTGAGTCCCACCCCGCTGCTGGCCCTGCCCGGCTCGCCTGCCTCTCCCTCCCTCCCCCCCAGCCGCCCCGCGAGTCCCACCCCGCTGCTGGCCCTGCCCGGCTCGCCTGCCTCTCCCTCCCTCCCCCCCAGCCGCCCCGCGAGTCCCACCCCGCTGCTGGCCCTGCCCGGCTCGCCTGCCTCTCCCTCCCTCCCCCCCAGCCGCCCCGCGAGTCCCACCCCGCTGCTGGCCCTGCCCGGCTCGCCTGCCTCTCCCTCCCTCCCCCCCAGCCACCCCGCGAGTCCCACCCCGCTGCTGGCCCTGCCCGGCTCGCCTGCCTCTCCCTCCCTCCCCCCCAGCCGCCCCGCGAGTCCCACCCCGCTGCTGGCCCTGCCCGGCTCGCCTGCCTCTCCCTCCCTCCCCCCCAGCCGCCCCGCGAGTCCCACCCCGCTGCTGGCCCTGCCCGGCTCGCCTGCCTCTCCCTCCCTCCCCCCCCAGCCACCCGCCTGCCCTGCGAGTCCCACCCCGCTGCCGGCCCTGCCCGGCTCCCCTGCCTCTCCCTCCCTCCCCCCCAGCCGCCCCGTGAGTCCCACCCCGCTGCTGGCCCTGCCCGGCTCGCCTGCCTCTCCCTCCCTCCCCCCCAGCCGCCCCGCGAGTCCCACCCCGCTGCTGGCCCTGCCCGGCTCACCTGCCTCTCCCTCCCTCCCCCCCAGCCGCCCCGTGAGTCCCACCCCGCTGCTGGCCCTGCCCGGCTCGCCTGCCTCTCCCTCCCTCCCCCCCCAGCCGCCCCGTGAGTCCCACCCCGCTGCTGGCCCTGCCCGGCTCGCCTGCCTCTCCCTCCCTCCCCCCCAGCCGCCCCGCGAGTCCCACCCCGCTGCTGGCCCTGCCCGGCTCGCCTGCCTCTCCCTCCCTCCCCCCCCAGCCACCCGCCTGCCCTGCGAGTCCCACCCCGCTGCCGGCCCTGCCCGGCTCCCCTGCCTCTCCCTCCCTCCCCAGCCCAGAGCCCAAGTGACGATGGGAGGCCCCAGAGCCCCTCACCTCGATCTCCTCGTAGCTGGCGGGGACGGCGCGCTCCTCAAAGAGGACGGTGTGATTGCGAATCCACTGCAGCAGCACCGTCACCAGCTCGCGGTACTCCTGCCACCGCAGCTGCAGCTCCTGGGGACAGCGAGAGCACGGCCCTGGGTCGCCGCGCCTGCCGGCCTCCAGCGCCCAGACTGTCCAAGGGTCGGTGGTCTCCCTGCCACCCAGTCTCTGCCAGAGGGGCTGGCCAAACACCACCTGTGCCTCAGCTTCCCCTCCATAGCTACCGGTGGGGACGGGCCGTTTGCTCCGAGCCATGGCTGTGCCCCACAGCAGCGGAGACACATCCAGTCCCTGGGACACTGACACCCAGCACCCACGGCCCGGGGGGGGCACCTCTCTGCAGGGCTGTGACCCCCGTCCCCGCTGGAGAACACCCGACTGGGGGGCCAGGAGAGGGTAAGAGCTGGCAGGGCCCGGGGCTCTGACGGAGCTGGGCAGGCAGCCAGAGCTGGAATAACGGGCTCCCAAGGGCTGGACTTTAACCCCCCTTTCTCTGGACTAACTTGCACGTGTCCCGGTGACAAGCGGCTGGCTACCAGCCCGCTGGGCACTAGCCCTGCCCCCAGGGCCTGGCTCAGGGACTCGCTGGGCAGAGCTGGGGCTGGGGGCAGGAGCCCGGGGTCCAGACTCAGGAGGCGCAGCGGCTGCCTGGCTGACCCTGGGCAAGGAGGGGGAGGCCCCAAGGTCCAGCCCTTGCAGCCTATCTCTGTGCCACGGCGCCTCTTGCCTGCCCGCCCGGAGAGCTGGGGACCAAGGCGGTAGCCAGAGCGTCCCGCGGGCAGCTCGTCTAGACTGCATCCCTCTGTCGACAGAGGCATGCAAATCAAGCACCTTGAAATTGCTAATGAAACAGGGATTTAAATATCCTGTGCTTCATTAGCATAAACATGGCTGCCGCTTTATTTCGAAATGGAGTTTTTTCGGAAAAAAACGGCAGTCTCGATGTGGATCTGTCGAAAATAAACCCTTTTTCAACAGATCCTGTATTCCTCAAAAAATGAGGTTTTTTCGACGTGCCTAATCTACATCCCTCTGTCGACAGAGAGACACACCGTCTGTACGTAGCCTGCCCCCGGCGCCCCATCTCCCCCAGGACCCCCGTCTCCCCCAGGCCCCCGTTTCCCCCAGGCCTGCAGCCCCGCAGCAGGGAGCTGGGGGACGGCTGGAGCCCCGGAGCCTGGCCCCTCCCGGACACAGGCCGCCCCAGGGGCACGGCAGCCCTGGCCCCACTCACGTTGGCCTTGACGCCGAGCGCGACGTGGGGCACGCGGGGCATGGCGTCGTACAGCGACGAGACGTAAGTGATGATGGACTTCTCGTCCGGCTGCGGCACGTCCACGTCTGAGGAGAGGGGCAGAACGACAGTGAGAGGACGTGGGAGCTTTGGGGGTTTGGACGAGGCGCTCGGTGCCCAGATGTTACTGGGTCAGTGTGACAAGGGGGGAGTTTGTTGTTTCAGAGAACAGCCCAGAACTGGAGCCAGCGCCTGGTGCCCCCGGCCCTGCTCAGAGGACGCGGCCGGGTCCGGCCAGATGACAGACAAGGGGTTGCAGAGGGGGGACCCCGGCAACCGGCTCAGCTGACCCAGCGAGGGGGGAACATTGGACGGTGGGGGGAGAAGAGGGGCCCAGGTGACCCTCTTACCTGGGGAGAAGACAATGGCCGGGGAGGGGCTGTTGCGGGGGTATTGGAGGCTCTGCTGGGAGACTGGGGCTGTTTTGGGGGGCTGAGGGCAGAGCAGGCAGGACTCAGCCGGCTGCAGGGGAGACTGACGTGAGGGCTGGGGGCCCAGGCCGACTGGCCTGAGGGAACCTGGGCTGGGTTCACAGCTCCATAACCCTCCTGCTGGGTGCTGGCTGGGAGTTGCTCTGGGCTGGAGAGCAGGGCTGCGCTATCCCCTCTCGGGGGGGGGGACCCCGCAGGGGGTCGTGGTGGAGGCAGGCTGCTGGAGGCCCTGAGAGGCACCGTCCCATAAGCAGAGGGTCGGGCCCCCCAGGTGAGAGTGGGCCCCCGAGAGAGGGTCCCCGCACTGGAGTGGGCCCTGGGAAAGGGCTGTCTCTCTGCCGCTGGAGAGGAGGGGCTCCCCGAGAAGGGGCTGCCGCACTGGGGGGGTGGATGCGCCCAGGGACGGATGGGCCAAGTGTGGGCACCACCTGTGAGCCGTGACAGTGAGCCCCAGCCTGGCCCTGCCCCCCGCCCGCCAGCAGGCTCCCCGGCCCCATACCTTCCGGGTCCAGCAGGCGGGTCACCCCCAGGTCCCGCTCGGCCACCGTGAAGGCCTGGTCCAGGTTCTCCAGGTTGCTCTGGCGATAGACCTTGTTCATGTCGATGAGCATCGGCCTGCGGCAGACACAGCAAGTGAGGGGCCGGGCACCCCCCAGCACAGACAGCAAGCGAGGGGCCGGGCGCCCCCCAGCACAGACAGCAAGCAAGGGGCCGGGCGCCCCCCAGCACAGACAGCAAGTGAGGGGCCGGGCGCCCCCCAGCACAGACAGCAAGTGAGGGGCCGGGCGCCCCCCAGCACAGACAGCAAGAGAGGGGCTGGGCGACCCCCAGCACAGACAGCAAGAGAGGGGCCGGGCGCCCCCCAGCACAGACAGCAAGTGAGGGGCCGGGCGCCCCCCCAGCAGAGACAGCAAGTGAGGGGCCGGGTGCCCCCCACCCAGAGCCCTGTTCCTGAGGGCGTTCGGCCCAGCACCACCCCACACACAGGCCAAAAGGCAGGGACTCCCTGCGAGGGTCTGAAACCAAAGAGGCTCCGCCTGTCCCGCCCCCAAGCAGCTGCAGCCCCCCATCCTCCACACCAACGCCCCGGCTGGCGCAGTGCCTACAGTTCCTTGAGGCGCAGGGTAGAGTGAAGCGAGTACAGCGAGCCGCTGATGTTGGGGGTCTCCAGGGCAGTGGGGTCCGCGATCTCCTCGCAGAGCATCACCACCTGCTCCTCCGTCCGGGACAGGGACCCCGCTGAGCCGCCCGGCCCCCGGCGACGCTGCTTCTTTTTCACCCGCTGGCGCGAGCTCCGCTCCATCCTGGAGCCAAGCCTGCTCTGCTCAGCGCGAGGCCAGGAACGCGGAGCTGCCCACCCCGGCGCTGGAGCCACCCGCCCTGGTGCTGCGAAGCCAGGAACGCAGAGCCGCCCGCCCCGGCACTGGAGCCACCCGTCCTGGTGCTGCGAGGCCAGGAACGTGGAGCCGCCCGCCCCGGCGCTGGAGCCACCCGCCCTGGTGCTGCGAGGCTAGGAACGCGGAGCCGCCCGCCCCGGCACTGGAGCCACCCGTCCTGGTGCTGCGAGGCCAGGAACGCGGAGCCACCCGCCCTGGTGCTGCAAGGCCAGGAACGCGGAGCCGCTGCAGCCGCCTGCCTTGCAGAGCAGAACACACTGTGCTGCCAGCCCCGTGTTCTCCACCTGCCCCTCCCGGCGCGGGCGGGGCGGCTCGTGCATGTACTTGTTACACTTACAAGGAGAGTGGCAGCAGACGTAGCCTCCAGCAGCGCTGGTGGGCAGCGCTGTGTGTTGGGATGGGCACCACGGCCCGGGCACCTCCAGCTGCCTCCCTGACGGGCTGGAACCTGTCTGGGGATTTGCAGCCCCCAAACACCCAGGCCTGGCTCGGAGCCGCTCCTGCCTAGCAGAGGCTTCTGCTGCTTCTCCCGGGAGGGGGGGGGGCAAGGCAGATGGGCTGAGCCTGCCACCTGGGCTCTGAGGGTCCTGCCCCTCCTCTGCTTGGGCAGCGCCCACCCCAGGGCACGGCAGCAGGGCAACGGGCCAAGGCAGCCCGGGACCTTGTCAGCAGCTGCCACAGACAGGGACATCGGAGCGGCCAGGCCGGTCCGGACGCAGTGGCCAGGCCCTGGTGCCCACGCCCAGCCCTGGCACATCCCGGCCAATCCTGGCTCAGAGCCACTGCCGGGCCTGTCCTCCAGGAACAGATCTGTCTGCGCTGCCGGGGGCCCTGGTGGGGAGCCAGTTCCCGGCCTGGCCCCACCTCTCTCAGCTATCCGGATGCTGTCCCGACACGCTCCCAGAACTCGGGGCCCGGGGCGGCAGGGCCTTTGCCCGATCACGCCCAATCCCAGCCCCGGTGGCCGGGCACGGAGCTCTGGGCCGCCCCGCCCCTCACTTGTGGTGGTGGATGATGGCGTTGAAGAGGCGCCCGTCCCGCCAGCTGGTGGTGAAGTTGTCGCAGCGCAGGCCCTGGTAGCCCTCCACCATGCGCTGGGACCACAGCAGCAGCTTTTCCTTGGCCGTCATGTCCTCAGACTGCCCGCTCACCTGGATGTCCGAGATCTGCAAGGGAGGGGCGCGTCAGCCCCCAGGCACCCCTGTGACGAGCCTGGTGCCCCTCTCAGAGTGGGGTGTGCCTCAGTTTACCCTGCGTGCAAGGGAGCGCGACTGGTGCAGAGGCCCCAGAGGGCAGGCGGGGCGCTGGAGCAGAGGGGGGGCGGCACACCCCCTTGGCACTGTGGAACCGCAGCAGGCCCATGCACCAGGCCCGTGCCTGGCAGAGCAGGCGCCTGGGCCCCGAGGGGAAGGGGCATGAGGGGGCGGCTGCTGCATGGGCCTTGCAGGGAGCCAGGCCCAGGCTCTGCTATACGGACTCCTGCTTCCTGCACCCCTTGCCCCCTCCTCCGCCCCGCCCACCCTGGGAGGAGCTGCCCCAGGGATGATCCCAGGCCCCCCGCCCGCCGAGCTGCAAAGCTCCCCAGGAGCCCAGGGGGCTGTGTGCACCGAGGTCGGGCTCCCACCCTGCCTGGCTCTGCTCGGTGCACAGCCCGGGACTCCCTGCCCCCAGCCCAGGGCCCGGGGGGGCTGCGGGTGCTGGGCTCAGACTCCCACCCCTGGAGCACAGGGTGTCTGACCAGCAGCCAGCTCCGCCCGCACCCCCAGCCCTCCTGCTGCCAGCCAAAGGGGCCACGACAGGCCCTGTGCCTGGCCAGCTTCCTGGCACCTCTCTGCTGCCTGGCAGGGCCCGGAGCCTGAGGCCAGCCTGCCCCAGCTGCCCAGACCCCGGCCTGGACCCGCTCTCCTCTCCGGGCGCACCAGGACTCCAGTGTCCGGGCTCGGCACTCTGAGCCACCCCTCCACCCCACACCTGGGGACTGTGCTGTCCCGGCACCACGAGCCGAGGCGCTCAGAGCCCGGCCAAGGGCAGCGCGTGAGCTGGGCCGCCCAAGCCACACCACGGTGCTCTGCTGCGGGGCCGCGCCCGGCTCCAGGCAGGCAGGCGTGGTGGGCACCCGCGCAGTGTGCCAGGGTGGCCCTGTGGCAGGCCAGGAACCTGGTGCCCGGGGCAGCTTCGCTGGCTCCTGCCCTCGGGGACAGGGAAGGGCTGGGTCTAGCTGGCGGGGGTGGGCACAGGTGCCCGTGTGTCTGAGTCACCCCGGCTGCCAGACTCTGCCCTGGGGCTAAGCCTGGCACGAGGAGCGGGTGACTCAGCTGCCAAAAGGCTGCCCCTCCCGCCCAGCGTTTCCTGCAGAGGCCAAGGGGCAGGGCCCAGCTGGCAGCTCCAGGGGCAGGCTCGCCCGAGTCCCAGGCAGGGAGAGGTAACAAGGGGGGTTTCTGCGGCCAGACTGGAAGGCCCAAAGCCTACGGCCTCCCTCCACAGCCACCCTGAGGCGCAGCCCGTGGCTGGAAAGCAGGACGCAGCCCCCGCCCCACCAGCCTGCTTAGGGGCGAGCTGGCAGGACTCAAGTTTCACGCTCACTGGGGCCCACGGGAAGTTGGCTGGGACCTGGCACCAAGTTCAGAGCCGCCAGCCCCCCGTCCTGCGCCAATGACCCCGAGTCCCGGAGGGGCCAGATCTTGCCGGCCAGCCAGACCTGTGGCGAGCCCTGGACGCCCGGCGTGGGCGCCTGCTTCCCAGCCGCGACCCAAAGAGGTGCAGTCGGGCATTGCTGGGGAAGCCCCGGCGCTGGGCAAAGACCCGCGGAGGAAGGGTCACGCCGGAGCCCGAGGGATGGGGGTGGGCGGGTGAAAATTCTGTGCGAGTAATAGAGAGGGAGGAGCAAGGAGCCCCCTGGTCTCACCCCACGGTCCTGCCCCACTGCGCCCCTGCAGGGCCACCCTACCCAACCCTGGTTGCCCTGCCCAGCACCAGAGCCCCATGGCAGCCAGTGAAAGAGAGAGAGCTCCAGCCAGGGTCTTTGCCAGCAGGGGCGCTGTGGGGGGCAGGGCAGGGGACTGGCTGTGGGGGGAGGCCCCAGCGGGGGCACTGTGGGGGGCAGAGCAGAGGACTGGCTGTGGGGGGCAGGGCAGGGAACTGGCTGTGGGGGGCAGGGCAGGGGACTGGCTGTGGGGGAAGGTCTCAGCGGGGGCACTGTGGGGGGCAGAGCAGGGAACTGGCTGTGGGGGGAGGCCCCAGCGGGGGCTGTGGGGGGCAGGGCAGGGAACTGGCTGTGGGGGGGCAGGGCAGGGGACTGGCTGTGGGGGGAGGTCCCAGCGGGGGCACTGTGGGGGGCAGGGCAGGGAACTGGCTGTGGGGGGCAGGGCAGGGGACTGGCTGTGGGGGGCAGAGCAGGGGACTGGCTGTGGGGGGAGGCCCCAGAGGGGGCACTGTGGGGGGCAGGGCAGGGGACTGGCTGTGGGGGGCAGGGCAGGGGACTGGCTATGGGGCGCAGACCCATGGCAGTGGGGGCATCACCTGGAAGTGGAGGATGATGGTCCAGATGAGGCCCAGCGTGAGCTTGGGGTTGCCGTCGGCGATGTCGTCATTGCGGATGTTCACCAGCTTCACCTGCCGACGCCAAGAGCTGCCGTCAGCCAGGGGCCCGAGGGGCTCCTCAGACAGCAGGCCAGGGGCCCGCCCCACCCCACAGAGCCTACCCTCCCCCAGCCCCTCGGGAGCCCCCCCGCCCCACCCCCAGGGATGCCACCGCTCATCTCAGTGGGGCAGCTCCCCGTGGAGACTCACCTGCCGGTGCTTCAGGTAATCCAGGGCAATCTGCACGTTCTGCAGCTTGTGGAAGCGCATGCGTCCCTTCTCGCGGGGCTGCAGAGAGAGGGGCGGGAGGGTGAGCGGCTGAACCGGGGCGCCAGCCCCCCCCGGCCCCTCCCCTCCCCCCTACTTCCTCCCCCCTCCTGCCCTGGGCACTCCCCTCCCCTTTCCTCTCTCTCCTCCCCCTCCCATGCCCTGGGCCTGCAGCCAAACGGAGGACCCGGCCTGGGCAGAAGCGGAGCAGGGGGGCCCCCCCACACCGGATGCAGCCCTGATGGCCCCTCCTGGGCCCGGAGGCGGCTCCGGCTGGGGGAGCCCACTGGCTGGGGGACCGAGAGGGGTAGGCAGGGCAGGGGGTCAGGCGGGGGTACAGCTGAGGTGCTCAGGCAGGCTCGCAGGGCTGCAAACCAGGCGCACCGAGGACGGGCTGCGGAGAAAGGCTGCAGGCCGGGGGCCCGGCGGGGGAAGAGAGCCGGGGGGAGAGAGCCGGGGGCCCGGCGGGGGGAGAGAGCCGGGGGCCCGGCGGGGAGGGAGAGCCGGGGGCCCGGCGGGGAGGGAGAGCCGGGGGCCCGGCGGGGGGGAGAGCCGGGGGCCCGGCGGGGAGGGAGAGCCGGGGGCCCGGCGGGGGGGAGAGCCGGGGGCCCGGCGGGGAGGGAGAGCCGGGGGCCCGGCGGGGGGAGAGGAGAGCCGGGGGCCCGGCGGGGGGGAGAGCCGGGGGCCCGGCGGGGGGAGAGAGCCGGGGGCCCGGCGGGGGGAGAGAGCCGGGGGCCCGGCGGGGGGAGAGAGCCGGGGGCCCGGCGGGGGGAGAGAGCCGGGGGCCCGGCGGGGAGGGAGAGCCGGGGGCCCGGCGGGGAGGGAGAGCCGGGGGCCCGGCGGGGGGAGAGAGCCGGGGGCCCGGCGGGGGGGAGAGCCGGGGGCCCGGCGGGGGGAGAGAGCCGGGGGCCCGGCGGGGAGGAGAGAGCCGGGGGCCCGGCGGGGAGGAGAGAGCCGGGGGCCCGGCGGGGAGGGAGAGCCGGGGGCCCGGCGGGGGGGAGAGCCGGGGGCCCGGCGGGGGAGGGGGGGGGAGAGCCGGGGGCCCGGCGGGGAGAGAGAGCCGGGGGCCCGGCGGGGGGAGAGAGCCGGGGGCCCGGCGGGGAGGGAGAGCCGGGGGCCCGGCGGGGAGGGAGAGCCGGGGGCCCGGCGGGGGGAGAGAGGCCGGGGGCCCGGCGGGGAGGGAGAGCCGGGGGCCCGGCGGGGAGGGAGAGCCGGGGGCCCGGCGGGGGGAGAGCCGGGGGCCCGGCGGGGAGGGAGAGCCGGGGGCCCGGCGGGGGGAGAGCCGGGGGCCCGGCGGGGAGGGAGAGCCGGGGGCCCGGCGGGGGGAGAGCCGGGGGCCCGGCGGGGAGGGAGAGCCGGGGTCCCACCAGGCCTCAGAGCTGCCCACCCATTGCCCTGCAGATGCGAGGGCAGGGCCAGGAGGGGGCACATCCCCCCGGTGCCAGGCAGGGCCCCCTTCGTTGTCTCTGGCCGTGGGGCACAGCTGTGGGGCCAGAAGCCTGCAGGAAGGGGCAGCGCAGGGGCTGTGGGGCTGGGCCCGGAAATCCTCCACTCCCAGATGCTCCCATGGGGCCGGGAGGAAACGTGGGAACCAGACAATAGCCAGGAAAGTGCTGAGCTGAGCTGAGCTGAGCTGGGCTGGGCTGGGCTGCTGCTTCCAGCTTCCTCCCGGCACCTGCCCCCCGCCAGCCCCGAGGCAGGGCCCTGCCGGCCAGCCCCAGCCCCCCAGCTCTGCCTCCTGCCCCCAGCCCTGCCCCCTGCCAGCCCCTGGCCTGCACACAAGGACCCGGCGCGCCCACCCCAGCCTACCCGGCCCTGCTACAGACAGTGCAGGAACGCGGGGCACTGCAGCCCTCCAGCCCAGGGGAGAGCCCCACGCCCGAGCCAAGCTGAGTGCTGGGGCCAGCACTGCCTGACAGGGAGCCCCCTCCCCAGTCCTCCCAGCCCAGCGCCCCTGCCAGACCCCCCCCCACGCCCCCCAGCCCAGCGCCCCCTGCCAGACCCCCCCCACGCCCCCCAGCCCAGCGCCCCCTGCCAGGCCCTCACCCCGCTCCCCCCAGCCCAGCGCCCCCTGCCAGGCCCCCCAGCCCAGCCCAGCGTCCCCTGCCAGGCCCCACCCCACTTCCCCCAGCCCAGCGCCCCCTGCCAGACCCCCCAGCCCAGCACCCCCCAGCCCAGCGGCCCCTGCCAGACCCCCCAGCCCAGCACCCCCCAGCCCAGCGCCCCCTGCCAGACCCCCCCCACGCCCCCCAGCCCAGCGCCCCCTGCCAGACCCCCCCCACTCCCCCCAGCCCAGTGCTCCCTGCCAGACCCCCCCCACACCCCCCAGCCCAGCGCCCCCTGCCAGGCCCTCCCCCGCCCCCCAGCCCACGCCCCCTGCCAGGTCCCCCAGCCCAGCCCAGCATCCCCTGCCAGCCACCCCGCTCCCCCAGCCCAGCGCCCCCTGCCAGACCCCCAGCCCAGCACCCCCAGCCCAGCGCCCCCTGCCAGACCCCCCCCACTCCCCCCAGCCCAGCGCCCCCTGCCAGACCCCCCAGCCCAGCCCAGCATCCCCTGCCAGACCCCCACCCCGCTCCCCCCAGCCCAGCGCCCCCTGCCAGGCCCCCCAGCCCAGCCCAGCGCCCCCTGCCAGACCCCCCCCACTCCCCCCAGCCCAGCGCCCCCTGCCAGACCCCCACCCCACTTCCCCCAGCCCAGTGCCCCCTGCCAGACCCCCCAGCCCAGCGTCCCCTGCCAGACCCCCACCCCACTTCCCCCAGCCCAGCGCCCCCTGCCAGACCCCCCAGCCCAGCACCCCCCAGCCCAGCGCCCCCTGCCAGACCCCCCAGCCCAGCGTCCCCTGCCAGACCCCCAGCCCCACTTCCCCCAGCCCAGCGCCCCCTGCCAGACCCCCACCCCACTTTCCCCAGCCCAGCGCCCCCTGCCGAGTCCCAGGATTGGCCCGGCCTGCGGGGCGAGTGGCCCCTACAGGCCTCCGGGCCCAGGACAGGGCACAGCAGACAAGCTACCAACCCCAAGCAAATTCCAGCCGGCTTCTGCTCAGACCCAGCCCCGCCAGAGCAGGCCCCCGGCCCACAGGCGCGCCGGGACCCCAGTGCGGGGAAGCGGGGGGGCTCGGGGAGATCCCAGCCGGCCTTCTGCTTCGCGGGCCCCAGGGGCCTCGCCCCGCTTCGCCCCAAAAGCCCAGCGCCACCCAGGGCGCAATGGCAGGCGAGCAGCAGTGTTAGCAAAGCTCTGATTGCCTGGCCGGGCGGGGAGCGAAGGCAGAACCACTCACCAGCCGCGAGGTCCTGGCGGAGTCCCGCTCCCGGGGCTGCGAGAAGCGGAGCAGAGGAGGCAAAGGCAGAGCTCAGCAGAGGTCGGAAGAAGCAGAAAGTCCACAGTAGCAAAGGGTCGTTAGTGTGTTAGAAGCCCTGGGTGCTCCGGGGGGGCTGGGCAAACGGGGCCGGGGGCCCGGGGCCCGGGGCCCGGAACCAGACTGGTTTCCACAGTAGCTACAGCAAGCAAGTGGGGCCGTGGGGTCCCAGGGCATGCGGGGCCAGCAGGCAGGTGCGCCAGGGCAGTGGGGCAGGGCTCTCCGCCAAGGGCCGGGCCCGAGGGCGGCGCGGGTGCGGGGCAGAGCCTCTCCCCGCCCCCAGGCCCAGACCCTGCCTCGGTGGCGCCGGGCCGGGGCGCCCCACCTACCAGGGTGTCCCCTGAGAGCACCTCCAGCAGCGAGATGAGGTTGTGGCCATCGCGCAAATCCTCGTACAAGTCGCTGACGTGGCGCTGGGCCTGTGGGGATGAAGGAGCCGTTAACGGGGCACAGCCACGGCGTGGGGCGAGAGGTGGGGGGACGTGTGGGGCAAGGTGCAGGGAGGTGTGAGGTGAGGCGTGGGGCGGGGCATGGGGTGGGGTGAGACGCAGCACGACACCTGGGGCGATGTGTGGGGTGGGGTGAGAGGTGGGGGGGAGAGGCGGTGTGACACGTGGGGCTGGGCAGGGCAATAGGCGGGGCCAGAGGCTGGGCGGCCTTCGGCCAAGCCCTGGGCCTGCCGGCTGCCAGGAGCCAGGGCGGCCTGGAAGGGGCGCCGGGTCCGAGCCCAGCAGGCCGACGTGGGGGGGCCTGGCCACGCTCCCTGGCTGGCCCTGCAAACACAGCCGCGTGCCCGGCAGGGGGGCGGGAGCCGGCCCGGAACGCGCCTTGCGAGCGGGACCAGCCTCCTCCGTGGGCAGCCAGCATAGCGGCGCCATCTCCCCCCTGCCGGGACACACAGGCCCCGGTGGGCTCGGGGGGGCTCTAGAGCCGGGGAAGCCAGCGGTTCAGCGGCCGGGGAAGCAGGTTCTACAGCCCCCCCCCGGCGTTCCCAACAGACCGTTCACCGGGGCCAGTGCAGGGGCCAGTGCAGGGGCCAGTGCAGGGGCCAGTGCAGGGGCCAGGCCCTGCCAGGAGCACCCCAAGGGCTCGGGAGCTGGTGTCCGCCCAAGGCTACGCTGCCTGGAGCGGGCAGGGCAGGAGGCCGGGGGCCCTGGGCCTGACGCACACCCAGCCCCGACAAGCTGCAGGGGCACTATTTGAACCCAGGCGGTGGCCTGGCACCAGCCCACCCACTTCTAAGAGCCCCCCCAGCTTTGCGGGAGGGACGACTGGACCTGGGGCCCGACTGATTCTGCGGGACAAATGATGAAAACACAGTTGGGGGTGCAGGTCAGAGGTTCAGAACGAGGGAGCTGGACCGGGGCACCGAGCAGAGAGCCCCGGGCAGCGCCCCCGGCCCTTCGAAGCTGCCCAGGGAGCCACCCAGAGGAACCCTGCCCGGATACGTGACACAAGGGAGGAACGGAAGTGGGCCCCCCGGTCGCAGAGCGCCCCCCCCCGCGGCTCCGTCCAGCCTCCCCGTCCTGGCGCTGCGTGTGGCGGCTTTCGCCAGGGCCCGGAGGAGGGTGACGAGTCTCGCGACTTTGTGGGGCCGCGGATGGGGGGGCATAAAGAAAAGGCTGAGGGGAAAGTGCAGCCGGAGCCTCAGTAAGAGGTTGTGGAGGCTCCGGAATAGGGGCTGCAGCCTGGCGCATTCCAGACACGCGTGTGCCAGGTTCTCCCTACGCCGCAGCAGGGGCGGGCGCCGGGGACGGGGGTGAGCCGCATCCGTGCTCACAGCTGATGTCCCCGACGGGCCGCGGGATCAGGCTGGAATAGACACTGGCCCATCGGGGCTCCCCACCCTCGACTGGGCTGAGATGGTCCCACTCGGTGTCGGGGCGGGACACGAGGGTGAGGAAACGCAGCGTGTGGCGCACGAGCGTGTACAGATGGTCCCTGGGTGCGGTTCGGAGACAGACCGGCTGCAGATCTGGCAGCCGGCTGGGGGTCCAGGGACGGGGAGGCCAGGGGGCCCGTGGAACAGGGGCCCAAGAAGAAGGGCTGGAGGGCTTGCGGGGGGAGGGTGTCCCCTCTCTCAGGGCTCGCTGCAGGAAATCAAGGGCGGGCTGCGACAAAGCCGCCTCACCTCCTGGAGCATGCGCAGAGGGGGCCGAAGGGGGGAAAGCCCCATGCGCCGAGCGCGCGCTCGGGGGTCCACCCTGCCCCCCCCGTCGTAGTCCAGGAGGTCTCTGCCAGGATCAGCCTCCAGCACCGCGGGAGACCCTGCCCCTGCACGCACACAGCTGGGTTGTGGTGCAGGGGCTCCGCGAGGAGGTCTGCTCCCTCGGGGCCCACAGCGGCCCTGGTCGCCGAGAACAGCCTCCCGATCTGGAGGAGTTCCCGGCAGAACCCGGCCGCTCGGAGAGCCTCGCCAAGGCCCCGGGGTGGAGGAAAAGAGCTGCCGGGCGGATCGGCGCCTCGGAGGAAGGCGCACACCAACGTGCGCCACGCCGGACTCCCCGCACTATCCAGGAGTCTCTGCAGGGCCTGGAGGCACAAGGTCCACACCTGGCTGCACACGCAGACCAGGCCCTGGCCCCCTCCTCCGGGGGAGACACAGGACCCCTGCAGAGACCCGGTGCTGTCCTGGCCAGAAGAACTCCAGGGCTGGCCTCTGGAGCCAGGCCAGGACACTGGGGCCGGGCGCAGGGCGTTGAGCCGGTGCCAGAGCATGGACAGGACCAGCTGGTTCAGCACCAGCCCTGCCGCAGGGAGAGACACTGGAGCAGATCTAGGCTGGACAGTAGGAGACTTTCCCTGGGAGGGGGGGAGCCCTGGGGAGGGGGAGGGGGAGGAGTCGCCACCCCTGGGGGGGCGTACGGCCCTGGCTGGGAGGGGGCAGGTCCTGCTCTGGGCCCGATGGCTCCTGGGGCACGCCGGGCAGCTGGGGGGACCCTGCTGCTGCCTGGGAAGCTCAGAGCTGCTCTGGCCCGGCCGGCCCAATCTCGGGGTGAAAGGTCAGCGCCCCCTGCCCCAGCCCAGCTGGCACCCACTCCAGGCGGGGGAGCCTGGCGCTGGCAGGGCCCAGCCAGCTGGAGACCAGGAGCTCAGGTGCCTGCGCCAGGCTGCGGGCGCTGCAGGACGTGGGCACAGCCAGAAACACTGCACACTCCATGCACAGGCTGGCATGCCACCTACCTCTGCTCGCCAGTGCTGCCGCGGGGGCGGGGAGAAAGAGAGAGGGGGGTTAGGAGAAGGGGGCGTCAACTGGGGTTCAGCTTCCCAGGAGACGTGGGGACGGTCGGCCCCAGCTCCCCCCTTACCCCCCTCCCCCACTCAGTGCTGCCCCGGGAGCCTCAGCTGTGCCAGGCGCAGCCAAGGCAAGAGGGGCACCAGGCAGGGCACCCTGGGCCAGGCCGACGCGCCCACTCCCCCTCAGCTCCCCCGGCGGGCCAGGGAGACGGCTGCTCCAGCCCTGCCCCCGCCCACACCCCACACGGCACTCAGCCCCTGGGCGCGCCAGCCCGCGCAGGCCCTGCCCCGGGAGCCGAGCGCAGAGCGCGGGGGCGGCAATTAGAGCTGGCCCAGGGGCGGCGCAGGCAGGCACACGCACAGGGTGGCAGGGCACGGCGGGGCACGCGGGCGGAGCAGGGCGGGAGGAGCCAGGACCCGCAGCAAAGGCTGGGACAGAGGCAGCCTGCGCCCATGGCCTGTGGGCCACCTCGGTGTCCCTGCCCTCAGCCGGGCCGGGCGTTACGGGTCAGACGGGGGGCGCGTCCCTGCCCTCGGCCGGGCGTTACGGGTCAGACGGGGGGCGCGTCCCTGCCCTCGGCCGGGCGTTACGGGTCAGACGGGGGGGCGCGTCCCTGCCCTCGGCCGGGCGTTACGGGTCAGACGGGGGGGGCGCGTCCCTGCCCTCGGCCGGGCGTTACGGGTCAGACGGGGGGCGCGTCCCTGCCCTCGGCCGGGCGTTACGGGTCAGACGGGGGGCGCGTCCCTGCCCTCGGCCGGGCGTTACGGGTCAGACGGGGGGGCCGTCCCTGCCCTCGGCCGGGCGTTACGGGTCAGACGGGGGGCGCGTCCCTGCCCTCGGCCGGGCGTTACGGGTCAGACGGGGGGCGCGTCCCTGCCCTCGGCCGGGCGTTACGGGTCAGACGGGGGGCGCGTCCCTGCCCTCGGCCGGGCGTTACGGGTCAGACGGGGGGGCAGCGTCCCTGCCCTCGGCCGGGCGTTACGGGTCAGACGGGGGGCGCGTCCCTGCCCTCGGCCGGGCGTTACGGGTCAGACGTGGGGCGCGTCCCTGCCCTCGGCCGGGCGTTACGGGTCAGACGCGGGGCGCGTTCTTGTGCCCTGCCCACAGCCGGGCGTTACGGGTCAGACGGGGGGCGCGTCCCTGCCCTCGGCCAGGCGTTACGGGTCAGACAGGGGGCGCGTCCCTGCCCTCGGCCGGGCGTTACGGGTCAGACGCGGGGGCGTGTTCTTGTGCCTGCCCACAGCCCTTCCGGTGCCAGCCCGTCCCGGTGCCAGCCATCGGGCAGCGGAAGGACCCAAGCGGAGCCACCAGCCCCTTCCCGTCTGCCCCAGGCCCTTGGCTGGGGCCATTGCAGTCTCCATGGTGGAAGACACAAGAGCCCCGTTTTTGCCAGTGCCTCGGCGGGGCGGGGGTTAGCAGGCGTCAGGATCGTGAGGATGCTGCTGACACCGCCCGAAAGTTCGCCTGTCTACGGCAGGCGCGGAGCACAATCAGCCATTGAGCTGCCCCAGGCCAGGCGTTACGGTCAGAGGCCGTGGGGGGGGCCCTGCCAGCTCGCCAGGCGACCGGGTCAGACAGGCGGGCGCGTCCCTCGCCCTCGGCCGGGCGTTACGGGTCAGACCCCGCGGGGCCGTGCTTCTTGTGCCTGCCGCACAGCCGGGCGTTACGGGTCAGACGTGGGGCGCGTCCCTGCGGCCTCAGCCGGGCGTTACGGGTCAGACGGGGGGCGCGTCCCTGCCCTCGGCCGGGCGTTACGGGTCAGACGGGGGGCGCGTCCCTGCCCTCGGCCGGGCGTTACGGGTCAGACGGGGGGCGCGTCCCTGCCCTCGGCCGGGCGTTACGGGTCAGACGGGGGGCGCGTCCCTGCCCTCGGCCGGGCGTTACGGGTCAGACGGGGGGCGCGTCCCTGCCCTCGGCCGGGCGTTATGGGTCAGACGTGGGGCGCGTCCCTGCCCTCGGCCGGGTGTTACGGGTCAGACGCGGGGCGTGTTCTTGTGCCTGCCCACAGCCGGGCGTTACGGGTCAGACGTGGGGCGCGTCCCTGCCCTCGGCCAGGCGTTACGGGTCAGACAGGGGGCGCGTCCCTGCCCTCGGCCGGGCGTTACGGGTCAGACGCGGGGCGTGTTCTTGTGCCTGCCCACAGCCGGGCGTTACGGGTCAGACGTGGGGCGCGTCCCTGCCCTCGGCCGGGCGTTACGGGTCAGACGGGGGGCGCGTCCCTGCCCTCGGCCGGGCGTTACGGGTCAGACGCGGGGCGTGTTCTTGTGCCTGCCCACAGCCCTTCCCCGGTGCCAGCCCGTCCCCGGTGCCAGCCCCATCGGGCAGCAGGAAGGACCCAAGCGGAGCCACCAGCCCCTTCCCGTCTGCCCCAGGCCCTGGCTGGGGCCATTGCAGTCTCCATGGTGGAAGACACAAGAGCCCCGTTTTTGCCAGTGCCCGGCGGGGGCGGGGGAAGCAGGCGCCGGATCTGAGGATGCTGCTGACACCGCCCGGAAAGTTCCCTTCTCGGCAGGGCCGGAGCACAATCAGCCATTGAGCGCCGGGCCGTGGGGCGCTACGGCTCAGCAGGCCCGTGGGAGGGGAGGCAGCCTGCCAGCTCTGCTGGGCACCGGCCTGCATGCCAGGCATGGGGCAGAGCCGCTCCTCCTGCTGCACAGGAGCCGAGCACTGACCCCTCCGCCAGGGGCCCCTCGCCTCCCTCTGTGGCCTGCCAGGTCCCGCCACGCACCTGGGGCAGGGCCGCTGTGCCGGCTGGGATGGGGCTGCAGGTTCAATCTAGGGCAGCGGGTGCGCCTGCCCCGACCTAGCACAGCCAGCCCCTGCCGGTCAGTCATTCTGCGGCTCCCACGCCACGGCCTGCTCGTCCAGGCCAGGTCACGGGGGGGCGCAGGATGCCACCGGGTGCCCCCCTCCCGCTCCGGCGCCCCAGGCCCCAGAGCAGGGCAGGCAGGGGCGGTGCCTGGCTCCAGGTAGTGTCTCAGCCAGACAGGAGGGGCTGGGCCCATGATGGAGAGCCCTTATCAGAGGGCACCCAGCCCGCTCAGGTAGCTGCCAGCCGAGGGCTAGGGCTCCTTCCAGGGCTGTCTGCCCTGAGAGCCACCCCTGGGAAAGGACTGGGTGGGAGGGCTGGCTCCCCCTTGGGGTGAATTGCCACCCAGGGCAACTGGGCCTGCAAGCAATGCCATGCCCCTCCGGCAAGGTGGCACTTTTACCTCCTGCCCCCAGCAAGGGTGTCCCCTTGTCTGCAGGTCACTCCCCCAATCCTGCAGCAGCGAGTTCCACAGGCTAACAGGGCACTGCCTGTTAACACTGCGACCAATCACCCTGGTGCCCGCCCACTACAGACAGGTCCTGCCCCTGCCTTGGGGGCTCCTTACCTTGATGAGGTGCTTGTTGACCCATTTGGTGAAGGTTTTTTTCTGGACCCGATCTCGCTCATCTGCAAGAGAAGGGCACCCAGGTCATAGATCACTGGGGGCTCGTGGAGTCTGGGGGGGTGGGGCAGCCCCCCAACCAGCAGGGCCAGATCTCAGACGCGGGATGAGCAAGGACACGGGAGCCGAGCTCAGCCCAGGCAGGAAGGGGCGTGACTCATCAGTGCCAATGGGAAGGAAACGGTTACGGTGACTCATGCACCCCATGCCCCATGCCCAGCCCTGGCACGCGAGGAGCTGCCCCATGGGCAAGGCCCCAGAGCAGGCCCCGGCCCCTCCGAGCACAGCAACCGGCTGGTGCTAGCTGCCTACACAGCCCAACCGGCCGTGCCCCACAGCGCCCCCAGAGCCAGCCCCAAGCCCCACTCGCTCCAGGGCTGAGCCCCCCAGAGCCAGCAAACAAGGCTCCTGGCTCTGCACTGACCCTCAGCTGGGGCTCCAATGATGGGCCCCCACCAGCCGGCCGAGCCCGGACCCCTGGCTCTGCTCACAGCCCGGGGGGCAGGCCAGCTGTGCGAAGAGGGACGGGGATAAAATGCCCCCTTGTCCCAGGTGCACTAGCCCCCCCCCCCCCCCCACCACATGGGTTCCACGTGTCGGGGACCCGCCCGTGCAGCTCCCAGTGCCTGGGGCCAGAGCTGTGCCGGGAGGGGCCAGCAGGCGTGTGGCACTGGGGAGGGCCACGGGGCAGGGGGGGGAGGGCTCATGGACACACCCCTGCGACTCCACTCCAGCTGGGCCCCACCCCCAGGCGGGAGCAAGGGGGCACTTACGCCCCAGACACTTCTCTTACCCCCCATTCTAGCCTGGGCGGGGCAGGAAGTGCCCCTCCTGCACCAGCGCTGCCTCGGGTGCTGCACCAGGGGCCCGGTACAGAGCCGGGGGGGGCCCCCCCACAGGACACCGACAGCACAAAGCCCGCTCCCGGCCCTTGTGAACCCCCAGCACGCTCCAGCAGGGCCCCAAAGTGTACCTATGGCTGGAGGGTGGGGACAGCCCAGCCCCCCATGTGCCCCCGGCACAGCCCCCCCAGGCAAATCCCAGCCCCCCATCCTATGACCCCCCCCAGAACTGCCCAAAACCACCTGCATTGCAGAGCCCCCCACATTCCCCCAGCACAGCACAGCACCCCCATGTCTCTCCCCAGACACAGCCCAGCCCCCATATCCTATGTCCCCACACCCCCCCGGCATTGCAGAACCCCCCACATTTCCCCCGTCACAGCCCAGCCCCCCACATACCATGTCCCCCCACCAGGCACAGCCCAGCCCCCCACATACCATGTTCCCCCACCAGGCACAGCCCAACCTCCCACGTGTCCCCTGGCACAGCCCAGACCCCCAACATCCTATGCCCCCCCAGCACTGCCCAGACCCCCCTGACATTGCAGAACCCCCCACATCCTCCCCAGCACCGACCAGCCCCCCAATGTCTCCCCCGTCACAGCAAGGCCCCCCCATGACTCTCCCCATCATAGCCCAGCCCCCCTATGTCTCCCCCAGGCACAGCCCAGCCCCACAAACCATTTCCCCCCCAGGCTCAGCCCAGCCCCCCCAGCACAGCACAGCCCCCCAGGTCAGCGCCCAGAAGGGCCGGCGGGCAGCAGCTCGGTACCTTTCTTGCCCTCGGAGGCCCGCAGCACCGCCAGGTAGAGATTCTCCTCTGGGGCCTCCAGCTCCAGGCTGCGCAGCGGCTGTCTGGCCATGGCCCCCGCACTGCCCACCCTGTGCCCCCCGCAGCGCCCTGGGCAGCTCTCCCCACTCCGGCTCCAGCCTCTCTGCCCCACGGTGCCAGGCCTGCCCCTCTGCTCCCGACTCCTCCTCCAGCAGCCGCTGGCCCGGGCGTGGGGGGGCGGGGGCTGGGGCTCCCCGCCCAGAGCCAGGGTACAGCCCTGTCTGCCAGAGCCGGGAAACCTCCAGCCCGCAGCCCGGGCCTCCTGCACGTAACCCTTTCCTGGCCAGGCCGGGCTCGGCACGGGGGCCCAGGCTGGACTGGGGGGGGGAAGGGGGGTGCGTGGGGGGGCACAGGCCCCTCCCGCACGGAGCAGAGCACTCTCCCAGCCGCGCCCCAGGGAGCCAGCGCCCGGGTGCAGCACGGACCTTGCACGCCGGGGCCGGGCGCATGGCTGCACCGTGACTCACCGGGCCGGGGGCCGCGCCCTGCTCCCGGCAGAGCAGGACGGGGATGGAGCAGGAAGCTACCCGGCCCCAGGCTCAAGGAGGCAGCGGATCCCGACCCAGGCTCCGCCTGGGGCAGCTACCCACACCCCACATGACCCCTGCGCCTCAAGCCCCCACCCCCTCCCAGCGCTGAGTGCCCGGGACCCCCCGCCTCGGTCGGAACCAACCAGCCCCAGCTCCCCAGGGCTCGGGGCAGCCGGGCCTGGGCGGGAGGGCGGCAGGGCAGGGGAGGGGCCCCGGACCCCAGCCACGACCGGACAGCCCTCCCCGTCCTGTTTGCACTCCGGGTGTGGCCGCCGGGAAATCACAGCAGGGCCCTGCTGAGCGGCTCCGCGCGGCGCCCCCAGGCCCGCGGCTCCCGGCACAGGAACCGCCAGCAGCCCTGGCGAGGCAGGGCCCGAGGGGGCAAAGGGCAGGAACAGCTGGATGCTGGCTCCAGCTGCCCCACCCCCCGCGCCTGCGGCTTCCAGGGAGCAGGGCGGGGCTGGGGCCGCTGTGGGAGCGGAATGTGCCTGCAACGGCTCCTCACCGCAGCGATTTTCCAGCCACCGACACGTGGAGCAACGAGCCACAGGCCGGCTGACGCCAGCCCCCCTCACCAGCCAGGGCCAGCGGGCTGCCCGGCCTGCCAGCACCTCGGCCGCCAGTCGCTTCCCGAGGGGCGCTGGCTGGGGGGGGCAGGGGGAGCTCCCAGCACGGCGCACTGTGGGGAGCAGGGCAGGGCAGGGCAAGGCACTGGTTGGGGGGAGCTCCCAGAAGGGGGCGCTGGGGGAGCCGGGGGGGGGCGCTGGATGGGGGAGCTCCCAGCAGGGGGCGCTGGGGGAGCCGGGGGGGGGGGGCGCTGGATGGGGGAGCTCCCAGCAGGGGGCGCTGGGGGAACCGGGGGGGGGCACTGGTTGGGGGAGCACCCAGCAGGGGGCACTGGGGGGGTCGCTGGATGGGGGAGCTCCCAGCAGGGGGCGCTGGGGGAGCCGGGGGGGGGGCACGGGTTGGGGGAGCGCCCAGCAGGGGGCGCTGGGGGAGCCGGGGGGGGCCACTGGTTGGGGGAGCACCCAGCAGGGGGTGCTGGGGGGGGGCGCTGGATGGGGGAGCTCCCAGCAGGAGGCGCTGGGGGGGGCGCTGGATGGGGGAGCTCCCAGCAGGGGGCGCTGGGGGAGCCGGGGGGGGGCACTGGATGGGGGAGCGCCCAGCAGGGGGCGCTGGGGGGCGGGGGGCACTGGTTGGGGGAGCCCCAGCAGGGGCGCTGGGGGGCGGGGGGGCCTGGATGGGGGAGCTCCCAGCAGGGGCGCTGGGGAGCCGGGGGGGGGGCGCTGGATGGGGGAGCTCCCAGCAGGGGGCGCTGGGGGAGCCGGGGGGGGGCACTGGTTGGGGGAGCGCCCAGCAGGGGACGCTGGGGGGGGGCACTGGATGGGGGAGCTCCCAGCAGGAGGCGCTGGGAGCGGGGGGGCCTGGATGGGGGAGCTCCCAGCAGGGGCACTGGGGGAGCGGGGGGGCGCTGGATGGGGGAGCTCCCAGCAGGGGACGCTGGGGGAGCCGGGGGGGGGGCATTGGATGGGGGAGCACCCAGCAGGGGCGCTGGGGGAGCCGGGGGGGGGCACTGGTTGGGGGAGCACCCAGCAGGGGACGCTGGGGGAGCCGGGGGGGCCACTGGTTGGGGGAGCACCCAGCAGGGGGCGCTGGGGGAGCCGGGGGGGGGGCGACTGGTTGGGGGAGCACCCAGCAGGGGCGCTGGGGGAGCCGGGGGGGGGCACTGGATGGGGGAGCTCCCAGCAGGGGGCGCTGGGGGAGCCGGGGGGGGGGCATTGGTTGGGGGAGCGCCCAGCAGGGGACGCTGGGGGAGCCGGGGGGGGGCGCTGGATTGGGGGAGCTCCCAGCAGGAGGACACTGGGGGAGCCGGGGGGGGGCGCTGGATGGGGGAGCTCCCAGCAGGAGACTGGGGGAGCCGGGGGGGGGCGCTGGATGGGGGAGCTCCCAGCAGGGGGCGCTGGGGGAGCCGGGGGGGGGGGCACTGGTTGGGGGAGCGCCCAGCAGGGGACGCTGGGGGAGCCGGGGGGGGGGGGGCGCTGGATGGGGGAGCTCCCAGCAGGAGACGCTGGGGGAGCCGGGGGGGGGCGCTGGATGGGGGAGCTCCCAGCAGGGGGCGCTGGGGGAGCCGGGGGGGGGCACTGGTTGGGGGAGCGCCCAGCAGGGGACGCTGGGGGAGCCGGGGGGGGGGCGCTGGATGGGGGAGCTCCCAGCAGGGGGCGCTGGGGGAGCCGGGGGGGGGGGGGCGCTGGTTGGGGGAGCGCCCAGCCGGGGCGCTGGAGGACACAGGGTAGGGTATCGACTCCCCTCAGGCCCAGGCACCTCCCCCCCGCCAGCAGGGAGCAGCGCCGGAGCAGCGCCGGAGCAGCCCAGCCACCCACCTGCCAGCCTGGGGCTCGGAGACCAAGCGGGCTACAGTGCCTGGAGCCGGGAGGGATCAGCTGATCACTGAGCTGGGCCCTGGCTGTGGCCCAGCACCTGCACCCCACAGCGCCCCCTGCTGGGAACTCCCCCCATCCCAGCCAGCACCCTGCCCCCAACAGCACCCCCTGCCTTGTACTCCCCCCGTGCCGTAGCGGGGGTGTCTGCTCTGTGACCCGGGGTCCCCCTGCGCTGGGCTGTGCGGTTCCCACTGACTCCCCCACGTGTGGATCGGCCCAGACCCCGGGGCCCAGCTGGAGCAGGTAACAAGGCTCTTCCCAGGGGAGGGACAAAGGGAGGGAGGGGGAGACGGCCCCTGGCTGGGGGCAGGCCTGGGAGCTGGGCAGTTTTTTTGCAGGGAAGCCATGGAGAGAAGAGACTAAGCAGAGCGCTGGGAGTTGAGGGGCCAGTGGACCCCCTACCCCAAGGGGTCTGAGGCATCCAGCCCCTGACTCCTGTACCCACGTCACGTCTGTGCCGGGCTGTCTCCTGGAGGAGCAATAAACCCCCCTGTTCTACCGGCTGGTGGAGTCTCATCTCGCTGTAGATGGGTTGCAGGATCGGGGGGGGGTCCCGATGCACTGCCACCCCCCCATCCCAGCCAGCGCCCTGCCCCCCCAACACCCCTGCTGGGAACTCCCCCCATCCCAGCCAGCGCCCTGCCCCCCACAGAGCTCCAGAATGCCCCCTCATCCGAGCTGGAGCCCCCTCCTCTCCAGCACCCACTCCCCAGCTGCATTCCCACACACCAGGCAACCAAGTAACGTCTTGGTCCCGGCAGCTCCGCTGAGTGACGCAGCCTGCCCTGCGCCGGCCCAGTCGCCTCCCCCAGCCTCCTGCACAGGCTCAGCCAGCCACGGATAAGCACATCCGACGCAGGCCCCAAGGGCCTGCCCACCCCTTCCTGCGCGGGGGCCCTGCCCTGCGTGACATGGGGGGGGCCATGCTGGCTCCTGTAGTCCCTGTATTCACTCGGAGCTGTTGTGTTCCATGCGGTTCTGCCGTCCTGTGCTGTTCTGGAGTCTGTGTGTCTGTATGTGTCTGACTCTGTGCCTGTGTGTGTGTAGATCTACGTGTATCTGTGTGTCTGACTGTGTGTGTGTGTGTATGTCTGACTGTGTATGTGCGTATCTGTCTGTGTGTCTCTCTGTGTGTATGTGCATGTCTGTGTGTGCGTCTGTGTGTGTCTGAGTGTGTCTGCCTGCCTGTGTGTATGTGTGTGTCTGCCTGTGTGTCCAACTGTTTGTATGTGCGTGTCTGTTCTGCCTGTGTGTGTGTGTCTGACTGTGTGTGTGTGCATGTCTCTCTGTGTGTGTGCCTCAGTTTCCCTGGGCCCTGCAGCACTGTGCATGAGGAGGGGGGACTGGGCGTGACTCACTGGGGAGGTATGTTCAGTCTCTCGGGGCCTGAGGGCCAGGTGACAGCAGATCACACCTGGGGCCCAGGAAACAGGACAAAGCAGGAGGCAGGGCAGCCTGGGGGGCAGTGAGCAGTGGCTGGCTGGGGGAGAAGGGAGCCGAGCTAGCCTGGGGGGCCGGATGGGGGCCCAGGCTCTAGGCCCCCCTATCCCCAAGATGGATTGTCCTGACTGCTGGGACCCAAGAAACCTTCTCTTTACCTGCCGGCTGAGTCCCCCACCTGGCTGCGGGTGGGGTGGGGTGCCAGGCCCGGGGACTCCCCCACAGTCCATGACATCCTGCCCACCGGGCCAACCCCCGTGGCCCGTCTCACACTTGCCCCCATGGAGGCGTGCACAGAACACCCAGCTGTCCCCTGCCCCCCAGCGCTTCCGTGTGCACCAGGCCTGGCACCGCTGGGCCCGGGCTAGGGGCTGGCTGCTCCGCACCCTGGCTCAGCCCATGGCGGGACAGCGCCAGGCACTGACAACCCTGCCCCCCCAGCACTGGGGGACGCCCGGGTTCCCGTGCAGCTGGAAGACAGAGGATGCCCCCTGCTGGATCCCACAGGACTCACCCAGCCACGGATAAGCTCTGGGGCCACAGATGCTGGGGACACTCCCACTGCAGGCACACGGTTCCGCCCCCCCCCCCGCGGGCAGAGTCCAGGCTGCCCCAGGATGCAGCAGACTGGAGCTACCCAGAGCCAGGCACTGACCTGGGGGTGGGATCTCATCCTCCTGCTCCTGCTCTACCTGGTTCCTGCCCCAGCAGCACCGGCCTATTCACAGGCCCCCGCTACAGCCAGTCACGCCGCAGACCGGTCACCCCCCGCTACAGCCAGTCACCTCGCAGACTGGTCACCCCCCGCTACAGCCAGTCACCTCGCAGACTGGTCACCCCCCGGCTACAGCCAGTCACCTCGCAGACTGGTCACCCCCCGCTACAGCCAGTCACCTCGCAGACTGGTCACCCCGCTACAGCTGGTCACCCCCCGCTACAGCCAGTCACCTCGCAGACTGGTCACCCCCCGCTACAGCCAGTCACCTCGCAGACTGGTCATCCCCTGCTACAGCCAGTCACCTCACAGACCGGTCACCCCCCGCTACAGCCAGTCACCTCACAGACCGGTCACCCTCCGCTACAGCCAGTCACCTCGCAGACTGGTCACCCCCCGCTACAGCCAGTCACCTTGCAGACTGGTCATCCCCCGCTACAGCCAGTCACCTCGCAGTCTGGTCACCCCCCGCTACAGCCAGTCACCTCGCAGACTGGTCACCCCCCGGCTACAGCCAGTCACCTCGCAGACTGGTCACCCCCCGCTACAGCCAGTCACCTCGCAGACTGGTCACCCCCCGCTACAGCAGTCACCCCCCGCTACAGCCAGTGTACCCCCCCCGCTACAGCCAGTCACCCCCCGCTACAGCCAGTCACCTCGCAGACCGGTCACCCCCCGCTACAGCCAGTCACCTCGCAGACTGGTCCACCCCCCGCTACAGCCAGTCACCTCGCAGACTGGTCACCCCCCGCTACAGCAGGTCACCCCCCGCTACAGCCAGTGACCCCCCCCGCTACAGCCAGTCACCCCCCGCTACAGCCAGTCACCTCACAGACCGGTCACCCCCCGCTACAGCCAGTCACCTCGCAGACTGGTCACCCCCCGCTACAGCCAGTCACCTTGCAGACTGGTCATCACCCCCGCTACAGCCAGTCACCTCGCAGACTGGTCACCACCCCCGGCTACAGCCAGTCACCTCGCAGACTGGTCACCCCCCGCTACAGCCAGTCACCCTCGCAGACTGGTCACCCCCCGACTACAGCAGTCACCCCCCGCTACAGCCAGTCACCTCACAGACCGGTCACCCTCCGCTACAGCCAGTCACCTCGCAGACTGGTCACCCCCCGCTACAGCCAGTCACCTCGCAGACTGGTCATCCCATGCTACAGCCAGTCACCTCACAGACCGGTCACCCCCCGCTACAGCCAGTCACCTCACAGACCGGTCACCCTCCGCTACAGCCAGTCACCTCGCAGACTGGTCATCCCCTGCTACAGCCAGTCACCCCCCGCTACAGCCAGTCACCTCGCAGACTGGTCGACCCCCCTACAGCCAGTCACCCCCCGCTACAGCCAGTCACGCCGCAGACCGGTCACCCCCCGCTACAGCCAGTCACCTCGCAGACTGGTCACCCTCCGCTACAGCCAGTCACCTCACAGACTGGTCACCCCCCGCTACAGCCAGTCACCCCCCGCTACAGCCAGTCACCTCGCAGACAGGTCACCCCCTGCTACAGCCAGTCACCTCGCAGACTGGTCACCCCCTGCTACAGCCAGTCACCTCGCACACTGGTCACCCCCCGCTACAGCCAGTCACCCCCCGCTACAGCCAGTCACACCGCAGACCGGTCACCCCCTGCTACAGCCAGTCACCTCGCAGACTGGTCACCCTCCGCTACAGCCAGTCACCTCGCACACTGGTCACCCTCCACTACAGCCAGTCACCCCCCGCTACAGCCAGTTACCCCACAAAGCAGTCACCCCCTACTACAGCCAGTCATGCCACAGACCAGTCACCCCCGCTACAGCCAGTTACCCAGGAACCAGTCACCGTACGCTACAGCCAGCCACCGCACAAAGCAGTCACCCCCAGCTACAGCCAGTCACCCCCATTATTGCCAGTCACCCCCACTACTGTCGGAGCACCCCGCAGCTGTGCTCCTGTAAGCTGTGCACTTGTAGCCACTCAGGAGTCAAATGCTGCCCAGCTCGTTAGCAGAGCGTGCATGGCTAAGTTTTCCAGTTCTGCTGGTGGTGCACATCCGCATGTCTCAGTGCACATAAGTTATTCCGCACATGGATGGAAAAAGTCAGAGCAAACACTCCCCACAGACTAGTAACTTTCACCGCGGCTGCTGCGATACCCTGCTGCAGCCAGACATCTCCTGGATCATCCCCACAACAGCTAGACAACCCCCACTACAGCCACAGAGCCCTGAAAAAGAGTCACCCCCACTGAAGCCAGAGAGCCCCCAGACCTGTCACCCAGACAGCCCTGCTACAGCCAGAGAAACCTGCCAATTGCTCACATGCACGACACCTGAACACCCCTTGCTACAGCCACACAGCCCTGCAGACCTGTTACCTCCGCCGCAGCCGTACACACCTCTCGCTACAGCCTAGGGCCAGTGTTTCCCAACTGGATCTGGCCACGGAACCCTTTTCAACCCCAAAGAATTCTGCAGAAACCCTAAGAACAGTCTCACACACGGAGCAGCGTGCGCAGCGCTGAGTAGCGACACCATCATCCCCACGCTCCGGCTGAGCCCACTCGGCGTGGCCACCACAACACTGGCTTTCAATAACAGTCATAAATGATTAAACATTCATGATTTTTTGAACCCATAAAATGTTGCTGCAATGGAATTTTCTCGGAACCCTTATTTTCACTTCGCGGAGCCCCATTTGGGAACCACTGGCCTAAGGGGCCACGGCCACCAGGGGTGGAGCTCCAAGGGCACACAAGGTAGGCGGGGCCATGGCTGGCGGGGGCGGAGCTCCAAGGCCACACATGGCTGGCAGGGCCATGACCACTTGTGGGGAGGAAGCAGGGCTCCAAGGCCACATGCGGAGTCCAGGGCCAGCAGGGGTGGGGGTGCAGGTGCGGGGCCAGCGCTGGCCGTGGGGTGAGCTGATTTGGGCTCTCAGGATCTGACAGCCAGGAGGCCTCTGACACCCGGGGATGGGCAGCAGCTCTTGGCTGCGGGATCCCCCTGGCAGCAGCACCCCGGGGACAGCCAGGCGCAGCGGCAGCTCCCACACCCAGCTGCTGGGGGCCCTGGCAGAGGCTGCACTCAGCTGGGAGGGCTGGCACTGACTGCAGCGCCCCTGGCTGGGGCTTTCCCCCACAATGGTCTCCCCCAGGCAGCAGCAAGGGCCTTGAGCGCATCTCCAGCTGCCAGGCCAGGCCACCCCCAGACTCAGCCCTGCCCTGGACCCTGCCAGGGGCGCCAGCCCCACAATCCCCACACCAGGGAAGAGCTACCCTTACGTACAGGCCACGTGGCCCTGCCAGGCGCGGGAGGGGGCATCCACCCAGCCCTGGGGCACCGCGCCAGCCCCGGGCAGCGCTAACGGCTCCGCTCCCCTCCCCGGCCTGTGCCACCCAGCCCTGGGGCACCGCGCCAGCCCCGGGCAGGGCTAACAGCTCCCCCCAGCCCCGCCTGTGCCACCCACACAGGGGATCACTAGCGCACCTGGCCCTGCAGCCGAGGGGGGGATCGCTAGCACACCTGGCCCTGCAGCCCGAGGGGGGGGTCGCTAGCGCACCTGGCCCTGCAGCCGAGGGGGGGTCGCTAGCGCACCTGGCCCTGCAGCCGAGGGGGGGTCGCTAGCGCACCTGGCCCTGCAGCCCGAGGGGGGATCGCTAGCGCACCTGGCCCTGCAGCCGAGGGGGGGATCGCTAGCGCACCTGGCCCTGCAGCCGAGGGGGGGTCGCTAGCGCACCTGGCCCTGCAGCCCGAGGGGGGGTCGCTAGCGCACCTGGCCCTGCAGCCGAGGGGGGGTCGCTAGCGCACCTGGCCCTGCAGCCCGAGGGGGGATCGCTAGCGCACCTGGCCCTGCAGCCGAGGGGGGGATCGCTAGCGCACCTGGCCCTGCAGCCGAGGGGGGGTCGCTAGCGCACCTGGCCCTGCAGCCCGAGGGGGGATCGCTAGCGCACCTGGCCCTGCAGCCGAGGGGGGGATCGCTAGCGCACCTGGCCCTGCAGCCGAGGGGGGGTCGCTAGCGCACCTGGCCCTGCAGCCGAGGGGGGGTCGCTAGCGCACCTGGCCCTGCAGCCGAGGGGGGGTCGCTAGCGCACCTGGCCCTGCAGCCCGAGGGGGGGATCGCTAGCGCACCTGGCCCTGCAGCCGAGGGGGGGTCGCTAGCGCACCTGGCCCTGCAGCCGAGGGGGGGTCGCTAGCGCACCTGGCCCTGCAGCCGAGGGGGGATCGCTAGCGCACCTGGCCCTGCAGCCGAGGGGGGGATCGCTAGCGCACCTGGCCCTGCAGCCGAGGGGGGGTCGCTAGCGCACCTGGCCCTGCAGCCGAGGGGGGGTCGCTAGCGCACCTGGCCCTGCAGCCGAGGGGGGGTCGCTAGCGCACCTGGCCCTGCAGCCGAGGGGGGGATCGCTAGCGCACCTGGCCCTGCAGCCCGAGGGGGGGATCGCTAGCGCACCTGGCCCTGCAGCCGAGGGGGGGTCGCTAGCGCACCTGGCCCTGCAGCCGGGGGGAGGCCTTGTCCCACCTCCCAGGGCAGCTGGGGGAACAGCACGTTACTCAGCCGCTTGGCTCAAAGGTCAATACTCCTGGGCAGGCCCTTCCCACAGCTCAGACAAGGGGAGGCGGGGCCGAGACAAGCCCCGCCCCAAACCCATTAACCCTTCGCTGCCCTGGACTGAGCTCAGACAGAAACCAACACACCTGTGACCTGGGGCACCTGAGCCATGTAGCAGGCCCCCCCCCCCACTGCCCCCCACGCTGCCCCTCCAACAGCCCCCCACGGCTCCCTCCCTCACTGCCCCCCACGCTGCCCCCCCACGGCTCCCTCCCTCGCTGCCCCCCACGCTGCCCCCCACGGCTCTCTCGCTCACTGCCCCCCACGCTGCCCCTCCAACAGCCCCCCACGGCTCCCTCCCTCACTGCCCCCCACGCTGCCCCCCCACGGCTCCCTCCCTCGCTGCCCCCCACGCTGCCCCCCCACGGCTCCCTCCCTCGCTGCCCCCCACGCTGCCCCCCCACGGCTCCCTCTCTCACTGCCCCAGCTCTGCCCGCGCCGCGCCCCGCACGCACCGAGGCAGCAGAGCCGCCGGCTCAGGTCGCTCCGGCGCCCGAGCTCGGAGAAGCCGCCCGGCCCCGCCCGCCGCTGGGCGAAGCAGGCGGCCCCGGAGAGCGCGGGGTGCGGGCCCCCGGCCATGCCGCTGCCGCTGCTGCTGCCGCTGTCCCTGCCCCGCCGCTGCGCCCGCCCGGCCCCGGCCCCGGCCCCTCCCCGGCCCCGAGCGGCGCCAGCGCGGAGCCGCCCCCCCCCGGCCCGGGCCCCCAACCCGCCCCAGAGAGAAACACCACTCCAGCCCCCCCCTCTTCCTAGCGTGTACCCCACGGGCATGGGGGGGGAGGGGAGATGCTGGGGCTGCACGTCTCCGCTGGAACTGAGCCCACCCCAGCAGGCCTGCCCCCCAGGGCCGATCCGAGGGGCAGCGCCCTCCCCCCCAGCGCCCAGTGGCAGCACCAACCGCTGGGGCCCTGTCTGACCCCAAAACACTGGCAGAGTTTGCTCCCGCCCGCCCCACGGCGCTGCCCGGAGCCCCCCAGGGCAGGGTGGTGGGGCAGCAGGGCCTGGCAGCCTCCAGGGCACAGCTAGAGCCCAGCTGAGCCAAGCCAACCCCTCCCCCAGCACCGGCAGCCTCAGCTGCAGCTGGGGGTCCGCGGCGGGGGGGAGGGACCTTGGGCGGCTCCCCCCTAGCCCCACTGGCACAGAGCACGGGGAGGTGCCGGATTCCCATTCGCAGGGCAGGGGGGCTGGAGCCAGGACTCCTGGGAGCCTTCCCCGCTCTGGGGCAAGTGGGCCAAGGCCTGGCAGGCTGTGGAGCAGAGATAAGGCAGGGAGCTTGGGGTGGGCCAGGCTGCGGTTATTACTGGGCTAGGAGGCAGGAGGCGGGCCCTACCGGCTGGGGGGGGGCGGAGACTGGGCCCTACGGGCTGGGGGGCCGGAGGTAGGGCTGGGCCCTACGGGCTGGGGGGACAGGAGGCGGGGGGGGGACAGGAGGTGGGGCTGGGCCCTACCAGCTGGGGGGCAGGAGGCGGGGGAGGGGGGCAGGGCTGGGCCCTACCAGCTGGGGGGCAGGAGGCGGGGGTGGGGGGCAGGGCTGGGCCCTACCGGCTGGGGGGCAGGAGGCAGGGGTGGGGGGCGGGGGGCGGGGGGCAGGGCTGGGCCCTACCAGCTGGGGGGCAGGAGGCAGGGGTGGGGCTGGGCCCTACGGGCTGGGGGGCCGGAGACTGGGCCCTACCGGCTGGGGGGCCGGAGGTGGGGGCAGGAGGCAGGGCTGAGCCCTACAGGCTGGGGGCCAGGAGGCGGGGGTGGGCCCCACGGGCAGGAGGCAGGTCTGGGCCCTACAGGCTGCAGCATCCTCCCTTCATGCTTCCCAGCCAGGCTGGCCCCTTGGCTGTGGGGCAGAGGACCTGAGCAGCAGTGACCGGGGCCAGGCCTGTCCCAACAGGGGCACTGGGACAAGGCAGAGCCGCCCGGGGAGCGGGGAAGCAAGTGGAGCCCAAGGGCGGAGCCCTTGGCGGGAGCTGCCAGCCCGGAGCCACTTCCTGTCCTACCCTCGCAGCCGGTGAGTCACTCGGCACCAGCAGCTGCCAGCCCCTTCCCAGCCGCAGCCGGCGCAGCCCCAGCCGGGGGGGGGCGGGGGTGGGAGGGGGGGACAGTGGAAAAGCTGAGTGGGGGGGGAGGTTCCCAGGAGCAGCATGGGGCCTGCCCCGCCCACAACGCCACTCACGCCCCAGGCAGCCTTGGAGACAGGCCCAGAGCCCAAACAAACAACAGCTGCCACGCTCCACCCGCCACAGCATCCCCACCCACGTCAGCACCAGCCTCAGCCCCTGCTCCCCGCGCTCACCAACACCCTGCCCCCGCCAGGGCCCCCACCACTGGCACCCTCCCCTGCCCCCCCCAACACCCTGTTCCCTCACGGCCCCCCCCACCAACACCCTGCCCGTCCCCAAGGCCCCCGCCACTGGCACCCAGCACCACACCCTCCCCTGCCCCCCCAACATCCTGCCCCCCCCCAGCCCCTGCCACTGGCACCCAGCACCATGCCCTCCCCTGTCCCTGCCCATCCCCGGAACTCCCTGCCCAGAGCTCAGCAAAGAACCAGAGGCCTCTGTGGCAAATGCAAGTCAAGGAAGGGACAGAGACCCCCACACCCAGGGCAGGGGTCAGGCCCTGCAGACCCTACCCAAGGCCCTGGTGTCCCAGCACTGCCCGCTAGGGGGCCCCAGCATCCTCCCCTGAAGCAGCTAGTGCTGTCAGGGGCTGGGGACCATGCCAGTGCCACCCTTCCCCCTCCACGCACCCCAGCTGATGGGCACTAATTTGGCTACAACCACTCCAGAGAGAGACCTGGGAGTCACTGGGGACAGTTCTCTGAAAACATCCACGCAGTGCGCAGCAGCAGGCAAAAAGCAAACAGAACGTTGGGAATCATTAAAAAAGGATCAAGAGTAAGACGGAGAATATCTTATTGCCTCCGTATAAATCCGTGGGACGCCCACATGTGGAATCCTGCGTACAGGTGTGGTTGCCTCATCTCAAAAACCATCTTTTGGCTTTGGAAAGGGTTCAGAACGAGTCCCATATGAAGAGAGATGAAAAAGACTTGGACTTTGCAGCTCAGAAAAGAAGAGACTAAGGGGGGGGCATGATAGAGTCTATAAAATCATGACTGGTGTGGAAAATGTGAATAAGGAAAAAGTATTTACTTATTTCCACAATATAAGAACTAGGGGTCACCCAAAGTCATTACTAGGCAGCAGGTTTAAAACAAACAAAAAAGTTTTTCTTCATGCAGCACAGTCAGCCTGTGGAACTCCTTGCCAAAGGATGTTGCAAAGACCAGGACTTTAACAGGGTTCAGAAAAGAGCTCGATAGATTCATGGAGGTTGGGTCCATCAATGGCTGTTAGCCAGGCTGGGTAAGGAGGGTGTCCCTGGCCTCTGTTTGTCAGGGGCTGGAAATGGGGGATGGGGCAGGGATCACTGGATGATTCCCTGGTCCGTTCCCTCCTTCTGGGGCACCGGGCATTGGCCACGGTGGGCAGACAGGACACTGGGCTGGATGGGCCTTTCAGTCTGACCCCGCCTGGCCGCTCTGATGTACTTAGAGGGACCTCCTGGGCACTGAATTCTGGCCTGGTCAGAAGTGAGTGGGCACAGGCAGCCACCGACAGACCCCCTGCCCCAGGCCCGGGCCGGACCCAGAGCAGCAGCTCAGCTCTCCCTGGCACAGACCTTCACCCCAAGCCCAGCCGACAATGGGAGCTGCCCCCACTGCTGGACACAGTGCTCAGGGCCAGAGGCGGCCGGGGGGCTCCAACAGTGCCAGGTGCGGCTCAGATATGAGGGGTGGGCACAGTGCCTGACATGCCACCCCCAGCAGCCCGCCCGGTGCCCCATGGCTCCAGCCACCAGAGCCAGGGCTGCCACTAAGGAAAACACCCTCCCAGGGGGGGCGGGGCTCAGACAGACGTGCACCTCCCAACGCCCACACCATCCATGGACCGGCAGGCCCAGGGGTGTCTGCGCCCGGGGAGCCCAGCGCTAGGAGTGCCAGCCGCAGGTTGGGGCCGGAGCCCCTGGCAGCCCGACGGGGCCAGGCACCGATAGCAGGGGGAGAAGGGGTCCGGCTGGGGCAGCAGCGGAGCCGGGAGTGTGGGGGGGCTGGGGGCAGGGGACTTCCCAAAGGTGCCGGATCAGGGAGGGCCAGCCTGTACCAATACCCCCAGACGGGGCAGCTCCCCATTGCTCCAGGGGGACAACCTACAGTCTAGAGGGCTGACTCCCCCCCCCCGGCAGACACACCTGGGCAAGGGCAGGGGGGTTAACATGACTGAGCTGGGCAGAGAAGGCAGGAGTCTGAGTGCAGGCAAGAGGCGCCTGCCCCCCACTGTGCGGTCCATCCCAGGCAGCCTGCAGCCCCACGCCGCCAGCCCCGTCCCGCGCCAGGACTCTGCCAAAGCCCCTGCAAGATGACAGGCCCAGGCAGCTGCGACCTTGGCGTGGAGGGCAGAGCACAATGCCCTCTGAGCGGGCCGAGGACACCGGCCCCGCCCTACCCCTGCCATCGCCCCGCTACCCCGGCCACGGCCGCCACCCCCTCGCCCCTGCCAATCCCCCCAGGCGTCCCCACCCCCTGCCAATCCCCCCCTCCCCCGGCCACCCTCTCGCCCCCTGCCAATCCCCCCAGCCACCCCCATCCCCGGCCAGCGCCACCACCTCCTTACCCCCTGCCAATCCCCCTTCCCCCGGCCACCCCCTCGCCCCTGCCAATCCCCCCAGCCACCCCCATCCCCGGCCAGCGCCATCACCCCCTCGCCCCTGCCAATCCCCCCAGCCACCCCCATCCCCGGCCAGCGCCACCACCTCCTTACCCCCTGCCAATCCCCCCTCGCCCCTGCCAATCCCCCCAGCCACCCCCATCCCCGGCCAGCGCCACCACCCCCTCGTCCCCTGCCAATCCCCCCCTCCCCCGGCCACCCCCCATCCCCGGCCAGCGCCACCACCTCCTCGTCCCCTGCCAATCCCCCCCTCCCCCGGCCACCCCCCTCCCCGGCCAGCGCCACCACCTCCTTACCCCCTGCCAATCCCCCCCTCCCCCGGCCACCCCTCTCGCCCCCTGCCAATCCCCCCAGCCACCCCCATCCCCGGCCAGCGCCACCACCTCCTTACCCCCTGCCAATCCCCCTTCCCCCGGCCACCCCCTCGCCCCTGCCAATCCCCCAGCCACCCCCATCCCCGGCCAGCGCCATCACCCCCTCGCCCCCTGCCAATCCCCCCCTCCCCCGGCCACCCCCTCGCCCCTGCCAATCCCCCAGCCACCCCCATCCCCGGCCAGCGCCACCACCTCCTTACCCCCTGCCAATCCCCCCCTCGCCCCTGCCAATCCCCCCAGCCACCCCCATCCCCGGCCAGCGCCACCACCCCCTCGTCCCCTGCCAATCCCCCCCTCCCCCGGCCACCCCCATCCCCGGCCAGCGCCACCACCTCCTTACCCCCTGCCAATCCCCCCCTCCCCCGGCCACCCCCATCCCCGGCCAGCGCCACCACCTCCTTACCCCCTGCCAATCCTGCCCTCCCCCGGCCACCCCCTCGTCCCCTGCCAATCCCCCCGCCCCCGGCCAGCCCGCCTAGCAGGGGGCAACACCAGGGGTGGTTTCCCGAGCTGCTGCCATGGCAACGTAGGCCGGTGGCAGCGTAACATCCCGGAATGGCCTGCGCGGATTCCACGGAAACCACAGCCAACGCCCTGGAAACGGGGAGGTGGGGGGGAGACAGCAGCTGGTTCCCTTACTGGCTCCAGCCCGGGGCTGCACCCATCCCGCCGGGCCCGGGGCCAGGGCCAGCCCTGCCCAGAGGGAGGGGTGGGGCGCTGTTCCCATCCACGTGCAGAATAAATGTTTCCGTGCGCACCGAGCTCTGTGCAGATGTGCACCGCCGCTAGGAGCACAGGCTGCCATCTGGGGGTGCTCTGCCAGACAACTGGGTGGGCCTGGCCAAGGGCACGGCTGACGGAGCCACCCCAGGTGCACAAGGGCTCAGCTCCAAGGGAGGGAAGCCAGGAATCCCCCCCCCCATCTAGCAGCATCCCCCATGGCCCCCCAGGCTGCAGCAAGGCCCGGCCATAGGCACACGCCGGCCCCACACCACCCAGAGTGGGGCGCAGTGCGTCTGGCACACACCGGGACGCTGGCGCCCAGGGGAGGGGAGGGGAGGGAAAGCAGGTGCCGGGGGGAGCCCCAGAGAAGCCAGGGCCTGGCAGGGCGGTGCCTGGGCTGGTGCTGCCAGGGCCGCAGGCAAAGGAGACAATAGCGGGGGGGTTGTTCCAAGAACCAGCATCAGTTTCATATAAAAATAACCCGCCAGAGCAGGGCTGCAGCCAGAGACACCGCAGCCGCCTGTGACCACCTACAGCAGCCTGGCACGCAGCCGCTCCGGCGCAGTCAGACCGGTACCCAGTGCTGCCCCCGGCAGCGCCCCTCCCCCCGCGGCCCCCGGCAATGTCCCAGAGCTGCGTGGCACCGCCTCTCCCCCCACGGCACCCAGTGCCGCCCCTGGCACCGCCCCTCCCCCGTGGCCCCCGGCACCTTCCCTCCCGCCGCGGCACCCAGTGCTGCCCCTGGCACCGCCCCTCCCCCCGTGGCCCCCGGCACCTTCCCTCCCCCTGCGGCCCCCAGCGCTGCCCCTGGCCAGGGAAGGGCCTGGCTGGCAGGTGGCCCGGGGGATCAGGGCCCGGGGGGGGCCCCACAGGGCCAGCCGATCCTGTCGCCTCAGAGACAGAGCCCCAATCCCCAGCTGGCCCCAGACAGGCCCAGAGGGATGTGGGGGCCCAGTCACCACACACTGAACCCCCAGCACCCGATGCAGGAGCAGCCCTGCCAGGTGGGGTGCTGACCTAGAGCCAGCCACACGAGCCTGAGCACGCCCCCCCCGACCCCCGCCCCACTGACCAGCCCCCTTCACCCTTAGCACGCTCCCCCCCCCGCCCCACTGACCGGTCCCCTTCACCCTTAGCACGCTCCCCCCCCCCCGCCCCACTGACCGGTCCCCTTCACCCTTAGCACGCTCCCCCCCCCGCCCCACTGACCGGTCCCCTTCACCCTTAGCACGCTCCCCCCCCCGCCCCACTGACCGGCCCCCTTCACCCTTAGCACGCCCCCCCCGACCCCCGCCCCACTGACCGGCCCCCTTCACCCTTAGCACGCCCCCCCCGACCCCCGCCCCACTGACCGGCCCCCTTCACCCTTAGCACGCCCCCCCCGACCCCCGCCCCACTGACCGGCCCCCTTCACCCTTAGCACGCCCCCCCCGACCCCCGCCCCACTGACCGGCCCCCTTCACCCTTAGCACGCTCCCCCCCCCGCCCCACTGACTGGCCCCCTTCACCCTTAGCACGCCCCCCCCGCCCCCCGCCCCACTGACCGGCCCCCTTCACCCTTAGCACGCTCCCCCCCCCCGCCCCACTGACCGGCCCCCTTCACCCTTAGCACGCTCCCCCCCCCCTGCCCCACTGACCGGTCCCCTTCACCCTTAGCACGCTCCCCCCCCCGCCCCACTGACCGGCCCCCTTCACCCTTAGCACGCCCCCCCCGACCCCCGCCCCACTGACCGGCCCCCTTCACCCTTAGCACGCCCCCCCCGACCCCCGCCCCACTGACCGGCCCCCTTCACCCTTAGCACGCCCCCCCCGACCCCCGCCCCACTGACCGGCCCCCTTCACCCTTAGCACGCCCCCCCCCGACCCCCGCCCCACTGACCGGCCCCCTTCACCCTTAGCACGCCCCCCCCGACCCCCGCCCCACTGACCGGCCCCCTTCACCCTTAGCACGCTCCCCCCCCCGCCCCACTGACTGGCCCCCTTCACCCTTAGCACGCCCCCCCCGCCCCCCGCCCCACTGACCGGCCCCCTTCACCCTTAGCACGCTCCCCCCCCCGCCCCACTGACCGGCCCCCTTCACCCTTAGCACGCTCCCCCCCCCCTGCCCCACTGACCGGCCCCCTTCACCCTTAGCACGCGCCCCCCCGACCCCCGCCCCCACTGACCAGCCCCCTTCACCCTTAGCACGCTCCCCCCCCCGCCCCACTGACCGGCCCCCTTCACCCTTAGCACGCTCCCCCCCCCCGCCCCACTGACCGGCCCCCTTCACCCTTAGCACGCTCCCCCCCCCCGCCCCACTGACCAGCCCCCTTCACCCTTAGCACGCTCCCCCCCCCGCCCCACTGACCGGCCCCCTTCACCCTTAGCACGCTCCCCCCGCCCCCCGCCCCACTGACCGGCCCCCTTCACCCTTAGCACGCCCCCCCCGACCCCCGCCCCACTGACCAGCCCCCTTCACCCTTAGCACGCTCCCCCCGCCCCCCGCCCCACTGACCAGCCCCCTTCACCCTTAGCACGCCCCTCTGCAGGCCTCCCTCCCCCCGCCCCCGCAGAAAAGCCCTGGCCCCCGGGAGCTGGCTGGCAACCTGCCCCTCAGCCCTGCAGGGACTGGGGCTCGGGCACCTCCAGGGCCTGCTCCCCCTTCCCTCACAAAGCCCAACAAGACAGGACAGCCGGGCCCAGCCTCGGGCCCCTGCAGAGCCTCCCCCAGCACCGGGCCTCCGAGCCCTCACCAGGCAAAGGCAACAGCCTCGCTGCTCGGGGAAACTGAGGCCAGACAACGGCAGTGACTTGACAAGGACACAGAACAGATCTGGGACAGTCCAGCCCCCCCGGAGAGCCCAGGCGGGCGCCCCCCGGCTCCCGCGCCCCCACCCCCCGGAGAGCCCAGGCGGGCGCCCCCCGGCTCCCGCGCCCCCACCCCCCGGAGAGCCCAGGCGGGCGCCCCCCGGCTCCGGCGCCCCCACCCCCCGGAGAGCCCAGGCGGGCGCCCCCCGGCTCCGGCGCCCCCACCCCCCGGAGAGCCCAGGCGGGCGCCCCCCGGCTCCCGCGCCCCCACCCCCCGGAGAGCCCGGCGGCGCACGGGTTAAGGCGGTGAACACGTGCCCATGTTTGGCAGGGGGCGGGGGAAGGGGCCGCCCACAGCCCGGCCCGACCCGGCTCGGCTCGGCCCGGCCCGGCCCGGCCGCTCTCACCTGGGGCGCGGCGCCGGAGGTACCAGGCCAGCAGCAGCGCCAGCCCGTGGGCTCCGGCCACCAGCCAGGGGAATGGGCCGGCGGGGGCGTCCATAGCTGCGGGGCTCCGGCTCCGGCTCCCTCCCAGCGCCCGCGGAGCCTGCCCGGCCCGGCCCGGCCCCTGCGCCGGCCCGCCCCGCACTGCGGCTCGCTCCGCCCCGCCCCGCCCCGCCCGGTCCGGTCCGGTCCGTCCGGCCGCCAGGGACCCCCCCCGCCCGGCACTTCCCCGCGGCTCAGACCCCCCCCCCCAACCCGGCACTTCCCCGCGGCTCAGGACACCCCCCCCCAGCCCGGCACTTCCTCGCGGCTCAGACCCCCCCCCCCCCAACCCGGCACTTCCTCGCGGCTCAGGACACCCCCCCCCGCTGGAACCCCCCGCAGCCCGGCACTTCCCCGCGGCTCAGACCCCCCCCCCCCCCGCAGCCCGGCACTTCCCCGTGGCTCAGGCCCCCCCATCGCTAGAACCCCCCCCAACCCGCAGCCTGTCACTTCCCTCTGGCTCAGACTCTGCCCCCCCAAACCCCCGCAGCACGTCACTTCGCTCCGGCTCAGACACTCTCCCCCCCCCAGCCTGGCACTTTCCCGCGGCTCAGGACCCCTCCCCCCGCTGGAACCCCCTGCACCCCGGCACTTCCTCGGGGCTCAGACCTCCCCCCCAGCCCGGCACATCCCCATGGCTCAGGCCCACCTCTAGAACCTCCCCCCCCCCCCCCCCCGCAGCCTGTCACTTCCCTCCGGCTCAGACACTCTCCCCCCCCCAGCCCAGCACTTCCCCGTGGCTGAGGCCCCCCGTTGCTAGAACCCCCCCTGCAGCCCGTCACTTCCCTGCGGCTTAGACACTCTTCCCCCCCAAGCCTGGCACTTCCCCGCAGCTCAGATCCCCCCCCGCTAGAAACCCCCACAGCGCAGCACTTCCCTGCAGCTCAGATTCTCCTTCCCCACAGCTAAGACCCCCCCCCAGCCTGGCACTTCCCCACTGCTCAAACACCCCCCCCCCCCACAGCCTGGCACTTCCCCATGGCTCAGACTCCCCCCGCTACCCTCATTGCTCCCCACACCTGGACCCCCTTCCTCAGCACCTCTGCCCACAGGGGAGCCTGGCCACCCCTCATCCCAGCTGGGACCACTGCCCCTCCGCCCCCCCTGACTCCCTGCCTTTATGGGGAACAGCTGCCTCAGAGGCAGAGGCTGGTGCCTTTGCCTTCCCCATACGCAGCCGGGCTGCTACACTGACCCCCCCAGAGGCAGTGCGGGGGCAGTCTCCTGTGGGCAGACAGGCACCCTGCCCCCCCCAGCTCCAACCTCCCCCCCCCCCAGCACCCGTCACTCACGGCAGGCAGCAGCCAGGGGCTTTTTATAACCCAAGGGACTGGGGGGCGCAGGGCCCGGCTGGCACCTGAGGCTGGGCACAGGCCAGGCAAGGCCCAGAGCCCCTACCTGGCACGACCTTCATGGGGAAGCAGCTTCTCCACGCCCAGGCCTGGGCCAGAGGGGGCAGGAGCCAGCACAGGCTGCAGAGCGGTGGCTGCAGTGGCGCCCGACCCCTGTGCCATGGGGAGGGGAGGGGAGGGTGGGCTATAAATATCCCAGCACAACCTGTCATGTCTCCCGACTTAGAACATGAGCGCAGCCCCGGGGCCCAGCCGCTGGCCGGAGGAGGGGCCCGGCCCCAGGGTGCAGATCTCAGTAGTACAGGGCTGGGCCCGCGCCCCTGCCACCGCCAGAGCACAGCGTTCCCTGGCAAAGCCAGCCACGGGGGCCGGGCGCTCCTTGGCACCAGGCTCTGTGCCAGAGTCCCAGGGGAAGGCCGGGCTTGCAGGGTTCCCTCCCCGGGGCAGCAAGAGCAAACAGGCCCAGGCCTCTCCCCCCGGCAGGGCAGTGGGGCAGCCTGGGAGGGAGCTGGCACCAGGGCTGGCCAATGGCAGCCGGTGGGCTGCCCTGGGGCACTTGGCAGCCGATGCCCAAGAGTGCCAGACACCCCCAAGCCCAGCTCGGAGCAGCCACTGGTTTGCGCCTTCCTCCCCGAGGGGCTCAGTCGCACCCCCGCCCCCGCCTGGCTCCTCCCTGCTGCCCCCAGTCCCAGGCATCCCTGGATGCACAGTGGGGGGCAGGCCTGGGCACAGGGGTGGGGCCCGCAGGCTGGGCCCGCCCCATGGCACAGCCCCACCCCCGCCACGCCGCAGGCTCCAGGAATGACACAGCAGCACCCCGGAGCCCTTCTCCCAGCGGAAGCAGCGCAGACTGCGCCAGACGCCACGGGCTGAGCTGCATGGCGCCCACCCCCATCACAGGCTCTCAGCGCACCAGGGCGGCACATCCACTGCCCTGAGCCGTGCCCCCGAGCGGGCAGCGTCCACGCTGGAGGGGAACCGGACAAGTCGGATCCCGGGGATGGGCATGTGTCCTGCAGGGGCACTCAGGCCTGGATCTCCAAGCAGCCCTTCCCCACGGGACCCCCGCCCGCTGCCCCAGGCTGAACGACCTGCCCGTGCAAAGGGGACAGGACTCCCTAGGCCTGGACGCAGGCTGGGCGGCCCCTTCTGAAACAGCCCTCTGGGCGCCAGTGCGGGCCGCGCCAGCCGCCTCCTCTGCACCCGCAGGCCACCGGGCAGGGCCTTGCACTCGCCCCTCTCCCGTTAGAAATCCTGGGTCCCCTTTCGCCCCACTCCAGCTCCCAGGCAGCTCCGACTCCCTGGCTCCAACCCACAGTTTCACAGCAACTGACTGAGCAGAGAAGGAGGGAAGACCTGGACCGGACTGCAGGCGCCCGGAGCAGCAGAGCTAGATCCTGGGCTGGATGGCTGCTGCCAGCCCCACGGGGGCAGGAAACCTCCGGTCCCAGGTGCCCCCTGGGCAGGGCAAGGCCAGCAGGAGCCGCTAGGCAACACCCCCCCCAGTGCTCAGTAGCGTGGCCCAGTGTAGGGCCCCCAGCCAACCCCCATTCATAGCCCCTTTGGCTCTCTACTGTCTGTGCCAGCCCCCCCCCCCGCACCCGCTACAGCCACGAGGCAGCCCCCAGCTCTTTGCAAAAGGAGGCAGCTGCTGGGGCGGGGGAGGGGTGTGGCAGGGAGAGACCGGGGCAGGCGGGGCGGGGGGGGGGGCGCGAGGGGAGACCAGGGCAGGCGGGGCGGGGCAGGGCGAGGGGAGACCGGGGCAGGGCGAGGGGAGACCGGGGCAGGCGGGCTGGGGCGGGACAAGGGAGACCGGGGCAGGCGGGGCGGGGGGGGGGGGAGCGAGGGGAGACCAGGGCAGGCGGGGCGGGGCAGGGCGAGGGGAGACCAGGGTAGGCAGGCTGGGGCAGGGCAGGGCAGGGAGAGACCAGGACAGGCGGGGCGGGGGGGGGGGGCGCGAGGGGAGACCAGGGCAGGCGGGGCGGGGCAGGGCGAGGGGAGACCGGGGCAGGGCGAGGGGAGACCGGGGCAGGCGGGCTGGGGCGGGACAAGGGGAGACCGGGGCAGGCGGGCTGGGGTGGGGCAGGGAGAGACCAGGACAGGCGGGCTGGGGCGGGACGAGGGGAGACCGGGGCAGGGCGAGGGGAGACCGGGGCAGGCGGGCTGGGGCGGGGCAGGGAGAGACCAGGGCAGGCGGGGCGAGGGGGGGCGAGGGGAGACCAGGGCAGGCTGGCTGGGGCGAGGCGGGGGGAGACCAGGGCAGGCGGGGCGGGGGGAGACCAGGGCAGGCGGGCCGGGGCGAGGCGGGGGGAGACCAGGGCAGGCGGGGCGAGGGGGGGCGAGGGGAGACCAGGGCAGGCTGGCTGGGGCGAGGCGGGGGGAGACCAGGGCAGGCGGGCCGGGGCGAGGCAGGGGGAGACCAGGGCAGGCGGGCTGGGGCGAGGCGGGGGGAGACCAGGGCAGGCGGGCCGGGGCGAGGCGGGGGGAGACCAGGGCAGGCGGGCCGGGGCGAGGCGGGGGAGACCCACACGCCCCTTGCCCCTGGGTACCGCTGGGATGGGCAGGCTGCCCCAGGCTCCTACCTTGGCCCTGCTGGATGAGGTCTTCCATGAAGTACCTGCCATCTTCCCAGTCCATGGCTCAGGCCGTTCTGCTCCCCGCTCAGCAGCTCCTCGTGCCTCCTGCCAGGCCGCAGCGGGTCCCCTCCCAGCCAGAGCAAGTCCCAGCAGCACCAGGGCAGCAGCCGGGAGCTCGGCGCCCGCCCGGCAGGATGCACCTTGGGCTGGGCCTCCCCTCCTCTTCCTCGCGCCACAGCCTGGCAGCCAGGAGCCCCAAATTCACTCCAGCTGCCGCGAGGAGCGGCCAGGATTCCTGTGGCCTCAGCGACTCGGCCCCTCTCCTCTGCCCCAGCAGCCGGGGCCCAAGAGAAGGGGCGCAGGGGCTTGCCCATGGCAGCAGAGGCACCATGGCACCGCCTCACTGCGCCTGGGGGCTCTGGGGGACCACTGAGGACCCAGCTCCTGCCACCCGGGGGAGCCGCTGGGCAGAGGTGCGGAGGGCGCTGCCCAGGAGCTGCACCCCAGACCGAGTGGTCCTGTGGGCCCCAACGCCGGCGCTCCACAGGGGGGACGGGAAAGAACCCTGGGGCCCCCAGCCCTGCACGCGGCTCCCGGAGGACGGCAGCTCCGCTCAAGCCTCCCGTCAGCGAGATGGGCTGGGGCAAAACCCACCGGGTCGGGCTCCCTGCCCCCCATCGCAGCCCCCACTCTGCCTGTGCCGGATGCCGTGCCAGCGAGCTAAGGGCAGTGGCGCAGCCAGCCAGCCGGGAGCGGGCAGGCCATGCGGGGCACGGCACTGAGGGCAGACCTGGAAGATAGGGGGGAGCCCCGGGCAGAGCCATGGGGCACAGGGAGCCAGGCTGTGGGTAGAGTCACGTGGGAGCAGGGCGCTGGGCCAGAACTGAGGGGCACGGGCAGAGCTGGGAGACGGGGAGCCCCAGGGTGTGGGCAGAGCCCCGGGACGCCGCTTGACCTGCCTGGGGAGCGGCTGAGTGCGGCGGGGAGCCCCAGGGTGTGGGCAGAGCCCCGGGACGCCGCTTGGCCTGCCTGGGGAGCGGCTGAGTGCGGCGGGGAGCCCCAGGGTGTGGGCAGAGCCCCGGGACGCCGCTTGGCCTGCCTGGGGAGCGGCTGAGTGCGGCGGGGAGCCCCAGGGTGTGGGCAGAGCCCCGGGACGCCGCTTGGCCTGCCTGGGGAGCGGCTGAGTGCGGCGGGGAGCCCCAGGGTGTGGGCAGAGCCCCGGGACGCCGCTTGGCCTGCCTGGGGAGCGGCTGAGTGCGGCGGGGAGCCCCAGGGTGTGGGCAGAGCCCCGGGACGCCGCTTGGCCTGCCTGGGGAGCGGCTGAGTGCGGCGGGGAGCCCCAGGGTGTGGGGGGAGCCCCGGGACGCCGCTTGGCCTGCCTGGGGAGCGGCTGAGTGCGGCGGGGAGCCCCAGGGTGTGGGCAGAGCCCCGGGACGCCGCTTGGCCTGCCTGGGGAGCGGCTGAGTGCGGCGGGGAGCCCCAGGGTGTGGGCAGAGCCCCGGGACGCCGCTTGGCCTGCCTGGGGAGCGGCTGAGTGCGGCGGGGAGCCCCAGGGTGTGGGGGGAGCCCCGGGACGCCGCTTGGCCTGCCTGGGGAGCGGCTGAGTGCGGCGGGGAGCCACGCCAGCGGCTGTTGGACAATGAGCCCATTGTCCCGGCAGAGCAGCTGCCGACAGGGTGGGGCGCGGGCTCTCTACCTGCCGGGCGGGCGGGGGAGCGGCCGGCCCAGGCCCCGGGCAGCACAGGGCCGGGGGGGGGGGGGCCGGGTCGCTGACTCACGCCCCAGGAACAGGCCAGCTCAGCGGGTTGCCTGGGGCTTGGCCCAGCGGGGCTGAGTCACCCCCACGAGCAGCAGCAGCAGCAGCAGCAGGACCAGGGCCTGGCAGGGCTGCCCCCCCCCCACCTCCGCCTGGGCACCCCTTTTGGACCGCGGGGGGCTGAGCAGAGCGGTCTGGGGGGAGCAGGCACAAGGGGCAGCCCCACACCAAGCATGGGCTTTGGGCTCCCGCCCTTGCTGCAGCCCCCCACCCCCACCCCAGGAGGTGCCCCGTGATGGGCCCGGAAGAAGAGCGGCCCACAGGGCAGGGCAGGGCTGGGCCGGCCAGAGCTGCCCAGGATGGGCCCTGGCGCCGGAACAGCACCGAGGCCCAGGCCGCTTTGCCCTCACGGCCTGGCCAGGAGCCGGCGCCTCGGCGCTGCTACCGCCCTGCCAGGACGCACGCCCCGCCCCAGCCGCTTGGCACAGGCCCCCCGCCTGGGCCTGGCCTCACAGCTGGGAAGCAGGTGGCAGGCAGCTACTACGGGGACGGGCACAGCCCTGGCGCCCCTCGGCCGGACTCCTCACCACCCCAGAGCCCTGCCCCCACAGGGCCTCCCCAGGCACCATCAGCAGCCCCCCGGTGGATTGCCGGGGTCCCCGCCTCTGACCCCGGCAGCAGAACCAGCTCCCGGCGGAGGCCAGGGAAAGCTGGGCCTGGGGAGGGGGGGGGCCCGGGCCCTGCACCCATTGGGCTCCTGACCTGCTCCTCCCCTCCAGAGCCCATGGGGCTGGGCAAGCCCGGCTCGCTCAGACTGGGGGGGAAAGGGTTAAGGGCAGGCCTGGGGCCTGCAGAGGAGATGCCAGCTGCTCCCAGGGTGGTGCCACACGTCCCCCCCACCCGCATTCAGATCTCCCTGCAGCGATTGCCCCCCCCCCCGGCACCAGCTCCCCCCAATGAACGCAGCTGCCCTGCCTGCCCCCCAAATGTACACATTCCCCCGCACCTGTCCTCCTCTGCACAGCCTCCCCCACACAGCCTCCCCCGAATGAACACAGCGCCCCCGGCCTGCCCCCCTCTGCACCGCCTCCCCCGAATGAACACAGCGCCCCCGGCCTGCCCCCCTCTGCACCGCCTCCCCCGAATGAACACAGCGCCCCCGGCCTGCCCCCCTCTGCACCGCCTCCCCCGAATGAACACAGCGCCCCCGGCCTGCCCCCCTCTGCTCCGCCTCCCCCGAATGAACACAGCGCCCCCGGCCTGCCCCCCCTGCACCGCCTCCCCCCAATGAACACAGCGCCCCCGGCCTGCCCCCCTCTGCACCGCCTCCCCCCAATGAACACAGCGCCCCCGGCCTGCCCCCCCCTGCACCGTCTCCCCCCAATGAACACAGCGCCCCCGGCCTGCCCCCCCCGCACCGCCTCCCCCCAATGAACACAGCGCCCCCAGCCTGCCCCCCTCTGCACCACCTCCCCCCGAATGAACACAGCCCCCCCTTTCTTCCCCCCATTGGCACTGCCTCCCCCGAATGAATGAACACAGCCCCCCTGCCTGCCCCCCTCGGCACCGCCTCACCCCAATGAACACAGCCCCCCCTCCTGCGCCCTTCAGCACCGCCCCCCCGAATGAATGAACACAGCCACCCCCCCATCAACGGCCCCCCCCAAATGAACACAGCCCCCTGCCTGCCCCCTTCAGCACCAGCCCCCCCGAAGGTACACAGCCACCCTAGCGGCCCCTGCGCCCCCCACGCCGCTGGGCCACTAACCTTGGGCAGGGCTGGGCGCCGGCCAGGCCACTCCCCCTGCCGCGGCAGTGGCCACCACGCACAGCTCCCGGGTCTCCTCCCTCCTGCGGTAGGCCTGGCGCGAGCCCCCAGCCTCCTCCCCGCCCGCCGGGCGCTTAGGGGGGCCGGCGGGCAGGCGGGGGCCGGCAGCCATGGGCAGGGGCCCGGGGCGCCGGCCACGCTGCAGGGAGACGGGCACGATCTCAGGCGGCAGGCGCAGCACCTGGCGCAGGTGCTGGATGCCCGGGTCCGTCAGGTACCAGTAGCAGTGGCGCCAGACCACGGTTTCCCGCACCAGCCCCCGGGAGCGCAGCGAGCCCATGGCCCGCAGCACCTGCAGGTTGGTGACGCCGGGCAGCTGCGGGTGGCGGCTCTGCGGCCGCGCGTCCTTCTTGGCCACCATGACGCCCTCGCGGAAGAGCAGCTCGTAGACGGCCTGCAGCCGCTCCAGCGGCATCAGCATCCCGGCCACCATGGCGGGGCTGGGGCAGCCGGCGGGGCTCACCCGGCCTGGCTGGCGAGCGACAGGGACTCCGCCCCGGCTGGGACACACGTGGGCACGGGCCGGGGGCTCAGCAACCCCTCCTGCCGGTGCGGGGGGGCTCCTCTGGGGAGAGGGAAGCCGCCAGATTTGCCGGCTCCACGCCGGCCAGGACTTTCATCAGAGTTTCCCCTCCGGTTTCCCACAAGCGGGGGGGGGGAGGGAAGGGGGCGGGCCGGGGGGGGGGCAGGCACGCCAGGGCTCTGCTCAGCACTGCCCACAAGGGGCCGGGGCCCTGGCCACAGGGGGGATCCCGGCCGGGGGCAGTGCCCACGCAGCAGGGCGCAGACCCTGCACTCGCAGCCCTGGGCACGTGGGCAGGGCGTGGAGCCAGAGGGGATGGGCCCGGTCCGGTCCCTGTGGGCTCCAGCCAAGCCAGCCCCACCCCCAGCCCGCACATGGCTCTCATTCCTGGCACCGGGCCCAGGAGGCCAGGCGGCGAGGGCGTAGGCGGCGTTAACCATTCCCACGCCAGCCCGCGCGGTGAGCCAGACAGCTGCTCTGCCCTGTGGGGCTCAGGCCAGAACACGCCCCCTGGCGTGGGGGGGGCCAGACCTACCAGCCCCCGCCATGCCAGCAGCCACCACCGTCCCAAGGGGAAACTGAGGCAGCGACGGGATCTGCCCGACAGGAACACAAGGCCAGAGTCCTGCTAGACCCCAGTCCCGCCCAACAGGAGAACCACAAACTGCCCGCCTGGCGCCGCTCTCATGCCGGGCAGCTGCGGGTTAAAGCCGGCTGCTGTGGAACCGATACACTCACCTCCCAAGACTGTACGCACCCACCCCCGCCGCTACTACCAGTAACTCCCCCGACGGCTGTACACACCCATCCCCCGCCGCTACAAGCGGTAACCCCCCCAATGGCTGTACACACCCATGCCCCGCCGCTACAAGCGGTAACCCCCCCCGACGGCTGTACGCACCCACCCCCGCCGCTACTACCAGTAACCTCCCGATGGCTGTACACACCCATCCCCTGCCGCTACAAGCGGTAACCCCCCCCCCGATGGCTGTACACACCCATCCCCCGCCGCTACTACCAGTAACCCCCCCCCGACGGCTGTACATACCCATCCCCCGCCGCTACAAGCGGTAACCCCCCCGACGGCTGTACACACCCATCCCCTGCCGCTACAAGCGGTAACCCCCCCGACGGCTGTACACACCCATCCCTTGCCGCTACTACCAGTAACCCCCCCCCCCGATGGCTGTACACACCCATCCCCCGCCGCTACTACCAGTAACCCTCCCCCAAACGGCTGTACACACCCATCCCCCGCCGCTACTACCAGTAACCTCCCGATGGCTGTACACACCCATCCCCCGCCGCTACAAGCGGTAACCCCCCCGACGGCTGTACACACCCATCCCCCGCCGCTACAAGCGGTAACCCCCCCAATGGCTGTACACACCCATGCCCCGCCGCTACAAGCGGTAACCCCCCCCGACGGCTGTACGCACCCACCCCCGCCGCTACTACCAGTAACCTCCCGATGGCTGTACACACCCATCCCCTGCCGCTACAAGCGGTAACCCCCCCCCCGATGGCTGTACACACCCATCCCCCGCCGCTACTACCAGTAACCCCCCCCCGACGGCTGTACATACCCATCCCCCGCCGCTACAAGCGGTAACCCCCCCGACGGCTGTACACACCCATCCCCTGCCGCTACAAGCAGTAACCCCCCCGACGGCTGTACACACCCATCCCTTGCCGCTACTACCAGTAACCCCCCCCCCCCCGACGGCTGTACACACCCATCCCCCGCCGCTACTACCAGTAACCCTCCCCCAAACGGCTGTACACACCCATCCCCCGCCGCTACTACCAGTAACCTCCCGATGGCTGTACACACCCATCCCCCGCCGCTACAAGCGGTAACCCCCCCGACGGCTGTACACACCCATCCCCTGCCGCTACAAGCGGTAACCCCCCCCCCGATGGCTGTACACACCCATCCCCCGCCGCTACTACCAGTAACCCCCCCCGACGGCTGTACATACCCATCCCCCGCCGCTACAAGCGGTAACCCCCCCGACGGCTGTACACACCCATCCCCTGCTGCTACAAGCGGTAACCCCCCTGACGGCTGTACACACCCATCCCTTGCCGCTACTACCAGTAACCCCCCCCCCGACGGCTGTACACACCCATCCCCCGCCGCTACTACCAGTAACCCTCCCCCAAACGGCTGTACACACCCATCCCCCGCCGCTACAAGCGGTAACCCCCCCGACGGCTGTACGCACCCATCCCCCGCCGCTACTACCAGTAACCCCCCCGACGGCTGTACATACCCATCCCCCGCCGCTACAAGCGGTAACCCCCCCAACGGCTGTACACACCCATCCCCCGCCGCTACAAGCGGTAACCCCCCCCCCTGGCTGTACACACCCATCCGCCGCTGCTACAAGCAGTAACCCCCCCCGATGGCTGTACACACCCATCCCCCGCCACTACTACCAGTAGCCTCCCGACAGCTGTACACACCCATCCCCCGCCGCTACTACCAATAACCCCCCCCCCGACGGCTGTACACACCCATCCCCCGTCGCTACAAGCAGTAAACCCCCCGACGGCTGTACACACCCATCCCCCGCTGCTACAAGCAGTAACCCCCCCCCGACGGCTGTACACACCCATCCCCCGCCGCTACTACCAGTAACCTCCCCCCGATGGCTGTACACACCCATCCCCCGCCGCTACTACCAGTAACCCCGCCCCCCCGACGGCTGTACGCATCCATCCCCCACTTCCACTGGTAACCCCTCCCAACAGCTGTACGCACCCATCCCCCACCGCCACCGTTAACCTCCCCCCCCCGACGGCTATACGCACCCGTCCCCCACCGCCACTACCGGTAACCCCTCCCCCCCGACGGCTGTACACACCCATCCCGCACTGCCACTACTGGTAACACCCCCCCCAGATGGCTGTGCACAGCTATCCCCCACTGCCACAACCAGTAAACCCCCCTCCCCAATGGCTATACGCACCCATCCCACACCGCCACTACCGGTAACCCGCCCCCTGACGGCTATACGTACCCATCCCCCATCACCACTACCAGTAACCCCCTCCCGACGGCTGTACACACCCATCCCCCACTGCCACGACCAGTAAAGCCCCCCCGATGGCTATACGCACCCATCCCCCACCGCCACTACCAGTAAACCCCCCCCCATGGGTGTACACACCCATTCCACATGGTCACTACCGGTAAACACCTCCCCCCCCCCACGGCTGTACACAGCCATCCCCCACCGCCACCAGTAACCATCTGACTGCTGTCTACACCCATCCCGCATGGCCACTACTGGTAACCCCCTCCTGACGGCTGTATACACCCATCCCCCACCACCACAACAGGTCACACACACACACACACACACACACACCCCACGGCTGTATGCACCCATCCTCCACCGCCAGGACCAGTAACCCCCCCCGAATGGCTGTACGCACCCCCCACCCTACCGCTGCTCTCCCCCTCCCGGTCTGGGCTGGCCTGGCCCAGTTCCCCTTGACACAGCCCTCTGCCCCTGCCTGAGGCTCCCCTGCTAGGGTCTTCCCTCCTGGCCCTGTGTGGGAGAGGAGGGAACTGCAGAAGCTGGAGGGAGCAGATGAAAATTGGGGGTGCGGGTGGGGGGAGTGCAGGCCGAGAAGGGGACAGGGGAAGAGGGAGCCTAGCAGCATAGGGGAGATGACACAGGGGGCGGGGGAAGAGGGAGGGGAAGGGGGGTGGACAGCAGGGGGAGGGAACACGGGGGGAGGGTTAGGTTTAGGGGGACTCCCTGGAGTGCAGACTGCCCCCCACTGGCCTATCCTGGGGATCCCACCCTCCTCCTGCCCCTCCCTGCACGGGGGCACCAAACTGGCCCCATGCCGGGGGTCTGAGCTGCTGGCCAGCCCATCTTTAGGCCCACACGTGGGACTCCTGGTTCCTCCCCCTCCCCCAGGCAGAGACAGCAGGTGGCGGGATCCCCCCCCCCCCAGAGAAATGCATGAACTCCCTCCCCCTGCCCGCCAGCCGCTCAACATCCGACCACCCCCTGCTCACTCCTGGGGGGGGGGAGACGGGGTCTCGGCTCAGCCACAAACACTGCAACCCCACCCCCGTCTCCTTCAGTGAGGTGCCCTGAGGCCCGCAGCACCTGCTGGAAGGGGGGGGGCCCGAGGGTTGCTGGCTCTGCTCAGCCCTCGCTCACACCCCCATGGGGGGCTGGGGAGCCTGGCTCTGCACCCAGCCCCCTCCCAGCACCCCCAAGGACCTGCCTGCAGCTCGGCGCCTGGCCAGGTCCCCGAATCCAGCTGCCACTGACCGCCCAGACCCCTCCAGGGAAGCCACTCCCAGGCAGTGCAGTTCCAGCTGCAGCCAGCAGGAGTCCCCGGGGGAATGGATATGGGGTCTGGCCCCCCAAGCCCAGGCAAGTCAGCCAGTAGCCAGGGGGCGGGGTAGGGTGGGGGCTGGGCCCTGGCACAGCTCTGCACATTGGCAGGGGGGCAGAGCGAAACGCCTGGGGACAGGACAGGACAGGACAGGACGGGGCCCCCATCTCATGCAGTTGGGGGGGGGTAGTCTCATGCGCCTGGGCCCTGGCAGGGACACTGACCCACAGCGGCCAGCCCAGGGGCGGTCCGTGGCGCAAATGGGCAGAGGGAAAAAGCCCCGCCTGACCGGCTCCCCGTCAGCTCCCGAGCCCCACGAGAGGAGCCTGTGGAACTCACCGCTACCAGAAACACCGGAGTGGCCCCAATCAGCCCTGCGGTGACCAGGCCTGCCATCGGCAGCAGCCATCTGCACACCCTCCCCTCCCCATCACCGCCCCCAGGCCCCGCCTCTCCCAGCGCCAGTGGCACAGAGCCAGCAGCCCCTCTGCCTCATGGCCCCCGCAAGGAAACATGTACCCCCCTGCGCGTAGGATCGTGTATTCACACCCCCCGCGTGTAAACGTGTACACACACACATACACACCGCACGTATAAACACATGCCCCCCACGTATGAACATGTACCCATACACACCCCATATGTAAATATGCACACCCCGGGTGTAAACATGTACCACCGTGTGTAAATGTGTACACACCCGCATGTAAACACATACACCCAACATGTAAACATGTACGCACACCCCGCAAGTAAATGTGTCCCTCCCCATGTAAACGTGCACACACACCTCTGCATGTAAATATGTCCCCTACACGTACCCCCACGTGTATCCATGTACACCCCCATGTAACCGTGTACACATACCCACATGTAAACATGTACATATTCACCCCGTATGTAACTGTGTAAACATATACACACACGCTCCCGCATGTAACCGTGTGCGCCCTGTGTAAACACATACACACATGCCCCACGTGTAAACGTGTACCCCAGCATGTAAACGTGTACATAGACACACCGCATATAAATTTGTACCCCTGCAGGTAACCATATACACACATACCCCGCATGTAAACGTGTCTGCCCCACGTGTAATCATGTACACACACCCCCGCATGTAATCGGGTACATACAAGCCCGAAGTGTAACCTGGTACACCCGCCACATGTAAACAGTACACCCTCCATGTGTAAACCTGGACACATGCCCCCACATGGAACCGGAACACACACTTCCCCGTGAAACCCTGTGTCGAAAGGGAACCCCGCCCCACGTCGAAAGGGAAAAGCCCCCTCCCCGCCCCGAATGTAAACGGGCACTCACAGAAAATCTCACTGTAACATCCCTGTTCCATACAGGCTGACCCGGCAGCTCAGCCCCGAGTCACGGCAAACGCTGCCTCGTCTGGGCCCCGTCCACGCGTTGCACGAGCGACACCCCCAAACCCTGCTACCGCCGGCAGCTCGCTCCTTGTCTGGGCCCTTCCACGCGCTGCACGAGCGACACCCCCAAACCCTGCTACCGCCGGCAGCTCGCTCCTTGTCTGGGCCCTTCCACGCGCTGCACGAGCGACACCCCCAAACCCTGCTACCGCCGGCAGCTCGCTCCTTGTCTGGGCCCTTCCACGCGCTGCACGAGCGACACCCCCAAACCCTGCTACCGCCGGCAGCTCGCTCCTTGTCTGGGCCCCGTCCACGCGCTGCACAAGCGACACCCCCAAACCCTGCTACCGCCGGCAGCTCGCTCCTTGTCTGGGCCCTTCCACGCGCTGCACGAGCGACACCCCCAAACCCTGCTACCGCCGGCAGCTCGCTCCTTGTCTGGGCCCTTCCACGCGCTGCACGAGCGACACCCCCAAACCCTGCTACCGCCGGCAGCTCGCTCCTTGTCTGGGCCCTTCCACGCGCTGCACGAGCGACACCCCCAAACCCTGCTACCGCCGGCAGCTCGCTCCTTGTCTGGGCCCTTCCACGCGCTGCACGAGCGACACCCCCAAACCCTGCTACCGCCGGCAGCTCGCTCCTTGTCTGGGCCCCGTCCACGCGCTGCACGAGCGACACCCCCAAACCCTGCTACCGCCGGCAGCTCGCTCCTTGTCTGGGCCCTTCCACGCGCTGCACGAGCGACACCCCCAAACCCTGCTACCGCCGGCAGCTCGCTCCTTGTCTGGGCCCTTCCACGCGCTGCACGAGCGACACCCCCAAACCCTGCTACCGCCGGCAGCTCGCTCCTTGTCTGGGCCCTTCCACGCGCTGCACGAGCGACACCCCCAAACCCTGCTACCGCCGGCAGCTCGCTCCTTGTCTGGGCCCTTCCACGCGCTGCACGAGCGACACCCCCAAACCCTGCTACCGCCGGCAGCTCGCTCCTTGTCTGGGCCCTTCCACGCGCTGCACGAGCGACACCCCCAAACCCTGCTACCGCCGGCAGCTCGCTCCTTGTCTGGGCCCTTCCACGCGCTGCACGAGCGACACCCCCAAACCCTGCTACCGCCGGCAGCTCGCTCCTTGTCTGGGACCCGTCCACGTGCTGCACGAGCGACACCCCCAAACCCTGCTACCGCCGGCAGCTCGCTCCTTGTCTGGGCCCTTCCACGTGCTGCACGAGCGACACCCCCAAACCCTGCTACCGCCGGCAGCTCGCTCCTTGTCTGGGACCCGTCCACGCGCTGCACGAGCGACACCCCCAAACCCTGCTACCGCCGGCAGCTCGCTCCTTGTCTGGGCCCCGTCCACGCGCTGCACGAGCGTCACCCCCAAACCCTGCTACCGCCGGCAGCTCGCTCCTTGTCTGGGCCCTTCCACGCGCTGCACGAGCGACACCCCCAAACCCTGCTACCGCCGGCAGCTCGCTCCTTGTCTGGGCCCTTCCACGCGCTGCACGAGCGACACCCCCAAACCCTGCTACCGCCGGCAGCTCGCTCCTTGTCTGGGACCCGTCCACGTGCTGCACGAGCGACACCCCCAAACCCTGCTACCGCCGGCAGCTCGCTCCTTGTCTGGGCCCCGTCCACGCGCTGCACGAGCGTCACCCCCAAACCCTGCTACTGCCGGCAGTTCGCTCCTTGTCTGAACAGCCCGGTTTCCACCTCCAGGCACTGGGCTAAGTGTCCTAGTGCTGGGAGCCCCCGCACCACAGTATGAACCCCCATACAATGTTGGCCCCCCCAGAGCTCTTCCATGCCCCCCCCGCAAGCCCCTCCTCCAGTTCTCCGATGCCCCTCGCTCCCAACCTGCAGCCCCCCCAGCTCTGCGATGCCCCTCGCTCCCCGGCCACAGCCTCGGCCCCAGAAGCCAGTGTCCGGGGAGCAGGGCTAGGGGGCTGGGGCAGCATGGTGGACACAGGCGCCCAGCATGGAGCCCTTGCGAGTGCCCAAGACCCCCGGGCAGGTGGCCAGCGCCCTCCCAAGCTCCAGGGCCTGGGAGCGCTGCGTCAGCAGGGGCCGGGGCGCCAGGGCTTTCGAGCTGAGCCCCGAACAAAGCGGCTGCTTGTGGAAGCAGAGGCACCGGAGCCAAGGAAGGGCCTGGAAGCCGCGGCCAGCGGGGTCAGATTATTCATCAGGCTGGCGCTGGCGGGGGGCTCGGCCTGTTCCCACAGTAAATCAGCTAGGCGGACAACGGGGACCCCCCCACGACAGGCCTCGGCCCAGCCCCCCAGCAGCAACGCAGCCAAGGCAGGAGGGCAGCTGCTGCCCCAGACCCACAGTCCCCGGCAGGGCCCATCTGCCCCCACCCCACTGCATGGCAGTGGGCCCACATTCGCCTGGGGGGCAGAGCCCCCCATTAACCTCTGAGCAGCATAGCCCCAGCACCTCTCCCCCAGGGCCTAGCCCCAGGCCACTTCCCAGGCAGGGCTGCCTGCGGGCTCTGGGACCCCTCCCAAGGGGGATGACCCAGGAGGCACCTGCCCCACCGTGCCCAGTGTAGGGCAGCCAAGGGGAAAGACGGGGTTCACCCAGGCCCGTTACCGGCCCAGCAGTGCTCGGAGCCTGCAACCGGCAGAACCCCGTCCCCACCGCGATCCCTGCCTCTCTCCAGCCACGCCCGAGTCTTACCGTAGAAACAGCCCCCCAGTCCCTCTCACCCCCGCCCCGCAGGCCCTGTCCCCCCAGCCCCCCCGGTGCCCCTCACTCCCGCCCCGCAGGCCCTGTCGCCCCAGCCCCCCCCGGTGCCCCTCACTCCCGCCCCGCAGGCCCTGTCCCCCCAGCCCCCCCGGTGCCCCTCACTGCCGCCCCGCAGGCCCTGCCCCCCAGCCCCCCCGGTGCCCCTCACTGCCGCCCCGCAGGCCCTGCCCCCCCAGCCCCCCCGGTGCCCCTCACTGCCGCCCCGCAGGCCCTGCCCCCCCAGCCCCCCCGGTGCCCCTCACTCCCGCCCCGCAGGCCCTGCCCCCCCAGCCCCCCCGGTGCCCCTCACTCCCGCCCCGCAGGCCCTGTCCCCCCAGCCCCCCCGGTGCCCCTCACTCCCGCCCCGCAGGCCCTGCCGCCCCAGCCCCCCCGGTGCCCCTCACTCCCGCCCCGCAGGCCCTGCCGCCCCAGCCCCCCGGTGCCCCTCACTCCCGCCCCGCAGGCCCTGCCCCCCCAGCCCCCCCGGTGCCCCTCACTCCCGCCCCGCAGGCCCTGCCCCCCCAGCCCCCCGGTGCCCCTCACTCCCGCCCCGCAGGCCCTGCCCCCCCAGCCCCCCCGGTGCCCCTCACTCCCGCCCCGCAGGCCCTGCCCCCCCAGCCCCCCGGTGCCCCTCACTCCCGCCCCGCAGGCCCTGTCGCCCCAGCCCCCCCGGTGCCCCTCACTGCCGCCCCGCAGGCCCTGCCCCCCCAGCCCCCCCGGTGCCCCTCACTCCCGCCCCGCAGGCCCTGCCCTCCCAGCCCCCCCGGTGCCCCTCACCCCCGCCCCACAGGCCCTGCCCCCCCAGCGCCCCTCACTCCTGCCCGCAGGCCCTGCCTCCCCAGCCTCCTGGTGCCCCTCACTCCTGCCCCGCAGGCCCTGCCCCCGCAGCACCACGGTGCCCCTCACTCCCGCCCCACAGGTCCTGCCCCCCGCAGCCCCTACCCCCCGGCCTTGGGCTTCGCACAGCCCCCCCGTGCGCCTCAGTCCGACCCCTCAGCCCCTTCCCCCCAGCCCCCCCGGTGCCCCTCACTGCCGCCCCGCAGGCCCTGCCCCCCCAGCCGCCCCCCGGTGCCCCTCACTCCTGCCCCGCAGGCCCTGCCTCCCCAGCCTCCTGGTGCCCCTCACTCCTGCCCCGCAGGCCCTGCCCCCCCAGCACCGCGGTGCCCCTCACTCCCGCCCGCAGGCCCTGCCCCCTCAGCACCCCGGTGCCCCTCACTCCCGCCCCACAGGTCCTGCCCCCCGCAGCCCCTACCCCCCGGCCTTGGGCTTCGCACAGCCCCCCCGTGCGCCTCAGTCCGACCCCTCAGCCCCTTCCCCCCAGCCCCGCCGGTGCCCTTCATTCCCGCCCCTCACTCCTGTCCCACAGCCCCTCGCGCCATCTCCCTTGGCTAGACACAGCTGCATAAGCTGGTCTGCACTGGGTCAGAGGCGCGGAAAGATGCCTGGCCTGGACATCCCCCGGCCCCATCGGAGACGGGCACCAGCAGCGGAGCCGGCGCCGGGGGGCGCAGCACAGTGAGCAGAGCTGCCCAGGCTAAGGCCTGTCCTGCTCCGCGTCCGGGTCCCGCTGCCTTTGCAGCCTCAGCCGCAGGGACCCCCCCAGCCTGCGCCAAGCAGCCCACAGGATGCGCCAGCTGAGCCCCATGCGGGGCACCCACCCCCAAGGCTGGCCCAGCCTGTAACAGAGGCTCCACTGCCCTGCAGTGAGCACACAGGCCCTGCCTGGCCAGATAAGGCTGGGCTGGACTCAGCCACAGAACATGGGCCAGACCCGGCTCCTGCCTGGTGCAGCTGGCTCTGGGGTGGAACAGAGGGGGGTTCCTGGGGCTGGCTGGGGGGCAGGTGCAGCCTTTGCTGAAGTGGGACCACAGCTCACCCGGGCCCCAGGCACGGAACCACAGCCCGTCACTGCCATGCAGAACAGGCTCACACAGAGCATGCAGCCACCCCACGCCGGGGAGAGCCAGGCAGTGGTGCAGAGCGGGGCCCCAGCCGTGGGGCAGGGCAGGAGAGTCCCACCACCAGCAACAGCAGTATAGGGCCTGGCTAGCCCCACGTGCCACAGCTCCCAGGGCCAGCTAGCCCCACATGCCAGAGCCCCAATTGCCCTCCCAGCTGTACACCCCCCCGGGCCAGAAAACCCCACGAGCCACATCCCCAATCGCACCCCCCAGACCTTCACACCCCCCAGGGCCAGCCAGCCCCACCTGCCACATCCCCAATCGCACCCCCCAGTCCAAGGCAACACCCAGGGCCAGCCAGCCCCATGTTCCACAGCCCCATTGCACCACCCAGGGCCAGCCAGCCCCACGAGCCACAGCCCCAATCGCACCCCCCCCCAGCCCTTCACACCGCCCAGGGCCGGACCAGCCCCACACCCAGCGCAGCGGGGAACCCGGACACGCGGCGCCCCACAGCCCAGGCGAGCCTGGCTCGAACCAGCGAGCTCGGGCCGGGCCGGGCCGGTACCTTTCAGCGAGCTGATCTCGTGCTGGATGCAGCGGGACGCGGCCATGGCGGGTCCGGGCGGACGCGACACCAGCTGGCCCTGCCCGGCTCTGCGGGCCGGCACCGCGGGGGGGGGGGGGAGGCTCCGCCCCCGCCCCGCCCCGCCCGGCCCGGCCCGCGGCAGCCAATCAGCAGCCGGGCCTGCGGCCCATTCATTGATCCGCGAGTACTGCGGCAGCGCAGGTCCCCCGGCCCCCCCCTCCCGCCGGGCACAGGCTGCGCCCCCCCCCCCAGCCTGCGGGGCCCCCCCGTCCTAACTCGCTGGCAGTGACACTGCAGAGGAGACTGCGCCCCCCCCGCCCGGTCCCCGCCCCCTCGGCCACTCACAGGGCCAGGCCTGGGCGAGGGGCCGGACCGTCGGGCGCGGGGCAGGCGGGGGGTGCTGGCCCTAGCCCCCACAGCTTTGCTCCATGGCCCCACGGACCCACAGGAGGGGCAGCCCCTCCTGGCGTGAGTAACAGTGGCCAAGGGGGCTGGAGACTGGGCCGCACGTGCCACGGAGCCCCCGGGGGGCAGGAGCGGGGGACATGGCCCCCGGGGGAAGGGGCCTGCTCCCCCGCACGCCCGGGGACACGCCCTGCCCCTCCCTCACTGCGGACCCCAGGCCCCGTGCATGGCGGTGCCAGGCCAGGGCTGCGGGCTGCGGGCTGCGGGCGGGGCAGGCTCTGGGCCCGGTGCTGCAGGGTAATAAATCCAGAGCAGGAGGCAGGGGGCCGGGGCTGGCGCAGACCTCGCACTGCTGACAACAGGGCTGCACAGCAGCTGCCTTGGCCCAGGGCCCCGCCGTGCTGCAGGGCGCCGGGGGGGGGCGGGGGGAGGTGCTCGGGAGACGCGGGGCGCGGGGGGTAGAGGGTGCGGACGCATGGGCGCTGGGGGGAGGAAGTGCCCAGGACACACGCCCAGGGGCACGGGGGGGGGGGTAGAGGGTGCCCGGGACGCATGGGCGCTGGGGGGAGGAAGGTGCCCAGGACACACGCCCAGGGGCACGGGGGGGGGGGGGTAGAGGGTGCCCGGCACGCATGGGCGCTGGGGGGAGGAAGGTGCCCAGGACACACGCCCAGGGGCACGGGGGGGGGGGGTAGAGGGTGCCCGGGACGCATGGGCGCTGGGGGGAGGAAGGTGCCCGGGACACACGCCCAGGGGCACAGGGCGCCGGGGGTGGGGGGGGTAGAGGGTGCCCGGGACGCATGGGCGCTGGGGGGAGGAAGGTGCCCGGGACACACGCCCAGGGGCACAGGGCGCCGGGGGTGGGGGGGGTAGAGGGTGCCCGGGACGCATGGGCGCTGGGGGGAGGAAGGTGCCCAGGACACACGCCCAGGGGCCCGGGGGGGGGGGGTAGCGGGTGCCCGGGACGCATGGGCGCTGGGGGGAGGAAGGTGCCCGGGACACACGCCCAGGGGCACAGGGCGCCGGGGGGGGTAGAGGGTGCCCGGGACACATGGGCGCTGGGGGGAGGAAGGTGCCCGGGACACACGCCCAGGGGCACGGGGGGGGGAGGGGTAGAGGGTGCCCGGCACGCATGGGCGCTGGGGGGAGGAAGGTGCCCAGGACACACGCCCAGGGGCACGGGGGGGGGGGGGTAGAGGGTGCCCGGGACGCATGGGCGCTGGGGGGAGGAAGGTGCCCAGGACACACGCCCAGGGGCACGGGGGGGGGAGGGGTAGAGGGTGCCCGGGACGCATGGGCGCTAGGGGGGAGGAAGGTGCCCAGGACACACGCCCAGGGGCACGGGGGGGGGGGGGTAGAGGGTGCCCGGCACGCATGGGCGCTGGGGGGAGGAAGGTGCCCAGGACACACGCCCAGGGGCACGGGGGGGGGGGGTAGAGGGTGCCCGGGACGCATGGGCGCTGGGGGGAGGAAGGTGCCCGGGACACACGCCCAGGGGCACAGGGCGCCGGGGGGGGGGGTAGAGGGTGCCCGGGACGCATGGGCGCTGGGGGGAGGAAGGTGCCCGGGACACACGCCCAGGGGCACGGGGGGGGGGGGGGGGTAGAGGGTGCCCGGGACGCATGGGCGCTGGGGGGAGGAAGGTGCCCGGGACACACGCCCAGGGGCACAGGGCGCTGGGGGGAGGAAGGTGCCCGGGACACATGCCCAGGGGCACGGGGGGGGGGGTAGAGGGTGCCCGGGACGCATGGGCGCTGGGGGGAGGAAGGTGCCCGGGACACACGCCCAGGGGCACAGGGCACTGGGGGGAGGAAGGTGCCCGGGACACACGCCCAGGGGCACGGGGGGGGGGGGGTAGAGGGTGCCCGGGACGCATGGGCGCTGGGGGGAGGAAGGTGCTCGGGACACACGCCCAGGGGCACGGGGGGGGGGGGTAGAGGGTGCCCGGGACGCCTGGGCGCTGGGGGGAGGAGGGTGCCCAGGACACATGCCCAGGGGAACGGGGGGGGGGTAGAGGGTGCCCGGGGCACAGGGCGCTGGGGGGGGTAGAGGGTGCCCGGGAGGCATGGGTGCGGGGGGAGGAAGGTGCCCGGGCCGCACACCCAGGGGCACAGGGCGCTGGAGGGGGGGTAGAGGGTGCCCGGGACGCATGGGCGCGGGGGGAGGAAGGTGCGGGACACACGCCAGGGGCACGGGGGGGGGTAGAGGGTGCCCGGGACGCATGGGCGCTGGGGGGAGGAAGGTGCCGGGACACATGCCCAGGACACACGCCCAGGAGCACGGGGGGGGGGGAGAGGGTGCCCAGGATACATGCCCAGGGGCAGGGGGGGAGGTAGAGAGTGCCCGGGACACATGGGCGCTGAGGGGCAGGAAGGGGCGGGACGAACGCCCAGGACACGCCCAGGAGCACTGGGGGGGGGGGAGGAAGGTGCCCAGGGACACACGCCCAGGGGCACGGGGGGGGGGTAGAGGGTGCCCGGGACACATGGGCGCTGGGGGGAGGAAGGGGCCCGGCGACACATGCCCAGGGCACAGGGCACTGCCCAGGGGTAGCACGGGTGCCGGGGGGAGGAAGGTGCCCAGGACGCACGCCCAGGGGCACAGGGCACTGGGGGGGGGTAAGAGAGGTGCCCGGAACACATTGGGCACTGGGGGGAGGAAGGGTGCCCGGGACACACGCCCAGGGCACGGGGGAGGAAGGTGCCCAGGACACATGCCCAGGGGCACGGGGGGGGGGGTAGAGGGTGCCCAGGATACACTTGGGCACTGGGGGCAGGAAGGTGCGACACACGCCCAGGGGCACGGGGGGGGGTAGAGGGTGCCCAGGGACACATGGGCGCTGGGGGGAGGAAGGGGCCCGGGCCGCACGCCCAGGGGCACAGGGCACTGGGGGGGGGGAGAGGGTGCCCGGGACACACGCCCAGGGGCACGGGGGGGAGGAAGGTGCCCAGGACACACGCCCAGGGGCACAGGGCACTGGGGGGGAGGTAAGAGGGTGCCCGGGACACATTGGACACTGGGGGGAGGAAGGTGCCCGAGGACACACGCCCAGGGGCACAGGGCGGGGGGGGAGGTAGAGGGTGCCCAGGGACACATGGGCGCTGGGGGGAGGAAGTGCCCGGGACACACGCCCAGGGGCACGGGGGGGGGGAGGTAGAGGGTGCCCGGAACACATTGGGCACTGGGGGGAGGAAGGTGCCCGGACACACGCCCAGGACACACGCCCAGGGGCACGGGGGGGGGGTAGAGGGTGCCCAGGGACACATGGGCGCTGGGGGGGGAGGTAGAGGGTGCCGAGGCATGGGTGCTGGGGAGGAAGGTGCCCGGGACCGCACGCCTAGGGGCACAGGGCGCTGGGGGGGGGGTAGGGGTGCGGGAGGCATGGGCGCGGGGAGGAAGGTGCCCGGGACACACGCCCAGGGGCACGGGGGGGGAGGAAGGTGCCCAGGACACATGCCCAGGGGCACGGGGGGGGGGGTAGAGGGTGCCCGGGACACATGGACACTGGGGGGAGGAAGGTGTCCTGAGGACACACGCCCAGGGGCACAGGGCGCGGGGGGGGGTAGAGGGTGCCCGGGACACATGGGCGCTGGGGGGAGGAAGGTGCCCGGGACACACGCCCAGGGGCACAGGGCGTGGGGGGGGGTAGAGGGTGCCCGGGACACACGCCAGTGGGCACGTGGGGGGAGGAAGGTGCCCAGGGACACACGCCCAGGGACACAGGGCGCCCGGGGGGTAGAGGGTGCCCGGGACACATGGGCGCTGGGGGGTAGAAGGGTGCCCGGGCGCACGCACCATGGGCACGGGCGCGGGGGGGGTAGAGGGTGCCCGGGACACATGGGCGCTGGGGGGAGGAAGGTGCCCGGGACACACGCCCAGGGGCACAGGGCTCTGGGGGGGGAGGTAGAGGGTGCCCGGGACGGCATGGGCGCTGGGGGGAGGAAGGTGCCCGGGACACACGCCCAGGGGCACAGGGCGCGGGGGGAGGAGAGGGTGCCCGGGACACATGGCGCTGGGGGGAGGAAGGTGCCAGGGACACCGCACAGGGGCCGGGGGGGGGGTAGAGGGTGCCCGGGACACATGGGCGCTGGGGGGAGGAAGGTGCCCGGGACACACGCCCAGGGGCACGGGGGGGGGGAGGTAGAGGGTGCCCGGGACGCATGGGCGCTGGGGGGAGGAAGGGTGCCCGGGACACACGCCCAGGGGCACAGGGCGCTGGGGGGGGGGGTAGAGGGTGCCCGGGACACATGGGCGCTGGGGGGAGGAAGGTGCCGAGACGCATGCAGGACACACGCCCAGGGGCACGGGGGGGGGAGGTAGCCCAGGGACACATGCCCAGGGACGCAGGGCGCTGGGGGGAGGTAGAGGGTGCCCGGGACACGCCCATGGGCGCTGGGGGGGGTGGCTAGAGAGGTGCCCGGGACGCATGGGCGCTGGGGGGAGGAGGGTGCCCGGGCACACACGCCCAGGAGGCACAGGGCGCTGGGGGGGGGGGGGAGGTAGAGGGTGCCCAGGATACATGCCCATGGGCACGGGGGGGGGGGGAGGTAGAGAGTGCCCGAGACAGCATGCCCAGGACACACGCCCAGGGAGCACGGGGGGGGGGGAAGGTGCCCAGGACACATGCCCAGGGGCACGGGGGGGGGGGGGGGAGGTAGAGGGTGCCCGGGACACATGGGCGCTGGGGGGAGGTAGAGAGTGGCCCGGGCCGCTTGGCGCCGGGGGCAGGAAGGTGCGCCGGGGACACACGCCCAGGAGCAGGGGGTGCGGGGGGAGGAAGGTGCCCAGGATACGCACGCCCAGGGGCACAGGGCACGGGGGGGGGGTAGAGAGTGCCCGGGACACACGCCCAGGGACACACGCCCAGGAGCACGGGGGGGGGGGGGTAGAAGGGTGCCCAGCGACATGCGGGCGAGTGCCCAGGGGCACGGAGGGGGGGAGGTAAGGGTGCCCGGGGAGCAGGGTGCGCTGGGAGGCAGGGGGGGGTACGCATGCCAGCCCTGCGGGCTCACGGCATTGGGCTGCTGCCCCCCCAGGCTAAGGTGCCAGGTGTGACACACTGCTCCAGCTGCAGGTGCCACGGGGGATTGTGCAGAGGCAAGAGTGCCCAGGATACATGCCTCAGGGCACGGGGGGGGGGCCCCTTTCCTGATAGCTGCCCGGGACACATGGGCCCTGGGTGTGACAGGGGCTCCGGGCCGTCAACCCCAGTCCTGCTCACCAGGGGGGCCACTGGCCCCATCAGGGGGTCCATATGCAGGAGTGGGGGGATGGGTCCAAGGTGCCCGGCCCTTGCTTTCAGCAGCCACCCCCCGCCCGGTGCAGCCAGGGCACCGGGGGGGAATCAGCTTAGGACCATACCCCACTCGGCTGCCCCATGGGACGCAGCCCCCTCACGTGAGCACAGGGACCAGCCGGCCGGGCTGCGGACGAGCCATGTGAGCCCCAGTGACACACCCCTCACTGTTCTGTGCCCTCCAGGGGGGCAGCCCCGCTCTCCCAGCCAGGGGCCCTGCCCCGCACATCGGCGCGTTCTGGCGGGGCACCCGCGAAGGGTGTCCGAGACGCACGCCCAGGGGCACAGGGCGCGGGGGGGAGGAAGGTGCCTGGGACACACGCCCAGGACACACGCCCAGGGGCACGGGGGGGAGGAAGGTGTCCAGGACACATGCCCAGGGCACGGGGGGGGGGGGTAGAGGGTGCCCGGCACGCATGGGCGCTGGGGGGAGGAAGGTGCCCGGGACACACGCCCTGGGGCACAGGGCGCCGGGGGGGGGGTAGAGGGTGCCCGGGACACACGGGCGCTGGGGGGAGGAAGGTGCCCGGGACACATGCCCAGGGGCACAGGGCGCCGGGGGGGGGGGGGTAGAGGGTGCCCGGGACACATGGGCGCTGGGAGGAGGAAGGTGCCCGGGACACACGCCCAGGGGCACAGGGCGCCGGGGGGGGGGGGGTAGAGGGTGCCCGGGACACACGGGCGCTGGGGGAGGAAGGTGCCCGGGACACACGCCCAGGGGCACAGGGCGCCGGGGGGGGGGGGTAGAGGGTGCCCGGGACGCATGGGCGCTGGGGGGAGGAAGGTGCCCGGGACACACGCCCAGGAGCACGGGGGGGGTGGCTAGAGGGTGCCCGGGACGCATGGGCGCTGGGGGGAGGAGGGTGCCCGGGCCGCACGCCCAGGGGCACAGGGCACCGGGGGGGGGGGGTAGAGGGTGCCCGCGACATGCGGGGCGAGTGCCCGGGGCACAGGGGGGAGGAAGGTGCCCGGGGGGTAGGGTGCCTGGGAGGCACGGGGGGGGTACGCATGCCAGCCCTGCAGGGCTCAGGCATGGCCTGCTGCCCCCCCAGGCTAAAGCCAGGTGTGCGCACTGCTCCAGCTGCAGGTGCCCCACGGATTGTGCAGAGGCAAGAGGCCCCTGCCTGCCTCATTCTCGCCCCTTTCCTGATAGCTCCCCCCAACTGTTCCCTTGTGTGACAGCCTCTCCCCCGTCACCCCCAGTCCTGCTCCCAGGGGGGCCACTGGCCCCATCAGTCCATATGCAGAGTGGGGGGATGGGTCCAATGTGCGGCCCTTGGCTTTCCCAGCAGCCACCCCCCGGCCCTGTGCAGCCTGGGCACCAAATCAGCTTAGGACCATACCCCACTCGGCTGCCCCATGGGGCGGAGCCCCCTCACGTGAGACAGACCAGCCCCGGCCTGCGGACGAGCCATGTGAGCCCCAGTGCCCACCCCTCACTGTTCTGTGCCCTCCAGGGCAGCCCCCCGCTCTCCCAGCCAGGGGCCCTGCCCCCTCCCTTCCTCGGCCCGTTCTGAGCCGGGGCCACCCCTCGCCAGAAGGGCTTTAGGACGTGCCCCCCCCGCGGTGCCCTGACGGGGGCCGGCGGGGAGGGAGCAGCACATGGGCAGGATGCTGCAGCTGGCACCAGGGGCTCGCCCGCGTCAGGCTACTCCCCTCAACCCCACTGCTGCCCCATCACCATAGCACCAACACCCCAGCAAGTGCCGTTTGGGCGCGGCTGCAGAGCTCGGGGGCGAGAGGGGAGCCGCCTGTGGCACTCGCGGGGGGAGCAGTCTCAGGGAGGGGGGAACCGGCTCGGGGTGGGGGGGGAGGAGAGCCAGCTGCAGCACTGGGGGAAGCTGTCTGGGGGGGGAGTTCACATGGAGGTAGCCATAGCTACACGCCCCGTTTCGAGTACAGGGCAGGCCTCCCGCACATGGCCCGACTGCCTTTCCCTTGCCCCTTCCAGGGGCAGCTCCTCGCCCTGCCCCCCGAGGGCGTCCGGGCCCACACATGCCCAGTGCGCCCCTGGCCGCCTTGTGGGCGCAGCACCGGGCCCACCCAGCGAGAGCAGGCCTGGCTGGGCAGCTCCCAGCCACAGGCCAAGGGACCCGCCTAGAGCCTCCTGGCCAGGCCCCGCTGGGTGCTCGGCCCCACCCGGCGGGGAGGGGAGGCCCCCGCCCTCGGGAGTGTGGGCACAGGTGGGCACCGCCAGCCTGCTGCAGCCCTGCCAAGCCCTGCTCCAGCGCATTGTGCAGGCAGCGGGCACAGCCCCATGGCGCGACCCACACGCCAGGCCCACTGGGTCTCTGGGCTGAGGCGCATGGGCATGTTCCCACCTTCCCCCCCCACACCGATGAACTTCTCTGCCCTGCCCCTGGCGCCCTGCTACCCTCCCCCCCGCCTTATCCCACTGGCCCCCAGCTACAGCACGCCCCCCGAGCCCTGACCCGTACCTTCCCCACCTCTGGCCCTGCCCTGCACCTCCCCCTCCCCCAGCCCTGCCCCACACCTGCACCCAGACCGCAGACCTGGCCCCATTCCTCCCAGCAGGGCCTCCCCACAGAGCAAGGCCTGAAACCAAGGGGAGGGGCGTACCTGGGGGTTGCTAGGACCACACAGCACACGCCCACGCAGCTTTTACACCCCCTGGGGGCACAGTCACACCCCTGCAGGCTGGGGCAGGGTTCTGCCAGGCCCTCTGACCGCACCCCACAGGCAGTCCCCAGGCTGCACCACCAGCAGGAGCCGGGCACATGCCAGCCTGGGTCCAGGCAGCACGGCGCTGTCCCCCCAGCATGGGGCAGGATGGGGGCAGGGCGCCCTGGGGCCACAGACAGCGGGAGAGCTGGCTGGGACCCACGAGAGATGCACACGCCCCCTGCCAAGCCCCCACCAGGAGGCCTGGCCCCGCCCCATGTAGCCCAGGCCTGTAGGCAGCCTGGCCTGCCACACACATTTCCTCTTTAAGGGCAGGACCGGCCAGCGGGGGGGGCACCCTCCTACAGTCTGCTGGCCCCCCAGCATGGGGCAAGCTGGCAGCAGCTTGCTTGGAGATGGCTGGGGGGCTCGAGGGGGGGGCTGGGAGAGCTGCCGGAGGGGGGCTGAGGAGGGGGGGCCGGGAGAGCTGCCAGGAGTGCGGGGGGGCCGAGGAAGGAGGGGGGGCCAGGAGCCTCGGGGTGCATCTACACAGCAGGGCTTAACTCGAAATAAGCGATGCAAAGTGGGCTACAGCAATTATGCAGCTTATTGCGAAACAGGGAGCGTCTACACAGCACGGCTCTGGAAGCAGCCCTCGGCCGCCGCCGCCGCCGCCGCCGCCGCCGCCGCCTTCCTCGTCAATGGGGCTCCAGGAGCCGGATGAGACCTCCTCCGGCCCCAGCGCATTTCAACAGCATTTCGAAATAACTGCCTGCCGTGCAGAGCTACCCTGGCAGAGCTGTGGGGGTGGGGGGGCCTGAGAGAGCTGCCTGGGAGGGGCTGAGAGCGAGAGCCTGGCAGAGCTGCGGGGGGGGGGGGGGGGGGCGGGGGGCACGCTAGGGAAGCCAGATGAGTTTAAATAGCTACCGAGATCCCGTTACTACTGACGTACGCCAAAGCCCTGGGCTCCAGGGAGCCTGTGATCCCAGCCAGCCGACTACCGTCTGGACCTCCCCGTCTCCACGCCCCCAGCCCCCCCACCTCATCCCTGCCCCTCCCCCTCCCGTCCCTCCCCCATCCTCCCAAACCCCATCCCTGCACCTCCCGTACCCGCTGCTCCCCCATGCACCCCATCCTCCCAAGGTACCCCATCCCTGCCCCTCCCACACACACCCAGCAGTGGGCTCCCCACCCGGCCCCAAGCCAGTGGATCCTCCAGACCTCAAAGCCACAGCAGCTGCAAGCCCCTGCCCCGCAGACGCGCCCCGGAGCCCGGCCGCTCCCCTGCCCCACAGACACGCCCCTGCCCCCGCCGCTCCCCTGCCCGGCATTACAGCCCCTGCCCCCGCCGCTCCCCTGCCGGCACTTCCGCCCCTGCCCCCGCCGTTCCCCTGCCCGGCACTTCCGCCCCTGCCCCCGCCGCTCCCCTGCGCGGCATTACAGCCCCTGCCCCCGCCGCTCCCCTGCCCGGCACTTCCGCCCCTGCCCCCGCCGTTCCCCTGCCCAGCATTACAGCCCCTGCCCCCGCCGCTCCCCTGCCCGGCACTACAGCCCCTGCCCCCCGCCGCTCCCCTGCCCGGCACTACAGCCCCTGCCCCCGCCGCTCCCCTGCCCGGCACTTCCGCCCCTGCCCCCGCCGCTCCCCTGCGCGGCATTACAGCCCCTGCCCCCGCCGCTCCCCTGCCCGGCATTCGCCCCTGCCCCCGCCGCTCCCCTGCCCGGCACTACAGCCCCTGCCCCCCGCCGCTCCCCTGCCCGGCACTACAGCCCCTGCCCCCGCCGCTCCCCTGCGCGGCACTTCCGCCCCTGCCCCCGCCGCTCCCCTGCCCGGCACTACAGCCCCTGCCCCCCGCCGCTCCCCTGCCCGGCATTACAGCCCCTGCCCCCCGCCGCTCCCCTGCCCGGCACTACCAGCCCCTGCCCCCCGCCGCTCCCCTGCGCGGCACTACCACCCCTGCCCCCGCCGCTCCCCTGCCCGGCACTACAGCCCCTGCCCCCCGCCGCTCCCCTGCCCGGCACTTCAGCCCCTGCCCCCCGCCGCTCCCCTGCCCGGCACTACAGCCCCTGCCCCCGCCGCTCCCCTGCCCGGCATTACAGCCCCTGCCCCCCGCCGCTCCCCTGCGCGGCACTTCCGCCCCTGCCCCCGCCGCTCCCCTGCCCGGCATTACAGCCCCTGCCCCCCGCCGCTCCCCTGCCCGGCACTACAGCCCCTGCCCCCCGCCGCTCCCCTGCGCGGCACTCCGCCCCTGCCCCCCGCCGCTCCCCTGCCCGGCACTACAGCCCCTGCCCCCCGCCGCTCCCCTGCCCGGCATTACAGCCCCTGCCCCCCGCCGCTCCCCTGCCCGGCATTACCACCCCTGCCCCCGCCGCTCCCCTGCCCGGCACTTCCGCCCCTGCCCCCCGCCGCTCCCCGCCCCACAGACACGCCCCTGCCCCCGCCGCTCCCCTGCCCGGCACTACCGCCCCTGCCCCCCGCCGCTCCCCTGCCCGGCACTACCGCCCCTGCCCCCGCCGCTCCCCTGCCCGGCATTACAGCCCCTGCCCCCCGCCGCTCCCCTGCCCGGCACTACCACCCCTGCCCCCGCCGCTCCCCTGCCCGGCATTACAGCCCCTGCCCCCCGCCGCTCCCCTGCCCGGCACTACACGCCCCTGCCCCCCGCCGCTCCCCTGCGCGGCACTTCCGCCCCTGCCCCCCGCCGCTCCCCTGCCCGGCACTACAGCCCCTGCCCCCCGCCGCTCCCCTGCCCGGCACTACAGCCCCTGCCCCCCGCCGCTCCCCTGCCCGGCACTACGCCCCTGCCCCCCGCCGCTCCCCTGCCCGGCATTACAGCCCCTGCCCCCGCCGCTCCCCTGCCCGGCATTACAGCCCCTGCCCCCCGCCGCTCCCCTGCCCGGCATTACAGCCCCTGCCCCCGCCGCTCCCCTGCGCGGCACTTCCGCCCCTGCCCCCCGCCGCTCCCCTGCCCGGCACTACCGCCCCTGCCCCCGCCGCTCCCCTGCCCGGCATTACAGCCCCTGCCCCCGCCGCTCCCCTGCCCGGCAATACAGCCCCTGCCCCGATCCGCTCCCCTGCCCGGCATTACAGCCCCTGCCCCCGCCGCTCCCCTGCCCGGCATTACAGCCCCTGCCCCCGCCGCTCCCCTGCCCGGCACTACCGCCCCTGCCCCCGCCGCTCCCCTGCCCGGCATACCGCCCCTGCCCCCGCCGCTCCCCTGCCCGGCATTACAGCCCCTGCCCCCCGCCGCTCCCCTGCCCGGCACTACCACCCCTGCCCCCGCCGCTCCCCTGCCCCGCACTACCACCCCTGCCCCCGCCGCTCCCCTGCCCCACAGACACGCCCCTGCCCCCCGCCGCTCCCCTGCCCGGCACGACCGCCCCTGCCCCCGCCGCTCCCCTGCCCGGCATTACCACCCCTGCCCCCGCCGCTCCCCTGCCCCACAGACACGCCCCTGCCCCCGCCGCTCCCCTGCCCCACAGACACCCCTGCCCCCGCCGCTCCCCTGCCCGGCATTACAGCCCCTGCCCCCCGCCGCTCCCCTGCCCGCACAGACACGCCCCTGCCCCCGCCGCTCCCCTGCCCGGCATTACAGCCCCTGCCCCCGCCGCTCCCCTGCGCGGCACTCCCGCCCCTGCCCCCCGCCGCTCCCCTGCGCGGCATTACAGCCCCTGCCCCCGCCGCTCCCCTGCCCGGCACTTCCGCCCCTGCCCCCCGCCGCTCCCCTGCGCGGCATTACAGCCCCTGCCCCCGCCGCTCCCCTGCCCGGCACTACAGCCCCTGCCCCCCGCCGCTCCCCTGCGCGGCATTACAGCCCCTGCCCCCGCCGCTCCCCTGCCCGGCACTTCACGCCCCTGCCCCCGCCGCTCCCCTGCCCGGCACTTCCGCCCCTGCCCCCGCCGCTCCCCTGCCCGGCATTACAGCCCCCGCCCCCGCCGCTCCCCTGCCCGGCACTTACAGCCCCTGCCCCCGCCGCTCCCCTGCCCGGCATTACAGCCCCTGCCCCCGCCGCTCCCCTGCCCGGCACTTCCGCCCCTGCCCCCCGCCGCTCCCCTGCCCGGCATACAGCCCCTGCCCCCGCCGCTCCCCTGCCCGGCACTTCCGCCCCTGCCCCCGCCGCTCCCCTGCCCGGCATTACAGCCCCTGCCCCCGCCGCTCCCCTGCCCGGCATTACAGCCCCTGCCCCCGCCGCTCCCCTGCCCGGCACTTCCGCCCCTGCCCCCCGCCGCTCCCCGCCCCAGCAGACACGCCCCTGCCCCCGCCGCTCCCCTGCGCGGCACCCGCCCCTGCCCCCGCCGCTCCCCGCCCCACAGACACGCCCCTGCCCCCGCCGCTCCCCTGCCAGCACTTCCGCCCCTGCCCCCGCCGCTCCCCTGCCCGGCATTACAGCCCCTGCCCCCCGCCGCTCCCCTGCCCCACAGACACGCCCCTGCCCCCGCCGCTCCCCTGCCCGGCATTACGCCCCTGCCCCCGCCGCTCCCCTGCGCGGCACTTCCGCCCCTGCCCCCGCCGCTCCCCTGCCCAGCACTTCCGCCCCTGCCCCCCGCCGCTCCCCCGCCCCACAGACACGCCCCTGCCCCCGCCGCTCCCCTGCCCGGCACTACCGCCCCTGCCCCCGCCGCTCCCCTGCCCCGGCATTGACACGCCCCTGCCCCCCGCCGCTCCCCTGCCCGGCACACCAGCCGCCTGCCCCCGCCACTCCCCTGCCCCACAGACACGCCCCTGCCCCCGCCGCTCCCCTGCCCGGCACTTCCGCCCCTGCCCCCCGCCGCTCCCCCGCCCCACAGACACGCCCCTGCCCCCCGCCGCTCCCCTGCCCGGCACTTCCGCCCCTGCCCCCCGCCGCTCCCCTGCCCCACAGACACGCCCCTGCCTCTGGCCACTCTCCTGCCCGGCACGACCGCCCCTGCCCCCGCCGCTCCCCTGCCCCACAGACACGCCCCTGCCTCTGGCCACTCTCCTGCCCGGCACGACCGCCCCTGCCCCCGCCGCTCCCGACAGCGCCCTCCGGCTCCAGGGCCTGCGCAGGAGGCCATGGGCCTTGGTGGGCCAAGGGGAGCCACCTGTTCCCAGCAGGTGTGTGGGGCTGGAGCTGGTCTGCCTGGTGGGTCGCAGTCAGCCCGGGGCCTGCACCCCAGCCCTGGCAGCTGGTGCCCATCAGAGGCGGCTCCTGCGCCTGACCAAGGGCCCCTGCCAGCAGCGCCCAGCCTGCCCTGCTATGGGAACCAACACGCGGGTGTTCCCCTGGCCCGTGCGGGCACCGGGGCCGGACCCCAGCCCTGCCTGGAGTGCCCGGGCCGGCGGGGGGCAGGGGCGGGGGCAGGGCTGGTACCTTTGTATCTCTCCCGCACCTCTTCGTAGGCTTGGATAAAGTCCTTCTCCTCGGGGTTGGGGGGCAGGCTGCTGAGGCTGAACGTGGCCATGGGGGAGCGGCGAGGGCCCCCAGCGCGGCTCAGGGGTGAGAGACGGGGGCTGGAGCCGGGGCTGGCAGGCATGGCCCAGCGAGCCCAGCCCAGCCGAGGCGCTGGAATGACATTCCAGCCGGCCTGGCCCTACCCCTTAAAGGAACAGCCGCCCACAGCTGCGGGCTGGGAGGAGAGGCCCACGCGGGCTGGGCCCCCCGGCTCTGGCTCCGCACCCACCATCCGGGTGAACGGTGCAGCAGGGCCGAGCCCCATGTCCCTGGGGGGCAGGCCAGGGCTTGCCACGCCACCCGCCCACGTCGCCACTCGGGGGCGCCCCCCCCCCCCACGAGCCAGGGCCGGCCCGAGCAGCTAACAGGCAGGTGAGTATAACGGCCCTGCCAGGGACCCGCAGCCGTGGCTCAGGGCAGTGGGCTGCGGGCCAGGTGCAGCGGATGCAGCAGAGGCGACGTGGCGCCAGGCCAGCATCGGGCACGGTGCTGCCGGGAACAAAGGACAGGCCAGCGGCCTGGCACCAGAACGCAGGCCTCTTGGCATTTGGGCAGCGCCGCCAGGCGGGTCCCCTCCCTTCCCCTCCCCCACGCCAGCCTGGCCACAGTGCAGCCCCCCCGGCCCGGCTGGAGGCAGCACACACAGGCCCCCCATGCGTTCCCACGCCCGGCCCGGCTCAGCAGCAGCAGAAGGGACCTGCCCAGGGCACTTGGGCGGGGGGGGGGGGGGGGTGAGCCGGGACATGAGTCTGGCCGACCCCCAGGGGCCGAGCCAGCGACCAGCAGGGCCAGACGCGGCCGGATTTGCAGGGTAACTCGGCTGCTACCTGGAGCCGTCAGGCCCTCGCTTGGCCCCTGGCCGGCGGCTGCCCAAGGCGCCGGGGCCCAGCTCCGGGTACGGCTGTGTCCCTGGCAAACCGGGCAGGTGGGAGCCACACACGGGGAAGGGGCGTCGGCCCTAAATTTAGCTGCTCAAAGCCGAGTAACCCAACCCGGCGGGGGCAGGGCCCGGCCCCCGACAGAAATAGGGTGCGAGAATTCATGGGGACATGCCGGCCATTGTCTGCAGGGCACGGCACGCGGCTCGCCACAAGGACGGGGCCCGGCAGGACCCGGACGTGCCCCACGGGTCTCCAGGGGAATCCCTCACTGTGGGGTCACTGTGCGGAGCCCCGAGCCAGCTCCGTCCCTCGGTCCAAGCTGCAGCCACACCCTCCCCTCCCCCCATGGTGTGCACTCCCCTCCCTGCACAGACCCCTCCCACCGCACAGCCCTCCCACCCCCCCATGGGGTGCACCCTGCTCCCAGCACAGATCCCCCCCCATGGCACAGCCTGCCCCTCCCCCCATGGTGTGCACCCTGCTCCTGGCACAGCCCTCCCACCCCCCCATGGGGTGCACCCTGCTCCCAGCACAGACCCCCCTCATGGCACAGCCTGCCCCTCCCCCCATCGTGTGCACCCTGCTCCTGGCACAGCCCTCCCACCCCCCCATGGGGTGCACCCTGCTCCCAGCACAGACCCCCCCCCCACAGCACAGCCCGCCCCTCCCCCCATGGTGTGCACCCTGCTCCTGGCACAGCCCTCCCACCCCCCCATGGGGTGCACCCCGCTCCCAGCACAGACCCCCCCCCACGGCACAGCCCACCCCTCCCCCCATGGTGTGCACCCCGCTCCCTGCACAGACCCCCCCCCACAGTACAGCCCTCCCACCCCCCCATGGTGTGCACCCCGCTTACTCAGTGCTTCTGCCTTCACCTGATGATGTGGGGCCTGAGGCCCTATCCCACACATGGGGGCAGGTCTGGGGATGCTACCTTCCGGGGGGGGGGGGGGGAGTGTCGCGTGGGGCCGGGCCGGGCAGCGTGGGGCAGGGCTGGGCAGCGGGGCCGCGTGGGGCAGGGCTGGGGCCCAGCTGCAGGGTCAAACCATTCCCCCTGCAGTGACAGCGCGGCCCGGCCAGACGCCCGTGGGCCTTGGGGGGCTGCAGTGAGAGCCCATCTGCTGGGTCCCTGGGAACTGGGCCTCCCAGCCTGAAATGAGTGCACAGCTGCCAGGGCTTTCTGCTCAGCCCCCCTGCATGCCCTGGGCTGTCCCTGGCCTGGGCTCGGCTGCTAGGGGAGGCAGTGCCAGGCTGGCACGGGCCCTGGAGCCGGGAGGGGGTGGGCTCCAGGCAGGAGCTGCCAGCGGGCAGGGCAGCAGGAAGGGGACACGAAATTTGAGCTGCCTCATCTCCCCCCTGGGCCTGGCACGTGTGGCCGGGGGACTCGGGGGGGCCACAGGGCCCGGCGGGGAGGGGCCCGCAGGCCCAGGGGTCGCTGCTGGCCGACAGGCGCCGGCCCGACAGGCCGATTCAGGGCATTGCGCGTCGCTGGCGCGGCCAGAGCTCGCGGGGAGGCAGCGACTCCCATACGCCGGCGGCTCCACAGCCCCTGTGCTCAGTGCCAGGGGCCCTCTAACGGCAGCTGCCATTACTGCGGGGGCAGCCCGGGGCAGGAGAGGGGCTCACTGGCCCCCACTCGTCCCCAAACACCCCCAGGCTCATCCTGCTCTGCCCCAGGAGCCCCCGGGGATCCCAGAACAGCCCCACCCCCCACGAGAGGAATGGGGGGGCCGCCAGGCCCAGCCCCCGTGCTGAGGCCGGGCGATGGCCCAGAGCGGCCCTGCTGGGGTTTGTCCAACCAGACCCCAGCCCAGGGCTGAATTCCCGAGTGGGATGGGGGCCCGCCAGCTCCCGCCGCACTGGACACGCGGGCTCTGGCCCGGAGCCGCCCCTCCGTGTGATGAGGTGAACTCACCCCGCGCGGCACGGGGGGCTAACTCCTCACCGTGCCCCCACCCCCATGCTCCAGCAGGGCCGCCCGCCTCAGTCGGGCCTGGCTGCCAGGGAAGGACGGGAACCCGGGCCCCCGAAGCCAGCCACACCGCGACCCGCACCGAGGCCCAGTGGCGCCCAGGGAGCTCGGGGCATCGAGGGGCACCCACCGGAGAACCAGAGTGCAACACACACAGATCGCTGGAGAGGCCGGGCACGCGAGCCGGTGTCGCACGGCCGGACCCACTCAGCCAGCGCTGGGCACCCTGGCCTCACCCTCGCCATGCCCCGCTCCCCGGCCCAGCACCGCGCCCGGCGCCAGTCGGCCCTGCGCACCCCCGCCGTGCCCCCCCTCCCTGTGCCCGGCGCCAGTCGGCCCTGCGCACCCCCGCCGCGCCCCCCCTCCCTGTGCCCGGCGCCAGTCGGCCCTGGGCACCCCCGCCGCGCCCCCCCTCCCTGTGCCCGGCGCCAGTCGGCCCTGGGCACCCCCGCCGCGCCCCCCCTCCCTGTGCCCGGCGCCAGTCGGCCCTGCGGCACCCCCGCCGCGCCCCCCCTCCCTGTGCCCGGCGCCAGTCGGCCCTGCGCACCCCCGCCGCGCCCCCCCTCCCTGTGCCCGGCGCCAGTCGGCCCTGCGCACCCCCGCCGCGCCCCCCCTCCATCTGCCGGCGCCAGTCGGCCCTGCGCACCCCCGCCGCTGCCCCCCCTCCCTGTGCCCGGCGCCAGTCGGCCCTGCGCACCCTCGCCGTGCCCCCCTCCCATCTGCACGGTGCCAGTCGGCCCTGCGCACCCTCGCCGCGCCCCCCCCCCCATCTGCACCGGTGCCAGTCGGCCCTGCGCACCCCCGCCGTGCCCCCCCTCCATCTGCACGGCGCCAGTCAGGCCCTGCGCACCCCGCCGCGCCCCCCCTCCCTGTGCACCGGCGCCAGTCGGCCCTGCGCACCCCGCCGTGCCCCCCCTCCCATGTGCACGGCGCCAGTCAGGCCCTGCGCACCCCCGCCGTACCCCCCCTCCTGTGCCCGGCGCCAGTCGGCCTGCCACCCCCGTCCGGCCCCGCTCCCTCTGCACGGCGTCCAGTCGGCCCTGCGCCCCCCAGCCGCGGTCCCCCCCTCCCTGTGCCCGGCGCCAGTCGGCCCTGCGCACCCCCGCCGCGCCCCCCCTCCCTGTGCCCGGCGCCAGTCGGCCCTGCGCACCCCCGCCGTGCCCCCCCTCCCTCTGCCCGGCGCCAGTCGGCCCTGCGCACCCCCGCCGCGCCCCCCCTCCCTCTGCCCGGCGCCAGTCGGCCCTGCGCACCCCCGCCGCGCCCCCCTCCCTGTGCCCGGCGCCAGTCGGCCCTGCGCACCCCCGCCGCGCCCCCCCCCCTGTGCCCGGCGCCAGTCGGCCCTGCGCACCCCCGCCGCGCCCCCCCTCCCTCTGCCCGGCGCCAGTCGGCCCTGCGCACCCCCGCCGCGCCCCCCCTCCCTCTGCCCGGCGCCAGTCGGCCCTGCGCACCCCCGCCGCGCCCCCCCTCCCTGTGCCCGGCGCCAGTCGGCCCTGCGCACCCCCGCCGCGCCCCCCCTCCCTGTGCCCGGCGCCAGTCGGCCCTGCGCACCCCCGCCGCGCCCCCCCTCCCTGTGCCCGGCGCCAGTCGGCCCTGCGCACCCTCCGCCGTGCCCCCCTCCCATGTGCACGGTGCCAGTCGGCCCTGCGCACCCTCGCCGTGCCCCCCCCCCCATCTGCACGGTGCCAGTCGGCCCTGCGCACCCTCGCCGTGCCCCCCCCCATCTGCACGGCTGCCAGTCAGGCCCTGCGCACCCCTCGCCGTGCCCCCCCCCATCTGCACGGCGCCAGTCAGCCCTGCGCACCCCGCCGTGCCCCCCCTCCATCTGCCCGGCGCCAGTCAGCCCTGCGCACCCCCGCCGTACCCCCCCTCTCCGGCCCAGCACCGCCCCCTACCTGCGATGCGGATCACGGCTCTCTCCGCTGGGTCCAGCACGGTGCCGCTGCCCGAAGCCGACTTGGTTCTCTTGCTGCGCTGGTGCTTGGCCAGGTTCCAGGGCAGCGTGTCCCCGGGGCTGGGGGAGTTGCTGCTGCCACTGGAGCTCTCCTCCGCCATCCTGGGCTGCTCCTTCCGGACAGCAGACATCAGCTCCTGCGAGGAGGAGAGCATCAGAGCCCGGGGCCCAACGCCCACTCTGTCCGGCCCCCAGCCAGGAATCACACCACTGTGCACACCCGGCCCCCCGTGTCTCTTACACCCGACCACACAGTCTGTCCATCCAATACACCAGCACAGCCTCTGTGTACACCCGGCCGCCCAACACAATCTGCCCATCCAATACACCAGCACAGCCTCTGCTCACCTCCATGAGTCACCCACACAGCCTCAATGCCTGTCTGCCACGTGCATTGTACATTTCTAGGACTCTGCCTCCGATGCTGGTACACCCCAGTCTCTTCTGACACCCCTGGGTCCCCGCAGGGCCGTGAACCAAAACTCTCAGCCTCCCTCTGCCCAGCCTCCTGCCCTGCCATAATGCCAGCCCCTGGTCCCCTTCCCCTTCTGCAGTCTCCCCCAGAGACTGGCACTGGCAAGATGTGTGGATACCCCCCAAAGGGGCTGCCCAGGGGTAGCTGTGCCCTGTGGGGCCAGGCCAAAGCCAGGCTGGGTGCTTGCAGAAGCACATCCCAGAGCTCCTCACAAAGCCAGGGCAGAAGACTCATTGCTGTTGGCTTTGGAAAAGGTTCAGAAAAGGGCAACAAAAATGCTGAGGGGTTTGGAACGGGTCCCATATGAAGAGAGATTAAAAAGATTTAGAAAAGCAGAGACTAAGGGGGGCTATAATAGGTCTATAAGATCATAATTGGAATGGAAAAAACGAATAAGGAAAAGTTATTTACTTGTTCCCACAATATAAGAACTAGGGGTCACCAAATGAAATGAACAGGCAGCAGGTTCAACACAAACAAAACAAAGTTTTTCTTCACACCGTGCACCGGCAACCTGTGGAACTCCTTGCCAGAGGATGTTGTGAAGACCAGGACTTAAACAGGGTTCAAAAAAAGCTAGATAGATTCATGGAGGGTAGGTCCATCAATGGCTCTTAGCCAGGCTGGGTAGGAATGGTGGCCCTGGCCTCTGTTTGTCTGGAGGTGGCTGAGAGGGGAGGGATCATGTGAGGATTCCCTGCTGTGATCCATCCCTCTGGGGCACCTGGCAGTGGCTACTGTCGGCAGACAGGACACTGGGCTGGACGGACCTTTGGTCTGACCCCGTCTGGCTGCTCTGATGTTCATGTGTTCTCTGGAGGGGAAATGGCAGGAGCAGGACTGGCCATGCAACCTCCGCTCTGCCCCTCGCTCTGCGCTACACGGCGGCCCGGCCCTGCCCCAGGGCCCTGCACAAACCCGCTTGGCAGGGGAAGCTGCAAACCCAACTGAAAAAACAGGAATTCTCTCCAGCGGCACCACTGGGACCTGCCCGAGGCCAGACGGCAGCAGCCCCAGCCGGAGGGGCCCATCCCTGGTGTGGTTCCCAGAATCTCCGCCAGGCATTCCCACGCGGTGCCCCCCCCAGGGGTGCCAGGCGTTCCCACGCGGTGCCCACCCCCCCTCCAGGGTGCTAGGTGTTCCCAGGCAGTGCCCATTCCCCTCCCCCCAGGGGGCACCAGGCATTCCCACACAGTGCCTTGCCCCTCCCCTCCAGGGTGCTAGGCGTTCCCACGGCAGTGCCCATTCCCCTCCCCTCCAGGGTGCACCAGGCATTCCCAGGCAGTGCCCATTGCCCCTCCCCCCAGGGGCGCCAGGCATTCCCACGCGGTGCCCACCCCCCCCTCCAGGGTGCTAGGTGTTCCCAGGCAGTGCCCATTCCCCTCCCCCAGGGGGCGCCAGGCATTCCCACGCGGTGCCCACCCCCCTCCAGGGTGCTAGGTGTTCAGGCAGTGCCCATTCCCCCCCCAGGGGTGCCAGGCGTTCCCACACGGTGCCCACCCGCCCCTCCAGGGTGCTAGGTGTTCCCAGGCAGTGCCCATTCCCCTCCCCCCAGGGGGCGCCAGGCGTTCCCACGCGGTGCCCACCCCCCCCTCCAGGGTGCTAGGTGTTCCCAGGCAGTGCCCATTCCCCTCCCCCAGGGGGCACCAGGCATTCCCACACAGTGCCTTGCCCCTCCCCCCAGGGGTGCCAGGCGTTCCCACGGCAGGTGCCCATTCCCCCCCCTCCAGGGGTGCCTAGGCGTTCCCACGGCAGGTGCCCATTCCCCTCCCCCCAGGGGTGCCAGGCGTTCCCACGGCAGGTGCCCATTCCCCTCCCCCAGGGGGCACCAGGCATTCCCACACAGTGCCTTGCCCCTCCCCCCAGGGGTGCCAGGCGTTCCCACGCGGTGCCCACCCCCCCCTCCAGGGTGCTAGGTGTTCCCAGGCAGTGCCCATTCCCCTCCCCCCAGGGGTGCCAGGCGTTCCCACGCGGTGCCCACCCCCCCCTCCAGGGTGCTAGGTGTTCCCAGGCAGTGCCCATTCCCCTCCCCCAGGGGGCACCAGGCATTCCCACACAGTGCCTTGCCCCTCCCCCCAGGGGTGCCAGGCGTTCCCACACGGTGCCTGCCCCCCCCAGGCAGGAGCACGGGGAGGAGACTACCCTGGCCACACAGCACCTGCCTGCCCACGCTCCATGTGCCCCGCATGGGGTGCCTCTCTCTGGATGGGTCCCTGCGTGTGGGGGGACGGACAGCTGAGCGCCTGCATGGCACGGCCTCGTGGCTCATGCACAGAAGGAATTGGGCCATCTGGGCTCTATCCCTGGCTTCAGCTCATGGGGCCATGTGACCTGGGGTGAGCCCTGCCCCCGGCAGCCCAGTGTCCCTTCCAAGCCAAGCACAGGACCCCTGCCCCCACCCCAGGCAGGAGGCCGGTGTCCCGGTGAGCTGGGCACGGGGGCAGCCGCTCACGAGAGGTTCCAGAGCCGCCCAGCTGACTAGCAGCAAAGTTTTGTTTCTCCAGGTGGTGCACATCTGCACATGACTCTGTGCGCATCCCAATTTATTCCGCACATGGATAGAAAAAATCCGCACATGGCTGGAAACAACTAGCAAAGCCCCTGGCTCAAGCCAATGACCAGCGACGCCCCTTCACCACACAGGCCCATTCCACTGCCCCACGGCACAGCCGGTGGGGGAGGGCAGGACTGGACCCTGCACAAAAGCCAAATGTCAGCCACGCGCTGCGCCCGTTCACGTCAGTCAGGACCCCTGGACAAACAGCCCCTCGTTCCCCAGCGCTAGCGACACAGCAGCATCCAAACGTACGTGGCCTGTCCCACAGCCACTCCACCCGAAGGTCCCACGCAGCCCCCTGCGGTCCCCCCAGGCAGCCACTGCACCCGAAGGTCCCCCACAGCCCCCCCAGGCACCCAAAGGTCCCACGCAGCCCCCCACAGTCCCCCCACACACCCACTGCACCCGAACGTCCCACGCAGCCCCCCACGGTCCCCCCATGCACCCAAAGGTCCCACGCAGCCCCCCACAGTCCCCCCACGCACCCACTGCACCCGAATGTCCCATGCAGCCCCCCCCAGTCTCCCCAGGCAGCCACTGCACCTGAAGGTCCCACGCAGCCCCCCACGGTCCCCCCAGGCAGCCAATGCACCCGAAGGTCCCACACAGTCCCCCCAGGTACCCAAAGGTCCCACGCGGCCCCCCACAGTCCCCCCCACACACCCACTGCACCCGAACGTCCCACGCAGCCCCCCACGGTCCCCCCACGCACCCGAAGGTCCCACGCAGCCCCCCACGGTCCCCGCAGGCAGCCACTGCACCTGAAGGTCCCACGCAGCCCCCCACGGTCCCCCCACGCACCCACTGCACCCGAATGTCCCATGCAGCCCCCCCCCAGTCTCCCCAGGCAGCCACTGCACCTGAAGGTCCCACGCAGCCCCCCACGGTCCCCCCACACACCCACTGCACCCGAATGTCCCATGCAGCCCCCCCCAGTCTCCCCAGGCAGCCACTGCACCTGAAGGTCCCACGCAGCCCCCCACGGTCCCCCCAGGCAGCCACTGCACCCGAAGGTCCCCCACAGCCCCCCAGGCACCCAAAGGTCCCACGCAGCCCCCCACAGTCCCCCCACACACCCACTGCACCCGAACGTCCCACGCAGCCCCCCACGGTCCCCCCACTGCACCCAAAGGTCCCACGCAGCCCCCCACACTCCCCCCACGCACCCACTGCACCCGAATGTCCCATGCAGCCCCCCCCAGTCTCCCCAGGCAGCCACTGCACCTGAAGGTCCCACGCAGCCCCCCACGGTCCCCCCAGGCACGCCAATGCACCCGAAGGTCCCACACGTCCCCCCAGGTACCCAAAGGTCCCACGCGGCCCCCCACAGTCCCCCCAGCACCCACTGCACCCTGAACGGTCCCACGCAGCCCCCCACGGTCCCCCCCCCACGCACCCGAAGGTCCCACGCAGCCCCCCACGGTCCCCGCAGGCAGCCACTGCACCTGAAGGTCCCACGCAGCCCCCCACGGTCCCCCCACGCACCCACTGCACCCGAATGTCCCATGCAGCCCCCCCCCAGTCTCCCCAGGCAGCCACTGCACCTGAAGGTCCCACGCAGCCCCCCACGGTCCCCCCACACACCCACTGCACCCGAATGTCCCACGCAGCCCCCCCACGGTCCCCGCAGGCAGCCACTGCACCTGAAGGTCCCACGCAGCCCCCCACAGTCCCCCCACGCACCCACTGCACCCGAATGTCCCATGCAGCCCCCCCCCAGTCTCCCCAGGCAGCCACTGCACCTGAAGGTCCCACGCAGCCCCCCACGGTCCCCCCACACACCCACTGCACCCGAATGTCCCATGCAGCCCCCCCCAGTCTCCCCAGGCAGCCACTGCACCTGAAGGTCCCACGCAGCCCCCCACGGTCCCCCCAGGCAGCCACTGCACCCGAAGGTCCCCCACAGCCCCCCACAGTCCCCCCAGGCACCCAAAGATCTCACGCAGCCCGCCACACACCCACTGCACCCAAATGTCCCACGCAGCCCCCCATGGTCCCCCCACGCACCCACTGCATCTGAAGGTCCCACGCAGCCCCCCCCCACGGTCCCCGCAGGCAGCCACTGCACCCGACAGGTCCCCACACAGCAGCCCCACCCCACGGTCCCCCCATGCACCCACTGCACCCGAATGTCCCATGCAGCCCCCCCCCCAGTCTCCCCAGGCAGCCACTGCACCTGAAGGTCCCACGCAGCCTCCCACGGTCCCCCCAGGCAGCCACTGCACCCAAAGGTCCCACACAGCCCCACACCCACACAGCCCCCCATGGTCCCTCACACAGCTCTGCACCCACACAGCCCCCCCAAACCACTGCACCTACCCACCACAATCCTGCTCAAACACCTGGCGAGCCCCACTCCCACACTGCCCTGCGGTCACGCGGCTGCCTGCAGTAGCCCCCCCTGCACTAGCAGCAGCCAAGTGCCTCCCGGGTGCACCCACAGATCTGCCCCCCCCCCCACTGCAGGGGCTGGGGCTCGGCCATGGCTCCCCGAGGCCTGCAGCCCATCCTGTCAGTGCCACGATGCCCTCGGCACAGGCCCCAAGCTGGGATACCCAGCGGTCCAAAGCCCAGCCCACCGCGCCCGCCTCAGCCATACCCACCATGCACCTGGGCCCCCGCCAGGCCCCGCCACCCCCCGCGCCCATGGGGCAGACGCTGCAAGGCCCCAGCACGGCTGCAGGCCTCCACCTGGCCAAGCATGCGGCCCTATGCTTCACCCATGGGTGTCCCAGCACCCTGCCAAGCCCCAGCACCCCCCCCCTCAGCCCTGCCAAGCCCCGGCACCCCCCCTCAGCCCTGCCAAGCCCCGGCACCCCCCACCCCCTCCCTCGGCCCTGCCAAGCCCCTGGCAGCCCCCCAGCGCTCCCCTACCAGCCCCCAGCGCCCACCAACCCCCACCCCCTCCATCAGCCCTGCCAAGCCCCTGGCAGCCCCCCAGCGCTCCCCTACCAGCCCCCAGCGCCCACCAACCCCCACCCCCTCCCTCAGCCCTGCCAAGCCCCTGGCAGCCCCCCAGCGCTCCCCTACCAGCCCCCAGCGCCCACCAACCCCCACCCCCTCCCTCAGCCCTGCCAAGCCCCTGGCATCCCCCCCCCCAGCCCTGCCAAGCCCCAGCACCCCCTGCCAAGCCCCTGGCAGCCCCCTGCGCTCCCCCACCAACCCCCAGCACTGTTCTCTGCCCTGCCAATGCCCCAGGCTCCAGCACCCCCCACGATCCCCCAGCCCCTCCCTCAGCACTGCCAAAGCCCCAGGCCCCTGGTAGCCCCCACCGAGCGCCTGGGCCCCTGCCAACCCCACCCCAATTCCCTGGGCTCCCCTGACCCACATGGCGTCCCCAGGCCTCCCACATCCCCGCTAAAGCCCCCGGCCCGCCGGGCCCTGCGGCGTGAACCCACAGCCGGGATGCTCACGGTCCCGCTGCGCCCATGCCCCGCCGAGACCCTCCCCAGCCGGGCAGGACTGGGGGGGGGGGTCCCCGCCAGCTGACGAGCAGACTCACACCTCTCCGTTGCCTTGGAGACGCGCTCGGGCGCCAATCAGAGGCGAGCAGGGTGGGGGTACGGGGGACCGGCCGACGGCTCCAGGCCAGGGGTCTGCCCGCCCCGCCGGGGACTGTGCCCGGCCCCGCCCCGATCCCTCCTGCTCAGCCCGAGCCCGGGGCCGGGCCCATCCCCGCCGCGTCCGAGCGCCCTGCGCGGCTCCCACCCGCTCCCCGCGGCGTGCCCGGCTGCGCCAGGCACCTGCGCCGGCCCGGCCCACTCACCGCGTCCAGGTCCGCCGCGCCGCGGCCGGGCAGCGCATCGGGCCGGGCCGGGCCGGGCAAGCCCCTCCCTGCGCGCTGCAGTGTGTGCGCACTGTCTATGCGCGCAGTGCCTGGCTGTGGGCGCGCAGCGGGTGTCCCTCCCGCTGGCTGCCTGCGCGCCCAGCGTGTCCGTCTGTCTGTACGTGTCACTATCAGCGTGTGTGTGTGTGTGTGTGTGTGTCAGCAGCGTCTGTCTCGGAGCGGGGGCGTGGCCGGTCGGGGGGCGTGTCCGCGTGGTATGGGTGTCCCGGGGGCGTGGCAGTTAGCGTGTTGTGTGGGTCCCAGTCACTGCGGGATGTCAGTGTGTGTCTGGGTGGGAGTGTCAGGCAGCGCCTAGGTGTATGTCAAGCAGGAGCTGTCAGGCATTGGGGTTATATGTCAGGCAGTGTATGGGTGTACGTCAGCGTCTAGGTGTATGTCAGGCAGGGATGTCAGGCAGTTTCTGGAGGTGTGTCAGGCAGGGGGTTACAGGCAGTGTGTGGGTGTATGTCAGGCAGGGGGTGCCAGGCAGTGTCTAGCTGTATGTCAGGCAGTGTGTGGGTGTATGCCAGGGAGAGGGTGCCAGGCAGTGTGTGGATGTATGTCAGGCAGTATGCGGGTGTATGTCAGGCAGGGGGTGCCAGGCAGTGTCTAGCTGTATGTCAGGCAGTGTCTGGGTGTATGTCAGGCAGGGGGTGCCAGGCAGTGTGTGGGTGTATGTCAGGCAGTGTGTGGGTGTGTGTCAAGCAGTGTGTGGGTGTATGTCAGGCAGTGGGTGCCAGGCAGCAGGGGGTGTCGGTATCTCCCGCCCAGCACCAGCCCTGCATGCATTATTGAGCAGCTACCAATGCCTCCGCCCCAGGAGCTGGCCCCCAGCCAGGCGGAAGAGCAGGCCCTATGGCTGCCAGCACAGAGAGCAGAGCACAAACCACATTAACCCTTCCTGCGCCATGCCTAGCGGAGAGAGGCAAGATCCCTCCGGATCCCACCCTGAGCCCGGAGTGAACCCTCCCTATGCCCAGCCCGACCCCTGACACACGCCCACCCCGTCAACCTGGCTCAGGCCAGCAAGCGAGGCTGAAATGAACCTCCAAGGCAGCCCAGCCCTCCCCACGCCCAGTCCCCACGGGAGAAAGGGGCTGCGCGGAGCCCCAAGACTCACCCTGAGCCCTGCCCCCCAGGGAACAGCCTCCCACCCCCACAAGGCCATGGGTTGCACCCCACAGCCATTCCCTGCTGCAGAGGCCTCTTGGGAGCAGAGCCCCCAAACCAAACAGCCCCTTTGGCTGCAATCTGCCAACAGGAACCCCATGCAGCTATAGCCCCTCACCGTGGCCTCAGGCCGGCCCTCTCCCCAACACTCAGCCACTCCTGCTGCCCGCCAGCTGCTCCCCAGGCCTCCGGCACTTGGCACTGGGCACTCCCCACTCCAGAGGCTGGCCCAGCCCATCTCCACCAGGCACCCTGTGGTTTCCCTGGGGTTTGCGGCCCCCACCACGGGGCTGGGGAGCAGATGTACGGCTTGGGCTGCAGGCACTCAGGGCATGGCCCAGAGCCAGTTCTGGAGCTGGGGGGGCTGCCACCTCCCATGGATGTTGACAAAGCGGGCGGAGCTCAGCAGAGAAGCAGGAAGAGACCGAGGGGCTGGAGGGCGAAGGAGCTGGGGGAGGCAGGAGGCAACCGAGGGGCGGGGGGGCAGAGGAGGCAGGAGGCGACTGAGGGGCGGGGGGGCGGAGGAGCCAGGAGAGGAGGGAGGTGACCAAGGGGTGGGGGGGTGGAGGAGCCAGGAGGCGACTGAGGGGCGGGGGGGTGGAGGAGCCGGGAGAGGCGGGAGGTGACAAGCGGGAAGCCGCCTGCCTGGGGAGGAGCTGTGCTGGGCAGAGCGGGCGCTCGACAAGCTGGGACTGGAGCTAGGCGCCTGGTTCACGCTGGGCAGAGCCAGCCTGGGTGACCTAATGGCCCCTTCTGATCTGATGCCCCCACGCCCCTAAGTCTCTGGGCCTATGCAGTCCAGTGGGGCTCCGGGTGACATAGTGAGGGTTGTGTTCACTGGCTGCTTTGTTGTGCTGTGTGTGATTCCTACTGTCCTGTGACTGTGTGTGTATCTGTGTCTGTGTGTGTGTGTGTGTGTGTGTGTGCACGTGTGTGTATCTGTGTGTGTGTGTGCGCGCGCGCATGTGTGTGTATCTGTGTGTGTGTGTGTGTGTGTGTGTTGTGTCTGTGTGCACGTGTGTCTGAGTGTGTGTGTGTGTGTGTGTGCGCGGTGCCCAGTGGGGGATGGGGTCTCTCGGGGAGACTCCTGAGGGGAGGCTGGTAGGGGGTGGCCCAGGCCGACCTGTCCCCTGACCCGAGGGGGAGGGTGCAGCCAGCGATAGTCAGATAACACCTGGGCTGGGGAAGCTTGCTAGCGAGGGGGCGGGGCTGCGGGTGTGGGACATGCGGGGGTGTCTGCTCTGTGACCCGGGGTCCCCCTGCGCTGGGCTGTGCGGTTCCCACTGACTCCCCCACGTGTGGATCGGCCCAGACCCCGGGGCCCAGCCTGAGCAGGTAACAAGGCTCTTCCCAGGGGAGACAAGAGACGACAGGCAGGGAGGGCCACCTGGCTGGGGGGCCGGCTCGGCTGGGTAGGATGAGGAGGGGACTGAGAGCAGGCAGGGGGGTTCAGGGCCCGTGAGCCCTTCCCCCGAGAGGAAGAAGGCGTCTGCTCTCGGTGTCTGAGCTCGCACGGATTCTATACAGCGCCGTGTCCCTGGGACCCGATAGACCTTCTCTTCTACCTGCCGCCTGAGAGTCCCGCCTGGCTGCGGGTGGGGGGGCAGGGGCGGGGGCTCCCCGACGCGTCATCACAGGGTGTGAGTTAGGGGAGGGGGAATCTAGCTGGCTTGGGGGGCCGGGTCCCCTCTCCCCAGGCTGGGCTGGTGGCTCCTGGTTCCTGTAACAACAAGTCTGAGCTACACTGTGTCCCTGGGACCCAATAGACCTCCTCTACCTGCCGCCTGAGAGTCCCGCCTGGCTGCGGGTGGGGGGGGCAGGGTCCATGACTCCCCGGAATAGTGCAAGAGCCAAACGCCATGTTTCCGCGTGTGGGGGCCTTTGAGTCGGGGGTAGGGCGGGTGATTTTTCTCCCTGCTTGTGACACACTTGTAGGCACTTGAAAGCTGCTCTCATGGCCCTCCCAATCTGCTCTTCTCCGGACTGAACAGACCCAGTTCCTGCAGTCTTCCCTCGCACACGGCAGCTCCAGTCCTGTCCTGGGGCAGCCGCAGAGCCAGACCCTTCCGCCCAATCCAGTGTCCCTGGAGCCACCACCGCACAGCAGAGAGCGTGGTGCACGTGGAACCACACACCTGCTCGTGTCCCCGCACGACCCCGGACCGTGTCCCCACACGACCCCGGACCGTGTCCCCGCATGACCCCGGATCGTGTGCCCGCATGACCCCAGACCGTGTCCCCGCACGACCCCGGACCGTGTCCCCGCACGACCCCGGACCATGTGCCCGCACGACCCCGGACCGTGTCTTCACACGACTCCTGCCCACAGAATCACAGAATCATTGCACTGAAAGGGACCTCGTGAGGCATCAAGTCCCGTCCCCTGCCCTCACGGCAGGACCCAGCACCATCAGACCAGTGTCTGTCCAACCTGCTCCTAAATATCTCCAGAGATGGAGATTCCACAACCCCCCCGGGCAATTTACTCCAGTGTTTAACCACCTTGAGAGGCAGGAACTTTTTCCTAATGTCCAACCTCAACCTCCCTGGCTGCAGTTTAAGCCCATTGCTGCTTGCCCTGTCCTCAGAGGCCAAGGAGAACAATTTCCCCCCCTCCTCCCTGTGACACCCTTTTAGGTACTTGAAAACCGCTCTCATGTCCCCCCTCAGTCTTCTCCTTTCCAAACTAAACAAGCCCAATTCCTTCAGCCTTCCCTCCTAGCTCATGTCCTCTAGGCCTTGCATCATTCTTGCTGCTCTTCTCTGGACCTTCTCCAGTTTCTCCCCATCTTTCTTGCAATGTGGGGCCCAGACCTGGACACAACACTCTGCCTGGTCAGTGCAGAGCAGGGCAGAAGAAGGACTCCTCGTGCCCTGCTCACAACAGCCACAGATCGGCCCAGCGACACTGGGGCCCAGACGCTCCCTGCGCTCACAAGGGCCCAGAGAAAAGATGAGACCCCGCAGGCCAGCACTGTCCCCCGGGTGGTGCCATGGCCAGCAGGGCACCACGCTGGCTTCTGGTCTGCAATGCCCGGGCCCTCGCGTGCCCCATGGCGACGGTGCTACCAGGCCTCTGTGCCCTGAGCACACGGGGCCATGGCCTGGGCCGCCCAATGTGGGCCCTTGTCGTCAGCTGGGACACTGGCAATGCTCCTAGGCCTGAGGAGCTCAGGGTAGCGCAGCGCATGTTCCCCCCCGGCTCTCCACAGAGCACACGGCCCCCTGGCTCTCCACATAGCACACGGCCCCCCCCGGCTCTCCACGCAGTGCACGGCCCCCCCCCCCGGCTCTCCACGCAGTGCACGGCCCCCCCCCCGGCTCCCCACGCAGCGCACGGCCCCCCCCGGCTCTCTCCACGCAGGTATGTTCCAGCTCTTAACACACCGCCCCCAGCCCCCAGCTAGCAGCCACGGGAGGACACGGGTTCTCCGGGGGGCAGGCGCAGGGTTACGAAGGCGTCGGACGGGAGCCCTGTGCTCACAGCAGGGCTTGCTCTGCCAGGCCTGCCCCATGGGCCAGTTCCTCAACACAGGCCTGGCCCCCCTGCTTCAGCCCTCCATGGGAGCAGCCACTCCCAGGCAGCCACCCCCCCCGAGAGCTCACGGCCCCCACAGGCACCGGCACTGTCTGTCCTGGCCATGAGACGTGGGGGGGGAGGTTCCGAATATCTGCACCCACTCCCGGCTGCTGAGTCCGCCCTGGTCTCTGGAACCTCCGTGGGCTGCAGCCCACACATACCCCGAGCCCAGCCTGCCCCCGGGCTGGGAGGGCAGAGCGCCCCCTGCTGGCCCCTGGCTGGGAGGGCAGAGCGCCCCCTGCTGGCCCCTGTCTGGGAGGGCAGAGCGCCCCCTGCTGGCCCCTGGCTGGGAGGGCAGAGCGCCCCCTGCTGGCCCCTGGGCTGGGAGGGCAGCGCGCCCCCTGCTGGCCCCTGGGCTGGGAGGGCAGAGCGCCCCCTGCTGGCCCCTGGGCTGGGAGGGCAGCGCGCCCCCTGCTGGCCCCTGGCTGGGAGGGCAGAGCGCCCCCTGCTGGCCCCTGGCTGGGAGGGCAGAGCGCCCCCTGCTGGCCCCTGGCTGGGAGGGCAGAGCGCCCCCTGCTGGCCCCTGGCTGGGAGGGCAGAGCGCCCCCTGCTGGCCCCTGGGCTGGGAGGGCAGCGCGCCCCCTGCTGGCCCCTGGGCTGGGAGGGCAGAGCGCCCCCTGCTGGCCCCTGGGCTGGGAGGGCAGCGCGCCCCCTGCTGGCCCCTGGGCTGGGAGGGCAGCGCGCCCCCTGCTGGCCCCTGGCTGGGAGGGCAGAGCGCCCCCTGCTGGCCCCTGGGCTGGGAGGGCAGAGCGCCCCCTGCTGGCCCCTGGCTGGGAGGGCAGCGCGCCCCCTGCTGGCCCCTGGGCTGGGAGGGCAGAGCGCCCCCTGCTGGCCCCTGGCTGGGAGGGCAGCGCGCCCCCTGCTGGCCCCTGGGCTGGGAGGGCAGCGCGCCCCCTGCTGGCCCCTGGGCTGGGAGGGCAGAGCGCCCCCTGCTGGCCCCTGGGCTGGGAGGGCAGAGCGCCCCCTGCTGGCCCCTGGCTGGGAGGGCAGAGCGCCCCCTGCTGGCCCCTGGCTGGGAGGGCAGCGCGCCCCCTGCTGGCCCCTGGCTGGGAGGGCAGAGCGCCCCCTGCTGGCCCCTGGGCTGGGAGGGCAGAGCGCCCCCTGCTGGCCCCTGGCTGGGAGGGCAGAGCGCCCCCTGCTGGCCCCTGGGCTGGGAGGGCAGAGCGCCCCCTGCTGGCCCCTGGCTGGGAGGGCAGAGCGCCCCCTGCTGGCCCCTGGGCTGGGAGGGCAGAGCGCCCCCTGCTGGCCCCTGGCTGGGAGGGCAGAGCGCCCCCTGCTGGCCCCTGGGCTGGGAGGGCAGAGCGCCCCCTGCTGGCCCCTGGGCTGGGAGGGCAGCGCGCCCCCTGCTGGCCCCTGGGCTGGGAGGGCAGCGCGCCCCCTGCTGGCCCCTGGGCTGGGAGGGCAGAGCGCCCCCTGCTGGCCCTACCCCACTCCCTGTAGCACAGGCCTGTTGTGCCATCCTGGAGGAGAGAGCGCCCCCTGCAGTCCCACCTCTGTCTGTGCGCTCACAGGACGCTCAGCCCCTGCCGGCCGTGGGGTGCAGCAGAGCCAGGTGGGGCATAGGCACCGCCCCCCAGGTCAGTGAGGCGCCCTGCAGAGGCGCCCGCCCACGAGCCTGGCACGGCGCTCAGACTCTCCAGGCCCAGTCTCCACAGTGTGCCAGCGGCGACCCTACCTGTCTGCGGGCTGCCAGGCGTGGGCTGGTCCCCCGGGCTCCCTGGGGCTGCTCCCGTCGGCTGGGAGCCGGGTTCTGCTTTGCGCCCTTCTTCCGTCGCCTCTGGAACGAGAGCCGGGGCCCGTCAGGCACAGCGACACCGGCCCAGCCCCAGCCCCGAGGCCACCAGCCCGGGCCGGCCGGCTCCCAGCGCCGCACCAGCACTTCTCTGCTGGCATGGCTGGGAGCTCCCCCAGCCGGCGCCCCGCCCTGCCCCCCAGCACCCTGCCCTGCTCCCCACAGCGCCCCCTGCTGTGAGCTCCTGCCAACCGGTGCCCCGCCCTGCCCCCCCAGTGCCCTGCCCTGCCCCCCAGCATCCCCTGCTGGGAGCTCCCCCCAACCAGTGCCCTGCCCTGCCCCCTAGTGCCCTGCCCTGCCCCCCAGCACCCTGCCCTGCTCCCCACAGCGCCCCCTGCTGTGAGCTCCCACCAACTGGCACCCCGCCCTGCCCCCCAGTGCTCCCTGCTGGGAGCTCCCCGCAACCAGTGCCCCCCCTCCCCCTAGTGCCCTGCCCTGACCTCCAGACCCCCCTGCTGGGAGCTCCCCCCAGCCAGCACCTGGCCTAGCCCCCCAGCGCCCCCTGCTGGGCGCTCCCCCCAGCCAGCGGCCCGCCCTGCCCTCCAGCACCCTGCCCTGCTCCCCACAGCGCCCCCTGCTGTGAGCTCCTGCCAACCGGTGCCCCGCCCTGCCCCCCCAGTGCCCTGCCCTGCCCCCCAGCATCCCCTGCTGGGAGCTCCCCCCAACCAGTGCCCTGCCCTGCCCCCTAGTGCCCTGCCCTGCTCCCCAGCACCCCGCCTTGCCCCCCAGTGCTCCCTGCTGGGGGCTCCCCCAACCAGTGCCCTGCCCTGCCCCCTAGTGCCCTGCTCTGCCCCCCAGTGCTCCCTGCTGGGAGCTCCCCGCAACCAGTGCCCCCCTCCACCCCCTAGTGCCCTGCCCTGACCCCCAGACCCCCCCTGCTGGGAGCTCCCCCCAGCCAGCACCTGGCCTAGCCCCCCAGCGCCCCCTGCTGGGCGCTCCCCCCAGCCAGCGGCCCGCCCTGCCCTCCAGCACCCTGCCCTGCTCCCCACAGCGCCCCCTGCTGTGAGCTCCTGCCAACCGGTGCCCCGCCCTGCCCCCCAGCATCACCTGCTGGGAGCTCCCCCCAGCCAGTGCCCCGACCTGCTCCCACAGCGCCCCCTACTGGGAAAGGCAGGCACTGGAATAGCGAGGAGCCCCCCCCCCAGGCAGCTCCCTGTCTTGCCCCACTGCTGGGGGTGGTGGCTGCGTGGCCTCTCCCCGGGAAGGGCTCCGGGCCGGCCCAGCCACTCGCTCTGATTGAGTGGGCAGTGAAGTGACTTCCCTCATCAGCAGCCCAGACAATAGGCGCCTTTCACCACCCGCCTCTGCCCCACGCTGGGGACTGGGCCCCTGGAGCCGGGCAAAGGTCCCAGCGCACGTGGCTCCAGCAGCCCGCGGCTCTGCCCAGATTGGCACAGCCCCAGGGGGCAGGGCACCGGGAGGTGCAGGCAGCTGGGGGGCTGGGGCTTTGCAGGGAGCCGGGGGGCAGGGACCCAGCCAGAGCTGGGTGCCCCAGCAGCGAGACCCGGCGAGCGCAGCCGGTGGGGGAGGGAGCCGGGGCCGGGGCCGGGGCCATGTGAGCGATGGATTCTCCCCGGTCCCGGCAAGCCGCGGGGAAGGGCTGGGGGGCACCGAGCGGGGAGCGGCTTCCTTGCCAGGGTCTGCGAGGGCCCAGGCCAGCCCGGCGCGGGCGAAGGGGTGACCGGGCCACTCACCTCTGAGCCGGGCTGAGATCTCCCACCGCCCGGCTGCTTGCCTGGAAAAGACACAAGGGGCGTCAGGGACGGACGGACCCACGTGGGATGGACCCAAGGCTTTCTGAGTCCCGGAAATGGTACTGCACCGGCCTACGCGGCACGCAGCCCCATGCACCGGGCCTCACACGCTGAGCTGCCCTACACCCCACACGCTGCGCTGCCCCACACGCCATGCTGCTCCACATGCTGCACTGCCCTACACCCCACACGCTGCGCTGCCCCACACACTGCGCTGCCCCACACCCCACATGCTGCACTGCCCCACATGCCGCACTGCCCCACACGCTGCCCTGCCCCACACCCCACACACTGCCCTGCCCCACACTCACATGCTGCACTGCCCCACATGCCACACTGCCCCACACACTGCCCTGCCCCACACTCACGTGCTGCACTGCTCCACATGCCGCACTGCCCCACACAGCATGCTGCCCCACATGCTGCACTGCCCCACACCCCACATGCTGCACTGCCCCACACCCCACACGCTGCGCTGCCCCACACACTGCACTGCCCCACACCCCACATGCTGCACTGCCCCACATGCCGCACTGCCCCACACACTGCCCTGCCCCACACTCACATGCTGCACTGCCCCACATGCCGCACTGCCCCACACGCTGCCCTGCCCCACACGCCGTGCTGCCCCACATGCTTCCCTGCCCCACACACTGCACTGCCCCACACACCATGCTGCCCCACACGCTGCACTGCCCCACACACTGCACTGCCCCACACGCCATGCTGCTCCACATGCTGCACTGCCCTACACCCCACATGCTGCGCTGCCCTACACACTGCACTGCCCCACGCCCCACATGCCGCACTGCCCCACACAGCATGCTGCCCCACATGCTGCACTGCCCCACACCCCACATGCTGCACTGCCCCACACACTGCGCTGCCCCACACAGTGCAGTCCCACACACTGCACTGCTCCACACGCTGCCCTGCCCCCACACACCATGCTGCCCCACACACCACGCTGCCCCACATGCTGCACTGCCCCACACACTGTGCTGCTCCATACACTGCACTGCCCCAAACACCGCGCTGCCCCACACACCGCGCTGCCCCACATGTTGCACTGCCCCACACACCGCACTGCCTCACACCCTACATGCTGCGCTGCCCCACACCACACAGCACCCCACACACTGCCTTGCCCCGCACCATGCTGCCCCACACGCTGCATTGCCCCACTCACACCCCACTCTATGCATCGTACCCGCACATGCTGCTCCCCTAGGCGGCCTGTCCCCTCCGACTCGGCAGCGTCTCCCCGTGCAGGGAACAGCCGCTGTGTGAGCCCCCAGCTGAATGCGTCTTGGCGTGCCCACGGCAGTGTGTGTGTGTGTGTGTGTGTGTGTGTGTGTGCCCGTGCCCACTGATGTGTGTATGTGTATCGGTGGGTGCACCCATGGGACAGTGTGTGTGTGTGTGTGTGTGTGTGTGTGTGTGCGCGCGCGCGCGCGCGCGCGTGCGTGTGTGTGTGTGTGCTGTGTGTGTGCCCGTGCCCACTGATGTGTGTATGTGTATCGGTGGGTGCACCCATGGGACAGTGTGTGTGTGTGTGTGTGTGTGTGCGCGCGCGCGTGCGCGCGTGCGTGTGTGTGTGTGTGTGTGTGTGTCCCCATGGGAGTGTGTATGTGTGTGTGTGTGTCCATGGGAGAGTGTGCCCATGCGTGGCTTGTGTGTGCCTGCCTGCGTGCCTGTCGCCCTGTCGGCCGAGCCGGTTCTGCTGCCAGGGACGGGGTGGCCCAGACTCACCCCTCAGCGACTCTGGGGTCCCCGGTGTCCTGGGCTCCGCGCGTGGCCCCATCTCCCAGGCTAGTGCCGGCTCGCCCGGCCAGCGGGTGGGCGGGGTGCAGGGCGCTGGGTGCTGCTGGAAGGGGGCCGGGGCCTGTGCACACAGATAATGTCCACAGCCACTAACGGCTGGGAGCAGCCGCCCGCCCCGCCCTCCCCAAAGGCCTGGGCAGCAGCCCCGGCGCGCCCGCGTGGAGCCCAGCGCCCCCTCCGGCCCTGGGCAGGACAGCAGCGGGGAGGCTGGTGAAACGGCTGCCAGTGGCTCCGGGCTGGAGTACCATGGGTTCTGGGCCTGCGCCTGGTGGGGGGTGGGGAAGGAGCTGTGCTGGGGATGCCTGCTTGCCCTGACCGGGCTCCGGGAGCAGACTGGCAACCCTTGGCAAAGGCAGCCCCAGCTCAGAGCCCCCATGGCCCCCGCCTGCTCCACGGCCCCTCGGACTGCAGCCGGCGCCAGAGCATCCAGCCAGGGCCCTGGAGCCAGCGCCGGAGCATCCAGCCAGGGCCCTGCAGCCGGCGCCAGAGCATCCAGCCAGGGCCCTGCAGCCAGCGCCGGAGCATCCAGCCAGGGCCCTGGAGCCGGCGCCAGAGCATCCAGCCAGGGTCTTACAGCCGGCGCCGGAACATCCAGCCAGAGCCCTGCAGCCGGCGCCGGAGCATCCAGCCAGAGCCCTGCAGCCAGCGCCGGAGCATCCAGCCAGGGTCTTACAGCTGGCGCCGGAACATCCAGCCAGGGCCCTGCAGCCGGCGCCGGAGCATCCAGCCAGAGCCCTGCAGCCGGCGCCGGAGCATCCAGCCAGGGCCCTGGAGCCGGCGCCAGAGCATCCAGCCAGGGTCTTACAGCCGGCGCCGGAACATCCAGCCAGAGCCCTGCAGCCGGCGCCGGAGCATCCAGCCAGAGCCCTGCAGCCAGCGCCGGAGCATCCAGCCAGGGTCTTACAGCTGGCGCCGGAACATCCAGCCAGGGCCCTGCAGCCGGCGCCGGAGCATCCAGCCAGAGCCCTGCAGCCGGCGCCGGAGCATCCAGCCAGGGTCCTGCAGCTGGCGCCGGAGCATCCAGCCAGGGTCCTGCAGCTGGCGCCGGAGCATCCAGCCAGAGCCCTGCAGCTGGTGCTGGCGCATCCAGCCAGGGCCCTCTGTGACGTAGTGGGGGGCTGTTTGCTCTGTAACCCGGGGTCCCCCTGAGTTCTGATGTGAGATTCCCACTGACTCACCCATATGTGCATTGGCCGAGACACCTAGTCCCAGCCTGGGCAGATAACAAGGCTCTTCCCAGGGGGAGAGACAAAGGAAGGGCGGGGGAGACGCCACCTGGCTGGGGGGCAGGGCCTGGGAGCGAGGCAGTTTCTGTCTGGGAAACGTGAAGGGAACAGCCTAAGCTGAGGGTTGAGGGGGGTGATGGACTCCCTAACCCAAGGGGTCTGAGGCATCCTGGCCCTGACCCCCTTAACCACGTCATGTCTGGGCTGTATCCTGGAGGAGCAATAAACCCCGCTCATTCTAATGGCCGGCGGAGTCTGTTCTGGCTGCTACAGGGGTGCAGGATCGGGGGGGTCCCCGACGCGCCGTCACACTGGTGTCAGGGGTGGGATGCCCTGCACCCCGTGGATGGAGCATCCAGCACCGAGCGACAAGGAGCAGTAGAAGGAAGGCGCGTGGAAGAGCTAGGCGTGCTGGAGGCAGAGTGAAGTGAGTCGTGGGGCGCTGCAGCACTCGGTCGGTGAGTTACACCCCTGGGATCAGCCGAGAGATGGCCTACGCCCGACTCCTGAAGGTGGACATTGTGGGGCTGTGCAGAGGGAGGGGCCTGGCCATAGGGAAAGCAGCCAAGGCCCAGCTGATTGCCCGTCTGGAAGAGAATGATCAGTCCAGGGGCCTGGATCCTGTCCCAGCAGGGAGCAGCCGGACACCCCCTGGAGCGTCTCAGGCTCTCAGACTGGACAGAGGGCTGGAGCCCACCAGAGAGATGCGGTGCCCACCAGGCCACACTCCACCAGCAGCGGTTTATCCAGGGTGGGGTCCAGCCCGGCAGCGCTACGGTGGCTGGAGAACGAGCTGTGGCTAAAGGAATTGGAGGTACAGGACCGAGAGAAGCAACACCAGGACCAAGAGGGGCAGCGGCAGCATGAGCTGGCCATGGCGGAGCGGAGAAGCCGCGGGGCCCCGGCTGCGGTGAGTGGGGAGGACCCCAGGGGACCCAGAGCGGCCAGATGCTTGGAGAAGCTCACATTGGCCCAATGTAAAAACGTGGGGACATGGACGGGTTCCTTAGCTCCTTTGAGCAGGCCTGTGAACTGCACCAGATCCCCCCAGCGGACCGGCTCCAGCAGCTCACCCCCTTGCTGGGTCAGGAGGCCACAGGGGTGCTCAACCAGCTGGAGGATCTGCAGCCGGGTGACTACGAACGGGTCAAGCAGGCCCTGCTGCACAAGTTCAGTTCAGGCTGGCCCCGGAGACGTACAGGAAGAAGTTCTGGGGGATGCAGAAGGAGCCACGGGAGACCTACGTGGATCTGGCCTCCCACCTGGCGCAGAACTGCCGCAAGTGGGTGTGTGGGGTCGGGGCCCAGACCGCAGAGGACCTGCTTAAGCTGATGATCCTGGAGCAGTTCTGTGAAGTGTGCTCACTCAGCCTGAGGCTGTGGCTCAAGGACCGGAGGCCAGAGAACCCCCAGGACGCCGGGAAGCTGGCGGACGAGTTCACAGAGAGCCGGGCCAGGTGTGAACAGGAGTCCTGGAGAGAAAGGGAATTGCGCAGAGACCGGTTCTCGCCTGAGCGACGGAGAGAGTCACCTACGAGGTGAGCCCAGGAGACAAGGACCAGCCATCTGTGCCCCAGAGAACCAGCCAGGGCCCGGGCAGAGCCGGCCCGAAGGGTCCCGCCAGAACTAACCTGCCATCGCTGCAGGCAATGAGGCCACGAGGGCTCAGGGCACCAGGCACCAGGACAGGTCCTATGACCTGGGATTTTCCAGGGTTAACTGGCTGGGGCTGGGGGAAGGGCAGGCTGCCCCAGAGGCAGGGGCCGGCAGACAAATCTCAGCTGGGGGGGGCGGGAGGATGCTCAGTGCATCCCCCCGGGAGATCTGACCCTCTGGAAGCGGATTTCTCGGTGTACCAGGTGGGGGCAAGGGGGGCCCTGCGGAGCGAGTGCCTCGTGCCCCTGGCAGTGGATGGCAGGGAGGTGATGGGCTACTGGGATACGGGTGTGGAGGTGACGCTGGCCCGGCCCGAGGTCGTAGCCCCAGACCGTATGGTGCCCAGCTGACCCTGAGGGGTATAGATGGGACCCCGTTTAAGGTGCCTGTAGCCCGGGTGCATCTGAAATGGGGGGCCAATGAGGGCCCCAAGGAGTGGGGGTGCTCTGGCACTTGCCCACGGAGGTGCTGATGGGGGGTGACCTAGAGGAGTGGCCAGACGGACCCCACAGGACCTTGGTCACCGCCCGTAGCCAGAGCCAGTGAGGGGGTGGTGGCCCTGACCCAGGGGAGGGCTCCCTGCAGGGGGCTCAGGGCCCCATCCCAGCAGGGCTGGAGCCCTGGACCCAGGCGGGGGGAACAGGTCCCTGTCCCTGCCCCAGCAGTTGAATTCCAGGCTGCGGTGCAGGCAGACCCCTCCTTGCGGAGGCTGAGGGACCGGACTGGCCTCGGCGCAGCTCAGCCCCTGGGGGGGGTGGCCAGGAGAGATTCCTGTGGGAGCGGGGATTCCTGTTCCGGGAATGGCTTCCCCCCAGGAAGGGGAGGGCGTGGGGGGCCCAGCGGCAGCTGGTCGTCCCCCAAAAGTATCGCCCCAGGTTGCTGTATCTGGCCCACGACGTCCCCTTTGCGGGGCACCGGGGGATCCAGCAGACCCGGCTGAGGCTGCTTCAACACTTCTACTGGCCGGGGATATTTGTGGCCATGCAGTGATATTGCTGGTCCTGCGACTCCTGCCAGAGGGGCGGGAAGGCCCAAGATGGGAGGAAAGCTGCTTGGGGGCCCTACCCCGTATAGAGGAGCGGTTCTGCAAGGCAGCAATAGAGATAGTGGGGCCTGTCGGCCAGGCGACCCGCACGGGGAACAAATCCATCCTGGTAGCCGGGGATACGGCCACCCGCTGCCCCGAGGCCATGGCTCTGCCCTCTAGCGAGGCAGACACGGTGGCAGACGCACTGCTGGCCCTTTTCAGCAGGGTGGGATTCCCCCAGGAGGTCCTCACGGACCAGGGATCCCACTTCATGTTGGCCCCGCTCCGGTGCTGGTGGGAGACGCACAGGGCCTGGCTCTCCTGGACCCCAACGTATGGCTCCTGGTCCAGAGGGCTGGTGGGGAGGTTCATGGGGACCCTGAAGCAGATGCTGGAGGCCTTCATGCTCTGGCACCCGCAGGACTGGGACAAGTACCTGCCCCCCCTGCTGTCTGCACACAGGGAGGCCCCCTGAGGGTCTGCCAGGCTCTCCTGGACTGAGCCGGGGTGCAGAAGGGGGAAGGACCCCCTGGGCTTGCTGAGAGAGTTATGGAAGGTGGAGGCCTCCCGGGATGGGGCGTCGGGGGTGGAAGACGTCCTGGGTTTCCGGGAAAGGCTCGCTGGGCTCATGGGCCTGGCCAGAGAGACCCTGGGCAGAGCCCAAGGGAAGTGGAAGGGCTGGTACAACCACAGAGAGTGGGCCCGCACCGGCCCCCCCAGAGCTGTGCAACAACCAGACGGGGGAGCCGGCTCTTGCAGGGCAGCACCGTGGTCGGCCCAAGCCAAGGGGAGCCAATGTCACCGCTGCGGCTTTCCCGGGCAGGGGACCCGAACTTCCCCAGGTCACAAGCGGAGTGACCCTGCTCAGTTTGCTCTCGGAGGGGGGAGAGATGTGACATAGTGGGGGGACTGTCTGCTCTGTAACCCAGGGTTCCCCTGCGCTGGGATGTGTGATTTCCCCCCTTCAAAAGAGCACTTTCAAAAAAAGGCGTTCTTCCTCGCAAAATGAGGGTTTCTGTGGTCGAAAAAACTGCCCCATTCTTTCGATTTACTTTCGACAGAACACGGCGGTAGTCTAGACGCAGGGGGTGTTTTTTTGAAAAAACCCTGTAGTCTAGACACACCCTCAGTCGCTGTCTCCCCTCGGCCACCATCCCCAAGAGCCTTCCTGGCCCAGACCCCAAACCGGAGCCCCCCCAGTGCTCACACCCAGCAACACCCCTAAGCCCCAGCCATGCATCAGCCTCCGGTCCCCTGCCAGCTCAGCCCCACAGCCAGGCCCCACTTCCCTGGGGCATTGCCTCCCACAACGTGGCCCCAAGTCTCTGCCCCATGGAAACCCAGCGTGGCCCTGAGTCTCTGCCCCACAGAAACCCATCGTAGCCCCGAGTCTCTGTCCCATGTAAACCCAGCGTGTCCCCGTGTCTCTGCCCCACGGAAACCCAGAGTGTCCCCAAGTTTCTGCCCCATGTAAACCCAGCATGGCCCTGAGTCGCTTCCCCACAGAAACCCATCGTAGCCCCAAGTCTCTGCCCCACGGAAACCCAGCATGTCCCTGAGTCTCAGCCCCCAAGGGATCATCACATCTTCCACCCATGGTAACAGGCCGTGCGGAGCAGGGACCCCCCTGTGCCCATGGCAGCAGGTTGAGCCCTGCACACATTCAAAGTGTGTATCCACAGCTACAGCCACAAAAATGAGCAGTGGATACCCCCTTCGCCATCTGCGGATTTGCAGGGCTCCTCTAATAGGCGGTGTCGAGCAGGGATCTCTCTCCCCCTATGTAACAGGCGGTGTCAAGCAGGGATCTCTCTCCCCCTATGTAACAGGCGGTGTCGAGCAGGGATCTCTCTCCCCCTATGTAACAGGCGGTGTCGAGCAGGGATCCCCCTCCCCTTATGTAACAGGCGGTGTTGAGCTGGGATTCCCCTCCCCCCACGATAACAGGCGGTGCCAAGCTGGGATTCCCCTTCCCCCACGGTAACAGGCGGTGCCAAGCTGGGATTCCCCTCCCCCCACGGTAACAGGCGGTGCTGAGCAGGGACACCCCATGTAACAGGGGTGCTGCTGTCAAACCTGCTCTTCCCCTGTGACTCTGTCCCCTCCCCAGTGCTGGGCAGGCCTGGGGGGCCCAATCCTGGTGGGCTTGCAGGACGCTGCCCAACCCAAACGGAACCAATGGCTTCCCTGGCAGCTACTGACAGTTCAGGGCTAGGGGAGCAGGGACTGACAAGGAGGGGGTGACAGGGCCGGGCTCGGGGTGACAGGCCAGGGCTAAGCTGTGGGTGACAGGGCTGGGCTCGGGGTGACAGGCCAGGCTAAGCTGTGGGTGACAGGGCCGGGCTGGGGGGTGACAGGCCAGGGCTAAGCTGTGGGTGACAGAGCCGGGCTCGGGGTGACAGGCCAGGGCTAAGCTGTGAGTGACAGGGCCGGGCTCGGGGTGACAGGCCAGGCTAAGCTGTGGGTGACAGGGCCGGGCTCGGGGTGACAGGCCAGGGCTAAGCTGTGGGTGACAGGGCCGGGCTCGGGGTGACAGGCCAGGGCTAAGCTGTGGGTGACAGGGCCGGGCTCGGGGTGACAGGCCAGGGCTAAGCTGTGGGTGACAGGGCTGGGCTCGGGGTGACAGGCCAGGCTAAGCTGTGGGTGACAGGGCCGGGCTGGGGGGTGACAGGCCAGGGCTAAGCTGTGGGTGACAGAGCCGGGCTCGGGGTGACAGGCCAGGGCTAAGCTGTGAGTGACAGGGCCGGGCTCGGGGTGACAGGCCAGGCTAAGCTGTGGGTGACAGGGCCGGGCTCGGGGTGACAGGCCAGGGCTAAGCTGTGGGTGACAGGGCCGGGCTGGGGGGTGACAGGCCAGGCTAAGCTGTGGGTGACAGAGCCGGGCTCGGGGTGACAGGGCCGGGCTCGGGGTGACAGGCCAGGCTAAGCTGTGGGTGACAGGGCCGGGCTCGGGGTGACAGGCCAGGGCTAAGCTGTGAGTGACAGGGCCGGGCTCGGGGTGACAGGCCAGGGCTAAGCTGTGGGTGACAGGGCCGGGCTCGGGGTGACAGGCCAGGGCTAAGCTGTGGGTGACAGGGCCGGGCTCGGGGTGACAGGCCAGGGCTAAGCTGTGGGTGACAGGGCCGGGCTCGGGGTGACAGGCCAGGGCTAAGCTGTGGGTGACAGGGCCGGGCTGGGGGTGACAGGCCAGGGCTAAGCTGTGGGTGACAGGGCCGGGCTCGGGGTGACAGGCCAGGGCTAAGCTGTGGGTGACAGGGCCGGGCTGGGGGTGACAGGCCAGGCTAAGCTGTGGGTGACAGGGCCGGGCTAAGCTGTGGGTGACAGGGCCGGGCTCGGGGTGACAGGCCAGGGCTAAGCTGTGGGTGACAGGGCCGGGCTGGGGGTGACAGGCCAGGGCTAAGCTGTGGGTGACAGGGCCGGGCTCGGGGTGACAGGCCAGGGCTAAGCTGTGGGTGACAGGCCGGGCTCGGGGTGACAGGCCAGGGCTAAGCTGTGGGTGACAGGGCCGGGCTCGGGGGTGACAGGCCAGGGCTAAGCTGTGGGTGACAGGGCCGGGCTCGGGGTGACAGGCCGAGGGCTAAGCTGTGGGTGACAGGGCCGGGCTCGGGGTGACAGGCCAGGGCTAAGCTGTGGGTGACAGGGCCGGGCTCGGGGTGACAGGCCAGGGCTAAGCTGTGGGTGACAGGGCCGGGCTGGGGGGTGACAGGCCAGGGCTAAGCTGTGGGTGACAGGGCCGGGCTCGGGGTGACAGGCCGGGGCTAAGCTGTGGGTGACAGGGCCGGGCTCGGGGTGACAGGCCAGGGCTAAGCTGTGGGTGACAGGGCCGGGCTGGGGGTGACAGGCCAGGGCTAAGCTGTGGGTGACAGGGCCGGGCTCGGGGTGACAGGCCAGGGCTAAGCTGTGGGTGACAGGGCCGGGCTCGGGGTGACAGGCCAGGGCTAAGCTGTGGGTGACAGAGCCGGGCTGGGGGGTGACAGGCCAGGGGCTAAGCTGTGAGGTGACAGGGTCCGAGGCTGGGGGTGACAGGCCGGGGCAGCAGCTGGTGGGTGACAGGGCCGGGCTCGGGGTGACAGGCCTGGGCTGGAAGTGGGTGGGTGACAGGAGCCGGGCTCGGGGCTGACAGGCCAGGGCTAGAGCTGTGGGTGACAGGGCCTGGGCTGGGTGACAGGCCGCGGGCTAAGCGGTGGGTGACAGGGCCGGGTCGGGGTGACAGGCCGGGCTAAGCTGTGCGGTAGACAAGGGCCGGGCTGCGGGGTGACAGGCCGGTGGCTAAGGCTGTGGGTGACAGGGCCGGCTGGGGGTGACAGGCCAGTCTGTGGGTGAGGGCCAGGCCGGGGTGACAGCAGGGCTAGAGGCTGGGTGACAGGGCCGGGCTCGGGGTGACAGGCCAGGGCTAAGCTGTGGGTGACAGAGCCGGGCTGGGGGGTGACAGGCTGGGGCTAAGCTGTGGGTGACAGGGTCAGGCTGGGGGTGACAGGGCCAGGCTGGGAAAACCAGGCCAGGGCTAAGCTGCGGATGACAGGCCAGGGCTGGGGGTGACAGGCTAGGACTGGAGTGGGTTGAGGTGATGGAATATGGGCCAGGTTGGCATGACACTGGCTGCAGGCAACGAGAGATGGGGGGTGACGAGGGTGGGGGGTTGATGAGGGTTCTGGGTGATGTGGTCTGGGTCGAGTAACAAGGGTGGAGGGTGATGAGGGCCAAGTTGAAGTGACCAGGGCTGCGGGTGACGAGGGCCAGGTCAAGTAACAAAGGCGGGGGGGGGGGGGGGATGAAGGCCGGGTTGGGTAATGAGGGTGAGGGATGATGAGGGCCATATTGGGGTGATGAGGTCTGTGGGTGAGGGGGGCCAGGCCGGGTCGAGGTGACAAGGGCTGGGTTGGGGTGAGGAGGGCTGCGGATAATGAGGGCCAGGTCAGAACAGGGTGACAAGGGGTGGGTCGGGTGACGAGACTGGGGGGGTGATGAGGGCTGGGTCGGGTGACGAGACTGAGGGGTGACGAGGGCTGTGGGTGATGAAGGACAGGTTAGGTGATGAGGGCTGCGGGTGACACGGGCCGGGTTGGGTGATGAGACTGGGGGGTGACGAGACTGGGGGGTGACAAGGGCTGGGGGGTGATGAGGGCTGCAGGTGACGAGGGCCGGGTCGGGGTGGGGGGTGTCGAGGGCTGTGGGTGACAAGGGCCGGGTCGGGTGACGAGGGCTGTGTACCTACCTGCCAGGTGTTGGGCCCCAGAGTGTGGGGGCTGCTGGCCCCGCAGGGAGCTCACCAGGAACAGGACCCAGATGCAAACGGAGCCAAGGCCCAGAGCCGTGACCCAGGCCACGCGCAGCCACGCGGGGTCCCTCGGTGCCCACGGGCCCGGGGGGGACATGCTAAGGGCTGCCCGGCCGGCTGCGTGGCGCTGAGAGCATGCAGGGCCAGCCCCTTCACCCTGCCCTCCCCGCCCACTGCACAGGGCCAGATGTGCTCCAGATGTGCTCCGGCCCCTCCCCGTGACTCACTGCGGGCAGCCAGTGGGACCCAGCAGCAGAGCCAAGACGCAGCTCCATCCCCCGCCCCCGTGCGCAGAGCAGGGTAGGCCTCGGTTGGGAGGGGCTCCGGGGAGCCAGGCCCCAGCTCCGGGTTTGGGGGGAGCACAGACCAGCAGGGCATGTGATCACAGACGCTTGCCCTCATACAGCCCCTCCCTCGGTCTCCCCTCTGTGTCCTTTGCTTGTGCCCTGCAGGGCCAGCCCTCCAGTGCCCCCCACTCCCCTTCCCCGCCCTGGCAGGAACGCCATGTGCCCCCATAGAGCCCTGCCGCCCGCCTCACTGTTCCCCCAGCAGGGGGCGCTGTGGGGCGGGGCAGGGCGCTGGCTGGGGGGGACTCCCGGTTACTGCTGCTCCTCACCAGCATGGGCGGTGGCCGTCGCGGGCTGAACTCCGGCTGCCCCACTCTCGGACATATCTCGGCGTTTGTATTTATTTCTGTGCTACTTCGACGTTTACTCGAGCCCGTCCCCAGTGCACCTTGTCCTCGTGCCTCCACCGCCACGTCCGGACGCGCTTCCTTACGCGCCACCGCCCCCCTGGGCGCCGCGCCAGCCGCCGGTCCGTACCCAGGGACCACTTTAAAACAACCAGCAAGCCCATTGGCCGTGCCAGCAACGGCCAGCCGCATCGACACCTCCTCACTCAGACCAGGATCCATGTGGGGTGGGGCCCCAAGCCTCGCGGCCGGATCCGGCGCATGGGGGACAAGCGGGCACCGCGTCCCCCCCCTCCCCGGGCTGGGGGAACGCAGTCCTGGAAACCGTTCCTGGCAGGGTTTCCCTGTGGCTACCATTGGCCAGATTTCCCATGTCCCCCCGCAGCTCTTGCAGACCCGCTCAGCTCCCGCACCCTCCTCCCACCCAGTCCGGTCGGCTCCTGGACCCCCCTCCCACCCCCCTCCCACCCAGTCCAGTCGGCTCCTGGACCCCCCTCCCACCAGGCTCTCCCAGCCCCCATCGGCTCCCGCACCCTACTCCCGCCCAGCCCCACTTGGCTCCCACACCCCCATCCCTCCTAGCTCTCCCAGCCCTGGTCGGCTCCTGCATCCCCCACCCACCCAGCCTGGTCAGCTCCTGCACCCCCCTCCTGGCCACACCTCTATTCTCAGCCCTCACCAGCACCCTAGCTCCTACCCAGATCCCCACCCTCAGCCCCCTCCTCACCCCTGAACCCCTCATTTTGGCCTCCGCCCCCAAACCTTGGGGCTCAAAAATGTACTAACTCTGGGAGCCCAAAAGAGTTAATCTGGCCCGTGGGAAGCTCGGTTCTCGGGCCTCCTCTCCCCTCCCTCCCCGGCTGTGGAGCCGGAGCGCAGTAGAGTGAGGAATCTCAGTGGGGGCCCCCATCAGTGGGGGTTGTTTGGGGGGGTGCCTCTCACTTGTGTGGCCCTGACTTGATTTTTCTGTAGCTCAGCGGCCCCCCCACCCAAATGATGGACAGTTTTCCAGATGGAGCTTCTTCTGCTGCCGTTTCGTCCTTCCGAGGCGGACGCAGCGCGGCTCACCCGGCTGTGCCGCCCGGGGCTTCGGGCCTGGAAGCTGTGACATGGGGGGGGGGCTGCCCACGCTGCTGGCCCTGGGTCCACTCTAGTTTTGCATTTGCTGGTTGCTGGGTCGGGCTGGGGGTGACCCCGACTGGCCTGTGCTGCTCTGCAGAGGCTCTGTGTGTCCGTAGCACGGCCCAGCGGGGGGTGGTCCCTGGGGGCAGGCACGTAGGCCATGGCCCAGCAACTTCCCACCTGGCCAGGGGAAGGAGTTTGAACAAAGGCGGGGGGAGGGCTACCTGGGGGGTGAGTAACCCATGGCAGGGAGCTGGGCAGTCTTGGCTGGGGGAAGCATGGAGGGAGCAGACTAGTCCAGCACAGGGGGGTCCAGGGGCCTGGGACCCCTTCCCCGCAAGAGGACTAGGCTCTGCCCTGGCTCCTGTGGCAGGGTCAAGCCTGCGCTGTGCTGGATCTCTAAGGAGCAAAGAACCCTTCAGTTCTACGGCCTGGCTGAGAGTCCCGCCTGGCTGTGGACGGGGGTGCAGGTGTTGTGCTTAAAAGAAGCACCCGGGATCTTTTTCAGAGTGATAAGGCAACAGGCCACATTTATTGAACATCCGTCTATCAATCAATACTTATCATCTGCACAGGACACAGCACACTCGTGCACCCGCACACACACACAAGCACACTCCGTCTTGTTGTTACCATTAGTTGCTCCCCCTACCTGCACTGGCCAGGTGAGTTAGATGGGGGAGGGGTGGAGCCGGGCTTCTGCCGATCCGGATCGATGCTCCCATGCTGACAAGACGAAAACCCGGGGTCCCTCTCCAAGACGCCTCCTATTTATCCCTCTCGTGCAGCCAGTTAGTCATCACCTCGCCTTTCCTCATGCTGCTTCAGAGAGAGTCCTTCCACTTGCTGCTGGACTCCCAAGGGTCTGTCTGTCCAGTCTTCTTAATGAGCTCACGGCACAGGGATTGTCTTGGGTCTGGCTCCCAGCCCCTCTCCCCCCTTGCAGCTGCTGCTGGAGGTGCCCCCCTTTCATTCTCCATTCACCCCTCCTTCATTTCAACAGGGCAGTCAAGGGAAGGGGAGAGCTCAAAGGACATTTTGTCTTACAAGATCTGTATATCTTCATACAAAGTTCTAGGAGAAATGTTCCAGAGATGCTATAAGAACACTTAACAAAGATAGATCTAAAAGGACAAGATCTTAATACAAAGTATAATATTACAGGGATTTATCCACACAGGGTCGGGGGCTCCCCGACGCGCCGTCACACAGGGGCTCCCATTCACCTTCGAGGGCCGCGTGCCAGCCTGCGGGAGTGTTCGGGGGCCGCGCACCAGGCCGCGGGAGCCTTCAAGAGGCACGCGGGGGTTTGCACAAGGTTTTTTCTGCATCTCTGCCATTTTGTGGATGGCAGCTTTACGTGGCGCGTCCAATGTGCATTGTGGGGTGCAGCGCATTGACCTGTGTGTGTAATGCTACCTAACTGCAGGGTCTCAACAGACCGAAACTCGGGCTGCCTGATTATTTACTTACACAGTCAGAAAACTTGTTTTTCTTTTTTAGAAATCTGGAGAAGGCAGGGCCAAGAGCACGGAGTTTAGAGGCCACATGCCTGCAGCCCACTCGCTTCCTGTTGCGAAATCAGCCCTTCCGTCTCCGAGTGGCTTTCAGCCTGCTTGGCCCAAGCCGATGCTGGGCTTAGGAAAGGTGCGAGGCCGTGTCACGCAGCCCAGCCCGGCAGGCTGGGCGCCGTCAGGCCGGGCAGCTGCAGGAGGCAGAGGGAGAGTCTCAGTTTGGCTGGTTTTAGGTGAGAACGTGTTTTCCCACTGTGCTAATATTTATATGTGAACAATAAAGCGCCGCGTCAGTCGTCCCGGCGCGCCCGGCGCTGAATGGCCCGAGGGAAGGCAGGCCTGTCCCTGGACTGATGGGAGCGCCAGCAAGGTCTGATCGCTCCCTGGCCAGCAGCGCGATTCGTTTAGCTTCAGACCTACCCGGGTTTAGATCACTTCCCATTAGTGTATTCTCCAAGGCGGGTCCCGACTTCCTCCAGCAACGGCGCCCTCGCTGGGCCCCTGGACAGCAGAACGACTCCTCCGCAGAAGGGTCGCTGCTTCAGTGCAGCCTCTTGCACTAGTGAACCTGCTGGGCCGCGGGACGGGTGTGTAGGCTGCTCAGCAGCACCGGGGATCTGAGGCGCCCTTTCCTGTGATCAGGCAGGAGTCCCTCAGACCCAGCCCGCCTCCCCTGCCGGCGGAGACTCTGCCCGGTCGCTGCACTCTCGTCTGTCGGGCTCCACGCTGACTGGTGGAAATCGGCCGCTTCTCCGGTTTGTCCTGACTCGTTCCAAGGCCTGCAGGCTGGGGAGTGTGGGTGTGCTGTAGTGGGGGGCTACATCACACCCGCGGTGTTGCTGTGTGTGATTCCCACTGACTCAGCCACGTGTGTATTGGCCCATGTGATGCAGTGTCAGTATCTTGCTGGTTGCTGGGCTTGGGCTGTGGGTGACCCCTACTGGCCTCTGTCTGTAAGCACGGCCCAGCGGGGGCGCCTTGAGGGCCCCATCACAGTGACCGAACCGGTCCTACCCGCTAAGGGAAGGGATGGCACAAAGGGAGGGAGTGTTGGGGGAAGGCTGGAACCATGAAGGAGACAGACTAAGGCGGGGGCTGGGAGTCGAGGGGCCCAGGGACCCCATCTCAAAGGGTCTGAGGCATCCTGGCCCTGCCTCCTGTAGACACATCACGTCACGTCTGGGCTGTACCCTGGAGAAGCAATAAACCCCCCTGTTCTACTGGCTGGTGGAGTCTGTTCTTGCTGCTACGGGGGTGCAGGGTCGGGAGGACCCCAACTCGCCATCACAGCCCAGACACTAGGCCCAGCCTGAGCAGAGAACAAGGCTCTTCCCAGGGGGAGAGACAAAGGGAGGGGGGCGGGGACTGGCCCCAGGCTGGGAGGTAGGACCTGAGAGCTGGGTCAGTCTCAGCTGGGCTAGGAGGAGGGAGGACTAAGGCTCTGCCCTGGCTCCTGTGTTAGCATCGCTCCGACGCTGCTCTGTGCCCTGAGAAGCAATAAAACCTTCTACTCGCCTGGCCGGCTGAGAGTCCCGTCTGGCTGCAGATGGGGGTGCAGGGGCGGGGCTCCCCGACGCGCCGTCACACCTCCCTGTACGGACATATGAAAGTAGTGGTGCCCTATGACACCTCGGCTGGCTAGCCAGAGCTGGCGGCAGGATGGCTACGGGCGACTTGTGGACACCTCGGACCATTACGAGGCGGCACCGTTGTGCTTCTACTGGAGTTGTTTCCCAGGACACTTGCACTTGGCTTAGTTACATTCGTTTAAAGCCGGTCTCTCAAGTCACCTCCCTGACCAGCTCCCTTTTCCACCACTGACCAGCATCCTGCCGGGCTGGGGCCTCGCCACCCATGGGCCCTCTTCCTCCCCACAAGCCCTGGCCCCGCTGGGCTGCCACTGCTGTCCAGGGGAGGCAGTGGGTGGGTACCTGTGGCAGTGCCAGGTGGTTTGTGCCCCTCAGGTTGTGCTGGGTGAGCTGCCGGGGACGGAGCTGCTGGCAGGGGAGAGGCCCCCAGCGCCCCACTGAGTGAGCGCCCAGCAGTGCCAGCCCCATCCAGAGCCAGCAGAGTCCCTCACGGGCATCCAGGGCCGGCCGTAGTGCATCCATGCATGGCCGCAAGGGAAGGGCTCCCAGTGCCAGAGCGAACCCGCCCCTGTGGCTCACGGTCACTGCTTGCTGCCCCGACAGTCGCCTGCGCGTCAGGCCAGGCCAGGCCAGGGGCTGGCTGGAGCCGGGTCAGCCTGGGCTCCAGGTGGAGCCCCAGATGGGCCAGTGGCTGGCCTGGGTCAGTCCCACAGCCAGCACCAAGCCCAGCGCCCGGAGACTCCAGCCTGGCTGGGGCAGCGGTGCACAGTGGGCAGCTCAGTCTCAGGCAGGTTTCCTCTGCGCAGCCCGAGGGCAGAGCCGTACCTGCAGACCTGCTGGGGCCCCCGCTGGGCAGGTGGGACCAAGCCCAGCATGTTCGCAGGCAGCTCCCCTCTCCCGGGCTGCTGGTGGGCGCCAGAGTCTCTGCTCAACAAGAACCCCGGCCCCAGCTGGGCACCCACCGGCACCTTCCCAGCATGTGACCCACCCCGCCGCACTGGCCAGGGTCCCCTGCCTCAGTTTCCTCTCTTGGCCATGAGCCAAAGTTCCTGCCACTGAGCGGCCCCTGCTGCCTGCCCCAGGCATGAGGAGCCGCGTTCACTGAGCCCCCTGCTGCCCAGCCCCAGGGCTGCTGCCCCTCAGCCACGGCGGCCTGAGCCGGGCACCAGCCAGACCGGGCATGGGGGCGACCTGGGCGAGGGAGGCAGAGCCGAGCAGGTAGCCGGTGGGCCAGGCCGGGTGCCCAATTGAACCCGTCCCAGCAGCCGCAGCGTCACCTGGAGCAGCCATACTTGCCTCTCCAGGCAGCTTAGCCAGCTCTGTTCTCCATGGCGCCCGCCAGATGGGCACGAAGTCCCTTACCCACCTGCAGCACGTCGCCCCGCGGCAGCTGCTCCCTCGTCTCCCCCGGGGCAGGGTGGGCTGGCAGGCCAGGAGCTACCTGGGCATCCCCTCTGCCCACTGAAATGTGGGCACCACACCTGGAACCTCTGCCGTGCTGGCTCTGAACGGCCCTGCCAGCCCCCAACCCCTCTGACAGGCAGGCGGTGTGGCCAGCTGTCAGGAGCTTTCTACTTTCAGCATCTGCAGGTCCACCCCCTCCCAGGCCCTAGTGATGTGGGCCAGGACTGTGCGTCTATCCCCCCACACCAGACCACATACGCCTACGGCACACTCCTAGCCTCCTCGAGGACTTTTCCATTCCCATCTAGCACCAGCCCGCTGCCGCCACTGTTAAACTCGCTTGCTCTCTCCAGTCTCCTGTTATTGCCCTTAGCTCTGCTGGCCAGACAGTCCTTGTGTCCTTTGCTTCCCTTATCCATTTGCTACAGCTCCCAGCTTGACTTATTCTCAGGACTCTCCCCTCTCCCTGTCTGCCACTTGTCCTAGCCTGTGATGTGTGCTGTAGCCGCCTTCTCTGCCCCTCTCGATGCAATGACTGGACCAGCCTAGCCTTCTTCCTCAGGCTGGGAGAGCGGAAACCCAGGACACCGCTCTGAAGCGCCTCCAATTTTCATATGCATTGTTCTCATGACCCCTCCTTCCTCCCGGCTCACTTGGCAGGTCGCTGTTTTCAGCAGTGCAAACAGGCCCCCACCGTGTCTGCACTCGCTGGCGCTTGCACCGGTACCTCTGCTGCCCTGGAGTCCCGCGGCCGGCCGGCGCCTCCCCCGCACAGCGGCTCATAGGACCTGTCAGTGCTGGTGCTGAAGGGTCAGAAGGTCCGAGGCTGCCTGAATGCACCGGGGCGGCGTCAGACGTTCGGCGGGTGCCACTCGACTGACGTGCCCCCGCCCACTCCCGCGCTTCTCGGCCTGTCGCAGCCACGAATCCCACCTGATCCAAGAGCCTTCCCTCCATGCCCTCTGCGACCCCAGGCCGGGGGGCAGCCTCGCCTGCCCCCAGCCCGCACAGTCCTTCTGCAACGCGCTCCCATGGTTGACTGCAGCGCCCCGGCCAGGGACCAGCCCCTGCTTTGCGAAGCTCCAGCTGGATCGACTGTGCCCTGAGCCACGAGCCCGTCCACGCCGGCCCCAGCCCCTCGGCACACAAGGCCTTCTCCCATCCTCCGAGCCTGCGCGATCCCGAACCCAGCGCCCTGGTGGTTGGCTGAGGGTGCAGGGCAGGAGCCTTCGAGCCTCGGTGCCGTGGACTGGGAGACCCCCAGCTCAGAGCAGCCCAAAGACCTCATCCCGCCCGCACCGAGCTCCCTCCCAGCAACGGTATCACACCCCTCCCCCTCTCCCACCCACACCCAACCCCCTCCCAGTGCAGGTACCCCCGCACCCCACCCCCTGCCCCCAAATCCTTCCCAGCACCGGTACCCAGCACCCCTCCCGCCCAAACCCCTCCCAGAGCTGGCACCCAGCACCCATCCCCCTCTCCTGCCCACACCCAAACCCCTCCCAGCACTGGCACCCAGCACCCCTCCCCCTCTCCCGCCCACACCCAAACCCCTCCCAGAGCCGTCACCCAGCACCCCTCCCCTCTCCTGCCCACACCCAAACCCCTCCCAGCACTGGCACCCCGCACCCCTCTCCCTACCCTACCTCCCCTCAAATCCCTCCCAGCGCTGGCACCCCACACCCCTCCCCCACCCACACCCAAACCCCTCCCAGAGTTGGCACCCAGCACCCCTCCCCCTGCCCCACCAGCCCCCAAATCCCTCCCAGCACCAGCACCCCACACCCCTCCCCCTCTCCTGCCCACACCCAAACCCCTCCCAGCACCAGCACCCTGCACCCCTCTCCCTGCCCAACCTGCACCCAAACCCCTCCCAGTGCCCCCTAGCCCCATCCAGGCAGAGGCAGCCACCCACACTGTGCCAGTGCCTTGCTGCCTCCTGCTGGCCCCGCCAGCTCCTTGCAGCACATCAGGCCGGGCATGGCTCCCTCCACCTGGCAGTGAGACAGACCCAGCCTGGCCATGCTGCCCCTGTGTGCGTAGAGCCCCCGGGCCCAGCCCAGACCGCACTGCACAAAGGCAGCTCACTGCACCCTCAGGGGCCGGGGCCAGGGCCTGGCTGTGCAGCCTGGCAGTGCCACCCATGGCACCACCCACTCGCCGGCACCTCCCGGTAAGATCTGTTGGGGCAGCTCCAAAAAGATCTCACCAAACTGAGTGACTGGGCAACAAAATGGCAAATGAAATTTAATGTGGATAAGTGTAAAGTAATGCACATTGGGAAAAATAACCCCAACTATCCGTACAGTATGATGGGGGCTAATTTGGCTACGACAAATCAGGAAAGAAATCTTGGAGTTATCGTGGACAGTTCTCTGAAAACTTCCACGCAGTGTGCAGCGGTGGTCAAAAAGGCAAATAGGATGCTAGGAATTATTAAGAAAGGGATAGAAAATAAGACCCAGAATATCTTACTGCCCCTGTATAAAACTGTGTTATGCCCACATCTTGAATACTGTGTACAGATGTGGTCTCCTCACCTCAAAAAAGATATTTTGGCCTTGGAAAGGGCTCAGAAAAGGGCAACTAAAATGATTAGGGGTTTGGAACGGGTCCTATATGAGGAGAGGCTAAAGAGACTGGGACTTTTCAGTTTAGAAAAGAGGAGACTGAGGGGGGATATGATAGAGGTATATAAAATCATGAGTGGTGTGGAGAGGGCCGATAAAGAGAAGTTATTTATTAGTTCCCATAATAGAAGAACTAGAGGACACCAAATGAAATTAATGGGTAGCAGGTTTAACACTAATAAAAGAAAGTTCTTCTTCACACAGCGTGTAGTCAGCCTGTGGAACTCCTTGCCAGAGGAGGCTGTGAAGGCTAGGACTATAATAGAGTTTAAAGAGAAGCTAGATAATTTCATGGAGGTTAGGTCCATAAAAGGCTATTAGCCAGGGGATAAAATGGTGTCCCTGGCCTCTGTTTGTCAGAGGCTGGAGAGGGGTGGCAGGAGACAAATCGCTTGATCATTGTCTTCGGTCCACCCTCTCTGGGGCGCCTGGTGCTGGCTGTGCCTGCTCCTCACTCGCTGATGGGCAGTTTGCAGAGACAGTCTGGCCAGCCAGTTCAGGCCCAGACCGGCTGCGAAGGGTCTCACACGCCCAGGGAGCAGGCAGCACCGGGCAGCTGGAACTCAGGGCTGAGCCGCACCAAGAACCACGCCTGGGAGCCCCGGGCTGCACACAGGCACCGACAGGCACATGGGCTCAGCCGCAGGAAAGGAGCCGGGGCCCTGGCACCAGCCACTCACTGGGCAGCAGGAGCTGGGAACCAGCAGGCGAGGGACGGGGGTGAGACCAAGACTGTCCTGCTGCCTCTCCTTGGAGCCATGGGGCACCCACAGCCTGAACCCCGCAGCAGATGCCCCCCAAGCCGACACATCGACATGCAAAGGGGGCAGAAAGGGACCATCCATAAATCCTAGGACTGGGACTGGGCGGGACCTGGAGAGGCATCGAGTCCAACCCCCTGCCCAACGCAGCATTCGGAACGGCTGCCATGCAAGGAGAGATGAAAAGACGGGGACTTCTCAGCTTGGAAAAGAGGAGACGGAGGGGGGATGGGAGAGAGGTCTGTAAAATCAGGGCTGGTGTGGAGACAGTGAATAAGGAAAAGCTGTTTCCTTGTTCCCCTAGCACAAGACCTGGGGGTCACCCAATGAGATGAATAGGCAGCAGGTTTAACACAAATAAAAGGCAGCATTTCTTCATGCAGCGCACAGTCAACCTGTGGAACTCCTGGCCAGAGGATGTTATGAGAGATGACTGGGTTCAAAAGAGCACGAGACAAGCCTCAGGGCTAGGGATGCTACATTTCGATTAATCAGCTAAGCGATTAGTCAATAATGGGGGGAGACTCTTACAACATTTCAAAGGCAGAGGTGCAGCAGTCAGGACCTGGTAAGAGCAGGGACTGCTTCAGTCCCCGCTTACATGGGGTTCCCCGCTGGGCCTCTGCCCCCTCCCCCCACACTGCATAGACAGTGCAGGGGGAACCAGCTGTTAAGCCAGCTCCCCCCAGCACCGGCCCCTGCTCCCCCACCCCTGCTGCCTCTGATACAGAGGCAGCAAGAGGGGGAAGGCGACTAGTTGACTTGACTACCCAGTAAGTCTCGGCTTACCGACTATTCGACGGCTCTTTATCATCCCTACTCAGGTCCAGGCCGGTCTCCCCTCTCGGGGCCGGGCCGCTCCTTGGGCTGGGCATTGCTTGGCAGCAGGGTGGCAAGGAGGGCCCGGCTGTGCCGCTCTGTCTGGACTGGCACTGTGGGCACTGGGGGGTCTGCACTAGGGAAAGTTCTGTCCTGGCACTGGGGGGGAGGGGCCCTGGGCCAGGCCCTACAGTAACTCTCAGTCCAATGGGAGAGGCCTGTTTCCGTGGCTGGGCCCCCGAGCACATGGCACCGGTCTGTGGCACACAGGGGGTTAACCCGCGGCGCCAGCCCGCCCCGGGCTGCAGGGACGGAATGTTTCCGAAACGATTCCTTTCATTCGCGACACAAACAGCGGCTCCCGCGCCAAACCACAGCCCTGGTAGGGCAGTGCCAGCCCCTCAGCTCGGCTTGGCTCGGCGCCCAGGCTCTCCCCCCAGCCTCCATCTCCACCCCTCAGGGCCCCTCCCAGCCTCCATCTTCCCCCTCAACCTCCCTCTTCCCCCCCCAGCCTGTCCACCCCGCCCCCACTGCACTGACCTCCCTGTCCACCACAGCCCCCTCCATGGCAGCATCCCTCTGCTACCTCTGGACTCTCTCCCCTCGGGCCCAGAACAAGCCCCCCCCTCCCCAGGGCCCCCTGTCCTGTAGCAGGGGCCCCTGTTCAGGAGGACATGGCCCAGCCCCGCCTGCCCAGCAGCCCCATGGGCCCCAGTGTCTCTGCAGGCAAAGCCCCCGCCGCCCCCCCCCAAGGTGCAGAAAAGCCGCTTGTGCAGCGCCAGTAGCTTGGCCCCAGGGCGCCACCCCCTCTAGAGCCAGGAGCCAGGACTCCCGGGGCACTGAGCGAGCAGCCCCCGTGCCGGGCAGGGGCAGGGGCAGGGGCAGGGCCAGGGCCCGGGGATTCAGCCCAGGCCAGGGACGCATCCCGGCGCCTGCAGGATCTGAGCGGGGCCAGGGCCGGGTAGGGCAGTCGCCCCGCGCCCGGTCCCGTGGCCTGGCAGCCGCCTCGCCCCCAGTGCCTGGCCCCTGGCCCTGGCAGCTGCCCTGCACCCCCAGCGCCCGGCCCTGCGCCCCGGCAGCCACCTCGGGGACTCCCACCGGGCTGGAGGAAGAGGCCTGGGAGCGGCCTGGCTGGGGCTGCCAGCTCACGAGGAGCCCGTGGAGAATGGGCCAGCGGCTAGTTCCGCTCCCGGTACTGCTGGGTCAGGGCTGGTGGACCGTCCCGGTACCAAGGGGGATCCAACCAGGGGCCATGCGCAGCTTGACCTTCTGCTCACAAACAGGGAGGAACTAATAGGGGAAGTAGAGGTGGGTGACAACCTGGGAAGCAGTGATCATGAGATGGTAGATTTCAGGATCCTGACCAAAGGAAGAAAAGAGAGTAGTAAAATGCACACCTTGGACTTAAAAAAAAGCAGATTTTGACTCCCTCAGAGATCTGATGGGCAGAATCCCCTGGGATGCTAACATGAAGGAGAAAGGAGTCCAGGACAGCTGGCAGTATTTTAAAGAAGCCTTATTGAAGGCACAGAAAGAAACCATCCCGATGCGTAGCAAGAGAGGCAAATATGGTAGGAGACCGGATTGGCTTACAGGGGAAATCCTTGGTGAGCTTAAGCACAAAAAGGAAGCTTACAAAAAGTGGAAACTTGGACAAATGACCAGGGAGGGGTTTAAATGTCTAGTTCGAGAATGCCGGGGGGTTATCAGGAAGGCGAAAGCGCAATTGGAATTGCGACTGGCTAAGGATGTGAAGGATAACAAGAAAGGTTTCTGCAGGCATGTTAACAAGAAGAAGGTGATCAGACAGGGTGTGGGGCCCTTACTGGATGAAGGAGGTAACCTAGTGACAGATGATGTGGGGAAAGCTGAAGTACTCAATGCTTTCTTTGCCTCTGTATTCACGGACAAGGTCGGCTCCTGGACGAATGCGCTAAGTGACGCAAGATGGGATGAAGATGGACAGCCCTTGCTGGGGAAAGAACAGGTTAGGAACTATTTAGAAAAGCTAAACGTACACAAATCCATGGGTCCGGACTTAATGCATCCGAGGGTACTGAGGGAGTTGGCAAATGTCACTGAGGAGCCTTTGGCCATTATCTTTGAAAAGTCGTGGAGATCGGGAGAGATCCCGGATGACTGGAAAAAGGCAAATGTAGTGCCCATCTTCAAAAAAGGCAAGAAGGATGATCCAGGGAAGTATAGGCCGGTCAGTCTTACCTCGGTTCCTGGAAAAATCATGGAAGGGATCCTTAAGGAATCCATTTTGAGGCACTTGGAGGAGAGGAAAGTGATTAGGAAAAGGACCTGGGGGTTACAGTGGATGAGAAGCTGGATATGAGCCAACAGTGGGCCCTTGTAGCCAAGAAGGCTAATGGCATATCAGGGGGCATTAGGAGGAGCATTGCCAGGAGATCCAGAGATGTGATTATTCCCCTTTATTCGGCTCTGGTGAGGCCACATCTGGAGTATTGTGTCCAGTTCTGGGCCCCCCCACTATAGAAAGGATGTGGACGCATTGGAGAGGGTCCAGCGGAAGGTGACCAAAATGATTAGGGGGCTGGAGCGCTTGACCTACGAGGAGAGGCTGAGGGATTTGGGTCTGTTTAGTCTGCAGAAGAGAAGAGTGAGGGGGGATTTGAGAGCAGCCTCCAACTTCCTGAAGGGAGGTTCCAAAGAGGATGGAGAGAGGCTGTTCTCAGTAGTGACGGATGGCAGAACGAGGAGCAATGGTCTCAAGTTGTGGTGGGGGAGGTCTAGGTTGGATATTAGGAAAAACTATTTCATTAGGAGAGTGGGGAAGCGCTGGGATGGGTTCCCTAGGGAAGTAGTGGAGTCTCCATCCCTAGAGGTGTTTAAGTCTCGGCTTGACCAAGCCCTGGCTGGGTTGACCTAGTTGGGATTGGCCCTGCCTAGAGCAGGGGGCTGGACTTGATGACTCCTGAGGTCTCTTGCAGCTCTATGGTTCTATGATTCTAAGGGGGGGAGCAAGAGGAGTCAGGCCCCTGCCCTGACAGTCCGGGGGCAATGGGGGGGGGGCAACACCCAGGCAGCCTGGGGGGGTGACTTTCACCTGCCCATTCCCACTGGCGGCCTGGCCGGGGCTTACCCCCCCCCCCGTTTGGGCTGCACCCTTCAGCAGTGGGATTTCCTGCCCCCCCCCGGCAGTGCTCTGGGGCCCCTGCCGAGCCCCACTTGAGACGCTTCTGGCCAGGCAGAAATGGGGGGGGGGGGCGCGCGCCTGGAAGGGGCCTCGAGAGCTCATCTAGCACCCCCTGCCCCAGCCAGAGCCCCGCACCACAGAGCAGGCCTGCTGTGTGTGTGTGTGTGTGTGGGGGGGGGGACTTTCCGCGCCAGCTGCAGGAATAGCGCGTGTCTCCGTTTCCCTGGGGGTTGGGTGCAGGAGGGCTGCGGCAGGCGCAGCAGTTGCTGAGAGGACTTGGAAAAGGGCCACAGCCAGCGCCCCCACTCGGCAGGACCTTGTGTTCCTAGGGCACCCAGGCCCCAGCCCAGGCAGCCCCCACTCGCCGCAGCCGGGAGGGCTGGGACCAGGATTCTCCCGCCCTGGCTTGGGGCCAGCGGGCTGCCAACCGGGGCAACGCCCACGGGTCGTCGGTACCGGACACCCCATGTGCTCACGGTGGCCCCTTCCAGACCAGCGGCTATGGGGCACGGCCCCGACGGAGGCTCCTGCCCGCTGCCCCGGCCGAACGGCCTCAGCTCCTTGGGGCAGCGCCCAGTGCGCAGGCCCTGGCCCGGCCGAGCAGCCCTGGGGGGCAGCGAAGGGGGGGGGGTCCTGCCACGCGGGACCATCCGGAAGCAGGGCGGCGCGTGGGCGAGTGTCCAGCGCCACGGACCTGCCTCGGGACTCGACCGCGGCCCGGGATCCTGCCCAGCCGCCAGCAGAGCGGCCCTGCCTCCCGGCTCCGCGCCTGGCTGGGGCCCCCGGCTGCTCAGGTGTGCTGGCCTGGCTCCGGCAGCGAGGCCCTGGGCTGTTCCCATCCTCAGTAGCAGCGCCGGGCAGGAGCCAGGAGCCAGCTGGGCGCTGCGCTGGGAGGCCGGGCGAGTGGCCTGCGGGCCAGGCTGGAGCCCGGGCAGAGCCCGGAGGCGAAGGTCTCTCCCCTCCGGGCGTGGGGCAGGCCCCACACTACTCCTGACACGCTACTCCCCCACCCAGGCAGCTGCTCTGGGGGTCGCCCACGGGGACAGGCCTCCGCAGGCCCAGGGAGCCGGGGCCGCCGGCCGGGCCCTGCCCCCCAGCAGCAACGCTCCCAGGCCCCGAGCCCCTGCAGGGAGGCGAGCGAGGTGCCCGGCCCAGCCCGGCGGGCGAGCTGGGGGTCTGGGCCGGCAGCACCTCACACCAGGCCAGCCCCACAGTCCCCGCCAGCCGCGAGCAAGCAAAGAAGCCCCCGGCCCCAGGCCTGTGCTCCAGCCTGGCAGGCCCCAGCGTGGGGGGGGGGCTCGTGCTGGGGAACACGTCTGACCCCCCAGCTACACCTACGAGCACCGGGCACAGCGTCGGCACAAATCCTGCCCTAGCAACAGCCGCCCCCGCCCAACCTGTTGCCCCGCTCAGGGCCCCCCCCAACCCTGGCCTGGCCCAGCCCCCCCCCGTCACCCTGCTCAGGGCCCCCCCCCAGCCTAGCGCCCCCCCAGTCAGAGCCCCTTTCATCCAGCCCCCCCACTCAGGGTCCCCTCCCACCCTGGCCCAGCCCCCCCACTCAGAGCACCCCCCCGTCAGCCCGCTCAGAGCACCCCCCACCCTGGCCTGGCCCAGCCCCTCCCCCCCGTCACCCTGCTCAGGGCCCCCCCCCAGCCTAGCGCCCCCCCAGTCAGAGCCCCTTTCATCCAGCCCCCCCACTCAGGGTCCCCCCCCACCCTGGCCCAGCCCCCCCACTCAGAGCACCCCCCCTGTCACCCCGCTCAGAGCACCCCCCACCCTGGCCTGGCCCAGCCCCTCCCCCCCGTCACCCTGCTCAGGGCCCCCCCCCAGCCTAGCGCCCCCCCAGTCAGAGCCCCTTTCATCCAGCCCCCCCGCTCAGAGCACCCCCCCGTCACCCCACTCAGGGCCCCCCCCCACCCTGGCCTGGCCCAGCCCCTCCCCCCCCGTCACCCTGCTCAGGGCCCCCCCCCAGCCTAGCACCCCCCCAGTCAGAGCCCCTTTCATCCAGCCCCCCCGCTCAGGGCCCCCTCCCACCCTGGCCCAGCCCCCCCGCTCAGAGCACCCCCCCCCCCGTCACCCCACTCAGGGCCCCCTCCCACCCCGGCCCAGACCCCCACTCAGGATCTCCTCCCACCCGGCCCAGCCCCCTGCTCAGAGCCCCCCCCCCCTCACCCCGCTCAGAGCCCCCTCCCACCCTGGCCCAGCCCACCACCTGGTCACCCCGCTCACAGCCCCCCCCCGATACTGCTGCTGGTTCCCTGCTCTGGTCACTCCCTCTAGGCATCTGGCCACTGGTGGCAGGCAGGGCAGTGGGGGAGATAGACTTTTTGTCGGGGGGGGGGGGGGGAAGAGGAGGCTACTGAAGCCAGGAGCCCTGGGGACAGCAGATGAGAAAACGCAGGGGAGAGGACGTGAACGACGAACAATTGGGGGGGGGTGCCCAGTGCTCTGCAAAGAGGCGGAGCCACTCGGCCCCGCCCAGGCACCCCAGCCTCACCCCTTCCTGACGCCCTGCCCCTGGTCACTCCCCATTCCTCTACACCCCACATCACAAATCCCTCCCAGAGCCTGCACCCCCCCCCGCTCAAAATTCCCTCCTGCACTCAGCACCCCAACCCCCTTCAGAGCCTACCCCCATACGCCGAGCTCCCTTCTACGACCAGCCCCCATCCCAGACCCCTCCCTCGAGGGGTGCAGCCTGGGGCCACTTGCCCAGACCCTGGAGTGGCCCCCGACCAAAAACGACGGCCCGCCCCCGGCTCAGGCTGGGTCTTTATTGCGGGTCGCCGTGACCCTGCCTCCCCTCTCGCCCAGGCCGGGGGCGCCATCCGTCGGCCCTGGGGAAGGTGCTGTCCACTGGCCCGGCCAGCGGCTCAGCGCGGCGCGGGCGGCTTGGACAGCTGGCAGGTGATGAGGTACTGCGGGTAGGCCTGCGTGTCGTTGAAGATGACGAAGATGGACGGCTTCTTGGGGTTGTCCACCACGCTGTCGTAGCGCAGCGGGGCCTCGGCGGCCTCCTTGAGGGGCGGCGCCCGCATGTGGGGGCTGCCCGCTGTGTAGTCCCCGGTCAGGGCCTTGGCCACGAAGACGTACTTGCTGCCGTCGGGGCTGCGCGGCGAGTACTGCTCCTGTACCGACAGCACGGCCTTCACGGCAAAGTAGACCCCGTGCCCGAAGAGCGTGGCTACGAGCAGGGAGGCAGGTTAGTGGGGCCCCCTGGATGCCCCAGATTCTGGGAGGTGAGGAGGGCCTGCTGCTGGGGGACTGGGGCCCCTGGGATCCGTCCCTGGCTCTGGCAGGGTGGGGGCACTGCTCCCCCTCAGGCTTTATGTGCATGTGCGGAATGAATTTTGTCACGTGCATTGACGGGGGGAGTCGTGCCACATGGCACCGGCCTATTGCACGGAACAAACTTCAGTGCACATGGAGGATGCGTGGCGGAGAGGGGCCGAGGACAAGGAGTTTGGGGTGCAGGAGCAGGCTCGGGGGGGGGGGGGGGGGGAAATGTCTGCACTGGAGTTGGGGGGCAAGGGGAGCTCAGCGTTGGGGTGTGGGTTCTAGGAGGGAGCTAAGGAAGTGGAGGGGGCCCAAAGTCCAGCCCATGCCCCGCCCCCGGTGCACCCCCAGGCCCAAGCCCCCGCTCACCATTCCTGCCGCAGAAGCTGCGGTTGAAGCCGTGCTGGCAGATCTCCCGGCTGGCTTCCTCCGTGGTGCCGTGGAAGAGGAACCGCTCCACAGCCTGGTGGCCACGGGCCTTCTCCATGCAGAGCCGCTTCAGCTGGTACTGTTTGTAGAGCAGTGGGTGCAGCAGCTTCTCCACCTGCCGCGGGGACACACGTCACCCAGGCCCCAGGGAGGGACAGGACAGCACCAGGCCAGCCCCAGCCGCCCCCTGGCACGGCCAGCGGCTCTGGTGGAGACCAGCTGGGGCCCTAGGGACCAGCTCTGCCCTGGCTCAGGTTCCCAGAGCCATGGTGAGACCAGGAAACAGCCCAGCTGCTCGGCGCTGCCGGGAGGGCTATTGCCCAGCCAGCAGGGCACATGCAAAAACCACCTGCACCCCCGGGCACAGCCCATCCTGCCCAAAGGGGGCTCCAGCACCAAGTGGCAAGGAGTCCCACAGGGTAACGCTGTTCGGCTGAGTGTCCGTCTTAGACCGGAGCTCACAGCGCCTGCCAGAAGGGAGCTGACCGGGTGGCGGGGTTGGCTACAGCAGCTTCCCATGGACATGTGGGATAACGCTTCTCCTGCCCATTCCCGGGGCGCCCGGCCCAGCGACGGGGCCCCGCCTACCTTGACGATGCGGATCTTGTTGTGGAAATCCTCCAGCGTGTCGTAGAAGCGGCGCACGGTGCCGCGGAACTCCTCCGAGCCCTCAGCCAGCGGCACAAGCTTCACCTCCTCGCCCAGCTCCGCCTCCAGGCCTGGCTCGCCCGCCGCTGGGGGGCACCGGCATGTGGATACCAAACCCTCCCCTGCCCCCAGCACAGCACCCCCTGCTGAGGCCCCCCGCCCCCAGCACAGCGCCCCCTACAGAGCCCCCCTCCCCGCAGCACAGCACCCCCTATAGAAACCCCCCACCCCGCAGCGCAGCGCCCCCTGCTGGGCCCCCCTCCCCACAGCGCAGCGCCCCTGCGGCCCCCTGCTGGGCCCCCCTCCCCCCAGCGCAGCGCCCCCTGCTGGGCCCCCAGCACAGCGCCCCCTGCTGGGCCCCCCTCCCCGCAGCGCAGCACAGCACCCCCTACAGGGCCCCCCTCCCCGCAGCACAGCGCCCCCTGCTGGGCCCCCCACCCTGCAGCACAGCACCCCCTACGGAGCCCCCCGACCCTGCACGAGCCCGGGGGGGCCAACAGGGGTGCCCTCAGTTCAGTTCAGCTGGTCATAACTAGACTTCCCACATGGGCTCCGGAGGACCAAGGGCGGCGGGGGCCTGGGCACAGGGCCGGCCCCCTGGGGAAACACCCTGCTCCGGTCACTGCCTGGGGCGCAGCTGGCCACAGGGCTGGAGGGCCTGGCCCCACGGGGCTGCTGGTGCTGGGAGCAGGGCTCAGTCCCACGGCCCCGGCGGTGCCAGTGTGAGCCCCGCACGCGGGCAGCCTCGGGCCACATGTTCCCAGGCCGGGTCGCTGTGACCGGAGGAGGGCCGCCAGGGCCGGGCTCCGAGCGCCGCGGGAACGCAGTGCGGAGGAGGCCGGGAGCGACTGCCAACCTGCGGGCCCCGCGCCAGGACACACGCTGCCACAGGGCAAGGAGAAGCCGTCTCAGGAGTGGCAGTGAGTCCCTGGGGAACGAGCAGAGGGGAGCCCTGCCGCGAGAGGGAGGCTGGGGGCAGTGGGGCTGCGGGAAGCGAACACGCGGAGAGTCAGGGAGAAGAGCCAAGTGCCCCCCCAGGAGGAGGAATGGGGAGCGGCTGGCCAGGCAGGAGCCCAGCCGAAAGGGTTCTGGGGGCCACCAGCTGAATGTGACTCCAGCAAAACCCCAAACGTGACTCTACACGGCATCAGGAGGAGTGTTGGGGAGGGGCGGTGGGACTGGGCTGCGACATGGCCCCCAGGCTACACTAAGCACAGTTCGTACCAGCCATGCAGGGACCGCGGGCAGAGACGGTCGGACCGGCTGGCTGTGGACAGACCAGGGGAGGGCAGGTGCCATGTCTGGACTCAAGAGCCGACCACGGGCCGTGTCCGTCTGTCACTGGCAGCTCCTGCAGCGACCCCAGAGCAGCCAGCCTGGCCGGGAAGGGCTGGTCGGGCTGCGTGGCCCGTCCGGAGACATTCCACGGAGAGTGGAGCCTGGGAGGCACCAGCTGCACTGACGGGACTTTCCTGCAAACCCTGCGCCTGGGACGTGGGCCTGGCGTCTGCCTGCAGAGCCCAGAGTCCTGTCTGGCCAGGGGGCCGGCCGTGGCACTCCCCACGGCACCCTGGGACACGTGGCTACACAGGACAGCGGGATCCCTCTGCGTGGGCGAGGGTGTAAAGAGGGCCCAGGAATCCCTCCCCTTGCTCTTCAGTCCAGCTCCTCGCCTCTCCGCAGGGTCTTTGCTGGGAACCGAAGCTCCAAGCAAAGGACTGAAGGACCCATCCCAGCTGTGGACGTGCCCCCGAGACTGGAACTAAGCTGGCAGGCTGTTCCGTCTCTGCCACCCGCCTGAGCCAGGACCTGTGCCACTGGAGTATGAGATTCCTTTAGCCATTCTGACTCCTTCCTTCTTTCTAGATGTCAGACATAAAAAGACTGGGCCTTTCGGACTGGAAGAACCCGTTCGGAGTTTGTGAGATGGGTTAAAACCTCTCACCTGTTAACGGGGGGGGGGGGGGGGGGGGGGGGGGGGGGGGAGGGAGGGGCCACAGGGAACACTGGGGTGTGTGAGGGGAGGTGGGGGGATGGGTTATAACCTCTCCCGTGTAAGGGGGGGCTGGGGGGCCACAGGGAGCATTAGGGTGTCTGAGGGGAGGTGGGGGATGGGTTATAACCTCTCCCCTGTGTGAGGGGGGGCTGGGGGGCACAGGGAGCACTAGGGGTGTCTGAGGGGAGGTGGGGATGGGTTATAACCTCTCCCCTGTGTAAGGGGGGCTGGGGGGGCACAGGGAGCACTGGGGTGTCTGAGGGAGGTGGGGTTGGGTTATAACCTCTCCCCTGTGTAAGGGGGGCTGGGGGGGCACAGGGAGCACTGGGGTGCCTGAGGGGGGGGGGATGGGTTATAACCTCTCCCCTGTGTAAGGGGGGGCTGGGGGGCCACAGGGAGCACTGGGGTGTCTGAGGGGAGGTGGGGGGATGGGTTATAACCTCTCCTGTGTAAGGGGGGGCTGGGGGTACAGGGAGCACTGGGGTGTCTGAGGGAGGTGGGGGATGGGTTATAACCTCTCCCCTGTGTAGGGGGGGCTGGGGGGGCACAGGGAGCACTGGGGTGCCTGAGGGGATTTGCGGGGGAGGCTCCTTGCTGGGCAGGGGGGCAGCTGACACTCGCTGTGGCTGGTTCTGGTGCCTTATAAGGAAGGACCCCAGGCTGGGGCTGTGGTGACCCTGTCTCAGCAGTTCACCCTGAATAGACCCTCTCAGCCGTGTTCTCCCAGCGACCCCTCATACAGGGCACGAGACGTCATTCTCCCGCTCTACTCTGCGCTGATCAGGCCTCAGTTCAAGTCTTGTGTCCAGTTCTGGGCCCCACATTTCAAGAAAGATGTGGAGAAATTGGAGAAGGTCCAGAGAAGCGCAAAAAACGTGAAGAAAGGCCTAGAGGACATGAGCTAGGAGGGAAGGCTGAAGGAATTGGGCGTGTTTAGTTTGGAAAGGAGAAGACAGAGGGGACGCGCTAGCAGTTTCCAGGTATCTAAAAGGGTGTCATAAGGAGGAGGGAGAAAACTTGTTCTTCCTGGTCTCCGAGGACAGGACAAGCAGCAATGGGCTTGAACTGCAACCAGGGAGATTGAGGTTGGACATTAGGAAGAACTTCCTGCCTGTCAGGGGGGTTAGACACTGGAGTAAATTGCCCGGGGGGGTTGTGGAATCCCCATCCCTGGGGTTATCGAAGAGCAGGCTGGACAGACGCTGGTCAGGGATGGGCTGGACCCGTATTTCCGAGTTTCCCGTGGAATCACTTTGAGGAACACATTAACTGGCTGCCCTGCTGTGACATGGGGGGGGGGGGAAGAGAGCTGTCTGCTCTGTAACCCAGGGTTCCCCCGCGCTGTGCTGTGTGATTCCCACTGACTCACTCACATGTGCACTGGCCGTCCCGGGCCCCCCGGGGTCCTTCCCACTCACTGCAGCTGGGGCCTCTCGGCTTCTCCGCTCCGCCATGGCCCGCTCATGCTGCCGCTGCCTCTCTCGGTCCTGACGCTCCTCCCTACCGTCTTGCCGCTCTCTCTCTTGTGACTCCAGTTTCTTTAGCCTCAGCTCGATCTCCAGCCGTCGCAGCTCTGCCGGGATGGACCCCGCCCTGGACAAACCGCTGCTGCTGGAGTGTGGCCTGGTGGGCACCGTGTCTCTCTGGCAGGCTCCAACCCTCCCTCTTGTCTGAGAGCCTGAGACACTCCCAAGGGGTATCTGGGTGCTCCCCGCTGGGACAGGATCCAGGCCCCTGGACTGGTCATTCTCTTCCAGCCGGGCAATCAGCTGGGCCTTGGTTGCTTTCCCCACTCTCTGCACAGCCCCACAAGGTCTGCCTTCAGGAGTCGGGCGTAGGCCATCTCCCCACCGATCCCTGGGGTGTAGACTCACCGGCCGCGTGCTGCAGCGCCCCACGACTCCCAGGAATCGCTTCGCTCTGTCTCCAGCATGTCTGCCCCTTGCCAGCCCCTTCCTTCTACTGCTCCTGGTCACTCGCTGCTGGAAGCTTGTAGAGGCGAAGTTGGGGTCCCCCCAATCCTGCACCCCCATAGCAGCAAGAAGAGACTCCGCCAGCAGTAGAACAGAGAGGGGTTTATTGCTTCTCCAGGATACAGCAGAGCACAGACGTGGGATGATAACAGGATTTGGAGCCGGAATGCTTCAGACCCCTTGGGTTAGGGGTCCATCACCCCTAGGCCTCAGGCCCAGCAACCTCAGTCTGTCTCCCTCACGGTTCCAGCCCCAGAATGCCCCTCCCTTCCCTTAACCAGTAGAACTGGTTTGGCCACTGTCCTGAGGCCCCTCTTGCTGGGCCAAGCTTACAGACACTGCCAGTGGGGGTCCTCCACAGCCCACTGCCCGAGCACAGCAACCAGCCAGGTACTGACACTGCACCACAAAGCTCCCCCCTCCGAGAGCAAACTGAGCGGGGTCGCTCTGCCGGTGGCCTGGGGAGGTTCGGGCCCCTTGCTATGGGACAGCGCGTCGGCGATGATGTTGGCGCTCCCCTTGACGTGGGTCACATCCATGCCGTAGTCCTGCAGGAGCAGGCTCCACTCAGCAGCTTGGCGTTGGTCCCCTTCATCTGGTGCAGCCAGGTCGGGGGCAGTGGTCGGTTACACCGTGGAATGCCGGCCAGACAGGTACGGCTGCAGCTTTTGCAGGGCCCACCCCATCGCCAGGCGTCCTTCTCTATGGTCACGTAGCTCCGCTCCCAGGGCAGCAGCTTCCTGCTCAGCTGTGCCCCTTCCTGCACAGCTCTGTGATCAGGGCAGCGATGGAGCTGAAGTTGGGCACAAACCTCCGGTAGTACCCCGCCATCCCAACGAAAGCCTGGACTTGCTTCTTGGGCTGGGGAACAGGCCAGTCTCGGATGGCCTCCACCTTGGCTGGCTCTGGCTTCAAGCAGCCGCTCCCCACCTTATGGCCCAGGTAGGACACCTCGGCCATCCCGACCTTGCACTTCCCAGCCTTTACAGCCAGTCCAGCACCTGGCTGACCTGGGACACGTGGTCCTCCCAGGACTGGCCGAAGACACAAATATCGTCAGTGTATGCTAGGGCAAAGCTCTCCATCCCTGCAGCAGCTGGTCCACCAGACGCTGGAAGGTGGCCGGTGCCCCCTTGAGGCCGAAGGGCAGGACCAGGAACTCGGAGAGCCCCACTGGGGTGATAAACACCAATTTCAGCCTGGCCTCCGGGTCCAGCAGCACCTGCCAGTAGCCCTTGGTGAGGTCCAGGATGGTGAGGTAGCAAGTTCCCCCCAGCTTGTCCAGGAGCTCATCAGGCCTAGGCACGGGGTAGGCGTCGGACACCGTGGTGGCGTTGAGCTTCCGATAGTCCACACAGGACCAGATCGACCTGTCCTTCTTGGGGACCAGCACCACCAGAGAGGCCAGAGACGGTTGGATCACCCCTAGCGCCAGCATGTCCCGGACCTCTCTCTCCAGGCCCTGGGCCGTCTTCCCTGTGACTCTCAACAAGGAGCAGCGCACCGGGGAATGGATGCCTGTCTCCACCCAGACAGCCAGGTTGGTGAGACCAGGCTTGTCGGAGAACAGCTGCTGGTGGGAGCGCAGCACCTCTCGGATCTCGGCCTGCTGGGCGGGGTGAGCTGGTCCGAGAGGGAAATTGACTTCAGCGAAGAGTCTGTTCCTGTCCCAGGGAACAGACCGACCAGGGGATCCTCCCCCTGCTCCTCCCAGGGCCTGCACACGGCCAGCACCAAGTCCTCCCTGTCCCAGTACGGCTTCATCATGTTAATGTGATACACCCGCTGGCCGCGGGTCCGGCCCATCAGCTCCACCATGTAGTCCACCTCGTTCAGCTGCTTAACGACCTTGAAGGGGCCGTCCCAGGTGGCTCACAGCTTGTTCTTCTGCATGGGGATTAGGACCATCACCTGGTCCCCGTAGTGTAGGCGCGGGCCCGTGCATTGCGGTCGTACCAGACCTTCTGCTTCCCCTGGGCCCTGCTCAGGTTCTCGCTGGCCAGGCCCATGAGCTCAGCGAGTCTTTCCTGGAAAGCCAGGAAAGCCCCCCGCCCCCCGCCTCCCCTGCCTGGGTCCGGAGTCCCAGCCCGGCCAGGCTCCGTGTCTGCTGGGATGGGGCCCTGCACCCCCTGTCGGGAGCCCGCCCCTGGGTCAGGGTCGCCAGCCTCTCACTGGCTCTGGCTATGGGTGGTGACCAGGGTCCTGTGGGGTCCGTCTGGCCACTCCTCTAGGTCACCCCCCACCAGCACCTCCGTGGACAAGTGCCGGTGCACCCCCACTTCCTGGGGCCCTCCTTAGTCCCCCATTTCAGATGCACCCAGGCTATGGGCACCTTAAATGGGGTCCCGTCTATGCCCCTCAGGGTCAGCTAAGTGTTTGGCACCATACGGTCTGGGGCCACTATATCAGGCCGGGCCAGCGTCACCTCCGCCCCCGTGTCCCAGAAACCCGTCACCTCCTTTCCATCCACCTGCAGGGGCACGAGGCACTCGCTCCGTAGTGGCCGCCCTGCCCTCACCTGATACACGGAGAGACCTGCCTCCGGAGCATCAGGTCTCTGGGAGGAGCTGGCCTGAGCAGCCTTCCCCCTGCTTTGAGTTGATGTTTGCCTGCCGGCCCCTGCCTCTGGGGCGGCCTGCCCTTCCCTCAGCCCCAGCCAGTTAACCCTGGGAAATCCCAGGTCATAGGACCTGTCCTGGTGCCTGGTGCACTGAGCCCTCGTGGCCTCTTTGCCTGCAGCAATGGCAGGTTAGGACCTGCGGGCCCCTTCGGGCCGGCTCTGCCCGGGTCCTGGCTGGTTCTCTGAGGTGCAGACGGCTGGTCCTTGTCTCTTGGGCTCACCTCGTAGGTGAGTCTCTCCGTTGCTCAGCCGAGAACTGGTCTCTGTGCGATTCCCTCTCTCTCCGGGACTCCTGTTTGCACCCGGACTGGCTCTCTGTGAACTCGTCCGCCAGCCTCCCGGCCTCTTGGGGGTCCTCTGGCCTCCGGTCCTTGAGCCACAGCCTCAGGCTGGGTGTGCACGCGGCATAGGACTGTTCGATGGAGTTCTGTGTACATGGCCATCAGCTTAAGCAGGTCCTCTGCGGTCTGGGCCCCGACCCCGCGCACCCACTTGCAGCAGTTCTGCGCCAGGTGGGAGGCCAGATCCACGTAGGTCTCCCGTGGTTCCTTCTGAGCCCCCCGGAACTTCTTCCTGTACGTCTCAGGGGTCAGCCCGAACTTGTGCAGCAGGGCCTCTTTGACCCGTTTGTAGTCGCCCGGCTGCAGACCCTCCAGCTGGTTGGGCACCCCTGCGGCCTCCTGATTCAGCAAGGGGGTGAGGTCAGCTGGGGGGTGGGTGTGATCTGGTGCAGTTCACAGGCCCGCTCAAAGGAGCTGAGGAACCCGTCCATGTCTCCCACATTTATGTTGGGCCAACACGAGCTTCTCCAAGCATCTGGCTGCCCCGGACCCTCTGGGGTCCTCCTCCCTCACCGCAGCTGCAGCCCCTTGGCTCCTCCACTCCGCCATGGCCAGCTCATGCTGTCGCTGCTTCTCTCGGTCCTGGTGCTCCTCTCTATGGTCCTCTAACTCCTTTAGCCGCTGCTCAATCTTCAGCCGCCGCAGCTCTGCCAGGCTGGACCCTGCCCGGGACGAACCATAGCTGGCAGGGCTTGGCCTCGTGGGCACCGCATCTCTCTGGCAGGCTCCAGCCCTCCATCCGGTCCAAGAGCCTGAGATGCTTCCCGGGGTGTCTGGCTGCTCCCCACTGGGACAGGATCCAGGCCCCTGGATGGGTCACTCTTCCAGCTGGGCAATCAACCGGGCCTTGGTTGTTTTCCCCACGGGCAGGCCCCTCTCTCTGCACAGCCTCACAAGGTCTGCCTTCAGGAGTCGGGTGGGGGCCATCTCTCCGCCGACCCGCAGGGTGCAGACTCACCGACCGAGCACTGCAGCGGCCCACGGCTCCCAGGAATCGCTTCACTCTGTCTCCAGCATGTCTGGCTCTTGCAAGCCCCTTCCTTCTACTGCTCCTTGCCACTCGCTGCTGGAAGCTCCATCCACGGGGTGCAGTTCGCATCCCACTTCTGACACCACTGTAGCGGTGCAGTCGGGGTCCCCCCGATCCTGCACCCCCGTAGCAGCAAGAACAGATTCCGCCAGCAGTAGAACAGAGAGGGGTTTATTGCTCCTCTAGGATACAGCTCAGCACAGACGTGGGATGATTACAGGATTCGGGGCTGGAATGCTTCAGACCCCTTGGGTTAGGGGTCCATCACCCCTAGCCCTCAAGCCCAGCAACCTTAGTCTGTCTCCCTCATGGTTCCAGCCCCAGACTGCCCCTCCCCCAGCGCACACTTCCTGTGTCCATCTCTTCCCTTAACAAGTAGAACCGGTTTGGCCGTTGTCCTGAGGCCCCTCGCTGGGCCGTGCTCACAGACAGCTGCCAGTTGGGGTCCCCCACAGCCCACTGCCCAAGCATAGCAACCAGCCAGGTACCGACACTACAGCACAAAGCTCCATCCACAGGGTGCAGCGAATCCCACTTCTGACACCACTGTGATGGCACGTCAGGGTGCCCCCCGAGCCTGCACCCTGTCTGCAGCGAGATGAGACTCTGCCAGCCAGTAGAACAGGGGGGTTTATTGCTCCTCCAGGATACAGCCCAGCACAGACGTGACGTGGGTACAGGAGTCAGGGGCTGGCAGCTTTAGGCCCCTGCCCCCTCAGCACTCAGCTTAGTCTCCTCTCTTCCTGTCATCCCAGCCAAAACTGCCCAGCTCCCAGGCCCTGCCCCCCAGCCAGGTGGCCGTCTCCACCTCCCTTCCGTTGTCTCTCCCCCGGGAAGAACCTTGTGGGATGTAGTGGGCCATACCCTCTGGGCAGCCACTGGTGGCTGCGTGGGCTGGGGGTGACCCCTACTGGCCAGTACCTGTAGCACTGCCTGGCCGGCTGCCTAAGGTCACGTAGGCAAAGACCCAACTGGTCCGACCGGTTGAGGGCAGGGAGGGAGCAAAGGAAGGGAGGTGTAGGGGGAAGGGGCAGTTGCTGGCTGGGAAACATGAAGGACACAGCCTAAGCTGAGGGTCTGATGGGGCAGTGGACCCCCTAACCCAAGGGGTCTGAGGCATCCTGGCCCTGACTCCTGTAACCACGTCACGTCTGTGCTGGGCTGTCTCCTGGAGAAGCAATAAACCCCCGTTCTACTGGCTGGCGGAGTCTCATCTTGCTGCAGACATGGTGCAGGACTGGGGGAACCCCGACTCGGCATCACACCTTGTTATCTGCTCAGGCTGGGCCTAGGTGTCTAGGCCAATCCACATGTGGGTGAGTCAGTGGGAATCACATCACAGCGCAGGGGGACCCCGGGTCACAGAGCAGACAGCCCCCCCCCACACACACACATCACACCTGGTTTGTTTATTTACCGGCGCCGCAGCCACGGAGCCTCGCGGCTCCATTTCATCCTTTGCACCCAAGAGGAGCCACGGGAAGTGGCGTGGGCCTGGCCACCGCTTCCCAGTGCTCTGCCTGACCCGACACGTGAGGCTGTTGGCCCTCGGTCCAGCTCTGCGGGGCACGTCCCCACGACGGACGAGCCCGTGCCCAGGAAGCGAGCCAGGCAATGACAGCTGGCGAGTGTGACTGGGAGCAGGTGAAGCTCAGAACAGCTGGCCGGACACTCCCCGTTTCCAGGGATAGGTCCCAGACCCGAGGCGTGGGGGTCTCAAGGCAGGAGGAAGTGGGGCCACCACGTGAACTCATGGGATGGGGCGCGGCCTCGTCCCGCCCAGCGTTGATACCAGGGATGTGGCACCGCACCAGGGTGACCTGGAACACTGCTGAGGATCCCACTTTGGGGGCATGCTCAGAGGTCCCAGGAAATCTGGCTGCCCACGAAGGCTGCGGAGACAGGAACAGGAGGAAGTTCAATAGCCCAAAGAGCAGAGGCCTGCGCGCTGCGACCAGCTGCTGTGGGGGGCTGAGCACAACGCAGAGAAAGGGCTAGGCCAGCCCAGCCGGGACAGCGATAGGGCCACGGGCCCAGGCCGGGAAGACGTGGTGTGAGGAAGTGGGGAGTCTTGGGGGTTCAAAGGGGGGGTGTTGCATACAGGGAGGCACTCAGTGCCGGGATGTTCCTGGTTTCATGTGACAAAGGGGGGAGTTTGTTGTTTCAGAGAACAGCCCAAAGTTGGAGCCACGGTGTCTGGGACCCTGGTGACCCCGACCCTGCTCAGAGGACACGGCCGGTTCTGGCCAGATGCCAGACAAGGGGCGGCAGGCGGGGGACCCCGGCAACTGGCCCAGCTGGTCCCAGTGAGGGGAGAACATTGGACGGGGAGGGCGGGGGGAGAAGAGGGGCCCGGGCGACCCTCTTACCTGGGGAGAAGACAATGGCGGGGCAGGGGCTGCTGCTGGGGGTATTGGAGGTTCTGCTGAGAGACGGGGGCTGCTTTTCAGGGACTGAGGGCAGAGCAGGGCAGACAAGGCTCAACTGGCTGCAGGGGCGACTGACGTGGGGCCGAGGGCCCAGGCCGACTGGCCTGCGGGATCCGTTGCTGCGTTCAAAGCTCAATAAACCCTCCTGTTTGGTGCTGGCTGGGAGTCGCTCTGGGCTGGAGAGCAGGGCTGCGCTATCCCCTCTGGGACTGGAGGCCCTGGGGGCCAGAGGGAGGGGACCCCCCGAGGGGCTCACAGCGGAGGCAGGCAGCTGGAGGCCTGGAGAGGCGCTGTCCTGGAGGTGGGGGGCCGGACCCCCCAGGTGAGAGTGGGTCCCCCCAAGAGAGGGTCGCCACACTGGAGTGGGCTCCCCGAGAAGGGGCTGCCACACTGGGGGGGGGGTGGATCCGCCCAGGAGCCGAGGGGCCAAATGTGGGCACCACCTGTGAGCCGTGACACGTGGCTCAGGTGCTGCCAGGCCGGGCTAGGCTGGCCCAGCCGGGACAGCATTACGGCCACGAGCCTGGGACAGGGCTAGGCTGGCCCAGCATTACGGCCACGGGCCGAGACCAGGAAGACGTGGCTCGCACTGAGACAGGGCTAGGCCGGCCCAGCCGGGACAGCATTACGGCCACGAGCCTGGGACAGGGCTAGGCTGGCCCAGCATTACGGCCACGGGCCGAGACCGGGAAGACGTGGCTCGCACTGAGACAGGGCTAGGCCGGCCCAGCCGGGACAGCATTACGGCCACGAGCCTGGGACAGGGCTAGGCTGGCCCAGCATTACGGCCACGGGCCGAGACCAGGAAGACGTGGCTCGCACTGAGACAGGGCTAGGCCGGCCCAGCCGGGACAGCATTACGGCCACAGGCCCAGGCCGAGAAGTTGTGGCTTGGGCACTGTCGGGCCGGGGAAGGCTGCGCTCCGGCAGGGTGGCCGGTCTGATGAGCCGAGCTTGGCTTGCTGGCCTGGCTGCAGCAGGGAGCCGGGTGCGCGGCAGAAACACGGGGGAAGAGCCGGCAGCACAAGAACAAATGGGGCGAAGAGGCCCGTCCAAGCGCCAGCCTGAGGCTCAGGTTCTCAGCGCAAGGGGGCCTGGATCTGCCTCCCCTCAGAGCTGTGGGGCCAGCAGGGCAGCACGGGGGCTGGGCTGGCCGTGTGGGAGACTCCAGCTTCTCTCCTGCTCCTCCCAGCCCCCAGCTCCATCCTCTGCAGTGGCTGGGCCCGAGGCTCCGAGCTCACGGGCCCGGGGGGCCAATGGCCACGTGTGGGTCAGGACTGGCAGGGACGGGGGGGGGGGTCTCTTGCAAGGATCACCAGGGGGGGCCCTCTCGCCTCGTCCTTCCCTGCCACTGAGGGGCCTTGGGCACCAGTGCCCTCAGGTTCACTGCCCCGGCACTTGGCAGCCTAGCCCCGCGGGCGGGGAGACGCTGCTCTTGTGCGGGTGGGGGCCACAGCCCCCCCGGCCCCCGCACGACAGACCAGAGCTACTCTGGCAGCCCCACGGCACGAACGGGCAGCACCTACCTGCAGGGGGGCCGCTGCCGTCCTCCTCCATGCGCTCCAAGTCCCCGCCGAAGGGCCTGTCCAGCTGCTTCTGCCCTCGGGGCCAGGCCTGGGGGGCGCCGGGCGGGTCCCCATGTGTGGGCAGCTGCAGGAAGAGGCGGAGGGCACGGGCGGCGCGGGCAGCGTAGGCGGCGAAGCCCTGCACGCTGGCCGTGGCGCCCTGCAGGGAGATGCGCACGGCGTGCTGACGCTGCAGCTGGGCCAGGTATCCACGGCAGTGCGAGGGCAGCGCCCGCAGAGCCTCGCTCTCCACTGTCTCCTGGCTCTGCTGCGCCCGCAGCGCCTGCTCCAGCTGCCCCGGCAGCGCGCTCACGTCCTGCTCGTAGGCCGCGTAGACGGTGAGCTGGGCGGAGCCGGCCACGCTCAGCGCCTCCTCCAGGGACTGCTCCAGCACGGCCTGCAGGCTGGGGTCGGGCGCCACCACCCCCTGGCCCTGCTCCTGCTGGTAGGAGCGCAGGGACAGCTCCGTGGCCCGCTGCAGCTCCTCCTCCTCCCAGCGCTGGCTGTCCATGGACTGCTGGATGGCCAGCAGCAGCTGGGCCTCCTCCTCCGTGCTGCCCTCCGCCCGGGCGACGCAGCACAGCCCCTCCTCCTCCTCGCCATCTGCCAGGCCCCGGCGCTCCCCAGCGCTGCCCGCCGGCTCCCCCTCCGTGTAGAGATCCGCCTCCGTCTCCTCCGAGGGGCTCGCTGCCGAGCCTGGGGCCGCCCCCGCCATGGCGCTGGGCTCCAGGGCGGCCAGCAGGCCTTTGATCTCCTCTGCAGGGGATGGCAGGTCAGACAAGCTGGGCTCAGGCAGCCCAGTTCCGGGGGACAGGGGGACGGGTCCAAGCCCTGCCCCAAACCCAGGCTGCCCAGTGGCAGGGGAAGAGCTGTGGGGCGGCCTCTACCCCGGGAAGGGCCACGCGCACCCTGCCCGCAAGCGAGGGGAATGGAGGGGACTGGCGCTGCCACCCTGGCCCTGTGTGCACCCCCGGGACTGGGGCCGCAGGGTCGGGCCCCCAACAGCGCTAGCCTCACCCTGCCCCGGCACATCTGAGCCTTCCCCCAGGGCAACAGCCAGGGCCTGCCCGCACCCCGGTCACAGGGCAGAGCCTCACCTATGCTGGGGGTGGTGCCGTCGGGCGGGTCCAGCCGCTGGGCAGCCGGCAGGGGGTCTTGGCCGCAGCTCAGAGGGACGGGTCCCTCGGGCCCCTCAGGCTCCTGCTGAGACAGACGGGGGGCGACCCCTCAGTCCCGCAGGCAGCAGCCTGGGACCCAGCTCAGAGACGCTGCCCCCCGAGCCGGCCCCCTCCCCTGCAGCCAGCCCCTCCCCGCCCTCAACTGCCAGCTCCCCCAGCCGGCCCCCTCCCCTGCAGCCAGCCCCCCCCCTGCAGCCAGCCCCCCCAATAGTCCCCCCTGCAGCCAGCCCTCCCAGCCGGTCCCCTCTCTGCCCTCAAATGCCACCCCCCAAGCCGGCCCCCCAGCCCCACCACCCGGGTGAGGGCTGCCTGCCCCATCCAACGGGGCACCCTGGAGCCCGGCAGGCAGGGGAGGAGCAGAGCCCCGGCTGTGCTCTGCGGCGCGGGTGTACCTGTGCAAAGGGGGGGCTCCAATGCACCTGCTCCAGCCCAATCACGCACTGGAAGCGACTCTCCAGCTCCCGCAGGACGCGCTGGCCTCCCTCGTCCAGCAGGAAGCGAGCGACGCCAGGCAGCTGCAGGGTCACCGGCTGCCCGCTCACCGTGCCCAGCAGGCTCTGCAGAAACTCGGCCGCCGCCCGGCACGCGCCTGCCTCCCCGCTCAGCTGCACGGAGAGACGGCATGAGGAGCCCGCAAACTCTGCGCCCGCGGGGGTGTGCACTGCCAGCCCTGGGGTGCCAGTGGGGGAGGGAGAAACGGGCCCTGCACCAGATGTGGGGCGCCGGCGGGGGCGGGGTGACATGGGCACAGCACCAGCCAGGTGGTGCTGGTGGGGGAGGGAGCGTCAGCCGTGGGGTGCTGACAGGGAGGGGTGATGGGCACAGCGCCAGTGGGGAAAGGGTGACAGACACAGCTGCCAGCTATGGGGCACTAGTGCGGGAGGGCTGACGGGCACAGCACCAGCCATGGGGCATTAGTGCGGGAGGGCTGACGGGCACAGCACCAGCCATGGGGCACCAGCGGGGGGAGTGACGTGCACAGCACCAGCTGCCTGGAAGGGAGGGGGCACGCCGCAGCAGCCTCCAGCCAGCGCAGTACGGACTACAGCCCCCAGAATGCAGCACTCTGCCGTGCCCCACATGACCTCCCTGCACTGGCTGCTGGGACCTGTAGTCCCCATGCCTCCGACTGCTGGGGGGACGGGGGGCTCACCCTGAAGCCGGAGATGTCGGAACCCTCCAGCGGCAGCAGGGTGACCTCGGCGATGCCGGCCAGCAGCTCCTGGTAGTAGAGCTGCAGGTAGCGCAGCAGGCCCGGCTCCATGGCCACCAGGCTCTCGTCCAGCGCCGCGTCCCGCAGGAAGGCCTGCAGCCTCTCCCGGCCCTCCCGCTCCCAGCCGCACAGCGCCAGGCCCTGCAGGTGCTCGCCGCCCGGCGCCAGGCTCGCAGTGCAGCAGCGCAACGTGGCCAGCAGCTGCTCCCAGCGCGGCGAGGCCAGGGCGTGCCGCTGTTGCGCCGAGACAGGCAGGCAGAAGGGGCTCAGGGCTGCGTGGAGCGTGGACGCAGCCTGGCGGGCAGCCACAGGGCTCAGCGCCACGACGCTCAGCGCGCTCCCGCTGGGCGCGTAGCCGGCCGCCACGCCCTGGCTGGCCAGCAGCCGCTGCAGTTCCTCCTGCACGTCACCGCGCTGCAGGAAACCGAGGCTCTGGGCCGGCAGCGGCAGGAGCTCCTGGGCCATCCCCTGCAGGGTGTCCTGGAGCCGCGTCTGCAGCTGCTGGCGCCGGGCAGCGGCCCCGCCCGAGATCCAAACCCTGCCCTCCTCCAGCCGCAGCGTCAGCTCTGGGAACACGGCCTGCAGCTCCGGGAACGCGGCCTCCAGCAGCCGCCCCTTGGCTGCATCCTCAATACTCAGGCACATCGTTGGGGACCGGTCCTCCACAGCCACTGCCTCCCCTGGGGGGGCCTCAGCCTCGCCCCGCGGGCCGGGGGGCTCCAGGAAGTCGTAGTAGGGGGAGACGTCCAGGTTGCTGTCCTGGAGCCTGTGGGGCTTCTCGAGCACACGTGGCACAGCTGCAGGGCAGGGACGCAGGTTAGAGCCGCCTGGAGATGGACACCCCTGGCTCGCCCCGCGCTCCTGCCTGCCTGCCTCAAGCACCTGAGACATGGGCCTTGCGCCATGCCAGCTGCCCCCCAGCACAGCCTCCAGGCCCCCCCAGCACTGCCCCTGCCCCAGCCCCAGCCCCAGCCCCAGCCCCACACACCTGCCCAGTCCTGGAAGGAGATGACAGCCGCTCTGCCCCCTGCCAACACCCTCACCGCCTGCACGCTGCCCCCACCGCTCCGCTTGCTCTCAAAGTAAAGCTCTAGCAGGTCCCGGCTCAGCTCGGCCCCCTGGCTCCGCACCAGGACGCTGTCTGTCAGCTGTACCCGCTCCACGGCCAGCAGTGCCCCGTCCAGCATCCGCCGGCCCACGCGCTCCTCCAGGCCCATGAACTCTGCAAGGCAAAGCAGAGTCAGCCCGGCCCGCCCAGGCAGGGGGTGAGAACCCCATAAGAACCTCAGAGCGGCCGGGCGGGGTCACACCAAAGGTCCCTCCAGCCCAGGGTCCTGTCTGCCCACAGCAGCCAGTGCCAGGTGCCCCAGAGGAAGTGAAGAGAACAGGGAACCATCCAGTGATCCCTCCCCTGTCGTCCATTCCCAGCTTCTGCCAAACAGAGGCCCAGGGCACCCTCCCTACCCAGCCTGGCTCAGAGCCATTGATGGACCTAACCTCCATATCTATCTAGCTCTTTTTTGAACCCTGTTCAAGTCCTGGACTTCAAAACATCCTCTGGCAAGGAGTTCCACAGGTTAACTGTGCACTGAGTGAAGAAATACTTCCTTTTGTTTGTTTTAAACCTGCTGCCTGCCACCTACTGGCCCCAACACGGCTAAGGGTGGAGGAAGAGACACCCCCCCCACCCACAGCCCAGTCAGGGATTGGGGGTGGAGGATAACAGTCCCTCTGGCCCCAAGGCCCATCCCAGCCAAGGGCAACAGGGAGATTCCCCCGGTCCCACAGCCCAGCCTGGCCAAGGGCAATGGGGAGAGCTCCCCCTCAGGGCCCCGGGGCGATGTGCTCAGAGGAGGGGCTGTGGGGAAGCAGCTGGCCCACTTCCCTGCTGAGCTCAGTAACACCCGCCAGGAGGGCCACAGGCACAGCTCGGAGGTGCTGCCAGCTCCTATGTCTGCCACCCGATGTCCGGGCCAGCGGGTACCAGCCACTCTGGGGCCAGGCGGGGCCAACGCACCCTGCAGCCCAGCGGGGCTGGTGCCAGCAGCAGGTGCCCCTCCCAGGTCCCCCAAGGTGGCCGAGGCAACCGGGGCATGCAGCGGCCCCCAGCCCTCCCCCCAGCGCTCCGGGCACACGCAGGCAGGGCGGACAGCGCCAGGCCCGCCCTTTCAGTCTCTCAGCCAGTGGCCTGGGAAGGGCCGTGAGGGCCAAGGACGGCCCCAGAGGACGGCATGAGCCAGTTTCGGCCCCTTTCTCTTTGCCGCACTCGGATTCAGCTCCCCCCACTAAAAGGAGCCGTCCTGCCTGCCCTGGCATCCCCGGCTCCCATGCCGGCGCTCCCCTAGGCCACTGCACTTCCCCGTTCGGGCAGGCACCTCCATGGAGCCTCTTCCTGCAGCTTCCGCCACTCACCTTCAGCGCTGCACTGGGACCATGGCCCGACGGCTCCAGGGCCAGTGGCCGGGGGGTGGCAGGATCCCAGCCCTGCCGCCTGTGTCCTGCCCAGGCACTGACCCGGCATGATACTTCGCCTCTCCCGCCACGAGGCCTTCACCTCGCCAGCAGCCCTTGGCGGGGCCAGGCGCGTCGCCTGCGCTCTCTCCACGCGGCCAGCCCGACACCCTCCCTCTGCAGCGCCGCCCGGCTCTGGGATTCAGCCCTGACTCTCCCAGCGCCTTCTCCACGGCCAGGCACCGGACCAGAGCCGGCGGCTGGCCCGAGGGAGGCTGCATGATTCTGAGAGCAGCTCCGCTAGCGCTCTGCGGGCTCCTGCCCGGCGGGGGATTGCGCCACGGCTCGAGCTGGGGGCGAGGGTAGGCCGCTAGCCACGCCCCCGGAAGGGACCCCCCGCAGCCAGGCCCGGGGACGGCGGCGGTGGGCGCAGACCAAGCCACGGGCAGAGGGGATCTCGGCAATGCTCTGTGTGGGCACCGAGCCATTGGCTGTGCCGGGGGCTCCCCTGCTGACTGGCCCGTCCGACACCTCCAGCCCTTTGCCCCCCGGCACGAGGCGCGGCCCCGCCAGCCCCTACCTGCATCACCGAGCGGCTCTGGCAGCTGCACCAGGGCCTGGTCCCCGGCGGGGCTGCGGTGGATGGCGCAGCGCTCGCCCTCGCCGCTCAGCACGCACTCCAGGTACAGCTCCAGCAGGCTGCTGTCCGTCTGGGGGTGCAGGCCCCGGAGAAGCACCTTCCCATAGTCCTGTGGGGCAGCCGGGCGAACTGCCAGCCGGGTCTCCTGCAGGCTGTGGCTGGGCTTGGAGAGGACCCTTTGCGCATCTGCAGGGGAGGCACCGTCAGCCCCGTGCCCCGAGGGCGGCCCTGCCCCACAGCCTCCCTGGCCCGCAGCGGCAGGACTGCCCCACCCCAGGAGGGAGAAGGGGAGGCTTAAGCCCCCGGCCCCGCACTCACCCTCGGGGCTCTCGAAGGTCAGGATGGCGCGGCTGCCCTGGCGCCTGCAGTCCAGCACGGGGCCGCCGCCCGAGCGGCGCCGGTTCTCGAAATACAGCACCAGCAGCTCGTCCTCCATGTCTGGGGGCACCCCCAGCGCCTCCAGCGCCCGCACCGCCTCTGCCATCCTGCAAGGGCCCCCGCTCAACCTGGGCAGCGCCGTGCCAGCACTCCCTGGCCGCACAGGGACCGGCCCAGCGCAGAGACACGCAGGCCCCCACCCTGCCCCCCACAACAGGGGTGGAGGTAGGGCACCTCCCCACTACCCCGCAGAATGAAGTGGAGGGGCAGGGCACCTCCCCACAGCCCCGGCCCGCCCCCACCACCGGGAGGGGGGCAGGGAAGGTCCGCACAGCCCCAACTCGCCCCCCACAACGGGGAGGGGGGCAGGGCACCTCCCCACAGCCCCGGCCCGCCCCCACAACGCGGAGGGGGGCAGGGAAGGTCCCCACAGCCCCAACTCGCCCCCCACAACGCGGAGGGGGGCAGGGAAGGTCCCCACAGCCCCGGCCCGCCCCCACAACGCGGAGGGGGCAGGGCACCGGAGCCCCACCCACAAACTTACCCGGGCCCCACGTGCTCAGCGCCGCCCCCTCCCCGGAGCCCCCGCGAGCCCCTCCGGGCTAGAAACGAAAGTGAAAATGGGCCGCCGCTCCGCAACACCTGGCCCCGCCCCCTGCCCCGGCTCGCCCCGCCCCCGGCCCCGCCCCCTGCCCAGCCCGGCTGCGAACCGAGGGAACCAAGACGCTGCCGGGGGCGGGGTCAGAGCTGGGGGCGGAGCTCCGGAGAGCGGTCGGGGTAACCCTGAACCGGCCCCCAGCCCTGGGCACGGGGAGGGGGGGGGGGCTCTGTGGGTGGATACGGGGGTGCCGGGGCACGGGGGAGGGGGGGGGCTCTGTGGGCGGGTACGGGGGTGCCGGGGAAAGGAGAGAGGGGGCTCTGTGGGCGGGTATGGGGGTGCCGGGGTAAGGAGAAAGGGGGCTCTGTGGGCGGGTACGGGGGTGCCGGGGTAAAGAGAAAGGGGGGCTCTGTGGGCAGGTATGGGGGTGCCGGGGTAAGGAGAAAGGGGGCTCTGCGGGCGGGTATGGGGGTGCCGGGCTACGGTGGGAGGGGAGCTCTGTGGGCAGGTATGGGGGTGCCGGGGTAAGGAGAGAGGGGGCTCTGTGGGCGGGTACGGGGGTGCCGGGGTAAGGAGAGAGGGGGCTCTGTGGGCGGGTACGGGGGTGCCGGGGTAAGGAGAGAGGGGGCTCTGCGGGCGGGTACGCGGGTGCCGGGGCACGGGGGAGGGGGGGCTCTGTGGGCAGGTATGGGGGTGCCGGGGTAAGGAGAAAGGGGGCTCTGTGGGCGGGTATGGGGGTGCCGGGCTACGGTGGGAGGGGAGCTCTGTGGGCAGGTATGGGGGTGCCGGGGTAAGGAGAGAGGGGGCTCTGTGGGCGGGTACGGGGGTGCCGGGGAAAGGGGAAAGGGGGCTCTGCGGGCGGGTATGGGGGTGCCGGGGTAAGGAGAAAGGGGGCTCTGCGGGCGGGTACGGGGGTGCCGAGGTAAGGAGAGAGGGGGCTCTGTGGGCGGGTACGGGGGTGTCGGGGAAAGGAGAAAGGGGGCTCTGCGGGCGGGTATGGGTGTGCCGGGGTAAGGAGAAAGGGGGCTCTGCGGGCGGGTACGGGGGTGCCGGGGAAAGGAGAAAGGGGGCTCTGTGGGCAGGTATGGGGGTGCCGGGCTACGGGGGAGGGGGGCTCTGTGGGCGGGTATGGGGGTGCGGGGTAAGGAGAGAGGGGGCTCTGTGGGCGGGTATGGGGGTGCCGGGGTAAGGAGAGAGGGGGCTCTGTGGGCGGGTATGGGGGTGCCGGGGTAAGGAGAAAGGGGGCTCTGTGGGCGGGTATGGGGGTGCCGGGGTAAGGAGGGAGGGGGCTCTGTGGGCGGGTACGGGGGTGCCGGGGTAAGGAGAGAGGGGGCTCTGTGGGCGGGTACGGGGGTGCCGGGGTAAGGAGAAGGGGGCTCTGCGGGCGGGTACGGGGGTGCCGGGGTAGGGAGAGGGGGCTCTGGGGCGGGTATGGGGGTGCCGGGGTAAGGAGAAAGGGGGCTCTGTGGGCGGGTATGGGGGTGCCGGGTAGGTGGGAGGGGGCTCTGTGGGCGGGTAGGGGGTGCCGGGGTAAGGAGAGAGGGGGCTCTGTGGGCGGGTAGGGGGTGCCGGGGTAAGGAGAAAGGGGGCTCTGGGGCGGGTATGGGGGTGCCGGGTAAGGAGAAAGGGGGCTCTGGGGCGGGTAGGGGGTGCCGGGTAAGGGGAGGGGGCTCTGTGGGCGGGTAGGGGGTGCCGGGGAAAGGAGAAAGGGGGCTCTGGGGCGGGTATGGGGGTGCCGGGGTAAGGAGAGAGGGGGCTCTGTGGGCGGGTACGGGGGTGCCGGGGAAAGGAGAGAGGGGGCTCTGTGGGCGGGTATGGGGGTGCCGGGGTAAGGAGAAGGGGGGCTCTGTGGGCGGGTACGGGGGTGCCGGGGTAAGGAGAAAGGGGGCTCTGTGGGCGGGTACGGGGGTGCCGGGTAAGGAGAGAGGGGGCTCTGTGGGCGGGTACGGGGGTGCCGGGGTAAGGAGAAAGGGGGCTCTGCGGGCGGGTACGGGGGTGCCGGGGTAAGGAGAGAGGGGGCTCTGCGGGCGGGTATGGGGGTGCCGGGGTAAGGAGAAAGGGGGCTCTGTGGGCGGGTACGGGGGTGCCGGGGTAAGGAGAGAGGGGGCTCTGCGGGCGGGTACGGGGTGCCGGGGTACGAGGGAGGGGGGGCTCTGTGGGCAGGTATGGGGGTGCCGGGGTAAGGAGAAAGGGGGCTCTGTGGGCGGGTATGGGGGTGCCGGGGTAAGGAGAAGGGGGCTCTGGGGGCGGGTAGGGGGGTGCCGGGGTAAGGAGAGAGGGGGCTCTGTGGGCGGGTACGGGGGTGCCGGGGAAAGGAGAAAGGGGGCTCTGCGGGCGGGTATGGGGGTGCCGGGGTAAGGAGAAAGGGGGCTCTGCGGGCGGGTACGGGGGTGCCGAGGTAAGGAGAGAGGGGGCTCTGTGGGCGGGTACGGGGGTGCCGGGGAAAGGAGAAAGGGGGCTCTGCGGGCGGGTATGGGGGTGCCGGGGTAAGGAGAAAGGGGGCTCTGGGGCGGGTACGGGGGTGCCGGGGAAAGGAGAAAGGGGGCTCTGTGGGCAGGTATGGGGGTGCCGGGCTACGGTGGGAGGGGGGGCTCTGTGGGCGGGTATGGGGGTGGCGGGGTAAGGAGAGAGGGGGCTCTGTGGGCGGGTATGGGGGTGCCGGGGTAAGGAGAGAGGGGGCTCTGTGGGCGGGTATGGGGGTGCCGGGGTAAGGAGAAAGGGGGCTCTGTGGGCGGGTATGGGGGTGCCGGGGTAAGGGAGAGAGGGGGCTCTGTGGGCGGGTACGGGGGTGCCGGGGTAAGGAGAAAGGGGGCTCTGTGGGCGGGTACGGGGGTGCCGGGGTAAGGAGACAGGGGGCTCTGCGGGCGGGTACGGGGGTGCCGGGGTAAGGGGAGGAGGGGGCTCTGTGGGCGAGGTATGGGGGTGCCGGGGTAAGGAGAAAGGGGGCTCTGTGGGCGGGTATGGGGGTGCCGGGGCTACGGTGGGAGGGGAGCTCTGTGGGCAGGTATGGGGGTGCCGGGGTAAGGAGAGAGGGGGCTCTGTGGGCGGGTACGGGGGTGCCGGGGAAAGGAGAAAGGGGGCTCTGCGGGCGGGTATGGGGGTGCCGGGGTAAGGAGAAAGGGGGCTCTGCGGGCGGGTACGGGGGTGCCGAGGTAAGGAGAGAGGGGGCTCTGTGGGCGGGTACGGGGGTGCCGGGGAAAGGAGAAAGGGGGCTCTGCGGGCGGGTAAGGGGGTGCCGGGGTACGGAGAAAGGGGGCTCTGCGGGCGGGTACGGGGGTGCCGGGGAAAGGAGAAAGGGGGCTCTGTGGGCAGGTATGGGGGTGCCGGGGAAAGGAGAAAGGGGGCTCTGCGGGCGGGTATGGGGGTGCCGGGGTAAGGAGAAAGGGGGCTCTGCGGGCGGGTACGGGGGTGCCGGGGAAAGGAGAAAGGGGGCTCTGTGGGCAGGTATGGGGGTGCCGGGCTACGGTGGGAGGGGGGGCTCTGTGGGCGGGTATGGGGGTGGCGGGGTAAGGAGAGAGGGGGCTCTGTGGGCGGGTATGGGGGTGCCGGGCTACGGTGGGAGGAGAGCTCTGTGGGCAGGTATGGGGGTGCCGGGGTAAGGAGAAAGGGGGCTCTGTGGGCGGGTATGGGGGTGCCGGGCTACGGTGGGAGGGGAGCTCTGTGGGCAGGTCTGGGGGTGCCGGGGTAAGGAGAAAGGGGGCTCTGTGGGTGGGTATGGGGGTGCCGGGCTACGGTGGGAGGGGAGCTCTGTGGGCAGGTATGGGGGTGCCGGGGTAAGGAGAAAGGGGGCTCTGTGGGCGGGTACGGGGGTGCCGGGGTAAGGAGAGAGGGGGCTCTGTGGGCGGGTACGGGGGTGCCGGGGTAAGGAGAGAGGGGGCTCTGTGGGCGGGTACGGGGGTGCCGGGGTAAGGAGAGAGGGGGCTCTGTGGGCGGGTACGGGGGTGCCGGGGTAAGGAGAGAGGGGGCTCTGTGGGCGGGTATGGGGGTGCCCAGGTACAGGGTGTGGGGAGCTCTGTGGGTGAGTCTGGGGAATCCGTGGGCGGTGCGGGGATTCGCTGCCCCGTGACTAGTGTGGGAATAGGGCCCCCATGACAGGCCTAGTGAGCCAGTCGGTCGCTGCTGCTGGAGAGGGGGTGAAAGGGGCCGGAACCTCAGTCCACCCAAACAAGCCTGTGGTCAGAGCCATGACTGGGCTGGCCACGGCCCTCATTGGCAACCCGGTTAGAGCCGGGCCCAGGGAGGCAGGGCAGGGCAGGGCAGGGCAGGGCCGGGCCCATCAGCTCCAGGCTGGGCGAGTTGCGAGGCCCCGGTGTGGCTGAGCAGCCCGTGGCTGCACGTGACAGGCGGCGCCACAGACGGGGGCTGCCCGGTCGTTCTTTGCTGCCACCCTCGCGCCTTAGCCTGCTCTTGGCGTTGGGACTTGGGCTCCAAGGTGAGCAGCGGCCCCCGAGCCCTTCCCCCCCCCCAAGAGAGTCACCCCCACGCGGCTGTGGGACGGGGGGTCCTGTGGAAAGGGCCCCGGGCGCTGTCACCATGGCAGCCCCTCGCCAGGCCTGGCGGTTCCAGCACTCTGGCTGACTGGCTGCAGAGGGGCGGAGGGTGCAGGGGCGTTTGCCGTGGGGCCGAGGCGGCTCCGCTCCATGGAGCGCAGAGCTGGCTTCACGCTGGGCAGTGCCAGGCCATGGCCACCACATGGGGCTCTCTCCCCTCTAGATGCGCCTGCTGGAGCCGGGTGGGCAGTCCGGAGCGTTCAGTGGGCCAGCCCCCCTTGTCCCGGAGGCTCCAGGAAACAAAAACTTGGCATTAATTAAGGCTTGAGTCATGCCAGGAGCTCTCCAGCAATTCCGCCAAGTTGGCAACTCGACGCCGTGTCCCTGCCCCCAGACGGGGTCCCAGCACCCATAGTGGGGGTCCCAACCCTGCTCTGCCTGCCTCATGCGCCCCCCCCACCCCGCCGCTCACTCCTCTCCCTTTTCCCCCCATGCCTGTGGCAGGCAGGGCCTGGGCCAGTGCTGGGCCCACAAAAGGTGAATCTGGCCCTGCCTGAGGGACCGACCCAGCCTGGGGCTGCAGCCGGGGGGCTGGGTGTCTGCAGAGCAGCAGGCTGTGGGCAGGGGGCAGCGGTGCTGTGGTGGGCGCTCTGGCCAGCAGTGTGAGGTAGCTGGGGCTCAGGGGACTGTGCCCCCCTTGGGCAGTGACTGGCCGGGGGGGAATGGGGGGAGGGGGGGACGTGAGGTAGCTGGAGCTCAGGGGGACTGTGCCCCCCTTGGGCAGTGACTGGCCGGGGGGGAATGGGGGAGGGGGGGACATGAGGTAGCTGGAGCTCAGGGGGACTGTGCCCCCCTTGGGCAGTGACTGGCCGGGGGGGAATAGGGGGGGGGGACGTGAGGTAGCTGGAGCTCAGGGGGACTGTGCCCCCCTTGGGCAGTGACTGGCCGGGGGGGAATGGGGGAGGGGGGGACGTGAGGTAGCTGGAGCTCAGGGGGACTGTGCCCCCCTTGGGCAGTGACTGGCCGGGGGGAATAGGGGGGGGGGGGACGTGAGGTAGCTGGAGCTCAGGGGGACTGTGCCCCCCTTGGGCAGTGACTGGCCGGGGGGGAATGGGGGGAGGGGGGGACGTGAGGTAGCTGGAGCTCAGGGGGACTGTGCCCCCCTTGGGCAGTGACTGGCCGGGGGGGAATAGGGGGAGGGGGGGACGTGAGGTAGCTGGAGCTCAGGGGGACTGTGCCCCCCTTGGGCAGTGACTGGCCGGGGGGAATGGGGAGGGGGGGACATGAGGTAGCTGGAGCTCAGGGGGACTGTGCCCCCCTTGGGCAATGACTGGCCGGGGGAATGGGGGAGGGGGGGACGTGAGGTAGCTGGAGCTCAGGGGGACTGTGCCCCCCTTGGGCAGTGACTGGCCGGGGGGGAATGGGGGAGGGGGGGACGTGAGGTAGCTGGGGCTCAGGGGACTGTGCCCCCCTTGGGCAGTGACTGGCCGGGGGGGAATAGGGGGAGGGGGGGACGTGAGGTAGCTGGAGCTCAGGGGGACTGTGCCCCCCTTGGGCAGTGACTGGCCGGAGGGGAATGGGGGGGACGTGAGGTAGCTGGAGCTCAGGGGGACTGTGCCCCCCTTGGGCAGTGACTGGCCGGGGGGAATAGGGGGGGGGGGGACGTGAGGTAGCTGGAGCTCGGGGGACTGTGCCCCCCTTGGGCAGTGACTGGCCGGGGGGGAATGGGGGCGGGGGGGACGTGAGGTAGCTGGAGCTCAGGGGGACTGTGCCCCCCTTGGGCAGTGACTGGCCGGAGGGGGAATGGGGGGGACGTGAGGTAGCTGGAGCTCAGGGGGACTGTGCCCCCCTTGGGCAGTGACTGGCCGGGGGGGAATGGGGGAGGGGGGGACATGAGGTAGCTGGAGCTCAGGGGGACTGTGCCCCCCTTGGGCAGTGACTGGCCGGGGGGTAATGGGGGGGACGTGAGGTAGCTGGAGCTCAGGGGGACTGTGCCCCCCTTGGGCAGTGACTGGCCGGGGGGGAATGGGGGGGACGTGAGGTAGCTGGAGCTCAGGGGGACTGTGCCCCCCTTGGGCAGTGACTGGCCGGGGGGGAATGGGGAGGGGGGGACGTGAGGTAGCTGGGGCTCAGGGGACTGTGCCCCCCTTGGGCAGTGACTGGCCGGGGGGTAATGGGGGGGACGTGAGGTAGCTGGAGCTCAGGGGGACTGTGCCCCCCTTGGGCAGTGACTGGCCGGGGGGGAATGGGGGAGGGGGGGACGTGAGGTAGCTGGAGCTCAGGGGGACTGTGCCCCCCTTGGGCAGTGACTGGCCGGGGGGGAATGGGGGGGACGTGAGGTAGCTGGGGCTCAGGGGGACTGTGCCCCCCTTGGGCAGTGACTGGCGGGGGGGGGGTAAGGATGTTAAGTATCAGGTATTTCACTAATCGAATAGTGGATGGATTTTTGCATCGACTATTCGATTACTCCAGCAGTGCACAACCTTCCTGGGGGGTCTCAGCGCTTGGGTCCGGCCGGCCGCTTTTCCTGGCTTCCCGGCTCGGCGCCCTACGTATACGCGGCGGGGGCGGGGGGAGTGGCAGGAGAGCAGCCCGACAATTAAAGGGGCTGCTTCCTCATTTTTGGGGTTTTTTTTGCTCAACCAATTTTGGTGGCCCCGGGGGGGTCGCGAATGAAAAAAGGTTGTGCACCGCTGGATTAGTCGGTAGGGCGGCGCTGCCCTTTTCGGACACCGCCGCGGCGTTTCAAAGGGGCAGCGCCACATGGAGCCCAAGATCAGCTGTGCAGCACTGCCCCTTTGAAACACCGCCACGGTGTCTGAAAGGGGCAGTGCCACGTGGAGCCCGGGCTCCCTGCAGCGCTGCTGCTTTCAAGTGCCCTCCTCTCCCCCCGGATAGACGCGGCAAAAGGGGGGAAGCGACTAGTCAACTCGTCCTTCACATCCTAGTGGGGGGTGGCGGCAGAAGTGTGTCATTCATGGAATGACACGGGGCTCGGGGGAGCTGGTGAGGGGCTCTCCAGGGACCTGGTCTGGGCCTGGCGTGTGCTACTGGCCGGGGCGCAGGACTACAGAGCCTTCGGGGCTGGTCTGCAGGTGACACCGCGCTCGGGGAGGGGTGGCTGCCCACACTTGGGCCATGTCTACACAGCAAGCCCGTTAGTTTGAAATGAGACTTCTTCCTGCGACTCCTGTGACCTGGCTGGAGGAGGAGTGAGGCCAGTTGGGGGAGGGAGGCTCCGTTTCCAGACCAGTGCTGCGCAGACAGCGCCAAAAGAAGCTATTTTGACTTAAGCTGCACGATTAGGGGAGCGTCCATGGATCTTTGGAGAATACAGCAGAGAACCACTGAGTACCTGCTTTAGCAAGACCAACATGCGCACAGAGTCTTGTCGTGGCTGAAAGTCACTTCCTGGCTGTGACGGGCCGGGCCGGGTCTGGGCACCGCTGAGGGCGTCCGCTCAGGGCGAATTGCTCAAATCCGGGGCTCTCTCTAGCCCCAGACTGGAGACCTTCCCAAACAGGCCACACACCAGTCCCACAGAGCGCTTCAGCCGCCTGTCTGAAGCCTCAGGAGCAAAACCCCTCCGACACCCCAGCGATATCCGTGCCCCAGATGGCCCCGGGCCTCATATACAGGTGAGGGGTCTTAGAACCCAATCTCACCTTCCCCGAACAAGTTCTGTCCGGTTCCAAGAAACCAGCCACAGACCCCAGGTCAATTTACACTCTGGATCTTACCCACAAACCACGCTGAGCCAATTCTTCAGAATCTACCATCTAAAGGTTTATTACTACCAGAAAGAAAAGCACGAGAGTGAGGTTGTTAAAGTATCATACGTTACATGCATCGAATCTGCCAGTTCTCGATGCAGGCTTGCAGCAGAGATGTTATAGCTGCTGGCTTAAAAGTCTTTGTTGCACATCCTATGCCAAGATGGGTCCACAGTTCTTCCCAGCTTGTGAATCCCTGCGAGGCCGCATCTGGGATCAGAAGCAGATCTGAAGACCAAGATAGAGTTGGCAACATGGCCTATTTATACCTCCTTCCTGGCTTCTTCCAAGCTGGAGGCAGTCACATGGTCTCTGACCAGGCACCTAGATTCCTTCATAGGTGGGTCTCAGGTACTTAAGAGACCTATTGTCCCTGAAACCTCGCTAATTAGCATGTCCATAGGCCGAGCCCATCGCTCAACCACATACAGAGAAACTTCCCGTCTCCATACAGAGTACATATTCATAACTCCACACCCAGACATTACACAGATATATGAAGGGCACACACAGAACCAGTAGACAGTAAGCTTTTGTTTGACACCTCACATGGTCCCCTTTGTACCGACTTTTGGGGCGAACACCCCCCCATGGGTGCAGCAGTGACCCGGCTGCTCCCCTCAAAATGCAATAACGTGACACTGGCCAGGCAGGTTAAATGCACAGGGGAGGAGCGGGGGGCTTCTCTTGGTCCGGACCGACGGTCTGATGTCGACAAGACAAGACCCGGAGATTCGTGGAAGGCACTCCATCTTTGATAGGACTTTTCTCCCAGTCAGGTCTATGCATTTTGCTTCGTCAGCTCTTGACCAATCCCCACCCGTTCTGCTTAGTACCTGTTTATCTGGGAAAACAAAAGGAAAAACTATGTCGCACTTTAAAGACTAACAAGATGGTTTAATAGGTGACATCAGTAGGCTAGCGGTATCTTCTTCCCAGTGTTATTTCAAGGTTGTCTTGTTTGTAACAGAGCGCTTGCTTCTTAACACTCCAAGGCCATCCACATGTCCACCATCCGTCTGCTTTGTATTGGGCCCAGAGTTTTCCAGCCCCCTCCCCTCATCCACTGTCTGGCACTAAAACTGCTGAACCCCAAGTTGTTCTCTCTCCAAACAATCACATGCCACATTCATTCACTCCCCCTTCCCAAGAACTGCACGGTTACTTCACACTTGGAAAAGGAATGCAATTGTCCATACAAAAGGTATCAGCCTAACGCCTAATACAAAGCGTCTGTTAGTACAAACTTTTAATTCATTCTTCACATTTTCTTTGTAACACAAAGCATATTCTAGCTACTTTTAAAAGCAACAGAGTGCTCACACTAAATCACAAGGATACTTCTGACCTCTGCCTGTCTTGACATCAGATACAGACATAAGCAGTTTGCCCGATGGATCATATTAAGGGCCTAGAAGACTGGTCCCTTCGCTCACCAGAGAAGGGGGCCGGCAGAGTTACCGTTGTTTAACATTCGTTCTCATGCTGCCCATGAAGCACATCACATAACACATTATAAAACTCTGTGGGCTACACTTACGTTGTGTGGCTTATTTCGAGTTTAGCCCTGCTGTGCAGACAAGCCCTTAGAGAGCTCAGATTCAGAGAGACGTGGAGAGCCTGGAGATCTGGGCTGTGGACAGCCCAGTGGCTTTCAGCACAGACCGGTCCTGCTTGGTGCTGCTGTGAGGGCAGGGACTGGACTCGCTGCCTCCCAAGGTCCCTTCCCATTCCATTATTTGGTGACAGGGGTGGGTGTTCCCCTTGGGAAGGAAATGCCCAGACACAGATGGGATAACTGCTGGGCAGCAACACAGCTGGAGGACCTGGGAGCTGTGGGGGTAGGTGGCAGTAACGGAGCCCAGCGTGCGCTTCCTGGAGGTGCCAGTGCCAAGTGGCTGGGCTGGAGCCGTGGCCAGTGTTGGCACCGCCCACAGGAAGGCTGTAGAGAAACTGGGAAGGATCCCCAGGCGAGCACCCACCTCCAGCCTTTGCCCTTCTTCCCAAGCAAACATGTCACCTGGTCATCCCCCCTCCCGAGCTCAGGTCACAGAAATCACCAGCTATTGTGAACGTGCAGGAGGCTGGCACACCAAACTTCCCACTCCCATCTCGCTCCTGGTGCAGTGCCCAAGGAAACTGAGGCAGCCCCAGGGTTACGAGCGGACTGTCCAGCTCACAAGAGAACAAAGCAAACAGTGTGAACGCTGCGCGCCTCAGAGACTGACGCAGGCAGACAGGGCTGTGGGCTTCCCTGGGGAGGACTCCCTTCAGCCGATGCATTGCAGTGGAAAGAGCAGGGACCGCCGGCTACAGACCAGCAAAAGCACTTGCCTGTCAATTGTCAACAGGCCTTACAATTATCAGGCTCAGCAGGGGGCGCTGAGCTCCAGGCAGCAGGGTGGGGGCCCAGCAGGGGGCACTGGGCTATGGGGGCCGAGCAGGGGGCACTTTGGGGCAGGGAGCAGGGCGGGGGGAGGGGAGGGGCCAGCAGGGGGCGCTGTGAAGCAGGGAGTGGTGCGGGGACCCAGCAGGGGGCGCTGTGGGGCAGGGAGCAGGGCAGGGGGGGCCTTCGGGGCGCTGTGTGGCAGGGAGTGGTGGGGGGGGCGCAGCAGGGGGCGCTGTGGGGCAGGGAGCAGGGCGGGTGCCCAGCTGGGGGCGCTGTGGGGCAGGGAGCAGGGCGGGGGCCCTGCAGGGGGCGCTGTGGGGCAGGGAGCACGGCAGGGGGGGCCGGCAGGGTGCTGTGTGGCAGGGAGTGGTGGGGGAGCGCAGCAGGGGGCGCTGTGGGGCAGGGAGCAAGGCGGGGGCCCAGCAGGGGGCGCTGTGGGGCAGGGAGCAGGGCGGGGGGGCGGCGGGGGCACTGTGGGGCAGGGAGCGGGGCAGAGGCGCAGCAGGGGGCGCTGTGGGGCAGGGAGTGGGGCGGGGCGCAGCAGGGGGTGCTGTGGGGCAGGGGGGCCCAGCAGGGGGCGCTGTGGGGCAGGGAGCAGGGCGGGGGCTCAGCAGGGGGCGCTGTGGGGCAGGGAGCAAGGCGGGGGCCCAGCAGTGGGCCCTGTGGGGCAGGGAGCAGGGCGGGGGCCCAGCAGGGGGCGCTGTGGGGCAGGGAGCAGGGCGGGGGGGGCGGCGGGGGTGCTGTGGGGCAGGGAGCGGGGGCCCAGCAGGGGGCTCTGGCAGAGAGCAGGGCAGGGCGCAGCAGGGGGTGCTGTGGGGCAGGGAGCAGGGCGGGGGGGCCCAGCAGGGGGCGCTGTGGGGCAGGGAGCAGGGCGGGGGCCCAGCAGTGGGCCCTGTGGGGCAGGGAGCAGGGCGGGGGCCCAGCAGGGGGCGCTGTGGGGCAGGGAGCAGGGCGGGGGGGGCGGCGGGGGTGCTGTGGGGCAGGGAGCGGGGGCCCAGCAGGGGGCTCTGGCAGAGAGCAGGGCAGGGCGCAGCAGGGGGTGCTGTGGGGCAGGGAGCAGGGCGGGGGGCCCAGCAGGGGGCGCTGTGGGGCAGGGAGCAGGGCGGGGGCCCAGCAGGGGGCGCTCTGGGGCAGGGGGCCCAGCAGGGGGCGCTGTGGGGCAGGGAGCAGGGCAGGGGGGCGGCGGGGGCGCTGTGGGGCAGGGAGCGGGGCAGGGGCGCAGCAGGGGGCGCTGTGGGGCAGGGGGCGGGGCGGGGCCCGGCAGGGGGCGCTGTGGGGCAGGGAGCAGGTCAGGGGGGCCCAGCAGGGGGCGCTGTGGGGCAGGGAGCAGGTCAGGGGGGCCCAGCAGGGGGCGCTGTGGGGCAGGGAACAGGGCAGGGGGGCCCAGGAGGGGGCGCTGTGGGGCAGGAAGCAGGGTGGGGGCCCAGGAGGGGGCGCTGTGGGGCAGGGAGCAGGGCAGGGGGACGGCGGGGGCGCCGTGGGGCAGGGAGCGGGGCAGGGGCGCAGCAGGGGGCGCTGTGGGGCAGGGAGCAGGTCAGGGGGGCCCAGCAGGGGGCGCGGTGGGGCAGGGAGCAGGTCGGGGGGGCCCAGCAGGGGGTGCTGTGGGGCAGGGAGCGGGGCGGGGGGGGCCCAGCAGGGGGCGCTGTGGGGCAGGGAGCGGGGCGGGGCGCAGCAGGGGGCGCTGTGGGGCAGGGAGCAGGGCAGGGGGGCCCAGCAGGGGGCGCTGTGGGGCAGGGAGCAGGGCAGGGGGGCCCAGCTGGGGGTGCTGTGGGGCAGGGAGCAGGGCGGGGGGGGCCCAGCAGGGGGTGCTGTGGGGCAGGGAGCGGGGCGGGGCGCAGCAGGGGGCGCTGTGGGGCAGGGAGCGGGGCAGGGGGGCCCAGCAGGGGGCGCTGTGGGGCAGGGAGCAGGGCGGGGGCCCAGCAGGGGGCGCTGTGGGGCAGGGAGCGGGGCGGGGGCCCAGCAGGGGTCGCTGTGGGGCAGGGGGCCCAGCAGGGGGCGCTGTGGGGCAGGGAGCAGGGCAGGGGGGCGGCGGGGGCGCTGTGGGGCAGGGAGCGGGGCAGGGGCGCAGCAGGGGGCGCTGTGGGGCAGGGGGCGGGGCGGGGCCCGGCAGGGGGCGCTGTGGGGCAGGGAGCAGGTAAGGGGGGCCCAGCAGAGGGCGCTGTGGGGCAGGGAGCAGGTCAGGGGGGCCCAGCAGAGGGCGCTGTGGGGCAGGGAACAGGGCAGGGGGGCCCAGGAGGGGGCGCTGTGGGGCAGGAAGCAGGGTGGGGGCCCAGGAGGGGGCGCTGTGGGGCAGGGAGCAGGGCAGGGGGGCGGCGGGGGCGCTGTGGGGCAGGGAGCGGGGCAGGGGGGCCCAGCAGGGGGCGCTGTGGGGCTGGGAGCAGGTCAGGGGGGCCCAGCAGGGGGCGCTGTGGGGCAGGGAACAGGGCAAGGGGGCCCAGGAGGGGGCGCTGTGGGGCAGGAAGCAGGGCAGGGGGACGGCGGGGGCGCTGTGGGGCAGGGAGCGGGGCAGGGGCGCAGCAGGGGGCGCTGTGGGGCAGGGGGCGGGGCGGGGCCCGGCAGGGGGCGCTGTGGGGCAGGGAGCAGGTCAGGGGGGCCCAGCAGGGGGCTCTGTGGGGCAGGGAGCAGGTCAGGGGGGCCCAGCAGGGGGTGCTGTGGGGCAGGGAGCGGGGCGGGGGGGGCCCAGCAGGGGGCGCTGTGGGGCAGGGAGCGGGGCGGGGCGCAGCAGGGGGCGCTGTGGGGCAGGGAGCAGGGCAGGGGGGCCCAGCAGGGGGCGCTGTGGGGCAGGGAGCAGGGCAGGGGGGCCCAGCAGGGGGTGCTGTGGGGCAGGGAGCAGGGCGGGGGGGGCCCAGCAGGGGGTGCTGTGGGGCAGGGAGCGGGGCGGGGCGCAGCAGGGGGCGCTGTGGGGCAGGGAGCAGGGCAGGGGGGCCCAGCAGGGGGCGCTGTGGGGCAGGGAGCAGGGCGGGGGCCCAGCAGGGGGCGCTGTGGGGCAGGGAGCAGGGCGGGGGCCCAGCAGGGGGCGCTGTGGGGCAGGGGGCCCAGCAGGGGGCGCTGTGGGGCAGGGAGCAGGGCAGGGGGGCGGCGGGGGCGCTGTGGGGCAGGGAGCGGGGCAGGGGCGCAGCAGGGGGCGCTGTGGGGCAGGGGGCGGGGCGGGGCCCGGCAGGGGGCGCTGTGGGGCAGGGAGCAGGTCAGGGGGGCCCAGCAGGGGGCGCTGTGGGGCAGGGAGCAGGTCAGGGGGGGCCCAGCAGGGGGCGCTGTGGGGCAGGGAACAGGGCAGGGGGGCCCAGGAGGGGGCGCTGTGGGGCAGGAAGCAGGGCAGGGGGACGGCGGGGGCGCTGTGGGGCGGGGGCGGGGCGGGGCCCGGCAGGGGGCGCTGTGGAGCGGGGGCGGGGCGGGGCCCGGCAGGGGGCGCTGTGGGGCAGGGAGCAGGTCAGGGGGGGCCCAGCAGGGGGCACTGTGGGGCAGGGAACAGGGCAGGGGGGCCCAGGAGGGGGCACTGTGGGGCAGGGAACAGGGCAGGGGGGCCCAGGAGGGGGCACTGTGGGGCAGGGAGCAGGGCAGGGGGACGGCGGGGGCGCTGTGGGGCGGGGGCGGGGCGGGGCCCGGCAGGGGGCGCTGTGGAGCGGGGGCGGGGCGGGGCCCGGCAGGGGGCGCTGCAGGCGGTCCCGGCGGCCCAGAGAAGCGGGGCGAGGGGCGGGGCCAGACGAGCAGGCCCCGCCCCCAAAGCCGTTATCTCCGCCCTGGCCCCGCCCCTCTTAACCGCAGCATCCGGGAGTTGCCCCGGCCCGCTCGGTGAGCGGGGACCCGGGAGGCGGGTTGGGGGGCCGGCGGCCGGGGGGGTGTTAGCTGGGGGGCAGGCGGCCGTGGGGGGTGTTAGCTGGGGGGCAGGCGGCCGTGGGGGGCAGGCGGCCGGGGGGGGTGTTAGCCGGGGGGGGGGCAGGCGGCCGGGGGGGGTGTTAGCCGGGGGGGGGCAGGCGGCCGGGGGGGGGTGTTAGCCGGGGGGTGTCCGCTGGGAGCGGGTGCTGGCACCGGAGTGCGAGGCTGCTGGGCCCCCCCGGCTTGTTTGGTGTTGCCTGGTCCCTGCCCCGGGAGCCCACGTGCGCACCGCTGCCCCCTGCAGGTCCCCCCGGCCTCCAGCGCCTCCGTTTCACCCCTGCTGATGTGCCAGGCCCTGCAGGCTCCCTGTGTGAGGGGGGGCCGAGAGCATTTCGCGCGGGCCCTGTGTGCGTGGGAGGCCCCGTCCCTGCTGCCAGGGGGTGGCGGGTGGCGGCTGGCGCTCATGGCTGGCAACTGCTCCCCTTCGCCTCTCCTACAGTCTGGGCTGCCCCTTGGCACCACCCCCAGCGTGTGCCCAGAGAAGGTGGCAGGACCGCAGGGGGGCCCTGCCCTTGGTCAGCAGGCCTGAGGGCTGCCTCCGGGGGGTGCTGGTGCCCCTCTGCAGCTGGGGAGGGCCCATGCTGCTTGCCCTGCTGTTCGGGGGCAGGGCCAGGTAGGGGTCTGGGCTGGGGTCTGGATGGAGCAACAAGTGCTGGGCGACCCCTCTTGGTCCCCGCCGGGCCCGGGGCAGGCTCATATCCGCGCAGCTGCTCGGAGCGGCTGTGGCTGACTCCTGCCCTGATAGGCAGTAAATGCTGCCCTGTGCAGTGCCCGTGGGCCGCGGCGGTCGCGTGGGGCGGCGTCCGGCTCTGCACCTGCTGCTGGCACTGGGAAGAGGCCGCAGTGTGGTCCCAGGGCTGCCGCTTGCTTCCACCCTACCCAGGCCGGGGGGCTGGTGGTGGGTCACCACAGCGGTTCTGTGGGCGCCCAGCCACGCGCTGAGCGCTCCTCCGTTCCTGGCCCTGGCCCGCAGGCCCTGGCTCTGCCGATGCCCCTCGGTCCATCGCCCCGAAGCAGGAGGCAGCGCTGGCGAGCCAGGCTCTGGGGCCGCTGGGCTTGCAAGCCAGAGGCCGGCAGTAGCTCGGCTGGGTGCCGGGGAGAGCCCAGGCATCCAGAGCCCTTCCCTTCTGGAGCTGTGCCCCAGGCCTGGTCGCCCTGGTGCTGCTGGCCTGGGTGCGCTTGGCCCCTGCGCCAGGTCAGCCAGTGTTCCCGCAGGGCAGGTCCCCAGCCAGCAGCTCTGGCCCATGCCACTAGCCGAATGCCTGGCACAGCCAGCCCTGCCCCCTCACAGCTGCGCTGTCCTCAGGCCCTGCTACCGCACTAAAGGGGTCCCAGGCAGGTCAAGGGGTCTCAGCTCCTCCCACGCAGGCAGGGAATTCCTTGAGCCTCTCCGTGCAGCCAGCCTGGCATCGTGGAGCTGGGCTGCCCCCGGCTCAGTCCCGCGCCCGTTCCAGGGCTGCAGGAAGTGCTGGGGAGGCACTAGTTGGGGCTGCTGGGTGAACAGCGTGTGCGGCGTTAGCAGGAAAGGGACAGAGAGACAAAAGTGATGAGGGGCTTGGGACAGCTACCATGTGAGGAGAGTAGTAAAATGGGGCTTTCCCTTGGAGGAGGCTAAGGGGGGGTATGACGGAGGCCTATGAACTCATGACCCGTGTGCAGAAAGGAAATAAGGAAGTGTTATTTACTCCTTCCCGTAGCACAAGAACTAGGGATCACGAAACGAAATCAGTAGACAGCAGATTTAAAATCAACCACAGGATGTTTTCCTTCATACAACCTGTGGAACTCCTTGCCAGAGGATGTGGTGAAGACGGGATCAAAAAGAGCTAGATGAATGCATGACGGTTCGGTCCATCAATGGCTATTAGCCAGGCTGGGCGTCCCTACGTCTGTTTGTCACAGGCTGGGAATGGGTGACAGGGGAGGGATCACTCGATTGCCTGTTTCTGTTCACTCCCTCTAGGGCACCTGGCATTGCCCGCTGCCAACAGACAGGACACTGGGCTGGATGGACCTTTGGTCTGGTCCGGCCCAGCTGGTTGTACTGGGCTCTGCCTCCATGTAGCGGCTAGTCCCCTTCACTGGCTGCCAGTTCTGTTCCCAAGTTGCACTGGGCCTTCGGGGCTGGGCTCTGATTCTCTTGCTGCAGTTTTTCCTCGTGGGGGCTGCCCGTGCTTGTCCGTGTCTGCAAGCTGACTATGGGGCGCAGGGGTGTGTGGCTGGCAGGCTGCGGGGGAGGTGGGGGGCCGGCAGGCTGCGTGGGGTGGGGGGGGCAGGCTGCGGGGAAGGAGGGGGCAGGCTGTGTGGGGTGCTGGGGGCAGGCTGCGGGGCGGGGGTCCAGCAGGCTGCGGGGGGTGGTGAGTGGCAGAGGACCGCTTGGTGTCTGGCCCAGCTTTGCATGCCCTGGGGCTCTGCCAAGTGGCTGGTCCCAGCGGCAGGAGGCTGCGCCGTGCTGTGAGCCGCGCATTTCTCACTGTGCTGCAGTCCAGTGCTGGGATTTCTATGGCTCCCTCGCCCCGGCTCCGTGGTGCAGCTTCGGCCCTGCTGGGAACCGGAGCCCAGGGCGGAGCTGCAGGGAGACCCCGGGGCAGCTCGCAGCGCGGCTGGGGGAGGAAGCGGGGCCGGTGCAGCTTCGACCCTGCTGGGAACCGGAGCCCAGGGCGGAGCTGCAGGGAGACCCCGGGGCAGCTCGCAGCGCGGCTGGGGGAGGAAGCGGGGCAGAGGGGCTGGAGCCAGGCGGCTGCACAGAGCTGGCTGGGCAGGAGCGGGAGCATTAGGAGGGGCTGAGCAGGGAGGCAGTAGCGCCAAGTGACGGCGGCCCAGAGGCAGGCAGGGTCTGGCAGTGCAAGGAGCAGGGCGAGGTCCCAGCCCAGTGCTCTGCCCAGGATAGCTGCATGGGGGGGCTGCACCCAGCCGCAGACATGGGCCCAGGAGGTGCCCCAGAAGGCGGGGGGCCCTCTTCCTTCAGCAGCAAGGGGCAGGCAGCCTCCGACACGGGCCCTTCGCCAGCCCGAGCAGGCACCATGAAGGAGCCCCAGCTGCTCTGGGATCTGCCCTCTGCTGCGGCTGACCAGGGTGCTGATGTTGGACCCCCGGGCTAGGACCCAGGAGTCTCCGCTTGTGTCAGCGTCCGGTGCAGCTGGCATGGGAGGAGCAGGCCTTGGTGCTGCGGGTCTGGTGCTCGGTGGGGTGCCCAGCCAGGCCTGCAGCACCTGGCTGAGGGGACAGGATTAGGGTTCGGCTGCTATGAATAGGCTGTGTTGGGGGATTACAGAGAGTTAGAGCAAAGCTGCTTATTGGCACTTCCCGCCAAGGCTGGCTGGGTAACGTCCCACCGGGGGGCATGGTGCCTCCCCCCTCTCCCCCCCATGGTGCTAGCCCCTCCTGCCATGTAATGGGATTAAACCACCTCTGGCTAACTGCCCCCCCCTGCCCTGTAGGGTCAGCCTGCAGCCGCCTCCTGGCTTGGTGCGGGAGGGGGGCCCCTGCTGCTGGCGCGGGTGGCTCGGGCTGTCAGAGCCGGGCTCCCTTGGTGCGGGAGGGGGGCCCCTGCTGCTGGCGCGGGTGGCTCGGGCTGTCAGAGCCGGGCTCCCTTGGTGCCTGCTGCGCTGCAGGTGTTTGCGGCAGGGTGGCACAGAGGGGTGCCCTGCCTGGCTCTCGAGGGCTAGCGCTGGCCTGGGGCAGGGGCCGCAAGCTGGAGACGTGACCGTGGTAGCAGTCGCAGTTTCTGCAGCAAAATTGCAGGCCCTGATGTGCCTCCAGTCTGGCTTGTGTGCAGCTCCAGGTCCCTGCGGGGCTGCCTGGCCCAGCCCCGGCGGAGCGGGGGAGGGAGGCTAGGCGGAGCCGGCGAGGCCGGGCCAAGGGGCAGGCTGCCTGGCCTCGCGACGGCTGCGCGTTGCCCCTCGCACTGGGGCCCTGGGGTGATGTCACCGGCGTGGGCTGGTCTAGCTGGGGGAGCGGGATTGGAGCGTGGCGGCTGCGTGGAGGCGGGGGCTGGCGCGGGGGAGGCTCTGCGCTGACAGCTGGCGCTGGTCGGGCCTCGCCCACCCTGCATGGTGCGGGGGGGCCTTGCAGCTGGGAGAAGGGTGTTTTCCAGGCTGGGCGGGAGGCCGCTGAGAAGGAACCTGCTGCGCTCTGGACTCTGCCTGTGACTCAGCAGGCTGACGGCGGAGCCCCTGCTCTGTGCTGGGAAGGAGACACCCCCCCCCCTCCGCTCTGCTCGCTGGCTGCGGGGAGACCGGCCTGAAGGAGACACCCCCCCCCGGGCTCTGCTCGCTGGCTGCGGGAGACCCCCCCCCCCCCCGGGCTCTGCTCGCTGGCTGCTGGGAGACCGGCCTGAAGGAGACACCCCCCCCCGGGCTCTGCTCGCTGGCTGCGGGAGACCCCCCCCCCCCCGGGCTCTGCTCGCTGGCTGCTGGGAGACCGGCCTGAAGGAGATACCCCCCCCCCACACACACACTCTGCTCGCTGGCTGCGGGGAGACTGGCCTGAAGGAGACCCCCCCCCCCCCGGGCTCTGCTCGCTGGCTGCGGGGAGGACCGGCCTGAAGGAGACACCCCCCCCCCGGGCTCTGCTCGCTGGCTGCTGGGAGACCGCCCCCCCCCCCCCGGGCTCTGCTCGCTGGCTGCGGGGAGACCGGCCTGAAGGAGACACCCCCCCCCGGGCTCTGCTCGCTGGCTGCGGGGAGACCCCCCCCCCCCCCGGGCTCTGCTCGCTGGCTGCTGGGAGACCGGCCTGAAGGAGATACCCCCCCCCCACACACACACTCTGCTCGCTGGCTGCGGGGAGACTGGCCTGAAGGAGACCCCCCCCCCCCCCGGGCTCTGCTCGCTGGCTGCGGGGAGACTGGCCTGAAGGAGACCCCCCCCCCCCGCCGGCTCTGCTCGCTGGCTGCGGGGAGACCGGCCTGAAGGAGATACCCCCCCCCCCCACACTCTGCTCGCTGGCTGCGGGGAGACTGGCCTGAAGGAGACCCCCCCCGGGCTCTGCTCGCTGGCTGCGGGGAGACTGGCCTGAAGGAGACACCCCCCCCCCCCCAGGCTCTGCTCGCTGGCTGCGGGGAGACCGGCCTGAAGGAGACACCCCCTCCCCGCTGTTCCGCGCTGTGTGCCAGGCCGGCGTCTCCAGGGTGCCGACTCGGCTTGCCGTGCCACTGGCAGGCCCTGACATCCGACGCCGCTCTGGGACGTATGTATCCGGGACCCTTACCCTGCTGGGGAGGGCATCTGCTTTGGACTGAGCCCCCCTCCTCCAGGGCGTGGGGGGGACAAGTGACTTAGCCAGGGAGGCCTTGTTTCTGTCCTGGGTTGTGTTGGGACCTGTGCCTGCTGCGCCCCCCCCCCTTTCCCCAGCTGCGGCTTGCATGGCTGCCCTCCCCTCCTCCCCCCCTGCATTCTCGTGGGCTGGGTTCCTGGTGCCAGCTGCCCTGTGCTGGGGCAGAGGGAGGAGGCAGCTGGCTGCACCAGGGCCTATCCTGTCTGGAGCTGCCTGCCTCCGGGCTGTCTGGGAGCAGGTCCCCTGGCTGGTCTGGGCTCCCAGGTCCGGCAGCAAAATGCTCACGGGGAACTGGGGGGGTGGAAGGTACCGAGAGCGCCTTGGATGGGCTGCCCAGCTCCGCCTGCGGGTGTCCCCCTATGAGCAGCTGGTGCGCTGGAGTTGCTGCTGTCTAGGGCCCTGGGCTGCCCGGGCTGGCGGCGGGGTGGGCAGGTTTGGGCCAGGCGGGCGGGCGTAGAGCCCCATGGCTTGTTTTGCAGTAGCAGGGTGCCCGGGGTGTACCCAGCCTCCTGAGAGCCCGACAAAAGCTGCTGCCGTAACCATGGCCGGCTGCAAAGAGCCCAGCTGGGCAGGGCAGGGCTTCCGGGACAGGCCAGTGGCCATGGGTGCCCTGCCGGGGCCGGGGGCCGGGGGCCGGGGCTAGACAGAATAGAGCCAGCGTGGCATGATCAGCGCGGCGGCCAGCCCCAGTCCTGGCAGTCGGAGGCAAGGGCCCCGGGCTGCGTCCTGTCCAGCGCGGCGATGGGCCCTTGATGGCCCTCAGCTCCAGGGCTTTGGAAGGAGGGAGTCGGGGGCAGGAGTGGGAGGCCACTGGGTGCCCCACTGCCCCGCTCAGCCTGGGGGTCCCGCCTCTCCCCGCCCGTTGTCCTCCGCTGGCCTTGTGACTTGCTGGGAGTCCTGTGACCAGCAGCCCAGCCGTTTATGTAACCGCATTAGATCCGCCCTGGGGCGTCTGCCCTGGCGCCGGACTCCGGCCGCATGTTGAACTAGGCTCCCCTGCCTGTGGGACAGCTGGTGGAGCCCGCCCGGGTCTGAGCGGGTTAAGTGCCCCCCACACGGGCTCGGCCTGTTCTTGGCGGCTGTGCCCCTGGCCGGGGCTCTCCCGGCGGGCGGTGCTGGCCCCGCGCGGGGCATGCCTTGGGCGGTCTGTGCTGCGTCGCCCTGCGTGGGGGCAGCGTGCCTGGCGTTACCTGGGACGCCGTGCAGCTGCGGTGCTGGTGGGACTGGCAGAAGGGCCCCGCTGTGATGCCCAGGCCCCTTAGCCTGGTGTTGCTCCGAGCCCAGCCTGGCACGGAGTGTGTGGGGCTGCCCAGGCTGGGACGGGGAGGACTCCAGGTGCCCAGGCCCCGTCTCTGCCGTGGGATGGCCCTGGTCTGGAGGTGGCACCTGCCAGGAGCGGAGCTGTGGCCCGGCTCAGAGCCCACGAGGGGTCTAGCTTTTCATTGGGGTAGCTACACGGCCTCCCCACCCTCTGGCCTGCAGCCCCCTGAGCTCCAGCTGAGCCAGACCTCGGAGGAGATCTGTCCCCTCGGCAGGGCCCACTGCGCCTGGCCGCACTGTCACGAGTCGGTTCCTCTACCTGGCGCAGGGCCCAGGCCGGCCTGCGGGGAGCCCGGTGCATCCCCCGGTCTGGTGGGCCCAGCGCCAGCCCAGCCATCGTGCCCCCGGCTCGAGCACTGGCTGGCTGTCCCTCTGACCTCCGTGACAGACGCAGGCGAGAGCCGTGGCCCCTTTGGGCAGCCAGCTCTGAGCCCCTGGGCCTCCCTGTGGGGGCATGCAGCGGGTAACCGGTTACACTGCGCCTGCTCCTGGGAGGCTGCGCTCTGCGCTGGAGCCCGCGGCGCGTGGAGCCGCCAAGCAGCGATGCGCTTACCGCACAAGGCGCCTTGTGCCCCAGGGAGAGGCAGGGAGGCCCACGTCCCCCTGGGGCAGTGGTTGCTAGGCTGGGCCACGCTTTGCCACTCTTCCCGGGTGCTGCTTTGCTGTGGGACCCACAGGCTGGACAGCTGGGCCCCTGCAGAGCGCACGGTGGGTAGCAAGGCAGCATGTGGGGCGTGGTCAGTGAGGAGCCATGCGCTCCGGGTCCCTCGCCAGCGCTTGGCTGCTCCTGGGGGGGGCTGTGCTGCTGGGCCAGCCTTGCCCGGCTCTGCCCCGGGCTGGTCCCGCTCGGGGCCAGGCGTGGGGGAGGCAGCCCGGCCCGGCCGGGGATGGGGCTGGACAGCTGGCCTCGGCCCTGGTTACTGTGGCGACGGAGTGGCAGGAACTGGGTCAGCCTGCTCCTGTGCCGCTGCTGGCCGGGCCCTCGAGGGTGGGTGCACGCCCCCCCCCCGTGAGCTGGGGGGGCCTGGCGCGATGGGGGCATCTGGGGGAACAGTGGGGGGGCAGGGGATAGAAGGGTGGGGGGCTGGGCAGGCAGTGGGAGCGGAGAGGCTGGGGGGATGGGAGGGAGTTGGGGGGGGGCTGGGCAGGCAGTGGGGGGGATGGGAGGGAGTTGGGGGGGGGCTGGGCAGGCAGTGGGGGGGATGGGAGGGAGTTGGGGGGGGGCTGGGCAGGCAGTGGGGGGGATGGGAGGGAGTTGGGCAGGCAGTGGGAGGGGAGAGGCTGGGGGGATGGGAGGGAGTTGGGGGGGGGCTGGGCAGGCAGTGGGGGGGATGGGAGGGAGTTGGGGTGATTGTGGGGGGTTGGGCAGGCAGTGGGAGGGGAGAGGGTGGGGGGATGGGAGGGAGTTGGGGGGCTGGGCAGGCAGTGGGAGGGAGTTGGGGTGATTGTGGGGGGCTGGGCAGGCAGTGGGAGGGAGTTGGGGTGATTGTGGGGGGCTGGGCAGGCAGTGGGAGGGGAGAGGCTGGGGGGATGGGAGGGAGTTGGGGGGCCGGGCAGGCAGTGGGAGGGGATGCCCATGGGTGGCCAATGTTGAGGGACCATCGAGGGGCAGACCCTGTGGTGCTTTCGCCTTGCCCGGCTCTGTCCCTGCCGCTAGCTGGACATGTAGAGGGGGAGGCTGCCGCAGCGACCCACATGCCCCAGCAGCCTGCCAGCCCAGGAGCTGGGCTCTGCCACCTCTGCTCGGTGTCAGGCCCTGTGGGCTCTGCTGCCCTGCCTGAGTCCGCCTGGCACCCGTGTTTCTCCTCCTGTTAGGTGCAGAGCGCTCGCCCAGGGCCCAGGCGCAGGACTGGGATCCTGAGCTGCAGCCCCACGGTGCAGCTTGCACCACAGCTGTGTCTCTGTGCCACACGTGGATGTCAGGGGCCACGGGGCCCCGTGCAGGAAGAGCAGCTGGACCCTTGGTTGCACAATAGCAGAGCAGCTGAGCGGGACTTCCCTTTGTGGGGTGTCTGCTCCGGAAGGCGGGTCCTGGGGGAGGGGGAGCGTGGGCATTGCGAGAGGACCTCGGGCAAGGCTCTGACTCTCCTGTGTGTCTTCTCCTCAGCCCTGACGTGGCAGTGAGTGCCCGGGAACATGTCCCATGAGAAGAGCTTCCTGGTGTCAGGGGATGGCTTCCCCGCTCAGAACCCTGCCTTCCCTGGGCAGCAGCCCCCTGCCCCGCCGGCCTACGCGCAGCCCCCCTACCCAGCAGCACCCTATCCACAGCCCCAGTTCCAGCCTGGGCCCTACCCGCCAGCGCCTGGCCCGTACCCGCCGGGGCCCTACAGCCAGCCTGGCCCGTACGCGCAGGGGCCCTACGTGCCAGCGCCTGGCCCGTACGCGCAGGGGCCCTACCCGCCAGCAGGCACGTACGTGCAGGGGCCGTACCCGCAGGGGCCGTATGCCCAGCCACAGCCCGTAGTCTCGGAGGACCAAGACTGTAAGTGACTCTGCTGCTCGGGGGGGGGGGGGCTGGGCCCTCCCCGTCTCAGGCTGAGGGAGACCCAGTTTATGCTCTGCCTGCCCAAGAGCCTGCTGCAGCCAGTGGGGCCACACCGAGCTCCCAGCCCTCCTGGGCGTGGCGGCGCGTCGGGGACCCCCCCGATCCTGCAGCCCCGTAGCAGCCAGAACAGACTCCGCCAGCCAGTAGAGCAGGGGGGTTTATTGCTCCTCCAGGAGACAGCCCGGCACAGACGTGACGTGGCTACAGGAGTCAGGGGCTGGATGCCTCAGACCCTTGGGGTAGGGGGTCCACTGCCCCCCTAGAGCCTCAGCTTAGGCTGTTCCCTTCATGTTTCCCAGCCAAAAACTGCCCAGGCCCTGCCCGCAGCCAGGTGGCGTCTCCGCCTCCCTCCCTCTCTCTGCCCCTGGGAAGAGCCTTGTTAACTGCCCAGGCTGGGCCTGGGTGTCTGGGCCGATCCACACGTGGGTGAGTCAGTGGAAATCTCCCATCCCAGCGCAGAGGGACCCCGGGTTACACAGCAGACAGCCCCCCACTGCATCACACTGGGGCTCAGGCTCTGCCCGCTTCCCGACTGGGCTGTGGGAGGCCTGCAGGCACAGCCATGCTCCTAGCTGGCTCTGCCCACTGTGCCCCCTCCCCCCGCCGTGCGGGCGAGCGTGGCCAGGCAGGGGCACCCCACGCTGGGGGTGGGAAGGCCTACAGAGCCTGGGGGTCGCTCCCCTGGCACCGAGCTGCTCCGGGGGGCTGGGCACGAGACTCTGCCTCATTCTTCCTCTCCCCAGCCCCACTGCACAGGAACTACCACGAGGAGGGGCCGCCCGCCTACTATGACAACCCGGACTTCCCCCCCACCAACTGGGATGACAAGAGCGTGCGCCAGGCCTTCATCCGCAAGGTGAGGGGTGGGCGCTGCAGCTGGGCGGGGCCTGGCGCCCCACCTTCTGCGCGGGGAGGGGCGTGCCTGACCTGTGCTGTGCTGTGCCCCCCAGGTGTTCCTGGTGCTGACCCTCCAGCTGAGCGTGACCTTCGCCTTCGTGGCCATCTTCACCTTTGTGAAGGGAGTGAAGGGCTTTGTGAAGCGCAACGTGTGGACGTATTATGTCTCCTACGCCGTCTTCTTCATCTCGCTCATCGTGCTGAGCTGCTGCGGGGACTTCCGCCGCAAGCATCCCTGGAATCTGGTCGCCCTGGTGAGCCCGGCTTCCAGCCCCGCCTGGGCGGGTCCCAGCCTCCTGCCCCGGGGGAGTTGGGAACCCCCCCCCCCCACGCTGCAGTCTCAGTGCTCCAAGGAGTCCTCCCTACCCAGGGGTTTGGACACCCCACCCTGCGCCCTCGTGGCTCTTCCAGGAGTGGGGGGGCAGCACCCCTCAGGGAGCCCAGGCTGGTGCCAGCAGGTGCTGTGCCACCAGCTCTGCGCTGGAAGTTGTAGGGGGCGCTCTTCTGCCTGGCACTGCCATGTGCAGCCCCGTGGCCACGGCCCCCGGTGGGGTTGGGGCAGGAGCTGGGGACCCCTTCTCGCTGCCCAGCCTGTACGGCCACCGCTGAACGTCCTGCTTAGGGGACTGAGCTGGAGCCGTTCCCGCCAGGGCAGGCTGTGAACAGGCCCCTGTTCTCCATAGCCGGGCGCTTGGAGGCTTCTGGCCGTGGGGCTCCCTGGGCAATGAGGCTGCCGAGGCCTTGGCAGCTCAGGCTGGATGGCTGCACCCATGCCATTGCCCTGCCCACACTGGAGCGATGCTAGGCAGCCTGGGTGTCCCTCGGCCAGCCCCTAACAGGCGTCCCCTCTCTCCAGTCCATCCTGACCCTCAGCCTCTCCTACATGGTGGGGATGATCGCCAGCTTCTACGAGACGGAAGCTGTCATCATGGCCGTGGGCATCACCGCCGTGGTCTGCTTCACCGTTGTCCTCTTCTCCCTGCAGGTGAGGAGCTGGGCTCACTCCCCAGCTGACTGTGGGAGGTGCCCCGGGGGGGCGCTGGCAGCTGGGCCCCTGGGATCCCATCACTGGAAGCCTGGGGCCACTTGGGGCAGGGCTGGCAGCCTCCCTCTGGACTGTGTTTGGGAGCTGTCCCCAGGCTGTCCCCCGCTGGAGAAGCAGCCAGCCCTCCCTGCCGGCCAGTCGCTGCCCCAGCGAGCCCGCCTGTCAGAGCCATGCGGAGCTGCTCCCGGCTGTATTAGTGTCCCTGGCACCGTCTGCGCCTTGGTGCTGCGGAGGGTGTGGGTGCCCTAGAGCCCGTGAGCGTCTCCAGGGATCGTGCCGGGTGGGAATGGCAGCATCCCCGGGAGCTGGGCCTGCCAGCTGCCTGTGGCATTCACCCTCGGCCCAGGCGTTGCCTCAGCTTGGCTTGGCCTGGGCAGCGGGTGCAGTGAGAGCCCATGGTTGGGAAGCAGGGAGAGCTGGGCTAAAGGCAGGGACCCGGCTCTCCTGTGGGGTGCTGGGCTGGACCGGGTCAGGCCCGGCCACTAGTCTCTGATGGCCCCCCTCCCTGCAGACGAAGTACGACTTCACCTCGTGCCGGGGCGTGCTGGTTGTCTGCCTGATGGTGCTGATCATCTTCTCCATCCTGTGCATCTTCATCCGGAACCGCATCATGGACCTCGTCTACGCCTCACTGGGTGCCCTGCTCTTCACCTGCGTGAGTGCCCGCCCGTGGGGGGGGGGGGCCTCCTCCCCCTGGTGTGCCTGCCCGTGGCGGGAGCCAGGGCCTCAACCAGGCCAGCTCTGCCTGGCGCCCCCCCCAGTGGGCTAGTGCTACCTCCCCACAGCTGAGAATCACCCTCCACCTGAAAATCCCGCGCTCCGCTGCTGGTTCAGTGGTGACCACAGCAGCCCGGTGCCCCTGGTGGGCACATCACCCCAGGGCAGCCGCAGGGCCGGACAGCGCTAGACCTGGCAGGAGCTTCAGTCCGTCTTCGTGGCTGGGTGCCGGTTCCCACCCCAGTTCTGGAGATCAGCCCTTGCTCGCCCTGCCTGGGCTGGCACTAGACGAGGAGGGGCTTGGCAGCATCAGCCATGGTCCTGGACAGGTCGCCCCCCCCCCGCCCCCGGCACTGGCTGGCACTGTACTTCAGGCCCCGTTTGGGGGGTGCACGAGGCATGGCCCCTTGACCATGGCTCCTCTCCCACAGTTCCTGGCAGTGGACACGCAGATGATCCTGGGCAACAAGCAGCTGGCGCTGAGCCCGGAGGAGTACGTCTTCGCCGCCCTCAACCTCTACACGGACATCATCAACATCTTCCTCTACATCCTGGCCATCATCGGCCGGGCCAAGGAATAGCCCCCGCCCACCCGGGCCTCCTGCCTCCCGCCTCCCCGCTCGCGTCCTAGTTGTCGGCCCGTCGCAGCACCAGCTCTTCAGGAGGGACATAGGGGACGGGATTGCACGCGCTGCACCAGGGAAAGGGGGGCAGCACAGGGGGGGGGAGGGGGGGCTGCACCCACTGCTCCACACTGCACCGGGCCAGGAGCTGCCGTCTGGCTTCAGGGAATATTGCTGCCTCACTGCTGTCCCGCGCATGCTGTTCCTGCCGCCCCAGCGTGTCCAGGGACATCTCCTTGGCCGTCCTGCCCCATGGAGAATGGATTCATGACCCCACCCCCAGCTTGCGGCAAGGTGGCCTGGGGCAGGCGGGTCGGGCCTTGGGCCCCGCAGCTGGAGGCAGTGCAGCCTAGGGCTCTGGCAGGCTGGACCGGGCAGCATGGCCTGCACTCGCCAGTGTGGGGCGCACAGGGGTTGGGTGGTCCTTGGGCGGGTGGTACTGGGGTGCGCCCAGTGCTGGCTCCCCCCCAGCCTGCACTCTGAGCTGCTCCCCAAGGCCCCCAGCCTGGCTCCCCTCCCACTAGCACAGGGTGTGGGCTACCCTGCAGGCAGCTCCCCTTTGTTCTTCCAACCGGGCAGCCGCCAGGCTGGGTCCGGCCCTCTTGGTCTGTGTGTGACTGGTTGCTGCTGTTAATAAAGCTCTGTCTAGATGTGAGACCTGCTGGACTGTGGACTCTCCTTCCCTGCCCCCGCCTGTGCTGGGCCCTGCAGCAGCATCTGCCCAGCTGCCTGCCCCACACCCCCGCTGAGGTTCATCTGGCCTGGCCCCACTGCTCCCCGGGGGCTGGAGATGCGTCCCTGGCCTGTGCACCAGCCACTGCAGGGAGCCAGGGGCTGGCCAGAGGGAGCTCCTGGGTCCCTCTGCCCTGTGGCTGCCTCCTGCCCCGAGCGCCCATGGTGTGGCGAGTGGCCCATCCTCCTGCCCCAGGAGCGAGGCAGGGGCCTGGCCCCTCTGGGCCGAGTGGGGGTACGAATACACCTCTGGCTCCCGGCCTAATGCGCTAAGTGACGCAAGATGGGATGAAGATGGACAGCCCTTAGTGGGTAAAGAACAGGTTAGGAACTATTTAGAAAAGCTAAACGTACACAAATCCATGGGCCCGGACTTAATGCAGCCGAGGGTACTGAGGGAGTTGGCAATGTCATTGAGGAGCCTTTGGCCATAATCTTTGAAAAGTTGTGGAGATGGGGAGAGATCCCGGATGATTGGAAAAAGGCAAATGTAGCGCCCATCTTCAAAAAAGGCAAGAAGGACGATCCAGGGAACTATAGGCCGGTCAGTCTTACCTCAGTTCCTGGAAAAATCATGGAAGGATCCTTAAGGAATCCATTTTGAGGCACTTGGAGGAGAGGAAAGTGATTAGGAATAGTCAGCTTGGATTCACAAAGGGCAAGCCCTGCCTGACCAATCTGATTAGCTTCTATGATGAGGTAACTGGCTCTGTGGACACAGGGAAGTCAGTGGATGTGATACACCTTGACTTTAGCAAGGCTTTTGATACGGTCTCCCACAATATTCTTGCCAGCAAGTTACGGGAATGTGGATTGGATACATGGACAGTAAGATGGATAGAAAGCTGGCTAGAAGGTCAGGGCCCAGCGGGTAGTGATCAACGGCTCGATGTCAGGATGGCGGTCGGTTCCTAGCGGAGTGCCCCAAGGTTCGGTTCTGGGACCGGTTTTGTTCAACATCTTTATTAATGACCTGGATGAGGGGATGGATTGCACCCTCAGCAAGTTTGCGGATGACACTAAGCTAGAGGGAGAGGTAGATACGCTGGAGGGCAGGGATAGAGCCAGAGTGACTTAGACAAATTGGAGGATTGGGCCACAAGAAATCTGATGAGGTTCAACAAGGACAAGGGCCCCCCCGAGAGAGGGTTGCCGCACTGGAGTGGACTCCCTGAGAAAGGGCTGCTGCACTGGAGGGTGGGGGTCCGCCCAGGAGCCGAGTGTGGGCCCCACCTGTGAGCCGTGCCAACGTGGTAACAGAGGATGGTTCGGAGGTGCACCCTGTAGACCGCTGGCTGCAGGCACAGTGCAAAGAGTGATGCCAGAAACGAACGAGGGTGTTGAAGGAACCAGCAGGGAAATGGCCTGTGCCCAGCTCCGTTAGAGCGACCTGGCCCGTCTGTGCAGGGGAGAGGGCTGAGCGTGGGGGGGCTCACTACGGAGCAGCTAATAGCTCAGCTGGTGGAGAAGGACCAGTTGGAGCTACAGGCTCTGGGTCCCAGTGGGGTGCCTGGAGAGCCCAGGGAATAGCCAGGGGGGCACTCAGTGTAGCAGCCTGGAGTCGGTCAGAGCTGACTCCCCAGCTAGCGCAGAGAAGCCCCAATCTGGGTTCTCCCCGGGGGAGCTGCGGAGGCTGGAGCTGGAGGAGCAGAGGCTGGTGGACAGGCAGAGAGAGCGAGAGGACCGAGTCCAGCAGTGGAAGCACAAGCTGGAGGAGAGATGGGCCAAGAGGGCCTGTCCAGCGACCTCAAGGTGGGGTTGGCCGACCAGCAGCCCAAAGACCTGCGCAGTCAGGGACGCTGGCAGACGAGTTTGTGGCCAGCAGATCGGGGACAGGTGGGAGACCCACAGCAGGGCCCTGAAGGGGAGTCACCCGGAGACCCCTCGAAAGTGGGACTTCAGGAAGCCTAGCCCGGGGGGGCCCCAGAATGCCAGGCCAGGACAACCCCCATTATGGGACTTGAGGGACCTAAGATGCAACTTCTGTGTCCAGAAAGGGCCCATGGTGGTGCAATGCCAGAGAGTGAAGGAGATGGCAGCCAGGCAGGGCCCCAGGACCATCAACTGGCTGGGAGCGCACCTGGTCGGCCCGCCGGCCCAGGGGGATGCAGGTAACTGGGCTGCGCTGGGGGAGGAGCTGGCAGGACAGGCTGGCTGGGGAGGGCGAAGCGCCAGCCCCCGAGCGGCCGTACTCAATCCGCCGGGTGAGTGTGGGACAAGCCCCGGGAAGCAATCGTCACGTCATCCCCATTGAGGTGGGGGAAGGAGCGTCCAGGGGTTCTGGGATATGGGGGCAGAGATGACACTGGCACAGCCCGAGGTGGGGGGCCCGAACCAGCTAGTGCCGAATGCCTACCTAACCCTGAGGGGAGTGTTTGGACCCCCGGTCAAAGTGCCTGTGGCGAGGATACACCTGAAATGGGGGGACCAAGGGGGGGCCCAAGGAGGGGGGGTTCATGATCAGCTGCCCACGGAGGTGCTAATGGGAAACAATCTGGAGGACTTGCCGGAGAGCACTCAGAATGTCCTGGTCCTCACCTGGAGCCAGAGTCGGGGGGGGGGGTGCAGGACCCGCCAGAGAGGGGAAGGGAAGCAACGCAGGTAAGGCTGGACAGTGGCAGCCCAGAGCCTCCAGCTCAGGGTGGGGAAACTGAGGCACAACCCTCCAGGGCCATAAACACTAGCCCAGAAGCCGAGTTCCAGATGGAGCTGTGTAAGGATCCCTCCTTAGAGAAGCTGAGGGCCCTGGCTGACCAGAGCAGGGCCGAGTCCTGGTCCCTGTGGGAGGGCCGCAGAGAGAGATTCCTGTGGGATAAGGGATTCCTGTACCAGGAATGGACCGGCCCGGGGCACACTGAATCCTGGGAGGTGAGGAGGCAGCTGGTGGTGCCCCAGAGGTACCGCCGCAGGCTGCTGTTCCTAGCCCACAATATCCCCTTTTAAAGGGCACCAAGGAGTCTGGTGCCACAGGCAGAGGCTGCTGCAGAACTTTTATTGGCCCGGGGTCTTTGATGCTGTCCACCAGTATTGCAGGGCCTGTGTCTCCTGTCCGAGGGTGGGGGAAGCCCAGGACAAGTGTAAAGCAGCTCTGAGGCCTCTGCCCATCATAGAGGAGCCCTTCCAGAAGGTGGTGATGGATCTAGTGGGGGCCTTGAGTAGGGCAACCTGGACGGGAAAGAAATAGGTCCTGGAGGGGGTAGAGTTCGCTACTCGCTACGCCGAGGCCGTGGCTTTGCCCTCGATCAAGGCGGACACTGTGGCAGACGCACTGTTGACCATTTTCAGCAGGGTGGGGTTCCCCAAGGAGGTCCACACGGACCAGGGATCCAACTTCATGTTGGCCCTGCTCCGGTGCTTGTGGGAGAAGTGTGGGGTCCAGCACACTTGGGCCTAAGTGTACCGCCCCCAGTCCAACAGGCTGGTGGAGAGGCTTAATGGGATGCTCAAACGAATGCTGAAAACTTCATGGACCAGCACCTGCAGGCCTGGGACAAGGACTTACCCCACCTGCTGTTTGCATACAGGGAAGTGCCCCAGGAATCCATAGGGTTCTCCCCAGTTGAGTTGCTGTAGGGAGAAGAGTGAGGGGCCCCCTAGACCTGCTGAGGGATGAACGGGAGGGGAGGCCTCTCCAGACGGTAAGTCAGTGGTGGACGTACTGACCTTCCGGGAAAGGCTCACTGAGCTCATGGGCCTGGCCGGGGGGACCTAGCCCAGGCACAGAGAAAGCAGAAGGCCTGGTACGACCGCTCGGCACGTACCTGCTCCTACGCCACCAGGGACCAAGTGATGCGCCTCATCCCGGTGAGGAAGAACAAGCTGCAGGTGGCCTGGGACCGTCCCTTCAAGGTCATCAGACAGGTAATGGGGTGAGCTCTGGAGTGGAGCTGCCCAGCCGGGCCCACCGCCAGCGGGTGACCATGGCAGCATGAAGAAGCCGTACTGGGACAGGGAGAGGCTGGTGCTGGCCGCGTGTGGGCAGGGGGAGGGGAGAGGGAGGATCCCCTGGTGGGTCTCCTCCCAGAGGCCGAGGCTGGTGCCCCGCTGGAGTCAATCACCCCCGCGGACCAGCTCACCCCTGCCCAGCAGGCAGAGATCAGGGAAGTGCTGCGTTCCCACCAGCAGCTCTTCTCCTCCCGGCCCGGGCTCACTAACCGTGCTGTGCACCAGGTGGAGATGGGGGCCCATCCCCCCATCCGCTGTACCCATTCAGGGTCACTGGGAAAGCAGCCCGGGATCTGGAGAGGGAGGCTGGGGACATGCTGGCTCTTGGGGGGATCCAGCCTCCTCCAGCCCCTGGGCTTCCCCAGTGGTGCTGGTCCCCAAGAAGGATGGAACAATCCGGTTCTGTGTGGACTATCGGAAACTCAGCGTCATCACCGTGTCCGATGCCGACCCCTTGTCCAGGGCTGATGGGCTCCTAGACAAGTTGGGGGGCCCAGTTCCTCACTACTATGGGCCTGACCAAAGGGGACTGGCAGGTGCCCCTGGACCCAGAGGCCCGGGTGAAGTCGGCCTTCATCACCCCAATAGGGCTCTTTGAGTTCCTGGTCCTGCCCTTTGGCCTCAAGGGGGCCCGGCCCCCTCCCAGCGCCTGGTGGGTCAGTTACTGAGGGGGATGGAGGACTTGGCTTTGGCTTCTATTGACGATATCTGTGTCTTTAGCCAGGCCTGGGAGGATCACATGGTCCAAGTGAAGAAGGGGCTGGGCCGTCTCCAGGATGCTGGGCTGACCGTAAAAGCTGGGAAGTGCAGGATGGGAATGGCCGAGGTGATGTATCTGGGCCACAAGGTGGGGAGCGGCAGGCTGAGACCAGAGCTGGCTAAAGTAGAGGCCATCTGGGACTGGCCCATTCCCCAGACTAAGAGGCAGGTCCAGGCTTTCATTGGGATGGCCAGGTACTACTGGAGGTTCGTGCTCCATTTTAGCGCCCTGGCCGCTCCCCTGACGGAGCTGTGCAAGAAGGGCAGGCCTGACAAAGGGGTCTGGTGCCAGGGGGCTCTCGGGGCACTGAAAGAGGCCCTCATCCGGGGCCCGGTGCTAGCTAACCCAGACTTTAACAAACCCTTCCTGGTGCTCACTGATGCCTCTGACACGGGGCTGGGTGCGGTGCTAACGCAAACTGACTCCAAGGGGGAGACACACCCCAGCGTTACCTGAGCAAAAAGCTGCTGCCCTGGGAGCAGCACGACGCGGCCAGAGAGGACGCCTGGCCCTGGGGTGGGCCCTTAAAAAGCTGCAGCCTTGTCTGTTTGGGTGACATTTCCCAGTGTAACCGATCACTCCCCGCTGGCCTGGCTGCACCAGACAAAGGGGCCAATTCCAAACGGCTGAGAGGGAGCCGGCTCCTGCAGGACTATGACATGGAGGGTCCACGTTAAGGGGAATTCCAACGTCATAGCTGATGCTTTGTCCCGGGGCGGGGCCCCGAACTTCCCCAGGTCGCTGGTAGAGTGACCCCGCTTAGTTCGGTTTCGAAGGGGGGAGAGATGTGAGGAAGTGGGGAGTTTTGGGGGCTCAAAGGGGGGTGTTGCACACAGGGGGGCACTCAGTGCCCAGCAGTTACTGGTTTAATATGACAAAGGGGGGAGTTTGTTGTTTCAGAGAACAGCCCAGAGTTGGAGCCACGGTGTCTGGGACCCTGGTGACTCCGACCCTCCTTGGAGGACACAGCCAGTTTTGGCCAGATGACAGACAAGGGGCTGCAGAGGGGGGACCCCAGCAACCAGCCCAGCTGGTCCCAGTGAGGGGAGAACATTGGACAGAAAGGGGGGCAGAGAAGAGGGGCCCAGGCGACCCTCTTACCTAGGGAGAAGACAATGGCGGGGGAGGGGCTGTTGCTGGGGGTATTGGAGGCTCTGCTGGGAGATGGGGGCTGTTTTTGGGGGACTGAGGGCAGAGGAGGCAGGACTCAGCTGGCTGCAGGGCAGCTGACGTGTGGGCTGAGGGCCCAGGCCGACTGGCCTGAGAGACCCGTTGCTATGTTCAAAACTCAATAAACCCTCCTGTTGGGTGCTGGCTGATAGTTACTCTGGTCTAGGGAACAGGGTGGCACCATTCCTTCTGGGAGTGGGTCCCCGGGGGGCCAGAGGGAGGGGACCCCCCGAAAGGGCTCACGGCGGAGGCAGGTGGCGGGAGGCCCTGAGAGGCACCATCCTGGCGGCGGAGGGGTGGCCCCCCCAGGTGAGAGTGGGCCCCCGAGAGAGGGTCGCCGCACTGGAGTGGGCCCTGGGAAAGGGCTGTCTCACTGCCGCTGGAGAGGAGTGGGCACCCTGAGAAAGGGCTGCCGAACTGGGGGGGTGGGGTCTGCCCAGGGATGGACAGTCCAAGTGTGGGCACCACCTGAGCCGTGACAATGGGGCCGGTGAGTCTGCACCCCCAGGGGATGGTGGAGAGATGGCCTACACCCGACTCCTGAAGGCAGACCTTGTGGGGCTGTGCAGAGAGAGGGGCCTGCCCGTGGGGAAAGCAACCAAGGCCCAGCTGATTGCCCGGCTGGAAGAGAATGACTGTTCCAGGGGCCTGGTTCCTGTCCCAGCGGGGAGCAGCCAGACACCCCCTGGAAGCATCTCAGACTCCCAGGCAGGAGGGAGGGCTGGAGTCTTCCAGACAGACACGGTGCCCACCAGGCCACCTTCTGCCAGCTGAGGTTCGTCTCGGGCGGGGTCCCTCCTGGCAGAGCTGCGACGGCTGGAGATCGAGCTAAGGCTAAAAGAATTGGAGTCACAAGAGAAGGAGCGCAAGGACCATAGGGAACAGCAGCAGCATGAGCGGGCCATGGTGGAGCGGAGGAGCTGAGGGGCCCCGGCTGCGGTGAGTGGGGAGGGGCCCCGAGGGTCAGACACTTTGAGAAGCTCATATTGGCCCAATGTAAAAACGTGGGGACATGGACGGGTTCCTTAGCTCCCTTGAGCAGGCCTGTGAACTGCACCAGATCCCCCCAGCGGACCGGCTCCAACAGCTCACCCCCTTGCTGGATCAGGAGGCCGCAGGGGTGCTCAACCAGCTGGAGGATCTGCAGCCGGGCGACTACGAACGGGTCAAAGAGGCCCTGCTGCACAAGTTCGGGTTGGCCCCAGAGATGTACAGGAAGAAGTTCCGGGGGGCGCTGAAGAGACCAGGGGAGACCTACGTGGATTTGGCCTCCCGCCTGGCGTGGTACTGCCGCAAGTGGGCGCTCGGCGCGGGGGCCCAGACCGCAGAGGACCTGCTCAAGCTGATGATGCTGGAACAGTTCTATGAAGCCTGCCCGCCCAGCCTGAGGCTGTGGCTCAAGCACTGGAGGCCAGAGAGCCCCCAGGATGCCGGGAGGCTGGCGGATGAGTTCACAGAGCCGGTCTAGGTGTGGATGGGAGTCCCGGAGAGAGAGGGAATCGCGCAGAGACCGGTTCTCGGCTGAGCAACGGAGAGAGTCACCTACGAGGTGAGCCCAAGAGACAGGGGCCAGCCATCTACCCCCCAGAGAGACAGCCAGGGCCCGGGTAGAGCCGGCCCAAAGGGTCCCACTGGAACTAACCTGCCATCGCTGCGGGCAAAGAGGCTCGGTACCCCAGGCACCAGGACAGGCCCCACAACTTGAGACACCCCCGGGGTTAACTGGGTGGGGCTGGAAGAGGAGCTGGCTGCCCCAGAGACAGGGGCCGGCAGGCAAACCTCAAATCAAAGAGTGGGGAAGGCCTCTCAGGCCAGCTCGCCTGGGAGGTCTGACCCTCGGGAGGCGGATTTCTCCATGTACCAGGTGGGGGCAAGGGGGGCCCTGCAGAGCGAGTGCCTCGTGCCCCTGGTGGTGGATGGCAGGGAGGTGACGGGCTACTGGGACACGGGTGTGGAGGTGACGCTGGCCCAGCCCGAGGTCGTGGCCCCAGACCGTATGGTGCCCAACACCCAGCTGACCCTGAGGGGTATAGACGGGACCCCGTTTAAGGTGCCCGTAGCCCAGGTGCATCTGAAATGGGGGGCCAAGCAGGGCCCCAGGAAGTGGGGGTGCTCCGGCACTTGCCCACGGAGGTGCTGATGAGGGGTGACCTAGAGGAGTGGCCAGATGGACCCCACCGGGCCCTGGTCACCGCCAGAGCCAGTGAGGGGCTGGCGACCCAGACCCAGGGGAGAGCTCCCTGCAAGGGGCGCAGGGCCCCATCCTGGCAGACATGGGGCCCAGATGGGCTGGGACTCCAGACCCAGGCAGGCGGGGGAGGGAATTGGTCCCTGTCCCTGCCCCAGCTGTGGAATTCCAGGCCGAGGTGCAGGCAGACCCCTCCTTGCAGAGGCTGAGGGACCGGACTGGCCTCGGCGCAGCTCAGCCCCTGGGGGGAGGCTGCCAGGAGAGATTCCTGTGGGAGCGGGGATTCCTGTTCCGGGAATGGCTCCCCGCAGGGGAGGGGGGATGTGGGGGCTCCAGTGGTAGCTGGTGGTTCCCCAAAAATATTGCCCTAGGCTGCTGTATCTGGCCCATGACGTCCCGTTCGCGGGGCACCGGGCTATCCGGTGCACCCGGCTGAGGCTGCTTCAGGCCTTTTACTGGCTGGGGATATTTGTGGCCGTGCAGCGGTACTGCCGGGCCTGCAACTCCTGCCAGAGGGCGCGGAAAGTCCAAGATGGGGGGAAAGCTGCCATGAGGCACCGGCCCATCGTAGAGGAGCCTTTCTGGAAGGCAGCAATAGAGATAGTGGGACCTGTCGGCCAGGCGAACCTGGACAGGGAACAAATACATCCTGGTGGCAGTGGATTTGGCTGCCAACTGCCCCGAGGCCGTGGCTCTGCCCTCTAGCGAGGCAGACATGGTGGCAGACGCACTGCTGGCCCTTTTCAGCAGGGTGGGGTTCCCCCAGGAGGTCCTCATGGACCGGGGTCCCACTTCACATCAGCCCTGCTCCAGTGCTTGTGGGAGACTCACGGGGCCCGGCTCACCTGGACCCCAGTGTATGGCTCCTGGTCCAGCGGGCTGGTGAGGAGGTTCCTGAAGCAGATGGAGGCCTTTATGCACCGGCATCGGCAGGACTGGGACAAGTGCCTGCCCCCCCTGCTGTCTGCACACAGGGAGGCCCCCCGAGGGTCTGCCAGGTTTTACCCGACCGAGTCAGGGTGAAGAAGGGGAGGCGCCCCTTGGGCTTGCTGAGAGAGTTATGGGAGGGGGAGACCCCCCCGAATGGCGAGTTGGGGGTGGGGGATGTGCTGGCTTTCCGGGAAAGGCTCGCTGGGCTCATGGGTCTGGCCAGAGAGACCCTGGGCAGAGCTCAAGGGCAGTGGAAGGGCTGGTACGACCGCAGAGAGTGGCCCCACGCCGGCCCCCTCAAAGCCATCCAGCAGCTGGACAGGGCGCAGCCGGCTCCTGCAGGGCAGCGCCGTGGCTGGCCCAAGCCAAGGGGAGCACCAAGGGCACAGCCGCTGCTGTACCCAGCGGGGGGCCCGAACTTCCCCAGGCCACAAGTGGAGTGACCCTGCTCAGTTCGCTCTCAGAGCAGGGAGATGTGAGCCGTGGGGGGCCTGGGGCCCACTCTGCTGGACATTCCCTGGTGGCTGTGTGGGCGGTGGGTGACCCCTACTGCCCGGTGTCTGTAAGCACTGCCCGGGGGGGGCGCCCCTGTGGGTGTCATGTAGACAATGGCCCAACCCACTCTCACCCGGCCAGGGGAAGGGGTTGAAACAAAGGACGGGGTGGGGCTGCCTGGGGGAGGTGTGTTCCCTGGTTGGGAGAAGGGGCAGGCTTGGCTGGGCACTCACCAAGAGAGGAGACTAAGCTGAGCACTGGGGGTTCAGGGCCTGTGGACCCCACCCCAAGGGGTCTGAGGCTGCCTGCCCCCTTACTTCAATGCCCACATCGAACCCAGGCTGTGCTGTGCCTCGGAGAAGCAATACATCCTCTATTCGACTGCCTGGTGGAGTCCTGTCTTGCTGCAGACGGGGGTGCAGGGTCGGGGGGTCCCCGACGTGCCGTCACCCCTCCTCTCCATCATTTGCTGTCCCCAGCCCTTACTCACTCTCACTGGGCTGAGACAGGAGGGGCGGGCTCGGGGGTGGGAATGAGGGATTTGGGTGTGGGAAAGGGTGAGAGATGTGAGCTTGGGGAGGGAATTTGGGAGCAGGAGGAGGTGGAGGAGGGGATGCTGGCTTGGGGAGGGGGCTCCAGGCTGGGGAGTGTTGGGGTCAGGCGGAGGGTTGGGGTGCTGAGCAAGCCACAGGCTTGTGAGTGTGGGGGATGCAGGAGTTTGGGTTGGGGTGTGTGAGGGGCTCAGGACACAGGTTTGCGGTGTGGGGGTGGTGCAGAAGAGCTGTGGCACAAGGCTGGGATGTGGGGGGCTCAGGACGCAGGTTTGCAGTGTGGGGGTGGTGCAGGAGAGCTGTGGCACAAGGCTGGGATGTGGGGGGCTCAGGGCAGGGAGGCTGGAAGTGCAAGGGGCTCAGGGCAGGGAGGCTGGGATGCGGGGGGCTCAGGACGCAGGTTTGCGGTGTGGGGGTGGTGCAGGAGAGCTATGGCACAAGGCTGGGATGCGGGGGGCTCAGGACGCAGGTTTGCGGTGTGGGGGTGGTGCAGGAGAGCTATGGCACAAGGCTGGGATGCGGGGGGCTCAGGACGCAGGTTTGCAGTGTGGGCGTGGTGCAGGAGAGCTGTGGCACAAGGCTGGGATGCGGGGGGCTCAGGACGCAGGTTTGCGGTGTGGGGGTGGTGCAGGAGAGCTGTGGCACAAGGCTGGGATGCGGGGGGCTCAGGACGCAGGTTTGCAGTGTGGGGGTGGTGCAGGAGAGCTATGGCACAAGGCTGGGATGCGGGGGGCTCAGGACGCAGGTTTGCAGTGTGGGGGTGGTGCAGGAGAGCTGTGGCACAAGGCTGGGATGCGGGGGGCTCAGGACGCAGGTTTGCAGTGTGGGGGTGGTGCAGGAGAGCTATGGCACAAGGCTGGGATGCGGGGGGCTCAGGACGCAGGTTTGCGGTGTGGGGGTGGTGCAGGAGAGCTGTGGCACAAGGCTGGGATGCGGGGGGCTCAGGACGCAGGTTTGCCGTGTGGGGGTGGTGCAGGAGAGCTGTGGCACAAGGCTGGGATGCGGGGGGCTCAGGACGCAGGTTTGCGGTGTGGGGGTGGTGCAGGAGAGCTGTGGCACAAGGCTGGGATGCGGGGGGCTCAGGACGCAGGTTTGCCGTGTGGGGGTGGTGCAGGAGAGCTGTGGCACAAGGCTGGGATGTGGGGGGTTCAGGATGCAGGTTTGCTGTGTGGGGGTGGTGCAGGAGAGCTCTGGCACAAGGCTGGGATGCGGGGGGCTCAGGACGCAGGTTTGCGGTGTGGGGGTGATGCAGGAGAGCTGTGGCACAAGGCTGGGATGCGGGGGGCTCAGGACGCAGGTTTGCAGTGTGGGGGTGGTGCAGGAGAGCTGTGGCACAAGGCTGGGATGCGGGGGGCTCAGGACGCAGGTTTGCGGTGTGGGGGTGGTGCAGGAGAGCTGTGGCACAAGGCTGGGATGCGGGGGGCTCAGGACGCAGGTTTGCGGTGTGGGGGTGGTGCAGGAGAGCTGTGGCACAAGGCTGGGATGTGGGGGGCTCAGGGCAGGGGTTCCAGTGCATGATAAGCTCAGGTTGGAGTCTGGGGCGTGTTATGAGGCTGCGGCCACATGGGGGCTTGCTGGCCAAGCTCCAGGTTTAAATATTGTGTGCAACACAAACGGTTCGGCGTTGGCCGTATCCACGGGAGGGGCAGGGAACCTGTTTGGGTGCAGGGGCCGCTGGCCCACAAAATCAGTCGGGGGCCACACGAGAGATGCAAAAACCAACCCCTCCAACCCCCCCAAGCCTCCCTGATGTAGCCCCAACTGAGACCCCTCCCGCCCCGGGTACTCCAGCCCCATAGGGGGGAGGGAGGACTGAGGTTCAAGGCCTCAGGCCAGATGAACTCTTCTGGGTTCCAGGGTTAGTGGATTTTGTGGCCCCCTCCTAAGCTCTGGAGTGGGGCCAAAAATGAGGGATCCAGTGTGTGGGACTGGGATGCGGGGGGCAGAATCTTGGTGGGAGGTAGGGTTCAGGAGCAAGCTGGGGGTGGATGTCTGGCCAGGAGGGAGGGGGCAGGAGCAGGAGCAGGAGCAGGATGCTGGTGGGGGTCTGGCCGGGGCGGGGGCAGTTCTGAGGGCCAGATCCGGCTTCTCAGAATGCACACTTCCTGGGAAGCCAGACCGGGCGTGGAACTGCGGGACTCTCCTCCCCCCGCCCCCGCATCGCTGCAGGAAGCTGGAGCTAGCTCTGTTCTTGCGGGAGGAAGGAGGCTGTCGCGACAGCATGGGCTCCTCGTTTGGAGGGGAGCAAGGGGGGCTGGGAGCACCTCCTTGCAATCGACTGGGCATGCCCCTGGATCCACTGGTTGGTGACCACAGGTCTAGCCCATCCCTGGCAGGTGTGTGTCCAACCTGCTCTTCAATATCTCCAGAGATGGGGATTCCACAACCCCCCCTCCCCCCGGCAATTTATTCCAGTGTTTCACCCCCCTGACAGGCAGGAAGTTTTTCCTAATGTCCAACCTCAACCTCCCTGGCTGCAGTTCAAGCCCATTGCTTCTTGTCCTGTCCTCAGAGGCCAAGGAGAACAATTTGTCTCCCTCCTCCTTGTGACACCCTTTTAGATACTCGAAAACCGCTCTCATGTCCCCTCTCAGGCTTCTCCTTTCCGAACTGAACAAGCCCAATTCCTTCAGTCTTCCCTCCTAGCTCATGCTCTCTCGACCTTTCATCATTTGTTTTGCTCTTCTCTGGACCCTCCCCAATTTCTCCACATCTTTCTTGCAATGTGGTGCCCAGACCTGGACACAATCCTCCAACTAGGCCTAATCAGCGCAGATTAGGGCAGAAGAATGACTTCCCGTGTCTTGCTCACAATGCAGCCCAGAATCATGTTTGCTTTCTTTGCCACAGGGTCAAACAGTTGGCTCCTATTTAACTATGACCCCTGGATCCCTTTCTGCAGGACTCCTTCCTAGACAGTCGCTTCCCATTCTGTGATAGAGATGCAGCCGTGTTAGTCTGGTCTAGCTGAAACAAAAGACAGGACTAGGCAGCATTTTAAAGACTAGCAAGATGGTTTATTAGGGGATGAGTTTTCGTGGGCCAGACCCACTTCCTCAGGAAGTGGGTCTTGTTAGTCTTTAAAGTGCTGCACAGTCCTATCTTTTGTTCCCATTCTGCGTGTGTGAAACGGATTGTTCCTCCCCAAGTGGAGCACTTTGCATTTGTCCTTATTGAATTTCATCTTTTCAGACCATTTCTCCAATTTGTCCAAATAATTTTGAATTTTAATCCCATCCTCCAAAGCACTTGCAACCTCTCCCAGCTTGGGATCATCTGCAAACTTAATAAGCATCCTTCCTCTCTATGCCAATATCTAAATCGTTGATGAAGAGATTGAAGAGAACCGGTCCCAAAACAGACCCCTGCGGAACCCCACTTGTTACTCCCCTCCAGCAGGGTTGTGAACCATTAATAACTACTCTCTGAAAACGGTTTTCCAGCCAGTTCTGCACCCACCTGACAGTAGCCCCATCGAGGTTGTATTTGCCTAGTGTGTTGTTAGAAGATTATGTGAGACCGTATCAAAAGCCTCACTAAAGTCAAGATAAACCACTTCTGCTCCCCCCCGCCCCCGGTACCTCCCCAGCTCTCACCCTATGGGGAGAGCTCTCAGGGTGGTTTGATGGGATTTGCTCTGGACAAATCCATGCTGTTGGGGGTTTACCACCCTATTGTCTTAGGCTTTGTCTACACTACAAGGTTTTTGCGGCAGAGAGTATGCTATCGACGGACTCATTAGCATGGGTCGCGATGTCATTAGCATGTTTTCTGCCAATGCTTTTGGTGCAAATAGAAGCAGTGTAGCCACTTCCATTTTGCGCAAAACCCCCTTTTTGTGCAAGATCCTTCTCCCTCTCCCGGAGCTGCTGGGTTGTAACTCGTCCCTGCTTTAGTCTCTGCCCCGGCAGCAGGCCAAGAGCAGCCAGCTCCAGGCAGGTAGCAGGGGCCTGCCTGGGACCAGCCAGGCCTGTGTGCGAAGGCAATGCCTTGGCTTGTCTGCCTGACCTGCCGGCCTTGGGCTGGCCCATCTCTGCCACGCCCAGCTGGGCCTGTCCCAGTGGGCTCAGGTTTTGTCCCCCTCCTGCCTGCGGAGCCCTGCACCCTTCCCCACCGCCCCCAGCCGGTCTGGCGGGAGAGGCTAAAGCCCTCGCCAGGCCCTTGGGCCGCAGGGAGGCTGTTAACCCCAAGGAGGTGGTTACAGGGCTGGCAGTAACAGCCAAGCTGCCCACGCCTGGCCCTAGACCCAGGCCAGTCGGCTGGTCAGACCCTGCTGCCTGGCAGAGCCCTGACGGGCTCGGAGCTGGCTAATGGACCCAGCCAAAACTCGTGGGGGATCCTCCCCCAAGGCCTCCGGCTCTCTGCTGCCGGCTCACCACAGGCCGCGTGGCCAGCGGGGTCACATGGGAGCAGGGCCCAGCCAAGCGCCGCTGGATCGCGCAGCCCAATGAAGGTCGTGCCGCTTGGACCGAGGGCTCTGCAAGGCGCGGGGCCGAGGGTGCGGGGCGCGAGGCCCTTGTCGAGTGCTGGCACAGGGCTACACAGCCTGTGGGTGGCCCCACGGGTCTGGCCAGGAGGGGTGATTTCACGCCTGGGCCGGGCCAAGGCTGGGTCCGGCTCTGCTGCCCACCTTTGCACAAGGCTGTGGTGAGCTGCAGGGGCTTCGAGGCGCCGGGTGCGGAGAAAGGCCGAGGCGGATGTGAGGCACCAGGCGCGCTGTGAGCGGGGCGGGTGAGGGACCCTGGACCCCACAGCCCCAGGACGCTGCAGCTGCCAGCTCTTGCTCTGTCCCCACCCGGCCTGGCAGCTGCCCGGTGCCGAAGCATCTAAGCCGAGCTGCCGCAGGTCAGAGGAGCTGGTTTGAGGCTCCCCTCTGGCCTCACCCTGCTGGGCGGGGGCAGCATGGAAATGTCTGGATCTGAGGGATTCAGTTTCCCCCGTGGGCGGGGAGGGTCCATGTCTCTTTGGGCCAGGCAGCCCCCATGACCAGCTGGGACAGAGGCCTGGCCGCTCCGGAGGGCACGTGGGCGTAGAGGGGGAGGAGCGTGGCAGGCAGGAGTTGGATGCTCAGGTGTTCCCAGGTTTGCTGGGGGATTGCAGGGGGAGAAGGGACTTCCGCAGCCACGTCGCTCCCCACGGGGCCGGTATCTCATCCACGTCGCTCCCCACGGGGCCGGTGTCTCATCCACGTCGCTCCTCACGGGGCCGGTGTCTCATCCACGTCGCTCCCCACGGGGCCGGTGTCTCATCCACGTCACTCCTCACGGGGCCGGTGTCTCATCCACGTCGCTCCCCACGGGGCCGGTGTCTCATCCACGTCGCTCCCCACGGGGCCGGTGTCTCATCCACGTCACTCCTCATGGGGCCAGTGTCTCTGCCACGTCGCTCCCCACGGGGCCTGTGTCTCTGTCACGGGGGCGGGGCAGAAGGTAGAGCAGGGGGCAGGGCAGAGGGCGGGGCAGAGGGTAGAGCCGGGGGCGGGGCAGAGGGTAGAGCAGGGGGCAGGGCAGAGGGCGGGGCAGAGGGTAGAGCAGGGGGCGGGACAGAGGGTAGAAAAGGGAGCAGGGCAGCGGGTGGGGCAGGGGGCAGGACAGAGGGTAGAGCAGGAGGCGGGGCAGAGGGTAGAGCAGGGGGCGGGGCAGGGGGCGGGGCAGAGGGTAGAGCCGGGGGCGGGACAGAGGGTAGAGCAGAGGGCGGGGCAGAGGGTAGAGCAGGGAGCAGGGCAGGGGGTGGGGCAGGGGGCGGGGCAGAGGGTAGAGCAGGGTGCAGAACAGAGGGTAGAGCAGGGGGCGGGGCAGAGGGTACAGCAGGGGGCGGGGCAGGGGGCGGGGCAGAGGGTAGAGCAGGGGGCGGGGCAGAGGGTAGAGCAGGGAGCGGGGCAGGGGGTGGGGCAGAGGGTAGAGCAGGGGGCGGGGCAGAGCGTAGAGCAGAGGGTAGAGCAGGGGGCAGGGCAGAGGGTAGAGCAGGGGGCAGGGCAGAGGGCGGGGCAGAGGGTAGAGGAGGGGGCGGGGCAGAGGGCAGCGCAGGGGGCAGGGCAGACGGCGGGGCAGAGGGTAGAGCAGGGGGCGGGGCAGAGGGTAGAGCAGGGGGCAGGGCAGAGGGCGGGGCAGAGGGTAGAGCAGGGGCGGGGCAGAGGGTAGAGCAGGGGGCAGGGCAGAGGGCGGGGACAGAGGGTAGAGCAGGGGGCAGGGCAGAGGGCGGAACAGAGGGTAGAGCAGGGGGCAGGGCAGAGGGCGGGGCAGAGGGCAGAGCAGGGGGCGGGGCAGAGGGTAGAGCAGGGGGCAGGGCAGAGGGCGGGGCAGAGGGTAGAGCAGGGGGCGGGGCAGAGGGTAGAGCAGGGGGCAGGGCAGAGGGCGGGCAGAGGGTAGATCAGGGGGCAGGGCAGAGGGCGGGACAGAGGGTAGAGCAGGGGGCAGGGCAGAGGGCGGGGCAGAGGGCAGAGCAGGCGGCGGGGCAGAGGGTAGAGCAGGGGGCGGGGCAGAGGGCGGGGCAGAGGGTAGAGGAGGGGGCGGGGCAGAGGGTAGAGCAGGGGGCAGGGCAGAGGGCGGGGCAGAGGGTAGAGCAGGCGGCGGGGCAGAGGGTAGAGCAGGGGGCAGGGCAGAGGGTGGGGCAGAGGGTAGAGCAGGGGGCGGGGCAGAGGGTAGAGCAGGGGGCAGGGCAGAGGGCGGGACAGAGGGTAGAGCAGGGGGCAGGGCAGAGGGCGGGGCAGAGGGTAGAGCAGGGGGCGGGGCAGAGGGTAGAGCAGGGGGCAGGGCAGAGGGCGGGGCAGAGGGTAGAGCAGGGGGCGGGGCAGAGGGTAGAGCAGGGGGCAGGGCAGAGGGCGGGGCAGAGGGTAGATCAGGGGGCAGGGCAGAGGGCGGGACAGAGGGTAGAGCAGGGGGCAGGGCAGAGGGCGGGGCAGAGGGCAGAGCAGGCGGCGGGGCAGAGGGTAGAGCAGGGGGCGGGGCAGAGGGCGGGGCAGAGGGTAGAGGAGGGGGCAGGGCAGAGGGCAGAGCAGGCGGCGGGGCAGAGGGCGGGGCAGAGGGTAGAGGAGGGGGCGGGGCAGAGGGTAGAGCAGGGGGCAGGGCAGAGGGCGGGGCAGAGGGTAGAGCAGGGGGCGGGGCAGAGGGTAGAGCAGGGGGCGGGGCAGGGGGCGGGACAGAGGGTAGAGCAGGGGGCGGGGCAGAGGGTAGAGCAGGGGGCGGGGCAGAGGGCGGGGCAGAGGGTAGAGCAGGGGGCAGGGCAGAGGGCGGGGCAGAGGGTAGAGCAGGGGGCGGGGCAGAGGGCAGAGCAGGGGGCGGGGCAGAGGGTAGAGCAGGGGGCAGGGCAGAGGGTAGAGCAGGGGCAGGGCAGGGGGCGGGGTAGGGGGTGGGGCAGGGGGCGGGGCAGAGGGTAGATCAGGGGGCGGGGCAGAGGGCGGGACAGAGGGTAGAGCAGGGGGCAGGGCAGAGGGCGGGGCAGAGGGCAGAGAAGGCGGCGGGGCAGAGGGTAGAGCAGGGGGCGGGGCAGAGGGCGGGGCAGAGGGTAGAGCAGGGGGCGGGGCAGAGCGTAGAGCAGGGGGCAGGGCAGGGGCGGGGCAGGGGTGGGGCAGGGGGCGGGGCAGAGGGTAGATCAGGGGGCAGGGCAGAGGGCGGGACAGAGGGTAGAGCAGGGGGCAGGGCAGAGGGCAGAGCAGGCGGCGGGGCAGAGGGCAGAGCAGGCGGCGGGGCAGAGGGCGGGGCAGAGGGTAGAGCAGGGGGCGGGGCAGAGGGTAGAGAAGGCGGCAGGGCAGAGGGCGGGGCAGAGGGTAGAGCAGGGGGCGGGGCAGGGGCGGGGCAGGGGGTGGGGCAGGGGGCGGGGTAGAGGGTAGATCAGGGGCAGGGCAGAGGGCGGGGCAGAGGGTAGAGCAGGGGGCAGGGCAGAGGGCGGGGCAGAGGGTAGAGCAGGGGGCAGGGCAGAGGGCGGGGCAGAGGGCAGAGCAGGGGCGGGGCAGAGGGAGAGCAGGGGGCGGGGCAGAGGGTAGAGCAGGGGGCGGGGCAGAGGAGAGCAGGGGCAGGCAGGCGGGTAGGGGAGCAGGGGGCGGGGCAGAGGGTAGAGCAGGCGGGCGAGGGCAGAGGGCGGGGCAGAGGGTAGAGCAGGGGGCGGGGCAGAGGGTAGAGCAGGGGGCAGGGCAGAGGGCGGGGCAGAGGGTGAGCAGGGGGGCAGGGGGCGGGGCAGAGGGTAGAGCAGGGGGCAGGGGCAGAGGGTAGAGCAGGGGGCAGGGCAGAGGGGGGGCAGAGGGTAGAGCAGGGGGTGGGGCAGAGGGTAGACAGGGAGGGCGAGGGGGCAGGGTAGAGCAGGGGGCGGGGCAGAGGGAGAGCAGGCGGCAGAGGGCAGAGCAGCGGGGGCAGAGGGCGGGGCAGAGGGTAGAGCAGGGGGGGGGCAGAGGGTAGAGCAGGGGGCGGGGCAGAGGGCGGGGCAGAGGGTAGAGCAGGGGGCGGGGCAGAGGGTAGAGCAGGGGGCGGGGCAGAGGGCAGAGCAGGCGGCGGGGCAGAGGGTAGAGCAGGGGGCGGGGCAGAAGGGTAGAGCAGGGGGCGGGGCAGAGGGTAGAGCAGGGGGCAGGGCAGAGGGCGGGGCAGAGGGCTAGAGCAGGGGGCGGGGCAGAGGGCAGAGCAGGCGGCGGGGCAGAGGGCGGGGCAGAGGGCAGAGCAGGGCGGCAGGGGCGGGGCAGAGGGCAGAGCAGGGGGCGGGGCAGAGGGCAGAGCAGGGGGCGGGGCAGAGGGCGGGGCAGAGGGCAGAGCAGGGGGCGGGGCAGAGGGTAGAGCAGGGCGCGGGGCAGAGGGCGGGGCAGAGAGCAGAGCAGGGGGCGGGGCAGAGGGCAGAGCAGGGGGCGGGGCAGAGGGCGGGGCAGAGGGCAGAGCAGGGGGCGGGGCAGAGGGGGAGCAGAGGGCAGAGCAGGGGGCGGGGCAGAGGGTAGAGCAGGGCGCGGGGCAGAGGGCGGGGCAGAGAGCAGAGCAGGGGCGGGGCAGAGGGCAGAGCAGCGGGGCGGAGGCGAGAGGGCGGGGCAGAGGGCAGAGCAGGGGGCGGGGCAGAGCGTAGAGCAGGGGGTAGGGGGCGGAGCAGGGGGGCTGAGGCAGGGGGCTGTGCCAGCCTGGCCGTGGCTCTGGGGGCTGCAGGGTGAGGGTCGGGGCCCCGGGCGTGCTGTGGCCAGCCCAGCCCAGCGGGCAGTGCGAATGCCCCTTGGCCTGGGTGCAGGCCAGTCTGGGGAGCTGGTTCTGACCCACACACGGGGGGCCAGGCCACGGGGGCTCAAGCCCAGCGCCGTGGCAACCGCCGCAGCGGTCAAGGAGACTGAGCCCAGGTGGCTGGTGGGGCCTGGGGGCGACGTGGGGGGGGGATTCATCTTTCCTCAGCCGTTCGCTCAGCAGCCAGCAGGGCCTTTAATGTGCCTGGGACCAGCAGTGTCTCGGCCTTCCCCGTGCACCCTCCTCGGTGCTCCCCGCCCCCCGCCCCATGGGCTGCAGCGCCCTGCCCCCGCCTGCTGCGCCCCCCAGCCCACCGCCTCCAGCTTTGCCGCCCGCCCTCCACCACTGCTACTCGCCCCCCCACACTACCGCTCGCCCCCCCACACTACCGCTCGCCCCCAACACTACCGCTCGCCCCCAACACTACCGCTCGCCCCCCACACTACCGCTCGCCCCCCCCGCTCTCATAGCCAGGCGCTGAGGTGCCCGTACGCCCGCGGGGCTCTGGCTTCCCTCCGGGGGTGGGGTGGCCCCAGTGGCCGGCCCTTAGTGGCAGCCTGGCTCCGGGGAGCTTGCGCGGGGGGGTCTTTGGCCTGGGCGTTGCCTCTCTTGGGCTCTTGGGACCGGCCCCTGGGGGCCTGGGCCTCCCCCGCCAGGCGGTCTCGGGCCCCCAGGCCCCTGCGCTCCTGAGCCCTCCTCTCCCTCTCGGCTCGCGCTGCCTCGCGCCGAGCTCTCCGCTCGAAGGCCTCAGCGATGAGCCACACCCTGTTGGGAGGGCCCAGCCTGTGGCCCCCGCCCCACTCCCCGCGCCAGGCCCTGCCCTGCTCCCTGGCCCACCCCTGGCCCTGCCCCGTCCCACGGTCCCGCTCCCACCCCCACTCAGCATCCCGCCAGCTCTGGCCCCGGGCTCCCAGGTGCTGGCCCCGATTTGGGCAGTAGGTGCAGGCGCCCTCCAGGCTCTCGCTGGGGTCCGTGTCGCTGCAGCTCCGGCTCCGGGGGACGGGCTGTGGCCAAGCGAGAGACAAAGGGGGGCTAAGCCCAGAGGAAGCTGGGGGGCTGCTTGCCCAGGCCTCAGGGAGCCCTGTGCTGGGGGCAGCAGCATTCACCAGCCCCAGGGGTTTGCTGGGTGCCAAGAGCCGGGTCTCCAGGGCGGCAGGGCCTTGCTCTGCTTAGCGCGGGGGGCTGCAGGTCCCGGCCAGGGTGTGGCTGCCAGGCGGAGCCTGAGCCATCAGGTGGGGAACCCCCAGGGCAAGAGCCAGCGAGCAGAGCCAGGACCCCGCAGGGCGCCGAGCTGGGACCCGCGCAGGGCGCCGAGCCGGGACCCTGCAGACCGCAGAGCCAGGACCCCGCAGGGCGCCGAGCCAGGACCCAACAGGGTGCCGAGCCAGGACCCCGCAGGACGCCGAGCCGGGACCCAACAGGGTGCCGAGCCGGGGACCCTGCAGACCGCAGAGCCGGGACCCCACAGAGCGCCGAGCCAGGACCCCGCAGGAGCCGAGCCGGGGACCCCACAGGGTGCCGAGCCGGGACCCAACAGGGTGCCGAGCCGGGGACCCTGCAGACCGCAGAGCCGGGACCCCACAGAGCGCCGAGCCAGGACCCCGCAGGAGCCGAGCCGGGGACCCCACAGGGTGCCGAGCCGGGACCCAACAGGGCGCCGAGCCGGGGACCCCGCAGGGCGCCGAGCCGGGACCCAACAGGGCGCCGAGCTGGGGACCCTGCAGACTGCAGAGCCAGGACCCCACAGGGCGCCGAGCCAGGACCCCGCAGGACGCCGAGCCGGGGACCCTGCAGGGCGCCGAGCCGGGGACCCTGCAGACCGCAGAGCCGGGACCCAATAGGGCGCAGAGCCGGGACCCAATAGGGCACCGAGCCGGGACCCAACAGGGCGCCGAGCCAGGGACCCCGCAGGGCGCCAAGCCGGGACCCAACAGGGCGCCGAGCTGGGGACCCCGCAGACCGCAGAGCCGGGACCCCACAGGGCGCCGAGCCAGGACCCCGCAGGACGCCGAGCTGGGGACCCTGCAGGGCGCTGAGCCGGGACCCAACAGGGCGCCGAGCCGGGGACCCTGCAGACCGCAGAGCCGGGACCCTGCAGACCGCAGAGCCGGGACCCAATAGGGCGCTGAGCTGGGACCCAACAGGACGCCGAGCCGGGGACCCCGCAGGGCGCCGAGCCGGGACCCAACAGGGCGCCGAACCGGGACCCAACAGGGCGCCGAGCCGGGGACCCCGCAGGGCGCCGAGCCGGGACCCAACAGGGCGCCGAGCTGGGGACCCCGCAGGGCGCCGAGCCGGGACCCACGCAGGGCGCCGAGCCGGGACCCCACAGGGCGCCGAGCCGGGGACCCTGCAGGGCGCCGAGCCGGGGACCCTGCAGACCGCAGAGCCGGGACCCAACAGGGCGCCGAGCCAGGGACCCCGCAGGGCGCCAAGCCGGGACCCAACAGGGCGCCGAGCTGGGGACCCTAGGGGCCACAGGGGACCGGGCCCCACCGAGCCGGGACCCCGGACCAGGGCCCGCGCCGAGCCAGGACCCCGCAGGACGCCGAGCCGGGGACCCTGCAGGGCGCCGAGCCGGGAACCAACAGGGCGCCGAGCCGGGGACCCTGCAGACCGCAGAGCCGGGACCCAATAGGGCGCCGAGCCGGGACCCAACAGGGCGCCGAGCCGGGACCCAACAGGGCGCCGAGCCGGGGACCCCGCAGGGCGCCGAGCCGGGACCCAACAGGGCGCCGAACCGGGACCCCACAGGGCGCCGAGCCAGGACCCCGCAGGAGCCGAGCCGGGGACCCCACAGGGTGCCGAGCCGGGACCCAACAGGGCGCCGAGCCGGGGACCCTGCAGACCGCAGAGTTGGGACCCAACAGGGTGCCGAGCTGGGGACCCCGCAGGGCGCCGAGCCGGGACCCAACAGGGCGCCGAGCTGGGGACCCTGCAGACCGCAGAGCCGGGACCCCACAGGGCGCCGAGCCGGGGACCCCGCAGGACGCCGAGCCGGGGACCCTGTAGACCGCAGAGCCGGGACCCAACAGGGCGCCGAGCCGGGGACCCCGCAGGGCGCCGAGCCGGGACCCAATAGGGCACCGAGCCGGGACCCAACAGGGCGCCGAGCCGGGACCCCACAGGGCTCCGAGCCGGGACCCCGCAGGACGCCGAGCCGGGGACCCCGCAGGGCGCCGAGCCGGGGACCCTGTAGACCGCAGAGCCGGGACCCAACAGGGCGCCGAGCCGGGGACCCCGCAGGGTGCCGAGCCGGGACCCAACAGGGCACCGAGCCGGGACCCAACAGGGCGCCGAGCCGGGACCCCGCAGGACGCCGAGCCGGGGACCCCGCAGGGCGCCAAGCCGGGGACCCCGCAGGGCGCAGAGCCGGGACCCAACAGGGCGCCGAGCCGGGGACCCCGCAGGGCGCCGAGCCGGGACCCAATAGGGCACCGAGCCGGGACCCAACAGGGCGCCGAGCCGGGACCCCACAGGGCGCCGAGCCAGGACCCCGCAGGACGCCGAGCCGGGGACCCCGCAGGGCGCCGAGCCGGGGACCCTGTAGACCGCAGAGCCGGGACCCAACAGGGCGCCGAGCCGGGGACCCCGCAGGGCGCCGAGCCGGGACCCAACAGGGCGCCGAGCCGGGACCCCGCAGGATGCCGAGCCGGGGACCCCACAGGGTGCCGAGCCGGGACCCAGCAGGGCGCCGAGCCGGGGACCCTGCAGACCGCAGAGCCGGGACCCAACAGGGCGCAGAGCCGGGGACCCCACAGGGTGCCGAGCTGGGGACCCTGCAGACCGCAGAGCCGGGACCCAATAGGGCGCCGAGCCGGGGACCCCACAGGGTGCCGAGCTGGGGACCCTGCAGACCGCAGAGCCGGGACCCTCTCGGGCGCTTAGCGGGGACCCAATAGGGCGCAGAGCCGGGACCCAACAGGGCGCCGAGCCGGGACCCAACAGGGCGCCGAGCTGGGGACCCCGCAGACCGCAGAGCCGGGACCCCACAGGGCGCCGAGCCAGGACCCCGCAGGACGCCGAGCCGGGGACCCCGCAGGACGCCGAGCCGGGGACCCTGTAGACCGCAGAGCCGGGACCCAACAGGGCGCCGAGCCGGGGACCCCGCAGGGCGCCGAGCCGGGACCCAATAGGGCACCGAGCCGGGACCCAACAGGGCGCCGAGCCGGGACCCCACAGGGCGCCGAGCCGGGACCCCGCAGGACGCCGAGCCGGGGACCCCACAGGGTGCCGAGCCGGGACCCAGCAGGGTGCCGAGCCGGGGACCCTGCAGACCGCAGAGCCGGGACCCCACAGAGCGCCGAGCCAGGACCCCGCAGGAGCCGAGCCGGGGACCCCACAGGGTGCCGAGCCGGGACCCAACAGGGCGCCGAGCCGGGGACCCCGCAGGGCGCCGAGCCGGGACCCAACAGGGCGCCGAGCTGGGGACCCTGCAGACCGCAGAGCCAGGACCCCACAGGGCGCCGAGCCAGGACCCCGCAGGACGCCGAGCCGGGGACCCTGCAGGGCGCCGAGCCGGGGACCCTGCAGACCGCAGAGCCGGGACCCAATAGGGCGCAGAGCCGGGACCCAATAGGGCACCGAGCCGGGACCCAACAGGGCGCCGAGCCAGGGACCCCGCAGGGCGCCAAGCCGGGACCCAACAGGGCGCCGAGCTGGGGACCCTGCAGACCGCAGAGCCGGGACCCCACAGGGCGCCGAGCCAGGACCCCGCAGGACGCCGAGCCGGGGACCCTGCAGGGCGCCGAGCCGGGAACCAACAGGGCGCCGAGCCGGGGACCCTGCAGACCGCAGAGCCGGGACCCAATAGGGCGCCGAGCCGGGACCCAACAGGGCGCCGAGCCGGGACCCAACAGGGCGCCGAGCCGGGGACCCCGCAGGGCGCCGAGCCGGGACCCAACAGGGCGCCGAACCGGGACCCCACAGGGCGCCGAGCCAGGACCCCGCAGGAGCCGAGCCGGGGACCCCACAGGGTGCCGAGCCGGGACCCAACAGGGCGCCGAGCCGGGGACCCTGCAGACCACAGAGCCGGGACCCAACAGGGCGCCGAGCCGGGGACCCCGCAGGGCGCCGAGCCGGGACCCAACAGGGCGCCGAGCTGGGGACCCTGCAGACCGCAGAGCCGGGACCCCACAGGGCGCCGAGCCGGGGACCCCGCAGGACGCCGAGCCGGGGACCCTGTAGACCGCAGAGCCGGGACCCAACAGGGCGCCGAGCCGGGGACCCCGCAGGGCGCCGAGCCGGGACCCAATAGGGCACCGAGCCGGGACCCAACAGGGCGCCGAGCCGGGACCCCACAGGGCGCCGAGCCGGGACCCCGCAGGACGCCGAGCCGGGGACCCCGCAGGGCGCCGAGCCGGGGACCCTGTAGACCGCAGAGCCGGGACCCAACAGGGCGCCGAGCCGGGACCCAATAGGGCACCGAGCCGGGACCCAACAGGGCGCCGAGCCGGGACCCCGCAGGACGCCGAGCCGGGGACCCCGCAGGGCGCCAAGCCGGGGACCCCGCAGGGCGCAGAGCCGGGACCCAACAGGGCGCCGAGCCGGGGACCCCGCAGGGCGCCGAGCCGGGACCCAATAGGGCACCGAGCCGGGACCCAACAGGGCGCCGAGCTGGGACCCCACAGGGCGCCGAGCCAGGACCCCGCAGGACGCCGAGCCGGGGACCCCGCAGGGCGCCGAGCCGGGGACCCTGTAGACCGCAGAGCCGGGACCCAACAGGGCGCCGAGCCGGGGACCCCGCAGGGCGCCGAGCCGGGACCCAACAGGGCGCCGAGCCGGGACCCCGCAGGATGCCGAGCCGGGGACCCCACAGGGTGCCGAGCCGGGACCCAGCAGGGCGCCGAGCCGGGGACCCTGCAGACCGCAGAGCCGGGACCCAACAGGGCGCAGAGCCGGGGACCCCACAGGGTGCCGAGCTGGGGACCCTGCAGACCGCAGAGCCGGGACCCAATAGGGCGCCGAGCCGGGGACCCCACAGGGTGCCGAGCTGGGGACCCTGCAGACCGCAGAGCCGGGACCCAATAGGGCGCAGAGCCGGGACCCAACAGGGCGCCGAGCCGGGACCCAACAGGGCGCCGAGCTGGGGACCCCGCAGACCGCAGAGCCGGGACCCCACAGGGCGCCGAGCCAGGACCCCGCAGGACGCCGAGCCGGGGACCCAGCAGGACGCCGAGCCGGGGACCCTGTAGACCGCAGAGCCGGGACCCAACAGGGCGCCGAGCCGGGGACCCCGCAGGGCGCCGAGCCGGGACCCAATAGGGCACCGAGCCGGGACCCAACAGGGCGCCGAGCCGGGACCCCACAGGGCGCCGAGCCGGGACCCCGCAGGACGCCGAGCCGGGGACCCCACAGGGTGCCGAGCCGGGACCCAGCAGGGCGCCGAGCCGGGACCCCGCAGGGCGCCGAGCCGGGGACCCTGTAGACCGCAGAGCCGGGACCCAACAGGGCGCCGAGCCGGGGACCCCGCAGGGCGCCGAGCCGGGACCCAACAGGGCGCCGAGCCGGGACCCAACAGGGCGCCGAGCCGGGACCCCGCAGGACGCCGAGCCGGTGACCCCGCAGGGTGCCGAGCCGGGACCCAGCAGGGCGCCGAGCCGGGGACCCTGCAGACCGCAGAGCCGGGACCCAACAGGGCGCAGAGCCGGGGACCCCACAGGGTGCCGAGCTGGGGACCCCACAGGGTGCCGAGCTGGGGACCCTGCAGACCGCAGAGCCGGGACCCAATAGGGCGCAGAGCCGGGACCCAACAGGGCGCCGAGCCGGGGACCCCGCAGGGCGCCGAGCCGGGACCCAATAGGGCACCGAGCCGGGACCCAACAGGGTGCCGAGCCGGGACCCAACAGGGTGCCGAGCCGGGACCCAACAGGGTGCCGAGCCAGGGACCCCACAGGGTGCCGAGCCGGGACCCAGCAGGGCGCCGAGCCGGGGACCCTGCAGACCGCAGAGCCGGGACCCAACAGGGCGCAGAGCCAGGGACCCCACAGGGTGCCGAGCTGGGGACCCCACAGGGTGCCGAGCTGGGGACCCTGCAGACCGCAGAGCCGGGACCCAATAGGGCGCCGAGCCGGGGACCCCACAGGGTGCCGAGCTGGGGACCCTGCAGACCGCAGAGCCGGGACCCAATAGGGCGCAGAGCCGGGACCCAATAGGGCGCCGAGCCGGGACCCAACAGGGCGCCGAGCCGGGGACCCCGCAGGGCGCTGAGCCGGGACCCAATAGGGTGCAGAGCCGGGGACCCCACAGGGTGCCGAGCTGGGGACCCCACAGGGTGCCGAGCCGGGACCCAATAGGGCACCGAGCCGGGACCCAACAGGGCGCCGAGCCGGGACCCCGCAGGGCGCTGAGCCGGGACCCAATAGGGCGCCGAGCCGGGACCCAACAGGGCGCCGAGCCGGGGACCCCGCAGGGCGCTGAGCCGGGACCCAATAGGGCGCAGAGCCGGGGACCCCACAGGGTGCCGAGCTGGGGACCCCACAGGGTGCCGAGCCGGGACCCAACAGGGCGCCGAGCCGGGACCCCGCAGGATGCCGAGCCGGGGACCCCACAGGGTGCCGAGCCGGGACCCAACAGGGCGCCGAGCCGGGGACCCTGCAGACCGCAGAGCCGGGACCCAATAGGGCGCCGAGCCGGGACCCAACAGGGCGCCGAGCCGGGACCCCGCAGGGCGCAGAGTAGGCCCTGCCTCAGGCCCCTAGCAACAAGCCGTGCACTGGGAGGACGGGCCCCAGGAGTGGGCCAGGCCAGGCTGACCACTGGGGATGGGCCAGGACCGGGCTGCTTTAGGGCCTGGGTGCGTCTTGTTCCCTGACTGGACCCAGGCCTGGCTGGGCGGAGCAGCGCGGGATTTTCCGTGCTCTCTGTATGGCCGCCGGGCCGGCTGGGACCTGGTCTCATGCCCCGGGGTGCCAAAGAGTGCCATGGGTGGGGGAGGGGCCGGGTCCCAGCCAGGCCTGGGTGGGAGCCTTAAAGGGGGATGAAGCCACCCAGCCCAGCGGCATCGGGAGCCCCGCACTGCACGCTGGGCACTGGCAACGCAGCACTGGCTGAGCAGTGACCTCGCAGGGCCGCTGCCTGGCGCCGTGGCACTGGGGCGGGACGAGGGGAGGGGGCAGGGGCAGTAGGTGGGATGGGGCTAGGGCAGGGGTGGGGGCGGAGGCAGGGGCAGGGCTGGTTTGAATGGAGCGGGGCGGGGGGGGGGGCACATGGCCAGGCCCAGAGCGTGTCCCAGCCCGGAGGCAGGCCGAGAGCTGGGGATGGCAGTGCTGACTAGTGGCTATGGGGGACTAGTGAGGGAGGCTGCCCCCAGCCCCATGGCTCAGCCTTGGGCCGGAGCCCTGCCTAGAGCCAGGGGCTGGCAGTGGGGGCTGAGACCCTGAGGGGCACTGAAGCCAGCGTGAGCTGCGAGTGCCCCCACCTACCTGGGGTGTTCTCATGGGCGCCGGGTCCCACGGGCAGCTCCTGCTGGGCCAGTGGGGGGCGCCACAGTCTCCGTGGCGGGGCCTGGTGGCAGTTCGGCTGGGGGCCGGGCAGGAGCTCCCTGGCGCGTGGTCTGAGCAGGAGGCGCTGGTCCAGGAGCCCGTGGCATGGGTGTGGAAGCACACGGCGCTGTGGCTGGAGTGCACCCGCCGTGCCACGTGGCAGGGAGGGGGCGTGGCAGGCAGGTCGCTGGGGCATTCCTCGACCCAGTCGCGGGCACTGGCTGCTTCCTCGTGGCCCCCCCTGGCCGCCCGGGCCCCCTGGATGCTGTTCTGGGGTCCCCAGGCAGAAGGGGGGCAGACGCCGCAGGGCTCCCAGCAGCAACAGGGAAATGCAGAGCCCCAGGCTCGGCACGGGTCCTCTTGAGGCCGCCTGCCCACCACTTCAACTGTGGCACAGCAGCTGTGGCCTGTGGGCCGGCCCGTGGCACGGCAGGGTGGGCCCCTGGCGGCACACACGCCCGAGTGCCGGGCTGCACTGCGCAGGGGAAGATGTGGCTCGGCCTGCCCGCCGTCCCCGCTGTGGCTGCAGCGCAGCGTGGTCCCCACCCCGCACCCCGGCCTGGGCTCACGCGGCTGGCTGCAGGCCTCTGGGCCGCGCTCAAAACGGGCCCTGGCCAGCTGGAAGCCGTGTCTGTGGTGCCGCAGCTGCTGCAGGGAGCTGGAGCTGGCAGCGGCAGGCTGGCGGGGTGGGCCGGCTGTGCGCAGGGAGCCCCCCGCCTCCGTGCCCGCAGGCAGGGCTGCTGGCTCCCGGGCTCGCGCCTTCTGGGCCAGGAACTCCTCCAGCAGGTGCGCTGCTGTGCTGTTGGCGGTGGGCGACCGGTCGATGCCGAGGGGCAGGGCCGCTGCCCCGGGGCTGATGGTGCAGCAGCCCAGCATGGAGCTGATGGTCTCCTCGGCTGGGCCCCCCGAGCCTGGGGCTGAGGCCGGAGCCCCCCGGGCCTCCCACAGGCGGGGGGTGCTGAGGGAGGAGGTGGCAGTGGAGAAGGCACAGCTGTCCAGGCTGTCTGCAGAGCGGGACGGTGCCCCCAGGCCGCGGGGCGCTGCCGCTTGGCACGGGCACGCCTGGGCACCTCTGCCGGCACTGTCCGCCGCCGCCTCTTCTCGCTGCTGGGCGGCCGGGGTGCAGGGAGGGCTCGGCCGGGCCATGGGCCAGCAGGTGTCTTGCTCCATCTGCCCGGCTCGGGAGCGCCAGCGGCAGCACCCACAGTGCACCTGGGCTGGGCCGCAGGACGGCAGGTCTCCTGGCAACCAGCTCACGCCAGGCGGGGCAACCACTGTGGTCAGAAAACGAGAGTCAGGGGCACATCCCGTGCCCAGCCTGCACCTTGTTCCCTGTGCCCAACCCAGCCCCACCCTCCACAGGGGAGAGGTTATAACCCATCCCGCACCTCCCCTCAGACACCCCAGTGCTCCCTGTGCCCCCCAGCCCCCCCTCCACAGGGGAGAGGTTATAACCCATCCCGCACCTCCCCTCAGACACCCCAGTGCTCCCTGTGCCCCCCCAACCCCCCCTACACAGGGGAGAGGTTATAACCCATCCCGCACCTCCCCTCAGACACCCCAGTGTTCCCTGTGCCCCCCCAGCCCCCCCTCCACAGGGGAGAGGTTATAACCCATCCCGCACCTCCCCTCACACACCCCAGTGTTCCCTGTGCCCCCCCCAGCCCCCCTACACAGAGGAGAGGTTATAACCCATCCCCCCCACCTCCCCTCACACACCCCAGTGTTCCCTGTGCCCCCCCAGCCCCCCCTACACAGAGGAGAGGTTATAACCCATCCCCCCCACCTCCCCTCACACACCCCAGTGTTCCCTGTGCCCCCCCCAGCCCCCCCTACACAGAGGAGAGGTTATAACCCATCCCCCCACCTCCCCTCACACACCCCAGTGTTCCCTGTGCCCCCCCAGCCCCCCCTACACAGAGGAGAGGTTATAACCCATCCCCCCACCTCCCCTCACACACCCCAGTGTTCCCTGTGCCCCCCCAGCCCCCCCTCCACAGGGGAGAGGTTATAACCCATCCCGCACCTCCCCTCACACACCCCAGTGCTCCCTGTGCCCCCCAGCCCCCCCTACACAGGGGAGAGGTTATAACCCATCCCGCACCTCCCCTCACACACCCCAGTGCTCCCTGTGCCCCCCCAGCCCCCCCTACACAGGGGAGAGGTTATAACCCATCCCGCACCTCCCCTCACACACCCCAGTGCTCCCTGTGCCCCCCCAGCCCGCCCTACACAGGGGAGAGGTTATAACCCATCCCGCACCTCCCCTCACACACCCCAGTGCTCCCTGTGCCCCCCCAGCCCCCCCTACACAGGGGAGAGGTTATAACCCATCCCGCACCTCCCCTCACACACCCCAGTGTTCCCTGTGCCCCCCAGCCCCCCCTACACAGGGGAGAGGTTATAACCCATCCCGCACCTCCCTCACACACCCCAATGCTCCCTGTGCCCCCCAGCCCCCCCTACACAGGGGAGAGGTTATAACCCATCCCGCACCTCCCCTCACACACCCCAGTGTTCCCTGTGCCCCCCAGCCCCCTCTCCACAGGGGAGAGGTTATAACCCATCCCGCACCTCCCCTCACACACCCCAGTGTTCCCTGTGCCCCCCCAGCCCCCCCTCCACAGGGGAGAGGTTATAACCCATCCCGCACCTCCCCTCAGACACCCCAGTGCTCCCTGTGCCCCCCAGCCCCCCCTACACAGGGAGAGGTTATAACCCATCCCGCCACCTCCCCTCACACACCCCAGTGTTCCCTGTGCCCCCCCAGCCCCCTCTCCACAGGGGAGAGGTTATAACCCATCCCGCACCTCCCCTCACACACCCCAGTGTTCCCTGTGCCCCCCCAGCCCCCCCTCCACAGGGGAGAGGTTATAACCCATCCCGCACCTCCCCTCACACACCCCAGTGTTCCCTGTGCCCCCCCAGCCCCCCCTACACAGAGGAGAGGTTATAACCCATCCCCCCACCTCCCCTCACACACCCCAGTGTTCCCTGTACCCCCCCAGCCCCCCCTCACACAGGGGAGACGTTATAACCCATCCCCCCACCTCCCCTCACACACCCCAGTGCTCCCTGTACCCCCCCAGCCCCCCTCACACAGGGGAGAGGTTATAACCCATCCCCCCACCTCCCCTCAGACACCCCAGTGTTCCCTGTGCCCCCCCAGCCCCCCTCACACAGGGGAGAGGTTATAACCCATCCCCCCACCTCCCCTCACACACCCCAGAGCTCCCTGTGCCCCCCCAGCCCCACCTTACACAGGGGAGAGGTTATGAAAACCAGTTTCACGTTGTACCCAGGGGGTACCCCCCACTCCTGGCCCACGTCCCTGCGGGTATCTGCTTTGTACCCAGGGGGTACCCCCCACTCCTGGCCCACGTCCCTGCGGGTGTCTGCAGGCTGCAGTCGCTTTCCCCTCCCAAGTAGGCTCCAGGCCCCGTCCCCGAGGGCAGCTAGCCCAGCCTTTGGTGCAGCCGCAGGGCCCAGCCCCTGCTGCCCTTGCTGGCTCCCTGCCCGGCACCTGACACCCACTGTATGACGGGCCACATTCCCAGTGCCACTGGGGCTGCAGGACCCTGTCCCTGGCCTGCCTCCAGCCTCACCCCCGTTAACGTCCTGTGGCCCCTGCTCTCATCCCTGGGACAGGCCCCTCCTACCCCTCGCGCCCAGAGCCCGCTGCGGCCCGGACCCCTCGTGCAGACACCTGCTCAGCCGGCGCCCAGTTCCGCCCCATGTACCTGTGGCTGGCGGAGGGCTGGGCTCGGCCCCCTCCCAGCCCCAGCAGGCCCCTGCAGGGCCCTGGCTGCCGCTGTCTCCGGCAGGGCTCGTGCCGCCGTCCCATTCCCACGGGGCCTTATGCCGCACAGAGGCCCAGCTGCCGGCCCAGGGGCCACGTGGGCGCCAGTCCTGAGGGGGACTCACGGCGCCCCTGGCACAGGGCCCGGGCGGAGCCGCCCGCCTCATGCCCTTACGCCGGCTGTGGGGGCGTTCTGGGGGGCAGCGCGGCCTGGGACTCCCACGTCCCTTTGTGACACCTTCCGTGGAACCGGCCAACGGTTCCGGGGCCCGGCCAGCTTGGGGGCCCCTAGCCGGGCCCCTCCCAGCAGAGCCAGGGGGAGGTGCTGGGCTGGACCGTGCTGGTGCGATGCCGGGGTGCAGCGGGGGGGGGGCACCCGCCACCAGGGAAGGGGCCCAGCAGGACACTGCCCTGTGTGCCGTGCCAGGCTCCTGCTGGCTCGCCGGCCGGTGAGCCCTGTGGCCAGAGCCCCTCTCGGCCAGCAGCGCCGCTCCAGCCTGTCAGCACAAGCCCAGCCCGGGGAGCTGAGGCGGCTGCTTACGTCACAATGTGCGCCAGGGGCCCAGCGCCTGTCACCCCCCCGGCCGGCCCCCGGCCAGCAGTGGCAGCCAGCAGGGGCGGCCAGCAGGGGCGGCATGGACAGCTCCCTGCCCAGCTGGGCCAGTGCGCCCAACCCCATGGACTCACTGGCTGCACCGGACACCTGGCCGGAGCCCGTGGTCTCCTCCTACGAGCAGCTGCGGCTGCAGATCCAGGCGCTGGTGCGGGAGAATGAGGAGCTCCGCAAGGTGGTGCTCCTGATGAGAGACAACCAGAGCCTCTTACACGGCAACTTGGTGGCCAGCAGCACGCCCACGGGGGCGACCTCCTGGCGGAGGAGATCAGCGCTCGATCACAGCGTCAGGCAGGCCAGGGCAGGGGCCAGAGCCGTGGCCGGCACCCAGGTGCCCCCGAACCAGCTGCAGCTCACAGGTGAGAACTTGCAGCCGGAGGCGCCGCATTCCCGCTCCTCTCCTGCAGGACCCGGGGAGGGCAGATCCCACAGACGCTGCAGGCTCTCGGGGTGAGAGCCGAGGTGTGACCAGACCTCGGACTGTGGCTGGTTCTTCGGAATGGGGAGAGCCTGTTTGGAGGTGGGGGACGGGTTATCACCTGTCCCCTGGGTAGGGTGGGGCGGGGGGGGCACAGGGAGCACTGGGGTGTGTGAGGGGAGGTAGGGGATGGGTTATCACCTGTCCCCTGGGTAGGGTGGGGCAGGGGGGGTACAGGGAGCACTGGGGTGTGTGAGGGGAGGTAGGGGATGGGTTATCACCTGTCCCCTGGGTAGGGTGGGGCGGGGGGGGCACAGGGAGCACTGGGGTGTGTGAGGGGAGGTAGGGGATGGGTTATCACCTGTCCCCTGGGTAGGGTGGGGCTGGGGGGCACAGGGAGCACTGGGGTGTGTGAGGGGAGGTGGGGGATGGGTTATCACCTGTCCCCTGGGTAGGGTGGGGCTGGGGGGCACAGGGAGCGCTGGGGTGTGTGAGGGGAGGTGGGGGATGGGTTATAACCTCTCCCCTGTGTGAGGGGGGGCTGGGGGGGTACAGGGAGCGCTGGGGTGTGTGAGGGGAGGTGGGGGATGGGTTATAACCTCTCCGCTGTGTAAGGGGGGGCTGGGGGGGTACAGGGAGCACTGGGGTGTCTGAGGGAGGTGGGGGACGGGTTATCACCTGTCCCCTGGGTAGGGGGGGCTGGGGGGCACAGGGAGCGCTGGGGTGTGTGGGGGGAGGTGGGGGATGGGTTATAACCTCTCCCCTGTGTAAGGGGGGGCTGGGGGGGCACAGGGAGCGCTGGGGTGTGTGAGGGGAGGTGGGGGATGGGTTATAACCTCTCCCCTGTGTGAGGGTGGGGCTGGGGGGGCACAGGGAGCGCTGGGGTGTGTGAGGGGAGGTGGGGGATGGGTTATAACCTCTCCCCTGTGTAAGGGGGGGCTGGGGGGGTACAGGGAGCGCTGGGGTGTCTGAGGGAGGTGGGGGATGGGTTATAACCTCTCCCCTGTGTAAGGGGGGGCTGGGGGGGCACAGGGAGCGCTGGGGTGTCTGAGGGAGGTGGGGGATGGGTTATAACCTCTCCCCTGTGTAAGGGGGGGCTGGGGGGGCACAGGGAGCGCTGGGGTGCTGAGGGGAGGTGGGGGATGGGTTATAACCTCTCCCCTGTGTAAGGGGGGCTGGGGGGCACAGGGAGCGCTGGGGTGTCTGAGGGGAGGTGGGGGATGGGTTATAACCTCTCCCCTGTGTGAGGTGGGGCTGGGGGGCACAGGGAGCCTGGGGTGTCTGAGGGGAGGTGGGGGATGGGTTATAACCTCTCCCCTGTGTAAGGGGGGGCTGGGGGGGCACAGGGAGCGCTGGGGTGTCTGAGGGCAGGTGGGGGATGGGTTATAACCTCTCCCCTGTGTAAGGGGGGCTGGGGGGGCACAGGGAGCTCTGGGGTGCGTGAGGGGAGGTGGGCGATGGGTTATAACCTCTCCCCTGTGTAAGGGGGTGCTGGGGGGGCACAGGAAGTGCTGGGGTGTGTGAGGGGGAGTGGGGGATGGGTTATAACCTCTCCCCTGTGTGAGGTGGGGCTGGGGGGGCACAGGAAGCGCTGGGGTGTCTGAGGGGAGGTGGGGGATGGGTTATAACCTCTCCCCTGTGTAAGGGGGTGCTGGGGGGGCACAGGGAGCGCTGGGGTGTCTGAGGGAGGTGGGGGATGGGTTATAACCTCTCCCCTGTGTGAGGGGGGGCTGGGGGGGCACAGAGAGCACTGGGGTGTCTGAGGGGAGGTGGGGGATGGGTTATAACCTGTCCCCTGTGTGAGGGGGGGCTGGGGGGCACAGGGAGCGCTGGGGTGTGTAAGGGGGGGCTGGGGGGGCACAGGGAGCACTGGGATGTGTAAGGGGGGCTGGGGGGGCACAGGGAGCGCTGGGGTGTGTAAGGGGGGGCTGGGGGGGCACAGGGAGCGCTGGGGTGTGTAAGGGGGGGCTGGGGGGCACAGGGAGTGCTGGGGTGTGTAAGGGGGGGCTGGGGGGGCACAGGGAGTGCTGGGGTGCGTGAGGGGGGGCTGGGGGGGCACAGGGAGTGCTGGGGTGTGTAAGGGGGGGCTGGGGGGGCACAGGGAGTGCTGGGGTGCGTGAGGGGGGGCTGGGGGGGCACAGGGAGCACTGGGGTGTCTGAGGGAGGTGGGGGGATGGGTTATAACCTCTCCCCTGTGTAGGGGGGGCTGGGGGGGCACAGGGAGCACTGGGGTGCATGAGGGGGGCTGGGGGGGCACAGGGAGTGCTGGGGTGTCTGAGGGAGGTGGGGGATGGGTTATAACCTCTCCCCTGTGTGAGGGGGGGCTGGGGGGGCACAGGGAGCGCTGGGGTGCCTGAGGGGGTTTGCTGAGGGGCCTCCTTGCTGGCCAGGATGGCGGCTGACTAGCTCGCTGTGGCTGGTTTGGTGCTGTATTGGGAGGACTCCAGGCTTGGGATGGAAGCAGCCCTGGCTCTGAGCAACTTGCCCTGATGTGACCTCCTCAATGATTCCCCCAAAATGGCCATTTTCCAGCATCACCGGAGGACAAAACGCTTCGGGTACGGCTGCACTAGCTCATTAGTTCCAGCTAGGTAGTCTAATGAGGGCAAGCGGAGTTGCAAATGAAGCCCGGGATTTAAATATCCCGGGCTTCATTTGCATGTTCCCGGGCGCCACCATTTAAAAATGCCCCTTAGTCCGAACTCCGCGCCCGCGGCTGCACGCGGCACAGACTAGGTAGTTCGAAGCAAAGCTCCTAATTCGAACTACCGGTACCCCTCGTGGAATGAGGCATGAGGTAGGGGAATGAGGAGTACCGGTAGTTTGAATTAGGAGCTTTGCTTCGAACTACCTAGTCTGTGCCGCGTGCAGCCGCGGGCGCGGAGTTCGGACTAAGGGGCATTTTTAAATGGCGGCGCCCGGGAACATGCAAATGAAGCCCGGGATATTTAAATCCCGGGCTTCATTTGCAACTCCGCTTGCCCTCATTAGACTACCTAGCTGGAACTAAGGAGCTGGTGTAGCCGTACCCTTTCACACGCGCAGGCCCACACGGCTTCTACCCACAGCTCCTCGGGGGGACAGGTCGCTGCTGCCCACCTGATCTCAACTCTGATACAAGTGGGATGACGAGGAGCTGACAGAAGGTATAAAACAGAGACCCGCAGTGAGGCGGGCGGCGGGGCTTCGCTCTACCCACGTCCCTGCCGGTATCTGCTCTAAACCCACGGGGACCCCCTCTGCCCCCTCACTGCGGGTATCTGCTCTAAACCCACGGGGACCCCCTCCGCCCCCTCACTGCGGGTATCTGCTCTAAACCCACGGGGACCCCCTCCGCCCCCTCACTGCGGGTATCTGCTCTATACCCACGGGGACCCCCTCCGCCCCCCTCACTGCGGGTATCTGCTCTATACCCACGGGGACCCCCTCCGCCCCCCTCACTGCGGGTATCTGCTCTAAACCCACGGGGACCCCCTCCGCCCCCCTCACTGCGGGTATCTGCTCTAAACCCACGGGGACCCCCTCCGCCCCCTCACTGCGGGTATCTGCTCTAAACCCACGGGGACCCCCTCCGCCCCCTCAGTGCGGGTATCTGCTCTATACCCACGGGGACCCCCTCCGCCCCCCTCACTGCGGGTATCTGCTCTATACCCACGGGGACCCCTCCGCCCCCTCACTGCAGGTATCTGCTCTATACCCACGGGGACCCCCTCCGCCCCCTCACTGCGGGTATCTGCTCTATACCCACGGGGACCCCCTCCGCCCCCTCACTGCGGGTATCTGCTCTAAACCCACGGGGACCCCCTCCGCCCCCTCACTGCGGGTATCTGCTCTATACCCACGGGGACCCCCTCCGCCCCCCTCACTGCGGGTATCTGCTCTATACCCACGGGGACCCCCTCCGCCCCCCTCACTGCGGGTATCTGCTCTAAACCCACGGGGACCCCCTCCACCCCCCTCACTGCGGGTATCTGCTCTAAACCCACGGGGACCCCCTCCGCCCCCTCACTGCGGGTATCTGCTCTAAACCCACGGGGACCCCCTCCGCCCCCTCAGTGCGGGTATCTGCTCTATACCCACGGGGACCCCCTCCGCCCCCCTCACTGCGGGTATCTGCTCTATACCCACGGGGACCCCTCCGCCCCCTCACTGCAGGTATCTGCTCTATACCCACGGGGACCCCCTCCGCCCCCTCACTGCGGGTATCTGCTCTATACCCACGGGGACCCCCTCCGCCCCCCTCACTGCGGGTATCTGCTCTATACCCACGGGGACCCCCTCCGCCCCCCTCACTGCGGGTATCTGCTCTAAACCCACGGGGACCCCCTCCACCCCCCTCACTGCGGGTATCTGCTCTAAACCCACGGGGACCCCCTCCGCCCCCTCACTGCGGGTATCTGCTCTAAACCCACGGGGACCCCCTCCGCCCCCTCAGTGCGGGTATCTGCTCTATACCCACGGGGACCCCCTCCGCCCCCCTCACTGCGGGTATCTGCTCTATACCCACGGGGACCCCTCCGCCCCCTCACTGCAGGTATCTGCTCTAAACCCACGGGGACCCCCTCCACCCCCCTCACTGCGGGTATCTGCCCTATACCCACGGGGACCCCCTCCGCCCCCCTCACTGCGGGTATCTGCTCGATACCCACGGGGAACCCCTCTGCCCCCCCTCCGCCCCCTCACTGCGGGTATCTGCTCTATACCCACGGGGACCCCCTCTGCCCCCCCTCCGCCCCCTCACTGCGGGTATCTGCTCTAAACCCACGGGGACCCCCTCCGGCCCCCTCACTGCGGGTATCTGCTCTATACCCACGGGGACCCCCTCCGCCCCCTCACTGCGGGTATCTGCTCTATACCCACGGGGACCCCCTCCGCCCCCCTCACTGCGGGTATCTGCTCTAAACCCACGGGGACCCCCTCCGCCCCCTCACTGCGGGTATCTGCTCTAAACCCACGGGGACCCCCTCCGCCCCCTCACTGCGGGTGTCTGCTCTAAACCCACGGGGACCCCCTCCGCCCCCTCACTGCGGGTATCTGCTCTATACCCACGGGGACCCCCTCCGCCCCCCTCACTGCGGGTATCTGCTCTAAACCCACGGGGACCCCCTCCGCCCCCTCACTGCGGGTATCTGCTCTAAACCCACGGGGACCCCCTCCGCCCCCCTCACTGCGGGTATCTGCTCTAAACCCACGGGGACCCCCTCCGCCCCCCTCACTGCGGGTATCTGCTCTATCGAGTCACAGAATCCCAGGACTAGCAGAGACCACAGGAATCATCGGGTGCAGTCCCCTGCCCAAAGCAAGACCAATCCCAGCTAAATCAACCCAGCCAGGGCTGTGCCAAGCGGGGACGTACACACCTCTGGGGAGGGACATTCCAGCCCCTCCCTGGGGAATCCAGCCCAGTGCTTCCCCCCCCGCCTAGGGAAAGAGTTTGTCCTATTATCCAACCTGGACCTCCCCCACCGCAACTTCAGCCCATTGCTCCTTGTTCTGCATCCGCCCCCACTGAGAACAGCCTCTCTCCATCCTCTTTGGATCCCCCCTGCAGGAAGTTGAAGGCTGCTCTCAAATCCCCCCTCACTCTTCTCTTCTGCAGACTAAACAGACCCAACTCCCTCAGCCTCTCCTCATAGGTCATATGCTCCAGCCCCCTAATCATTTTGGTTGCCCTCCGCTGGACCCTCTCCAATGTGCCCACATCCTTTTTGTAGTGGGGGGGCCAGAACTGGACACAATACTCCAGATGTGGCCTCACCAGAGCCGAATAAAGGGGAATAATCACATCTCTGGATCTGCTGGCAATGCTCCTCTTAATGCAACCTAATATGCCATTAGCCTTCTTGGCTACAAGGGCGCCCTGTTGGCTCATCTCCAGCTTCTCGTCCACTGTAACCCCCAGGTCCTTTTCTGCAGAACTACTACTTAGCCAGTCGGTCCCCAGCCTGTAACAATGCTTGGGATTCTTCCATCCCAAGGGCTGGACTCTGCATTTGTCCTTGTTGAACCTCATCAGATTTCTTGTGGCCCAATCCTCCAATTTGTCTAAGTCACTCTGGACCCTATCCCTGCCCTCCAGCGTATCTACCTCTCCCTCTAGCTTAGTGTCAGCTGCAAACTTGCTGAGGGTGCAATCCATCCCCTCATCCAGGTCATTAATAAAGATATTGAACAAAAGTGGTCCCAGAACTGAACCTTGGGGCACTCTGCTAGAAACCGACCGCCATCCTGACATCGAGCCGTTGATCACTACCTGCTGGGCCCGGCCTTCTAGCCAGCTTTCTATCCATCTTACCGTCCATTTATCCAATCCACATTCCCTTAACTTGCTGGCAAGAATATTGTGGGAGACCGTATCAAAAGCCTTGCTAAGGTCAAGGTAGATCACATCCACCGACTTTCCCACGTCCACAGAGCCAGTTACCTCATCATAGAAGCTAAACAGATTGGTCAGGCGCGACTTGCCCTTGGTGAGTCCATGTTGACAATTCCTGATCTCTTTCCCCTCTTCCAAGGGCCTCAAAATGGATTCCTTGAGGATCCCTGGTGCGGGGAGCCCCCGCTACCCACGTCCCTGCGGGTATCTGCTTTGTACCCAGGGGGTACCCCCCTCTCCTGGCCCACGTCCCTGCGGGTGTCTGCAGGCTGCAGTCGCTTTCCCCTCCCAAGTAGGCTCCAGGCCCCGTCCCCGAGGGCAGCTAGCCCAGCCTTTGGTGCAGCCGCAGGGCCCAGCCCCTGCTGCCCTTGCTGGCTCCCTGCCCGGCACCTGACACCCACTGTATGACGGGCCACATTCCCAGTGCCACTGGGGCTGCAGGACCCTGTCCCTGGCCTGCCTCCAGCCTCACCCCCGTTAACGTCCCGTGGCCCCTGCTCTCATCCCTGGGACAGGCCCCTCCTACCCCTCGCGCCCAGAGCCCGCTGCGGCCCGGACCCCTCGTGCAGACACCTGCTCAGCCGGCGCCCAGTTCCGCCCCATGTACCTGTGGCTGGCGGAGGGCTGGGCTCGGCCCCCTCCCAGCCCCAGCAGGCCCCTGCAGGGCCCTGGCTGCCGCTGTCTCCGGCAGGGCTCGTGCCGCCGTCCCATTCCCACGGGGCCTTATGCCGCACAGAGGCCCAGCTGCCGGCCCAGGGGCCACGTGGGCGCCAGTCCTGAGGGGGACTCACGGCGCCCCTGGCACAGGGCCCGGGCGGAGCCGCCCGCCTCATGCCCTTACGCCGGCTGTGGGGGCGTTCTGGGGGGCAGCGCGGCCTGGGACTCCCACGTCCCTTTGTGACACCTTCCGTGGAACCGGCCAACGGTTCCGGGGCCCGGCCAGCTTGGGGGCCCCTAGCCGGGCCCCTCCCAGCAGAGCCAGGGGGAGGTGCTGGGCTGGACCGTGCTGGTGCGATGCCGGGGTGCAGCGGGGGGGGGGCACCCGCCACCAGGGAAGGGGCCCAGCAGGACACTGCCCTGTGTGCCGTGCCAGGCTCCTGCTGGCTCGCCGGCCGGTGAGCCCTGTGGCCAGAGCCCCTCTCGGCCAGCAGCGCCGCTCCAGCCTGTCAGCACAAGCCCAGCCCGGGGAGCTGAGGCGGCTGCTTACGTCACAATGTGCGCCAGGGGCCCAGCGCCTGTCACCCCCCCGGCCGGCCCCCGGCCAGCAGTGGCAGCCAGCAGGGGCGGCCAGCAGGGGCGGCATGGACAGCTCCATTCCCACATGGGTGCGCGCACTCTCCCCGTGGGCTCGCTGGGAGAGCTGAGCACCCTGCCCCCGTCCGTCGTGGCCTGCTACGAGCGGCTGCGCTTGGAGATCCAGGCGCTGATCACGGAGAACGAGGAGCTCAGGGACATGGTGGCCTTGATGGAGGAAAACCTGCAGCTGCTCAACATCCTGCAGGACCTGTCACAGGGCTCCGACGCACCGCCGCAAACCATCACCACCCGGCGCAGGCCCCGCGTCCCGCTGGTCCAGTTCAGCCCAGGTCAGGCGGAGCCCGGAGCCCAAGGCGGGGCGTGGGGGGGCGTGGCCCTACGGCCTGAGCTGGCTGGACGCCCTTCAGGAGACCCCAGTATGCCTCGAGATCTCCCCTCGTACGGCCCTCACGGCACCCTGTTCTCTGGGCACCGGGCACCCCCCCCCCCACATGGCCCTCACAGCACCCTGTTCTCTGGGCACCAGGCAGCCCCCTCTATACGGCCCTCACAGCACCCTGTTCTCTGGGCACCAGGCAGCCCCCTCTATACGGCCCTCACGATGCCCTGTTCTCTGAGCACCGGGCACCCCCCTCTATACGGCCCTCACAGCACCCTGTTCGCTGGGCACCAGGCAGCCCCCTCTATACGGCCCTCACGATGCCCTGTTCTCTGAGCACCGGGCACCCCCCTCTATACGGCCCTCACAGCACCCTGTTCTCTGGGCACCAGGCAGCCCCCTCTATACGGCCCTTACAGCGCCCTGTTCTCTGGGCACCAGGCAGCCCCCTCTATACGGCCCTTACAGCGCCCTGTTCTCTGGGCACTGGGCACCCCCCCATATGGCCTTCATGCCGCCCTGTTCTCTGGGCACCGAGCACCCCCCCATACGGCCCTCACTGCGCCCTGTTCTCTGGGCACCGGGCCCCCCCCATATGGCCCTCATGCCCAGGGCCGGCTCTAGGCACCAGCAAATCAAGCAGGTGCTTGGGGCGGCACATTTCCAGGGGCGACATTTCTAGGTAAGCAGCCGCCCCGGCAATGCCCGGCCCCGCCCTGCCCCGCCGATTTTAAAGGGCCACGGGAGCTCGCCTCTGACTCCGTGTCCCCGGGAGCTGGCTGTGAAGCGTGGCGTGGCGTGGCCAGGGTCTGCCCTACCCCACTGCGGGGGGTGATTGGCGCTGGGAGCCTGTGGTCACGTGCAAAAGCCAGGTGGGGCGGGGACTGGGACTCCCAGCCACTCCCCCCGCCCGACTTCTGCTCACAACTAAAGGGAGCTCCTGCTGGGGGGCAGCCCCTTTGTTGCCGGCTGCAGCCAATGGCTGCACCCCCCCCGCCAGGTCTGCTTCCGGCCCCCCCCGTCCCCCCCCTCCTCCTGGCCAGTGCCGTGGCCCTCAACCCCCCCCCAGCTCTGTTTCCCGGCCCTCCCCTTCCTCCCGGCGAGCCCCGCGGCCCCTGACCCCCCCCAGCTCTGGTTCCCGCCCCCCTCCTCCCATCCCCCCCTTCCTCCCAGCTGGCCCCTGGACCGCCCCCTGCCCGCTCTGCTTCCCACCACGCCCCCCTCCCGGCCAGCCCCGCCCCCCTCCCAATAAGAACATAAGAACATAAGAATACTTTACTCGACATAGTCAATGAAGCAGGGATTTAAATAATCCCCACTTCATTAAAATAAAAATGGCTGCCCTGCTGTGCTGACAATCAGCTGATCCAGCACAACCTGGCGGCCATTTTTATTTTAATGAAGCGGGGATTATTTAAATCCCCGCTTCATTGACTATGTCGAGTAGACTACTTTGCATGGCTCCGTCGACGGAGCCATGTAGTCTAGATTTGCCCAGACTGTCGACAAAACTTCTGTTGACAAAGAGCCGCTAGACGACATCCAGTTCTGTCGACAAAGCAAGCCGCTTTGTCAACATGACAGTGTAGACACAAAGGACGGTGTAGATGCAATAATGCCTTCTGTTGACAGAACTCTGTTGACAAAAGGCGTTATTCCTCGTAGAATGAGGTTTACCGCCGTCAACAAAACTGCCGAGTTCTGTCGACATGATGTCGACAGAACTCGGCAGTTTTGTCAACGGCAGTGTCGTCAGAACTCGGCGGTAGTTTAGATGCAGGTATAGTTTTGTCTACAAAAATCCACTTTTGTCGACAAAACCCTGTAGTCTAGACACACCCTCTGTGTCTCTCAAGTCCCGGTTTAACTCTCTGCCGCAAAGAGATCAGACACGGTATCTTTACAATTCAAATTTCATCACTGTATGCCCATTGGTTCTTCCAGTCCTCTGCCAACATCCTTGCTAGCTACCTGAGTTTAACTCCTTAGTCACTGGGTGCTGGCCAAAACCCCTTCTATCCATCAGAACAGGTGAGAAGTGATAGACCCATTTCACCACCTCTGAACAGGTTCTCCAGTCCCAAAGGACCAGCCACAGTCCCCGGGCAATTAATAGAATCACAGAATCCCAGGACTGGCAGAGACCTCAGGAAGCATCGAGTCCAGCCCCCTGCCCAAAGCAGGACCAACCCCAACTCCATCAACCCAGCCAGGGCTTTGTCCGGCTGGTCTCGGGATTCCACCCCATGCCTAGGGCACCCATCCCAGGGCTTCCCCACCCTCCTAGGGAAATAGTTTTTCCTAATCTCCAGCCTAGACCTCCCCCACTGCCACGTGAGACCATTGCTCCATGTTCTGCCACCTGCCCCCACCAAGACCAGTCTCTGTCCTGCCTCTCTGGAACCCCCCTGCAGGGAGTTGAAGGCTGCTCTCAAATGCCCCCTCGCTCAGCTCTTACCCCAAAGAGCTGGCTGGGCCCATCCGTTAGTGTCTGGCACTGGAAGGCCGGTTAGTGGCAGAAGGGAAAGGCCAAGCGTGGCACCGTTACAGAAAGCACCTCGCACGCACCGGTTGCAAAGTTCCGGATGCAGCGATGGTGCAAAGCACTGGCTTAACAGTCTCTGGACTACGTCCCGGGTCCGGTGGGGTCATTGGTCCTCTGGGCTCTGTTCATAATAAGGAGGCTTCTGGGGTGAAGACAAATGGAGGGTCCTCCCTGGCCCCTTTTATCCCCTTGCCCACATGGAGGGAACCCCATTGATCTCCTTGTGCGGATGCACCTCCCAAAGTGGAGTGTGTGACCTGCCCCGGCCCTTTCCAGGCAAGTGGCCCGAGGGCACATGTGTGACTGCAGGGTTCCAGCAAGATTCCTGGGATGAGCAGCTGGGCCATGGTCAGGGGAGCGCTGGCCACTGAGCAGCCACCCCGCCCCTGGCAGCAGGTGGGCCGTGCCTGTGGCTGGCTCCCAGACGCAAACACTTGAAACACCAGCCCAGGGCCACTCCTCACAGCATCACACCCACCCCACAGGCCTGCGAGCAGCACAGCCCCAGCCCGGCCCCAGCGCGGCCCCAGCCCGGCCCCAGCCCGGCCCCAGCGCGGCCCCAGCCCGGCCCCAGCCCGGCCCCAGCGCGGCCCCAGCGCGGCCCCAGCCCGGCCCCAGCCCGGCCACAGCCCGGCCCCAGCGCGGCCCCAGCGCGGCCCCAGCGTGGCCCCAGCCCGGCCACAGCCCGGCTCCAGCCCGGCCCCAGCGCGCCCCAGCCGGCCCCAGCCCGGCCCCAGCCCGGCCCCAGCGCGGCCCCAGCGTGGCCCCAGCCTGGCCCCAGCCCGGCCACAGCCCGGCCCCAGCGCAGCCCTGGCTTCCAATAGTCACCTCCCTGGGGCTGCGTGGCTCAGACTGGGGGGCAAACTCTGGGAGTGTTACGGGAAACCATCCCACAGTTGGGACCCTCCTTGCAGAGGATGCCGTGGTCACCTCTCGCACTGAGGATACCTCTCTGGGGGAGGGAACGCCAGTCGTCAGGAATAGGCAGGTGTTCGTAGTGCAGGGATTGGAGCATTAGAAACACAGAGCGCTGAGTTTGGGATGACCGGGAGAACCGTCTGGTGACTTGCTTGCCTGGTGCGAAGGCTGCGGATGTCTCGAGACATCTAGATAGACTTATGTGTAGTGCTGGGGAGGAGCCGGTGGTTGTGGTACATGTAGGTACCAATCAGGGCCAGACTGAGGGGTGGGCGAGCTGGGCAGGTGCCCGGGGCGCCAACCGATGGGGGGCACCTGATGGCAGCTGTAAGGGGCGCGCAGCGTCCCTTATAGCTGCCATCAGGTGCCGCGCGCCCGCCTCCTGCAGTGCTGGCCCTGCAGCACCGGCCAGCAGCGCCCTTCTCCCCACGGCCGCGGGGTCCTGCACAGCCTGGCGCACGCGCCAGCAGCAATGGCAGGGCTGGGCCAGGCAGCGCATGTGCTGTACGCCCCAGGGGCGGGCCCGTGCTCCCTGGGGGGGCGGGCCCGCACTCCACGGGCGGTCCTGCGCATGTGCCATGTGCCCGGGCCCGGGGCACCAAAATGGCTCGGGCCAGCCCTGGTACCAGTGACATGGGGAAGGGTAGGAGAGAGGTTCTGGAGGCCAAATTTACGCTGTTAGGAAAAAGATTGAAATTCATAGAATCCTAGAGCTGGAAGAGACCTCAGGAGTCATCAAGTCCAGCCCCCTGCCCAAGGCAGGACCAATCCCAACTAAATCAACCCAGCCAGGGCTTTGTCAAGCCGAGACTTAAACACCTCTAGGGATGGAGACTCCATCCCCGCCCTGGGGAACCCAGCCCAGTGTTTCCCCACACAACTAGGGAAATAGTTTTTCTTAATATCCAACCTAGACCTCCCCCACTGCAACTTGAGCCCATTGCTCCTCCTTCTGCCACCTGCCCCCACTGAGAACAGCCTCTCTCCAGGCTGCTCTCAAATCCCCCCTCACTCTTCTCCTCTGCAGACTAAACAAACACAACTCCCTCAGCCTCTCCTCATAGGTCATATGCTCCAGCCCCCTCAGCATTTTGATCGCCCTCCACTGGACCCTCTCCAATGCGTCCACATCCTTTCTGTAGTGGGGGGCCCAGAACTGGACACAATACTCCAGATGTGGCCTCACCAGAGCCAAATAAAGGGGAATAATCACATCTCTGGATCTGCTGGCAATGCTCCTCTTAATGCAACCTAATATGCCATTAGCCTTCTTGGCTACAAGGGCGCCCTGTTGGCTCATATCCAGCTTCTCATCCACTGTAATCCCCAGGTCCTTTTCTGCAGAACTGCTACTTAGCCAGTCGGTCCCCAGCCAGTAACAATGCTTGGGATTCTTCCGTCCCAAGGGCAGGACTCTGCACTTGTCCTTGTTGAACCTCATCAGATTTCTTTTGGCCCAATCCTCTAATCTGTCCAGGTCACTCTGGACCCCTATCCCTGCCCTCCAGAGTATCTACCTCTCCCCCAGCTTAGTGTCATCTGCGAACTTGCTGAGGGTGCAATCCATCCCCTCATCCAGGTCATTAATAAAGATGTTGAACAAAACCGTCCCTAGAATCTCCAGGACCTCTGTGGTAGCGTGCTCTGAAATGCTTCCAGGTCCATGCGCAGGGCCAGGTCGGCAGGCAGAACTCAGAGTCTCAATGCATGGATGAGACGATGGTGTAGGGAAGAGGGGTTTAGATTTATTGGGAACTGGGGAAACTTTTGGGAGAGGGGGAGCCTAGACAGGAAGGACGGGCTCCACCTAAGCCAGAATGGAACCAGATGGCTGGCACTTCACATTAAAAAGGTTGTAGAGCAGTTTTTAAACTAAGGGCTGGGGGAAAGCCGACGGGTGCGGAGGAGCATGTGGACTGGACAGAGACACCTCTTAGGGGAGGGTCTATTCATAGAGATGCTCTATGTCCTAGTCAGGAGGAGAGGATGGACGTATGGGTCACATCAGATGAGACGCAATCAAATGAAAAAGAGTCGAACACCTCAGGGAACGTCAGACAGATAAACAGTGACAAATATTTAAAGTGCTTGTACACAAATGCTAGAAGTCTAAATAATAAGCTGGGTGAACTGGAGTGCCTAGTTTTAAGGGAGGATATTGATCTAACTAGCCAACTAGCCCATCATAAGACGGGATTTTCAGGTCTCTCCTCCACGTCGGTCTTCTCTCCTCCGCCTCCTGCCTCTCTCTCCGTCTCTTTCTCTTCTCCTCCCCCTCCTGCCTCTCACTCAGGGGACGCGGAGCCCAAACGGTCGCTTGCGCCACTTGCTCCCACGCGGCGGCCCAGCTGAGCGGCGCAGAAGTCAGCTGAGTGCCACGGCAGGAGGTGAAGGGGGACGGGGTGGTGATGTTCACGTCCAGGGGCGGGGCCTGGAGCCGCTGTCACACCACTTCTGCACAAGTGGCCGTTTGGGCTCCCCCGCAGCGGCCCGGCTGAGGAGGTGAAGGGAGGCGAAGGGGGGCGGGGCAGTGATGTACACTGCCAGGCCCTGCCCTCTGTCTGTGTACATCACCTCCCTGCTCCCCTTCGCCTCCTGCCATGGTGCTCAACTGACTTCTGCGCCACTCAGCTGGGCCGTCGTGGGGGAGAAAGCGGCACAAGCGGCCGTTTGGGCCCCGTGCTCCCCATGCAGCACCCCTGTGATAAAATAAAAAAAGAACAGGTTAAAAATCACCTAGAAAAGTTAGATGCCTGCAAGTCACCAGGGCCTGATGAAATGCATCCTAGAATACTCAAGGAGCTGATAGAGGAGGTATCTGAGCCTCTAGCTATCATCTTTGGAAAATCATGGGAGACAGGAGAGATTCCAGAAGACTGGAAAAGGGCAAATATAGTGCCCATCTATAAAAAGGGAAATAAGAACAACCCAGGAAACCACAGACCAGTTAGTTTAACTTCTGTGCTAGGGAAGATAATGGAGCAAGTAATTAAGGAAATCATCTGTAAACACTTGGAAGGTGGCAAGGTGATAGGGAACAGCCAGCATGGATTTGTAAAGAACAAATCCTGTCAAACCAATCTGATAGCTTTCTTTGATAGGATAACGAGCCTTGTGGATAAGGGAGAAGCGGTGGATGTGGTATACCTAGACTTTAGTAAGGCGTTTGATACGGTCTCGCATGATATTCTTATCAATAAACTAGGCAAATACAACTTAGATGGAGCTACTGTAAGGTGGGTGCATAACTGGCTGGATAACCGTACTCAGAAAGTAGTTATTAGTGGATCACAATCCTGCTGGAAAGGTATAACAAGTGGGGTTCCACAGAGGTCTGTTTTGGGACCAGCTCTCTTCAATATCCTCATAACGATTTAGATATTGGCATTGAAAGTACGCTTATTAAGTTTGCAGATGATCCCAAGCTGGGAGGGGTTGCGACTAATCTGGAGGATAGGGTCATAATTCAAAATGATCTGGACAAATTGGAGAAATGGTCTGAGGTAAACAGGATGAAGTTTGATAAAGACAAACGCAAAGTGCTCCACTTAGAAAGAAACAATCAGTTTCACACGTACAGAATGGGAAGCGACTGTCTAGGAAGGAGTCCTGCAGAAAGGGATCTAGGGGTTATAGTGGACCACAAGCTGAATATGAGTCAGTAGTGTGATGCTGTTGCAAAAAAAGGAAACGTGATTCTGGGATGCATTAAGAGGTGTGTTGTGAGCAAGACACGAGAAGTCATTCTCCCGCTCTGCTCTGCGCTGATTAGGCCTCAGTTGGAGTATTGTGTCCAGTTCTGGACACCACATTTAAAGAAAGATGTGGAGAAATTGGAGAAGGTCCAGAGAAGAGCAACAAGAATGATTAAAGGTCTAGAGAACATGACCTCTGAAGGAAGGCTGAAAGAATTGGGTTTGTTTAGTTTAGAAAAGAGAAGATTGAGGAGGGACATGATAGCAGTTTTCAGGTATCTAAAAGGGTGTCATAAGGAGGAGGGAGAAAACTTGTTCATCTTGGCCTCTGAGGATAGAACAAGCAGCAATGGGCTTAAACTGCAGCAAGGGAGGTTTAGGTTGGACATTAGGAAAAAGTTCCTACCTGTCAGGGTGGTCAAACACTGGAATAAATTGCCCAGGGAGGTTGTGGAATCTCCATCTGTGGAGATATTTAAGAGCAGGTTCGATAAATGTCTATCAGGGATGCTCTAGACAGTATTTGGTCCTGCCATGAGTGCTGGGGGCTGGACTCGATGACCTCTTGAGGTCCCTTCCAGTCCTAGTGTTCTATGATTCTATGAAACAGAAAGGAATACTTGAGAACGCAGAGCTGGGTGCTGGGTGTTACAGAGCAACCGAGTAGAACAAATTCCAACACAGAGAACATCTCTGGGTAAAGGTGAGAGAGCGAGTGGGGGTTCGGGGAGCACATGGATTTTACACAGAGAAGCTTAACCAAACAACCAAACCAAAGGAAACACCCTGATTGAGACTAAACACCAACAGGGCTGGTCCGTACTTCAAGGCCCAGGTCACTCCCTTGTCTAATATTTCTTATAGGCTGCCTGCAGCCAGGAGTGGCCTGAGGCCGGCTGCGGCAGCTGGCACCCCAGGCGGAGTGCACGATTGGCGCCCCCGCCTGCAGGGCCATCAATGGACTGACGTCATCATCGGGCACCCTAGGTGGCGGCTGAGTCCGCCTATAGCCACGGGCCGCCCCTGCCTGCAGCCCTTAACTTAGAATCCCCACAAAGAGAAAGGCAGCAGGATGTTAAATGTCGAACCCTATCCATCACAGAGATACAAAGGCATCGTTTAAAAAGTGCAAGTTAAATCCTAGTGAGGACAATAGAAAGGAGCATGAAGTGTAAAAATACAATAAGAAAAGCCAAAAAGGAGTTTGAAGAGCAGTGAGTCAAAAACTCAAATAGCAAAATGGTTAAGTACATCAGAAGCAGGAAGCCGGCTAAACCAGTGGGGCCCTTGGACGATTGAGATGTTAAAGGAGCCCTCAAAGATGATAAAGTCATAGCGGAGAAGCTAAATGAATTCTTCACTTCAGTCTTCACGGCTGAGGATATTGGGGAGATTCCCAAACCTGAGCCATTCTTTGTAGGTGACAAATCTCAGGAATTGTCCCAGATTGAGGTGTCTCAAGAGGAAGTTTTGGAACAAATTGATAAACTTAACAGTAACAAGTAACCGGGACCAGATGGCATTTAGCCACGAGTTCTGAAAGATCTCAAATGGGAAATTGCAGAACTGTTAACCGTGGTGTGTAACTGATCCTTTAAATCAGCCTCTGTACCGAATGACTAGAAGATTGCGAATGTGACGCCGATATTTAAAAAGGGCTTTAAAGGCGATCCTGGTAATTACAGACCGGTAAATCTAACATCAGTACCGGGCAAAATTGGTTGAAACTATAGTAAAGAACAGAATTGTCAAACACATGGATGAACATAATTTGTTGGGGGAAAGTCAACATGGTTTCTGTAAAGGGATATCCCGCCTTACTAATCTGCTAGAGTTCTTTGAGGGGGTCAACAAGCATGTGGACAAGGGGGATCCAGTGGATATAGTATACTTAGATTTCCAGAAAGCCTTTGACAAGTTCCCTCACCAATGGCTCTTAAGCAAGGTAAGCTTTGTGGGATAAGAGGGAAGGTCCTCTTGTGGATTGATAACTGGTTAAAAGACAGGAAACAAAGGGGAGGAATAAATGGTCAGTTTTCCGAGTGGAGAAAGGTAACTAGTGGGGTCCCCCAAGGGTCTGTCCTGGGACCCAACCTATTCAACTTATTTATAAATGATCTGGAGAAAGGAGTAAACAGGGAGGTGGCAAAATTTGCAGATGACACTAAACTGCTCAAGATAGTTAAGACCAAAGCAGCCTGTGAAGAGCTTCAAAAAGATCTCACCAAACTAAGTGATTGGGCAACAAAATGGCAAATGAAATTTAATGTGGATAAATGTAAAGTCACGCACATTGGAAAAAATAATCCCAACTAGACATAAATACGATGGGGACTAATTTGGCTACAATTACTCAAGAGAGAGACCTTGGAATCACTGTGGATAGTTCCCTGAAAACATCCCCTCAATGTGCAGTGGCCGTCAAAAAGCAAAGAGAACGTTGGGAGTCATTAACAAAGGGATAGAGAATAAGACGGAGAATATCTTACTGCCCCTGTATAAAACCATGGGACGCCCACATCTTGAATGCTGTGTACAGATGTGCCTGGAGCTTCCTCCCCAAGCCGAGGGTGGCTGAACACTTGAGCTGGCCCCCGTCTGCCGTGGGAATGAGCGGCACTCACGGCAGCAGGGGTGGGCGCATGGCAGCATGTGCCCAGTGACCGGCATCAGCAGGCGATCCATCTCTCCCCACAGGTGTCTCAAGTGCAGCCCCAAGCATGGTGTCGGCCCGGGCTCCGGCCCCAGCACCAGCACCAGCACCAGCACCAGCTGCAGCCCCGGGCCCAGCCTCGATCCAGGCCCCGGCTCCATCTCCAGCACCAGCCCCGGCTGCTGCCCCACCCCCGGCGTCGCCGCTCGTCCTGATTCCATTCCTGGGCCCAGCCCCAGTGTCAGCACCAGCCACCGGCCCAGCCCCGGCCTCGCCCCTGGCCCTGGCTCCAGCCCCAGCATCAGCACCGGCCGGAGGCCTGGCCCCAGCCCTGACCTCGATCCTGGTCCCAGCACCGGCCCCGGCCCCATCCCAGTCCCGCCACCAGAGCACCAACCTGATGTGGAGCGACTCCGTGGATGAAGCTGACAGCCAAGCCCCCGCGGCCGCCCCCTCCAGCCGGGCCACCATGGCGAGCCAGACGATATCCGAGGGCCAGGTGTCCCTCCAGCCCGACGACGCACGCAGGCAGTTCTTACTCACCAGGCTGAATGCCAACCTGCGAGGTACAGCCCCGCGTGCTGGCGGGTGCGGGAGGCAGATTCGGGGGGCATGGGGCTATGCGTGTTTTGGGGTGCCCATAGGGGCATGTGTGTTTGGGGGGCACCCATAGGCATGTGTGTGTTTGGGGGATTTTTGAGGGGTCCACATAGGGGTTTGTGTGTTTGGGGGTGCCCATGGGGGTACATGTGTTTTGGGGGGCCCATAGGGGTATGTGTGTTTTGGGGGTTCCCTCGGGGTGAGTGTGTTTGGGGGGCACCCATAGGGCTATGTGTGTTTGGGGGGATTTGTGAGGGGTGTGCATGCGTGTGAGGGCTGGTCATTTATTGCTTGGTGTGGGCGTCCCCAGAGCAGAGGCCCCCAGTGCTCTGCCCCGGGGATCGGCACCCCACAGCAGGGCTGGGCGAAAGCCCGTCCTGGCCCCACACAGGGCCTTGGGCAGGGTGCCAGGAGGTGGGCTTTCTGGGCGCGGGGGTGGCCCCGCCGTTAGTCTGTGTGGTGAGAGCGGCGTGGCCCTTGGCGCCTGTGCCCATCACCCTGAGACAGGGCCTCACACCCCCCTGACATTCCAGAGTCACCTCCTAAGGACCTGGCCCCTGGGGGGCTCCCCAGAGCTCTGTCTACTCACAGCTGAATGCCCTGGTGGGTGTCCCACCAACTCCAGGGCCTGGCCCCCCAACCAGCTCCAGGGCACAGCCCTCACACCCTACCCCTGGGCACCCCCCAAGCTGCCCCTGGGCAAAGGCCCCCCCCGACCCCCTGGCTTCCCCCCCCGACACCTCCCTCAGCTCCAGGGCGCAGCCCCCCCAACCCTGGCTCTGGCTCTGGCCCTGGCCCTGGCCCGGCCTCTGGCCTGCACCCCCCCCCCCGGATCCAGGACATGACTTCCGCACCCTACCCCCGGGCACCGCCCCCTGCCCCTCGGTGCAGCGTGGACAGGCAGGGCCATGGTAGCTGGGTGCTGGGTGGTTTGCTTTGGTGAGAAGGCCCATGTGGGCCTGCAGGGCTGGGGCTGGCCTGGCACTGGGGGGGATCTTCACCATGGGCTCTTGGTCTCTTGCAGACTCTGGTCTCTCGTCATATGACACCTACCTCACTGACACAGTCTTCGGCGACAGCTTGCCCACATCCTCGCTCATGGTCCCTTCCACGGGTGGGATCACAGCCTCGTCCACGGGAGGGGCCACAGTCCCATCCATCTTTGGGGCCCTGGCCCCGTCCACAAGTGGGACTGCGACCTCGTCCATCTTTGGGGCCCTGGCCCCGTCCAGGAGTGGGACTGCGACCTCGTCCATCTTTGGGGCCCTGGCCCCCTCCAGGAGTGGGACGTCATCCATCTTTGGGGCCTTGGCCCCATCCACGAGTGGGGCTGTGGCCCCGTCCACGAGTGGGGCCACATCTCAGTCCATGCTTGGGGCTGCGGCCCCGGCCACGAGTGGGGCTGCGGCTCCGTCTATGGTTGGAGCCCCGTCCCTGTCCACAAGTGGGGCTGCGGCTCCGTCTATGGTTGGAGCCCCGTCCCTGTCCACGGGTGGGGCTGCAGTGCCATCCATGCTTGGGGCTGCAGCCCCGGCCACAAGTGGGGCCACGTCGCTGTCCATGCTTGGGGCTGCTGCCCCGGCCACGAGTGGGGCCGCGTCTCTGTCCATGCTTGGGGCCGCTGCCCCGGCCACGAGTGGGGCCGCGTCTCTGTCCATGCTTGGGGCCGCTGCCCCGGCCACGAGTGGGGCCGCGTCTCTGTCCATGCTTGGGGCCGCGGCCCCGGCCACGAGTGGGGCCACGTCTCTACCCAGCCCGGGGGCAGGACCCCTGTCCCCAGGTATGCGCACTACCCCCACCGCCAGAGCCCCTATCAGCTTCCACCTGCCCCCGGACACCCCAGAGCCTCAACGCCCGCCGGACGTCAGGCGCAAGGCCTTCCGAGCCACCGACAGGAACCAGGCGCCAGGAACCACCTCCAGGCCCGGCCAGGGCAGAGGTAAGCGCCAGGGCCAGGAAATCTCTGGGGCACGCAGGAACCCGGCAAATGGGAATGGAGGGGCCCCTCTGCCCACGTCCCGGGGTGGCTGTCCCCCTGCTGGGTCTCAGAGCCACAGCCGTAGCGTGGCACTCTTCCAAACTCCCGCGCATGGGTACCAGCCATGGCTTCCCTGCGCCCCCACCCGCCCTGCCAGCATCCCCTCAGTTCTGCCTGACCCCAGAGCCCTGGGACTTGGCTGGGCTAGCACCTACAGCCAGGAGCTGGGGGCCTGGGGCCACTCCCCTGCCAGTCCCACCAGGCCTTGCACTGGCCAAAGGCCTGCACGCCAGCCCCGGCTGCCCACCCCGCATTGGTTTGTAACCTGGGCCCTCTCAGTGTCACCCGGGGGGGCCTGGCCCTGTACCGTGCCACTGTTCGTGGCCGTGGCAGATGGGCGGCACCGGTCTGTGGCCTTGTGGGTAATTTGGGGTGCAAAACACTGAGCTCTGGGAGCAGGTTGGGTCCCCCTCAGGGCAGATCAGGAGAGGGCACAGGGGAGGTGTGAAGAGTGGGACTTGAACCTGTGGGGCTCAGTGCAGGCGCTGCAACAGGGTGAGCTAAAAGCCCGCTGGCTCCTAGCCCGTGCTGTCGAGCTCCCTTGTTCTCACCTCACTGTCTGTGGTCTAGATGCCGTGGCATGGGACGGGGACCCACGCCAGGTGGGTGGTTACACTAGCGCTGTCACAGTGTTACCAGATGCGCCCAATACGCTGGAGCGTGCTTGTTTCTCAGGGTTACTCTTACGGGGTGGGGCGGAGGTTCACAATTGTATCCGGGTGCAGCTCGTGCTCTCGTATGGAGCTGGATTCTCCCTGCTGCCAATCCCCCCTCCCACTGGAGCTCTCCTCCAGGAGCTGGGTTCCTCCGGACGGGTTCTTCCCACCTCAGCAACACACGGACACTCAGCCCACGCACAGAGCACGCCTGAGAGGACGGGGTGCTCAGCACTCCCACGCTGACCCCTCATACGTCTCTGGCCTCAGCAGGCTGGGTTAACAGCAATGCCCCACTGCACCCTCCTGTGCCTTTGGACTCCGTGGGCTGGATTGCACAGCACTTTAAGCTGCCATCCTCATACGCCCCCAGGTTCAGCACCTCCCGATCCCCACTCTCCCACCACAGTCATTCACTGGTAAACCACACGATGAGCAAACCCCCCCAGGATTTGGGGCACTGCAGGGATCTTTAGCGTGGGTATCAGAAGCGTCGTTGCAGAGCGAATGGGGAAGCCAAAACAACCCCCCTTGAGGAAGAGCGAGCGAGAGAGAAGCACCCAGCTTAACAATGAAAGTGATTTATTTCTGGGTAATGAGCCAAACAGGCAAAACAGTTACAATAGTAAATCTAAATTGAAACTGACTACAAATGTTAGGGCTAGCTACCCGTAGAACAGTTTACATAGGGCAGAGTCAGGAGGCTATGCTTAGAGAGAGGTAGTTGGGGGCAGGGACAGACCTTGCCACGCCGTGGAGCTTGCATGGATCGGGGTTCCCAGGTGGTGATGGGAGCCAGGGTCCAGAGGGCAGGAGACGAGCAGAGCAGAGCCCCCAGCACAGTCAGACAGGAGACTGATGCAGTTTAAATCCAGGTATCAGAACAGGTTTTTTGGGGCAAGGGGAGGAGTTTGTATAGGGACAGGACAATAGTTGGAGGAGGACACTGGATTTGTTTCTGGGTAAACAGAGGCGAGACAATAGAGACTGATCACCCCTGGCCATGGGGGGGGATGTTCCTTGAAGGAGCTCACAGTGCAACTAGGCAGTGTCAGTCGTGTGGATGTCAATGGGATCGTTACTAGAATTGGTCTGATCATGACTCATTTGGGGGTGAGCAGGCCTGGGTTCATTAGCATCTGGAGAAGAGATTTCCCATCAGGCCGTGCTTCTCTGCTTTTGGTTTCCCAGAGTTCAGGGCGGTCCCTGCGTTGGAAGAGCTGGTCCCCATTCCGTGTGCTAATGGAGATGTCTGTCTGTGCTAATGTGGCTGGGGTGTGTTCTTAATTCTACCCCCCTTGTCTGGGGGGGCTTAGCTGGGCCTTTCTCTTGCTGTGTCTGGGATTCCAGCAGAGGCCTGGGGGAGGGAGAGGGGTTTCCATGAGTGTCGCTCCCTGGCTCCCCAAAAACACAGGGCTGGTAGGTAACAACAGGCACTCAGCCTGCAGGGGCCAGGGAGCAGGTACCCGGGCTCCCCCCAGCAGGGCCAGCATTAGACCCCCCAGGCCCAGACTCGCCAAAGCCCTGCTGCCCCCGCACCCCTTCCGACTCCCTTCCCCAGGCCTGGCAGTTCTGTCAGCCCCCTGCCTGGGCCCTAAGCCCCATGTCACAGACACCCAGGCCCTGCCCACGCTTGCCCATACGGTCCCTTGGGGACCCCCTCCAGTGCCACGGCCCCTTCTTGGGCCCCTCCAGTGCCACGGCCCCTTCCCAGGACCACTCCAGTGCCATGGCCCCTTCTCGGGCCCCTCCAGTGCCACGGCCCCTCCTCAGGACCACTCCAGTGCCATGGCCCCTTCTTGCCCCTTCCAGTACCACAACCCCTTCTCGGGGCCCCTCCAGTGCCACGGCCCCTTCTCAGGACCACTCCAGTGCCACAGCCCCTTCTCGGGCCCCCTCCAGTGCCACCGCCCCTTCTCAGGACCACTCCAGTGCCATGGACCCTTCTCAGGGCCCCTCCAGTGCCACGGCCCCTCCTCAGGACCACTCCAGTGCCATGGCCCCTTCTTGCCCCTTCCAGTACCACAACCCCTTCTCGGGGCCCCTCCAGTGCCACGGCCCCTTCTCAGGACCACTCCAGTGCCACAGCCCCTTCTCGGGCCCCCTCCAGTGCCACCGCCCCTTCTCAGGACCACTCCAGTGCCATGGACCCTTCTCAGGGCCCCTCCAGTGCCACGGCCCCTCCTCAGGACCACTCCAGTGCCATGGCCCCTTCTTGCCCCTCCCAGTGCCACAACCCCTTCTCAGGGGCCCCTCCAGTGCCACAGCCCCTTCTCTGCCCCCCTCCAGTGCCACAGCCCCTTCTCTGCCCCCCTCCAGTGCCACAACCCCTTCTCTGCCCCCCTCCAGTGCCACAGCCCCTTCTCAGGGCCCCTCCAGTGCCACAGCCCCTTCTCTGCCCCCCTCCAGTGCCACAGCCCCTTCTCTGCCCCCCTCCAGTGCCACAGCCCCTTCTCAGGGCCCCTCCAGTGCCACAGCCCCTTCTCAGGGCCCCTCCAGTGCCACAACCCCTTCTCTGCCCCCCTCCAGTGCCACAGCCCCTTCTCAGGGCCCCTCCGGTGCCACAGCCCCTTCTCTGCCCCCCTCCAGTGCCACAACCCCTTCTCTGCCCCCCTCCAGTGCCACAGCCCCTTCTCTGCCCCCCTCCAGTGCCACGGCCCCTTTTCAGGGAACCCCCATCAGTGCTACGGACCCTTCTTGGGGTGCCTCCAGTGAGACAGCCCCTTCTCAGGCCCCCTCCAGTGCATCTTGTCCCTCCCAGGGCTGTAGCACTCACAGCTCATGGTCACACAGGGAGCCCATGGGCCTGTGTCCTGTCAGGCATTAGCTTCAGCCCGTGCCCCGAAGGCCTGAGCCGCCCTGTGGGACCCCATGTAGCGGGAGCTGAGAAGGGGGGTTCTGGGGGAGCTGTGAGCAGAGGTGCAGCATCACGGCAGTGACCCAACAGAACAGCTCCATGAGCAACAGCCCCCGGCACCGGCCCACAGAAGGGTCCTGGCTCCCCGCTGGCATCGGGGGCTACGTCTAGACTGCATCCCTCTGTCGACAGAGGGATGCAAATCAAGCACCTTGAAATTGCTAATGAAGCCAGGATTTAAATATCCTGCACCTCATTAGCATAAATATGGCCACCGCTTTTTTTTTAAACCGAGTTTTTTCGAAAAAACCCCAGCAGTCTAGACGCGGATCTGTCAAAAATAAACTCTTTTTCGACAGATCCTGTATTCTTCAAAAAATGAGGTTTACAGGATCTGTCGAAGAAGGGTTTATTTTCAACAGATCCATGTCTAGACTGCCGTTTTTTCAAAAAAACCCTCCGTTTCGAAAAAAAGCGGCGGCCATGTTTATGCTAATGAGGAACAGGATATTTAAATCCCGACTTCATTAGCAATTTTGACGTGCCTAATCTACAGCTCTCTGTCGACAGAGAGGTATAGTCTAGACACACCCTAGGGGACCTGTGGGGAGACGCCCCAGCGTGAGGAACGGGCAAACATCCCCTACGGCAGCGGCATCCGACCCAGGGGCGTTGGCATAAGGTATGCCCCGAGCAGCAGCCGGGGGTGGTGGGGGGAGATGCCGGCCTGGGGGCTGGCAGGCTCCAGGCCCCGGGCTTGCTGGGAAGGGGCTGGCCAGGAGCAGGAGCGAATGCTGCAGGGTGTTGGACAAGGGGTGTGGGGATTGAACGCCGTGTAGTGTCCCTCTCTCCCCGACTGAGCCAGGGCCATGCTTCACGGGGCTCCCAAGCAGAAGAGCTTTTCGCCGTCCCTGGCCCTGGCCTTGGGACACAAACCGGCCAGCCCCCAAAGCGAGCCCCGAGGACGCTCCGGCCCTCCTCACCCACCCACTCTGGCGAGCGGGCTGCGGGTGGGCACCCCAGGGGGCGGGGAGGCGCCCAGGGCCACCTCTCTGCTGGGAAAGGAAGTCGATCCAAGTGCTCTGTCACCCTCGATCTGCCGCTGCTCAGCCGCTCGCCAGGTGCCTCCTCGTTCCCTCCTTCGCTTTCCTTGCCTCCACCAGTGCGACGCGTCTTCCCCACTGACTCTGTGACGGAGGGAGGGACAGTGCCCCCCGGACGCAGTTGGCCCCTGCCCAGCCGCACTGCAGGGCCCGGCCGCCGGACTAACTTTACCTGCCTCCCACCATGTAACTGGGCGAGGGCCCCTCCTGCCCCGAGTCCTGGCACCTGGCCCCCGGGCTCATGGCGTTGCCCCTGCGGAGGCGGCTCTGTGAGCCGAGCAGGGCGATAGTAAGGGAGCAGGCGCTCAATGCTGCACCCCTGGGCGACGGGAGGGCTGATCCATTTGCTCTGGGCTGCAGTAACTGAGAACTCGGGCTCCCTTCTCTCACCCCTCAGCCTGGCCGGGCTGCACCCAGGCCTGGTGTCGCTTGCTTCCCCGTCACTGCCCGACAGGCCCTGGCCAGGCGCAGCCCCTCAGCAGCTCCCAGTCACCTGGGGGGAGGAGAGAGGGAGTCGCCCCCTTTGCTGGCTCCGGTTTGAGCACTGGCGGGTAAATGGGTCAGGGTGGGAGGCCTTGGCCATGTGCTTCTTGCACAGGGAGCAGGGGCAGCCGCCGAGCTCGCGGCAAGTGGGAGCTGCACAGACAGACCCGAGGGCCCAAACAGATGGAAGGTCGAGCAGGTTTTGGTGGGTGGTGCACTCCGTGCTCCTGTAACCCGCACACCTAGTGTGGGCCACTGGCCAGCGCAGTGGCACATAGACAGCGAGAGGTAAGGACAAGGGAGCTCTGCAGCCTGGCCTGGGCGCCAGCTGCCTTTTAGCTCAGGCGCTAGAGGCTCCTACGCTAAGCTCCAAGGTCCCAGGTTTGAATCCGCCTGGTGGCGGTTACACACGCACCTCAGAGACAGGTGGCTCGGGCTAATGTCTGTAGAAGCCCAGCTTCCACCAGAACCGGGTGTTCCTACAACGGAACCCCAGTCACTGTGCCATCACTCGGGCATCGGCGCCGGCTTCCTGGCTGCTCTGGGACTGAAGCACCCACGGGGAAAAATTGGTGGGTGCTCCGTGCCCACTGGCAACCATTGCTCCTCCTGCCCATCCACCAATGCCCCCGCTGACACCCAGTGCCTCCCACCTCCTGTAAAACAGCTGTTTGGCAGCGTTTGGGATGCTCTAGCGATGGAGGGGGAGAAGCAGGGACGAGCGTGCACAGGGGAAGGAGACGGAGCAGAGGCCTGGGGAAAGGGGTGGGATGGGGCCGTGCAAAGTGGCCAAGGGAGCTGTCTCATGAAAGCCGAGGCTCGGCTGGCTCTGTCCATGTGGCCCACAGGCGAGGAGGCCACCCTGGGCCACGGCAGTGAGGGTAGATGCTTGGTGTCCCGGTGTCAGACAGAGAGCCGGTTGGGGGGAGGATGGGGGTTTTCTCAGGGTGGTGAGCCTGCCGTGCCTGTGGGCAAAGACACTGCCCAGCCACAGCCCACGGAAGGGCCACTGGGCACCCTGGGATGGAACCAGCGGGCGTCGCCATAGACCCACGGTTCCTTTGCCCTGCCCCAGCTTCTGGCGCCAGCTCGCTGCTAACTGGCTTCCTGGGGCCTTGCAGATCACAGCAAGGAGACGCTGGAGCGCACCGTGGGGGAAATCGCCTTCCAGCTGGACCGCCGGATCCTCTCCAACGTCTTCCCCGAGCGCACGCGGCTCTACGGCTTCACCGTCGACAACATCCTTGACAAGATCAAAAAGGTAGGAGAGTGGTGGAGAGTGGGTGCGCTGGGCACTGCAGCCGCTGCGCCTCCTCCCCCACCCCCGCCCCCAGCTCCACCCCTATCCCCGGGCTAGAGCTGGGCCTGGGATGGGCTGTGCCTGGGGGCTAATCTGGGCAGGGCAGGGACCACAAAGCACCTGTGCTGGAGCCAGGCCTGGGATCCATTTCCAGCCCGTGGGAAGGCTCAGCAGTCCCGCAGCAGCCTGGCAGGGCAGGGGGACACCCCATGGCACCCCAGCCCCCAGGCCAGGTAGCCAGGCGGGGGCAGGCAGAGGGCCTGGGAGGGACATTTTATGCACTCCCTGCAGGGGGATCCCCACACTCCAGCAGCCCTTCTCCCTCAGGAGCGTCAGGGGTTTGGGTTGTGCTGCTGGTGGGGACTCAGCAGGGCCCTGCCGGTGCTGTGCCCGGCCCCACGCAGTCCCTGGGGGAGAAGCTGCCTCCTGCCGTCCGTCTGTGGGCAGGGCTGGGGGGACTAGCAGAGGGTGCCCAGCCACCCCAGCGCTGCCCCATGCAGACCAGGCCGCTTGGCTTCATGGCTGCATGCAGGTGTGTGGTGTTACTGGGAACAGGCTGGTCCCAATTGCGTCCTGGGCCCTGGCTGCAGTGCAGAGGGGCCACGGGAGGGGTTGAATGCAGGCTCCGGCTGTGCTCACTGCTTAGGCTGCTCCCGGAAGTGTGACCGCCGTGTGCAGTTATGGCTACGGGCTCTGGACTCACATTTACTTCGAACCAGCGAGGGCTCCTGCAGCCCCTTGGTGACGGGCACACGGTGCTGTCGTGGGCACGGCCCCCTTCCCCAGATGAATGGTCGTGCCGCAACAGCTCGCGAGCCCACCGCACCGTGTGCCGCTCTCGAAGGGGCTGGAGGACCAGACCTTGGTTTCCACGTGTGTTTGGTTACGGTGGGTACGTCTACACTAGCCCGCTAGTTCGAACTAGGGAGGCTAATGAGGGCGACCGAAATTGCAAATGAAGCGCAGGAATTAAATATCCCGCACTTCATTAGCATGTTCGTGGGCGGTTGCCATTTTGGAAATCGACTAGCCCGGAAGAACTGCCTGCGTCTACATGCCGCAGTGAAACGGGAGTTTGACGTGAAGCCCTTAACTTGAATTAGCTGTTAAACCTCATTCCAGGGGACATACCCAGACTGTGACGGACCAGGCCAGGTCTGGGCACCGCTGAGGGCATCCACTCAGGGTGAATTGCTCAAAACCAGGGCTACTTACAGCCCCAGGCTGGGGACCTTTCCAAACAAGCCACAAACCAGCCTGACACAGGTGAGGGTTATAGAACCCGATCCCACCTACCCGGACGGGTCCTCCCGCTCCCAAAGAACCAGCCACTGATCCCCGGTCAGTTTACTCTCTGGATCTTACCCACAAGAGCTCGCTGGGCCAGTCCTTCAGCATCTACAATCTAAAGGGTTATTAACAAAGAACGAAAAGGTGGAGAGTGAGGCTGTTCAGGCGAATACATCGCATGCACCAGTCACCCAGTTCTCGGCGCAGGCTCGCAGCAGAGATGCTACAAGCTGCCAGCACATGTACGGGAGAACCTAGGCAGTGAGCACAGCCGGAGCCTCCTTTGGCACCTCCCGCAGCCCCTCTGCACCGCATCTGGGGCCCACACACACCAGCGGGTGCAACCGGGACTGGCCTGCTCCCACGAACGTCCAGTCACGTGACACGGGGCCAGTGCAGAGCCGCCCAGGCTACTGACGGGCCGGCCCTGTGCAGAAAAACTGCAGGAAAGTCTCCTGAGCATCAGGCATATTAGCAGGGGGACAGTTTCTCTGGGGAAGGGACAGGAAGCCCTGGGCTCAGCATTCACAGCCAGAGCTGCCCCCTGGGACCCGGCCAGGCTGCCTCCGTGGGACGGGTGGTGACAGGGCATTTCCACCACATGCGTCTGGAGCTTGCGACTGCCCTTCCGTTCCCTGGACATGATCCAGGGACACAGGCCCTGCCGCGACGAGGCACCCCCCATGCCAGTTCCAGCTGCCAGCTCCCCACCAGGGCACCCCCCATGCCAGTCCCAGCTGCCAGCTCCCTGCCAGGGCACCCCCCATGCCAGTCCCAGCTGCCAGCTCCCCGCCAGGGCACCCCCCATGCCAGTTCCAGCTGCCAGCTCCCCACCAGGGCACCCCCCATGCCAGTCCCAGCTGCCAGCTCCCTGCCAGGGCACCCCCCATGCCAGCCCCAGCTGCCGGCTCCCTACCAGAGCACCCCCCATGCCAGCCCCAGCTGCCGGCTCCCTGCCAGAGCACCCCCCATGCCAGCCCCAGCTGCCGGCTCCCTGCCAGGGCACCCCCCATGCCAGCCCCAGCTGCCGGCTCCCTACCAGAGCACCCCCCATGCCAGCCCCAGCTGCCAGCTCCCTGCCAGGGCACCCCCCATGCCAGCCCCAGCTGCCGGCTCCCTGCCAGGGCACCCCCCATGCCAGCCCCAGCTGCCGGCTCCCTACCAGAGCACCCCCCATGCCAGCCCCAGCTGCCGGCTCCCTGCCAGAGCACCCCCCATGCCAGCCCCAGCTGCCGGCTCCCTGCCAGGGCACCCCCCATGCCAGCCCCAGCTGCCGGCTCCCTACCAGAGCACCCCCCATGCCAGCCCCAGCTGCCAGCTCCCTGCCAGGGCACCCCCCATGCCAGCCCCAGCTGCCGGCTCCCTGCCAGGGCACCCCCCATGCCAGCCCCAGCTGCCGGCTCCCTACCAGAGCACCCCCCATGCCAGCCCCAGCTGCCGGCTCCCTGCCAGGGCACCCCCCATGCCAGCCCCAGCTGCCGGCTCCCTGCCAGGTTGCAGCCAAGCAGAGCCTGTCACAAAGGGAGGGGCAGCTCCTCCCCCAAGGGGCGCGTGCCCGTCTGAAACTGCCCAGGGGACTCTCCAAGGGACAGTCCCTCATCCCGCTTCAGACGCCTTCTAAGGGCTTGGACACCCCGTCATGCAGTGGCAGCGAGTCCCTCAGGCTGACTGGGGTGGGCTGAATCCGGTCTCCTCTCCCCTGCCCCCTGAGAGAAAGTTAACTGGGGATTCTGACTGCAGGATGCCCGGGCCCTCCCCTCACACCGCTCCTCCTTTCCCAGGTTTGCACCGACCCCCTCACTGGCGCGTTGGATGAGGAGCAGAGCTCACAGCTGAACCTGCGCTACCAGGATGTAATGAGCCGCCTCCAAAATGTGGGGTACGACCCGGAAACGTTCCCCGCCTTCACCGAGTACATCGTGAACACCTACGGCATTCTGCGGGACCGGCCGGAGCTGGCCACCGCCGCCACTGCCAACTACAACGACGTCAACTTCCTGCGCAGAGTGGTGGTGGACACGGTACCTGATAGTCACCGGGGAAGCGTCCTCATCCTGCTGGAATGCCTGGCCCTGCTGGCCAGAGACGACGGCAAGCCCTTGTTCATCTGGTGAGCTGTGCCGGCCTGCCCGTGCACTGCACAGACCCATTAAACATGCAGCAAAAGGCCGGCTGCCCTGAAGAGTCCTTCGCGGGAGAACCAAGGAACATTAGACAGCCCTCGTCTCCCAGCGGTGCCACGGACCTGCCCGCTGCTGCCCCCTTGGGGCAGGGCAAGCCCGAGCTACACGTGTTCTCCCAGCATGCCTGCCCAGGGCCCCCCACAAACACACCCCAAGGGCAGATGTAGTATGGCCTGTCCTTGTCCCTGTCCCAGTTCCCTGCTGTGGCCGTGGTGGCCAGGTCAGCCTGCGGGTCTGGTGCAAAGTGCTGCCCCTACAGAGGGGGAGAGGTAGATACACTGGAGGGCAGGGATAGAGTCCAGAGTGACTTAGACAAATTGGAGGATTGGGCCACAAGAAATCTGATGAGGTTCAACAAGGACAAGTGCAAAGTCCTGCACTTGGGGCGGAAGAATCCCAAGCATTGTTACAGGCTGGGGACTGACCGGCTAAGTTGTAGTTCTGCAGAAAAGGACCTGGGGGTTACAGTGGATGAGAAGCTGGATATGAATCAACAGGGCACCCTTGTAGCCAAGAAGGCTAATGGCATATTAGGGTGCATTAAGAGGAGCATTGCCAGGAGATCCAGAGATGTGATTATTCCCCTTTATTCGGCTCTGGTGAGGCCACATCTGGAGTATTGTGTCCAGTTCTGGGCCCCCCACTACAGAAAGGATGTGGACGCATTGGAGAGGGTCCAGCGGAGGGCGACCAAAATGATTAGGGGGCTGGAGCATATGACCTATGAGGAGAGGCTGAGGGAGTTGGGTCTGTTTAGTCTGCAGAAGCGGAGAGTGAGGGGGGATTTGATAGCAGCCTTCAACTTCCTGAAGGGGGGTTCCAAAGAGGATGGAGAGAGGCTGTTCTCAGTAGTGATGGATGGCAGAACAAGGAGCAATGGTCTCAAGTTGTGGTGGGAGAGGTCCAGGTTGGATATTAGGAAAAACTATTTCACTAGGAGAGTGGTGAAACACTGGGACGGGTTACCTAGGGAAGTAATAGAGTCTCCATCCCTAGAGGTGTTTAAGTCTCGGCTTGACAAAGCCCTGGCTGGGTTGACCTAGTTGGGATTGGTCCTGCCTAGAGCAGGGGGCTGGATTTGATGACTCCTGAGGTCTCTTTCAGCTCTAGGGTTCTATGATTCTATGATTCTAGGAGCTGGGAACTGCTCCCCAGATGCCGGTATCACAGGGTATAGCTGGGCGGCTGGCGTGGGGCATGTGCCAGGCTAAAGGGCCTCTTGTCTGTGCCCACTAAGGGACCTCGTCTCAAAGCTACCGGCAGCTGGCAGCACAGGTGCCCTGCTGTGGGCGCCACGAGCCCAGCTGCTTCCCACTGCAGGACAGCTACTGTCTAAGTGGGGGTGCAGGGACACATGGGGACGGGGAGGAGGGGTGGCTGAGTGGGGTGCAGGGACACATGGGGACAGGGGAGGAGGAGTTGGCTGAGTGGGGTGCAGGGACACATGGGGACGGGGAGGAGGGATGGCTGAGTGCCATGCAGGGACACATAGGCTATGTCTACACTGGTGGGTTCTTGCACAAAAACTGCCGTTCTTTCACAGAGCATCCACACAGCCCATCTGCTCTTGCGCAAGAAGATTTACAGTACAGAGTGGGAAGAGAGGGCTTCTTGTGCAAGAGCTATGCTCTTCTCTAACAAGTGCAAGCTCTCTTGTGCAAGCGGGCAGTGTAGACATGCGGCAGGGGTTTCTTGCGCAAGAAAGCCCTATGGCTAAAATGGCCACCAGAGCTTTCTTGCACAAGAGAGCGTCCACACTGCCATGGATGCTCTTGCACAAAAGCACATGGTCGTGTGGCCGTGTTCTTGTGCAAGAGTTCTTGTGCAGGAACTCTTGAGCAAGATGTTCTTCCACAAGAACCCACCAGTGTAGACATAGCCATAGGGGAGGAGACACAGCTGAATGGGATTGCAGGGACACAAGCATCCAATGGAGGTGTCACCAGGCCTTTTCTATCCTCTGTCATATGCATGGAGAGGAACCGGCCCAGCCAGAGCCCTGTGCATGGAGAGGTACCGGCCCAGCCAGAGCCCTGCGCATGGAGAGGAACCGGCTGAGACAGAGCCCTGTGCATGGAGAGGTACCGGCCCAGACAGAGCCCTGTGCATGGAGAGGTATTGGCCCAGCCAGAGCCTTGTGCATGGAGAGGCACCGGCCCAGCCAGAGCCCTGTGCATGGAGAGGTATTGGCCCAGCCAGAGCCTTGTGCATGGAGAGGCACCGGCCCAGCCAGAGCCCTGTGCATGGAGAGGTACCGGCCCAGACAGAGCCTGTGCATGGAGAGGTACCGGCCCAGCCAGAGCCTGTGCATGGAGAGGTACCGGCCCAGACAGAGTCCTGTGCATGGAGAGGTACCGGCCCAGACAGAGCCCTGCGCATGGAGAGATACCGGCCCAGACAGAGCCCTGCGCATGGAGAGGTATCGGCCCAGCCAGAGCCCTGCGCATGGAGAGGTACCGGCCCAGACAGAGCCCTGTGCATGGAGAGGTACCGGCCCAGGCAGAGCCTGTGCATGGAGAGGTACCGGCCCAGGCAGAGCCTGTGCATGGAGAGGTACCGGCCCAGACAGAGCCTGTGCATGGAGAGGTACCGGCCCAGACAGAGTCCTGTGCATGGAGAGGTACCGGCCCAGACAGAGCCCTGCGCATGGAGAGATACCGGCCCAGACAGAGCCCTGCGCATGGAGAGGTATCGGCCCAGCCAGAGCCCTGCGCATGGAGAGGTACCGGCCCAGACAGAGCCCTGTGCATGGAGAGGTACCGGCCCAGGCAGAGCCTGTGCATGGAGAGGTACCGGCCCAGACAGAGCCTGTGCATGGAGAGGTACCGGCCCAGACAGAGCCTGTGCATGGAGAGGTACCGGCCCAGACAGAGCCCTGTGCATGGAGAGGTACCTGCCCAGACAGTGCCTGTGCATGGAGAGATACCGGCCCAGCCAGAGCCTGTGCATGGAGAGGTACCGGCCCAGACAGAGCCCTGTGCATGGAGAGGTACCGGCCCAGACAGAGCCTGTGCATGGAGAGGTACCGGCCCAGCCAGAGCCCTGCGCATGGAGAGGTACCGGCCCAGACAGAGCCCTGTGCATGGAGAGGTACCGGCCCAGACAGAGCCCTGTGCATGGAGAGGTACCGGCCCAGAAAGAGCCTGCGCATGGAGAGGTACCGGCCCAGCCAGAGCCCTGTGCATGGAGAGGTACCGGCCCAGACAGCGCCTGTGCATGGAGAGGCACCGGCCCAGCCAGAGCCTGTGCATGGAGAGGTACCGGCCCAGACAGAGCCCTGTGCATGGAGAGGTACCGGCCCAGCCAGAGCCTGTGCATGGAGAGGTACCGGCCCAGACAGAGCCCTGTGCATGGAGAGGCACCGGCCCAGCCAGAGCCTGTGCATGGAGAGGTACCGGCCCAGCCAGAGCCTGTGCATGGAGAGGTACCGGCCCAGACAGCGCCTGTGCATGGAGAGGTACCGGCCCAGACAGCGCCTGTGCATGGAGAGGTACCGGCCCAGCCAGAGCCCTGCGCATGGAGAGGTACCGGCCCAGCCAGAGCCCTGCGCATGGAGAGGTACCGGCCCAGACAGAGCCCTGCGCATGGAGAGGTACCGGCCCAGCCAGAGCCCTGCGCATGGAGAGGTACCGGCCCAGACAGAGCCCTGTGCATGGAGAGGTACCGGCCCAGACAGAGCCTGTGCATGGAGAGGTACTGGCCCAGACAGAGCCTGTGCATGGAGAGGTACCGGCCCAGCCAGAGTCCTGCGCATGGAGAGGTACCGGCCCAGACAGCGCCTGTGCATGGAGAGGTACCGGCCCAGACAGCGCCTGTGCATGGAGAGGTACCGGCCCAGACAGCGCCTGTGCATGGAGAGGTACCGGCCCAGCCAGAGCCCTGCGCATGGAGAGGTACCGGCCCAGACAGAGCCCTGCGCATGGAGAGGTACCGGCCCAGCCAGAGCCCTGCGCATGGAGAGGTACCGGCCCAGCCAGAGCCCTGTGCATGGAGAGGTACCGGCCCAGACAGAGCCTGTGCATGGAGAGGTACTGGCCCAGACAGAGCCTGTGCATGGAGAGGTACCGGCCCAGCCAGAGTCCTGCGCATGGAGAGGTACCGGCCCAGACAGAACCCTGTGCATGGAGAGGTACCGGCCCAGACAGAGCCTGTGCATGGAGAGGTACCGGCCCAGACAGAACCCTGCGCATGGAGAGGTACCGGCCCAGACAGCGCCTGTGCATGGAGAGGTACCGGCCCAGACAGAGCCTGTGCATGGAGAGGTACCGGCCCAGACAGAACCCTGTGCATGGAGAGGTACCTGCCCAGACAGCGCCTGTGCATGGAGAGGTACCGGCCCAGACAGCGCCTGTGCATGGAGAGGTATCGGCCCAGCCAGAGCCTGTGCATGGAGAGGTACCGGCCCAGACAGAACCCTGCGCATGGAGAGGTACCGGCCCAGACAGAGCCCTGTGCATGGAGAGGTACCGGCCCAGACAGCGCCCTGTGCGTGGAGAGGTACCGGCCCAGACAGAGCCCTGTGCATGGAGAGGTACCGGCCCCGCCAGAGCCCTGTGCATGGAGAGGTATCGGCCCAGACAGCGCCTGTGCATGGAGAGGTATCGGCCCAGCCAGAGCCTGCGCATGGAGAGGTACCGGATCAGACAGAACCCTGCGCATGGAGAGGTACCGGCCCAGACAGAACCCTGCGCATGGAGAGGTACCGGCCCAGACAGAGCCCTGTGCATGGAGAGGTACCGGCCCAGACAGCGCCCTGTGCGTGGAGAGGTACCGGCCCAGACAGAGCCCTGTGCGTGGAGAGGTACCGGCCCAGCCAGAGCCCTGTGCATGGAGAGGTACCGGCCCAGCCAGAGCCTGTGCATGGAGAGGTACCGGCCCAGACAGAGCCTGTGCATGGAGAGGTACCGGCCCAGACAGAGCCTGTGCATGGAGAGGCAGCGGCCCAGACAGAGCCCTGTGCATGGAGAGGTACCGGCCCAGACAGAGCCCTGTGCATGGAAGGGTCCTGCCGCAGTTGGATTCCCTGGTCTCACAGGTATCTCACATGCCCCTCTGGGAGTTGGGGGTGGCCGCAGGTCCTGGCTGTCCAAGGCATGGGCAGGAAGAGGACGGGGTGGGGTGAAGTTTTTCCAGTGACCCATTGTTGGCGCTGAGTGTCCATAATGGGCCAGCGACTTGCAGCCAGACAGCCCTGCTGTGACTCGCTGGCAGTGTGGGGACTAATTTGGCTAGAACTACTCAAGGGAGAGACCCTGGAGTCATTGTGGAGAGTTCCCTGAAAACATCCACTCAGTGCAGCGGCCATGAAAAACCAAACAGAACGTTAGGAGTCATTAAAAAGGGATAGAGAATAAGACAGAAAATATCTTATTGCCTCTATGTAAAACCATGGGATGCCCACAGCTTGAACCCTGCATACAGATGTGGTCACCTCATCTCAAAAGAAGATCTCTTGGCATTGGAAAAGGTTCAGAAAAGGGCAACTAAAATGCTGAGGGGTTTGGAACGGTTCCCCTATGAAGAGAGATTAAAAAGACGGGGATTGTTCAGCTTAGAAAAGAGAAGGCTGAGGGGGGATATGATAGAGGTCTATAAAATCATGAGTGGTGTGGAAAAAGTGAATAAGGAAAAGTTTCAGAGGGGTAGCCCTGTTAGTCTGAATCTGCAAAAGCGGCGAGGAGTCCTGTGGCACCTTATAGACTAACCGAACTGTTGGAGCATAAGCTTTTGTGGGCAAAGACCCACTTTGTCCGATGCATGTCATCTTATAAGGATGTGGGAATAAGTAAAAAGTTAAGTACTTATTCCCACAATATAAGAACTAGGGGTCACCAAACGAAATTAATGGGCAGCAGGTTTAAAACAAACAAAAGGAAGTTTTTCTTCACTCAGCGCACAGTCAGCCTGTGGAACTCCTCGCCAGAGGATGCAGTGAAGGCTAGGATTGTAACAGGGTTCAGAAAAGAGCTAGATAAAAAGAGCATGGAGGGTAGGTCCATCAATGGCTGTTAGCCAGGCTGGGTAGGAATGGTGGCCCTAGTCTCTGTTTCTCTGGAGGTGGGAGGCAGGGGAGGGATTACCTGTTGTGTTCCCTCCCTCTGGGGCAGACAGGACCCTGGGCGGGATGGACCTTTGGTCTGACCTCACCTGGCCGTTCTTATGTTCTTGTGTGTGCTTGGGCCTGCCCCCGGATCTGAGGCCCAGAGACATCACCCGTCAGCCGAACTGCAGCCCCAGGGTGGCGTTTTCCAGGGGAGAGACCAAGGTGCAGTGTGTCTGCTGATACCTGTGTGACGGCATGTCGGGGACCCCTGATCCTGCACCCCCATAGCAGCAAGAACAGACTCCACCAGCCAGTAGAACAGGGGGGTTTATTGCTCCTCCAGGATACAGCCCAGCACAGACGTGATGTGGTTACAGGAGTCAGGGCCAGGATGCCTCAGCCCCCTTGAGATGGGGTCCCTGGGCCCCTCGACTCCCAGCCCCCTCCTTAGTCTGTCTCCTTCATGGTTCCAGCCTTCCCCCAACACTCCCTCCCTTTGTGCCATCCCTTCCCTTAGCGGGTAGGACCGGTTCGGTCACTGTCATGGGGCCCTCAAGGCGCCCCCGCTGGGCCCTGCTTACAGACAGAGGCCAGTAGGGGTCACCCACAGCCCAAGCCCAGCAACCAGCAAGGTGCTGACACTGCATCACAGCCTGGCATGGCACACCTGCGAGGGATTTACTTCTGGCCCTGTGCCCCGAGGGGGCTGCCTTCGTGTCGCTGGTCGGCGTTACCCGTCTCCTGGCGCATGTCTGCCTGGCCAGGCCTTCATCACCGTGCACTCAGTCCTGAGGTCGGCCTGGCGCTGCTGCGCCCGCTGCCAGCCTGTGCCCACAGGGTGGGCTGGGCACATGGTGGCTCTTCTGGGTGCCGAGGACATGCCCTCGCCCAGCCCCCGTGGCCAGTCTCCTGCTGGAGGTCGGGAGCCCCAGGCTCTGTCCCCGTTCATCCATCCGCGCGCCACCTGGCAGCCAGCGACAGCCTCCCTCTCTGCAAGGACCCCGCCCAGCCCCTGGGATGAAGCATCAGGCGGAGGGGGCCCACCTACTCGGCTCTGTCTGTGAGAAGCACCAGTGGGTCACCTGGCCCCCAAAGCCACAGCCGAATGGCCGGCAGACCCACAGGGCCTGGCTGCGGCTCCCTCGCTCCTGCCCCCACACTGCCTGCTGCCCCCATCCGCCGTGCGCCCCCCCCATCTCATTTCAGACCCACTCTGGGAGCTCGGCCGGGTGGGCAGCGTCCGTCCCGCTGGGGCTGAAGCTCTGAGCTGGGTCCAGCTCCCTTGGGAAGCCCCATTCCTTGCCTCGGCCTGGAGGCACCAAGAGATTTTGGCTCCTCGCCCCCCTGGGTTTCAAAGGCAGCCAGGAACCTAAATAGCTAAATCCGGGCAGGCCCTCCCTTCCGAAAGGGCCCACCACAGTGCCAGGCCGATTTACACCACGGATCTCACAGAGCCCGACAGGCCCGTCCTGGAGCATCCAACACCCGGAGGGTTATTAACAAGAGAAAAAGAGCAAAGGTTGAAAGTAAAATTGTTAAAAGACTGGGCCTCTGGGACCGAGGTGGAAGCTTTGGGACAGCGAGAACCTGTTCAGGGGTGGGGGCTTGGGTTATCACCTCTCCCCTGTGTAAGGGGGGCCTGGGGGGGCACAGGGAGCACTGGGGTGTCTGGGGGGGGGTGGGGGGATGGGTTATAACCTCTCCCCTGTGTGAGGTGGGGCTGGGGGGCACAGGGAGCACTGGGGTGTCTCAGGGGAGGTGGGGGATGGGTTATAACCTCTCCCCTGTGTAAGGGGGGGCTGCGGGGGCTGGGGGAGCACAGGGAACACTGGGTGTCAGGGGGAGGTGGGGGATGGGTAATCATCTCTCCCCTGTGTAAGGGGGGGCTGGGGGGCACAGGGAGCACTGGGGTGTCTCAGGGGAGGTGGAGGATGGGTTATAACCTCTCCCCTGTGTAAGGGGGGGCTGGGGGAGCACAGGGAACACTGGGTGTCAGGGGGAGGTGGGGGATGGGTAATCATCTCTCCCCTGTGTAAGGGGGGGCTGGGGGGGCACAGGGAGCACTGAGGTGCCTGAGGGGGGGTGGGGGATGGGTTATAACCTCTCCCCTGTGTAAGGGGGGGCTGGGGGGCACAGGGAGCACTGGGGTGTCTCAGGGGAGGTGGGGGATGGGTAATAACCTCTCCCCTGTGTAAGGGGGGGCTGGGGGGGCACAGGGAGCACTGGGGTGTCAGGGGGAGGTGGGGGATTGGTTATAACCTCTCCCCTGTGTAAGGGGGGGCTGGGGGGGCACAGGGAGCACTGGGGTGTCTGAGGGGAGGTGGGGGATGGGTTATAACCTCTCCCCTGTGTGAGGGGGGGCTGGGGGGGCACAGGGAGCACTGGGGTGCCTGAGGGGGGGTGGGGGATGGGTTATAACCTCTCCCCTGTGTGAGGGGGGTCTGGGGGGGCACAGGGAGCGCTGGGGTGTCTGAGGGGGGGTGGGGGATGGGTTATAACCTCTCCCCTGTGTGAGGGGGGGCGGGGGGGGCACAGGGAGCGCTGGGGTGTCTGAGGGAGGTGGGGGATGGGTTATAACGTCTCCCCTGTGTAAGCGGGGGCTGGGGGGGCACAGGGAGCGCTGGGGTACCTGAGGGGGGGTGGGGGATGGGTTATAACCTCTCCCCTGTGTGAGGGGGGGCCGGGGGGGCACAGGGAGCGCTGGGGTGTCTGGGGGGGGTAGGGGATGGGTTATAACCTCTCCCCTGTGTGAGGGGGGGCTGGGGGGGCACAGGGAGCGCTGGGTTGTCTGAGGGGGGGTGGGGGATGTGTTATAACCTCTCCCCTGTGTGAGGGGGGCTGGGGGGCACAGGGAGCGCTGGGGTGTGTGAGGGAGGTGGGGGATGGGTTATAACCTCTCCCCTGTGTGAGGGGGGCTGGGGGGGCACAGGGAGCGCTGGGGTGTCTGAGGGGAGGTGGGGGGATGGGTTATAACCTCTCCCCTGTGTGAGGGGGGGTTTGGGGGCACAGGGAGCACTGGGGTGTCTGAGGGGAGGTGGGGGATGGGTTATAACCTCTCCCCTGTGTGAGGGGAGGCTGGGGGGGCACAGGGAGCGCTGGGGTGTGTGAGGGGAGGTGGGGGATGGGTTATAACCTCTCCCCTGTGTAAGGTGGGTCTGGGGGGGCACAGGGAGCGCTGGGGTGCCTGAGGGGGGGTGGGGGATGGGTTATAACCTCTCCCCTGTGTGAGGGGGGGCTGGGGGGCACAGGGAGCACTGGGGTGCCTGAGGGGGGGTGGGAGATGGGTTATAACCTCTCCCCTGTGTGAGGGGGGGCTGGGGGGGCACAGGGAGCGCTGGGGTGTCTGAGGGGGGGTGGGGGATGGGTTATAACCTCTCCCCGGTGTGAGGGGGAGCTGGGGGGGCACAGGGAGCACTGGGATGTGTGAGGGAGGTGGGGGATGGGTTATAACCTCTCCCCTGTGTAAGGGGGAGCTGGGGGGGCACAGGGAGCACTGGGGTGTCTGAGGGAGGTGGGGGGATGGGTTATAACCTCTCCCCTGTGTAGGGGGGGCTGGGGGGGGGCACAGGGAGCACTGGGGTGCCTGAGGGAAGGTGGGGGATGGGTTATAACCTCTCCCCTGTGGGAGGGGGGCTGGGGGGGAACAGAGAGCGCTGGGGTGTCTGAGGGGAGGTGGGGGATGGGTTATAAACTCTCCCCTGTGTGAGGGGGGCTGGGGGGCACAGGGAGCACTGGGGTGTCTGAGGGAGGTGGGGGATGGGTTATAACCTCTCCCCTGTGTGAGGGGTGCTGGGGGGGCACAGGGAGCGCTGGGGTGCCTGAGGGAAGGTGGGGGATGGGTTATAACCTCTCCCCTGTGTGAGGGGTGCTGGGGGGGCACAGGGAGCGCTGGGGTGCCTGAGGGGGGGTGGGAGATGGGTTATAACCTCTCCCCTGTGTGAGGGGGGGCTGGGGGGCACAGGGAGCGCTGGGGTGCCTGGGGGGGGGTGGGGGATGGGTTATAACCTCTCCCCTGTGTGAGGGGGGGCTGGGGGGCACAGGGAGCACTGGGGTGCCTGAGGGGGGGTGGGAGATGGGTTATAACCTCTCCCCTGTGTGAGGGCGGGCTGGGGGGGCACAGGGAGCGCTGGGGTGTCTGAGGGGGGGTGGGGGATGGGTTATAACCTCTCCCCGGTGTGAGGGGGGGCTGGGGGGGCACAGGGAGCACTGGGGTGTGTGAGGGAGGTGGGGGATGGGTTATAACCTCTCCCCTGTGTAAGGGGGGGCTGGGGGGGCACAGGGAGCACTGGGGTGTCTGAGGGAGGTGGGGGATGGGTTATCACCTCTCCCCTGTGTGAGGGGGGCTGGGGGGGAACAGGGAGCACTGGGGTGTCTGAGGGAGGTGGGGGGATGGGTTATAACCTCTCCCCTGTGTAGGGGAGGCTGGGGGGGGCACAGGGAGCGCTGGGGTGCCTGAGGGAAGGTGGGGGATGGGTTATCACCTCTCCCCTGTGTGAGGGGGGCTGGGGGGGAACAGGGAGCGCTGGGGTGCCTGAGGGAAGGTGGGGGATGGGTTATCACCTCTCCCCTGTGTGAGGGGGGCTGGGGGGCACAGGGAGCACTGGGGTGTGTGAGGGGAGGTGGGGGGATGGGTTATAACCTCTCCCCGGTGTGAGGGGGGGCTGGGGGGGCACAGGGAGCACTGGGGTGTGTGAGGGGAGGTGGGGGGATGGGTTATAACCTCTCCCCTTTGTGAGGGGGGGCTGGGGGGCACAGGGAGCACTGGGGTTTGTGAGGGGAGGTGGGGGATGGGTTATAACCTCTCCCCTGTGTAAGGGGGGGCTGGGGGGGTACAGGGAGCACAGGGGTGTGTGAGGGGAGGTGGGGGATGGGTTATAACCTCTCCCCTGTGTAAGGGGGGGCTGGGGGGGTACAGGGAGCACTGGGGTGTCTGAGGGGAGGTGGGGGATGGGTTATAACCTCTCCCCTGTGTAAGGGGGGGCTGGGGGGGTACAGGGAGCACTGGGGTGTGTGAGGGGAGGTGGGGGATGGGTTATAACCTCTCCCCTGTGTGAGGGGGGGCTGGGGGGCACAGGGAGCACTGGGGTGCCTGAGGGGGGGTGGGAGATGGGTTATAACCTCTCCCCTGTGTGAGGGGGGGCTGGGGGGCACAGGGAGCGCTGGGGTGCCTGAGGGGGGGTGGGGGATGGGTTATAACCTCTCCCCTGTGTGAGGGGGGGCTGGGGGGCACAGGGAGCACTGGGGTGCCTGAGGGGGGGTGGGAGATGGGTTATAACCTCTCCCCTGTGTGAGGGCGGGCTGGGGGGGCACAGGGAGCGCTGGGGTGTCTGAGGGGGGGTGGGGGATGGGTTATAACCTCTCCCCGGTGTGAGGGGGGGCTGGGGGGGCACAGGGAGCACTGGGGTGTGTGAGGGAGGTGGGGGATGGGTTATAACCTCTCCCCTGTGTAAGGGGGGGCTGGGGGGGCACAGGGAGCACTGGGGTGTCTGAGGGAGGTGGGGGATGGGTTATAAACTCTCCCCTGTGTAGGGGAGGCTGGGGGGGGCACAGGGAGCGCTGGGGTGCCTGAGGGAAGGTGGGGGATGGGTTATCACCTCTCCCCTGTGTGAGGGGGGCTGGGGGGCACAGGGAGCACTGGGGTGTGTGAGGGGAGGTGGGGGGATGGGTTATAACCTCTCCCCGGTGTGAGGGGGGGCTGGGGGGGCACAGGGAGCACTGGGGTGTGTGAGGGGAGGTGGGGGGATGGGTTATAAACTCTCCCCTGTGTGAGGGGGGCTGGGGGGGAACAGGGAGCACTGGGGTGTCTGAGGGGAGGTGGGGGGATGGGTTATAACCTCTCCCCTTTGTGAGGGGGGGCTGGGGGGCACAGGGAGCACTGGGGTTTGTGAGGGGAGGTGGGGGATGGGTTATAACCTCTCCCCTGTGTGAGGTGGGGCTGGGGGGGGCACAGGGAGCACTGGGGTGTCTGAGGGGGGGTGGGGGATGGGTTATAAGCTCTCCCCTGTGTAAGGGGGGCTGGGGGGCACAGGGAGCACTGGGGTGTCTGAGGGAGGTGGGGGATGGGTTATCACCTCTCCCCTGTGTAAGGGGGGCTGGGGGGGCACAGGGAGCGCTGGGGTGTCTGAGGGAGGTGGGGGATGGGTTATCACCTCTCCCCTGTGTAGGGGGGGCTGGGGGGCACAGGGAGCACTGGGGTGTCTGAGGGAGGTGGGGGATGGGTTATAACCTCTCCCCTGTGTAGGGGGGCCTGGGGGGGCACAGGGAGCACTGGGGTGCCTGAGGGGGGGTGGGGGATGGGTTATAACCTCTCCCCTGTGTAGGGGGGCCTGGGGGGCACAGGGAGCGCTGGGGTGTGTGAGGGGAGGTGGGGGATGGGTTATAACCTCTCCCCTGTGTAGGGGGGGCTGGGGGGGAACAGGGAGCGCTGGGGTGTGTGAGGGGAGGTGGGGGATGGGTTATAACCTCTCCCCTGTGTAGGGGGGCCTGGGGGGCACAGGGAGCGCTGGGGTGTGTGAGGGGAGGTGGGGGATGGGTTATAACCTCTCCCCTGTGTAGGGGGGCCTGGGGGGCACAGGGAGCGCTGGGGTGTCTGAGGGGGGTGGGGGATGGGTTATAACCTCTCCCCTGTGTAGGGGGGCTGGGGGGGCACAGGGAGCGCTGGGGTGTCTGAGGGAGGTGGGGGATGGGTTATAACCTCTCCCCTGTGTAGGGGGGGCTGGGGGGGCACAGGGAGCACTGGGGTGTCTGAGGGGGGTGGGGGATGGGTTATAACCTCTCCCCTGTGTAGGGGGGCCTGGGGGGCACAGGGAGCGCTGGGGTGTGTGAGGGGAGGTGGGGGCTGGGTTTTAACCTCTCCCCTGTGTAGGGGGGCCTGGGGGGCACAGGGAGCGCTGGGGTGTTGAGGGAGGTGGGGGATGGGTTATAACCTCTCCCCTGTGTAGGGGGGGCTGGGGGGCACAGGGAGCGCTGGGGTGTCTGAGGGGGGTGGGGGATGGGTTATAACCTCTCCCCTGTGTAGGGGGGCCTGGGGGGCACAGGGAGCGCTGGGGTGTGTGAGGGGAGGTGGGGGATGGGTTATAACCTCTCCCCTGTGTAGGGGGGCCTGGGGGGCACAGGGAGCGCTGGGGTGTGTGGGGGAGGCGGGGGGATGGGTTATAACCTCTCCCCTGTGTAGGGGGGGCTGGGGGGCACAGGGAGCGCTGGGGTGTCGAGGGGCTTTGCTGGGGAGGCTCTTTGCTGCCAGGGTGGCCGCTGAGGTGCTCGGTGCGGCTGGTTCGGTGCTGTGTGGGGAGGTGTCCAGACTGGGGCTTCCTGGAGTTCCAGCGGCTCCGTCTCACGCCCTCGCACCGGGGAAGCAAACGCTGCCAGTTCCCAGCACCCTGTGCGTCTGCAGGGGGCATGAGGGAAGGAGCCAGGGAGATCCCCGGGGAATGCTGGGCTCTCACCAGCATATCGGCGTGGGGCCGGTTGCAGCGCCAAAGCTCGCTGGCTTCACACGCTCTGTTGTTAAGGAAAAAAGTCCAAGTTCACGACTTGTGTGCGACCCCGGACGCTGCCGGGCAGCGTGGGAATGCTGGGGGACCTGCACGCACCAGCACAAGGGTCATGCTGTGCCCAGCCGGGGGGCCATGGCAGCGGTGAGGCAGCCACCCTGTGTGAGACGGTTGGGTTTCACGAGGATTGTGCAGAACACGGCTGCACCCACGGTGTGCGTGCCCCACACGCCGTGCAAAGTGGCTGAGGGAGCTGTCTCATGAAAGCCGAGGCTCGGCTGGCTCTGTCCGTGCGGCCCACAGGCCCATGGGACTGGTATGTGCAGCTGGCGCTGGCTCTGCACTGAACAGCACGTGGCTGCAATGGACCTTCGGGGCTGCCCAGCCCCACCGGAGGAGTTCGGCTGTGGAGCTGCAGACCAGCGTGTGTACAATGGCTGCTAAGGGCAGAGTCTGGCACGGGCAGGGCTTGTTCCCGTGACACGCTCCATTTCTGGAGGTGCCTTCGCACGAGGAGATCAATGGGGTTCCCTCCGCGTGGCCAAGGGGATCAAAGGGTCCTGGGGATCCTCCACTTGTCTTCAGTCCACTCCTCACTCCAGAAGCAGCTTTGCTCTGAACTGGGCCGAGAGGGATTTGCTGGCCCAGCCCGACACAGATCGTACCCCGAGACTGCTTGTTCCATCCACGCTAAGAGCCTGCCCAGGCACGTTGCCATCAGTGTATGGAGTGTGCTTCTTAGCAGCCTTGCTCTCAGCCTCTTCTTGTTAATAAATGTTAAATGCTAAAGGACGGGCCCAGCAAGCTCTTTGGGTAAAGCCTGAGCTACAAATTGCCCTGGGACTGTGGCTGGTCCTTTGGGACTGGTAGAACCTGTTCAGGGTTGGTGAGATGGATTATCACATCTCCCCTGTGTGAGGGGGGCTGGGGGGGCACAGGGAACACTGGGGTGTGTGAGGGGAGGTGGGGGATGGGTTATAACCTCTCCCCTGTGTGAGGCGGGGTTGGGGGGGCACAGGGAGCACTGGGGTGTGTGAGGGGAGGTGGGGGATGGGTTATAACCTCTCCCCTGTGTGAGGCGGGGTTGGGGGGGCACAGGGAGCACTGGGGTGTGTGAGGGGAGGTGGGGGATGGGTTATAACCTCTCCCCTGTGTAAGGTGGGGCTGGGGGGCACAGGGAGCACTGGGGTGTCTGAGGGGAGGTGGGGGATGGGTTATAACCTCTCCCCTGTGTGAGGTGGGGTTGGGGGGGCACAGGGAGCACTGGGGTGTCTGAGGGGAGGTGGGGGATGGGTTATAACCCCTCCCCTGTGTAACGTGGGGCTGGGGGGGGGCACAGGGAACACTGGGGTGTCTGAGGGGAGGTGGGGGATGGGTTATAACCCCTCCCCTGTGTGACGTGGGGCTGGGGGGGGCACAGGGAACACTGGGGTGTCTGAGGGGAGGTGGGGGATGGGTTATCACCTCTCCCCTGTGTAAGGGGGGGCTAGTGAGGGCCCAGGAAAAGCTGGAGTGTCTGAGGGGGGTGCTTGTGTAATTTCCTCTTGGCCAGTATGGCAGCTGAGGTGCCCTGTGACTGGTTTGGCATCGCCATAGACCCATGACTTGCTTGTCCTGACCCCTGCCTTCAAGCGCCAGTTCCCTGCTAACTGGCTTCTTGGGGCCTTGCAGATCACAGCAAGGAGTTGCTGGAGCGCACCGTGGGGGAAATCGCCTTCCAGCTGGAACGCCGGATCCTCTCCAACGTCTTCCCTGAGCGCACGCGGCTCTACGGCTTCACTGTCTACAACGTCCCCCTCAAGATCCCCAAGGTAGGAGAGCAGTGGGGGTGGGTGCCCTGGGCACTGCAGCCTCCCCCCCGCCGCCCAGGTGGCCAGGCTCCCATCTCTGGCAGCAGCTGACTCCCACTTCAGGGAAAGGTGCTCGACCCCAGCAGTACCAGTTGTGGTATTTGCTGCCCCAGGGGAAGTTCCTCTAAACCTGTCACAAAGGGAGGGGCAGCTCCTCCCCCAAGGGGCGCGTGCCCGTCTGAAACTGCCCAGGGGACTCTCCAAGGGACAGTCCCTCATCCCGCTTCAGACGCCTTCTAAGGGCTTGGACACCCCGCCATGCAGTGGCAGCGAGTCCCTCAGGCTGACTGGGGTGGGCTGAATCCGGTCTCCTCTCCCCTGCCCCCTGAGAGAAAGTTAACTGGGGATTCTGACTGCAGGATGCCCGGGCCCTCCCCTCACACCGCTCCTCCTTTCCCAGGTTTGCACCGACCCCCTCACTGGCGTGGTGGATAAGGAGCAGTGCACAGAACTGGCGCGGCGCTACATAGATGTAATGAACCGTGTTAAAAATGTGGGGTACGACCCGGAAACGTTCCCCAACTTCACCGAGTACATCGTGAACACCTACGGCATTCTGCGGGACCGGCCGGAGCTGGCCACCGCCACCACTGCCAACTACAACGACGTCAACTTCCTGCGCAGAGTGGTGGTGGACACGGTACCTGATAGTCACCGGGGAAGCGTCCTCATCCTGCTGGAATGCCTGGCCCTGCTGGCCAGAGATGACGGCAAGCCCTTGTTCATCTGGTGAGCTGTGCCGGCCTGCCCGTGCACCATACGGACCCATTAAATATGCAGCAAAAGGCCGGCTGCCCTGGAGAGTCCTACACAACCAAAGTTGCAGGAGAGTCAAGGAACCCTCGTCTCCCAGCGGTGCCACGGACCTGCCCTCTCTGGCCCCCTTGGGGCAGGGCCAGCCTGAGCTACATGTGTTCTCTCAGCATGCCTGCCCAGGGACCCCCACAAACACATCCCCAGGGCAGATGTAGTCTGGCCTATCCTTGTCCCTGTCCCAGTTCCCTGCTGTGGCCGTGGTGGCCGGGTCAGCCTGCGGGTCTGGTGCAAAGTGCTGCCCCTACAGAGGAGCTGGGAACTGCTCCCCAGATGCCGGTCTCACAGGGTATAGCTGGGCGGCTGGCGTGGGGTATGTGCCAGGCTAAAGGGCCTCTTGTCTGTGCCCACCGAGGGACCTTGTCTCAAAGCTACCGGCAGCTGGCAGCACAGGTGCCCTGCTGTGGGTGCCACGAGCCCAGCTGCTTCCCACTGCAGGCCAACTACTGTCTCAGTGGGGTGCAGGGACACATGCGGAGAAGGGAGGAGGGGTGGCTGAGTGGGGTGCAGGGACACATGGGTACAGGGGAGGAGGAGGTGGCTAAGTGGGGTGCAGGGACACATGGGGACGGGGAGGAGGAGGTGGCTGAATGGGGTGCAAGGACACATGGGGACGGGGAGGAGGAGGTGGCTAAGTGGGGTGCAGGGACACATGGGGACGGGGAGGAGGCGGCTGAGTGGGGTGCAGGGACACATGGGGACAGGGAGGAGGTGGCTGAGGGGGGTGAGGGGACACATGGGGATGGGAAGGACGGGGGTGAGGGGACACATGGGGACGGGAAGGAGGGGGGTGAGAGGACACGGGGACGGGAAGGAGGCAGCTGAGGGGGGTGCAGGGACACATGGGGACGGGGAGGAGGCGGGTGAGTGGGGTGCAGGGACACATGGGGATGGGGAGGAGGAGGTGGCTGAGTGGGGTGCAGGGACACATGGGGACGGGGTGGAGGGTGGTGAGGGGGGTGAGGGGACACATGGAGATGGGAAGGGGGAGTTAGGGGGGTGCAGGGACACATGGGGACGGGGAGGAGGTGGCTGAGTGGGGTGCAGGGACACATGGGGACAGGGTGGAGGGGGGTGAGGGGACACATGGAGACAGGAAGGAGGGGGTGAGGGGGGTGCAGGGACACATGGACACGGGAAGGAGGGGGTGAGGGGGGTGCAGGGACACATGGGGACAGGAAGGAGGGGGTGAGGGCGGTGCAGGGACACATGGGGACGGGAAGGAGGGGGTGAGGGGGTGCAGGGACACATGGGGACGGGGAAGGAGGAGGTGGCTGAGTGGGGTGCAGGGACACATGGGGACGGGGTGGAGGGTGGTGAGGGGGGTGAGGGGACACATGGGGACGGGGAGGAGGTGGCTGAGTGGAGTGCAGGGACACATGGGGACGGGGAGAAGGTGGCTGAGGGGGATGAGGGGACACATGGGGATGGGGAGGAGGCGGCTGAGGGGGGTGAGGGGACACATGGGGATGGGAAGGAGGTGGCTGAGTGGGGTGCAGGGACACATGGGGACGGGGAGGAGGCAGCTGAGGGGGGTGAGGGGACACATGGGGATGGGAAGGAGGGGGATGAGAGGACACATGGGGATGGGAAGGAGGGGGGTGAGGGGGGTGAGGGGGCACATGGGGACGGGGAGGAGAGGGTGAGGGGGGTGAGGGGGCACATGGGGACGGGGAGGAGGCGGCTGAGGGGGGTGCAGGGATACATGGGGACGGGGAGGAGGTGGCTGAGGGGGGTGAGGGGACACATGGGGATGGGGAGGAGGCGGCTGAGGGGGGTGAGGGGACACATGGGGATGGGAAGGAGGTGGCTGAGTGGGGTGCAGGGACACATGGGGACGGGGAGGAGGCAGCTGAGGGGGTGACGGGACACATGGGTATGGGAAGGAGGGGGATGAGAGGACACATGGGGATGGGAAGGAGGGGGGTGAGGGGGGTGAGGGGCCACATGGGGACGGGAAGGAGAGGGTGAGGGGGGTGAGGGGCACATGGGGACAGGGAGGAGGCGGCTGAGGGGGGTGCAGGGACACATGGGGACGGGGAGGAGGTGGCTGAGGGGGGTGCAGGGACACATGGGGACGGGGAGGAAGTGGCTGAGGGGGGTGCAGGGACACATGGGGACGGGGAGGAGGCAGCTGAGGGGGGTGACGGGACACATGGGGATGGGAAGGAGGGGGATGAGAGGACACATGGGGATGGGAAGGAGGGGGGGTGAGGGGGGTGAGGGGCCACATGGGGACGGGAAGGAGAGGGTGAGGGGGGTGAGGGGGCACATGGGGACAGGGAGGAGGCGGCTGAGGGGGGTGCAGGGACACATGGGGACGGGGAGGAGGTGGCTGAGGGGGGTGCAGGGACACATGGGGACGGGGAGGAAGTGGCTGAGGGGGGTGCAGGGACACATGGGGACGGGAAGGAGGCAGCTGAGGGCGGTGAGGGGACACATGGGGACGGGAAGGAGGGGGGTGAATGGGGTGAGAGGACTCATGGGGACAGGGAGGAGGTGGCTGAGGGGGGTGAGGGGACACATGGGGACGGGAAGGAGGTGGCTGAGGGGGGTGCAGGGACACATGGGGACGGGGAGGAGGCAGCTGAGGGCGGTGAGGGGACACATGGGGACGGGAAGGAGGGGGTGAGGGAGGTGAGGGGGGTGAGGGGACACATGGGAACGGGAAGGAAGGGGTGAGGGAGGTGAGGGGGGTGAGGGGACACATGGGGACAGGAAGGAGGGGGGTGAGTGGGGTGAGGGAACACATGGGGACGAGGAGGAGGTGGCTGAGGGGGGTGAGGGGACACATGGGGACGGGGAGGAGGCAGCTGAGTGGGGTGCAGGGACACATGGGGACGGGGAGGAGGTGGCTGAGTGGGGTGCAGGGACACATGGGGACAGGGAGGAGGCGGCTGAGGGGGGTGAGGGGACACATGGGGACGGGGTGGAGGTGGCTGAGTGGGGTGAGAGGACACATGGGGACAGGGAGGAGGCGGCTGAGTGGGGTGAGAGGACACATGGGGACGGGGAGGAGGCGGCTGAGTGGGGTGCAGGGACACATGGGGACGGGGAGGAGGCGGCTGAGTGGGGTGCAGGGACACATGGGGACGGGGTGGAGGTGGCTGAGGGGGGTGAGGGGGCACATGGGGACGGGGAGGAGGCGGCTGAGTGGGGTGCAGGGACACATGGGGACGGGGAGGAGGCGGCTGAGTGGGGTGCAGGGACACATGGGGACAGGGTGGAGGGGGGTGAGGGGACACATGGAGACAGGAAGGAGGGGGTGAGGGGGGTGCAGGGACACATGGAGACGGGAAGGAGGGGGTGAGGGGGGTGCAGGGACACATGGGGACGGGGGAGGAGGAGGTGGCTGAGTGGGGTGCAGGGACACATGGGGACGGGGTGGAGGGTGGTGAGGGGGGTGAGGGGACACATGGGGACGGGGAAGAGGTGGCTGAGTGGAGTGCAGGGACACATGGGGACGGGGAGAAGGTGGCTGAGGGGGGTGAGGGGACACATGGGGATGGGGAGGAGGCGGCTGAGGGGGGTGAGGGGACACATGGGGATGGGAAGGAGGTGGCTGAGTGGGGTGCAGGGACACATGGGGACGGGGAGGAGGCAGCTGAGGGGGGTGACGGGACACATGGGGATGGGAAGGAGGGGGATGAGAGGACACATGGGGATGGGAAGGAGGGGGGTGAGGGGGGTGAGGGGCCACATGGGGACGGGAAGGAGAGGGTGAGGGGGGTGAGGGGGCACATGGGGACGGGGAGGAGGTGGCTGAGGGGGGTGCAGGGACACATGGGGACGGGGAGGAGGTGGCTGAGGGCGGTGAGGGGACACATGGGGACGGGAAGGAGGGGGGTGAATGGGGTGAGAGGACACATGGGGACAGGGAGGAGGTGGCTGAGGGGGGTGAGCGGACACATGGGGACGGGAAGGAGGTGGCTGAGGGGGGTGCAGGGACACATGGGGACGGGGAGGAGGTGGCTGAGGGGGGTGAGGGGACACATGGGGACGGGAAGGAGGTGGCTGAGGGGGGTGCAGGGACACATGGGGACGGGGAGGAGGCAGCTGAGGGCGGTGAGGGGACACATGGGGACGGGAAGGAGGGGGTGAGGGAGGTGAGGGGGGTGAGGGGACACATGGGGACAGGAAGGAGGGGGGTGAGTGGGGTGAGGGGACACATGGGGACGGGGAGGAGGTGGCTGAGGGGGGTGAGGGGACACATGGGGACGGGGAGGAGGCGGCTGAGTGGGGTGCAGGGACACATGGGGACGGGGAGGAGGCGGCTGAGTGGGGTGAGAGGACACATGAGGACGGGGAGGAGGCGGCTGAGTGGGGTGCAGGGACACATGGGGACGGGGAGGAGGCGGCTGAGTGGGGTGCAGAGACACATGGGGACGGGGAGGAGGCGGCTGAGTGGGGTGCAGGGACACATGGGGACGGGGTGGAGGTGGCTGAGGGGGGTGAGGGGGCACATGGGGATGGGGAGGAGGCGGCTGAGTGGGGTGCAGGGACACATGGGGACGGGGAGGAGGCGGCCGAGTGGGGTGCAGGGACACATGGGGACGGGGAGGAGGCGGCTGAGTGGGGTGCAGGGACACATGGGGATTGGAAGGAGGGGGTGAGGGGGGTCGCAGCAGAGAGAGGATCTCCCATCGTCGGGGTGTCCGGGCCCATGGTTTCAGGCTCTCTCTGCTGAGGGCAGCACAGTGCCCACTGTGCAGCAGTCTCCCCACTGTAAAAAGACCCTGCTCGGGCGTCTCCCGGTCTTTGGGCAAACAACACCTGTGCAAGTCAATGTCCGGTGCCGATCAGCGAGTGGCGGCGGGAGCAGGACAGTGAGTGTGTTGGGGGCCGTCACAGACGACCCCTCAGGGATGACTTCCGGGGAACTGACATGCCCCTCGCCTCCCCGCTCTCTGGGGCTTCTTACCGCCTGGTCCTGCTGGGCCAGCTCCCTGCTTTCCCGCAGCCCAGGCCCCGAGCTGAGAGCCCCGCCCCCCGAGAAGCAGCACAGACACCAAACCTCTTCAGGTCGCAGGAGAATGCAGTTTGGGGCCCAGCTGCCTGGGATCCCCCTGCGCAGTGGAATCAGACCCCAATGAATTAGATATGGGTGACCCCCTTTAGCAATGAATGGGGGAATGTGCCCACTGGTCACCCCCCCAGGTAACAATTATTTACACTGGGTTTGATAGAAAGCAAAAGTGATTTTATTCAGTACAAGCAGCAGGATTGAGGGGCCATAAGTGAGAACAGGCCGAGCAAAGTAGGCTACAAATCAAAAGAAACAAACCACTTGGCTCATTCGACACTGAAACCTCAGCACAAACTCTTCACCCTCCAACCTCTTTTCCAGCTGCCCCTCCAAACCAGGGCTGTCTCCCCACCCTGGGGTCTTCAGCTCCTTCCTTCAGGGGCAGCCCAGCCAAAGCCCAAAGACTCCTCCCTCCTGTTCTTTTTAAAGAATTCCCTTATTGCCTGGGGAGTCACCTGGCCGCTCCCCACCCACCACTGCTGAGCCTTACAGACAGAAGGCTGTTTGCATTGGACTGCCCAGACACTGAGGCCTCCCTAGGTGACTTTCATTCACACATTTAAAACTCCTGAAGTATTCCCCACTCCATGTGGCTGATCTGACACACACATCGACGTGAGATACACAGACCCCGCGCACCAGGACATGGAGATTGATGGGTTACATGAAATAATTTGCTCAAAGCACCTTTGAGTTATGTATATCCACGTCCATGGGGGGAGGGTCTGTCCCAGTGGGATCCGGAAGTTCCCGGTCACAGCCCGACACACGGGTGGTGGGGGTGCTTCAGTCATCTTGCTCAAGGACTGAGGCAGGTTGAGCATCTTGGCAGCTGCACCCATGACTGAGCAGGCCTCTTTAGGACCCACTCTGCTACCCCACATGGGGAGGGGGGCTAGAGAAAGTTCCCTAAATACAGTCTTGCCTCCTTTCCTCTGGGCTGGACAGCCGCATGCAGCAGGATCACCACCCCAGCGCTCAGAAATGTAAGAAACTTTGCCCACGCCTACACGCGGCAGTGAAACGGGATTCCGATTTAAAGCCCCTAATTCGAATTAGCTGGTAAACCTCATTGCAGGAGGAATACCAGCTAATTCGAGTTAGGGCTTTAAATCGGAATCCCGTTTCACTGCCGTGTGTAGGCGCGGGCAGTTACTTCAGGCTAGTCAATTTCTAAAATGGCAACGGGCCGGGAACATGCAAATCAAGCGCGGGATATTTAAATCTCGCGCTTCATTTGTAATTTCGGTCGCCCTCATTAGCCTCCCTAGATAGATCTAGGGGGCTAGTGTAGACGTACCTGAAGGGAAAATCCTTAGGTCAACCTTGATTGCATGGAGCAGGCTTTGCTATTGAGACCAAGCTCGTAGAGTGCCTTTCTGAGGCTACATCTACCCTGCGTGTTTTTTTCCGCAGACGCTATGCAAATGAAGCAAATGACATACAAATGAAGCAGAAGATATGCAAATGATCCTTTTTATGGAAGAGGTTTTTGCGATAAAAAGCCCTGTGTAGATGGGGCCATTTTTTGGAAAAAAAACCCTTTTGAGCGAGAGCCCTTATTCCCCAAAAGATGAGGTTTCCAGGGCTCTTGTGCAAAAGGGGTTTTTTTCAACAAATAGCCCCATCTACACAGGGCTTTTTATCACACAAACCTCTTCTGCAAAAAGGATCGGAAGAGGATATAAAAATGAGAGCACAAGATATGCAAATGAGTGCTCAATTTGCATATCTTCTGCCAAAAAAAGCACGCAGGGTAGATGTAGCCTGAGCTGCCAGCAGGCATCACTGAGCGGCTTATGACACTCGGAGCGAGGCTCGCCGAAAACCAACCGGATGACGCTGAAATCCAGCAGCTCATCAGTGAGAAGAGAACAGCATTTCATGCTAGGCAGAACGGTACGAATTGCAAGACCGAGAGAAGCCCCTGCTAAGATGTCACGTTATTGAATTTTAAAGATCATTGCTGCACCCATGGGGGGTGTGCCCCAAAGTCTATACAAAGGAGGGGCCGTGTGAGGTGTCACATGAAAGCTTCTGTTCTACTGATTCTGTATGTGCCATTCATGTACTTGTATGATAGCTGTATGTGGAGTTATAAATACGTAATCTGCATTAATGCTGGAAAATTCTCTGTGTGAGACAGAGCAATGGGCAAGGAATGCTCAGCCACTGGCTACGCTAATTACCAAGGAGACAATGAATCTCTAGGTGCCAATTCACACCTGAGGAATGTGACTGATACCTGCAGACCAGCCAGGGCTTAATGGCTGCCAGCATGGGAAACAGAGATAGGTCGCTCGACCATGTGACCTGCTCTGGCCAGGAGGATGCCAGGGGAGGTATATAAGTGCCATGTGGCCCCTCCATCTTATCTTCAGTTCAGCTCCTGATCCCAGATGCAGCCTTGCAGGGAACAACAAGCCGGAAAGAACCGTGGACTCATCCTGCCATAGGATGTACACCAGAGACTTATAAGATAGCAGTTATAACATCTCTGTTAAGAGCCTGTATCGAGAACTGGGAGATTCGATGCATGTAATGTATGATACTTTAACAACCTCACTCTCATGCTTTTCTGTCTTGCAGTAATAAACCTTTAGATGTTAGATTCTAAAGGGCTGGCTCAGCGTGATCTTGTGGGTAAGATCCAGAGTGTAAATTGACCAGGGATCTGTGGCTGGTCTTTTGGCACTGGAAGAACCCGTTCGGCGTAGGTGAGGTTGGGTTCTATAACCCCTCACCTGTGTTAGGCCCAGGGCTGTTTGGGGCACAGGGAGAGCTGGGGTGTCCGAGGGGTTTTGCTCGTGAGGCTTCTGGCTGTCCAGGCAGGCAGCTGAAGTGCTCTGTGGGATTGGTTTGTGATCTGTTTGGAAGGTCTCCAGTCTGGGGCTGTAGGGAGCCCCAGGTCTGAGCAATTCGCCCTGAGCGGACGCCCCCAGCTGTGCCCAGACCCAGCCTGGTCCGTCACAGTAAGGCGAGAGCGGACGTCCAGCGTAAAACCAGAGAACTCAAGAACAAACAGAGGCCTGAGAAAGCACAAGAAGTCCAACATTTCATGGACACCCATAATACACGTGGTCTCTTTAGTGCCATGAAGGCTGTCGATGGGCCAGCTTGTCAGGGCATGACCCCCCTTTGCTCAAAGGATGGAGCCACACATTTGAAGGACAATGGAGCCATTAATTTTCGCTGGAAAGAGCATTTTGAAGATCTTCTCAATCATAATTCCATGGTTGCAGATGAAGTTCCTGAGCAAATCCCCCGACGACCTTCTAGGGATGAGCTCAGAGACCCTACCTATCTGCAAGAAATACACAGTCATCAAGCAGATGAAGAACAACATGGCAGCAGGTCCAGATGGGATCCCCACTGAAATCTTTAAAGACAGTGGACCAGAGTTAATTGGGCAGCTCAGCCTGCTCACCCTTAAAATCTGGAGAAATGAGGAGAGACTCAGTGAAATGAGGGACACTTTGATTCAGGGCCGGCCCACAACATTTTGGCACCTGATGCGGGGAACTCAAATGACACCCCCATGCCCCTCGCTTGGGCCAAAACTTTGAAAGGTCTCAATTCTGCCTCCTTCCTGTTCTACTCCTCTCACGGCACCGCTCTGCTACCTACATCTGCACCAGCAGCAGACACAATTTTCTACACTCTGGGTCCTACTGGCACCCTCCTTCCCCCGCACAGTCTGGCACCTGAGGCGGCCGTCTCAGTTCACCGCATGGTAAAGCCAGCCCTGCCTTGACTGTTACCCTCTTTAAGAATGGGGACAAAGCACACTGTGAAGGCTACCATGGGATCTCTCTCCTTGCGGTTGCAGGCAAAGTTCCAGCCCAGGTGCAGGCAACTCGTCTTCTGCCCCGTCAGAAGAAGTTGTGCCGGAGTCACAGAGCGTCTTCCAACCATGTCGCACAGCTGCGGACAGGATCTTCATTGCACGGCGCTGCTAGAGAAGTGTCAGGAGCAAAAGTGACCATTGTCCATGGCTTGTATTGCTCTAACGAAAGCCTTTGACTCAGCGAATCGCCCTGCCCTTTGGACTGTCCTTTCGAAGGCTGGATCTCCTGACAAATTTATCAGGGTCCTAAAGCTGCTTCATGACCACGTGAAAGCAACTGCTCTCTGAGCGGCACAGGCTCCCGGAGTGAACCTTGCAAAGAACACGCAGGAGTCAGGCCGGGCTGTGTCATTGCCCCAGCCATGTTCACGGTCTTTATCGCCGTCATTTTCAAACTAGCTGCTGGGAAGCTCCCAGCTGGCGCTGAAATCGTCTGCACAATGGATGGGAGGCGGCTTTGACTTCGCAGGCTGAACGCTAAGAGCAGGATTCCCACCACCTCTGTCGTGGAACTTCTGGTGGCTGATGACAGAGCAGTTTTTGCCCATTCTGAGAGATCTTCAGGCAACCTGAGTGTGTTTGCTGATACTCACACTCACCGTCCTTGGTCTCACCCTCACCGTCCAGAAGACCAAAGTGCTCCATCAGCTCTCAGACGAGGTACCATGCACCCCAGCCATGAAAGCCAGCGGAGCAGCACTGGAGAAGGTCAACCGTTTGCTCTACCTTGGAGGTGCTCTCTCATCCAAGGCAGATATTGCTGCAGAAATCCAGCATCGCCCGAGCTGGGCCCGTGCAGCCTTTGATCCTTTATGGCTCAGGGTTTTTGAAGACCCTGACACTCAGCTTTGCTAAAGTCAAGGTAGATCACGCCCACCGCCTCCCCCATGCCCACAGAGCTAGTTCCCTCGTCAGAGCAGGCAGCCAGGTGGCCAGGCACGACTTGCCCGTGAGGAATCCATGTTGACTCTTCCTCATCACTTTCCCCTCCTCCAAGTGCTTCAAATGGATTGCGTGAGGGTCCCCTCGCCCAAGGAGGTGTTTCCGGGGACTGAGGTGAGGACTGACGGGTCTGTTGTTCAACAATTGCTCCCCTCCCCCCCAAATTCCCACTGTTCTATATTTCTCCCACCCCCACCCAGACAAGTTTCCCAGGTCACACCAGGTTTCTTCCCAGCCATTACTTCCCTCTCCCTCTGTTGCTGTGGCCCCGCCTTGCCCTGCCCCGCGGGTGAGGGGTGGGAAGTACGGTTCGGTTGTGGAGGTGACATGAGTTCTCCCTAGCGTTCTGCGTTCCTGGGCCCAGACAGCAGCCGATTTGTCGGGCACAGAGCCGGGCTGCTCCGCGGCTATAGAGACTTTGTGACAGGCACTGGAAAGAAATGGCCAAAGCCGTTGAAGCTGGTGTGAGCGTACTGGGAGCTCGGCCGGGTGGGCAGCGTCTGTCCCGCTGGGGCTGAAGCTCTGAGCTGGGTCCAGCTCCCTTGGGAAGCCCCATTCCTTGCCTCGGCCTGGAGGCACCAAGAGATTTTGGCTCCTCACTCCCCTGGGTTTCAAAGGCAGCCAGGAACCTAAATACCTTGGAGAAGCTGGGCCTTGGAGACCATGATTCACGCTCTCGCCAGTGAGCTACGCGGGTGGTGACACCGACAGTCTGTTAGCGGCATGACCAGCACCCTAGGAGTGGCCCCTGTGCTAGCCGCCGTGCAAACAGGCCAGAGACAGGCCGCGCTGGGTACGACTACAGCCCGCCGGGTACTGACCAACAGTCGCAGGGCCTCTGCGGCTCTGGCAGGTCGAGGTTTTCTACCCAGTCTCACGGAAATAGCCTGGAAGGCACCAACCGGTGACTCTTCCCTTCCCCCGAATGACCGCCCTCTCCCAGTGCTGGTGGGGGGAGGCCGGCAAGGTGGCTGCTATTCCCGGCGCGCTCTGCCCGGGGAAAGGAGGTGTCCTCCAGACAGCCGCCTCCCCCTAAGCCATCATCACAGGCAGCATGGTGCCCCGCCAGGGCTAGGGCTGGAGCGGGCATGGGGCTGGGGCAGAAGGGAAGGGGGCAAAGAGAGTAGGCACCAGATGTAGGGCCCGTAAGGGAATGGGGAGCAGGATGAGGTAGGGGAAGGGAGAAGACGGGGAGGCAGGACAGGGACGGTGAGGAGGGTCCCCAGACTCCATTCTGTGTCACTGGCTTCCTCTTTGACTAAGCCGGGGTCTCTTCACCATGGAGCAAGTGAAGAGCTCTAGCCATTGCGTGTGGCCAGAGTGAGAATCATAGAATCACAGACCCACAGAATCCCAGGGCGGGCAGAGACCTCAGGAGGTCGAATCCAGCCCCCTGCCCAGAGCAGGTCAAACCCCAACTCAATCAGCCCAGCCAGGGCTGTGTCAAGCTGGGAATTAAACACTCTAGGGATGGAGATTCCACCCCTCCCAAGGGAACCCATCCCAGTGCTTCCCCGCCCGCCTAGGGAAATCATTTTTCCTAATATCCCACTTAGACCTCCCCCACTGCAACTTGAACCCATTGCTCCTTGTTCTGCATCCGTCACTACTGAGAACAGCCTCTCTCCATCCTCTTTGGAACCTCCCTTCAGGAAGTTGAAGGCTGCTCTCAAATCCCCCCTCACTCTTCGCTTCTGCAGACTAAACAGACCCAACTCCCTCACCTCTCCTCGTAGGTCATGTGCTCCAGCCCCCTCATCATTTTGGTTGCCCTCCGCAGGACCCTCTCCAATGCGTCCACATCCTTTCTGTAGTGGGGGGCCCAGAACTGGACACAATACTCCAGATGTGGCCTCACCAGAGCCGAATAAAGGGGAATAATCACATCTCTGGATCTGCTGGCAATGCTCCTCTTAATGCAACCTAATATGCCATTAGCCTTCTTGGCTACAAGCACATCCTGTTGACTCATCCAGCTTCTCATCCACTGTAATCTCCAGGGGCTTTTCTGCAGAACTGCTACTTAGCCAGTCGCTCCCCAGCCTGTAACAATGTTTGGGATTCTTCCGTCCCAAGGGCAGGACTCTGTTCAAAGATAATGACCAAAGGCTCTGAAGTGACATTTGCCAACTCCCTCAGTACCCTCGGATGCATTAAATCCAGGCCCATGGTTTTGTGTATGTTTAGCTTTTCTAAATAGTTCTTACCCTGTTCTTTCTCCACAAAGGGCTATCCACCTCCTTCTGGGTGTGTCTAGACTACAGGGTTTTTTCGAAAAAAGTAGCCTTTTTTGGAAAAAACTTCACCTGCGTCTAAGACTGCAGCCACGTTCTTTTGAAAGTAAATTGAAAGAACGCAGCAGTTTTTTCGATCACGGTAAACCTCCTTTTACGAGGAATAACGCCTTTTTTCGAAAGTACTCTTTCAAAAAAAGATGCTATTGAATGCAAACTATGCATTTTCGAAACATAGCATCTAGACTCTCTTTCGAAAAAGTAGCTCGCTTTTTCAAAAAATCTGCTTGTAGTCTGGACGCTCTCTTTCAAAAGAGGCTTGTAGTCTAGACATAGCCTCCCATACTGCGTTGCCTAGCGCATTTGTCTGGGAGCTGACCTTGTCCGTGAATACAGAGGCAAAGAAAGCATTGAGTACTTCAGCTTTCCCCACATCATCTGTCACTGGGTTACCTCCCTCATCCAGTAAGGGCCCCACACCCTCTCTGATCACCCTCTTATTGCTGAACGTGCCTGTAGAAACCTTTCTTGTTCCCCTTCACATCCCTTGCCTGCTGCAATTCCAACTGCGCTTTCGCCTTCCTGATCACTCCCCTGCGTTCTCAAGCAATGTATTTATACTCTTCCCTAGTCATCGGTCCAAGTTTCCACTTTTTGTCAGCTTCCTTTTTGTGTTTAAGCTCAGCAAGGATTTCACTGCTAAGCCAATCGGGTCACCTACCATATTTGCTTTTCTTGCTGCGCATCGGGATGGTTTCTTCCTGTGCCTTCAATAAGGCTTCTTTAAAATCCAGCCAGCTCTCCTGGACTCCTTTCCCCTTCATGTTAGCATCCCAGGGGACCTCCCTGGGCCAAGCCGGCTTCCTAGGAAGCATGACGTGCAGTGAGGCCTGGCCGCCCCAGAGCACAGGCCGGGGTCGGAGCCGGGCATCGGGCCACACAAGCACACGGTGCAAAGGGGCATTACGGAGGGGGGAGGGCGCGGCTGTGCTGGAGGCGGGGCCCAGAGGACAGGCAGCTGCAGCTCACGTTGGCTTGAGCCAACTCAGGGCTGCTTGCCTGCTTCCCGGAGCTGAGGGCAAGTGGAGGGGCATGCTTGGCAGAGGCTATAAATAGTGCTATAAAAGCACCGTCCCCCGGCAGTATAAGAGGCCGCCCGCCCGCCCGGGGCAGGGACACTCAGGAGCCAGCCCAGAGAGCTGCTGGGAAGGAGGCGCGGCGCTGCATGGGGCGATGCTGAGGGGCAGGGGCCACCCATGGACGTGGTAGCAAAAGCCCCAGGCGAGCGTAAGCGGCTTCATCTTCGCTCTTGTGTCATGCCGGGGGCCAGGAGGCTACTCCCTTGGGGGCCCCGTGGTGCAGCCGGCGCCGATTGCTGGGTGAATGGAGAAACAAGCGGTTCATGTGCGGGGGTCTCGGGGGCCGGCTGTGTGAACAGGGTCCCCAGCACGAGCATTTGTGGCGCTGCAGCGTGGTGCACGCAGGCCGGCACGGCGCAGCGTGGGGGTGCAGGAGGTGGGCGTGGTCCCACTGCCGGCAGATTACCGGGGCACAGTGCATTCCTGAGAATCGGTTGCACTGAGCACCGGCACCAGCGCTCTGTGTGTCGCAGCAAGGGGTGTGCGGCTCAGTTGGACGGTGGCGGCTCAGCCTCTGCACTGGGCACCCGCTGGGCAGTGAATGTAGGACAAAGAGGGAGGCTTTTCCCTTAGGTTGTGCAGGAACACGGCGTGTGCCTCAGTTTCCCTGTGCCTTACACATATGCCTCAGTGTTGGGCCAAGGGTGGAGGGGTGATTTTCACGCGTTGGGCAGGTGTGGCTGTGCCCCACTGCCCAGACAATGACCACATGCACTGTAGGCTGGCGCCTGGTGCTGGGGCCGTGTCCCAGGACACAGCCCACCATGGCAGGATGGAACAAGGTGAGAGGTGCAGCCAGGTGAGCCATTGCCCTGGGGAAGAGGCCGTGGAGAGAGGAGGGGGCTGGGCAGTCAGCAGTCGCAGGACCAAAGAGGGCAGAGCGCCAGGTTCTGAGCTCTCCAGCCCCCAATATGGACTTTGCTGAAGGTTCCTGCTTTCTGTGTGCGTCCTGTCAATTAACAGCCTGGCTGGGTGTCTGCTGGCTGCCGAGCGGAGCACACGGCCCTGTGGAGGGGGGAAAAGCCTCCCGGGGTGACTAGCTGCAGGGAGCTCCCAGGGTGCACAAGGAGCTGAGTGCACCAGTATCAGCCCCCAAGCGCTGGAGCTGAGCAGGTGCCTTGCCCTGGTGCAAGCACACCCTGCAGTGAGACATGCTGTACCAGAGCCCGGCCTGGCTTCCCTCAGCACACCCAGCCTGGCACCTGGCACAGGCATCCCATTCTGCTAAAAGTCCCCAGAGCGAGCCCGGCAATTACCAGGGTAACTGCAGTGCGGGGCAAACTGGCCAAAATGAAAATAAAGCACAGAATGACCAGGGCCAGAGATGAGCCCAGCTTGTGGGGGAAGAGTCCCATGGGGTCTGTAAAGGGAAACCAGCCCTCTCCAATCTGCTAGAGTTCTCTGAGGGGGTCAACAAGGATGTGGACAAGGGGGATCCAGTAGATGTAGTGTACTTAGATTTCCAGAAAGCCTTTGACAAGGTCCCTCGGCAATGGCTCTTAAGCAAGGTAAGCTGTTGTGGGATAAGAAGGAAGGTCCTTTCGTGTATTGATAACTGGTTAAAAGACAGGAAACAAAGGGTAGGAATAAATGGTCAGTTTTCCGAATGGAGAGAGGTAACTGGTGGGGTCCCCCCAGGGTCTGTCCTGGGACCCATCCTATTCAACTTATTTATAAATGATCTGGAGAAAGGGGGAAACAGGGAGGTGGCAACATTTGCAGATGATACCAAACTGCTCAAGATAGTTAAGACCAAAGCAGCCTGTGAAGAGTTACAAAGGGATCTCACCAGACTGGGCGACTGGGAAACACAAGGGCAGATGAAATTCAGTGCTGATAAATGCAAAGTAGTGCACATTGGAAAACATCATCCCAACCGCATGTATACAGTGACGGGGTCTAAATGACCTGCTAGCACTCCAGAGAGCGGCTGCCAAGCGAGTGAGCAGCGTATTGGCACTCGTTAGGAAAAGGCTAGATCGGACAGAGACTATCATCTTGCCCCTCTGTGTTAATTCATGACACACCCACGTCCTGAAAACGGCGTGCAGCTGTGGTTGCCTCATCTCAAAAAACGATCTGTTGGAATTGGAAAAGTTACAGAAAAAGGCAAAAAAGTGCTGACGGGGCTGGAACGGCTGCCAGACGATCAGAGATGGCTACGGGTGGGGACTTTTCAGCTCACCAAAGAGGAGACTAAGGGGGGATCAGGTCGTATCTGTAAAATCATCACTAGCGTGGAAGTGAAGAGGTGAAGGAAGCATTATTTACTCCTCATAATACAAAAACTAGGGGCCACCCAATGTCATTAGTAGGTAGCAAGTTTAAAACAAACCAAAGGAAGTTTTTCTGTCGAGCACACAGTCAACCTGTGGAACTCCTTGCCAGAGGATGTGGTGAAGGCAGAGGCTGGGAATGGGCAACAGGGGAGGGATCCCTGGATGACTCTCTGTCCTGGTCACTCCCTCTGGGCACCAGGCAGTGGTCACTGTGGGCAGACAGGACACTGGGCTGGATGGACTTTTGGTCTGACCCAGAAATCTACTATATATTTGAGAGAGTTTGTGTGTCTGTGTGTCTGTGTGTGCGTCTGTCTGCCTGTGTGTCTCTCTGTTCAAGAACTCCTCCTTAACGGTCTGAGCCAGGACCATCACATGCAGGATGCAGCTTCCTCTTCTCCTGACTGAAAGCCGGGTCAGAGTCTGGCTGGGCCAGGACAAGGGGACGTGCCTGGAAGGGGATGGCTTCTCTTAAAACCAAACAGAAAAGAGACAGAATCCCCAGGCAGGTGAAAGGGGCTGGTGGGAGGTGCCCTCCCCTGATCTGGGACTGCCCCAGCCCCAAGCCCCCCACCCTCCTGGCGCCCTTTAGGGAGGGTTGGGGGGGGGTTGATGCTCCCTCCCCCTGATTTACACTGTGATGTTGCCGGCTGTTCCCCCTTCACCAGAGAGCCAGGGGCAAGTGCCCAGTTTGCTGCAGTCCTCACTCTGGCTGGGGGGCGCAAGGGGCAGACGAACATGGACCTGCCCCACGCCGGAGACACGTGTCCCTCCCCCGGCTGTGCAGCAGCTGTGCAGAGGTGCCTCTCACCTGGCCTCAGGCTGGGGCTGTCCTCTCTCCCCAGGGCAGCCTGCCCTGAACCCTCCTCCCCAGCCCTGCCCCCGAGCACTGATCGAAATGCAAACCAAGAACTGAGTGAAGGACTCGAGCAACAGGGACCGTGGTGGGCGAAGCAGGAGCTGGCGGCTGGCGCCTTGCGAGAGTAAAGCGAAAACGGTTTGCATGAGGGACCCGAGCACTGCTGGGCCAGCGCAATAGCACATTCCTACCGCCACCGTGGGCCGGAGCGGCTCTGCAGAGCAGTGCGCACAGAACAGGGTGGGGAGGGGAGGTGGGTCTGGGCCAAGGGAGGTAGGGTGCGGGGAGGAGAGGAGGGGAAGGTGCCTGGAGTTGTGGGGGGGAGAGAGCAGAATGGAGGGGCAGGGGGAGCCTGGGGCAGTGGGGACAGGAAGGAGGGAGGGGAGGGAGGAAGACCTGGAGCAGGGGGCAGGATGGAGGGGATGGGTAAGGGCCCAGCGCAGTGCAGCAGGACAGAGGATGGGGAGGGGGACCTGCAGCTGGGAGGGCAGAGTGGGGGAGGGGTTGGAGGCCCAGAGCAGTGGGGGGCAGAGTGGGGGATGGGTTGGAGGGCCCAGAGCAGTGGGGGGCAGTGTGGGGATGGGTTGGAGGCCCAGAGCAGTGGGGGGCAGAGTGGGGATGGATTGGAGGGCCCAGAGCAGTGGGGGGCAGAGTGGGGGATGGGTTGAAGGGCCCAGAGCAGTGGGGGGCAGAGTGGGGATGGGTTGGAGGGCCCAGAGCAGTGGGGGGCAGAGTGGGGGATGGATTGAAGGGCCCAGAGCAGTGGGGGGCAGAGTGGGGGATGGGATTGGAGGGCCCAGAGCAGTGGGGGACAGAGTGGGGGATGGGTTGGAGGGCCCAGAGCAGTGGGGGGCAGAGTGGGGGATGGGTTGGAGGGCCCAGAGCAGTGGGGGGCAGAGTGGGGGATGGGTTGGAGGGCCCAGAGCAGTGGGGGGCAGAGTGGGGGATGGGTTGGATGGCCTCTTGCCAAAAGCCAGCCCAGCCCAGCCCCGCCCCACCCCACCCCACAGTGGCTGTTCTGTGGTACTGGCGCTGAGGGGAGCCCGTGGGGCACGTTACCACCCTGTGCTGTGTCCATGACTTGCTGCCCTATGCCCGGAAAGCCAGGGCCAGGGACACCGTGCTGCCGCCAGGAGGGCGCGGTTCCCAGCTACCTACCGTCCAGCCCTGCTCGTACCAGAGGGCTAAGTGAGATCACCCCAGACGCCAAAGGACCTCAGCTGTGACATTGTGGAACCACAAGCTGTGGTTTCTAATCTGTCCTTCACATCACCTGCTGCACCTCGCCACGGGAAGACAGCTAACGTGACACCAATATTTAAAAAGGGCTCTAGGGGTGATCCCGGCAATTACAGACCGGTAAGGCTAAGGTCAGTACCGGGCAAAATCAACTGAAACTGTAGTAAAGAATAAAATTGTCAGACACACGGATGAACATAATTTGTTGGGGGAAGTCAACATGGTTTCCGTAAAGGGAAATCCTGCCTTACTACTCTGCTAGAGTTCTTTGAAGGGGTCAACAAACATGCGGACAAGGGGGATCCAGTAGATATAATATACTTAGATTTTCAGAAAGCCTTTGACAAGGTCCCTCACCAAAGGCTCTTGTGTAAATTACATGGCCATGGGATAAGAGGGAAGGTCCTTTCTTGGATTGAGAACTGGTTAAAAGACAGGAAACAAAGGGTAGGAATAAATGCTAAATTTTCAGAATGGAGAGGGGTAACTAGTGGTGTCCCCCAAGGGTCGGTCCTGGGACCAATCCTGTTCAATTTATTCACAAATGAGCTGGAGAAAGGGGCAAACAGGGAGGTGGCAAACTTTGCAGATGATACCAAACTGCTCGAGATAGTTAAGACCAAAGCAGCCTGTGAAGAGCTACAAAGGGATCTCACCAAATGGGTGACTGGGCAACAAAATGGCGAATGAATTTGATTGTTGATAAATGCAAAGTGCTGTTAGTTCACTTATGCAAAACAAGCAATTCTCCATTGTAAGTTGCATTTTCACAACAAAGAAACTGCATTAGGGGACTTGAATGAGGTGAACTGAAAAATACAATTTCTTTGTCTATCTCCAGTACAAATATTTGTAATAAAAACGATATTTTGTACATTTCAGATTCTGTGCTGTAACTGAAATAAGTGCACTAGAAAACGTAAAAAGCGTCCAAAATATAATTAAGTGCTTGTTCTATTGTTTACAAGTTCAGTTAAACTGTGATTAATCATGATTATGTTTTCTAATCTAGTTAATTTGTTTCCAGTTACTTGCTTGAGTCAACTGTGAATATTTGACAGCCCGAACGTTGAGAAGCGCAGGGTCGGCATGAGCCTGCTAAGGCACGAGTGCGTGAGTCTATCAGTCTTAAGGGCACGTCTAAACTACATTCCTCTTTCGAAAGAGGAATGTAAATGATGCAAATCGAAAGTGCAAATGAAGCGCCAATTTAAATATCCTGCACTTCATTTGACTAGTCGCATCCGAGCGCTTTTTCGAAAAAGGGTTTTTCTAAAGTGAACGCGCAGTCTAGATGGGGTTCTTTCCCAAAAAAACCCTTTTTCAAAAGAACCCGTACTCCTCATTTTTTCAGGAGTATGGGTTCCTTCGACAGAGGAATGTAGTCTAGACTTAGCGTCTGACAGTAAGACTTGACATGGCTGAAAGTTTCCTGCCTGGTCTCTCTTCAGCATCCACCTGGAGGCTCAGCAGCCGCTGCCCCAGGCCTGCTGGACGTGGCCAGGTGTGACCGGAGCCCAGAGAAGCAGCCGCAGCAGTAACGCCCCCGGTGCCGCGCACCATGATCCTGCGGGAGTCTCCGTTCCCGAAGCGGCCGCTCAGTGGCCTCTACCGCCTGGCCCAGGCCCTGCTCTTCCCCAGCTACTGGGCCATGGACGGCCTCCTCGACCTCAGGGAGACCACGGCGGAGAAGCAGCAACGCCAGCAGCAGCACTGCTCCTGCTACCCCCTGCGGGTGCTGTTCCTGGGCGCCGTGCTGCCGCTCCTGTTCATCCTCACCTTGCCGGCCGCCCTCCTGGGCCTGCTGCTCTGGCTTCCCCTGCAGGCTGCCCGCAGGCCCTTTGCCTACAAATACACCCAGCTCGCGCACCAGCCCGAAGCGTGGGAGCTGCCGGGCAAAGGCCAGGCCCTCAGCTTCATCAGCGCCAACGTCTGCCTCCTGCCCAACGGCCTGGCCAAGTGGAACAACCTGGGGCAGACGCAGAAGCGGGCGGACCACATCTGCCACTGCCTCACGCGGGGGGAGGCCAGGGCCAGCCCCAGGTACGGGGCCACCGCAGCCAGCGTGGCGATTGAGATCCCCGAGCGGGAGCACGGGGCTGGGCCCGGGGAGATCTTGGCCTCCTTCCCGCCGGGCGTGGACTTCCTGTGCCTGCAGGAGGTGTTCGACCAGCGGGCGGCCACCCGCCTCTGCCGCCGGCTGAGCCCCGTCTACCGGCACATCCTCTACGACGTGGGCGTCTACGGCCTGCACGGCTGCCGGGCCCCCAAGGTCTTCAACAGCGGGCTCTTCCTGGCCAGCCGGCACCCCCTGCTGGCCGCCCAGTACCACTGCTACCCCAACGGGGCCGGCGAGGACGCGCTGTCTGCCAAGGGGCTGCTCTGCGTGCAGGTGAGACGCGGCTCCCCCTGCCGCCGCCCGGCGCGGCCGCTCCCCTGGCAGCCTGAAGGGGGCGCTGCAGGGCGCTGCCCCCTGCATCTGCCTACGGCCCCCCACTCCCTGCGGGGCGCTGGGCCTGCTGGGCAGAGGGGGGACTGGGAGGCGCAGCAGCTGAAAGCAGGGGGCTGGCGCAGCAGAGTTCTGCTCCCCCGTATTCACACGGACACCAACACGGAAAACATTTCACTACCTCTGCAGTCAGTACTGCCCCGACCCACGGGTACCCCTGCAGTCAGTACTGCCCCGACCCACGGGTACCCCTGCAGTCAGTACTGCCCCGACCCACGGGTACCTCTGCAGTCAGTACTGCCCCGACCCACGGGTACCTCTGCAGTCAATACTGCCCCGACCCACGGGTACCTCTGCAGTCAGTACTGCCCCGACACACGGGTACCTCTGCAGTCAGTACTGCCCCGACCCACGGGTACCTCTGCAGTCAGTACTGCCCCGACCCACGGGTACCTCTGCAGTCAGTACTGGCCGGACCCACGGGTACCCCTGCAGTCAGTACTGCCCCGACCCACGGGTACCCCTGCAGTCAGTACTGCCCCGACCCACGGGTACCTCTGCAGTCAGTACTGCCCCGACCCACGGGTACCTCTGCAGTCACTACTGCCCCGACCCACGGGTACCTCTGCAGTCAGTACTGCCCCGACCCACGGGTACCCCTGCAGTCAGTACTGCCCCGACCCACGGGTACCTCTGCAGTCAGTACTGGCCCGACCCACGGGTACCTCTGCAGTCAGTACTGGCCCGACCCACGGGTACCCCTGCAGTCAGTACTGCCCCGACCCACGGGTACCCCTGCAGTCAGTACTGCCCCGACCCACGGGTACCTCTGCAGTCAGTACTGCCCCGACCCACGGGTACCTCTGCAGTCAGTACTGCCCCGACCCACGGGTACCCCTGCAGTCAGTACTGCCCCGACGCACGGGTACCCCTGCAGTCAGTACTGCCCCGACCCACGGGTACCCCTGCAGTCAGTACTGCCCCGACCCACGGGTACCCCTGCAGTCAGTACTGCCCCGACCCACGGGTACCTCTGCAGTCAGTACTGCCCCGACCCACGGGTACCCCTGCAGTCAGTACTGCCCCGACCCACGGGTACCTCTGCAGTCAGTACTGGCCGGACCCACGGGTACCTCTGCAGTCAGTACTACCCCGACCCACGGGTACCTCTGCAGTCAGTACTGCCCCGACCCACGGGTACCTCTGCAGTCAGTACTGGCCTGACCCACTGTTACCTCTGCAGTCAGTACTGGCCTGACCCACTCTTACCTCTGCAGTCAGTACTGGCCTGACCCACTGTTATCTTTGCAGTCAGTACTAGCCTGACCCACTGTTATCTTTGCAGTCAGTACTAACCTGACCCACTCTTACCTCTGCAGTCAGTACTAACCTGACCCACTGTTACCTCTGCAGTCAGTACTGGCCTGACCCACTGTTACCTCTGCAGTCAGTACTACCCTGACCCACTCTTACCTCTGCAGTCAGTACTGGCCTGACCCACTGTTACCTCTGCAGTCAGTACTGGCCTGACCCACTGTTATCTTTGCAGTCAGTACTAACCTGACCCACGGGTACCTCTGCAGTCAGTACTGCCCCGACCCACGGGTACCTCTGCAGTCAGTACTGCCCCGACCCACGGGTACCTCTGCAGTCAGTACTGCCCCGACCCACGGGTACCTCTGCAGTCAGTACTGGCCCGACCCACGGGTACCTCTGCAGTCAGTACTGCCCCGACCCACGGTTACCTCTGCAGTCAGTACTGCCCCGACCCACGGTTACCTCTGCAGTCAGTACTGCCCCGACCCACGGTTACCTCTGCAGTCAGTACTGGCCCAACCCACGGTTACCTCTGCAGTCAGTACTACCCCGACCCACGGTTACCTCTGCAGTCAGTACTGGCCCAACCCACGGTTACCTCTGCAGTCAGTACTGCCCCGACCCACGGGTACCTCTGCAGTCAGTACTGGCCGGACCCACGGGTACCTCTGCAGTCAGTACTGCCCCGACCCACGGTTACCTCTGCAGTCAGTACTGGCCCGACCCACGGGTACCCCTGCAGTCAGTACTGGCCCGACCCACGGTTACCTCTGCAGTCAGTACTGCCCCGACCCACGGTTACCTCTGCAGTCAGTACTGGCCCAACCCACGGTTACCTCTGCAGTCAGTACTGCCCCGACCCACGGTTACCTCTGCAGTCAGTACTGGCCCAACCCACGGTTACCTCTGCAGTCAGTACTGCCCCGACCCACGGTTACCTCTGCAGTCAGTACTGGCCCGACCCACGGGTACCCCTGCAGTCAGTACTGGCCCAACCCACGGTTACCTCTGCAGTCAGTACTGCCCCGACCCACGGTTACCTCTGCAGTCAGTACTGGCCCAACCCACGGTTACCTCTGCAGTCAGTACTACCCCGACCCACGGTTACCTCTGCAGTCAGTACTGGCCCAACCCACGGTTACCTCTGCAGTCAGTACTGCCCCGACCCACGGGTACCTCTGCAGTCAGTACTGGCCGGACCCACGGGTACCTCTGCAGTCAGTACTGCCCCGACCCACGGTTACCTCTGCAGTCAGTACTGGCCCGACCCACGGGTACCCCTGCAGTCAGTACTGCCCCGACCCACGGTTACCTCTGCAGTCAGTACTGGCCCGACCCACGGGTACCTCTGCAGTCAGTACTGCCCCGACCCACGGGTACCTCTGCACTCAGTACTGGCCCGACCCACGGGTACCTCTGCAGTCAGTACTGCCCCGACCCACGGGTACCTCTGCAGTCACTACTGCCCCGACCCACGGGTACCTCTGCAGTCAGTACTGCCCCGACCCACGGGTACCTCTGCAGTCACTACTGCCCCGACCCACGGGTACCTCTGCAGTCAGTACTGCCCCGACCCACGGGTACCTCTGCAGTCAGTACTGCCCCGACCCACTGTTACCTCTGCAGTCAGTACTGCCCCGACCCACGGGTACCTCTGCAGTCAGTACTGCCCCGACCCACGGTTACCTCTGCAGTCAGTACTGCCCCGACCCACGGGTACCCCTGCAGTCAGTACTGCCCCGACCCACGGGTACCCCTGCAGTCAGTACTGCCCCGACCCACGGGTACCTCTGCAGTCAGTACTGCCCCAACCCACTGTTACCTCTGCAGTCAGTACTGCCCCGACCCACGGGTACCTCTGCAGTCAGTACTGCCCCGACCCACGGGTACCTCTGCAGTCAGTACTGCCCCGACCCACGGGTAACTCTGCAGTCAGTACTGCCCCGACCCACGGTTACCTCTGCAGTCAGTACTGCCCCGACCCACGGGTACCTCTGCAGTCAGTACTGCCCCGACCCACGGGTACCCCTGCAGTCAGTACTGCCCCGACCCACGGGTACCCCTGCAGTCAGTACTGCCCCGACCCACGGGTACCCCTGCAGTCAGTACTGCCCCGACCCACGGGTACCTCTGCAGTCAGTACTGCCCCGACCCACGGGTATCTCTGCAGTCAGTACTGCCCCAACCCACGGGTACCCCTGCAGTCAGTACTGCCCCGACCCACGGGTACCTCTGCAGTCAGTACTGCCCCGACCCACGGGTACCTCTGCAGTCAGTACTGGCCGGACCCACGGGTACCTCTGCAGTCAGTACTACCCCGACCCACGGGTACCTCTGCAGTCAGTACTGCCCCGACCCACGGGTACCTCTGCAGTCAGTACTGGCCTGACCCACTGGTACCTCTGCAGTCAGTACTGGCCTGACCCACTCTTACCTCTGCAGTCAGTACTGGCCTGACCCACTGTTATCTTTGCAGTCAGTACTAGCCTGACCCACTGTTATCTTTGCAGTCAGTACTAACCTGACCCACTCTTACCTCTGCAGTCAGTACTAACCTGACCCACTCTTACCTCTGCAGTCAGTACTGGCCTGACCCACTGTTACCTCTGCAGTCAGTACTACCCTGACCCACTCTTACCTCTGCAGTCAGTACTGGCCCGACCCACGGGTACCTCTGCAGTCAGTACTGCCCCGACCCACGGGTACCTCTGCAGTCACTACTGCCCCGACCCACGGGTACCTCTGCAGTCAGTACTGCCCCGACCCACGGGTACCTCTCCAGTCACTACTGCCCCGACCCACGGGTACCTCTGCAGTCACTACTGCCCCGACCCACGGGTACCTCTGCAGTCAGTACTGCCCCGACCCACGGGTACCTCTGCAGTCAGTACTGCCCCGACCCACTGTTACCTCTGTAGTCAGTACTGCCCCGACCCACGGGTACCTCTGCAGTCAGTACTGCCCCGACCCACTGTTACCTCTGCAGTCAGTACTACCCACGGGTACCTCTGCAGTCAGTACTGCCCCGACCCACGGGTACCTCTGCAGTCAGTACTGCCCCGACCCACGGTTACCTCTGCAGTCAGTACTACCCCGACCCATGGGTACCTCTGCAGTCAGTACTGCCCTGACCCACGGGTACCCCTGCAGTCAGTACTGCCCCGACCCACGGGTACCCCTGCAGTCAGTACTGCCCCGACCCACGGGTACCTCTGCAGTCAGTACTGGCCTGACCCACTGTTACCTCTGCAGTCAGTACTGGCCTGACCCACTCTTACCTCTGCAGTCAGTACTAGCCTGACCCACTGTTATCTTTGCAGTCAGTACTAGCCTGACCCACTGTTATCTTTGCAGTCAGTACTAACCTGACCCACTCTTACCTCTGCAGTCAGTACTACCCTGACCCACTCTTACCTCTGCAGTCAGTACTGGCCTGACCCACTGTTACCTCTGCAGTCAGTACTAACCTGACCCACTCTTACCTCTGCAGTCAGTACTAACCTGACCCACTCTTACCTCTGCAGTCAGTACTACCCTGACCCACTCTTACCTCTGCACTCAGTACTGGCCTGACCCACTCTTACCTCTGCAGTCAGTACTAGCCTGACCCACTGTTATCTTTGCAGTCAGTACTAACCTGACCCACGGGTACCTCTGCAGTCAGTACTGGCCCGACCCACGGGTACCTCTGCAGTCAGTACTGCCCCGACCCACGGGTACCTCTGCAGTCAGTACTGGCCCGACCCACGGGTACCTCTGCAGTCAGTACTGCCCCGACCCACGGGTACCTCTGCAGTCACTACTGCCCCGACCCACGGGTACCTCTGCAGTCAGTACTGCCCCGACCCACGGGTACCTCTGCAGTCAGTACTGCCCCGACCCACTGTTACCTCTGCAGTCAGTACTGCCCCGACCCACGGGTACCTCTGCAGTCAGTACTGCCCCGACCCACGGGTACCTCTGCAGTCAGTACTGCCCCGACCCACGGTTACCTCTGCAGTCAGTACTGCCCCGACCCACGGGTACCTCTGCAGTCAGTACTGCCCCGACCCACGGGTACCTCTGCAGTCAGTACTGCCCCGACGCACGGGTACCCCTGCAGTCAGTACTGCCCCGACCCACGGGTACCCCTGCAGTCAGTACTGCCCCGACCCACGGGTACCCCTGCAGACAGTACTGCCCCGACCCACGGGTACCTCTGCAGTCAGTACTGCCCCGACCCACGGGTACCCCTGCAGTCAGTACTGCCCCGACCCACGGGTACCTCTGCAGTCAGTACTGGCCGGACCCACGGTACCTCTGCAGTCAGTACTACCCCGACCCACGGTACCTCTGCAGTCAGTACTGCCCCGACCCACGGGTACCTCTGCAGTCAGTACTGGCCTGACCCACTGTTACCTCTGCAGTCAGTACTGGCCTGACCCACTCTTACCTCTGCAGTCAGTACTGGCCTGACCCACTGTTATCTTTGCAGTCAGTACTAGCCTGACCCACTGTTATCTTTGCAGTCAGTACTAACCTGACCCACTCTTACCTCTGCAGTCAGTACTAACCTGACCCACTGTTACCTCTGCAGTCAGTACTGGCCTGACCCACTGTTACCTCTGCAGTCAGTACTACCCTGACCCACTCTTACCTCTGCAGTCAGTACTGGCCTGACCCACTGTTACCTCTGCAGTCAGTACTGGCCTGACCCACTGTTATCTTTGCAGTCAGTACTAACCTGACCCACGGGTACCTCTGCAGTCAGTACTGCCCCGACCCACGGGTACCTCTGCAGTCAGTACTGCCCCGACCCACGGGTACCTCTGCAGTCAGTACTGGCCCGACCCACGGGTACCTCTGCAGTCAGTACTGCCCCGACCCACGGTTACCTCTGCAGTCAGTACTGCCCCGACCCACGGTTACCTCTGCAGTCAGTACTGCCCCGACCCACGGTTACCTCTGCAGTCAGTACTGGCCCGACCCACGGTTACCTCTGCAGTCAGTACTGGCCCGACCCACGGTTACCTCTGCAGTCAGTACTGCCCCGACCCACGGGTACCTCTGCAGTCAGTACTGGCCGGACCCACGGGTACCTCTGCACTCAGTACTGGCCCGACCCACGGGTACCTCTGCAGTCAGTACTGCCCCGACCCACGGGTACCTCTGCACTCAGTACTGGCCCGACCCACGGGTACCTCTGCAGTCAGTACTGCCCCGACCCACGGGTACCTCTGCAGTCACTACTGCCCCGACCCACGGGTACCTCTGCAGTCAGTACTGCCCCGACCCACGGGTACCTCTGCAGTCACTACTGCCCCGACCCACGGGTACCTCTGCAGTCAGTACTGCCCCGACCCACGGGTACCTCTGCAGTCAGTACTGCCCCGACCCACTGTTACCTCTGCAGTCAGTACTGCCCCGACCCACGGGTACCTCTGCAGTCAGTACTGCCCCGACCCACGGTTACCTCTGCAGTCAGTACTGCCCCGACCCACGGGTACCCCTGCAGTCAGTACTGCCCCAACCCAGGGGTACCCCTGCAGTCAGTACTGCCCCGACCCACGGGTACCTCTGCAGTCAGTACTGCCCCGACCCACTGTTACCTCTGCAGTCAGTACTGCCCCGACCCACGGGTACCTCTGCAGTCAGTACTGCCCCGACCCACGGGTACCTCTGCAGTCAGTACTGCCCCGACCCACGGGTAACTCTGCAGTCAGTACTGCCCCGACCCACGGGTACCTCTGCAGTCAGTACTGCCCCGACCCACGGTTACCTCTGCAGTCAGAACTGCCCCGACCCACGGGTACCTCTGCAGTCAGTACTGCCCCGACCCACGGGTACCTCTGCAGTCAGTACTGCCCCGACGCACGGGTACCCCTGCAGTCAGTACTGCCCCGACCCACGGGTACCCCTGCATTCAGTACTGCCCGACCCACGGGTACCCCTGCAGTCAGTACTGCCCCGACCCACGGGTACCTCTGCAGTCAGTACTGCCCCGACCCACGGGTACCCCTGCAGTCAGTACTGCCCCGACCCACGGGTACCTCTGCAGTCAGTACTGGCCGGACCCACGGTACCTCTGCAGTCAGTACTGCCCCGACCCACGGGTACCTCTGCAGTCAGTACTGGCCTGACCCACTGTTACCTCTGCAGTCAGTACTGGCCTGACCCACTCTTACCTCTGCAGTCAGTACTGGCCTGACCCACTGTTATCTTTGCAGTCAGTACTAGCCTGACCCACTGTTATCTTTGCAGTCAGTACTAACCTGACCCACTCTTACCTCTGCAGTCAGTACTAACCTGACCCACTGTTACCTCTGCAGTCAGTACTGGCCCGACCCACGGGTAACTCTGCAGTCAGTACTGCCCCGACCCACGGGTACCTCTGCAGTCAGTACTGCCCCGACCCACGGTTACCTCTGCAGTCAGTACTGCCCCGACCCACGGGTACCTCTGCAGTCAGTACTGCCCCGACCCACGGGTACCTCTGCAGTCAGTACTGCCCCGACGCACGGGTACCCCTGCAGTCAGTACTGCCCCGACCCACGGGTACCCCTGCATTCAGTACTGCCCCGACCCACGGGTACCCCTGCAGTCAGTACTGCCCCGACCCACGGGTACCTCTGCAGTCAGTACTGCCCCGACCCACGGGTACCCCTGCAGTCAGTACTGCCCCGACCCACGGGTACCTCTGCAGTCAGTACTGGCCGGACCCACGGGTACCTCTGCAGTCAGTACTGCCCCGACCCACGGGTACCTCTGCAGTCAGTACTGGCCTGACCCACTGTTACCTCTGCAGTCAGTACTGGCCTGACCCACTCTTACCTCTGCAGTCAGTACTGGCCTGACCCACTGTTATCTTTGCAGTCAGTACTAGCCTGACCCACTGTTATCTTTGCAGTCAGTACTAACCTGACCCACTCTTACCTCTGCAGTCAGTACTAACCTGACCCACTGTTACCTCTGCAGTCAGTACTGGCCTGACCCACTGTTACCTCTGCAGTCAGTACTACCCTGACCCACTCTTACCTCTGCAGTCAGTACTGGCCTCACCCACTGTTACCTCTGCAGTCAGTACTGGCCTGACCCACTGTTATCTTTGCAGTCAGTACTAACCTGACCCACGGGTACCTCTGCAGTCAGTACTGCCCGACCCACGGGTACCTCTGCAGTCAGTACTGCCCCGACCCACGGGTACCTCTGCAGTCAGTACTGCCCCGACCCACGGGTACCTCTGCAGTCAGTACTGGCCCGACCCACGGGTACCTCTGCAGTCAGTACTGCCCCGACCCACGGTTACCTCTGCAGTCAGTACTGCCCCGACCCACGGTTACCTCTGCAGTCAGTACTGCCCCGACCCACGGTTACCTCTGCAGTCAGTACTGGCCCGACCCACGGGTACCTCTGCAGTCAGTACTGCCCCGACCCACGGTTACCTCTGCAGTCAGTACTGCCCCGACCCACGGTTACCTCTGCAGTCAGTACTGGCCCAACCCACGGTTACCTCTGCAGTCAGTACTACCCCGACCCACGGTTACCTCTGCAGTCAGTACTGGCCCAACCCACGGTTACCTCTGCAGTCAGTACTGCCCCGACCCACGGGTACCTCTGCAGTCAGTACTGGCCGGACCCACGGGTACCTCTGCACTCAGTACTGGCCCGACCCACGGGTACCTCTGCAGTCAGTACTGCCCCGACCCACGGGTACCTCTGCACTCAGTACTGGCCCGACCCACGGGTACCTCTGCAGTCAGTACTGCCCCGACCCACGGGTACCTCTGCAGTCACTACTGCCCCGACCCACGGGTACCTCTGCAGTCAGTACTGCCCCGACCCACGGGTACCTCTGCAGTCACTACTGCCCCGACCCACGGGTACCTCTGCAGTCAGTACTGCCCCGACCCACTGTTACCTCTGCAGTCAGTACTGCCCCGACCCACGGGTACCTCTGCAGTCAGTACTGCCCCGACCCACTGTTACCTCTGCAGTCAGTACTGCCCCACCCACGGGTACCTCTGCAGTCAGTACTGCCCCGACCCACGGTTACCTCTGCAGTCAGTACTGCCCCGACCCACGGGTACCCCTGCAGTCAGTACTGCCCCAACCCACGGGTACCCCTGCAGTCAGTACTGCCCCGACCCACGGGTACCTCTGCAGTCAGTACTGCCCCAACCCACTGTTACCTCTGCAGTCAGTACTGCCCCGACCCACGGGTACCTCTGCAGTCAGTACTGCCCCGACCCACGGGTACCTCTGCAGTCAGTACTGCCCCGACCCACGGGTACCTCTGCAGTCAGTACTGCCCCGACCCACGGTTACCTCTGCAGTCAGTACTGCCCCGACCCACGGGTACCTCTGCAGTCAGTACTGCCCCGACCCACGGGTACCCCTGCAGTCAGTACTGCCCCGACCCACGGGTACCCCTGCAGTCAGTACTGCCCCGACCCACGGGTACCTCTGCAGTCAGTACTGCCCCGACCCACGGGTATCTCTGCAGTCAGTACTGCCCCGACCCACGGGTACCCCTGCAGTCAGTACTGCCCCGACCCACGGGTACCTCTGCAGTCAGTACTGCCCCGACCCACGGGTACCTCTGCAGTCAGTACTGGCCGGACCCACGGGTACCTCTGCAGTCAGTACTACCCCGACCCACGGGTACCTCTGCAGTCAGTACTGCCCCGACCCACGGGTACCTCTGCAGTCAGTACTGGCCTGACCCACTGGTACCTCTGCAGTCAGTACTGGCCTGACCCACTCTTACCTCTGCAGTCAGTACTGGCCTGACCCACTGTTATCTTTGCAGTCAGTACTAGCCTGACCCACTGTTATCTTTGCAGTCAGTACTAACCTGACCCACTCTTACCTCTGCAGTCAGTACTAACCTGACCCACTCTTACCTCTGCAGTCAGTACTGGCCTGACCCACTGTTACCTCTGCAGTCAGTACTACCCTGACCCACTCTTACCTCTGCAGTCAGTACTGGCCCGACCCACGGGTACCTCTGCAGTCAGTACTGCCCCGACCCACGGGTACCTCTGCAGTCACTACTGCCCCGACCCACGGGTACCTCTGCAGTCAGTACTGCCCCGACCCACGGGTACCTCTGCAGTCACTACTGCCCCGACCCACGGGTACCTCTGCAGTCACTACTGCCCCGACCCACGGGTACCTCTGCAGTCAGTACTGCCCCGACCCACGGGTACCTCTGCAGTCAGTACTGCCCCGACCCACTGTTACCTCTGTAGTCAGTACTGCCCCGACCCACGGGTACCTCTGCAGTCAGTACTGCCCCGACCCACTGTTACCTCTGCAGTCAGTACTACCCACGGGTACCTCTGCAGTCAGTACTGCCCCGACCCACGGGTACCTCTGCAGTCAGTACTGCCCCGACCCACGGTTACCTCTGCAGTCAGTACTACCCCGACCCACGGGTACCTCTGCAGTCAGTACTGCCCTGACCCACGGGTACCCCTGCAGTCAGTACTGCCCCGACCCACGGGTACCCCTGCAGTCAGTACTGCCCCGACCCACGGGTACCTCTGCAGTCAGTACTGGCCTGACCCACTGTTACCTCTGCAGTCAGTACTGGCCTGACCCACTCTTACCTCTGCAGTCAGTACTAGCCTGACCCACTGTTATCTTTGCAGTCAGTACTAGCCTGACCCACTGTTATCTTTGCAGTCAGTACTAACCTGACCCACTCTTACCTCTGCAGTCAGTACTACCCTGACCCACTCTTACCTCTGCAGTCAGTACTGGCCTGACCCACTGTTACCTCTGCAGTCAGTACTAACCTGACCCACTCTTACCTCTGCAGTCAGTACTAACCTGACCCACTCTTACCTCTGCAGTCAGTACTACCCTGACCCACTCTTACCTCTGCACTCAGTACTGGCCTGACCCACTCTTACCTCTGCAGTCAGTACTAGCCTGACCCACTGTTATCTTTGCAGTCAGTACTAACCTGACCCACGGGTACCTCTGCAGTCAGTACTGGCCCGACCCACGGGTACCTCTGCAGTCAGTACTGCCCCGACCCACGGGTACCTCTGCAGTCACTACTGCCCCGACCCACGGGTACCTCTGCAGTCAGTACTGCCCCGACCCACGGGTACCTCTGCAGTCAGTACTGCCCCGACCCACTGTTACCTCTGCAGTCAGTACTGCCCCGACCCACGGGTACCTCTGCAGTCAGTACTGCCCCGACCCACGGGTACCTCTGCAGTCAGTACTGCCCCGACCCACGGTTACCTCTGCAGTCAGTACTGCCCCGACCCACGGGTACCTCTGCAGTCAGTACTGCCCCGACCCACGGGTACCCCTGCAGTCAGTACTGCCCCGACCCACGGGTACCTCTGCAGTCAGTACTGGCCGGACCCACGGGTACCTCTGCAGTCAGTACTACCCCGACCCACGGGTACCTCTGCAGTCAGTACTGCCCCGACCCACGGGTACCTCTGCAGTCAGTACTGGCCTGACCCACTCTTATCTCTGCAGTCAGTACTGGCCTGACCCACTCTTACCTCTGCAGTCAGTACTCCTGACCCACTGTTACTTTCATCTACTCTGCTATTTGCAGTCAGTACTAACCTGACCCACTCTTACCTCTGCAGTCAGTACTAACCTGACCCACTCTTACCTCTGCAGTCAGTACTGGCCTGACCCACTGTTACCTCTGCAGTCAGTACTGGCCTGACCCACTGTTACCTCTGCAGTCAGTACTACCCTGACCCACTCTTACCTCTGCAGTCAGTACTGGCCTGACCCACTGTTACCTCTGCAGTCAGTACTGGCCTGACCCACTGTTATCTTTGCAGTCAGTACTAACCTGACCCACGGGTACCTCTGCAGTCAGTACTGCCCCGACCCACGGGTACCTCTGCAGTCAGTACTGCCCCGACCCACGGGTACCTCTGCAGTCAGTACTGGCCCGACCCACGGGTACCTCTGCAGTCAGTACTGCCCCGACCCACGGTTACCTCTGCAGTCAGTACTGCCCCGACCCACGGTTACCTCTGCAGTCAGTACTGCCCCGACCCACGGTTACCTCTGCAGTCAGTACTGGCCCGACCCACGGTTACCTCTGCAGTCAGTACTACCCCGACCCACGGTTACCTCTGCAGTCAGTACTGGCCCAACCCACGGTTACCTCTGCAGTCAGTACTGCCCCGACCCACGGGTACCTCTGCAGTCAGTACTGGCCGGACCCACGGGTACCTCTGCACTCAGTACTGGCCCGACCCACGGGTACCTCTGCAGTCAGTACTGCCCCGACCCACGGGTACCTCTGCACTCAGTACTGGCCCGACCCACGGGTACCTCTGCAGTCAGTACTGCCCCGACCCACGGGTACCTCTGCAGTCAGTACTGCCCCGACCCACGGGTACCTCTGCAGTCAGTACTGGCCTGACCCACTGGTACCTCTGCAGTCAGTACTGGCCTGACCCACTCTTACCTCTGCAGTCAGTACTGGCCTGACCCACTGTTATCTTTGCAGTCAGTACTAGCCTGACCCACTGTTATCTTTGCAGTCAGTACTAACCTGACCCACTCTTACCTCTGCAGTCAGTACTAACCTGACCCACTCTTACCTCTGCAGTCAGTACTGGCCTGACCCACTGTTACCTCTGCAGTCAGTACTACCCTGACCCACTCTTACCTCTGCAGTCAGTACTGGCCCGACCCACGGGTACCTCTGCAGTCAGTACTGCCCCGACCCACGGGTACCTCTGCAGTCACTACTGCCCCGACCCACGGGTACCTCTGCAGTCAGTACTGCCCCGACCCACGGGTACCTCTGCAGTCACTACTGCCCCGACCCACGGGTACCTCTGCAGTCACTACTGCCCCGACCCACGGGTACCTCTGCAGTCAGTACTGCCCCGACCCACGGGTACCTCTGCAGTCAGTACTGCCCCGACCCACTGTTACCTCTGTAGTCAGTACTGCCCCGACCCACGGGTACCTCTGCAGTCAGTACTGCCCCGACCCACTGTTACCTCTGCAGTCAGTACTACCCACGGGTACCTCTGCAGTCAGTACTGCCCCGACCCACGGGTACCTCTGCAGTCAGTACTGCCCCGACCCACGGTTACCTCTGCAGTCAGTACTACCCCGACCCACGGGTACCTCTGCAGTCAGTACTGCCCTGACCCACGGGTACCCCTGCAGTCAGTACTGCCCCGACCCACGGGTACCCCTGCAGTCAGTACTGCCCCGACCCACGGGTACCTCTGCAGTCAGTACTGGCCTGACCCACTGTTACCTCTGCAGTCAGTACTGGCCTGACCCACTCTTACCTCTGCAGTCAGTACTAGCCTGACCCACTGTTATCTTTGCAGTCAGTACTAGCCTGACCCACTGTTATCTTTGCAGTCAGTACTAACCTGACCCACTCTTACCTCTGCAGTCAGTACTACCCTGACCCACTCTTACCTCTGCAGTCAGTACTGGCCTGACCCACTGTTACCTCTGCAGTCAGTACTAACCTGACCCACTCTTACCTCTGCAGTCAGTACTAACCTGACCCACTCTTACCTCTGCAGTCAGTACTACCCTGACCCACTCTTACCTCTGCACTCAGTACTGGCCTGACCCACTCTTACCTCTGCAGTCAGTACTAGCCTGACCCACTGTTATCTTTGCAGTCAGTACTAACCTGACCCACGGGTACCTCTGCAGTCAGTACTGGCCCGACCCACGGGTACCTCTGCAGTCAGTACTGCCCCGACCCACGGGTACCTCTGCAGTCACTACTGCCCCGACCCACGGGTACCTCTGCAGTCAGTACTGCCCCGACCCACGGGTACCTCTGCAGTCAGTACTGCCCCGACCCACTGTTACCTCTGCAGTCAGTACTGCCCCGACCCACGGGTACCTCTGCAGTCAGTACTGCCCCGACCCACGGGTACCTCTGCAGTCAGTACTGCCCCGACCCACGGTTACCTCTGCAGTCAGTACTGCCCCGACCCACGGGTACCTCTGCAGTCAGTACTGCCCCGACCCACGGGTACCCCTGCAGTCAGTACTGCCCCGACCCACGGGTACCTCTGCAGTCAGTACTGGCCGGACCCACGGGTACCTCTGCAGTCAGTACTACCCCGACCCACGGGTACCTCTGCAGTCAGTACTGCCCCGACCCACGGGTACCTCTGCAGTCAGTACTGGCCTGACCCACTGTTACCTCTGCAGTCAGTACTGGCCTGACCCACTCTTACCTCTGCAGTCAGTACTGGCCTGACCCACTGTTATCTTTGCAGTCAGTACTAGCCTGACCCACTGTTATCTTTGCAGTCAGTACTAACCTGACCCACTCTTACCTCTGCAGTCAGTACTAACCTGACCCACTCTTACCTCTGCAGTCAGTACTGGCCTGACCCACTGTTACCTCTGCAGTCAGTACTGGCCTGACCCACTGTTACCTCTGCAGTCAGTACTAGCCTGACCCACTCTTACCTCTGCAGTCAGTACTGGCCTGACCCACTGTTACCTCTGCAGTCAGTACTGGCCTGACCCACTGTTATCTTTGCAGTCAGTACTAACCTGACCCACGGGTACCTCTGCAGTCAGTACTGCCCCGACCCACGGGTACCTCTGCAGTCAGTACTGCCCCGACCCACGGGTACCTCTGCAGTCAGTACTGGCCCGACCCACGGGTACCTCTGCAGTCAGTACTGCCCCGACCCACGGTTACCTCTGCAGTCAGTACTGCCCCGACCCACGGTTACCCTGCAGTCAGTACTGCCCCGACCCACGGTTACCTCTGCAGTCAGTACTGGCCCGACCCACGGTTACCTCTGCAGTCAGTACTACCCCGACCCACGGTTACCTCTGCAGTCAGTACTGGCCCAACCCACGGTTACCTCTGCAGTCAGTACTGCCCCGACCCACGGGTACCTCTGCAGTCAGTACTGGCCGGACCCACGGGTACCTCTGCACTCAGTACTGGCCCGACCCACGGGTACCTCTGCAGTCAGTACTGCCCCGACCCACGGGTACCTCTGCACTCAGTACTGGCCCGACCCACGGGTACCTCTGCAGTCAGTACTGCCCCGACCCACGGGTACCTCTGCAGTCACTACTGCCCCGACCCACGGGTACCTCTGCAGTCAGTACTGCCCCGACCCACGGGTACCTCTGCAGTCACTACTGCCCCGACCCACGGGTACCTCTGCAGTCAGTACTGCCCCGACCCACTGTTACCTCTGCAGTCAGTACTGCCCCGACCCACGGGTACCTCTGCAGTCAGTACTGCCCCGACCCACTGTTACCTCTGCAGTCAGTACTGCCCCGACCCACGGGTACCTCTGCAGTCAGTACTGCCCCGACCCACGGTTACCCCTGCAGTCAGTACTGCCCCAACCCAGGGGTACCCCTGCAGTCAGTACTGCCCCGACCCACGGGTACCTCTGCAGTCAGTACTGCCCCGACCCACTGTTACCTCTGCAGTCAGTACTGCCCCGACCCACGGGTACCTCTGCAGTCAGTACTGCCCCGACCCACGGGTACCTCTGCAGTCAGTACTGCCCCGACCCACGGGTAACTCTGCAGTCAGTACTGCCCCGACCCACGGGACCTCTGCAGTCAGTACTGCCCCGCCCCACGGGTACCTCTGCAGTCAGTACTGCCCCGACCCACGGGTACCTCTGCAGTCAGTACTGCCCCGACCCACGGGTACCTCTGCAGTCAGTACTGCCCCGACGCACGGGTACCCCTCTGCAGTCAGTACTGCCCGACCCACGGGTACCCCTGCAGTCAGTACTGCCCCGACCCACGGGTACCCCTGCAGTCAGTACTGCCCCGACCCACGGGTACCTCTGCAGTCAGTACTGCCCCGACCCACGGGTACCCCTGCAGTCAGTACTGCCCCGACCCACGGGTACCTCTGCAGTCAGTACTGGCCGGACCCACGGGTACCTCTGCAGTCAGTACTACCCCGACCCACGGGTACCTCTGCAGTCAGTACTGCCCCGACCCACGGGTACCTCTGCGCTGCTGCCAGCGCCGTCCTGGCGCTGCGCCGGAGCCGGCGCCGGCCCTGCCGCCTGCCCGCCACGGCACCTGGGCGCGTGCAGGGTGCCCGCCTGACGCGGCCGCGTACTCCCCAACGGCGACCCCTGGAGACTGCCAGCAGTACGCCCGCCAGGTACCTGCGCGCCCACGGGTCCCTGCCAGTATCGACCAGGGCCAACCCCGACCCAGGGACATTGCCACCAGACCTCCCGCCCCGACCACGGTACCTCTGCAGTCAGTACCCCCGCCCGGGACCTCTGCGTCATACGCCCACCCACGGGTACCCTGCGCTCGACTGCTCACGCCCCACGGGTACTCTCAGTCAGTACTGCCCCGCCCCGGGTACCTCTGCAGTCAGTACTGCCCCCGACCCCGGTACTCCCGCATCAGTACTGCCCCGACCCACGGGTCCTACTGCGACAGTCAGACTGCCCGACCCACGGGTACCTCTGCAGTCAGTACTGCCCACCCGGGTCCCCTGCGTACGCCCCGCAGTACCGAGTACTCCCCGACCCACGGGTACCTCGCAGTCAGTACTGCCCCGACCCCGGGTACCTCTGCACAGTACTGCCCCGACCCACGGGTACCCCTGCAGTCAGTCTGCCCGACCCACGGGTACCCCTGCAGTCAGTACTGCCCCGACCCACGGGTACCCCTGCAGTCAGTACTGCCCCGACCCACGGGTACCTCTGCTCAGCTGCGCCCCACGTACCCTGCAGTCATCTGCCGCACGTCTGCAGTACTGCCGACCCGGGTACCCTGCAGTCAGTACTGCCCCGCCCCGGGTACCCCTGCAGTCAGTACTGCCCCGACCCACGGGTACCTCTGCAGTCAGTACTGGCCCGACCCCTACCTCGCAGTCAGTACTGCCTGACCCACCAGGTACCCCTGCCAGTACTGCCCGACCACGGGACCCCTGCAGTCAGTACTCCGACCCACGGGTACCTCTGCAGTCAGTACTGCCCCGACCCACGGGTACCCTGCAGCAGTACTGCCCCGACCCACGGGTACCTCTGCAGTCAGTACTGCCCGCCCACGGGTACCCTCTGCAGTCAGTACTGCCCCGACCCACGGTACCCCTGCAGTCAGTACTGCCCCGACCCACGGTACCCTGCATAGTACTAGCCCCGACCCACGGTACCTTCTACTGCCCGACCCCAACCCTGCAGTCAGTACTCCGACCCACGTTACCCCCTTTTACTGGCCGACCCACTTTCCCCCCCCCCGACCCACTTTACCTTGCAGTCAGTACTGCCGACCCACGTTACCTTGGCCAGTCGTTTTAAACCCATTTCCCCCCAGGGCCCGGTAAAACCCCCCTTACCTCTGCAGTCAGTACTGGCCGACCCACTTTACCTTGCATCGAACCCCTGACCCACTCCCCAAACCTTTTCCCCCCCCCCTTTCCCTTTTCCCCCCCCCCGTTACCTTTTGGGACAACCCGGCCCCCACGGGACCCTTTGGTCAGTACTCCCCGACCCACCCTTCAGTCGCTGCCCACCCACTTTTAGCTTCCCCCACCCCTTTCCCCAGTCAACGGCCCACCCGGGACCTCTGCAGTCAGTACTCCCCGACCCACGGTTACCTCTGCAGTCAGTACTCCCCGACCCACTTTTGCAGTCAGTACGCCCCACCCACGGTTACCTCTGCAGTCAGTACGGCCCACCCACGGTTCCCTTTTTCCCCCCCCCCCACGGTTACCTCTGCAGTCAGTACTGCCCCACCCACGGTTACCTCTGCAGTCAGTACTGCCCCACCCACGGTTACCTCTGCAGTCAGTACTGGCCCCACCCACGGTTACCTCTGCAGTCAGTACTCCCCGACCCACGGTTACCCTGCAGTCAGTACTGGCCCAACCCACGGTTACCCTGCAGTCAGTACTGCCCCGACCCACGGTTACCTCTGCAGTCAGTACTGGCCCCACCCCCCTTTTCCTCAGTCCCCCCCACCCACGGTTACCTTGAGTCAGTACTGGCCCACCCACGGTTACCCTAGTCAGTACCCCACCCACGGTTACCTCTGAGTCAGTACGCCCCGACCCACGGTTACCTCTGAGTCAGTACCCCACCCAGGTTACCCTGCAGTCAGTACTGGCCCACCCCACCCCTTTTGCAGTCAGTCTGGCCCCCCCGGTTACCTCTGCAGTAGTACTGCCCCACCCCGGTTACCTCTCATCAGTACTCCCCCCCGGTACCCTGCAGTCAGTACTGGCCCAACCCACGGTTACCTCTGCAGTCATACTGCCCCGACCCACGGGTACCTCTGCAGTAGTACTGGCCCCACCCACGGGTACCTCTGCAGTTTCCCCCGCCCACCCTTTTCCCAGTCGCCCCCCACACCTTCCCAGTCCCCCCCCACCCTTTTCCCCAGTCGCGGCCCACCCCTTTCCCCAGTCCCCCCACCCCTTTCCCCATATCCCCCCCCGGGCCCCTGCAGTCAGTACCCCCCCCCCCCGAACTCCCCCCCCCCCGGAATCCCCCCCCCAACCTCTGCATCATCTGCCCCCCCACGGGTACCTCTGAGTCAGTACTGCCCCGACCCACGGGCCTTGAGTCATATGCCCCGACCCACGGGCCTCTGAGTCAACCCCCCCCCGGTACCTCTGCAGTCATACTGGCCCACGGGATCCCATTTAACGGACCCCTCCCCGGTCAGTACTGCCCCGACCCACGGGTACCCCTGCAGTCAGTACTGCCCCGACCCACGGGTACCCTGCAGTCAGTACTGCCCCACCCACGGGTACCCTGCAGTCAGTAAACCCCCCCCCCGAAACCCCCCCAGTCAGTACTGCCCCGACCCACGGGCCCCTCGCAGTATCCCCGACCCACGGGTACCTCTGCAGTCAGTACCCCCACCCACGGGTACCTCTGCAGTCAGTACTGCCCCGACCCACGGGTACCTCTGCAGTCGTACTGCCCCGACCCACGGGTACCCTTCCAGTCTCCCCGCCCACACCCTGCAGTCAGTACCCCCCCCACGGGTTTCCCTGCAGTCAGTACTCCCCGACCCACTACCCTGCAGTCAGTACTCCCCGACCCCCCCCCAGTCAGTACTGCCCCGACCCACGGGTACCCCTTGCAGTCAGTACTCCCCACCCACTACCCCGCCGGGCCCGCCCCACCCGGGCCCCCGGCCCCCGCCCCGGGTTCGATCCCCACCCACGGGTACCCTGCAGTCAGTACTCCCCCCCACGGGTACCTCTCAGTCATACTGCCCCGACCCACGGGTACCTCTGCAGTCATACTGGCCCCGACCCCGGGTACCTCTGCAGTCAGTACTCCCCGACCCACTACCTCTGCAGTCAGTACTGCCCCGACCCACTTTACCTTGAGTCAGTACTCCGACCCACGGGTACCTTGCAGTCAGTACTCCGACCCACTTTACCTCTGCAGTCAGTACCCTACCCACTTTACCTTGCAGTCAGTACTGCCGACCCAGTTACCTTGCAGTCAGTACTCCCCGACCCACCTTTCCCCTTTTTCCCCCGCCCAACCCTGCCATTTCGATCCGGGACCCACGGGCCCCTCGCAGTTCCCCACCCCCCAACCCTTCCCGGGGCCCGCCCACTACCTCTCAGTCTACTGCCCCGACCCACTACCTCTGCAGTCATACTGCCCCGACCCACGGGTACCTTGCAGTCAGTACTGCCCCGACCCACGGGTATCTCAGTCAACTCCCCGACCCACTTTACCTCTGAGTCATACTCCCCGACCCACTACCTCTGCAGTCAGTACTGCCCCGACCCACGTTACCTCTGCAGTCTACTCCCCCACCCCGGGTTCCCTTTTATTTCCCCCGACCCACTACCTCTGCATCAGTACTGCCCCACCCCCCTTCCCTTGCAGTCAGTACTACCCCCAGGGTACCTTGCAGTTTCCCCCCGACCCACGGGTCCCGCAGTCAGTACTGCCCCGACCCACGGGTCCCTGCAGTCAGTACTCCCCGACCCAGGGTACCTCTGCAGTCAGTACTGGCCCGACCCACGGGTACCCTGCAGTCAGTACTCCCCGACCCACCCCTTCAATCCCCCCCCCGGGTATTTCTCCCCAGTACTGGCCTGCCCACTGTTCCTTGCAGTCAGTACTCCGCCCCCACCCTCCGGGCCCCGCCCACCCTACCCCCCCAATTTTGCTGGACCCACGTTACCTTGCAGTCAGTACTCCGACCCACCTTTACCTCTGCAGTCAATCCCACCCCCTTTACCCTGCAGTCGTACTCCCCGACCCACTTTACCCTGCATCAGTACTCCGACCCCCTTTACCCTGCAGCAGTACTCCGACCCACCCCTTGCAATACTCCCCACCCACGGGACCCCCGGCAACCCCCCCCGGGACCCTTCCAACCCCCGCCCCCTTTGCAGCAGTACTCCCCCGACCCCACCTTCTGCACAGTTCCCCCGACCCACGGGTACCTTTCCCAAATTCCCCGACCCAACCTCTGCAGTCAGTACTGGCCGACCCCCCCGGGAATTTCTGCCGACCCAACCCCTTTACCCTGCAGTTCCCCCACCCCGACCCCGGTTTGCCCCGACCCCCACCCCACCCCTCTGCAGTCAGGCCCCCCCCGTTACCTCTGCAGTAGTACGCCCCGACCCACGGGTACCTTGCAGTCAGTACTCCCCCACCCCGGGGCCCCAAGTACCCCCGCCCCGGGTACCCTGCAGTCAGTACTGCCCCGACCCACGGGCCCTGCAGTCAGTACTGCCCCGACCCACGGGCCCTGCAGCAGTACGCCCCCCCCATCCCCAGTCAGTACTGCCCCGACCCACGGGCCCCTGCGTCAGTCCCCCCCCACGGGTACCCTGCAGCAGTACTGGCCCCCCCCGGGTACCTCTGCAGTCAGTACCCCCGACCCAGGACCCTGCAGTCAGTACTGCCCCGACCCACGGGACCTCTGCAGTCAGTACTGGCCGGACCCACGGGCCTCGCATCGCTCCCACCCCTACCTCTGCAGTCTACTGCCCCGCCCGGGTACCTTGCATCAGTACTGGCCGACCCACGTTACCTTGCAGTCAGTACTCCGACCCACCTTTACCTCTGCAGTCATACTCCGACCCACGTTACCTTGAGCAGTACTGCCGACCCACGTTTCCTTGCAGTCATACTCCCCGACCCACCTTTACCTCTGCAGCAGTACTCCGACCCACGTTTCTGCGTCAACTGCCCCCCCTTTACCTTGCTCAGTACTCCCCGACCCACTACCTCTGCAGTCAGTACTGCCCCGCCCCGGGTTACCTCTGCAGTCAGTACTGCCCCGACCCACGGGTACCCTTTGCAGTCAGTACTCCCCACCCAGGGTACCCTGCAGTCAGTACTGCCCCGACCCCGGGTCCTCTGCAGTCAGTACTGCCCCGACCCCGGGTTCCTTGCAGTCAATTGCCCCGACCCCGGGTACCTCTGCAGTCAGTATGCCCCCCCACGGTTCCTCTGCAGTTTCCCGCCCCAAACCCCTACCCCCGCCCCGACCCCGGGTTACCTCGAAGACTGGCCCCCCCACGGGTACCCTCGCAACTGGGCCCCGACCCACGGGCCTCTGCAGTGTACTGCCCCCCCACGGGTACCCTATCAATTCCCCCCCGGGACCCCTCTCGCCCCCGCCCGGCCCCCCACGGGTACCCTGCAGTCATACTGCCCCGCCCCTCCCGGGTTACTGCCCCGACCCACGGGTACCTCTGCAAACCTGCCCCGACCCCGGGTACCTCTGCACAACCCCGACCCACGGGTACCTGTGCAGTCAGTACTGACCTGACCCACTCTTACGTCTGCAGTCAGTACTAGCCTGACCCACTCTTACCTCTGCAGTCAGTACTGGCCTGACCCACTCTTACCTCTGCAGTCAGTACTACCCCGACCCACTCTTACCTCTGCAGTCAGTAGTAGCCTGACCCACTCTTACTTCTGCAGTCAGTACTGGCCTGACCCCTCTTACCTCTGCAGTCAGTACTAGCCTGACCCACTCTTACCTCTGCAGTTAGTACGGGCTGGACCCATCAGGCAACAGAGGCACAGTGAATCACTGTGAGCAACACTGCTCTGTCGGCTGCGTGGCTGAGCTGGGGGGAGGGGAGGGCGCTGTTCATGGCAATACTGTTTGCTCTTGAAGTCTCCCCCTCCCAATTTGGTGCCAGGAGAGAGCTCCTGCAGCCCTGCTTACACTGGCCCTTTCCTTGTGCTCATGCCAGGTGCAGCTGGGGGTGGCGCAAGGCCAGAGGATCGTGGGCTACCTGAACTGCACCCACCTGCATGCTCCAGCCAGCCAAGGTGAGTCCGGGCTCTCCCACATCGAGGCGGGAGTGGGGGAAACAGCCAGTCTGGGCACTCGGGCCCACCTTCCCTGTTCTGCTCTGGGAAACAACCCAGCCTCCGAGCTCTCCCTGGCAGCCTGGTGCTGGGGCTGCGCAGGTACCTGGCGCTGGATGCTCTGCTGCTGAGCCCTGACTCCTGCTACTTCCTGTGAGTGAGGTGGGGGCACCTGTCCCATTGGGCTGAGGCCCAGGCCCCCCCGCCCCCTGGAGGTGTCCAGCTGCCTGGGCCCCAGGGTCTGCAGTGGCAGTGGAAGGGGCTCTGGGTGCCATGACTTTGTGTTCCCAAAGGGGAGCCCAGAGGGGCTGGGTTTGGGGGGCAGCCAGTAACAGCCCTGTGCCCCCCCAGCTCACGCACAGATCCGCTATGACCAGCTCTCCCTGGCGCTCTCCTGGGCACAGGAGTTCCAAGACTCCCACGGGCAGGACAGAGACGTCGTCGCCTTCAGCGTGTTCTGCGGGGACTTCAACTTCGACAACTGCTCCACAGGTGGGGCCTGGCCCGGGGCAGCCAGGGGCAGGGGGAAAGAAGGGGGAGGGGCCACTAGGTGAGGAGTCACCGATTCACAGGAGGGCAGCAAAAGGCAGGGGGCAGGAGGAAGAGGGGCAACTTGTCAGGGAATCACAGGGGGGGTGCTGTGCCCAAGTCTAACCCATCCCTGGAGAGTGACCCCCACAGTGGGCCACACCCCGAGGGTTCCCACGCTCCCTGTGGCAGGCCTGGCTTGGGGCCCAGGGACCGTGTCTCACCCTTGGCTCCCTCCAGCCAAGCCAGGCAGGCCCGTGTCACCTGCACTATATGGGAGCAGCACAGTGCAGGGTGAGACACACATTGCAACAGAAACCTAGGACGGAGCATGGTCAGCACAGTCGAACAGAGCGGGAGGGGCACCCTGCAGGGGCAGCAGGAGTGGAGAGGGAGGGATGCTTGAGGGGCAGCAGGAGCGGAGGGGGCAGTGGGAGAAGAGGGGGTTGCTCTGCAGGGTAAAGACCAGGGGGGCAAATGGGCCCACTCACCCTGCTGGCTCTCCCCAGGGGACAGCTTGGAGCAGACTCACGGCATCTTCAAGCAGTACCACGACCCATGCCGAGTGGGGCCCAGGCAAGACCAGCCCTGGGCCATAGGTACGTGTCTGGCCAGCCCAGCCTGGCTGCCCCCTGTTCTCCAAGCCGGGCCTTTGCTGGGCTGCAGATAAAGAGCAAGAGCCAGTCCTTCTGGGGAGCCGCCCTTGGGACCCCAGGGCGAGGGGTCAGGGGCAGGGTCCCTGCTAGCCTGCACCCCAGCTCTGCCTGGACCCTCCCCACCCTCATCAGCCTTGTTACCCCCATCTCTGTAGAGACACCAATGGAGGGGCAGTGGGGTAGTAAGATCGGGGGGGTTGTTGCCTGGGGCAGCCTTCACTGGCAATGCCAATGGGATGCACAAGGGAGGGCAAATATTCTAGCCTGGGGGGTAACACTGAGCCCCCCCAGACAGTCACAAACTCTCCTGACCCCCCCCCCGCAATGGGTTATGGAGACACCAAAAGCCGTCGCCCGGCTGGTCTCTGGCAGCCCCTCCCGGCTCTTTGAAGCTCTGCTCACCCATGTGAGACTGCTCCTGACCCCACAGGGCAGCCCCCTTTCCAGAGCGGTGCCAGCCTGGCGCTCCCCAGACCCCACTGCCAGCCCCCCGGTGCAGCCGGAGGGGAAGCTGCATTGCACAGAGAATACGAGCCGCGCTGGCACCTGGCGACCCGCTGGATGTCGGAGTCCAGGGCTTGGGTTCTCCATGAGGGTCCCGCCGGGGCATCTGGGATGGGCCCCTCAGTCCTTTGCTCCAGAGCTGGGGGCCGAGCGAAGAACGTCCCGCGGTGCGAGGCCGGCCGGAAGGGCCGATGGGCGAGACGCCGTGTCGCCCGTTGCCATGTGGCCTGGTCTTCGCAGTGTCGACCTTGGGATGTGGGCGCCTAGTTGTGTAAACGATTAACCGGTCGGCCTGGGCTCAGTAGCCCGTCCCAACCACTATGGGTCCCCCCCCACACGCTGCTTTTCAGCCGGCTCCCCGGGCACTGGAGCCACGAGCTGCTACCCCCCCTCCTCCCCTGGGACCTGTGACAGGGGCAGCGGCACAGCGGGGGGGGCAGGCAGGAGCTGATGCACGTGGGACGTGGCTTGCAAGCTGGCTGGCTGCACGTCTCGGCTCCCACGGCGCCACCATTGCCCCACGCTGCAGTCTGTGAACCGGGGCCACTGGACACCGGCCCGCCCCAGGGACGATGGACCGGTCGTGTAGCCGCTGAGCGCTGGGGCAGTGACCGGTTCTCCCACTGGCCATCCTGCCGTCCCCATTTCAGCCCCAGCCGGCCCGGCCCCTGGCTCGTTGCTGTGGCTGCCGCAGCCCCTGCCTGCCTTGCAGGACCCCGGCCCGCCCCTGCCTCCTAGGGCTGAGAGCCCTGGGGCCCGTCCGGCAGGCCTAGTGCCGGGGGCGGGGGTCCCCCAGGAGCGCAGCACAAGGTTGGACCCATTGGCAGCCTCCCGCGTCCCCGAGGTGCCGCCCGCGCGTCCGGCCAGGTCTCAGCGCTGACACGCCCCTGCCCGACCAGCCCCGTTCCAGCAGCCCGCGGGCTCTGACGTGCTCCTTCCCCGCAGGCACCATGCTGAGCTACCTCCGCATCCACGAGAAGGCCGTGTCCACGCCCGAGAATCTGAAATGGTAACCATGCCACCTGCAGGTTCCCCAGCGCTGGGGGGGGGGTCCAGGGCCCCCGTGGGTCCCAGAGCACTGGGGGGGGTCCAGGACCCCTGTGGGTCCCAGAGCACTGGGGGGGGGGTCCAGGGCCCCCGTGGGTCCTAGAGCACTGGGGGGGGGGAGATCCAGGGCCCCCGTGGGTCCTAGAGCACTGGGGGGGGGAGATCCAGGGCCCCCGTGGGGCCCAGAGCACTGGGGGGGGGGTCTAGGACCCCTGTGGGTCCCAGAGCACTGGGGGGGGGTCCAGGGCCCCCGTGGGTCCCAGAGCACTGGGGGGGGGAGATCCAGGGCCCCCGTGGGTCCTAGAGCACTGGGGGGGGGGTCCAGGGCCCCCGTGGGTCCTAGAGCACTGGGGGGGGGAGATCCAGGGCCCCCGTGGGGCCCAGAGCACTGGGGGGGGTCCAGGGCCCCCGTGGGTCCTAGAGCACTGGGGGGGGGAGATCCAGGGCCCCCGTGGGGCCCAGAGCACTGGGGGGGGGTCCAGGGCCCCCGTAGGTCCCAGAGCACTGGGGGGGGGTCCAGGACCCCTGTGGGTCCCAGAGCACTGGGGGGGGTCCAGGGCCCCCATGGGTCCCAGAGCACTGGGGGGGGGTCCAGGGCCCCTGTGGGTCCTAGAGCACTGGGGGGGGTCCAGGGCCCCCGTGGGTCCTAGAGCTCTGGGGGGGGGGTCCAGGGCCCCCGTGGGTCCTAGAGCACTGGGGGCGGAGGGGTTACAGCCTGAGCTGAGGCAGGCTCTGGCCCTGTGACAGGTCCAGTCACTGGGACCCCCTTGTGACCCTCACTGGATGGCTGAAATGCCACCGAGCCCAGCTCCCTGCCCTCCTGGGTGCCCCTCACCCCTCTGTCCTGCCCAGCCAGGCCTGCCGGCCTCCCCACGCCGACACAGATGGGGCCCAGCCTCTGCGGTCTCACACGGATGCTGAGATTGGCTCCGCCACAGAGACTGGCCTTGGCGCCCAGGGGCACAGCCCCAGTGGGACCTGAGCCCCCGAGAAATCTGCCTCCCCCGATCAGCGCTTTCTGCAGTGCAAGCTCAGCTGCCTGCCTCCGCCTGATGCAGAGAGAGGCGCAGACACACACACACACACACACACAGGGACACACACACACGCACAGGGACACATACGCACAGGGACACAGACACACACACACAGGGACACACACACGCACAGGGACACACACACACAGAGGGACACAGACACACACACACATGCACAGGGACACACACACACGCACAGGGACACACACGCACAGGGACACACAAACACAGGGACACATACACACACACACAGGGACACACACGCACAGGGACACAGACACACACACACACGCACAGGGACACACACACACACAGAGGGACACAGACACACACACACACGCACAGGGACACAGACACACACACACACGCACAGGGACACAGACACACAGGGACACAGACACACACGCACAGGGGGACACACACACACAGGGACACAGACACACACACACAGGGACACACACACACAGGGACACAGACACACACGCACAGGGACACAGACACACACACACACGGACAGGGACACACACACACGCACAGGGACACACACGCACAGGGACACAGACACACAAACACAGGAACACAGACACACACGCACAGGGACACACACACACATGCACACACAGGGACACAGACACACACACACAGGGACACACACACACAGGAACACAGACACACACGCACAGGGACACACACACACACAGGGACATAGACACACACAGACACACACACACACAGGGACACAGACACACACGCACAGGGACACACACACAGAGGGACACACACACACACGCACAGGGACACAGACAGAGACACACACACACACAGGGACACACACACACGCACAGGGACACAGACACAGACACAGACACACAGGGACACACACACACACGCACAGGGACACACACACACGCACAGGGACACAGACACAGACACATACACACAGGGACACACACACACACGCACAGGGACACACACACACACACAGGGGGGGACACACACACACACAGGGACACACACACACATCCCCACACCTAGCAACAATTGTTTGCACAGGGACTATTGATAAACAAAGGTATTTTCTGAAGTACTAGGGGATGGTGCCCCTGCTCCCTACGCTCATCACCCCCCCCCCCCCGTCTGTGGGGGTGGGCTGGCCTGGCTCTTGCCCCGGCTTCCAGGGAGGTCTGGCAGTCACGCCAGTCCCGGCCTCACCCCTCCCCTCCCCTCCCCGCAGCCAGCCCCGGCCTCCCGCCTCCCCCCACACACAGCCAGCCCCGGCCTCCCCCACACACACACAGCCAGCCCCGGTCTCCCCCCACGCACACAGCCAGCCCTGGCCTCCCCCCCCCCCCCACACAGCCAGCCCCGGCCTCCCCCCACGCACACAGCCAGCCCCGGTCTCCCCCCACGCACACAGCCAGCCCTGGCCTCCCCCCCCCCCCCCACACAGCCAGCCCCGGTCTCCCCCCACGCACACAGCCAGCCCTGGCCTCCCCCTCCCCACACACACACAGCCAGCCCCGGCCTCCCGCCTCCCCCCACACACAGCCAGTCCCGGCCTCCCGCCTCCCGCCTCCCCCCACACACAGCCAGCCCCGGCCTCCCCCCCCCCCCCCCACACAGCCAGCCCCGGTCTCCCCCCACGCACACAGCCAGCCCTGGCCTCCCCCCCCCCCCACACACACAGCCAGCCCCGGCCTCCCACCTCCCCCCACACACAGCCAGTCCCGGCCTCCCGCCTCCCGCCTCCCCCCACACACAGCCAGCCCCGGCCTCCCCCCCACACACACAGCCAGCCCCGGTCTCCCCCCCCCACACACAGCCAGCCCCGGTCTCCCCCCACGCACACAGCCAGCCCTGGCCTCCCCCCCACACACACACAGCCAGCCCCGGTCTCCCCCCCACACACACACAGCCAGCCCTGGCCTCCCCCCCACACACACACAGCCAGCCCCGGTCTCCCCCCACACACACACAGCCAGCTCTGGCCTTCCCCCCCCACACACACACACACAGCCAGCCCTGGCCTCCCCCCCCCACACACACACACAGCCAGCCCTGGCCTCCCCCCCACACACACACAGCCAGCCCCGGTCTCCCCCCCACACACACACAGCCAGCCCTGGCCTTCCCCCCCCACACACACACACACAGCCAGCCCTGGCCTCCCCCCCCCACACACACACACAGCCAGCCCTGGCCTCCCCCCCCCCCACACACACACAGCCAGCCCCGGTCTCCCCCCCACACACACACAGCCAGCCCTGGCCTCCCCCCCACACACACACAGCCAGCCCCGGTCTCCCCCCCACACACACACAGCCAGCCCTGGCCTTCCCCCCCCACACACACACACAGCCAGCCCTGGCCTCCCCCCCCCACACACACACACAGCCAGCCCTGGCCTCCCCCCCCCCCCCACACACAGCCAGCCCCGGCCTCTATTCCCATCCCTGTTCTGGTGGCTGCAGGGGTGGCGGCCTCGTGCACCCCCCACTCTCCTCCCAGCTGCCATGCCCAGGGGCAGAGGGAGGCAGCTGGCACTGAGGAACGGGCAGGGAGAACATCAGAGCGGCCAGACGGGGCCAGACCCAAGGCCCATCCAGCCCAGCGTCCTGTCTGCCCACAGTGGCCAGCGCCGGGTGCCCCAGAGGGAGGGAATCGAACAGGCAATGGTCAAGTGATCTCTCTCCTGCCATCCATCTCCACCCTCTGGCAGACAGAGCCCAGGGCCACCATTCCTACCCAGCCTGGCTAGTAGCCATGAATGGACCTACCCTCCATGAATCTATCTAGCTCTCTTTTAAACCCTGTTATAGCCCTGGCCTTCACAGCCTCCTCTGGCGAGGAGTTCCACAGGTTGACTACGCGCTGTGTGAAGGAGAACTTCCTTTTATTTGTTTTAAACCTGCTGCCCATTAGTTTCATTTGGTGACCTCTCGTTCTTGTATTATGGGCACAAGTAAATAACTTTTCCCTATTCACTTTCTCTGCACCACTCATGATTTTATAGCCCCCCTCAGTCTCCTCTTTTCCAAGCTGAAAAGTCCCAGTCGCTTTAACCTCTCCTCATATGGGACCCGTTCCAAACCCCTCAGCATTTTAGTTGCACTTCTCTGAACCTTTTCTAATACCAGTATATCTTTTTTGAGATATTCCAGATGTGGGCGTTTCACCGCCACATGTAGACGCAGGCAGTTATTCCAGGCTAGTCAATTTCCAAAATGGCGACCGCCGGGGAACATGCAAATCAAGCGCGGGATATTTAAATCCCACGCTTCATTTGCAATTTCGGTCGCCCTCATTAGCCTCCCTAGTTCGAACTAGGGGGCTAGTGTAGACGTACCCTAAGAAACTGGCTAGTAGGATTCTCGCGCCCTTGGCAGCTCCGAAAAGCTGCGTTCACAGACCGGACAGCCTCCAGGCTGGGCTCAGTCCTGCCCTGGCCAGGCTGGGACGGTCCAGCAGCCCGCTTGGGGGCTAGCAGGGGAGCCTGGGGACTGGAGCCGCCCCTGTTGTTTGGCCTCCCGCCGTCCTATGGGCTTGGCCCAGGGCGGGAAACCTTCTCTCACGCCCATGGACAAGTGCAGCCTCCCGGCTGGGCCCAGGGCCGGGGCCGCGTGTCTGGGTGGGGCCTCTCCGCCCTCAGGAGGGCCCGGCGGGAAAGCAAAGCCGGTCACAGACCCCGGCCCTAGGCCACGAGCCAGCCTGTTGCTGTGGCCCTCCCATGGCATGGCCGGGCGAGCAGCACGGGGCCGCTCTTTGTGGTGCTAGCTCCACGTGCGGGAAGGAACACGCCCCATCTCCTCCAGAGATACCCCTGGGACGTAGCGGGGGGCTGACCACTCTGGTGGCCCTGGAGCCACGCTGGTTGGGCAGTCACTGGTTGCCGTGTGGTGCTGGGTGTGACCCCTGCTGGCCTCTGTGTGTGTGTGTGCAGGGCCCAGCGGAGGGTGGGCCCTGAGGGGGGGGCCGTAGGCATGGCCCAGCCGCCTGACCCCTGGGCTAGGTGGAGGAATCTGACCAACGCGAGGGGCGGGGCCGCCTGGGGGCTAAGGGACCAGTTGCTGGGAGCTGGGGCAGTCTCGGCGGGGCTGGGGGAGGGAGGAGGTTTTAGACCAAGGGTGGGGGTGAAGCCCCTCCCCCCAGAGGACTAAGGCTCTGCCCGGCTCCTGTGTTAGCATCGCTCCTCCGCCGCGCTGTGTCTGAGCAGCAATAAAACCCCCCGCTCTACCGGCCGGCTGACAGGCCCCTCTGGCTGCAGACGGGGGTGCAGGGGCTCCCTGATGCACCGTCACCCCCCCTCCCTGGGCACTTGGCTAAAGCACCTCCCGCTATGCGGCTCCACGGCAGCTCTCGGGCCGGCCTGGGGACAGCCCCGTGGCAGCCCTGTCCCTGCGGGCTCCGGAGCGCGGGCGGGGGGCCAAGGGGTTTACAGCCCTGCTCCAAGGCTGGCTCCGCCCCGCCCTCCAGAGCGCACTGGGACCCTGGGTTACCCCGTGCATGGCCTTCCCCTGCCGTGCAGCCCCCCCCGACGGCTCCCCATGTGCACCCCAGGACGCTGGAGCAAGAGGAGGGCCGGCGGACGTACCTGGAGGGGCCCATCCTGCAGGACGGCAGCCCCGACCCGTCGGCAGCGAGGAGCCCCTGGACCGGGCGCCGCATCGACTACATCCTGCACCGTGAGCGCCCCCACCCCAGCCTGACCACAGTGAGTGCCCTGTCGGGCCCCGGCTCCCCCCATGGGGCCCCTGCTGCTGCCCTGCCTGGCCCCACAGAGCAAAGGGCAGGCCCTATGCCCGAGGGTGCAGAACAGCCCCAGTCGGGAGCCTGGGGATGCAACCGGGAGCCCTGCTCTGGGGCTTGCATGGCTCAGGGGTTGGGGGGCAGTGGCGCCCGTGGGGGGAAAAGGGTGGGGTGGGGGACTGAGAGGGGGGAGGGTCCGTGCTGGGGAGGGAGCTGGTGCTGGGGGCATCCTGCTGGGGTTGGGGGGGCTGGGGGGGGTGGCAGGCGTCTGTGCTGGGATGGGGGCTGGTGCTGGGGTGGAGGTGGGGCCTATTTGAAGCCCTAGGGGTGGGCGGGCGTCAGCCTGCCCACTTCTCAAAGCCCCTCCCCCAGCCTTGCAGGAGGGACGATCAGACCTAGGGATCTACTGATTCCGGGGGACAAATAATGAAAAACAAGGTCGGGGTGCGGGTCTGTCAAGGCTGGTCCCCACTCTGGCATGACAAATGCGGAAGTGGGGGTCCGCAAAAGCATCCCAAAGCCTGATCTCTCCAGGCTTTGGTACAAATACTTCCCCCAAAATCCTAATACCCGGACTTTGGGGAATATCCACTGCCACCACCCAAGTATTCCAAGCAAACCAGGGAAGAGGTCACTTGGGAAACCTCCTCCCTAAACCTCAGGGGTACCTCAAGCTCTTTTCCCCAAAGAGCTTGAAAAGAAAAGAGAAAACAAGCCGCAGGTTTGGCCCCCCACTACAGAAAGGATGTGGACGCATTGCAGAGGGTCCAGTGGGGGGCAACCAAAATGATTAGGGGGCTGGAGCACATGACCTATGAGGAGAGGCTGGGGGATTTGGGTTTGTTCAGTCTACAGGAGAGAAGAGTGAGGGGGGATTTGAGAGCAGCCTTCAACTTCCTGAAGGGGGTTCCAAAGAGGATGGAGAGAGACTGTTCTCAGTGGGGGCAGATGCAGAACAAGGAGCAATGGGCTGAAGTTACAGCGGGGGAGGTCCAGGTTGGATATTAGGTAAAACTATTTCCCTAGTTGTGTGGGGAAGCGCTGGGATGGGTTCCCCAGGGAAGTAGTGGAGTCTCCATCCCTAGGGGTGTTTAAGTCTCGGCTTGACAAAGCCCTGGCTGGGTTGGTTTAGTTGGGATTGGTCCTGCCTTGGGCAGGGGGCTGGACTTGATGACTCCTGAGGTCTCCTCCAGCTCTGTGATTCTATGATTCTGTGGTAGCTGATTCCTAGTCAGACAGACAGACCTTACAGGTAAAACTAGGACCCCAAAAGGAACCAGCACCAGGTCAATAAGAAAAGGAAAACAAACTTTTATTACAAAAGTTAGTTACAAAAGAGAGACCCCACTTTATAAGAACATAAGAATGGCCATACTGGGTCAGACCAAAGGTCCATCTAGCCCAGTATCCTGTCTGCCGACAGTGGCCAGCACCAGGTGCCCCAGAGAGGGTGGACCGAAGACAATGACCAAGCAATTTGTCTCCTGCCATCCCTCTCCAGCCTCTGACAAACAGAGGCCAAGGACACCATTTTATCCCCTGGCTAATAGCCTTTTATGGACCTAACCTCCATGAAATTATCTAGCTTCTCTTTAAACTCTGTTATAGTCCTAGCCTTCACACCTCCTCTGGCAAGGAGTTCCACAGGTTGACTACGCGCTGTGTGAAGAAGAACTTTCTTTTATTAGTTTTAAACCTGCTACCCATTAATTTCATTTGGTGTCCTCTAGTTCTTCTATTATGGGAACTAATAAATAACTTCTCTGTATCGGCCCTCTCCACACCACTCATGATTTTATAGACCTCTATCGTATCCCCCCTCAGTCTCCTCTTTTCTAAACTGAAAAGTCCCAGTCTCTTTAGCCTCTCCTCATATGGGACCCGTTCCAAACCCCTCATCATTTTAGTTGCCCTTTTCTGAACCCTTTCCAAGGCCAAAATATCTTATTTGAGCACAGGCGTCTTTGAACAGCACAGGCATCATTGCCACCGTCCCAAACCAGAAACAATAAAACCTGACGGAGTAGCTAAACTTTGCCCTGCGTACACATTGTGAGAAGACTTCCTGGCGAGGGACAGGCCTCCCTCCCCCGTTATGTGGAAGAAACCGCTCTGCCCCAGAGCAAAGAGGAAAAAGTCCCAGTTTGAAATCCCTCCCTGCGTCACTATTGGCTGTCCAGATACCCAGCTAGGACAGGAGCCATAGCTACCCCCTTCCAAAGCAATGGAACGGGACGGGGACTCCGAGCAGAGAACCCCAGACAGCCCCACTGCTCCTCAAAGCTGTCGACGGAGCCAGTGGGCGCCACCCAGAGGAACCCTGCCCGGATACGTGACACAAGGGAGGAACGGAAGTGGGCCCCCCGGTCGCAGAGCGCCCCCCCCCGCCGGCTCCGTCCAGCCTCCCCGTCCTGGCGCTGCGTGTGGCGGCTTTCGCCAGGGCCCGGAGGAGGGTGACGAGTCTCGCGACTTTGTGGGGCCGCGGATGGGGGGGGCATAAAGAAAAGGCTGAGGGGAAAGTGCAGCCGGAGCCTCAGTAAGAGGTTGTGGAGGCTCCGGAATAGGGGCTGCAGCCTGGCGCATTCCAGACACGCGTGTGCCAGGTTCTCCCTACGCCGCAGCAGGGGCGGGCGCCGGGGACGGGGGTGAGCCGCATCCGTGCTCACAGCTGATGTCCCCGACGGGCCGCGGGATCAGGCTGGAATAGACACTGGCCCATCGGGGCTCCCCACCCTCGACTGGGCTGAGATGGTCCCACTCGGTGTCGGGGCGGGACACGAGGGTGAGGAAACGCAGCGTGTGGCGCACGAGCGTGTACAGATGGTCCCTGGGTGCGGTTCGGAGACAGACCGGCTGCAGATCTGGCAGCCGGCTGGGGGTCCAGGGACGGGGAGGCCAGGGGGCCCGTGGAACAGGGGCCCAAGAAGAAGGGCTGGAGGGCTTGCGGGGGGGGGGGTGTCCCCTCTCTCAGGGCTCGCTGCAGGAAATCAAGGGCGGGCTGCGACAAAGCCGCCTCACCTCCTGGAGCATGCGCAGAGGGGTCCGAAGGGGGGAAAGCCCCATGCGCCGAGCGCGCGCTCGGGGGTCCACCCTGCCCCCCCCGTCGTAGTCCAGGAGGTCTCTGCCAGGATCAGCCTCCAGCACCGCGGGAGACCCTGCCCCTGCACGCACACAGCTGGGTTGTGGTGCAGGGGCTCCGCGAGGAGGTCTGCTCCCTCGGGGCCCACAGCGGCCCTGGTCGCCGAGAACAGCCTCCCGGTCTGGAGGAGTTCCCGGCAGAACCCGGCCGCTCGGAGAGCCTCGCCGAGGCCCCGGGGTGGAGGAAAAAGGCTGATTGGTTACGGGCGCTGCAGCCCTAGAGCTCACCGCCTCGGCTCTGAAACTGACGGGCACCCACTGCCCAGGCAGCCAATGCCTGGTGCTCTCCAGCAAAGCCGTTCCCTGGGCTGATGCGAACTGGCTGCGCGTCCCTGGGGAAAGGCCAGGAAAGGACATTCCCTGGGAGCTGTGGTGCCGGGCCTGTGGGATCGGTACAACTTTCCCTGCGCTGAGCAGGATTTGGGGTGACCCTCCTCGTGTCTGCCTGGGCTGGGGGGGGAGCCAGCAGCTACCCTGCTGTACGGGAGCCCTGAGCAGACTCCCAGGAGACCAGCAAGGTACCGGGGAAGCTGCTGTGTTGCCAGCTCGGTGAATCCCCCTCCAGTGTGGGGACCAACCACCCCACTCTTTGCAGTTTGCCCTGATTGAGGCCTCTCAGCATGGCCCCCCCGGGACTCCACTCCCCAGGGGTGGGCAGGGTATGTGGGGGAGGGGCACAGCAGGGAATGTGAGCAGGACACACATGGGGTGAGGGGGGGCAGGGTTGGTGCTGGGGGGAGGCAGATGTCCATGCTGGAGCAGGCACTGGTGCTGAGGCCAGGCGCCTGGCCTGGCCGGGATAGTGAGCTGTGCCAGTCCTCAGCGTTGATAGAGGGGTTGGGGAGGCCCAGGGAGACGACAAGTCCCAGGCTGCACTGCTCTGGCTTGGCTGGGCCTGGGCGCACTGCATGCTGGGATCTGTAGTCTCGGGGGAAGGGGGTGCATTCTCTGGGGGAGCTGGGGAGCCTGCTCTGCTCCTGACACTGTCCCGTTGCTTTCCCAAGCGGCGGCGAAGTTCTCCTTCATCACCCAGCTGGCCGGCTGCTCGGACCACGTGGCTGTGGGGCTGCGGCTGCTGCTGACGCCTGCGCCGCAGTGACTGCCCCGCGTGCGGCCCCGGCATTCGGGAAGGAAGGCGGATGCAGCGTCCTCGTTTCGCCTTCTCCGTCCCGACTTAGACAGGCTGCCAGGCTCCCGGCTGGGTGGGGCTGGCCAGAGGAAGGGACCCGGGGGCAGTTCAGTGATAGAGTCGCCCCAGGGGCTCTGCTGGGCCCATGGAGGTGGGGCTGCACTGGCCAGGGGCCCCAACCAGAGCCCCAGGACGGGGGCAGCCCTGGCACCGGGCTCCCAGGCTGGCAGGGCCCAGGGCAGGAGACACGCTGTGCCTCTCCAGCCAGTGAGTCTGGGGCATGGAGCTGCCTCAATTTCCCCAGGGTTAACTGGGGGTGGGTGGGTGATGTAGTGGGGACTGTATTCACTCTGGTTGCTTTGTTGTGTGCTGCTCTCTAATAACGCTGTGTGTGCGTGCCTCAGTTTCCCTGGGCACTGCAGCACTGTCTGGGCGAGGAGGGGGAGGCCGGGCACGACTCACTGGGGAGCAACGTGAAGCTCTCAGTCCTGAGGGCCAGGTGGGGGCAGAAACACCTTTGGCCCAGGAAGGGGGGAAGGGGAGAGGAGGGGCTGCAGGCTGGGGACTAGGGCCTGCGGGGGTCAGTCTCCGTGGGCTTGGGATGGGAGAGGGGGCTTGGAGCAGAAGGGGGAACAGGGCCCAGGGCCCCCATCCCCATCCCCGAGCTGGGCTGGCGGCTCCTGGTTCCTGTCCCACAAGTCTGTACTACGCGGTGTCCCTGGGACCCCCAGTAACCCTTCTCTTCTACCTGCCGCCTGAGAGTCCCCTCAGGCTGTGCGGCAGTGGGGGGCTGTCGACTGCTGTAATCCAGTGTTCGCTCTGGTCTTGCATTCACCGTTTGTCTTGTGGGGTTCTATGTGATCCTCCTGTCCTATGCGGCTCTGTAGTGTTGCTGTGTGTGCGTGCCTCAGTTTCCCCAGGCCCTGCAGCACTAGCTGCATGGGGGGGCGGGCTGGGTGTGACTCACTGGGGAAGTATGGGCAGCCTCTCACCTCCTGAGGACCAAGGGACAGCAGATAGCACCTTGGGCCTGGGAGGACAGTGGAGGAGGCGGGGCTGCCTGGAGCAGGTGAGCAGTGGCTGTGAGGTAGGTCAGTCCCGGCTGGGCTAGGGGAGGGAGGATGTTTTAGGCCAAGGAAGGGGGTGAAGCCCCTTCCCCCCCAGAGGACTAAGGCTCTGCCCTGGCTCCTGTGTTAGCATCGCTCCGAGGCTGCTCTGTGTCTCTGGGAACCAATAAAACCTTCTACTCGACTGGCCGGCTGAGAGTCCCGTCTGGCTGCGGAGGGGGGTGCAGGGTTGGGGACCCCTGACACGTCATCACACTGGCTGCGGAGGGGGGGTGCAGGGCCCGGTGGCTCCCACCCCTCGGTGACAGAGGGACCGTTTACTCTTTGCAGAGGCCCAGGTATGACTGGCCCCTGTCTGTCTGGGGCAAGGGACGTGGGGGGGAGGCAGGGGGGTAAAATGGAGGTAACAGTGAGCCAGGAAGGGTTCAGCACCTCGCCAGTGAAATGAGCCAGATCTCACCTGGAAGGGAAGAGCCGATTCTCAGAGCTGCTGATGGCTAGTCCTGTGCACAGCAGCCGCAGGCACCCGCCCCCGCTGGCTAGGGAGGGAGCGGCCTGGCCCTGCACCTGCTCAGGTGTCAGCCCGGGCACGGATGCCTCCTGTCTCTCACCCTAGCGCCTGGGGGATCAGCGGGGGATAGTAACACTTGCCAGAACTGGGGACGGGATCACGTCCGCGTCTCTGCAGCGGGTGGCGCTTGAACAGCTCCCAGCAGCTTCGCGGACCATCCCCTCGCGCTGACGAAGGCAGCCAGTCGCCTGGGCGCACACAGGGAAGACAGCCGGGCGTCCAGTGGCACCGCAGACTCACGGTTACCAGGTCAAACCCCCCTGCTTGGCTGCGGTGGCGTGGGAGGCCCGGAGGCATCTCCTGGGTTAATGAGGCTCATCGAGCCAGGCTGGAAGTGGCTCATTCGCAGCGTTGGGGGTGGGGATGTGAAGATGCAGAGAGGGGAAATGGCCTTTGTCCTGCGCCAACAGCTGAGCTCCTAGTGCTGCCCTGAGCAGAGTGTACTGAAACTGCAAATGAATCCCAGGTCAGCTGTCGCCCCTTGCAACTGGCGGGTGAAATTGCTTTGCAGAAGGCTGGCTGCTTGGAAATCCAGGCCCGAGTGCCCAGGCAGGTCCAGTGCCTCCCATCCCAGAGGTCCGACTTGTCCAGCTCTCCTCTGGTGCAGACACTGCCTGCTGGTGCGGGGTAGGTTGCTGTGTGTGTCTGGGGTGTGGGGTGGCTCTGGGGAGTATTGGCTCCAGCCTGGAGCAGGCGAGGACTGGCCTGTCCCCCGGCCTGTGAGCGGAGCAGCTGTTTTCCAGGACAGGTGTAGATTGTCCGGGAGGCACTGCAAGGGCTGGTCCTGGGGCTGTGGGGCTGGCCAGGGGTTCTCTACCCACGAAACCTGATAAATCGGTGAGTCTCTCCGGTGCCGCCGGAAGCAAAACCCCTCTGACACCCCAGCAATATCCGTGCCCCAGATGGCCCTAGGCCTCACACACAGGTGAGGGGTCTTAGAGCCCAACCTCACCTTCCCCGAACAAGTTCTGTCCGGTCCCAAGAAACCAGCCACAGTTCCCAGGTCAATTTACACTCTGGATCTTACCCACAAACCACGCTGAGCCAGTCCTTTAGTATCTAACATCTAAAGGTTTATTACTACAAGAAAGCAAAGCATGAGAGTGAGGTTGTTAAAGTATCATACGTTACATGCATCGAATCTCCCAGTTCTCGAGGCAGGCTCTAGCAGAGATGTTATAGCTGCTGGCTTAAAAGTCCTTGGTGCACATCCTATGCCAGGATGGGTCCACAGTTCTTCCCGGCTCTTCAATCCCTGCACTGCTGCCTCTGAGATGAAGGGCTGAGCTGAGCACCGAGATGGAGTCAGCCACATGGCGTATTTATCCCTCCTTCCTGGTCTCTTCTTGGCTGCAGCAGGTCACCTGGCCAGCGGCCTGTCCCTGTGTTTCCTGCTGGTAGCCCCGAGGTATCAGTCACCATTCTTGAGGTGTGTCCTTGGCTATAGAGGGCTGTTGTTCCACGGAGACTTGCTCATTAGCATGCCCATAGGCCGAGCTCCTTTGCCCATTGCTCAACCACATACAGAGAAACATTCGGTATCCACACAAAGTACGTGCTTATAACTTCACACACCGACATTATACAATCACATGAATAGCATATATGGAATCAGCAGACAGTAAGCTTCTATTCGACACCTCACATGGCCCCCTTTGTGCCACTTTTGGGGCCAACACCCCCCCCCCCGGGGGCAGCAGTGATCTGGCTGCTTCCCTAAAATTTAGTAATGTGACAGTAGGGTACATGGGGAAGGGGCACAGCAGGGAATGTGAGCAGTACAGACGTGGGGTGAGGGATGGGAAGGGGGCAGGGAATGTGGGGGATGGGTGTCAGTGGCTGAGCCAGACTTGCCAGTCCCCCAGCTCCCCTCTTCTGCTGTCCCACCCCACTTGGCAGCCATGCCTGCAGTTCTTGCTTGTGGCCACCAGAGGCCAGTGTGGGACCCTTAATGCAGAACAGGGCCTGCCCCCCCACTTGCCACAGGGATGCCCCCCTTAGCCCCCCATCCCTACGTGACCCCCATGGGATGACAGGTTCCTGTGCACCACTGGGATTCTCACATCAGGGCGAGATGATCTGACCCAGGGCGACTCACAGCCCCAGCCTGGAAATCCCTCCCTGCCTGGCACCAAGCCACCCGCAGCAAGAGCCTCAGCCACCTCCTGGCCTCCCCCGCAAATCCCCTCAGGCACCCCAGAGCTCCCTGTGCCCCCCCCAGCCCCCCCTCACACAGGGGAGAGGTTATAACCCATCCCCCACCTCCCCTCACACACCCCAGCGCTCCCTGTACCCCCCCAGCCCCCCCTACACAGGGGAGAGGTTATAACCCATCCCCCACCTCCCCTCACACACCCCAGTGCTCCCTTTGCCCCCCCAGCCCCACCCTACACAGGGGAGAGGTTATAACCCATCCCCCACCTCCCCTCACACACCCCAGCGCTCCCTGTGCCCCCCCAGCCCCCCCTACACAGGGGAGAGGTTATAACCCATCCCCCACCTCCCCTCACACACCCCAGCGCTCCCTGTGCCCCCCCAGCCCCCCCTACACAGGGGAGAGGTTATAACCCATCCCCCACCCCCCTCACACACCCCAGTGCTCCCTGTGCCCCCCCAGCCCCCCCTACACAGGGGAGAGGTTATAACCCATCCCCCACCTCCCCTCACACACCCCAGCGCTCCCTTTGCCCCCCCAGCCCCACCTACACAGGGGAGAGGTTATAACCCATCCCCCACCTCCCCTCACACACCCCAGCGCTCCCTGTGCCCCCCCAGCCCCCCCTACACAGGGGAGAGGTTATAACCCATCCCCCACCTCCCCTCACACACCCCAGCGCTCCCTTTGCCCCCCCAGCCCCCCCTACACAGGGGAGAGGTTATAACCCATCCCCCACCCCCCCTCACACACCCCAGACGCTCCCTGTGCCCCCCCAGCCCCCCCTACACAGGGGAGAGGTTATAACCCATCCCCCACCTCCCCTCAGGCACACCCAGCGCTCCCTGTGCCCCCCCAGCCCCCCCTACACAGGGGAGAGGTTATAACCCATCCCCTCACCTCCCCGCACACACCCCAGCGCTCCCTGTGCCCCCCAGCCCCCCTACACAGGGGAGAGGTAATAACCCATCCCCCACCTCCCCTCACACACCCCAGCGCTCCCTTTGCCCCCCCAGCCCCCCCTACACAGGGGAGAGGTTATAACCCATTCCCCCACCCCCCCTCAGACACCCCAGTGCTCCCTGTGCCCCCCCAGCCCCCCCTACACAGGGGAGAGGTTATAACCCATCCCCCACCTCCCCTCAGACACCCCAGCGCTCCCTGTGCCCCCCCAGCCCCCCTCACACAGGGAAGAGGTTATAACCCATCCCCCACCTCCCCTCAGGACACCCCAGTGCTCCCTGTGCCCCCAGCCCCCTTACACAGGAGAGGTATAACCCATCCCCCACCTCCCCTCACACACCCAGCGCCCCTCCCCCAGCCCCCTACACAGGGGAGAGGTTATAACCCATCCCCCACCTCCCCTCAGACACCCCAGAGCTCCCTGTGCCCCCCAGCCCCCCCTACACAGGGGAGAGGTTATAACCCATCCCCCACCTCCCCTCAGGCACCCCAGAGCTCCCTGTGCCCCCCAGGCCCCCCTACACAGGGGAGAGGTTATAACCCATCCCCCACCTCCCCTCAGACACCCCAGCGCTCCCTGTGCCCCCCCCAGCCCTCCCCACACAGGGAAGAGGTTATAACCCATCCCCCACCCCCCCTCAGGCACCCCAGTGCTCCCTGTGCCCCCCCAGCCCCCCCTACACAGGGGAGAGGTTATAACCCATCCCCTCACCTCCCCCGCAGACACCCCAGCGCTCCCTGTGCCCCCCAGGCCCCCTTACACAGGGGAGAGGTAATAACCCATCCCCCACCTCCCCTCACACACCCCAGCGCTCCCTTTGCCCCCCCAGCCCCCCCTACACAGGGGAGAGGTTATAACCCATTCCCCCACCCCCCCTCAGACACCCCAGTGCTCCCTGTGCCCCCCCAGCCCCCCCTACACAGAGGAGAGGTTATAACCCATCCCCCACCTCCCCTCAGACACCCCAGCGCTCCCTGTGCCCCCCCCAGCCCTCCCCACACAGGGAAGAGGTTATAACCCATCCCCCACCCCCCCTCAGGCACCCCAGTGCTCCCTGTGCCCCCCCAGCCCCCCCTACACAGGGGAGAGGTTATAACCCATCCCCCGCCCCCCTCAGGTACCCCAGAGCTCCCTGTGCCCCCCCAACCCCCCCTTACACAGGGGAGAGGTTATAACCCATCCCCCACCTCCCTCAGACACCCCAGTGTTCCCTGTGCCCCCCCAGCCCCCCTTACACAGGGGAGAGGTTATAACCCATCCCACACCTCCCCTCAGACACCCCAGAGCTCCCTGTGCCCCCCCAGCCCCCCCTACACAGGGGAGAGGTTATAACCCATCCCCCACCTCCCCTCAGACACCCCAGCGCTCCCTGTGCCCCCCCAGCCCCACCTCACACAGGGGAGAGGTTATAACCCATCCCCCACCTCCCCTCAGACACCCCAGCGCTCCCTGTCCCCCCCAGCCCCCCCTACACAGGGAGAGGTTATAACCCATCCCCCACCTCCCCTCAGACACCCCAGGCTCCCTGTCCCCCCCAGCCCCCCCACACAGGGAAGAGGTTATAACCCATCCCCCACCCCCCTCAGGCACCCCAGTGCTCCCTGTGCCCCCCCAGCCCCCCCTACACAGGGGAGAGGTTATAACCCATCCCCCCCCCCCTCAGGACCCCAGGCTCCCTGTGCCCCCCCACCCCCCCTTACACAGGGGAGAGGTTATAACCCATCCCCCACCTCCCTCAGACACCCCAGTGTCCCTGTGCCCCCCCAGCCCCCTTACACAGGGGAGAGGTTATAACCCATCCCCACCTCCCCTCAGACACCCCAGGCTCCCTGTGCCCCCCCAGCCCCCCCTACACAGGGGAGAGGTTATAACCCATCCCCCACCTCCCCTCAGACACCCCAGGCTCCCTGTGCCCCCCCAGCCCCCCCTACACAGGGGAGAGGTTATAACCCATCCCCCACCTCCCCTCAGACACCCCAGCGCTCCCTGTGCCCCCCCAGCCCCCCCTCCACAGGGGAGAGGTTATAACCCATCCCCCACCCCCCCTCAGGCACCCCAGGCTCCCTGTGCCCCCCCAGCCCCCCTTACACAGGGGAGAGGTTATAACCCACCCCCACCCCCCTCAGGCACCCCAGGCTCCCTGTGCCCCCCCAACCCCCCTACACAGGGGAGAGGTTATAACCCATCCCCCACCTCCCCTCAACACCCCAGGCTCCCTGTGCCCCCCCAGCCCCCCCTACACAGGGGAGAGGTAATAACCCATCCCCCACCTCCCCTCAGGCACCCCAGAGCTCCCTGTCCCCCCCACCCCCCCTACACAGGGAGAGGTTATAACCCATCCCCCACCTCCCTCAGACACCCCAGGCTCCCTGTCCCCCCCAGCCCCCCTACACAGGGGAGAGGTATAACCCATCCCCCACCTCCCCTCAGGCACCCAAGTGCTCCCTGTCCCCCCCAGCCCCCCCTCACACAGGGGAGAGGTTATAACCCATCCCCCACCTCCCTCAGCACCCCAGCTCCCTTCCCCCCCAGCCCCCCTCACACAGGGGAGAGGTTATAACCCATCCCCCACCCCCCCTCAGCACCCCAGTGCTCCCTGTGCCCCCCCAGCCCCCCCACACAGGGGAGAGGTTATAACCCATCCCCCACCTCCCCCCAACACCCCAGGCTCCCTGTGCCCCCCAGCCCCCTTACACAGGGGAGAGGTAATAACCCATCCCCCACCTCCCCTCACACACCCCAGCGCTCCCTTTGCCCCCCCAGCCCCCCCTACACAGGGGAGAGGTTATAACCCATCCCCCCACCCCCCCTCAGACACCCCAGTGCTCCCTGTGCCCCCCCAGCCCCCCCTACACAGAGGAGAGGTTATAACCCATCCCCCACCTCCCCTCAGACACCCCAGCGCTCCCTGTGCCCCCCCCAGCCCTCCCCACACAGGGAAGAGGTTATAACCCATCCCCCACCCCCCCTCAGGCACCCCAGTGCTCCCTGTGCCCCCCCAGCCCCCCCTACACAGGGGAGAGGTTATAACCCATCCCCCGCCCCCCTCAGGTACCCCAGAGCTCCCTGTGCCCCCCAGCCCCCCCTTACACAGGGGAGAGGTTATAACCCATCCCCCACCTCCCTCAGACACCCCAGTGTTCCCTGTGCCCCCCCAGCCCCCCTTACACAGGGGAGAGGTTATAACCCATCCCACACCTCCCCTCAGACACCCCAGAGCTCCCTGTGCCCCCCCAGCCCCCCCTACACAGGGGAGAGGTTATAACCCATCCCCCACCTCCCCTCAGACACCCCAGCGCTCCCTGTGCCCCCCCAGCCCCACCTACACAGGGGAGAGGTTATAACCCATCCCCCACCTCCCCTCAGCACCCCAGAGCTCCCTGTCCCCCCCCCCCCCCACACAGGGAGAGGTTATAACCCATCCCCCACCTCCCTCAGACACCCCAGGCTCCCTGTCCCCCCCAGCCCCCCTACACAGGGGAGAGGTATAACCCATCCCCCACCTCCCCTCAGCACCCAAGGCTCCCTGTCCCCCCCAGCCCCCCCCAACAGGGGAGAGGTTATAACCCATCCCCCACCTCCCTCAGCACCCCAGGCTCCCTTGCCCCCCCGCCCCCCTACAGGGGAGAGGTTATAACCCATCCCCCACCCCCCCTCAACACCCCAGTGCTCCCTGTGCCCCCCCAGCCCCCCCTACACAGGGGAGAGGTTATAACCCATCCCCCACCTCCCCTCAGACACCCCAGTGCTCCCTGTGCCCCCCCAGCCCCCCTCACACAGGGGAGAGGTTATAACCCATCCCCCACCTCCCTCAGACACCCCAGGCTCCCTGTGCCCCCCAGCCCCCCCTACACAGGGGAGAGGTTATAACCCATCCCCCACCCCCCCTCACACCCCAGGCTCCCTTGCCCCCCCAGCCCCCCCTACAGGGGAGAGGTTATAACCCATCCCCCACCTCCCCTCAACACCCCAGGCTCCCTGTGCCCCCCCAGCCCCCCCACACAGGGGAGAGGTTATAACCCATCCCCCACCTCCCCTCAGACACCCCAGGCTCCCTGTGCCCCCCCAGCCCCCCCTACACAGGGGAGAGGTTATAACCCATCCCCCACCTCCCCTCAGACACCCCAGGCTCCCTGTGCCCCCCCAGCCCCCCCTACACAGGGGAGAGGTTATAACCCATCCCCCCCCCCTCAACACCCCAGGCTCCCTGTGCCCCCCAGCCCCCCCTACACAGGGGAGAGGTTATAACCCATCCCCCACCTCCCCTCAGACACCCCAGGCTCCCTGTGCCCCCCCAGCCCCCCCTACAGGGGAGAGGTTATAACCCATCCCCCACCCCCCTCAGCACCCCAGGCTCCCTGTGCCCCCAGCCCCCCTACAGGGGAGAGGTTATAACCCATCCCCCACCTCCCCTCAACACCCCAGGCTCCCTGTGCCCCCCCAGCCCCCCCCCACAGGGGAGAGGTACCCCCCCCACCCCCTCAGCCCCCAGCCCCCCCCCCCCCCCCCTACACAGGGGAGAGGTTATAACCCATCCCCCACCCCCCCTCAGCACCCCAGGCTCCCTGTGCCCCCCCAACCCCCCTCACACAGGGGAGAGGTTATAACCCATCCCCCACCTCCCCTCACACACCCCAGCGCTCCCTGTGCCCCCCCAGCCCCCCCTACACAGGGGAGAGGTAATAACCCATCCCCCACCTCCCCTCAGGCACCCCAGAGCTCCCTGTACCCCCCCACCCCCCCTACACAGCGGAGAGGTTATAACCCATCCCCCACCTCCCTCAGACACCCCAGTGCTCCCTGTACCCCCCCAGCCCCCTCTCACACAGGGGAGAGGTGATAACCCATCCCCCCACCTCCCCTCAGGCACCCAAGTGCTCCCTGTACCCCCCCAGCCCCCCCTCACACAGGGGAGAGGTTATAACCCATCCCCCACCTCCCTCAGACACCCCAGAGCTCCCTATGCCCCCCCAGCCCCACCTCACACAGGGGAGAGGTTATAACCCATCCCCCACCCCCCCTCAGGCACCCCAGTGCTCCCTGTGCCCCCCCAGCCCCCCCTACACAGGGGAGAGGTTATAACCCATCCCCTCACCTCCCCTCAGACACCCCAGTGCTCCCTGTGCCCCCCCAGCCCCCCTCACACAGGGGAGAGGTTATAACCCATCCCCCACCTCCCCTCAGACACCCCAGCGCTCCCTGTGCCCCCCCCAGCCCCCCCTACACAGGGGAGAGGTTATAACCCATTCCCCCACCCCCCCTCAGACACCCCAGTGCTCCCTGTGCCCCCCCAGCCCCCCCTTGTACAGAGGGAGAGGTTATAACCCATCCCCCACCTCCCCTCACACACCCCAGCGCTCCCTGTGCCCCCCCAGCCCCCCTCACACAGGGAAGAGGTTATAACCCATCCCCCACCCCCCCTCAGACACCCCAGTGCTCCCTGTGCCCCCCCAGCCCCCTCTACACAGGGGAGAGGTTATAACCCATCCCCCACCCCCCTCAGGTACCCCAGAGCTCCCTGTGCCCCCCAGCCCCCCCTTACACAGGGGAGAGGTTATAACCCATCCCCCACCTCCCTCAGACACCCCAGTGCTCCCTGTGCCCCCCCAGCCCCCCCTTACACAGGGGAGAGGTTATAACCCATCCCCACCTCCCCTCAGACACCCCAGAGCTCCCTGTGCCCCCCAGCCCCCCCTACACAGGGGAGAGGTTATAACCCATCCCGCACCTCCCTCAGACACCCCAGCGCTCCCTGTGCCCCCCCAGCCCCACCTACACAGGGGAGAGGTTATAACCCATCCCCCACCTCCCCTCAGACACCCCAGAGCTCCCTGTGCCCCCCTAGCCCCCCCTACACAGGGGAGAGGTTATAACCCATCCCCCACCTCCCCTCAGACACCCCAGTGCTCCCTGTGCCCCCCAGCCCCCCCTTACACAGGGGAGAGGTTATAACCCATCCCCCACCTCCCCTCACACACCCCAGTGCTCCCTGTGCCCCCCCAGCCCCCCCTCACACAGGGGAGAGGTTATAACCCATCCCCCACCTCCCTCAACACCCCAGTGCTCCCTGTGCCCCCCCAGCCCCCCCTTAACAGGGGAGAGGTTATAACCCATCCCCCACCTCCCCTCAGGCACCCCAGTGCTCCCTGTGCCCCCCCAGCCCCCCTACACAGGGGAGAGGTTATAACCCATCCCCCACCTCCCCTCAACACCCCAGTGCTCCCTGTGCCCCCCCAGCCCCCCCTCACACAGGGGAGAGGTGATAACCCATCCCCCACCTCCCCTCAGACACCCCAGTGCTCCCTGTGCCCCCCCGCCCCCCCTTACACAGGGGAGAGGTTATAACCCATCCCCCACCTCCCCTCAGACACCCCCCCCCCCCCCCCCCCCCCCCCCCCCCCCCCCCCCCCCCCCCCCCCCCCCCCCCCCCCCCCCCCCCCCCCCCCCCCCCCCCCCCCCCCCCCCCCCCCCCCCCCCCCCCCCCCCCCCCCCCCCCCCCCCCCCCCCCCCCCCCCCCCCCCCCCCCCCCCCCCCCCCCCCCCCCCCCCCCCCCCCCCCCCCCCCCCCCCCCCCCCCCCCCCCCCCCCCCCCCCCCCCCCCCCCCCCCCCCCCCCCCCCCCCCCCCCCCCCCCCCCCCCCCCCCCCCCCCCCCCCCCCCCCCCCCCCCCCCCCCCCCCCCCCCCCCCCCCCCCCCCCCCCCCCCCCCCCCCCCCCCCCCCCCCCCCTGTGCCCCCCCAGCCCCCCCTACACAGGGGAGAGGTTATAACCCATCCCCCACCTCCCCTCAGACACCCCAGTGCTCCCTGTGCCCCCCCAGCCCCCCTCACACAGGGGAGAGGTTATAACCCATCCCCTCACCTCCTCAACACCCCAGTGCTCCCTGTGCCCCCCCAGCCCCCCCTTACACAGGGGAGAGGTTATAACCCATCCCCCACCTCCCCTCAGACACCCCAGTGCTCCCTGTGCCCCCCCCGCCCCCCCACACAGGGGGGGGGGGGGGGGGGGGGGGGGGGGGGGGGGGGGGGTTTTTTTTTTTTTTTTTTTTTTTTTTTTTTATAACCCATCCCCCACCTCCCCTCAGACACCCCAGAGCTCCCTGTGCCCCCCCAGCCCCCCCTACACAGGGGAGAGGTTATAACCCATCCCCCACCTCCCCTCAGACACCCCAGAGCTCCCTGTGCCCCCCCAGCCCCCCCTACACAGGGGAGAGGTTATAACCCATCCCCCACCTCCCCTCAGACACCCCAGTGCTCCCTGTGCCCCCCCAGCCCCCCCCTCACACAGGGGAGAGGTTATAACCCATCCCCCACCTCCCCTCACACACCCCAGTGCTCCCTGTGCCCCCCCAGCCCCCCCTCACACAGGGGAGAGGTTATAACCCATCTCCCCACCCCCCCTGACACCCCAGCGCTCCCTGTGCCCCTCCAGCCCCCCCTTACAGAGGTGAGAGGTTATAACCCATCTCCCCACCCCCCCTGACACCCCAGCGCTCCCTGTGCCCCCCCAGCCCCCCTCACACAGGGTCTGGAGCAGAGGAAGAGTGGGGAGAGGGGGTCTGGAGCGGGGTGGAGAGGGGCAGGGAGGGGTCTGGAGGAGAGCGGAGGGTGTCGGGAGCAAGGGGGATAGTGCAGGTCCTAGGAAGGGGGGAGTTGCACCCCCGTTTGCAGGGTACCACCTGATGTCTGCGCTTTGCGGCAGCCTGAGCTCCCCCTCCCTGTCCTGCTGCACCCGGTGCCCAGGCCGCCCGGTGCCCACGCCGGCTGTGCCCGCCCGGGGGAATGTGTCAGGCGGCGGTGAGCTCTGCGTGGGAGGACTCAGCTTGGGGCCTGCCCCAGCATGCTGCCGCCTTGCGCCGTGCAGAGAGCTGTGCAGCGCAAGCCCATGCAATGTGCCCCTCCCTCAAGGCGGGGGGGGCTGTCTCGCAGGGCGCTGGGCTGGAGGAGGGCGGCGTGTCCCTGTGGGGGCAGGGTGAGCCGGGGGGGGGGAGCTGTCTCGCAGGGCGCTGGGCTGGAGGAGGGCGGCGTGTCCCTGTGGGGGCAGGGTGAGCCGGGGGGGGGGCTGTCTCGCAGGGCGCTGGGCTGGAGGAGGGCGGCGTGTCCCTGTGGGGGCAGGATGAGCCGGGGGGGGCTGTCTCGCAGGGCGCTGGGCTGGAGGAGGGCGGCGTGTCCCTGTGGGGGCAGGGTGAGCCGGGGGGGGGCTGTCTCGCAGGGCGCTGGAGGAGGGCGGCGTGTCCCTGTGGGGGCAGGGTGAGCCGGGGGGGGGGGCTGTCTCGCAGGGCGCTGGGCTGGAGGAGGGCGGCGTGTCCCTGTGGGGGCAGGGTGAGCCGGGGGGGGGAGCTGTCTCCCAGGGCGCTGGAGGAGGGCGGCGTGTCCCTGTGGGGGCAGGGTGAGCCGGGGGGGGGCTGTCTCGCAGGGCGCTGGGCTGGAGGAGGGCGGCGTGTCCCTGTGGGGGCAGGGACAGTCGGTGGGGGGCCGTTGGCTCTGCAGAGAGCCAGGGCAGCTGACGCGGCTGCCTGGAGCCGGACCCCGGGGAGAGGCTGAGCGGACAATGGGCACGCCAGTTGCCCAGACATTTGGCACCCTGGACTAGGGGCATGACTGGACGGCCCAGCAGGTGTGACGGTGACTCCCAGCAACAAGGACAAAGGGCTGAGGTGGGGCCTCCCGGGGCCCTTCCAGGCAGGCCCTGGAAGCAGGAGGGGGATGACTGTGTGTGTGTGCGCACACTTATGTGAGTGTGTGAAAGTGTGTGTGCACCTGTGTGAGTGTGTGCGCGCATGGGGGGATGTGCAGGGGATACGTGTGCGTGCGCAGGTGTGTGTGTGGTGCTCTTGCAGGGGGTGTATGTGTGTGCAGGGTGGGGTTGTTTGCAGGCGTGTGTGTGTGTGCTCATGGGGGCATGTGCGGGGGATGCGTGTGGGGTATGTGTGTGCGTGCGCAGGTGTGAGTGTGTATGTGTGTGCACACGTGTGGGCAGTGTATGTGTGTGCAGGGTGGGGGTGTTTGCAGGCGTGTGGGGAGTGAGTGTGTGCATGGGGGGTAGGTGGGTATGTGCACAGGTGTGAGTGTGTATGTGTGTGTGCACTTGCTGGGGGGTGCGTCTGTGAGGGGGTGTGTGTGTGTCCATGCCCAGAGCTAGGGAGGACCAGCGGGGACTCAGGATTGTGTCCATGGGACCCCCCCCCGTCAAAGGCTCCACCGAAGGGGCCCCTGAGGGTGGGTGGAGGAGCCAGGAGGGGACGGAGTCCAAGGGACACAAGAGTCTGTGGAATCACAGAGCCGTGGGGCTGGCAGGACCTCGGGGGGCCGCAATCCATCACACCCCATGTGCCCCACGCTGACCCTGACCCTGACCCTGACAGGGGCTTGTCCAGCCGCCAGTGATGGGCCCCCATTCCCCAGCCTCCTACACCCCCGCCCCTGGCCTCTGGCCAAAGCGCCCGGCCGTGGGGAGGAGCGTGGTGCCAAGACAGCTCTGTCACCACCCCCGGGACAGCCACACAGCCCATCCCTGACACCCTCCCGCCGCGTCCCCTCAGCCTGAGTCCCACTGCCTCTAGTGCTATCAGGTGGTTTAAAAAAAAATACCGGATACACTTGATCTCAGATGTGGGGGGACCGGCCGGGAAGGGAGCAAAGCTGGCGGGGGGGGGGGGGCGGTTCGGGGGCAGCGGGGCTGGCCGGGGTAGATGAGGGGAGGGAAGCAGGGCTGGCTAGGAGGGTGTCGGGGGGAGTGGGGCTGGCCAGGGGGAGAGAATCGGCCGGCGGGAAGCAGGGCTGGCCGGGAAGGGTTCGGGGGGAACGAGGCTGGCCAGGAGAGATGGGGGGGGGGAGGAGCAGGGGGAGAGAATCGGCCGGCGGGAAGCAGGACCGACCCAGGCGCGCACAGATCCCGGGGCGCTGCCCATCCCGTGCACAGTCCCGGCGAAGCATGAGCGAGTCCGGCCCCGGGGCTTCCCTCCTCCCCCCCCGCGCAGCTGCGCACTGCCTGGCTGGCAGACACGCTGACGGGGCGGGAGCGCGCCCACCAGCCGGGCAGTTTGCAGCGACGTGCGGCTACTCCCAGTAACAAGAAAACGGCCCTCACTGGAAAGCACCCGACGTTTCTCCGGCCGGTCTTTCCTCGGTGTGTTTCCCGGACACAATGCTCAAGTGCCGGACTGTGCGGTTCAAACCGGACACCTGGCAGCCCCAGGTACCACTGCGGAGCCGCGTTGGCCTCCCGCTCACACCTGGCCACCGCTCCTAGGCCTCGGGCCAGGCCTGCGCCCCTGGGCTCACGTTTCACTGCCAGGCTCCGGGGAGTGGCGCAGTGACGGCCCAGGGGGAGCAGGCCCGGAGAGGAGCGCCGGCGCAGCGGGAGGGGCAGCGCTGCCGACGGCCACGGCAAATGGCGTCTTTGCGGGGCTGGCGGGAGGCAGGAGACAAGTGGCTCCTGGTTGATATTTAGAATCACAGACACAAGCACTGGAGGGGCCTCGCGAGATCATGAAGTCCAGTCCCGGCCCTCGTGGCGGGACCCAGCACCGTCCAGCCCACCCCTGGCAGGTGTGTGTCCACCCTGCTCTTCAGTATCCCCAGGGATGGAGATTCCACAGCCCCCCTCAGCAATGTACCCCCCTGACAGGCAGGAAGTTTTTCCTAATGTCCAACCTCAACCTCCCTGGCTGCAGTTTAAGCCCATTGCTGCTTGTCCTGTCCTCAGAGGCCAAGGAGAACAATTTCCCCCCCTCCTCCCTGTAACACCCTTTTAGATACTTGAAAACCACTATCATGTCCCCTCTCAGTCTTCTCCTTTCCGAACTGAACAAGCCCAATTCTTTCAGTCTTCCCTCACAGCTCATGCTCTCTCGACCTTTCATCATTCTTGTTGCTCTTCTCTGGACCCTCCCCAATTTCTCCACATCTTTCTTGCAATGTGGTGCCCAGACCTGGACACAAGACTCCACCTGAGGCCTAATCAGCGCAGAGCAGAGCGGGAGAATGACGTCTCGTGTCTTGCTCACAACACTGCCGTTCATGCAGCCCAGAATCACATTTGCTTTTGCCACAGTGTCACACTGTTGACTCCTATTTAGCTTGTGGTCCACTCTGACCCCTAGATCCCTTTCTGCAGGACTCCTCCCTAGACAGTCGCTTCCCATTCTGTGTGTGTGAAACTCACTGTTCCTTCCTAAGTGGAGCGCTTTGCATTTGTCCTTGTTCAACTTCATCCTGTTTACCTCAGACCATTGCTCCGGTTTGTGCAGATGATTTTGAATTATGACCCATCCTCCAAAAGATTTGCAACCCCTCCCAGCTTGGGATCATCTGCAAACTTAATGAGCGTGCTCTCTGTGCCATCATCTAAATCGTTGATGAAGAGATTGAACAGAACCGGTCCCAGAACAGACACCTGCAGATCCCCACTTGTTCTGCCCTTCCAGCAGGATTGTGACCTGTTAATACAGCCGGTCCCCGAGTTACGAACAGGTTACGGACCAAACACTTGGCCATAACTCGAAATGTTCATAAGTCGGACCCCATTGAGTTACACTGTGACCGCGCTGTTCGTAAGCGTGGGTCGCGGTCGTAACTCGGGGACCGCCTTTACAACCGCTTAACAGGAGGTTTGGTCGTAAATGCAAACGGTCGTAAATCAACCATTCGTAACTCGGGGACCGGCTGTAGCAACCCTCTGAGAACGGTTCTCCAGCCAGTTCTGCACCCACCTTATTGTAGCCCCATCTAGGTTGTATTTCCCTAGTTTACTGGTCATTCAAGACCACATCAAATACCTCACTAAAGTCGAGGTATCCCATGTCCACCGCTTCTCCTCATCCACACAGCTTGTTACCCTGGCACAGAAAGCTGGCTGGCTGGTTTGTTGTTTACAGACCACGCTGGCTGCTTCCTACCACCTTGTTATCTTCCAGGTGTTGGCGGCTGGATTCCTCTGGGCAATTGGAAGAGGCTCAGGCACTCTGGGCGGGGCACAGGGAAGCCTAGCGGAGATTAGAGGCAGATTAGGGGTGGAAAGGATCAGGTTGCAGCCCTTGAATCAGCCTGGTTGCGCTTTCCTGACCCCTCCCAACGCGTCACTGTCCTGCTGGGCAGGTGGAGGCCGGACCTGGTTCCCACGCTCCGTCGGGCTCACCAATGCTGCATCTAAAGATGTTGCCGCCTCCCGACGGCTGCCAGCAGCCCCCTCGTGCCCCCGGGCGCGCTGCCACTGCTTCTGCCACGGGACTGTGTCTCCTCGTGGTGCCTCCCAGGAGCAGCTCTTGGCCCGGGGCAGTCGGCGTCCTTCCTCTCCCTCATCCCTGCCCAAGGGCTCCATCATCCCTGCCCCTGCACCAAGCCAAGCCTGCAGACTGGAAGGGTGTCATCCCGCCGACGTACCCTCAGCCCAGTGGGGGACCTGCCACGACCGGCCGGGGGTGTCCCCTGGCGCCCGGCCTCTGGCGAGTGCATCCTAAGCCCAGCATCCCGATACTCTGCCCAGGAGCTGCCCATTCATTACAGGGCAGTCTCCGTCCCTGCTGGCCACGACCCCAGCTCGCCACACCCCTCGGCGCCCGCCGGCCTCCTGCTCCCCCCTGCCGATGCAGGAGTGCCCCGAAGTGCCCCTCGGCCAGTGCCGCACGGGAATGCACCAGTGCCCATCACCTGGGCCCATCACCTGGGCCTGCAGCAGGGCTGGTTAACGCCCCTCGCTCCCCGCTGGACACGCCGCCCCTCTCCCTGGGGAGATGGGCACACGGCTTCCAACGCGGCCACCCTCCGGACTCTGCCCGCTCCCGGCCCCTGCATCACGAGCGGCCGCTTCGCATCAGCCAGTCCTGGGCTTCCCCCGTGGGGCGCCTAAACCCCCCCGCCCGTCGGCCCCAGACGAGTTGCCGACCCCGCCAGCCCCTCGTGCACTGCCCACTGCCTCCTGCCTCCCCTCTTCCGCTTCCACCCCACTCTCCCCCCTTCGCAGCTGGGGAGCTGTGGCTTTGGGATGCCCAGACAAGGCCCCGGGCAGCTCCCAGGCTGAGCCTAGAATCCCCGGGCTACAGACACCTCAGGCGTCCCCGAGTCCAGCCCCCTGCTCCAATCTGCTGCTCCTCGCACTGCTCCTAACACACTTCAGCCCTGGGCTGGGCCCTTGAGCCTCCTGCCACGTGTGACACTGGCAGCCACGGGCAGCGCAGCACATGACAGCCTCCCCCACCAGCAGGAGGGCTCTGCCCACAGAAGGCTCAATGTCACAGCCAGGCCGGCTGAGTCACCGAGCCACCACCTGCCCTTCGGCACGCTCAGCCACCTGGCACGGGAAGCCACGTGATTGGCCTGGAACCGGTCCAGGGGCGGGCCCAGGGCCAGGACACCTGCGGAGAGGTGCAGGAAATGAGTCAGTAATAACAGGCCAGGCAGGAGTCTGGAGGCAGGGCCGGCTGGGCAGGCACAGAGCCGAGTGGGGCCGCACCACCGCAGCCACGCCCCCGGCCAGAATGTGTCTGGGGCAGCCAGGTGTCGCCAGGCATCCAGGGCCATCGGCCAGCCCACGGGCAGAGACGTGTCTTCAGCTGAGCGGCCACGGCCCGGCCACACGGAGCCCTGCTCCTCTGAGCTGCTGTCTGGCCCCAGACCTTCCAGCAGGCCTGCCCGGCCGGAGACACCAGCTGAGACAGGCTGTGGGAGCCACCGGTAGGTGCAGCCGTAGGGCTTGGCCGGAGAAGGGACTGAGCTGGGAGCCAGCGGGTGCTTATCCCTGTGCCAGCCTGGGCAAGGGGGCGGCTGCTTCCGGCGCCTGCGTGGGCAGGGGCAGAGCGCAGGCTCCTGAGGGCGCCAGGACTGGAGTGCTGGGCATGCCCTGCGGCAGGTGGGTGGGCGAGAGACCCCGGCAGCCAATGGCAAGACACTGGCGACATTCAGGATTTCTGCTTAGCTCCACCCCACCCCCCGTAAACCTGGACTGCTGTCAGGCAGGGCCCAGCCCCTCCTGTAACGCCCCTGAAGCTGGGCTCTCCGCGGGGCCAGCGCAGGGTGCCCAGGCTGGGTCTGCGCAGAGCCCACACAGCATGGTGGGGGGGTCACCGCAGGGGTGTGGGCAGCCAGGAGGCGGGGGAGCCCTGGCTGTCTCCTTAGGAAGATGCAGGTGCCCAATGCCTACTGCCCAGCGCCTAGAACCCAGCACCCAGAGCCCAGCACCCAATGCCTACTGCCCAGCACCTAGAACCCAGCACCCAGCGCCCAATGCCTACTGCCCAGCGCCTAGAACCCAGCACCCAGTGTCCAGCGCCCAGCACCCAATGCGTACTGCCCGGCGCCTAGAACCCAGCACCCAGAGCCCAGCGCCCAATGCCTACTGCCCAGTGCCTAGAACCCAGCACCCAGTGCCCAGCACCCAGCACCCAATGCCTACTGCCCAGCGCCTAGAACCCAGCACCCAGTGCCCAGCACCCAGCGCCCAATGCGTACTGCCCAGCGCCTAGAACCCAGCGCCCAATGTGTACTGCCCAGCGCCCAGCACCCAGCGCCCAATGCCTACTGCCCAGCACCTAGAACCCAGCACCCAGCACCCAACGCCCAGTGCCCAATGCGTACTGCCCAGCGCCTAGAACCCAGCACCCAGCGCCCAATGCGTACTGCCCAGCGCCTAGAACCCAGCGCCCAATGCGTACTGCCCAGCGCCCAGCACCCAGCGCCCAATGCCTACTGCCCAGCACCCAGTGTCTGAAACCCAGCACCTAGAACCCAACACCCAGTGCCTAGAAGCCAGAGCCTAGAACCCAGCGCCCAGGGCAGCTTGCTCCCCAACAGGCTCAGCCCAGGACACTCGAGGGCTATCATCCCCCCCATCTCAGCAGGCATTGGCGGGACGCCCCTGCGCTGAGAGGGGTCCCGCGGCCAGGACTGGCTTCAAGTCTCTGCCACAAACTCCCTGCTGGCCCTGGGCCAGTCACTTAGCCAGCTGCAATGTGCTTCATTCTGAGGCCCTCGGGTGCATGGGCAACCAAGGCCAGATAAGTGCCTGAAGCACAGGATGGGGCTAGGGGAGCTGGAGCCAGGCCAATGTGGGGTGTGGGGTGCGGGGCCGGGGACAAGCCCCAGGACAGCCCCACGTGTGAGATCCAGGGCAACACACACACACACACACACACACACACACCCCGCTGCAGGCTGCACCCCCCACTCCACCCCATCCCCAAGCTCCGCCCTCCCCCCCATGTGTAGTTGGGATGATGTTTTCCAACGTGCATCACTCTGCATTGATCAGCATTAAATTTAATTTGCCGTTTTGTTGCCCAGTCACTTCGTTTGGGGAGATCCTTGTGAAACTCTTCACAGGCTGCTTTGGTCTTAACTACCTTGAGCAGTTTGGTATCGTCTGCAAACGTTGCCACCTCCCTGTTCACCCCTTTCTCCAGATCATTTATAAATAAGTTGAATAGGATGGGTCCCAGGACAGACCCTGGGGGGACCCCACTAGTTACCTCTCTCCACTCTGAAAACTGACCATTCATTCCTACCCTTTGTTTCCTGTCTTTTAACCAGTTATCAATCCACGAAAGGACCTTCCCTCTCATCCCATGACAACTTACTTTACTTACGCCCCTTTAGTATCAGAGGGGTAGCCATGTTAGTCTGAATCTGCAAATGCGACGAAGAAGAGCGATTGGTGAGGGACCTTGTCAAAGGTTTTCTGGAAATCTAAGTACACTACATCCACTGGGTCCCCCTTGTCCACATGTTTGTTGACCCCCTCAAGAACGCTAGCAGATTAGTAAGGCAGGATATCCCTTTACAGAAACCATGCTGACTTTCCCCCAACAAATTATGTTCATCCATGTGTCTGACAATTTTATTCTTTACTATAGTTTCAACTAATTTGCCTGGTACTGACGTTAGCCTTACCGGTCTGTAATTTCTGGGATTACCTCTAGAGCCCTTTTTAAATATGGGTATCAAAATAGCTATCTTCCAGTCATTAGGTACGGAAGCTGATTTAAAGGATAGGTTACAAACCACAGATAATAGTTCTGCAATTTCCCATTTGAGTTCTTTCAGAACTCTTGGGTGACTGCCATCTGGTCCCGGTGACTTGTTACTGTTCAGTTTATCAGTTTGTTGCAAAACCTCCTCTAATGACACCTCAATTTGGGACAGTTCCTCCAATTTGTCACCTAAAAAGAATGGCTCAGGTTTGGGGATCTCCCCAATATCCTCAGCCATGAAGACTGAGGCAAAGAATTCATTTAGCTTCTCCACTATGACTTTATCATCTTTGAGGGCTCCTTTAGCATCTCGATGGTCCAAGGGCCCCACTGGTTGTTTAGCCGGCTTCCTGCTTCTGATGTACTTAATCATTTTGCTATTTGAGTTTTTGGCTCACTGCTCTTCAAACTCCTTTTGGGCTTTTCTCATTACATTTTTACTCTTCATTTGACAGCGTCCATGCTCCTTTCTATTGTCCCTACTAGGATCTGAGGGTATGTCTACACTAGCCACCTAGTTCGAACTAGAGAGGCTAATGTAGGCATTCGAACTTGCAAATGAAGCCCGGGATTTAAATATCCCGGGCTTCATTTGCATGTTCCCGGGTGAGCGCCATTTTTAAATCCCCCTAGTCCGAACTAACTGCCCGCGGCTACAGGCGGCAGTTAAAAGTTAATTCGAACTAAATCCTTAGTTCGAATTAACTGTTACACCTCATTCCACGAGGTGCAAGTTCGAATGCCTACATTAGCCTCCCTAGTTCAAACTAGGGGGCTAGTGTAGACATACCCTGACTTCCACTGCTTGGAAGTCAGGGGGTGCTCCGCTCCACACTGGAGAAGCCACGAGCAGCAGCCTGGGTGGGGGCGGCGCAGGGCAGAGAAGGCTGCCAGGCCATCCCAACGGGCTGTTCATTGAAGCAAGCGAGTGCGAGTTAAAGTGGCTAAAGGCATCTCATACGCCAGTGGCACAGGTCCTGGCTCAGGCAGGTGGCAGAGACGGAACAGCCTGCCGGCTTAGGTCCAGTCTCGGGGGCATGTCCACAGCTGGGATGGTCCTTCAGTCCTTCGCTCGGAGCTGCGGTTCCCAGCAAAGACCCTGCGGAGAGAGGTGAGGAGCCGGACTGAAGAGCAAGTGTGGGAGCTCCCAAGGCCTTACATCTGATCAGCTACATGGGGGGGCCCACTGGTCCCTGGTGGGGAAGTGCAGCTACAAGAGGGAGTGGAGCCCCACAGGCACACACCTGTCCGGGCAGGACTTGGGTCTCTGCAGGAGCAGCTCTGGCTCCTTTGCTGGTCTGGACGCTCACAGAGGAGCTCATCAGAAGTGGATCGGCACTTCCCACGGCCCGTTGGCAGCCAAGAGCCGCTATTGAGCTTAGAACTGGAGAATCAGAACTCCTAGAACAAGAAAGGACCTCGAGAGGCATCGAGTCCCATCCCCCGCCCTCACGGCAGGACCCAGCACCATCTAGACCATCCCTGACCAGGTGTCTGTCCAACCTGCTCTTAGACAGCTCCAGGGATGGAGATTCCACAACCCCCCTCGGCAATTTATTCCAGGGTTTAGCCACCATGACAGTTAGGAAGTGTTTCCTAACGTCCAACTTAAACCTCCCTGGCTGCAGTTCAAGCCCGTTGCTTCCTGTCCTGTCCTCAGAGGCCAAGAAGAACAAGTTTTCTCCCTCCTCCCCGTGACACCCTTTTAGGTACTTGAAAACCGCTCTCATGTCCCCTCAGCCTTCTCCTTTCCAAACTAACAAGCCCAATTCCTTCAGTCTCCCCTCCTAGCTTATGCTCTCTCGACCTTTCATCATTCTTGTTGCTCTTCCCTGGACCCTCCCCAATTTCTCCACATCTTTCTTGAACTGTAGTGGCCAGAACTGGACACAAGACTCTAGTTGAGGCCGAATGAGCGCAGAGTAGAGCGGGAGAATGACGTCTCGTGTCTTGCTCATAACACTCCTGTAAATGCAGCCCAGAATCACGTTTGCTTTTCTTGCAACAGTGTCACACTCTTGGCTCCTATTTAGCTTGTGATCCACTCTGACCCCTAGATCCCTTTCTGCCGGACTCTTTCCTACACAGTTGCTTCCCGTTCTGTGTGTGTGTGTCTGAGGTTTCCTGGGTTGTTCTTATTTTCCTTTCAATAGCTGGGCACTAGATTTGCCCTTTTCCGGTCTTCTGGAATCTCTCCCGATGCCCATGATTTTCCAAAGATGACAGCTAAAGGCTCAGATACCTCCTCTGTCAGGTCCTTGAGTATTCTAGGATGCATTTAAACAGCCCCTGGTGACTTGCAGGCATCTAACTTTTCTAAGTGATTTTTAACTTGTTCTTTTTTAATTTTATCTTCTAAACCTACCCCCTCCCCACTAGCATTCACTAGGTTAGGCATCCGGTACCATCAAACTTCTTAACCAAAACCGAAACAAAGTCATCATTAAGCACCTCTGCCATTTCTCAGTTTCCTGTTACGGTTTCTCCCTCTTCACTGAGCAATGGGCCTACCCTGTCCTTCGTCTTCCTCTTGCTCCTAATATATTTGTAGAATGTCTTCGTTTCCCTTTATGCCTGTAGCTAGTTGGAGCTCGTTTTGTGCCTTTGTCTTTCTAATCTTGCCCCTGAATTCCTGCGTTATTTGCTTATATTCATCCTTTGTCATTTGTCCTGGTTTCCACTTTTTATACGACTCCTTTTTGATTTTGAGATCATGTAAGATCTCCTGGTTAAGCCCAGGCGGTCTCTTGCCAAACCTTCTATCTTTCCTATGCAGCAGAATAGTTTGCCTTTGGGTCCTTAATAATGTCCCTTTGAAAAACTGTCAACTCCCTTCAGTTGCTGGTGCACAGACACAGACAGGAGGATGCACAGACAGACAGGGTGCCGACACAGATGGGGTGCACAGACAGACGGGGGAATGCACAGACACAGATGGGGCAAGCACAGAGACCATCTGGGGGATGCCCAGAAACAGATGGGAGGTACACAGACAGAGGAATGCACAGACGGGGGTGCACAGACACAGAAGGGGTGCACAGACAGATGGAGGATGCACAGAAAGATGGGGGATGCACAGACACAGATGGGGTGCACAGACAGATGGGGTGCACAGACAGGGTGCACCGATAGATGGGGTACACAGACACAGATGGAGGGTGCACAGACAGGCGAGGGTACACAGACGGGGGTGCACAGACAGACGGGGTGCACAGATGGGGCGCGTAGATAGATGGGGTGCACAGATGGGCAGGGTACACAGACAGGGTGCACAGATAGATGGGGTGCACAGACACAGACAGGGGAGTGCACAGACAGGTGAGGGTACACAGACGGGGGTGCACAGACAGACGGGGTGCACAGATGGGGCGCGTAGATAGATGGGGTGCACAGATGGGCAGGGTACACAGACAGGGTGCACAGATAGATGGGGTGCACAGACACAGACAGGGGAGTGCACAGACAGGCGAGGGTACACAGATGGGATGCACAGATAGATGGGGTGCACAGACACAGATGGGGGTGCACAGATGGGGTGCACAGATAGATGGTGGTGCACAGACAGGCGGGTACACAGATGGGGTGCACAGATACATGGGGTGCACAGACAAGTGGGGTACACAGATGGGGTGCACAGATAGATGGGGTGCACAGACACAGACGGGGGTGCACAGATAGATGGGGTACACAGACAGGCGAGGGTACACAGATGGGGTGCACAGATAGATGGGGGTGCACAGACAGGTGGGGGTACACAGACAGATGGATGTGCTATGAAATGATTAGTTTCCTTCTTGCCCCCTGCTGCCCCGGTGAGCTGGGGCCTGGCCGGTGCCATGGCCAGGCCGGCTGGTTTCTCAGCGGACCATTCACCGTCACTGACTGTGGAAGCAAACAAGTCCTCACTCCGCGTTTGGTAAGCAACAAGTCAGAGGCAGTTTATTTCGAGCAATTGCAAGGGAAGACTGTGGTGGGACGGGGGTCCCCCTTCCTAAGCAGATCTTCAAAGTACAAGCAGTAAAAGACAAGTATATCTATCTTCCCGTTACATACATCAACAGCTAACGGTTATCTGTTTGTTTATACAAATGCTTCCTTATTTCCAGGTTCCTGCTGGAGTCAGCACACCATCTTTGTCTTCTAGAGCAAAGCGTCTCTTACAATTCTCGCTCTCGCTGTTAGGCCTCAGGGTTAGCCTGTCTCTTGCTCTATTGCTAACAAACCTGAGATGGCTGCACACAAATCCCCTTTTTTCCTTTCCCTGCTTCCACACTGACCAACACTCTCTGGTTTCCAGACTGAGCGGGCGGCCCCGTCCTATGAGCAACCTGGACACTGCAGCCGCACACGGGGGCCTGGCAGGTGAGGTGTCCGTGTCCAAGAGCTAGGAGGTGCCCCGGGGAGTGTGGTCCCCCGCAGGGTGCGCCAGGCATCAGGTCCTGGGGGCCCTAGGTCCAGGCGGGCAGGTCTGCGAGACAGCTGCTGACAGTCGCACCGGGCATCTCTGGGCGGTGAGTCTACTGACCAGGGAACCCTGCGCCCTGCCAGCCGCTGCTGCCCAGTGCCAGGAGAGCGGGGACTGGGCGGTGGTTCCAGACTTGCTTTGCCAGGGTTGGACTCCTGTGCCACACAACCTCCTGCTTGGGCATCACCCGCTAGCGAGACCCCCCCCAGGAGCAGGGCACTGGGCCAGACCTGAGCCAGAGAGCCAAGGTGCCCAAACCCAAGTAAGAAATCCACAGTGCCCGCGTGGCCAGACCCGACCCAGAGAGCCATGGTGCCCGCGTGGCCAGATCTGACCCAGAGAGCCACAGTGCCCACGTGGCCAGACCCGACCCAGAGAGCCACGGTGCCCGTGTGGCCAGACCTGACCCAGAGAGCCACAGTGCCCATGTGGCCAGACCCGACCCAGAGAGCCACGGTGCCCACATGGCCAGACCTGACCCAGAGAGCCACGGTGCCCATGTGGCCAGTCCTGACCCAGAGAGCCACGGTACCCACATGGCTAGACCCGACCCAGAGAGCCACGGTGCCCATGTGGCCAGACCTGACACAGAGAGTCACGGTGCCCGTATGGCCAGACCCGACACAGAGAGCCACGGTGCCCACATGGCCAGACCTGACCCAGAGAGCCATGGTGCCCACATGGCCAGACCTGACCCAGAGAGCCACGGTGCCCATGTGGCCAGACCTGACACAGAGAGTCACGGTGCCCGTGTGGCCAGACCCGACACAGAGAGCCACGGTGCCCACATGGCCAGACCTGACCCAGAGAGCCATGGTGCCCGTGTGGCCAGACCTGACCCAGAGAGCCACGGTGCCCGTGTGGCCAGACCCGACACAGAGAGCCACGGTGCCCACATGGCCAGACCTGACCCAGAGAGCCATGGTGCCCACATGGCCAGACCTGACCCAGAGAGCCACGGTGCCCGTATGGCCAGACCTGACACAGAGAGTCACGGTGCCCGTATGGCCAGACCTGACACAGAGAGTCACGGTGCCCGTGTGGCCAGACCCGACACAGAGAGCCACGGTGCCCATGTGGCCAGACCCGACACAGAGAGCCACGGTGCCCATGTGGCCAGTTCTGACCCAGAGAGCCATGGTTCCTACATGGCCAGACCTGACCCAGAGAGCCACGGTGCCCATGTGGCCAGACCTGACACAGAGAGTCACGGTGCCCGTGTGGCCAGACCCGACACAGAGAGCCACGGTGCCCATATGGCCAGTCCTGACCCAGAGAGCCATGGTTCCTACATGGCCAGACCTGACCCAGAGAGCCACGGTGCCCACATGCCTGGCCCCTGGGCTGCAGGCTCCTCTCTCTGCAGAAGGTCTGTGCCCCTGAAGAGCCATCCCAGGGCAAGTGCCATTCAACCCACCTGCTCCCACCCAGATGCATCAGGGGCACAGGACCCTGGCTCTGCTCGGAGCCTGGGATGTTCCTCCTCGTCCTGAGCGAAGGGCAAGACACAATCCAGGGGTCTCCGTCCAGCCCTGCCCGGTGTCCCAGGCCTCAGCGGGAGGCAGTGACCAGACGGGAACCGAAGCTCAGGGCTTCTGAGTTCCCACGCGTTGGAGAGACAGCAGGCCTGTGCCGGCCGCGCTGTGGCTCAGAGCAAAGGGGAAGGACGTGCTGGGGCAGAATGAGGAACTGGGGGGCTTGCTGCAGCCCTGTCTGTGCCGCTGACTCACTGGGGACCTTCAGCGAGACACTGGCCTGCGCCGTGCCTCAATTTCCCTTCTAACAAATGTGGAACCTCCACTGGGAGCCCTGCTGGTCCTCGGCATGATGACGCCCCTTCAGCACCTCCACGTACCACGGGGGGCCCAGGGCCTGCCCCATGCTCCCAGGGGCCTCGCTGGGACTGGCTGCCTGTGGGGCTGCGCTAGCGTCTCTGGGGAGGGAGGGGCGCAGGAAGGAAGGTGCTCTCCAGGGCCCGGCCGTGTGATTTCCTCTGGGGGTGGAGGCTTTTTCATCCGGTTTCCTTCCTGCACCGCTCTCTCCCCCTTCCCCCCCATGCTGCAAAGCTGCACCCTGGGGCCGAATCAGGGTGCAGCAGGACCTGCCGCCAGCAAAGGGGGACCCCCCCCCGCACATGCCCCCTGCCACCTGGCTCCCCACGTTGCCCCCCTGACCCCCCACACACACACTGCACATGCCCCTGGCTCCCCCACACTACACCCCCTGCCCCTTGCCCCCCTGTGTCCCTGTCACTGCCCCTGCCTGCCCCCTGGCTCCTTCCCCCCACTGCACATGCCCCCTGGCTCCCCCACACTGCATCCCCGCCCCCTGGCCCCCCCACACACTGCACACACACCCTGGCTCCTCCACACTGCACCCCCTGCCCCCCTGTGTCCCTGTCACTGCCCCTGCCTGCCCCCTGGCTCCTTCCCCCCCACTGCACATGCTCCCTGGCTCCCCCACACTGCATCCCCTGCCCCTTGTCCCCCTGACTCCCCCACACTGCACCCCCTTCCTTCCACCTGCCTTCCCTTGGGGTCCACAGGCAGCTTCACAGCTGGAAATGATTCACCTGCCCCGCCCCACAGGGACACCTGGCAGCTCCTCCAGCCCCAGCCCCGCAAGGCCCCGCACACCTGGCATTGGCCCCATGCCTCAGTTTCCCATCTGAGCAGTGCACCAGCTCCCTGCAGGAGCAGCGAGAGTTACTGGGAGCACGGAGAGGAACAGCTGGGACCCCAACCCAATTCTGACAACAGTGGCCAGGTGCACCCCCTGCCCAGCCCTGCCCCTCCCTGGCTGTGCCCAGCAGGAGGCACCAGCCGGACAAGTGCGACTGAAGGTTGAGGACCCGACAGCTCTGGCCAGGGGCCTGCGCAGTGCTAGTGGGGCATAGACCAGTGAACTGGGGAAGGGTACAAGGGGCAGGGACGGGGCGGGTAGAGCAGGGGGGTGGGGGCACGGACGGGGTGGGTAGAGTGGGGGAGGGTGGGGGGCACGGCTGGGGCGGGGGGGGCATGGATGGGGCGGGTAGAGCAGGGGGATGGGGGGCACGGCCGGGGCGGGGTGGGGGGGCATGGATGGGGTAGGTAGAGCAGGGGGATGGGGGGCATGGATGGGGCGGGTAGAGCAGGGGGATGGGGTGGGTAGAGAAGGGGGGTAGGGGCACGGACCAGGCCGGGGGACCCCGGCCCTGCGCGTGGCCCCAGGGCGCCCCCCCGGGCTGCGGCTCCTTTAAGCGCTCGGGGCTGGGGCTCGGGCCAGGTGGCGGCAGCTGCTTTCGCTTTGAGCCGGGCTTGGCGGCGGCTCCCGGCCGCACTCGGTGAGGGGGGTCGCGGGGCCCGCGGGCCGGAGGGGGGGGCTGCCTGGGGAGCTCGGACCGGCCAGGCGGCAGGTGGCTGCTTCTGGCGGCAGCCAATGGGGAGGTGCCGGGTCGGTGCCCGGGAGGGGCAAGAGCACCCCAAAGTCACACGGCGCGGGGGCTGGCAATGGAACCCAAGCGTCCGCCCCCCCCCGCTCTAACCACTAGACCCCACTCCCCTCCCAGGCCCAGGGCGATAGCCCAGAGTCCGCCCCCCCCCCCGCTCTAACTACTAGACCCCACTCCCCTCCCAGGCCCAGGGCGATAGCCCAGAGTCCGCCCCCCCCCCCGCTCTAACTACTAGACCCCACTCCCCTCCCAGGCCCAGGGTGAGAGCCCAGAGTCCGCCCCCCCCCGCTCTAACTACTAGACCCCACTCCCCTCCCAGGCCCAGGGTGAGAGCCCAGAGTCCGCCCCCCCCGCTCTAACCACTAGACCCCACTCCCCTCCCAGGGCCAGGGCGAGAGCGCAGAGTCTGCCCCCCCCCTCTAACCACTAGACCCCACTCCCCTCCCAGGGCCAGGGTGAGAGCCCAGAGTCCGCCCCCCCCGCTCTAACCACTAGACCCCACTCCCCTCCCAGGCCCAGGGCGAGAGCCCAGAGTCCGCCCCCCCCCGCTCTAACCACTAGACCCCACTCCCCACCCAGGCGTCCTGGCCCCCTGAAATGAAGGGGAGGGGTGAGGAGGCGAGCGGGGCTGGAGCAGGGCAGGTGGCCCAGGAAGTAGATTAGCGGGGCCAGGTGAGAGGAGGGAGTCGGGGCAGGCGAGGCGGGGCGGGGCGGCCCTGCCGGTGGCTCCAAGCCGGGGAGGGCGCAGGCAGTCCGGAGAGCCCAAGGGAGGACCCTCGGGAGCTGATGGAGGGACTTGCACACTCTCCCTACCCCGGACGGGCTGGTGCCCTGGCACAGGCAGCAACGATCCCCCATGCCCAGAGCCTGGCCCCTCCATCCCCACCAGCCTCTCCGAGGCTTTCCATGGCCCCCTCTGGTGTGGGAGAGGGGGCGGCTCATGCTCTGTCCTGGGCGGGGGAGGGTCTCAGGCCCCATCCGGTGTGGGAGAGGGGGCGGCTCATGCTCTGTCCTGGGCGGGGGAGGGTCTCAGGCCCCGTCCGGTGTGGGAGAGGGGGCGGCTCGCGCTCTGTCCTGGGCGGGGGAGGGTCTCAGGCCCCATCCGGTGTGGGAGAAGGGGCGGCTCACGCTGGGTCCGGGGCAGGGGAAGGTCTCAGGCCCCTTCCAGTGTGGGAGAGGGGGCAGCTCACGCTCTCTCCTGGGCGGGGGAGGGTCTCAGGCCCCATCCGGTGTGGGAGAGGGGGCGGCTCACGCTCTGTCCTGAGCGGGGGAGGGTCTCAGGCCCCATCCGGTGTGGGAGAGGGGGCGGCTCACGCTCTCTCCTGGGCGGGGGAGGTCTCAGGCCCCGTCCGGTGTGGGAGAGGGGGCGGCTCACGCTCTGTCCTGGGCGGGGGAGGGTCTCAGGCCCCATCCGGTGTGGGAGAGGGGGCGGCTCACGCTCTCTCATGGGCGGGGGAGGGTCTCAGGCCCCATCTGGTGTGGGAGAGGGGGCGGCTCGTGCTCTGTCCTGGGCGGGGGAGGGTCTCAGGCCCCATCCGGTGTGGGAGAGGGGGCGGCTCACGCTCTCTCCTGGGCGGGGGAGGTCTCAGGCCCCGTCCGGTGTGGGAGAGGGGGCAGCTCACGCTCTCTCATGGGCGGGGGAGGGTCTCAGGCCCCATCTGGTGTGGGAGAGGGGGCGGCTCGTGCTCTGTCCTGGGCGGGGGAGGGTCTCAGGCCCCATCCGGTGTGGGAGAGGGGGCGGCTCACACTCTGTCCTGGATGGGGGAGGGTCTCAGGCCCCATCCGGTGTGGGAGAGGGGGCGGCTCACGCTCTGTCCTGGGCGGGGGAGGGTCTCAGGCCCCGTCCGGTGTGGGAGAGGGGGCGGCTCACGCTCTGTCCTGGGCGGGGGAGGGTCTCAGGCCCCGTCCGGTGTGGGAGAGGGGGCGGCTCACGCTCTCTCCTGGGCGGGGGAGGTCTCAGGCCCCGTCCGGTGTGGGAGAGGGGGCGGCTCACGCTCTGTCCTGGGCGGGGGAGGGTCTCAGGCCCCATCCGGTGTGGGAGAGGGGGCGGCTCACGCTCTCTCCTGGGCGGGGGAGGTCTCAGGCCCCGTCCGGTGTGGGAGAGGGGGCAGCTCACGCTCTCTCATGGGTGGGGGAGGGTCTCAGGCCCCATCTGGTGTGGGAGAGGGAGCGGCTCGTGCTCTGTCCTGGGCGGGGGAGGGTCTCAGGCCCCATCCAGTGTGGGAGAGGGGGCGGCTCACGCTCTGTCCTGGATGGGGGAGGGTCTCAGGCCCCGTCCGGTGTGGGAGAGGGGGCGGCTCACGCTCTGTCCTGGGCAGGGGAGGGTCTCAGGCCCCATCCGGTGTGGGAGAGGGGGCGGCTCACGCTCTGTCCTGAGCGGGGGAGGGTTGCAGGCCCCGTCCGGTGTGGGAGAGGGGGCGGCTCACGCTCTGTCCTGAGCGGGGGAGGGTTGCAGGCCCCGTCCGGTGTGGGAGAGGGGGCGGCTCACGCTCTGTCCTGAGCGGGGGAGGGTTGCAGGCCCCGTCCGGTGTGGGAGAGGGGGCGGCTCACGCTCTGTCCCGGGCGGGGGAGGGTCTCAGGCCCCGTCCGGTGTGGGAGAGGGGGCGGCTCACGCTCTGTCCTGAGCGGGGGAGGGTTGCAGGCCCCGTCCGGTGTGGGAGAGGGGGCGGCTCACGCTCTGTCCCGGGCGGGGGAGGGTCGCAGGCTGGTTCGCTGTTGCTGAGGTGCGGCCTGTGTTGCTGCCGCTCTGTGCCCCTGGGGAAGGCCCTGCAACCCCCAGCAGAGGAGGGAGCTCGGGCTGGCCAGCCTGCAGCCCCACCACCCCTGGCAAGGTTCGAGGTTCAGCCCCCCCCAGCCTGGCCACAACCACTGGGCCGGACGGCACCTGCGACCCTCCCGCGCCCCAGACAAAGTGTGAGCCGCCCCCTCCCACACCGGACAGGACCTGCGACAGACCCTGCTGCCCGGCACCGCTGACCTCTGCCCGCGCTCTCTGTCCTGCAGCGCCCCAGCGGCGAAGTGCAGTGACCGGGGCGGGCCGGCCGGGAGCAGCCGCTGCCCTGCCGGCTGCAGGCGTGGCCAGGTGTGACCGGAACCCAGGGAAGCAGCCGGAGCAGTAACGCCCCCGGTGCCGCGCACCATGATCCTGCGGGAGTCTCCGTTCCCGAAGCGGCCGCTCAGTGGCCTCTACCGCCTGGCCCAGGCCCTGCTCTTCCCCAGCTACTGGGCCATGGACGGCCTCCTCGACCTCAGGGAGACCACGGCGGAGAAGCAGCAACGCCAGCAGCAGCACTGCTCCTGCTACCCCCTGCGGGTGCTGTTCCTGGGCGCCGTGCTGCCGCTCCTGTTCATCCTCACCTTGCCGGCCGCCCTCCTGGGCCTGCTGCTCTGGCTTCCCCTGCAGGCTGCCCGCAGGCCCTTTGCCTACAAATACACCCAGCTCGCGCACCAGCCCGAAGCGTGGGAGCTGCCGGGCAAAGGCCAGGCCCTCAGCTTCATCAGCGCCAACGTCTGCCTCCTGCCCAACGGCCTGGCCAAGTGGAACAACCTGGGGCAGACGCAGAAGCGGGCGGACCACATCTGCCACTGCCTCACGCGGGGGGAGGCCAGGGCCAGCCCCAGGTACGGGGCCACCGCAGCCAGCGTGGCGATTGAGATCCCCGAGCGGGAGCACGGGGCTGGGCCCGGGGAGATCTTGGCCTCCTTCCCGCCGGGCGTGGACTTCCTGTGCCTGCAGGAGGTGTTCGACCAGCGGGCGGCCACCCGCCTCTGCCGCCGGCTGAGCCCCGTCTACCGGCACATCCTCTACGACGTGGGCGTCTACGGCCTGCACGGCTGCCGGGCCCCCAAGGTCTTCAACAGCGGGCTCTTCCTGGCCAGCCGGCACCCCCTGCTGGCCGCCCAGTACCACTGCTACCCCAACGGGGCCGGCGAGGACGCGCTGTCTGCCAAGGGGCTGCTCTGCGTGCAGGTGAGACGCGGCTCCCCCTGCCGCCGCCCGGCGCGGCCGCTCCCCTGGCAGCCTGAAGGGGGCGCTGCAGGGCGCTGCCCCCTGCATCTGCCTACGGCCCCCCACTCCCTGCGGGGCGCTGGGCCTGCTGGGCAGAGGCGGGACTGGGAGGCGCAGCAGCTGAAAGCAGGGGGCTGGCGCAGCAGAGTTCTGCTCCCCCGTATTCACACGGACACCAACACGGAAAACATTTCACTACCTCTGCAGTCAGTACTGCCCCGACCCACGGGTACCCCTGCAGTCAGTACTGCCCCGACCCACGGGTACCCCTGCAGTCAGTACTGCCCCGACCCACGGGTACCTCTGCAGTCAGTACTGCCCCGACCCACGGGTACCTCTGCAGTCAGTACTGGCCCGGCCCACGGGTACCTCTGCAGTCAGTACTGGCCCGACCCACGGGTACCCCTGCAGTCAGTACTGCCCCGACCCACGGGTACCCCTGCAGTCAGTACTGCCCCGACCCACGGGTACCTCTGCAGTCAGTACTGCCCGGACCCACGGGTACCCCTGCAGTCAGTACTGCCCCGACCCACGGGTACCTCTGCAGTCAGTACTGCCCGACCCACGGGTACCCCTGCAGTCAGTACTGCCCCGACCCACGGGTACCCCTGCAGTCAGTACTGACCCGACCCACGGGTACCCCTGCAGTCAGTACTGCCCCGACCCACGGTTACCCCTGCAGTCAGTACTGCCCCGACCCACGGGTTACCTCTGCAGTCAGTACTGCCCCGACCCACGGGTACCCCCTGCAGTCAGTACTAGCCCCGACCCACGGGTACCCCTGCAGTCAGTACTGGCCCGACCCTACGGGTACCTCTGCAGTCAGTACTGGCCCGACCCATGGGTACCTCTGCAGTCAGTACTGCCCCGACCCACGGGTACCTCTGCAGTCAGTACTGCCCCGACCCACGGGTACCTCTGCAGTCAGTACTGCCCCGACCCACGGGTACCCCTGCAGTCAGTACTACCCCGACCCACGGGTACCCCTGCAGTCAGTACTACCCCGACCCACGGGTACCTCTGCAGTCAGTACTGGCCGGACCCACGGGTACCTCTGCAGTCAGTACTGCCCCGACCCACGGGTACCTCTGCAGTCAGTACTGCCCCGACCCACGGGTACCCCTGCAGTCAGTACTGCCCCGACCCACGGGTACCCCTGCAGTCAGTACTGCCCCGACCCACGGGTACCTCTGCAGTCAGTACTGCCCCGACCCACGGGTACCTCTGCAGTCAGTACTGGCCGGACCCACGGGTACCTCTGCAGTCAGTACTGGCCGGACCCACGGGTACCTCTGCAGTCAGTACTACCCCGACCCACGGGTACCTCTGCAGTCAGTACTGGCCTGACCCACGGGTACCTCTGCAGTCAGTACTGGCCGGACCCACGGGTACCTCTGCAGTCAGTACTACCCCAACCCACGGGTACCTCTGCAGTCAGTACTGGCCTGACCCACTGTTATCTCTGCAGTCAGTACTAACACAATCCACTGTTATCTCTGCAGTCAGTACTAACACAATCCACTGTTATCTCTGCAGTCAGTACTAACCTGACCCACTGTTACCTCTGCAGTCAGTACTGGCCTTACCTACTCTTACCTCTGCAGTCAGTACTGGCCTGACCCACTCTTACCTCCACTCCCCTGGCAGCCTGAAGGGGGCGCTGCAGGGCGCCCAGGGGCACTGCCCCCTTCATCTGCCTCCGGGCCTCCACTCCCTGCGGGGTGCTGGGCCTGCTGGAAAGAGGCAGGATTGGGGGTTTGTCACATTATGAGGTGTGCATGGGACCAGGTAGCTTAGTGGTGCAACCCTGGTGTGCGTGCACCCCACATTCAGAGCAGAGGGGCTGTGGAACCTGTCTCCTCAGCGCTGATGCTGGGCCGGGTCTGTCTGTGCTGCTCTGTGCTGGTGGGGCCAGTTCGGGATCCGGGCTCTGTGCTGGCGGGGCCAGGCCAGGATCCGGGCTCTGTGCCCCAAATGTGGGGCACATGAACACCAGAGGGTGCACCACTGAGCCACCTGCTCCCACGAAGACCCAGAAAGGTGCCAGAGGCACAGCAGCAGAGAGCAGAGGCTGGAAGTCACGGCCACTGGGGTCTCTCCCCGGCTCTGCCTGGGACTTGCTGAGTAGCCCTGGTCATGTCCCTCATTCTCTCCCTTTTCCAGACTCCCAGCTATGGGGTGGGGGAGTCTGAGCCCTCCTGTTCCCAGCATGCCCCATTCAGCTGTTGACCCCTGTGCACAGAGGATCCGTTCCCTGGGGGCCCCTGTGCCCCAAGGGGCCCTGCCTTCTCAGACTACAGGAAGGAGCAAACAGCTAGTTCCTGGCTGTCCCACTGAGCTGCCCCAAGGCTGTGGGCTTGTCCTCCCCCCCTGCTGTCACTCGGTCTGGGGGGTGGAGCCCTGGCCGGCGGGTGGCACGTGGGGCTGGCCGGCTCGCGTTCATGACCAGCCTTACGGCCGTGTCTGGGGCCGGGCTCGGAGGAGGGGGCGAGCCGGCCCTGCGCTGGGCCCAGCTTGTAACAGACCATTTCTCGTGCCAGGTGCAGCTGGGGGCGGCGCAAGGCCAGAGGATCGTAGGCTACCTGAACTGCACCCACCTGCATGCTCCAGCCGGTGAGTGGGGGCCCCCTCCCTGGCTCCTGGGAGCAGCCCAGCCTGGGCGGCACCGCGCCTGGCACTGGCCACCCTGCATGCAAGGAGGGGCGCCCCCTTGGCCCAGCGCCGAGCCAGCCCCCAGGGCGGTGGGGGGGGGTGTTCGGTCCCAGCCATGGGCTCTGGGCTCTGGGCTCTGTGGTCTCTGGAGCAGCCTCCCAGGGCCTGGGGGGGCTGCCAGGTGCCCGTCGAAAAGGGAATCTGGCAGCGCCGTTTGGTGCACACTGACGGGGGGGAGCCAGTGACTTCTATTGCCCTTAAACTAAATCCTTTATAACAACCTCTATCTGAAACATTTAATTAACCCTCATATATAATTAGAGTAGGAAATGGAGGCAGAAGCCCGGCAGCAGAGTGGGGGCTATCCTGTTTATTGTGTCGAGTGCAGTATGTATGACTACCTACCCTGTGGGTGGGTGGCGTATGTGTGCGCTCGATGCAAGGAGCTCCTGGCCCTCAGAGACCGAGTGCGTGCTTTGGAGGCCAGGGTGGCTGAACTGGAGGAGCTAAGGAAGGCAGAGGTGTTTGTGGATGAGACTTTCCGGGACATAGTAGGGCTGTCCCACCTCCAATCTGACAGTCCTGATGCTGTTACGGAGGATGAAAGGCTCAGGGAAGGAGAGCAGTCAATGGGAGCAGAGGGAAACCATCCCATAGTTGGGACCCTCCTTCCAGAGGGTGATGTTGTATCCTCTCGTGCCGAGGATACTTCTCCGGGGGAGGGAGCTCCAGCTGTTAGGAAGAAGCAGGTTTTAGTAGTGGGGGATTCGATCATTAGAAATATAGATAGTTGGGTTTGTGATGACCGGGAGAACCGTATGGTTACTTGCCTGCCTGGTGCGAAGGTTGCGGATCTCTCGAGGCATCTAGACAGACTTATGGGCAGTGCTGGGGAGGAGCCGGTCGTCGTGGTACATGTTGGTACCAATGACATAGGGAAGGGTAGAAGAGATGTTCTGGAGGCCAAATTTAGGTTACTAGGAAAGAGACTGAAATCCAGAACATCTTTGGTGGCATTCTCTGAAATGCTTCCAGTTCCACGCGCAGGGCCAGATAGACAGGCAGAACTTCAGAGTCTCAATGCGTGGATGAGACGATGGTGCAGGGAAGAGGGGTTTAGATTTATTAGGAACTGGGGACACTTTTGGGGTAGGGGGAGCCTATACAGGAATGATGGGCTCCACCTAAATCAAGGTGGATCCAGACTGCTGGCATTAAACATTAAAAAGGTCGTAGAGCAGTTTTTAAACTAAGAGGTGGGGGAAAGCCGATTGGTGCGGGGGAGCACCTGGATCGGACGGAGACTTCTCTTACACGAGGCTCCATAGGTAGGGATTCCCTAGAAGTTAGTCAGATAGGGAACGTGGGAAATAATATATGGGCAAGATCAGATGTGAAACAATCGTGCATAAAAAAATCCAATGTGTCTGTGAAAGGCGGACATATAAATAGTGGTAGTTTTCTAACATGCTTTTACACTAATGCTAGGAGTCTGTCTAATAAGATGGGTGAACTGGAGTACCTCATATCAAAGGAGGAAGTTGACATAATAGGCATCTCAGAATCATGGTGGAATGAGGACAATCAGTGGGACACTATCATACCGGGATATAAATTATATCGGAAAGACAGAACAGGTCGTGCGGGTGGCGGAGTGGTACTATATGTGAAGGATAATATAGAATCAAATGAAGTAAAAATCCTAAAGGAATCAAAATGTTCCATAGAATCATTATGGATAACAATTCATTCCTCTAATATGAATATGGCATTAGGAATATATTACCGACCACCTAACCAGGACAGTGATAGTGATGCTGAAATGATAAGGGAGATTAGAGAGGCTACCAAAATAAAAAACACAGTAATAATAGGAGATTTCAATTATCCCCATATTGATTGGGTGCATGTCACCTCAGGACGGGATTCAGAGATTAAATTTCTTGATGCCTTAAATGACTGCTTCTTGGAGCAGCTAGTACAGGAACCCACAAGGGGAGAGTCGATTCTCGACCTAGTCTTGACTGGAACGCAGGATCTGGTCCAAGAGGTAACTGTTACTGGACCACTTGGAAAAGTGACCACAATATAATAACTTTTAATATTCCTGTGTTGGGAAGAACACCGCAGCGGTCAAACACTCTGGCATTTAATTTCAAAAAGGGGAATTACACTAAAATGAGGAAGCTAGTTAAACAGAAACTAAAAGGGAGAGTAATTAAACTAAAATCCCTGGAAGCTGCATGGGAACTGTTTAAAGACACCATACTAGAGGCCCAACTTAAATGTATACCCCAAATAAAAAAACACAGTAAGAGACCTAACAAAGAACCACCATGGCTAAACAGCCATGTTAAACAGGCAGTGAGAGAGAAAAGGGCAGCTTTTAAAAAGTGGAAGTCAAATCCTAGTGAGGAAAATAGAAAGGAACATAAACACTCCCAAATTAAGTGTCATAATGTAGTAAGAAAAGCCAAAAAAGAGTTTGAGGAACAGCTAGCCAAAAATTCAAAAAATGATAGTAAAATGTTTTTTAAATACATTAGAAGCAGGAAGCCCGCTAAAAAAGCAGTGGGGCCCTTGGATGATAAAGATATAAAAGGAGCGATCAAGGAAGACAGTGCCATTGCGGAGCGATTAAATGATTTCTTTGCTTCAGTCTTCACGGCTGAGGATGTTACAGAGGTTCCTAAATCTGAGCCAGCCTTTTTAGGTGACAAATCTGAGGAACTCACTCAGATTGAAGTGACATTAGAGGAGGTTATGGAATTAATTGATAAGCTGAATAGTAACAAGTCTCCGGGACCAGACGGCATTCACCCAAGGGTTCTGAAAGAACTCAAATGTGAAATTGCGGAGTTATTAACAGTGGTTTGTAACCTATCCTTTAAATCCACTTTGGTACCAAATGACTGGAAGATGGCCAATATAACACCAATATTTAAAAAAGGCTCTAGAGGAGATCCTGGCAATTATAGACCGATAAGTTTAACATCAGTACCAGGCAAATTAGTAGAAACACTAGTAAAGAGTAAAATTGCAAGGCACATAGAAGAGCACGAATTGTTGGGCAAAAGTCAGCATGGTTTCTGCAGAGGGAAGTCGTGTCTAACTAATCTGTTAGAATTCTTTGAAGGGGTTAATAAACATGCGGACAAGGGGCACCCAGTGGATATAATATACCTAGATTTCCAGAAAGCCTTTGACACGGTCCCACACCAAAGGCTTTTACGTAAATTAGGTGGTCATGGGATAGGAGGAAAGGTCCTTTCATGGATCAAGAATTGGTTAAAAGACAGAAAATAAAGGGTGGGAATAAATGGTAAATTTTCACAATGGAGGAGGGTAACTAGTGGTGTTCCCCAGGGGTCAGTACTGGGACCAATCCTGTTCAACTTGTTCATCAATGATCTAGAAAATGAGGTAAGCAGTGAGGTGGCCAAGTTTGCAGATGACACAAAGTTGTTCAGGACAGTCAAAAGCAAAAGGGATTGTGAAGAACTACAAAAAGATCTCAGCAAACTGAGTGATTGGGCAGCAAAATGGCAAATGAAATTTAATGTGGGTAAGTGTAAGGTAATGCATGTTGGAAAAAATAACCCAAATTACACGTACTACATGATGGGGTCAAATTTAGCTACGACAGATCAGGAAAGGGATCTTGGAGTTATAGTGGATAGTTCTATGAAGACATCCACGCAGTGTGCAGCGGCAGTTAGTAAGGCAAATAGGATGTTAGGAATTATTAAAAAAGGGATAGATAATAAGACAAAAGATATCAGACTTCCCCTATATAAAACTATGGTACGCCCACATCTCGAGTACTGCGTGCGGATGTGGTCTCCTCACCTCAAAAAAGATATATTGGCATTAGAAAAGGTTCAGAAAAGGGCGACTAAGATGATTAGGGGCTTGGAAAGGGTCCCATATGGGGAGAGGCTAGAGAGACTGGGACTTTTCAGTTTGGAAAAAAGGCGATTGAGGGGCGATATGATAGAGGTATATAAAATCATGAATGGTGTGGAGAAAGTGATTATAGAAAAATTATTTACCTTTTCCCATAATACAAGAACTAGGGGACACCAAATGAAATTGATGGGTAGTAGGTTCAAAACTAATAAAAGGAAATTTTTCTTCACACAGCGCACAGTCAACCTGTGGAACTCCTTGCCCGAGGAGGCTGTGAAGGCCAGGACTCTATTAGGGTTTAAAAAAGAGCTTGATAAATTTTTGCAGGTTAGGTCCATAAATGGCTATTAGCCAGGGATAAAGTATGGTGCCCTAGCCTTCATAACAAGGGCAGGAGATAAATCACTTGATCATTGTCTTCTGTTCTCCTTCTCTGGGGCACCTGGCATTGGCCACCGTCGGCAGATGGGATGCTGGGCTCGATGGACCTTTGGTCTGACCCAGTATGGCCATTCTTATGTTCTTATGTTCTTATGACAGTTTAATTGCCTGCAGTGGCCAACCTCTGCCACCGGGGGGGCTGAGCAGCCAGGGAGCACTCAGCAGTGCCCCCCACCCCCCCTGACCCCATGCCCCGAGTGCAGCCTCCTTCTCCCTCTCCGCCCCACTTACCCCCATGCCCCGAGTGCAGCCTCCTTCTCCCTCTCCGCCCCACTTACCCCCATGCCCCGAGTGCAGCCCCTTTCTCCCACCCTGCCCCACTTACCCCCATGCCCCGAGTGCAGCCTCCTTCCCCCGCCCTGCCCCACTTACCCCCATGCCCCGAGTGCAGCCCCTTTCCCCTGCCCCACTTACCTCCATGCCCCGAGTGCAGCCTCCTTCCCCCGCCCTGCCCCACTTACCCCCATTCCCCGAGTGCGGCCCCCCCTCCCCACTCCTCCCCCGGCCCAGAGTGCAGCCGGGGGCAGCCGATAACAGCCCTATGTCCCCCTAGCTGACGCACAGACCCGCTATGACCAGCTCACCCTGGCGCTCTTCTGGGCGCGGCTCTTCCAAGACTCCCACGGGCAGGACGGGGACATCATCGCCTTCGACGTGTTCTGCGGAGACCTCAACTTTGACAACTGCTCCACGGGTGGGGCCTGGCCCGGGGCAGCCAGGGGCAGGGGCTGCCGGCTGGGGAGTCAGAGGGGGAAGCAAGGGGGAGGGGAGGGGCAGGGGCTGCTGGGTGGGGAGTTGGGGGGAGGGGCAGGGGCTGCCAGGTAGGGAGTTGGGTGGGAAGCGAGGGGGAGAGGAGGGGCAGGGGCTGCTGGGGGGGAAGCGAGGGGGAGAGGAGGGACAGAGGCTGCCAGGTGGGGAGTCACAGGGGGAAAGTGAGGGGCAGGGGAGGGAAGGGAAGGGGCAGAGGCCACCAGGCAGGAAGTCCAGGGAGAAGTGAGGGGGAGGGAGAAGGACCACCGGGCGGTGTTGCAGGGGGAAGCAAGGAGGAGGGGAAGAGGAGGGGCTGGGGCTGCCAAGTGGGGAGTCACGGGGTGGAGGGAGGGAAGCAAGGGGCATGGAGAGGGGGAGGGGCCACCAGGCGGGGAGTCATGGGGGGGAAGCAAGGGGGAGGGGCAGGGAGAAAGGATGGGCAGGGGCTGCTGTGGGGAGTCACAGGAGGGACATGGAGAAGGGGAGGGGCCGCCAGGCGGGGAGTCACAGGGTGGGGGGAGGGAAGCAAGGGGCATGGAGTGGGGAGGGGCCGCCAGGCGGGGAGTCACAGGGAAGGGGTGCTGTGCCCAGCTCTAACCCATCCCCGGGGAGTGATCCCCCAGCGGGCCGCACCCCGAGGGTTCCCACGCTCCCTGGGCAGGCCTGGGGCCCAGGGCCTCCATCTCGCCCATGGCTCCCTGCAGGCAGGCCAGGCCCCGGGGGCTGTGGGGGCCGGGCCCTGCAGGGTGCCAGGCTCGCCTGGCCCCAGGAACGAGCGCCCGGGCTCACCCAGGGAGACAGAGGCCCTGCCTGCCCATCCCGCGCCAGGAGCCAGCCCTGCATGACGGGACCCCTCCCTGGGGCTCCCTGTCTCTGCCTCGGCCCGTCCCAGCCTCCTGCCCCAGCTCAGACCCCACGTCCCACCTGCGGCTTCCTGCCCCAGGTGTCAGCCCCTCGCTCCTGGAGACGTCTCTGGTCTCCCTAGGCCCGCTGTTGAGCTGGGTTTGCTCCAACCGCAGAGCGAGTGACACACACACGAGGCCCTGCTCTCTGCCAGGGTAGCAAAGGGAACCTGACGCGCACACACAGAAATAAAAAATATTACAGAAAATTCCCCTTCATCACACACAGAGTGGAGGGGAGGGGCAGCCCGCAGGGGTAGTGGGAGAGGCGGGTGGGGCAGTGGGAAAGGAGGCGGAGGGGTGCCCTGTTGGGGCAGGGGGAGGGGAGGGGAAGGGACAGCAGGGTGGGAAGGACTGGGGGGGAGGCAAAAGAGCCCACTCACCCTGCTGGCTCTCCCCAGGGGACGGCTTGGAGCAGACCCACGACATCTTCCAGCAGTACCGCGACCCATGCCGAGTGGGGCCCAGGCAGGACCAGCCTTGGGCCATAGGTACGTGTCTGGCTGGCCCAGCCTGGTGGCCCTCTGTGCCTCAGTTCTCCAAGCCGGGCCCTGGCTGAACTGCAGATAAACAGCGAGATCCAGTCCACCGGGAGAGCCACCTTTGGGACCCCAGTGTGAGGGAGCAGGGGGCAGAGACCCTGCTAACCTACATCTGCCCCCTCCCCCAGCTCTGCCTGGGCCCCTCCCCACCCCCGTCTCTAGAGAGGCACCAGTGGGGGGGCAGTGGGGTAGGAAGATTTGGGGGGTTGTCACTGGGGCAGCCTTCACTGGGAATGCCAAGGGGAGGACGAGCTGCACGAGGGAGGGCAAATCTAGCGAGTGGGTGATGCTAAGGAACGGCGGAAGGGAGAAGAGCAGAGTAGAGATGATGGATTTCAGGAAGGCCGATTTTGGGCAGCTCAGAGAGCTGGTCCCATGGAAGGAAAAACAACTGAAGGGCTGTCACAGAGTGTGGGGGGTCCCCGGCCCTGCCCCCCCACCCGCGGCCAGGCAGGACTGTCAGGCGGCAGGTAGAACAGAAGGTTGATTGGTTCCCAGGGACACAGCATAGTACAGGCCCCGAAAGCAGGCAGCCTCATTCCTCTGGGGGTGGGAAAGGGCTCCCAGGTCTTTCACCCCACACCCTTCCTGCGCCAAGCCTCATCTCCCACCCTAGCCCAGCCCAGACTGACTCTTCCCACAGGCCCTACCCCCAGCCTGGGGCAGCCCCCCTGCCCTTTGTCTCCCACCCCAGGCAGGAGTTCTCTCCTGTGTCTGGCCCGCAGGTGTCTGGGCCCAACACACATCTGGGGAGTCCTGCTCAGCCTCTCCCTCTCACTCTCTGTGGCAGCGCATCGGGGACCCCCCAATCCTGCACCCCCGGAGCAGCGAGAACAGACTCCACCAGCCAGTAGAGCAGAGAGGGGTTTATTGCTTCTCCAGGAGACAGCACAGCACAGACGTGACATGGGTACAGGCGTCAGGGCCAGGATGCCTCAGACCCCTTGGGTTAGGGGGTCCATCGCCCCCCCACCAACCCTCAGCTCCCAGCTTAGGCTGTTCCCTTCATGACTCCCACCCAGAAACTGTCTCGCTCCCAGGCCCTGCCCACCAGCCAGGTGGCGTCTCCGGCCCCCTCCCTTTGTCTCTCCCCCTGGGAAGAGCCTTGTTATCTTCCCAGGCTGGGCCTAGGGGTCTGGGCCGATCCACATGTGGGGGAGTCAGTGGGAATCACACAGCACAGCGCAGGGGGACTCCAGGTTACAGAGCAGACAGCCCCCCCCCCACACACACACACACTACTTCACACACACACACACACACCCAATACAGCACAGAGTGAATGTAACAACAGCCACACTACGTCACAAGGGAGGTGGCAGTTTTTCAAAGGGACATTATTAAGGACCCAAAGGCAAACTATTCTGCTGCATAGGAAAGATAGAAGGTTTGACAAGAGACCGCCTGGGCTTAACCAGGAGATCTTACATGATCTCAAAATCAAAAAGGAGTCGTATAAAAAGTGGAAACCAGGACAAATGACAAAGGATGAATATAAGCAAATAAGGCAGGTATGCAGGGGCAAGATTAGAAAGGCAAAGGCACAAAACGAGCTCCAACTAGCTACAGGCATAAAGGGAAACAAGAAGCCATTCTATAAATATATTAGGAGCAAGAGGAAGACGAAGGACAGGGTAGGCCCACTGCTCAGTGAGGTGGGAGAAACAGTAACAGGAAACTGAGAAATGGCAGAGGTGCTTAATGACGTCTTTGTTTCGGTTTTGGTTAAGAAGTTTGATGGTACCGGATGCCTAACCTAGTGAATGCTAGTGGGGAGGGGGTAGGTTTAGAAGATAAAATAAAAAAAGAACAAGTTAAAAATCACTTAGAAAAGTCTGCAAGTCCCCAGGACCTGATTAAATGCATCCTACAATGCTCAAGGAGCTGACAGAGGAGGTATCTGAGCCTCTAGCTATCATCTCTGAAAAATCATGGGCATCGGGAGAGATTCCAGAAGACTGGAAAAGGGCAAATCTAGTGCCCACCTATAAAAAGGGAAATAAGAACAACCCAGGAAACCACAGACTCTGTCCGTTTAACTTCTGTACCAGGAAAGATAATGGAGCAGGTAATTACGGAATTAATCTGCAAACACCTGGAAGATAATAAGGTGACAGGTAACAGCCAGCATGGATTTGCAAAAAACAAATCACGTCAAACCAATCTGATAGCTGTCTTTGATTGGAGAACAAGTCTTGTGGATAGGGGAGAAGTGGTGGGCATGGGATACCTAGACTTTAGTAAAAGAGCGCACTATGCAGCACTTTAAAGACTAACAAAATGGTTTAGTAGGGGATGAGCTTTCGTGGGCTAGACCCACTTCGGCCATGAAAGCGCATCACCTACTAAACCATCTTGTTAGTCTTTAAAGTGCTGCATAGTGCGCTCTTTTGTTTCAGCAAGACCAGACTAACAGGGCTACATCTCTATTACTAGACTTTAGTAAGGCATTTGAAACCATCTCACGTGATCTTATCAATAAACTAGGGAATAAAACCTAGATGGGGCTACTGAAAGGTGGGTGCATAACTGTTCCCAGAGAGTAGTTATTAATGGGTCACAGTCATGCTGGAAGGGCACAACAAGGGGAGTTCCGCAGGGGTCAGTTCTGGGACCGGTTCTGTTCAGTATCTTCATCAATGATTTAGATGATGGCACAGCAAGCACGCTCATTAAGTTTGCAGATGATCCCAAGCTGGGAGGGGTTGTGAGTGCTTTGGAGGAGGGGTCATAATTCAAAATGGTCTGGAGAAATGCAAAGTGCTCCGCTTAGGAAGGAACAATCAGTTTCACACACACAGAATGGGAAGCGACTGTCTAGGAAGGAGCCCTGCAGAAAGGGATCTAGGGGTCAGAGTGGACCACAAGCTAAATGGGTGTCAACAGTGTGATGCTGTTGCAAACAAAAACAAACATGATTCTGGGCTGCATGAACAGGAGTGTTGTGAGCAAGACACGAAACGTCATTCTCCCACTCTACTCTGCGCTCATTCGGCCTCAACTAGAGTCTTGTGTCCAGTTCTGGCCACTACAGTTCAAGAAAGATGTGGAGAAATTGGGGAAGGTCCAGAGAAGAGCAACAAAAATGATGAAAGGTCGAGAGAACATGAGCTGTGAGGGAAGGCTGGAAGAACTGGGCTTGTTTAGTTTGGGAAAGAGGGACTGAGAGTTGTTTTCAGGTATCTAAAAGGGTGTCACGGGGGGGGGGGGGAATTGTTCCCCTTGGCCTCTGAGGACAGGACAAGAAGCAATGGGCTTAAACTGCAGCCAAAGAGGTTAATTTTGGACATTAGGAAAAATGTCCTGCCTGTCCGGGTGGTGAAACCCTGGAATAAATTGCCGAGGGGGGCTGTGGAATCTCCATCCCTGGAGCTATGTAAGAGCAGGTTGAACAGACACATCAGGGATGTTCTAGATGGTGCTGGGTCCTGCCGTGCGGGCAGGGGACTGGCCTTGATGCCTCTCGAGTCCCTCCCAGTTCTAGGATTCTACGAATATTCTAGCCTGGGGGGTAACACTGAGCCCCCCAGACAGTCACAAACTCTCCTGACCCCCCCCCCCGTGGGTTATGGAGACACCAAAAGCCGTCGCCCGGATGGTCTCTGGCAGCCCCTCCTGGCGCTTTGACACTTTGCTCACCCACATGAGACTGCTCCCGACCCCACAGGGCAGCCCCGTTCCCAGAGCGGTGCCGACCTGGCGCTCCCCGGACCCCACTGCCAGCCCCCCGGCGCGGCCAGAGGGGAAGCTGCATCGCACAGAGAACACGAGCCGCGCTGGCACCTGGCGACCTGCCTGACGCCAGAGTCCAGGGCTTGGGTTCTCCACGAGGGTCCGACCGGGGCAGCTGGGATGGGCCCCTCAGCCCTTTGCTCCCAGCGTCGGGGCCGAGCAAAGCCGGCCGGAAGGGCCGATGGGCGAGACGCCGTGTCGCCCGTTGCCATGTGGCCTGGTCTTCGCAGTGTCGACCTTGGGATGTGGGCGCCTAGTTGTGTAAACGATTAACCGGTCGGCCTGGGCTCAGTGGCCCGTCCCAACCACTACGGGTCCCCCCCCCACACGCTGCTTTTCAGCCGGCTCCCCGGGCACTGGAGCCACGAGCTGCTACCCCCCCTCCTCCCCTAGGACCTCTGAGAGGGGCAGCGGCACAGCGGGGGGGGCAGGCAGGAGCTGATGCACGTGGGACGTGGCTTGCAAGCTGGCTGGCTGCACGTCTCGGCTCCCACGGCGCCACCATTGCCCCACGCTGCAGTCTGTGAACCGGGGCCACTGGCCACCGGCCCGCCCCAGGGACGATGGACCGGTCGTGTAGCCGCTGAGCGCTGGGGCGGTGACCGGTTCTCCCACTGGCCATCCTGCCGTCCCCATTTCAGCCCCAGCCGGCCCGGCCCCTGGCTCGTTGCTGTGGCTGCCGCAGCCCCTGCCTGCCTTGCAGGACCCCGGCCCGCCCCTGCCTCCTAGGGCTGAGAGCCCTGGGGCCCGTCCGGCAGGCCTAGTGCCGGGGGCGGGGGTCCCCCAGGAGCGCAGCACAAGGTTGGACCCATTGGCAGCCTCCCGCGTCCCCGAGGTGCCGCCCGCGCGTCCGGCCAGGTCTCAGCGCTGACACGCCCCTGCCCGACCAGCCCCGTTCCAGCAGCCCGCGGGCTCTGACGTGCTCCTTCCCCGCAGGCACCATGCTGAGCTACCTCCGCATCCACGAGAAGGCCGTGTCCACGCCCGAGAATCTGAAATGGTAACCATGCCACCTGCAGGTTCCCCAGCGCTGGGGGGAGGGTCCAGGGCCCCCGTGGGTCCCAGAGCACTGGGGGGGGTCCAGGGCCCCCGTGGGTCCTAGAGCACTGGGGGGGGGTCCAGGGCCCCCGTGGGTCCCAGAGCACTGGGGGGGGGTCCAGGGCCCCCGTGGGTCCTAGAGCACTGGGGGGGGGGAGATCCAGGGCCCCCGTGGGGCCCAGAGCACTGGGGGGGGGGTCTAGGACCCCTGTGGGTCCCAGAGCACTGGGGGGGGGTCCAGGGCCCCCGTGGGTCCCAGAGCACTGGGGGGGGGAGATCCAGGGCCCCCGTGGGTCCTAGAGCACTGGGGGGGGGTCCAGGGCCCCCGTGGGTCCTAGAGCACTGGGGGGGGGGAGATCCAGGGCCCCCGTGGGGCCCAGAGCACTGGGGGGGGGGTCTAGGACCCCTGTGGGTCCCAGAGCACTGGGGGGGGTCCAGGGCCCCCGTGGGTCCTAGAGCACTGGGGGGGGAGATCCAGGGCCCCCGTGGGGCCCAGAGCACTGGGGGGGGGGTCCAGGGCCCCCGTAGGTCCCAGAGCACTGGGGGGGGGGTCCAGGGCCCCCGTGGGTCCCAGAGCACTGGGGGGGGGAGATCCAGGGCCCCCGTGGGTCCTAGAGCACTGGGGGGGGGGTCCAGGGCCCCCGTGGGTCCTAGAGCACTGGGGGGGGGGTCCAGGGCCCCCGTGGGTCCTAGAGCACTGGGGGGGGGAGATCCAGCGCCCCCGTGGGGCCCAGAGCACTGGGGGGGGGGGTCCAGGACCCCTGTGGGTCCCAGAGCACTGGGGGGGGTCCAGGGCCCCCGTAGGTCCCAGAGCACTGGGGGGGGGTCCAGGACCCCTGTGGGTCCCAGAGCTCTGGGGGGGGGGGTCCAGGACCCCCATGGGTCCTAGAGCACTGGGGGGGGAGGTCCAGGGCCCCCGTGGGTCCTAGCACACTGGGGGTCTGAAAGTCAGGGCAGGTGCAGAGAAAGTCACAAAGGAAAAGTGATTGACTTGTTCTCATGACACAGGTACTGGGGGTCACCAAATGGAGTGAACAGGCAGCAGGTTTAAAACAAACAAAGGGAAGTTTTTCTTCATGCAGTGCACAGTTAACCTGTGGAACTCCTTGCCAGAGGTTGTTGTGCAGACCAGGCTTTAACAGGGTGCAAAAATGAGCTAGATAGATTCATGGCAGTCAGGTCCATCAATGGCTGTTAGCCAGGATGGGCAGGGAGGGTGTCCCTACCTCTGTTTGTCACTGGCTGGGAATGGGCGACAGGGGAGGGATCACTGGATGGTTCCCTGTTCTGGTCTCTTCCTCTGGGGCACCTGTGGGCAGACAGGACCCTGGGCTGGATGGGCCTTTGGTCTGACCCCGCCCGGCCATGCTTACGTCCAGACTGGGAGGCTGTCCGGTCTGTGAAATGGAGCCAGGCTGGGATGGTCCAGCAGCCCGCTTGGGGGCTAGCAGGGGAGCCTGGGGACTGGAGCCGCCCCTGTTGTTTGGCCTCCCGCCATCCTATGGGCTTGGCCCAGGGGGGGAAACCTTCTCTCACGCCCATGGACAAGTGCAGCCTCCCAGCTGGGCCCAGGGCCGGGGCCGCGTGTCTGGGTGGGGCCTCTCCGCCCTCAGGAGGGCCCGGCGGGAAAGCAAAGCCGGTCACAGACCCCGGCCCTAGGCCACGAGCCAGCCTGTTGCTGTGGCCCTCCCATGGCATGGCCGGGCGAGCAGCACGGGGCCGCTCTTTGTGGTGCTAGCTACACGTGCGGGAAGGAACACGCCCCAGCGGGGCAGCCCTGGGGGCGACGGCTCCTCCGGTGATACCCCTGGGCACTTGGCTAAAGCACCTCCCGCTGTGCGGCTCCACAGCAGCTCTCGGGCCGGCCTGGGGACAGCCCCGTGGCAGCCCTGTCCCTGCGGGCTCCGGAGCGCGGGCGGGGGGCCAAGGGGTTTACAGCCCTGCTCCAAGGCTGGCTCCGCCCCCGCCCTCCAGAGCGCACTGGGACCCTGGGTTACCCCGTGCATGGCCTTCCCCTGCCGTGCAGCCACCCTGACGGCTCCCCATGTGCACCCCAGGACGCTGGAGTGAGAGGAGGGCCGGCGGACGTACCTGGAGGGGCCCATCCTGCAGGACGGCAGCCCCGACCCGTCGGCAGCGAGGAGCCCCTGGGCCGGGCGCCGCATCGACTACATCCTGCACCGTGAGCGCCCCCACCCCAGCCTGATCACAGTGAGTGCCCTGTCGGGCCCCGGCTGCCCCCATGGGGCCCCCGCTGCTGCCCTGCCTGGCCCCACAGAGCAAAGGGCAGGACCTATGCCCGAGGGTGCAGAACAGCCCCAGTCGGGAGCCCGGAGATGCAACCAGGAGCCCAGCTCTGGGGCTCGCATGGCTCAGAGGCTGGGGGGGCAGTGGGTCCTGTGGGGGGAAGGGGTAGGGTGGGAGGGCTGGGGGGGGGGGAAGGGTCTGTGCTGGGGAGGGGGCTAGTGCTGGAGGTAGTGGGGGGGGTCCATGCTGGGGGCTGGGGGCAGCAGGTGCCTGTGCTGGGGTGGGGGCTGTTGCTGGGGGTCCATGATGGGAACTGGGGGGGGCAGCCCATGGTGTGGGCTGGGGGGCAGCAGGCATCTGTGCTGGGGCAGGGGCTAGCTGGGGGTCCATGGTGGGGGCTGGGGGCAGCAGTCATCCATGCTGGGGTGGGGTCTGGTGCTGGGGCCAGGCGCCTGGCCTGGCCAGGAAGGGGTAGTGAGCTGTGCCAGTGCTCAGTGTTGATATAGGGAATGGCGGGGGGGGGGGGGGGGTGCGGCCCAGGGAGACTACAAGTCCCAGGCTGCACTGCTCTGGCTTGGCTGGGCCTGGGCGCACTGCATGCTGCGCTCTGTAGTCTCGGGGGAAGGGGGTGCTTTCTTTGGGGGAGCTGGGGAGCCTGCTCTGCTCCTGACACTGTCCCGTTGCTTTCCCAGGCGGCGGAGAAGTTCTCCTTCATCACCCAGCTGGCCGGCTGCTCGGACCACGTGGCTGTGGGGCTGCGGCTGCTGCTGACGCCTGCGCCGCAGTGACGGCCCCGCGTGCGGCCCCGGGGCCTGGAGACTACGGCCGAGAGCATCCAAGCTGGGCGACTTGCTGAGAGACAGAACACGTACTCCCCAGGACGGGCGGCCACGCTCCCTGAGCCCGCACACCAGCCACCCAGGGCCTGCTGCTCACTGGGGATGGGACAGAGCAGTCCATTAACCCAAAAGCAAAAGCTTCTAGCTCAAGGGCGGCCAACCCATTTAAAAAAGAGAGCCGAAAATGCGAAGAGCCGCACCAGAATTGTCAAGGAAAAAAAAAGGAGGCTGCCCCTTTAAGAAACAAGATTAGGCTTTTTGGCCATATCAGGCTCCCATCGAGGGCTGCCACGTGGGCACCATTTTGAAGGGGTCTGGGGGAGGGCACAGGAGTCTGTTGGGGGGTGCAGGAGCGACTTTGCGAGCCTCACTTTTGGGGGAGAAGAGCCGCCCCTGTTGGCCACCCCTGTTCTAGGTTAATGCCATGGACTGCACGCATTCCCCTCCTCCACCCTTGCTAGTACCTTTTTTAGCAGGCAGGCCCACAGTCCCGGCTCAGTCCTGGCTTGCACCGGGTCCAGAACCTACTTAGAGTCACCGAATCCTAGAACCCGAGGACTAGCAGGAACCCCAGCCCTCTGCCCAGAGCAGGACCAGCTCAACCTAAACCATCCCAGCCAGGGCTTGGTCAAGCTGGGACTTAAACACCTGTAGGGATGGAGATTCCCACCCCACACCCACCCCAGGGAACCCATCCCAGTGCTTCCCACCCTCCTAGGGACATAGCTTTTCCTGATATCCAACCATGACCTCCCCCACCACAACTTGAGCCCATTGCTCCTCGTTCTGCCACCTGCCCCCATTGAGAACAGCCTCTCTCCAGCCTCTTTGGAATCCCCTTCAAATCCCCCCTCACCCTTCTCTTCTGCAGACTAAACAAACCCAAATCCCTCAGCCTCTCCTCATAGGCCATGTGCTCCAGCCCCCTAATCATTTTCGTTGCCCTCTGCTGAACCCTCTCCAATGCGTCCACATCCTTTCCCTAGTGGGGGGCCCAGAACTGGACACAATACTCCAGATGTGGCCTCACCAGAGCCGAATAAAGGGGAATAATCACATCTCTGGATCTGCTGGCAATGCTCCTCTTAATGCAACCTAATATGCCATTAGCCTTCTTGGCTACAAGGGCACACTGTTGGCTCATATCCAGCTTCTCATCCACTGCAATCCCCAGGTCCTTTTCTGCAGAACTGCTACTTAGCCAGTTGGTCCCCAGCCTGTACCAATGCTTGGGATTCTTCTGTCCGAAATGCAGGACTCCACACTTTTCCTTGGTGACCCTCATCAGATTTCTTTTGGCCCAGTCCTCTAATCTGTCCAGGACACTCTGGACCCCTATCCCTGCCCTCCAGCGTATCTACCTCTCCCCCAGCTTAGTATCATCCACAAACTTGCTGAGGGTGCAATCCATCCCCTCCTCCAGGTCATTAATAAAGATATTGAACAAAACTGGTCCTAGAACTGATCCTTGTGGCACTCTGCTAGAAACCGACCGCCATCCTGACATCGAGCCGTTGATCACTACCCGTTGGGCCCAACAGTCTAGCCAGCTTTCAATCCATTTTACCGTCCATTTATCCAATCCACATTCCCTTAACTTGCTGGCAAGAATATTGTGGGAGACCGTATCAAAAGCCTTGCTAAAGTCAAGGTAGATCACATCCACTGACTTTCCCACGTCCACAGAGCCAGTTACCTCATCACAGAAGCTAATCAGATTGGTCAGGCATGACTTGCCCTTTGTGAATCCAAGCTGACTATTCCTGATCACTTTCCCCTCTTCCAAGTGCCTCAAAATGGATTCCTTGAGGATCCCCTCCATGATTTTTCCGGGGACTGAGGGAAGGCTGGCTGGTCTGTAGTTCCCTGGATCATCCTTTTTCCCTTTCTTAAAGATGGGCACTAAATTTGCCTTTTTCCAATCATCCGGGATCTTTCCTGATCTCCACGACTTTTCAAAGATAATGGCCAAAGGCTCCGCAATGACATTTGCCAACTCCCTCAGGACCCTCGGATGCATTAAATCCGGACCCATGGATTTGTGTATGTCTAGCTTTTCTAAATTGTTCTTAACCTGTTCTTTCCCCACCAAGGGCTGTCCACCTCCTTCCCACACTGCGTTGCCTAGCGCATTTGTCTGGGAGCTGACCTTGTCCGTGAATACAGAGGCAAAGAAAGCATTGAGTACTTCAGCTTTCCCCACATCATCTGTCACTTGGTTACCTCCCTCATCCAGTAAGGGCCCCACACCCTCTCTGATCACCCTCTTATTGCTAACGTGCCTGTAGAAACCTTTCTTGTTACCCTTCACTTCCCTTGCCTGCTGCAATTCCAACTGCGCTTTCACCTTCCTGATCACTCCCCTGCGTTCCCAAGCAATGTATTCATACTCCTGCTGCGGCTCTGCATTGAAAGTGTATTCGGAGCCAAGCAGGCAGGCAGCCCTGCTCAGTTCCGGGAGCTCCAATTCCCCTTAGACAGGGACTGCTGCCACCCCGCGCTGCTGCCTCGTTATCAGCCTGTGCCCCCCCCGGGCGACAGGCAGCCAGCCCGCGAGGGGAGCGGGTTTTTTAACTGGCTCCCCTCATGAACCAGCTCCCGCCTGACACCCGGCACTGCTGCGTCAGGTACGGCGGCTGCCAGCCCCGCCCTGGGGACTGGAGACTAGTCGACTAACCGATGAGAATTCAGGAGGTTACTCGACTATTCAATTAACCGACATTTAACATCCCTCCTGTTCACCACACCGGACAGCAAGACATCCCCCAAGTAACCCCCTCTGGTGCCCCAGCCCTCCCTGTGCCCCCCCCAGGCCCCCCTCACACGGGGGAGAGGTTATAACCCATCCCCCACCTCCCTCAGACACCCCAGTGTTCCCTGTGCCCCCCAGCCTCCCTTATACAGGGGAGAGGTTATAACCCATCCCGCACCTCCCTCAGACACCCCAGTGTTCCCTGTGCCCCCCCAGCCCCCCCTCACACAGGGGAGAGGTTATAACCCATCCCCCACCTCCCTCAGACACCCCAGTGCTCCCTGTGCCCCCCCAGCCCCCCCTCACACAGGGGAGAGGTTATAACCCATCCCCCACCTCCCTCAGACACCCCAGCGCTCCCTGTGCCCCCCCAGCCCCACCTTACACAGGGGAGAGGGTATAACCCATCCCCCACCTCCCTCAGACACCCCAGCGCTCCCTGTGCCCCCCCAGGCCCACCTCACACAGGGGAGAGGTTATAACCCATCCCCCACCTCCCCTCACACACCCCAGTGCTCCCTGTGCCCCCCAGCCCCCCCTCACACAGGGGAGAGGTTATAACCCATCCCCCACCTCCCCTCAGACACCCCAGTGCTCCCTGTGCCCCCCAGGCCCCCCTTACACAGGGGAGAGGTTATAACCCATCTCACCAACTCCGAACAGGTTCTCCCAGGCCCAAAGGACCAGCCACAGTCCCAGGGCAATTTACACCTCGGCTCTTACCCCACAGAGCTCGCTGGGCCCGTCTGTTAGCATCTACAATCCAGTGTCAGGGGCACGTCCGCAGCTGGGATGGGTCCTTCAGTCCTTCGCTCGGAGCTTCGGTTCCCAGCAAAGACCCTGCGGAGAGGCGAGGAGCCGGACTGAAGAGCAAGGGGAGGGATTCCTGGGCCCTCTTTACACCCTCGCCCACGCGGAGGGATCCCGCTGTCCTGTGTAGACACGTGTCCCAGGGTGCCGTGGGGAGTCCCACAGCCGGCCTCCTGGCCAGACAGGACTCTGGGCTCTGCAGGCAGCAGCCGTGGCGCCCGTGCTGGTCTGAGCACTCACAGTGAAACTCCTCTGCTGTGGATGGGCCCCACTGGAGGTGCATTGTCAGTCAAGTGCTGCTGTTCACTGGACCGGCCGCCCTTCCACGCCAGGCCTGGCTGGTTGGTGTCTCCCGGCTGTGAGCTCCCAGTCCAGCGCCCACGCCCCTCCCTTCCCATGGGACGCGCGCGGGGCACAGACCGAACCGGTGACTCGTCAGCTCCGGACAGGAGAAAGAAGGAGCCTGACGCAGGGGCCTGCTGCCGGAGCCAGGCCAGCAAGAGGCACAGCCTGAGTAACCGACAGGCCGTGTCACAAGCAGACGTCTCTCGGCGCTCGCGCTGCTCCGCCGCTAACAGCCATGCCCTGTGACTGCCTCCCCCAGCACCGGACGGGGCACCCCGTTGTGCGCCACACAGTTGCTGGGCGCAAGCAGAGTGAAAGCGGGGCAGCGGGCAGTGAGTGTGTGGGAGGGAAGTCCAAGGGGCGGCACCCAGCGTCTCATTAGTTAGTGCACGAGATGGTACTTACGGGCTGTGATGTTAGTGCGTGACACAGGGGCTGTGTCGTTAGCGCGTGAGTCGGTGCGTGCAGGCCGTGTCGTTAGCGCGTGAGTCGGTGCTTGCGGGCCGTGTCGTTAGCGCGTGAGTCGGTCCGTGCGGGCCGTGTCGTTAGCGCGTGAGTCGGTGCGTGCGGGCCGTGTCGTAAGTACGTGCGGGCTGTGTCGTTAGCGCGTGAGTTGGTGCATGCAGGCCGTGTCGTAAGTGCGTGCGGGCCGTATCGTTAGCGCGTTAGTCGATGTGTGCGGGCCGTGTCGTAAGTGCTTGCGGGCCGTGTCGTTAGCGCGTGACTCGGTGCGTGCGGGCCGTGTTGTTAGCGCGCGAGTCGGTGCGTGCGGGCCGTGTCGTTAGCGCGTGAGTCGGTGCGTGCGGGCCGTGCCGTTAGCGCGTGAGTCGGTGCGTGCGGGCCGTGTCGTAAGTGTGTGAGGGCCGTGTCGTTAGCGCATGAGTCGGTGCGTGCGGGCCGTGCCGTTAGCGCGTGAGTCGGTGCGTGCGGGCCGTGTCGTAAGTGTGTGAGGGCCGTGTCGTTAGCGCATGAGTCGGTGCGTGCGGGCCGTGTCGTTAGCGCATGAGTCGGTGCGTGCGGGCCGTGTCGTTAGCGCGTGAGTCGGTGCGTGCGGGCCGTGTCGTAAGTGCGTGCGGGCCGTGTCGTTAGCGCATGAGTCGGTGCGTGCGGGCCGTGTCGTTAGCGCGTGAGTCGGTGCGTGCGGGCCGTGTCGTAAGTGCGTGCGGGCCGTGTCGTTAGCGCATGAGTCGGTGCGTGCGGGCCGTGTCGTTAGCGCGCGAGTCGGTGCGTGCGGGCCGTGTCGTTAGCGCGCGAGTCGGTGCGTGCGGGCCGTGTCGTTAGCGCGTGAGTCGGTGCGTGCGGGCCGTGTCGTTAGCGCGTGAGTCGGTGCGTGCGGGCCGTGTCGTAAGTGCGTGCGGGCCGTGTCGTTAGCGCGTGAGTCGGTGCGTGCGGGCCGTGTCGTTAGCGCGTGAGTTGGTGCGTGCAGGCCGTGTCGTAAATGCGTGCGGGCCGTGTCATTAGCGCGTGAGTCGGTGCGTGCGGGCCGTGTCGTTAGCGCGAGTCGGTGCGTGCGGGCCGTGTCGTTAGCGCGTGAGTCGGTGCGTGCGAGCCGTGTCGTAGGTGCGTGCGGGCCGTGTCATTACCGCGTGAGTCGGTGCGTGCAGGCCGTGTCGTAAGTGCGTGCGGGCTGTGTCGTTAGCGCATGAGTTGGTGCGTGCAGGCCGTGTCGTAAATGCGTGCGGGCCGTGTCATTAGCGCGTGAGTCGGTGAGTGCGGGCCGTGTCGTTAGCGCGAGTCGGTGCGTGCGGGCCGTGTCGTTAGCGCGTGAGTCGGTGCGTGCGAGCCGTGTCGTAGGTGCGTGCGGGCCGTGTCATTACCGCGTGAGTCGGTGCGTGCAGGCCGTGTCGTAAGTGCGTGCGGGCCGTGTCGTTAGCGCGAGTTGGTGCGTGCGGGCCGTGTCGTTAGCGCATGAGTCGGTGCGTGCGAGCCGTGTCGTAAGTGCGTGCGGGCCGTGTCGTTACCGCGTGAGTCGGTGCGTGCAGGCCGTGTCGTAAGTGCGTGCGGGCCGTGTCGTTAGCGCGTGAGTCGGTGCGTGCGGGCCGTGTCGTAAGTGCGTGCGGGCTGTGTCGTTAGCGCGTGAGTTGGTGCGTGCAGGCCGTGTCGTAAATGCGTGCGGGCCGTGTCGTTAGCGCGTGAGTCGGTGCGTGCGGGCCGTGTCGTTAGCGCGTGAGTCGGTGCGTGCGGGCCATGTCGTTAGCGCGTGAGTCGGTGCGTGCGAGCCGTGTCGTAGGTGCGTGCGGGCCGTGTCATTACCGCGTGAGTCGGTGCGTGCAGGCCGTGTCGTAAGTGCGTGCGGGCCGTGTCGTTAGCGCAAGTTGGTGCGTGCGGGCCGTGTCGTTAGCGCGTGAGTCGGTGCGTGCGAGCCGTGTCGTAAGTGCGTGCGGGCCGTGTCGTTACCGCGTGAGTCGGTGCGTGCAGGCCGTGTCATAAGTGCTTGCGGGCCGTGTCGTTAGCGCGTGAGTTGGTGCGTGCGGGCCGTGTTGTAAGTGCTTGCGGGCCGTGTCGTTAGCGCATGAGTCAGTGCGTGCGGGCCGTGTCGTTAGCGCATGAGTCGGTGTGTGCCACGCGCCCAAACAGCCCCCCAGCAGCCCAGCCCCCCATTGCAGAAATGGCTGCAGTTGCGGCCCGTGGCCACCAGAGGCCACTGTGGGACACGCTGGGCTCCCAGCCACTGGCACTGCGGGTCTGGGGGGGTTAAATGTCGGGGGGGCATCATGAAGGAGCAGCAGCTTTGGTCAGGCCAATATCACTATATGGCCCTGCCCCCCCCCACCTACCAGCCCCCTCCCTCCAGCCACCAGCCCCACAGCCCCCCCAGCCACCAGCCCCCTCCCTCCAGCTACCAGCCCCACAGCCACCAACCCCACAGCTACCAGCCCCCTCCCTCCAGGTACCAGCCCCACAGCCACCAACCCCACAGCCCCCCCACCTACCAACCCCCCCACCTACCAACCCCCTCCCTCCAGCCACCAACGCCACAGCCCCCCCCAGCCACTAGCCCCCCAACCCAGCCAGCCCCCTCCCTCCAGCTACCAGCCACACAGCCAGAGGCATAGCAAGGGTGTTATGCGTCCAGGGGCAAAGGCAGGCCGTGCAGTGGGCCCCGACCTGGGGGGGGAGCTTGTACCACGTCTTCCCCTGCCCCCCCCCCCAGTTTGGGGCTGGCTCCCCGCACACACTAACCTGCCGGCAGAGACGGGGGGGGGGTGTTGGGCTGGGGGTGGAGAGGAGGCTCCAGCCGCTGGCGGCAGGCAGAGGGGTGACAGGGGGGGTGGAGGGGGACTAAATTGGTGCCGCCCTAGCGTGGCACCCAGGGACAATGGCCCCCACCCCCTCCTTGTTACCCCACTGCCCCCAGCTAAGTCTCTCTCCCTTCAGCCCCCCAGCTACCCCTGTGCCACCAGCCCCACAGCCAGCCCCCAGCTAACAGCCCCCCTCCCTCCAGCTACTAGCCCCACAGCCTCACAGCCACCCCCAGCGCCACAGGGTGCTAAATGAGGGCTGGCTCAGGCTGCCCAGCCCCGGCACACACCCCGTTCAAGTGCCTATAAGGGTGTCACGGGGCGGGGGGGTCATTCCCCTTGGCCTCCGAGGACAGGACAAGCAGCAATGGGCTTAGACTGCAGCCAGGGAGGGTTGGGTTGGACATCAGGGAAAACTTCCTGCCTGTCCGGGGGCGAAACGCTGGGATAAGCTGCTGGGGGGAGGAGGGGGGCTGTGGAATCTCCATCCCTGGGGATACTGAAGAGCAGGGTGGACACACACCTGCCAGGGTGGGCTGGACGGTGCTGGGTCCCGCCGCGAGGGCCGGGGACAGGACTCGCTGCCTCCAGGCCCCTCCCAGTGCTAGATTCTAGGCCGCTTCTATGAGCAGGTCCCCTGCCCCTTTGGCTGTTCAGGGGGCCCCCAGAGTACGTCAGCTCCCCGCCAGGGGCCATGAAGCGCGAAAGGGCTGGCGAGCCCGGGGACCGTGGCAAGGCAGAGGCTTCAGCTCTGCCAGGGAGCCGGCAGCCCCTCCCATGGGAAGCGGGTCTCAGCGGACAAGGAACAATCAGGGCCATTGTGAAGGGTGCAGGAGCGAATCTCCCTGCCTCAGCGGGAACTAGGTCAAATCCCCAAGGCCAGAGGCAAACCCGGAGCCAGCAGGAGGGGCGATGGGACAGACCAAGCTCACCCCGGCTCCAGACTGGCTAGGGACAAAGGTGAGACCCCTGCCGAGCCACCAGCACGTGGGGAGGGGTTTGTCCCTGTTGCGGGCTGGGGCCAGGGCAGCGTTCGGCGGGGCCATGCCAAGCAGCGTCTGCCCCGCTCTCGCACACAGCGGCCGGGGAGGTGTCCAGTGGGCTGGGCTGGGTCCAGCTGTGCTCTCAGGCCGCTGCGTGACACTGGGCTGAGCGGCCGCTGCTGGCCTCCCAAACGTCTCTGCAAGACAGCAGCAGGGGGAGGGCGGCGAGCCCAGCGCCCTCACTGGCAACGGGCCGGAGGCGCCCACAGGCCTCTGCCGGAACCCTGCAGCCAAGCACGTCCCCCGGGCAAGCACATGGGCAGGGGACTCGCTCATGGGACCCCCGCTTTGGGAGGGGCCGGTGCACAGTAGCGGGGACTGTCCTCACTCCTCAGTCCTTCGGTGGTGCTATATCTGATCCTACTGCCCTGTGCTGGTCAGCAGTGACTCTGTGTGTGTGAGACTCAGTTTCCCTGGGCACAGCAGCGCTAGCATAACATAAGAACATAAGAATGGCCATACTGGGTCAGACCAAAGGTCCATCTCGCCCAGTATCCTGTCTGCCGACAGTGGCCAGCACCAGGTGCCCCAGAGAGGGTGGACCGAAGACAATCATCAAGCGATTTGTCTCCTGCCATCCCTCTCCAGCCTCTGACAAACAGAGGCCAAGGACACCATTTTATCCCCTGGCTAATAGCCTTTTATGGACCTAACCTCCATGAAATTATCTAGCTTCTCTTTAAACTCTGTTATAGTCCTAGCCTTCACAGCCTCCTCTGGCAAGGAGTTCCACAGGCTGACTACGCGCTGTGTGAAGAAGAACTTTCTTTTATTAGTTTTAAACCTGCTACCCATTAACTTCATTTGGTGTCCTCTAGTTCTTCTATTATGGGAACTAATAAATAACTTCTCTTTATTCGCCCTCTCCACACCACTCATGATTTTATATACCTCTATCATATCTGCTGTCTGTGCCGGGAAAGATTTTCTGTAGAGTCCTGCTACAGAGAATGCGAAAGGGCATTGAGAAAATCCTCAGGTAAGAACAGGCTGGCTTCAGAAGCGGAAGGTCGTGCACGGACCAGATCTTCGTCCTACGCACCATAGTGGAGCAGTCAATAGAGTGGAATTCTTCGCTCTACATTAACTTCATCGATTTTGAGAAGGCGTTTGATAGCATCCACCACCCCTCACTCTGGAGGATTCTACAAGCATACGGGTTCCCTGAGAAGGTCATTAACATCCTGAGGGACCTGTATGCTGAGAAGCAATGCTGTGTGCGACACGAAGGACAGCAGTGACTGGTTTCACGTGAAGACAGGGGTCAGACAGGGCTGTGTAATCTCACCTGTTATCTTCCTTGTGGTCATCGACTGGGTGATGCACAGAGCCACTGAGGGCAGATCAAGGGGAGTGCTATGGGGACCGACTGCTCAGCTTCAGGACTGCGACTTCGCAGATGACCTGGCGCTTCTCGCGCATGATCCAGCAGGACATCCAAGAAAAGACCGACATTGTTGACCGGAAAGCCAGAAGCATTGGGCTCAGAATTCACCCTGGCAAGTCCAAAGTGATGAAACTGAGGACAACTAACACCGATAAAATCACCGTCATGGGTGAAGAGTTAGAGGAAGTAAATGACTTCAGGTATCTCGGCAGTTACATCTCGGCGGACAGCAACATCGACAAAGAGATCTCCGCTAGAATTGCCTGGCAGCGCAAGCCTTCCAAAAGCTTAACAATTTGGAAGACTTCACTGTTGCAGACCAGGACTAAACTGAAGATCTATAGGTCGAATGTGCGCTCAGTCCTCCTGTATGCCGTAGAGACGTGGAGGACTAACAAGAAGATTGAGAGCAGACTCAGAGGTTTCGAAGGACGGTGCCTTCGTCGTATCCTCAGCGTCCGCTGGGAACAGCATGTTACAAACAAGGAGATAAGCCAGCGCACTGGCATCAACAATGTTGTGGACAAGATCAAGCAGAGACGCTGGAGATGGCTGGGGCACGTCCTTCGGATGAGAGAAACAAGACTCCCTCATATGGCACTCGGACTCCACCTGGAAAGCGTAAAAGAGGGAGGCTGTTGGGCACCTGGAGGAGGACATGAAAAGGAAGGACACGACCTGGGAAGAAGTTAGCCGGCTTTCTCAGGACTGTGAAGGCTGGAGAAGATTCGCTGGCGCCTTATGCTCCATCAGGAGCGAAGAGGATTAATAATAAATAAATAATAATAATATCATATCCCCCCTCAGTCTCCTCTTTTCTAAACTGAAAAGTCCCAGTCTCTTTAGCCTCTCCTCATATGGGACCCGTTCCAAACCCCTCATCATTTTAGTTGCCCTTTTCTGAACCCTTTCCAAGGCCAAAATATCTTTTTTGAAGTGAGGAGAACACATCTGTACACAGTATTCAAGATGTGGGCGTACCATAGTTTTATACAGGGGCAGTAAGATATTCTGGGTCTTATTTTCTATCCCTTTCTTAATAATTCCTAGCATCCTATTTGCCTTTTTGACCGCCGCTGCACACTGTGTGGAAGTTTTCAGGGAACTGTCCACGATAACTCCAAGATCTCTTTCCTGATTTGTCGTAGCCAAATTAGCCCCCATCATACTGTACGTATAGTTGGGGTTATTTTTCCCGATGTGCATTACTTTACACTTATCCACATTCAATTTCATTTGCCATTTTGTTGCCCAATCACTCAGTTTGGTGAGATCTTCTTGGAGTCCCTCACAGTCTGCTTCTGTCTTGACTATCCTAAACAGTTTGGTATCATCCACAAACTTTACCACCTCACTGCTTACCCCTTTCTCCAGATCATTTATGAATAAGTTGAACAGGATTGGTCCCAGGACCGACCCTTGGGGGACACCACTAGTTACCCCTCTCCATTCTGAAAATTTACCATTTATTCCTACCCTTTGTTTCCTGTCTTTTAACCAGTTCTCAATCCAAGAAAGGACCTTCCCTCTTATCCCATGGCCATGTAATTTACACAAGAGCCTTTGGTGAGGGACCTTGTCAAAGGCTTTCTGAAAATCTAAGTACACTATATCTACTGGATCCCCCTGGTCTGCATGTTTGTTAACCCCTTCAAAGAACTCTAATAGATTAGTAAGACAGGATTTCCCTTTACAGAAACCATGCTGACTTTTGCCCAACAAATTATGTTTTTACACGTGCTTCACAATTTTATTCTTTACTATTGTTTTGACTAATTTGCCCGGTACTGAAGTTAGACTTACCGGTCTGTAATTGGCAGGGTCGCCTCTAGAGCCCTTTTTAAATATTGGTGTCGTGTTGGCTACCTTCCAGTCATTAGGTACGGAAGCTGATTTAAGGGATAGGTTACAAACCACAGATAATAGTTCAGCAATTGCCCATTTGAGTTCTTTTAGAACCCTTGGATGAATGCCATCCGGTCCTGGAGATTTGTTAACATTAAGTTTTTCTATTTGTTCCAAAACCTCCTCTAATGACACTTCAATCCAGGACAGTTCCTCAGATTCATCACCCACAAAGGACGGTGCAGATTTGGGAATCTCCCCAACGTCCTCAGCCGTGAAGACTGAAACAAAGAAATCATTTAGTTTCTCCGCAATGGCTTTATCGTCCTTGATTGCTCCTTTTATATCTCGATCGTCTAGGGGACCCACAGGTTTTTTAGCAGGCTTCCTGCTTCTAATGTACTTAAAAAACATTTTGTTATTTCTTTGAGTTTTTGGCTAGCTGTTCCTCAAAATCTTTTTTTGCTTTTCTTATTACATTTTTACACTTGATTTGACAGTGTTTATGTTCCTTTCTATTTATCTCACTGGGATTGGACTTCCACTTCTTGAAAGATGCCTTTTTGTCCCTCACTGCTTCTTTTACATGGTGGTTAAGTCACGGTGACTCTTTTTTAGGTTTCTTACTATGTTTTTTAATTTGGGATATACATTTAAGTTGGGCCTCTATTATGGTGTCTTTAAAAAGTTTCCATGCAGCTTGCAGGGATTTGGCTCTAGTCACTGTGCCTTTTAATTTCTGTTTAACTAACCTCCTCATTTTTGTGTAATTCCCCTTTTTGAAATTAAATGCCAGGGTGCTGGACTGCTGAGGTGTTCTACCCACCACAGGAATGTTAAATGTTGTTATATTATGGTCACTATTCCCAAGCGGTCCTGTAATGGATATCTCCTGGACCTGATCCTCCGCTCCACTCAGGACTAAATCGAGAATTGCCTCTCCCCTTGTGGGTTCCTGTACCAGCTGCTCCAAGAAGCAGTCATTTAAGCCATTGAGAAATTTTCTCTCTGCTTCTCTTCCTGAGGTGACATGTACCCAGTCAATATGGGGATAATTAAAATCCCCCATTATTATAGAGTTCTTTATTCTGGTAGCCTCTCTAATCTCCCTCAGCATTTCAATGTCAGTATCGCTGTCCTGGTCAGGTGGTCGGTAATATATCCCTACTGCTAATTTCTTATTATTGGAGCACGGAATTACTATCCATAGCGATTCTATTGAACATGTTGATTCACTTAATATTTTTATTTCATTTGTTTCTACATTATCTTTCACATACAGTGCCACTCCGCCACCAACCCGGCCTGCTCTATCCTTTCGATATATTTTATATCCCGGTATGATTGTGTCCCACAGATTTTTCTCATTCCACCAGGTTTCAGTGATGCCTATTATGTCAATCTCCTCCTTTAATACGAGGTACTCTAGTTCACCCATCTTTTTAGTCAGACTCCTAGCATTTGTGTAGAAGCACTTTAAAAATTTGCCACTGCTTATTTGTCTGCCCTTCCCTGATGCATTGGATTCCTTTGTATGCGGTTGTTTGTTTGCTCTGGCCCATGGTTTGCCCTCTCCCCTCCTCTCTTTCTGACTACAGCTTAGAGAATCTCTATCAATGGATTCTCCTCTAAGAGAAGTCTCCCTCCGATTTACGTGCATCTCCGCACCAATCGGCTTTCCCCCATCTCTTAGTTTAAAAACTGCTCTACGGCCTTTTTAATGTTTAGTGCCAGCAGTCTGGGTCCACCCTGGTTTGGGTGGAGCCCATCCTTCCTGTATAGGCTCCCCCTCTCCCAAAAGTGTCCCCAGTTCCTAATAAATCCAAACCCCTCTTCCCTACACCATCGTCTCATCCACGCATTGAGACTCTGAAGCTCTGCCTGCCTACCTGGCCCTGCGCGTGGAACTGGAAGCATTTCCAAGAATGCCACCATAGAGGTCCTGGATTTCAGTCTCTTTCCTAGCAGCCTAAATTTGGCCTCCAGGACATCTCTCCTACCCTTCCCTACGTCATTGGTACCTACATGTACCACGACCACCGGCTCCTCCCCAGCACTACACATAAGTCTATCTAGATGCCTCGAGAGATCTGCAACCTTCGCACCAGGCAGGCAAGTGACCATACGGTTCTCCCGGTCATCACAAACCCAACTATCTATGTTTCTAACGATCGAATCACCCACTACTAACACCTGCCTCTTCCTAACAACTGGCATTCCCTCCCCCTCAGAGGATGGGAGCATGGGGGGGGGGGTGTGACTCACTGGGGAAGTCTGTTCAGCCGCTCACAGGCCTGAGGCCCAGGTGACAGCAGATCACACCTGGCCTGGGAAGCTGGACAAAGCAGGGGGCAGGGCTGCCTGGGGGCTGGGACCGGTTGCTGGGGGTGTGAGTTCAGTTTTCAGCTGGCTCAGGGAGGAGGAAGCCGAGCTGGCTTGGGGGGCAGCAAGGGGCAGGGCCCTGGCTCTGGGCCCCCCCATCCCGAGACGGGCTGGGCTGGCGGCTCCTGGTTCCTGTCACAAGTCTGAGCTACGCCGTGTCCCTGGGCCCCAAGAGACCTTCTCCTCTACCTGCCGCCTGAGACTCCCGCCTGGCTGCGGATGGGGGTGCAGGTCCAGTGACCCCCACACGCCATGACAACCCTCACACAGTGAGAAAAAAGGGATTCCCTCCACCTGGGCAAGGGGATAAAAGGGGCCTGGGGGTTCCCCTCTCTTTGTCCTCATTCCAGCTCCTCACTTCAAGAGGTTTGCTAAGCACAGAGGCCGGGAAGGATCTGCTGAGCCAGAAATGGGCTGGGGGGCACAGGGAGCACTGGGGTGTGTGAGGGGAGGTGGGGGGATGGGTTATCACCTCTCCCCTGTGTAGGGGAGCTGGGGGGGCACAGGGAGCGCTGGGGTGTGTGAGGGGAGGTGGGGGGATGGGTTATAACCTCTCCCCTGTGTAGGGGAGCTGGGGGGGCACAGGGAGCGCTGGGGTGTGTGAGGGGAGGTGGGGGGATGGGTTATAACCTCTCCCCTGTGTAGGGGAGCTGGGGGGGCACAGGGAGCGCTGGGGGTGTGAGGGGGGGTGGGGGGATGGGTTATAACCTCTCCCCTGTGTAAGGAGGGGCTGGGGGGGCACAGGGAGCATTGGGGTGCCTGAGGGGGGTGGGGGATGGGTTATAACCTCTCCCCTGTGTAAGGTGGGGGCTGGGGGGCACAGGGAGCACTGGGGTGTGTGAGGGAGGTGGGGGGATGGGTTATAACCTCTCCCCTGTGTAAGGGGGGGCTGGGTGGGGACAGGGAGCACTGGGGGTGTCTGAGGGAGGTGGGGGGATGGTTTATAACCTCTCCCCTGTGTAAGGTGGGGCTGGGTGGGGCACAGGGAGCACTGGGGTGTGTGAGGGGAGGTGGGGGATGGGTTATAACCTCTCCCCTGTGTAAGGGGAGGCTGGGGGGGCACAGGGAGCATTGGGGTGCCTGAGGGGGGTGGGGGGATGGGTTATAACCTCTCCCCGTGTAAGGTGGGGCTGGGGGGGCACAGGGAGCACTGGGGTGTCTGAGGGAGGTGGGGGATGGGTTATAACCTCTCCCCTGTGTGAGGGGGTCTGGGGGGCACAGGGAGCACTGGGGTGTCTGAGGGAGGTGGGGGGATGGGTTATAACCTCTCCCCTGTGTGAGGGGGGGCTGGGTGGGGCACAGGGAGCATTGGGGTGTCTGAGGGGAGGTGGGGGGATGGGTTATAACCTCTCCCCTGTGTAAGGGGGGGCTGGGGGGCACAGGGAGCATTGGGGTGCCTGAGGGGAGATGGGGGATGGGTTATAACCTCTCCCCTGTGTAAGGTGGGGCTGAGGGGGCACAGGGAGCACTGGGGTGTCTGAGGGAGGTGGGGGGATGGGTTATAACCTCTCCCCTGTGTAAGGGGGGGCTGGGGGGGCACAGGGAGCATTGGGGTGCCTGAGGGGGGGTGGGGGATGGGTTATAACCTCTCCCCTGTGTAAGGTGGGGCTGGGGGGGCACAGGGAGCACTGGGGTGTGTGAGGGAGGTGGGGGGATGGGTTATAACCTCTCCCCTGTGTAAGGGGGGGCTGGGGGGCTACAGGGAGCACTGGGGTGTCTGAGGGAGGTGGGGGGATGGTTTATAACCTCTCCCCTGTTTAAGGTGGGGCTGGGTGGGGCACAGGGAGCACTGGGGTGTGTGAGGGAGGTGGGGGGATGGGTTATAACCTCTCCCCTGTGTGAGGGGAGCTGGGGGGGCACAGGGAGCGCTGGGGTGTCTGAGGGAGGTGGGGGATGGGTTATAACCTCTCCCCTGTGTAAGGGGGGCTGGGGGGGCACAGGGAGCACTGGGATGTCTGAGGGAGGTGGGGGATGGGTTATAACCTCTCCCCTGTGTGAGGGGGTGCTGGGGGGGCACAGGGAGCACTGGGGTGTGTGAGGGGAGGTGGGGGGATGGGTTATAACCTCTCCCCTGTGTAGGGGAGCTGGGGGGGCACAGGGAGCACTGGGGTGTGTGAGGGGAGGTGGGGGGATGGGTTATAACCTCTCCCCTGTGTAGGGGAGCTGGGGGGGCACAGGGAGCACTGGGGTGTGTGAGGGGAGGTGGGGGGATGGGTTATAACCTCTCCCCCGTGTAAGGTGGGGCTGGGGGGGCACAGGGAGCACTGGGGTGTCTGAGGGAGGTGGGGGATGGGTTATAACCTCTCCCCTGTGTGAGGGGGGGCTGGGAGGCACAGGGAGCACTGGGGTGTCTGAGGGGAGGTGGGGGGATGGGTTATAACCTCTCCCCTGTGTGAGGGGGGGCTGGGTGGGGCACAGGGAGCATTGGGGTGTCTGAGGGGAGGTGGGGGGATGGGTTATAACCTCTCCCCTGTGTAAGTGGGGGCTGGGGGGGCACAGGGAGCACTGGGGTGCCTGAGGGGGGTGGGGGATGGGTTATAACCTCTCCCCTGTGTGAGGGGGGGCTGGGGGGCACAGGGAGCACTGGGGTGTCTGAGGGGAGGTGGGGGGATGGGTTATAACCTCTCCCCTGTGTGAGGGGGGCTGGGTGGGGCACAGGGAGCACTGGGGTGTGTGAGGGGAGGTGGGGGGATGGGTTATAACCTCTCCCCTGTGTAAGGGGGGGCTGGGGGGGCACAGGGAGCATTGGGGTGCCTGAGGGGGGGTGGGGGATGGGTTATAACCTCTCCCCTGTGTAAGGGGGGGCTGGGGGGGCACAGGGAGCATTGGGGTGCCTGAGGGGGGGTGGGGGATGGGTTATAACCTCTCCCCTGTGTGAGGGGGGACTGGGGGGCACAGGGAGCACTGGGGTGTCTGAGGGGAGGTGGGGGGATGGGTTATAACCTCTCCCCTGTGTGAGGGGGGCTGGGTGGGGCACAGGGAGCACTGGGGTGTGTGAGGGGAGGTGGGGGGATGGGTTATAACCTCTCCCCTGTGTAAGGGAGGGCTGGGGGGGCACAGGGAGCATTGGGGTGCCTGAGGGGGGGTGGGGGATGGGTTATAACCTCTCCCTTGTGTAAGGGGGTCTGGCTTGCCTGGGGGACTTGTGGAATCTCCATCCCTGGAGAGATGGAAGAGCCGGCCGGACACACCTGACAGGGACTGGCTAGTTCAGAGGTAGGAAAACTTTTTGGCCTGAGGGTCCCATCACATCGGGAAGGCTGAGGGAGGCTGCGCTTCCCCAAACAGCCAGGCATGGCCCAGGCCTGGCCACAAGACCCCGTGCCCTGAACCTCAGGGTCTCCCCATTCCCCTGACACCCCAGAGCCCCCCATCCAACCCCCCAACTAGTCCCCCTCGAGGTCCCCCCCTTCCCAAGTGCCCTTCTCAGAGCATGGTGGCTGACTGGCTGATGGTGCAGCCAAGGTGGGCCTGGGCGCGGGGGAGCTGAGGCTGCAGGGGAGGGGCCGGGGCAGGGCTGGGGACTAGCTGCTTGCTCCAGGAGTGGGCTGGAGCCAAGGGCCAGATGTGCTGGCTCTGATCTCTGGTGCTGCCGTGAGAGCAGGGGCCACCCGCGGTCCCCTCCAGCCCCACAACTCCGGAAGGAGATGCTTACCATGGCCGGAAAGCCCCCCTCCCCCCCCCCAGGCTGCACGCAACAGTCCATCCCCGGCCCTCTGATTTCCAGCCCCACTTGTCTAGCAGACGTGGGGCCAGTGCCCCGCAATTGTCGTGCCAGTGCAGACACAGCCCCCCTGGGCCCTGGTGGCTGGCGGGTGCCTGGCCCCCAGAGCAAGTGCACACGGGGGCCTGCGCGTATGAGCAGCCACACCACGCCCACGGGGAAGGGCACAGCCTTGCGAGGCCAGTGGAAGCAGGCGCAAGGCAGCACTACGGTGAAGCTGACTGGCAGGGTGGGCCGGCGCTAGGGAGAGCCTGTGGTCTGGGGTGCAGGGTCTTGGGGCAGCATAGGCCTGGCCCCAGAGGCTCCTCGGGACCAGACAGGGCTGGCATTGAACTAGCTGTGGACACATGGGGGTGCACACGGGACCAAACGCACCCCCTAAGGCAGGGCAGGGGCAAGGAGAGGTGGGGCCCTGGGGTGCAATTGCCATGGGATAAGAGGGAAGGTCCTTTCTTGGATTGAAAACTGGTTAAAAGACAGGAAACAAAGGGTAGGAATAAATGGTAAATTTTCAGAATGGAGAGGGGTAACTAGCGGTGTCCCCCGAGGGTCGGTCCTGGGTCCAATCCTGTTCAACTTATTCATAAACGATCTGGAGAACGGGGTAAGCAGTGAGGTGGTAAAGTTTGCGGATGATACCAAACTGTTTAGGATAGTCAAGACAGAAGCAGACTGTGAGGGACTCCAAGAAGATCTCACCAAACTGAGTGATTGGGCAACAAAATGGCAAATGAAATTTAATGTGGATAAGTGTAAAGTAATGCACATCGGGAAAAATAACCCCAACTATACGTACAGTATGATGGGGGCTAATTTGGCTACGACAAATCAGGACAGAGATCTTGGAGTTATCGTGGATAGTTCTCTGAAAACTTCCACGCAGTGTGCAGCGGCGGTCAAAAAAGGCAAATAGGATGCTAGGAATTATTAAGAAAGGGATAGAAAATAAGACCCAAAATATCTTACTGCCCCTGTATAAAACCATGGTACGCCCACATCTTGAATACTGTGTACAGATGTGGTCTCCTCACCTCAAAAAAGATATTTTGGCCTTGGAAAGGGTTCAGAAAAGGGCAACTAAAATGATGAGGGGTTTGGAACGGGTCCCATATGAGGAGAGGTTAAAGTGACTGGGACTTTTCAGTTTAGAAAAGAGGAGACTGAGGGGGGATATGAGAGAGGTCTATAAAATCATGAGTGGTGTGGAGAGGGCCGATAAATAAAATTTATTTATTAGTTCCCTAAATAGAAGAACTGGAGGACACCAAATGAAATTAATGGGTAGCAGGTTTAAAACTAATAAAAGACAGTTCTTCTTCACACAGCGTGTAGTCAGCCTGTGGAACTCCTTGCCAGAGGAGGCTGTGAAGGCTAGGACTATAACAGAGTTTAAAGAGAAGCTAGATAATTTCATGGAGGTTAGGTCCATAAAAGGCTATTAGCCAGGGGATAAAATGGTGTCCTTGGCCTCTGTTTGTCAGAGGCTGGAGAGGGATGGCAGGAGACAAATCGCTTGATCATTGTCTTCGGTCCACCCTCTCTGGGGCACCTGGTGCTGGCCACTGTCGGCAGACAGGATACTGGGCTAGATGGACCTTTGTTCTGACCCAGTACGGCCATTCTTATGTTCTTAATTGGGTCGTCCCGGCCCTTCCCCGGGCTGGGGGGGAGGGGGGACGGGACACGTGGCGGATGCCCCCCCGTGTCACCAGGGACAAATTGGGGCTCGGTCCAACACCTGAGGCCTCGAACGTCCCCCCAGAAGACGAGGAAAGGCTGCCGGGAGTGAGGCTGGCTGGGAAGCCGCAGCATGCGGGGCGGCAGATGGGGGTTGCAGGAGCAGGCGGGGACAGGTCTGCTGGGGGCGGAACGGGCCCTGGGGCTGGTGAGACAGGGCTCCCCACCGGGGTGGGAGATTGGCCTTTGCCGAGCTTTCCGCAGGACGACAGGGCACAAGAAACCCTGCAAGTGAGTAGGGGCCAGATTAAGGGATCTGGCAGCCTGCAGGCATTCCCGGGTCCCCCGTCCGTCAGGGCCTGGACTAGGAACCGGACCCCTGCTAGGAGGTTCCTTGAAACCCAGCAAGTCCCTGTCCCAGTGTTTCCTCCTCGAGAGGCTGCTTCTGCCGCTAAAAGCCAGTGGAGCGAATTGCTTGCAGGGACCTATGTGCAGCAACACTGCACCTGGGCAAACGCAGCTCATAAACCATTTGGGGGATCTGGGAGAATCAAGGGGGGGAGAAGAGACCTCAGGGCCCGACCTTAGGACAAGTGCCCCAGGGAACGCCCTTCAGCCAGCAGGCGAAGGGAACCCCGTGGGGCAGGCAAACCGGCCCCTTTCCAGGGGCACTATTATGGGTGCAACTGGGGGGAGAATCCTTTAATATAATCACCTGTAAACAGGGGCAGACCCAAGACAGCCCTGACCCCACCTCTGCCCGTGGGTGAGGCCCCCCAGAACTGCAGGAGGTCCCGGGTCCTGCACTGCTCAGGCTGCGACGTGAGGGCAAGCCAGACATGGAGGACGACTTGCGGGTAAATGGCAGCGGTTTACTCCCGGCTGTGCTGTACCAAGCGCTAGGAGGCGCCTGGGGCACTGCACAAGCCCAACGGCAGGACCTGCCTGGCCCGCTACGGAAGGTACTCGGGGACCGTCACACGGCCAGGGGGCACAGCCAGCAGGGGACCCAGGCGTCCTGGCCCAAGCGAGGATGTCCCCCCGGAGGGCGTCAGGCTGGGGGGACTTGCTGCAGAGCCCACGCGCCATGGGGCGCAGTGCCGGGGGAGTCCAGCCCGTGCCTGCACCCGGCCTGGCCCTCACACCGTCTCCTGCGCCAGGCGATAGTCATACAGGCTGCCGCGCTCCACAAAGCTCCTGGTGCCGGGCAGCTGGTGCTGCTCCGGGGGGTCCCCATCCTCGGCTGCCAGCCCAAAGCCGCCCCCACCTGGGGTCTGCAGGCGGAAGACGTCCTGCGGAAGGGACGGGGAGGGAGAGGGTGAGGGGGAGGGGGCCGTCCCCGGACGCTGCCCAGACAGGAGCCGCGAGAGGGGAATCAGACCAGTCAAAGCAAGGGAAACCCGGCGACTATAGGTTGCACCTCCCTGCTCCGGCACCCTGGGGACCCGACCGGCCCCAGATGAGGGATCTTGCCGGACCAAGGGAGGTGACTTCTAACCCCGCCCCCCCCCTCCCCCCGCATCGACCCCCAGCCATGGCCTGGCTCCCAGCCCCCTGGCTGCCCCCCCCCTTGCCGCGGGCCCCTCCATGCATAGGGCTCCTGGCCCCATGGGGCCATCCTGCTGCCTTCCAGTCCCCCCAGAAGCTCCACCGAGTGGCAACAGGACTGCGGGGTCCTGGATGCACCGCCAGGTCGCAGCCCAGCTCCAGGGCTCCTGGCCCCGCCGCCGGGCAGACCCCCTGCCGAGCTCCCAGCCCCACAGCCTCGGTCCCGCTGGGCGGCAGGGGCACTGCTGGGATTCACTGCCTGGCCCAGACGGGCAGCGGCACCACGGGGGGCAGCCCCAGGGCTCCAGCCACAAGCCCCCCACCGGGACCCTCTGGGCCTGGATGCTGCTGAACCAGAGGCCCCGTGTACAAACGCTCAACCTGTACAGCTGGAATGCAGCACGACTGTGCCGGCTGGCCCCGCCCTGCCCCCCCCTTCCGTACCCGCCAGCCCCGCCCTGCCCCCCATGCCTGCTGGCCCCACCCCACAACACCAGACCAGCTCCCTCTCCCACCTCAGCCAGGGGGGCTCTTACCCCAGGCAGCACTTGCACTGACGCCTTCCCCCCCAGGTTAATGGTGCATCCATCTCGGCGGATCAGCAGGTTCAGGCCGCGGGAGCCAGGCTCCCCCCCTGTCAGGAAGAAAAAGTGTCAGAGGGGGTGCAATGGGGGGACAGATGGGGCAGCAAAAGGGTTTGGGGGTGAGGGGTGCAATGGGGGGACAGATGGGAGGAGCGGACGTGGGGATTAGGGCGTGGTAGGCGGCTCCGGGGGGGGGACGACGGACGTTGGGGGTTAGGGCGTGGGAGGCGCGGACATGGGGGGTTAGGGCGTGGGAGGCGGCTCCTGGGGGGAGCGGACGTGGGGGTTAGGGCGTGGGAGGCGCGGACGTTGGGGGTTAGGGTGTGGGAGGCGGCTCCGGGGGGGAGTGGACGTTGGGGGTTAGGGCGTGGGAGGCGCGGACGTGGGAGGCGGCTCCGGGGGGGGGGGGGGGCGAGCAGACGTTGGGGGTTAGGGCGTGGGAGGCGCGGACGTGGGGAGTTAGGGCGTGGGGGGCGGCTCCGGGGGGGGGGGGGCGGGGAGCGGACGTTGGGGGTTAGGGCGTGGGAGGCGCGGATGTGGGGGGTTAGGGCGTGGGAGGCGGCTCCGGGAGGGGGAGCGGACGTTGCGGGTTAGGGCGTGGGAGGCGGCTCCTGGGGGGAGCGGACGTGGGGGGTTAGGGCGTGGGAGGCGCGGATGGGGGGGGTTAGGGCGTGGGAGGCGGCTCCGGGAGGGGGAGCGGACGTTGCGGGTTAGGGCGTGGGAGGCGGCTCCTGGGGGGAGCGGACGTGGGGGGTTAGGGCGTGGGAGGCGGCTCCTGGGGGGAGCGGACGTGGGGGGTTAGGGCGTGGGAGGCGGCTCCGGGGGGGGAGCGGACGTGGGGGGTTAGGGCGTGGGAGGCGGCTCCGGGGGGGAGCGGACGTGGGAGGCGGCTCCGGGGGGGGGAGCGGACGTGGGGGGTTAGGGCATGGGAGGCGGCTCCGGGAGGGGGAGCGGACGTGGGGGGTTAGGGCGTGGGAGGCGGCTCCGGGGAGGCGCGGACGTGGGGGGTTAGGGCGTGGGAGGCGGCTCCGGGGAGGTGCGGACATGGGGTTTAGGGCGTGGGAGGCGGCTCCGGGGAGGCCCGGACGTGGGGGGTTAGGGCGTGGGAGGCGGCTCCGGGGAGGCGCGGACGTTGGGGGTTAGGGCGTGGGAGGCGGCTCCGGGAGGGGGAGCGGATATTGGGGGTTAGGGCGTGGGAGGCGCGGACGTGGGGGGTTAGGGCGTGGGGGGTTAGGGCGTGGGAAGCGCGGACGTGGGGGGCTAGGGCGTGGGAGGCGGCTCCGGGGGGAGGAGCGGACGTGGGGGGTTAGGGCGTGGGAGGCGGCTCCGGGGGGGAGCGGACGTGGGGGGTTAGGGCGTGGGAGGCAGCTCCGGGGGGGGAGCGGACGTGGGAGGCGGCTCCGGGGGAGGGGGGAGGGGGGGAGCGGACGTTGGGGTTAGGGCGTGGGAAGCGCGGACGTTGGGGGTTAGGGCGTGGGAGGCGGCTCCGGGAGGGGGAGCGGACGTGGGGGGTTAGGGTGTGGGAGGCGGCTCCGGGAGGGGGAGCGGATGTTGGGGGTGAGGGCGTGGGAGGCGCGGACGTGGGGGGTTAGGTGGGGCGTGGGGGGTTAGGGCGTGGGGGGTTAGGGCGTGGGAGGCGGCTCCGGGGAGGCGCGGACGTGGGGGTTAGGGCGTGGGAGGCGGCTCCGGGAGGGGGAGCAGATGTTGGGGGTTAGGGCGTGGGAGGCGCGGACGTGGGGGGTTAGGGCGTGGGAGGCGGCTCCGGGAGGGGGAGCGGATGTTGGGGGTTAGGGCGTGGGAGGCGCGGACGTGGGGGGTTAGGGCGTGGGGGGTTAGGGCATGGGAGGCGGCTCCGGGGAGGCGCGGACGTGGGGGGTTAGGGCGTGGGAGGCGGCTCCGGGGAGGCGCGGACGTGGGGGGTTAGGGCGTGGGAGGCGGCTCCGGGGAGGCGCGGACGTTGGGGGTTAGGGCGTGGGAGGCGGCTCCGGGAGGGGGAGCGGATGTTGGGGGTGAGGGCGTGGGAGGCGCGGACGTGGGGGGTAAGGGCGTGGGGGGTTAGGGCGTGGGAAGCGCGGACGTGGGGGGTTAGGGCGTGGGAGGCGGCTCCGGGGGGAGGAGCGGACGTGGGGGGTTAGGGCGTGGGAGGCGGCTCCGGGGGGGAGCGGACGTGGGGGGTTAGGGCGTGGGAGGCAGCTCCGGGGGGGGGAGGCGGAGGGCGTGGGAGGCGGCTCCGGGAGGGGGAGCGGACGGGGGGTGGAGCGGACGTTAGGGCGTGGGAGGCGGCTCCGGGAGGCGCGGACGTGGGGGTTAGGGCGTGGGAGGCGGCTCCGGGGAGGCGCGGACGTGGGGGTTAGGGCGTGGGAGGCGGCTCCGGGAGGGGGAGCGGATGTTGGGGGGTGAGGGCGTGGGAGGGCGCGGACGTGGGGGGTTAGGGCGTGGGAGGCGGCTCCGGGAGGGGGAGCGGATGTTGGGGGTTAGGGCGTGGGAGGCGCGGACGTGGGGGGTCTAGCGGACGTGGGGGGTTAGGGCGTGGGAGGCGGCTCCGGGAGGCGCGGACGTGGGGGTTAGGGCGTGGGAGGCGCTCGGGAGGGGGAACGGAGTGGGGGTTAGGGCGTGGGAGGCGGCTCCGGGAGGGGGAGCGGATGTTGGGGGTTAGGGCGTGGGAGGCGCGGACGTGGGGGGTTAGGGCGTGGGAGGCGCTAGGGCGTGGGGGGTTAGGGCGTGGGAGGCGGCTCCGGGGAGGCGCGGACGTGGGGGGTTAGGGCGTGGGAGGCGGCTCCGGGGAGGCGCGGACGTGGGGGGTTAGGGCGTGGGAGGCGGCTCCGGGGAGGCGCGGACGTGGGGGTTAGGGCGTGGGAGGCGGCTCCGGGAGGGGGAGCGGACGTGGGGGGTCAGGGCGTGGGAGGCGCGGACGGGGGGTTAGGGCGTGGGAGGCGGTCTCCGGGGAGGGCGGACGTGGGGGGTTAGGGCGTGGGAGGCTCCGCGGACGTGGGGGTTAGGGCGTGGGAGGCGGCTCCGGGGAGGCGCGGACGTGGGGGGTTAGGGCGTGGGAGGCGGCTCCGGGGAGGCGCAGACGTGGGGGTTAGGGCGTGGGAGGCGGCTCCGGGGAGGCGCAGACGTGGGGGTTAGGGCGTGGGAGGCGGCTCCGGGGAGGCGCGGACGTGGGGGGTTAGGGCGTGGGAGGCGGCTCCGGGAGGGGGAGCGGATGTTGGGGGTTAGGGCGTGGGAGGCGGCTCCGGGCCGGGAAGCTGGGGGCGTGCCGGGCTCAGGAAAGGGGCAGGGCCACTCACCCTGCAGGCCGTAGGGGCGTAAGGCGCGGCGCTCGCTCAGCACGGACAGCACCATCTCCTCGCGGAAGAGCAGCTCGCGGATCACCCCGTCGCCGCCCCGGAACCGCCCACGGCCCCCGCTGCCCCGGCACAGCTCAAAGCAGCGCAGGATCGCTGGGTACCTGGGGGAGCAACGTCACTGTGGGGACAAGCCAGCCCCGCCCCCTGCACACTCTGCCCCCCAGAGGAGTGGAGGCCCCGGGGCTCAGGCCCCCAGGCAGAGGTTATGGGGCCGAGGGCCTGTTGGCTTGGTAGGTCCTCAAAGTCTAGGGTGGCCTGGCTGCTGCCACTCCCACACCAAGAGATCCCCCAGTCCCCCACAAGGCCCTTCTCCCAGCCCCCCCGTGCCCCGAGGAGCTGTGACCCCGCCCGGAGCCCCAGGAAGGGGGGGCCTCACCCACCGTTTCTCCAGGATCTCGGGGTCAGTGATACGCGTGTTGGTCATGTGGGTGTGCACCCCGCTGCGCCCATGCCAGTGGGGCCCAGCCCCCGCGCCCCCCGCCACCGTCTCGTAGTAGCCCAGGTGTGCGGTCCCAAAGGTGACGTTGTTCATGCAGCCCTGGAGGGAGGGAGGGCAGGAGAGATGGAGGAAGGGCGGGTGGGGGGGCCCCAGGTCCACTCCCAGGGCCCTGATGCCACAGGGTGAACCCTGCTCTGCGCCAGCCAGGCCTGCCGGGGGAGGGACAGCGTCGGCCCCGGCCCCGAGAGGAAGGGCCGAGTGACACTATTTGATGCACATGTAGCCAGGGTTGGCGGGGGGGGAGGGTAAGGGCGGGGGGGGGACGGGGGACGTGCCAGGCTGCTCCATGACCTCAGAGCTGCACTTGGAGGGGCGCAGAGCCCTGGGCCGCAGCGACCGGGGTGTTTGCTGGGGCCGGTGACGGGAACAAATAGGCCTTGGCTGTTCCTAGAGCTTGAATTCCACCCCCACCCCGGAGCCCAGCCCCACGGCCGCCCCGCCCCGCCCCACGGCCCGTGCCACTCAATCCCCACCTGGGAGGCGGCGCAGGCGCCGAAGGCCCTGAGGATCACGTCCACCACCCGCTGCGAGGTCAGCACGTTGCCCCCCACCACGGCGGCCTCCGGCGACGGGTCCAGGATGGAGCCCTTGGGGATGAGAACCTGCACCGGGGCCAGGCAGCCCTGCCGGGGGAGGGGGTGTCAGACTGCCCCCGCCAGCTCCCTGCATGCCCCACACGCACCCCCTCAGCCCCACCTGCCCCCGCCAGTTCTCTCAGACTCCCACGCGCCCCCGATAGCCCCCCACGTCCTCCTCCCCGCTGAGCCAGGGCTGAGCCAACCACCGCAGCCGGGCACGCAGCCGCAGGGGCCACAGTGACAGCCCGCGGCCCCCAGACCCCCGCGCCGGCCCCAGCCACGGCCCCCGCCACACGCAGCCGCGCCTGCAAGCAGAGAAGCGCAGCTTTGGGGGCACGAGGGGCCCTGGGGGGGTCCGTGGGGGGGGGGGGCTGGGAGCCCAGTGGCAGGCGCAGTCTAGGCACGGCTCAGTGGGCCCGACAAGGGGCCCCCCTGCTCCCCCGGACCCTCCAATGGGCCCTGTAGGCCCCTCCCCCACCGCCCGGGGGCCTCACCTGGGACCAGCCAGGACAGACCCTGGTGGCTGCGGGTGAGAAGCCGCGGGTCCCGGCTCCGGGTATAGCTGGCAGGCGCCCCCGACGCTCACTCTGCCCCCCTGCCTGCGCCCCCCCACCCGTGCCCCCGACGCTCACTCTGCCCCCTGCCTGTGCCCCCCACCCGTGCCCCCGACGCTCACTCTGCCCCCTGCCTGTGCCCCCCACCCGTGCCCCTGACGCTCACTCTGCCCCCCCGCCTGCGCCCCCGACACTCACTCTGCCCCCCGCCTGCGCCCCCCACCTGTGCCCCTGACGCTCACTCTGCCCCCTGCCTGTGCCCTCCACCCGTGCCCCCGACGCTCACTCTGCCCCCTGCCTGTGCCCCCCACCCGTGCCCCTGACGCTCACTCTGCCCTCCCGGCTGCACCCCCCACCTGTGTCCTCCACGCTCACTCTGCCCCCCGCCTGTGCCCCCCACCTGTGCCCCCGACGCTCACTCTGCCCCCCCGCCTGCGCCCCCCACCTGTGCCCCCGACGCGTCCTCCATGCTCACTGCCCCTACCCCTCCAGCACTGCCCTGACACTCACTGCCTCCCAACGCTCCTCCCGGCACCCCCCCACCTCTCACTGCCCCCCGCCGGTGCCTGACCTGGTTGAGCGGGATGTCCTGGCCCAGCATGGCGCGCAGGCAGTAGAGCAGGGCCGAGAGGGTGATGGCCCGAGGGGCGTTGCAGTTCCCGTGCACCTCGTGCCCAGAGCCGGAGAAATCAAACACGGCGCTGCCCTGCGGGAACCCGGCTCAGGCTGGGCCCACAGCCCCCCAACCCCTCCCCCGGCCCCCCAACCCTACCCCCCCGCTCCCCCACTCCTACCCCCGGGGTCAGCCCGGCCCCCCAACCCCTATCCCCGGCTCCCCCACCCCTAGCCCCGGGGTCAGCCCGGCCCCCCAACCCCTACCCCCGGCTCCCCCACTCCTACCCCCAGGGTCAGCCCGGCCCCCCCAACCCCTACCCCCGGCTCCCCCACTCCTACCCCCGGGGTCAGCCCGGCCCCCCAACCCCTACCCCCGGCTCCCCCACTCCTACCCCCGGGGTCAGCCCGGCCCCCCAACCCCTATCCCCGGCTCCCCCACCCCTAGCCTCGGGGTCAGCCCGGCCCCCCAACCCCTACCCCCGGCTCCCCCACTCCTACCCCCAGGGTCAGCCCGGCCCCCCACCCCCAGCCCCTTCCCCCCCGTGGGGTCAGCCCGGCCCCCCCACCCCTACCCCCGGCTGCCCCACTCCTACCCCCAGGGACAGCCCGGCCCCCCAACCCCTACCCCCGGCTCCCCCACTCCTACCCCCAGGGTCAGCCCGGCCCCCACCCCTAACCCCGGGGTCAGCCTGGCACCCAGCCCCTTCCCCCCCATGGGGTCAGCCCGGCCCCCCAACCCCTACCCCCAGCTCCCCCACTCCTACCCCCAGGGTCAGCCCAGCCCCCTAGCCCTGGGGTCAGCCTGGCACCCAGCCCCTTCCCCCCCGTGGGGTCAGCCCGGCCCCCCCTACCCCTAGCCGCAGCATCAGCCCGGTGCCAGAGTCTCCCCCCCCCATGGGGTCAGCCCGGCGCCCAGACCCTCCTACAGACTCTGCCCCCAGCTCACCCGTCCGGTGGGAGTTTGCCTCTGCCCCTGGGCGCCCCACGCTGGATTAACCCCTCCCCCCCAGCAGAAGCCTGGCTCACCTCCTGCGCGTCCACCTCCACCCGCAGCCGGATGGGCGAGCCGTCGTCCATGTGGTCCTGCGCCTGCAGCGTCAGGGGACGCTCGGCCCCGCCCTGGCGGGCGGCCACGCCCCGCAGCATGTCCCGCACCGCCAGCTCCGCGTTGGCCTGGGGCAGAGGGCCAGTGAGGGGCGGGGCGCGGGGGGTAGTGGGGGGGTAGCGGGGGGGGGAGCCTCACCTGGATGTGCCCCATGTAGGCCTGCACCACCTCCAGCCCGTACTGGCCAATCAGCTCGCTCACCAGCTGGATCCCCTTCTGATTGGCCGCCACCTGCGCCCGCAGGTCCGACAGGTTGGCCTGCAGGTTGCGGGAGCCGCTGCTGCCCGGGACACGGCCGGGAGCCCTCAGGGCCTCGCTCACAGCTGGGGAGAGGAAGGGCAGGCGGGAGCTGGGGGGACCCCGACCCTGCACCCCCGTCCACAGGCAGATGGGACTCCGCTGGGCAGTAGAACAGGGGGGTTTATTGCTTCAGCCCGGGTTGGATGTGGACATGGGAGTCGGGGCTGGCAGCCTCAGACCCCTTGGGGGGTACCCAGGCCCCTGAACCCCCCGCACTCGGCTTAGTCTGTTCTCTTCATGTTCCCCCAGCCAAGACTGCCCCCCTCCCTCAGCCCCGGGCCACTCACTCCCCCCCTTTCTTTAAACTCCTGCCCATGGCCTACGCGCCTGCCCCCAGGGACCACCCCCCGCTGGGCAGTGCACACACACACCGGCCGGTAGGGGTCACCTCCAGCACACACGGCGACCAGTGACTGCCCAGCAGAGTGGACCCAAGCCCACAAGAGTGCACAGCCCCCCCCCCCACATCACAGGAGCGCCCAGGGCACCGGGGGCAGGGAGGTGCCCAAGGAGCCAACCCCACAACCCTGCCCCCCAGCGCAGGAGGGGCACAGGGCACCCTGGGGGGGTCTCTAGCCACCTGCAGAGCCAGCCCAGGGCTCTGGCCTGGGCCCGTCACCTGCCCCTGTGGATAAACCCCTGTAATATTATCACTCTCATGTAATTTTGTATTAAAAGAAACTTTCCTTTTTATATAGATAGATCTTGTAAGAAAAAATGTCTTTTGAGCTCTCCCCTTCCCTTGACTGCCCTGTTGAAATGAAGGAGGGGTGAATGGAGAATGAAAGGGGGGCACCTCCAGCAGCAGCTGCAAGGGGGGAGAGGGGCTGGGAGCCAGACCCAAGACAATCCCTGTGCCGTGAGCTCATTAAGAAGACGGGACAGACAGACCCTTGGGAGTCCAGCAGCAAGTGGAAGGACTCTCTCTGAAGCAGCATGAGGAAAGGCGAGGTGATGACTAACTGGCTGCACGAGAGGGATAAATAGGAGGCGTCTTGGAGAGGGACCCCGGGTTTTCGTCTTGTCAACATGGGAGCATCGATCCGGATCGGCAGAAGCCCGGCTCCACCCCTCCCCCACCTAACTCATCTGGCCAGTGCAGTGAGGGGGAGCAACTTGTGGTAACAACAAGATGGAGTGTGCGTGTGTGTGTGCGTGTGCGTGTGTGATGTATCCCATGCAGATGATAAGTATTGATTGATCTATGTACGTTCAATAAATGTGGCCTGTTGCCTTATCCCTCTGAAAAAGATCCCGGGTGCTTCTTTTAAGCACAACACCCCCGCGGCCTCACCCTCCTCCTGGAAGACTCCGTCCTTCACCAGCTTGAAGGAGACGAAGACGGCGCCTTCCTCCTGCAGCGCCTTCGAGTGGGGGGGCATGGAGCCAGGCGTGATGCCGCCGATGTCCGCATGGTGCCCACGACTGGCAACGAAGAACACGGGCTCAGCCACCCCCGGCCAGAACACCTGGGAGGGGAGAGCAGCTGGAGCGGGGCCAGACACCCACCTGCCCCATCACGGCTCAGAGCGGGGCAAGCCCCACACCCTGCCCCTGGGCCACCCCACAGCCTGCAGCCTGCCAGCCCCTCTGCTGAGGCCACAGGGCCCGGGGCTCCCCGAGACAGCCCAGCTCGTGGGGCTGCCCTGCCGGGCACTCACGGGCGTGATGACGGTCAGGTCCGGGAGGTGGCTGCCCCCCGCACATGGGTGGTTGCTGAGAATCACGTCACCGTCCTTCAGCTCGCCCCCGAGGTTCCGGATCTGAAAGGGCACCAAGAGCGGAGCTTGGGGGCTGCCACGGGGCCGGGGGAGCCACAGAGCCAGCAGGGAGCCGCGGGGGAGTCATGGGGCTGGGGGAGCAGCAGACCCAGGCCCTGGAGCACAGATCAGGGCAGAAAAGTGCCAGGGGAGAGCAATGGGGGAGCCGCGGGGCCAGGGAAGCCGTGAGGGAGTCATGAGGCAGGGGAGTCGCAGGGTCTGGGGCAGCCGCGGGGGAGCTGTGAGGTTGGGGGAGCCGCAGGTCTGGGGAAGCTGTGAGGTTGGGGGAGCCAAGGGGGAGCCGCAGGGCTGGGGGAGCTGCGGAGCCGTGGGAGCTGTGGGGGAGCCGTGAGGTTGGGGGAGCTGCAGGTCTGGGGGAGCTGTGAGGTTGGGGGAGCTGCAGGTCTGGGGGAGCTGTGGGGAAGCTGTGAGGTTGGGGGAGCCAAGGGGGAGCCGCAGGGCTGGGGGAGCCAAGGGGGAGCCGCAGGGCTGGGGGAGCTGCGGAGCCGTGGGAGAGCTGTGAGGTTAGGAGAGCTGCAGGTCTGGGGGAGCTGCGGAGCCGGGGGGAGCTCTGGGGGAGTCATGGGGCAGAGGGAGCTGCAGGATCTGGGGGAGCCGAGGGGACGGGGGAGCCGCAGCCCCTGGAGCACAGAGCAGGGCAGAGGGGCCAAGCGGGCTGCCCGGGGGTGTGCTCACCTGGAACTGGACGGTCTCCTGCATGGCTCCCAGGTGCACGGGGATGTGGGGCGCGTTGGACACCAGCCCCCCGTCCGGCCCGAAGAGGGCACAGGAGAAGTCCAGCCGCTCCTTGATGTTGGTGGAGATGGCCGTTCTCTGCAGGATCCGGCCCATCTGCTCTGCAGGGCGAGAGGACGCAACTGCTCCCTAGAGCCCCAGCCCCATGGGCCCCCACAGCCCCACAACCAGCTCCCCAGAGCGCTCCCCCCCCAGCTGACTTCAGGCCCATCTCCCCCCCAGGGCCCCGGCCCCGGCCCAGCCTGTCTGCACACATCAGTTGGGCAAGAGCTTCCGTCCCTGCAGCTCCAGGCCGTGCATCTCGGGCCAGGCAGCTCTCCCCGAACCCAGTTCCACGGGCCCCTTGGCACCCTGCCGCTGAGCGGGGGGGTGGTACGAAATGCAGCTGCTTCTGGGGCGGGGCCCGAGCTACTGGAAGGAGCCCACGGCCCGGCAGCCGACAGCCAGGGGCATCTGTGCTCCTCTCATGCTCATGAGGGATGGGGACTACAGGTTAACTGTTCCTAGCCAGGTAGCCAGTAGAAAGGCAGGGAGGGATTTCACACTGGGACAAAGGAATTTGGGTGTTTTCCCTCCTTTGTCCCTGAGCCAGTTTTGCTCTAGATACTGAGGAGACAGAAGACGCGTCTGTCAGGACAGAGACTCTTCATCACGCGTTCAGTAAAGTCTAGATCCATCCGTCAGGTTGGACTGGTTTCTGGTGTGGGATGTTGGATCGGACGTCTGTGCTGCGGGAAGTGGGTTTCCCTCCCTTCTGTCACGAGTGCTGAGCCCATGGGAGCCCCCACGAGTGTATTAATTGGTGACTTTTTCCGTCTAGTCGTTATGCTTGCAACAGGAGAATGGTTTTGATAATAAAAGTTCCTTCTTTTTTATTAACCTGGGATCGGTTCAGTTCTGTGTCCTGGGCAATCTGCCTGTGGGACCTGCAGGCCTCTGACGAGGGGAGAGCACCCCAGACGGCAGTTTGGATTTTCTCTTTCGTTTTCAAGCTCTTTGGGGAAAGGAGCTTGGGGGGCCCTGGGGTTGGGTTCAAGTGTCCACCCCGGTTGGGGGTTCAAAAGCACTTGATGGGGGCAGCAGATTTTCATCCCCAAAATCGAGGGTTTTAGGATTCTGGGGGGAAGTTTTACACCAAAGCCTGGTAGAGAAGGTTTTGGGGTACTTTTGCAGGCCCCCACTTCTGCAGTTATCATACCAGAGTGGGGAATCAGCTTTGACAGCACCACAAGCACAGGGGTGGCAAGGCAGGATGTGGCCGATTCACGTGGGGCCAGGGCAGGGGGGTTCACAGCCTGGCTCTGGGGTATGCGCCACCGCGATAGGCATGCCCAGCATAGGTCGGCAGCAGCGCCCCCAGGGAACGTCGTTCAACCAGCCTCTCCAGCCTGCACGAGAGCCGGGCCGGGGACACAGGGCAGAAAGGCCTGTGGCACTGGGGGCTTTCGACAAACCCCGTAACACAGGCTCAGCCCACGCAAACACAAGCCAGAGCCACGGCTCCGCCAGCCTAAGGGCCTGAGACAGATGTCCCTGCCGCTGGAAGCCAAGTGCTCCTGCCGTGGGTGGGGACTGGTGATACACCTGGACGTGCGATGCACGAGGACGTGCTGCAGTGATTTGCTTGCACGTTCTGCAGCTTCTGTATCCCTGTCTCTCATGCTGGGACAGCGGTGCCTATGGAGGGGGGCAGGGTCTGGGAGGGAGGTGTGACCTAGGGGAGGGGGGTGCAGAGGGCTTGGGCGGTGACTTGGGCAGGGAGCTGGGGTGTGGGAGGTGCTTACCCAGGTGGCTCCCGGCCAGCAGCCCTGCAGGATCCCTAGGCAGGCTCCCTGCCTGCCAGCAGCCCAGGCTGCTCAAAGCAGCTGGCTGCTCCCTGTGTTCTCTGCTCTGGGGGGAAGGGGGCTTCACACCCACTGTCCTGCCCCCTCCACCATTTCTCTGCTCCTATTGGCCAGAACCCATGCAGGGGGCGGGGGCAGCACATAAGCCCCCTTCCCCCAGTGCCCAGAGCAGAGCGCCCCCAGCAGCAGCCTGCTGCATAAAGCGCCGTGGGGCTGCTCCCTGCCCAAGGGCCCCTGCAGCAGCAATGGGCCTGGGGGGGTCGGGCTGGGCCTGGCTCAGGGTGGCAGCCTCACCTGCAATGCTCATGAAGCGGTGGGAGAAGATGGAGAGCTGGATGGCATCGCGCTGGGTGCTGACAGGGCGCGGCCGCTCGGAGCCCACGGCAATGCTGATGTCCCCGCGGGCCGTGATGGAGGCCGTGCAGCCCGGCTCGATGAGGATGGTGCTGGGGAACGGGGACACGTTACTGCCAGCCCCCAGGGAGGGCGCCCAGGGCACCCCCCCATGCGCCCATCGCTCGCCCCAGCCTGCCCTGCCGTGCCCCCCGCTGAGCAAGCCCCCGCCCACCCCCCAGCTGAGACCCCACCTGTTCTGATCGATGATGATGCTGGGGCCGGGGATGCAGTGGTCGGAGCACAGGTCCTCCAGCAGGTACACGCAGGTGTCCAGGTAGCCGTCCGCGAAATAGCAGCGGGTTACCTGCCCCGGAGAAGAGGGGATGCCCTGAGAGCGCCAGGGCCCAGCCCCAGACACTGGTCCTGCCCTAGAGCAGCCCTCCCAACCCACAAGGCAGGTTCAACACGGTCAGACCATGCCTGGCCCCAGCCTGCCCTGCACGCGGCACCCGCGGCCAAGGAGAGGAGCCCGGCAGGCCCCTGTGTGCCCTGGGCAGCCCCGTCTGGGCAGAGCCAAGCCGCCAGGCGCTGCCCTGAGGCGGGGCCTGGGGGTGAAGCGCGGTCTCTGGCTGGGGGGCCAGGCACCAGGCTCTGGGAACGGCCCCGTGGGGGGGAGACACACACGCGAGCACAGCCGCCTGGCTCTCACCGTCTCCACGCGCGGGGGCCTCCCGCTGGCTGTGACCAGCTCGTCCCGGCCAATCCCGGTGCTGCCCGTGGCTCGCACTCGCACATCGTCCACCAGCACCGGGCGCCCCGGGATGGTGAAGCCAAACTCCTTCAGGTACCTGCAGGGCCAGGGAGCCATGAGCCCAGACACTGCACCGGAGACACCAGCCGGGCAGGGCAGGGCAGGGCAGGGCAGGGCAGGGCAGCCGTTAGCCTGAAGACGCTGCGCCGGAGACACGGGCCGGGCCGGGCAGGGCCAGGCAGCCGTTAGCCTGGAGACGCTGCGCCGGAGACACGGGCCGGGCCGGGCAGGGCAGGGCCAGGCAGCCGTTAGCCTGAAGACGCTGCACCAGAGACGCCGCAGGGCAGGGCCGGGCCAGGCAGCCGTTAGCCTGGAGACGCTGCGCCGGAGACACGGGCCGGGCTGGGCAGGGCCAGGCAGCCGTTAGCCTGGAGACGCTGCGCCAGAGACGCCGCAGGGCAGGGCAGGGCCAGGCAGCCGTTAGCCTGGAGACGCTGCGCCAGAGACGCCGCAGGGCAGGGCCGGGCCAGGCAGCCGTTAGCCTGGAGACGCTGCGCCAGAGACGCCGCAGGGCAGGGCAGGGCCAGGCAGCCGTTAGCCTGAAGACGCTGCGCCAGAGACGCCGCAGGGCAGGGCAGGGCCAGGCAGCCGTTAGCCTGGAGACGCTGCGCCAGAGACGCCGCAGGGCAGGGCAGGGCCAGGCAGCCGTTAGCCTGGAGACGCTGCGCCAGAGACGCCGCAGGGCAGGGCAGGGCCAGGCAGCCGTTAGCCTGGAGACGCTGCGCCAGAGACGCCGCAGGGCAGGGCCGGGCCAGGCAGCCGTTAGCCTGAAGACGCTGCGCCAGAGACGCCGCAGGGCAGGGCCGGGCCAGGCAGCCGTTAGCCTGGAGACGCTGCGCCAGAGACGCCGCAGGGCAGGGCCGGGCCAGGCAGCCGTTAGCCTGGAGACGCTGCGCCAGAGACGCCGCAGGGCAGGGCCGGGCCAGGCAGCCGTTAGCCTGGAGACGCTGCGCCGGAGACACGGGCCGGGCCGGGCCGGGCAGGGCCAGGCATGTCTCCAGCAGGCCTGTGGCAGTTGCTGCCCACTAACCCTGGGCCCTCGGGACCGTGCCACAGTGCACGTCGGTCATTCTGGGAGCAGCTCAGGGCACAACACCCCCGGGCCGGCCCCTGCTTGAGGGGTGGCAGCCCCAGCCCCAGGAAGCGAGGCCCCACCTGCTGGAGAAGGCAGAGCCGAAGTCCCCGGCTCGGCAGGAGTCGGACGTGGCCGGGTGCCCCTTGGCAGAGCACATGAGGGCACAGTCCGTGTGGTCGTAGCGCAGGTGCAGGAAGGGCTCTGTGCTGATCTGAGACCTGCACGGGAAGGGCGGCTTAGCTGGGGGCTACACACAGAGCCTGCCGGCCCCCCAAGGGCTCCGCGATCCTGCCCGCCTCCCCAAACACCCCATGACCGTCCACATGCCAGCCCCAGAGCCCCCACAAGCTCGCCCCCCCCAGCTGGCCCCCAAACACCCCATGACAGCCTGCCAGAGCGCCCCCCGCCGCTCCCGAGCCTGCCCCCTGAACACCCTATGATCACCAGTGTGCTGGCAGTGTGCCAGAGCACCCCTCCACTGCCCCCCAAACACCCCATGACAGCCTGCCAGAGCACCCCCACCACCACCACCCTGAACACCCCATGACTGCCCACGTACCAAGAACTCCCATGAGCTCGCCCTCCCTCCCCGAACACCCCGTGACCGCCCGCGTGCCAGCTGTGTGCCAGAGCGCCCCCCCACATTCCCCCAAACACCCCGCCCCCCCATCGAGGCGAGGAGCCCATCTGCCCAGAGCCCGCCCGCGCCCAGTTGTTCCCAACGTGACAAAACCTCCTTCTCTCCCATTCAGATCCCCAGGCAGTTCCCGTAGCCTGGGAGGTCCCCAGCTGGTCCCTGCGGGCTGGCGCCCAGCCTGGCACGCGCCCAGCAGTACCCACGGCACCGGGCATGTAGCACCGCACCTGGCGAAGCCCTGGGCCTGCAGGGCCCGCACGCACTCCGCCTCCAGCGCCGCGATGTGCTGGTCCAGCTGGCCGAAGGCCTCGGGCTCGTAGCGCAGGGAGCAGGGCTCCTGGGCCTCGTGCACCACGTCCGCCAGGGCCAGCCCGTAGGCCGACAGGATCCCGCTGTGCCTGCAAGGGCCCCGCGTCAGCAGCTCCTGCCGGCCCCGGCTCCACCCCAGGGTCTGCCTGCCCGCGCTGGAGCATAGCGGCCACAGGCTGGGCCCAGGGCCTGCAGGGACCGTCTCCTGCACCCCGCGGTGCCCCGTCCCGGGGCCCGGCCCCTGCCCCCCACGGTCCCCGGGGCCCAGCCCTGCTCCCCACGGCCTCCTGACCCCATGGTGCCCCTTCCCGGCACCTGGCTCTGCTCCCCACGGCCCCCTGACCCCGCGGTGCCCCGTCCCGGGGCCCGGCCCTGCTCCCCACGGCCCCCTGACCCCGCGGTGCCCCGTCCCGGGGCCCGGCCCTGCTCCCCACGGCCCCCTGACCCCGCGGTGCCCCATCCCGGCACCTGGCTCTGCTCCCCACGGCCCTCTGACCCCGCGGTGCCCCATCCCGGGGCCCGGCCCTGCTCCCCACGGCCCCCTGACCCCGCGGTGCCCCATCCCGGGGCCCAGCCCTGCTCCCCACGGCCCCCTGACCCCGCGGTGCCCCGTCCCGGGGCCCGGCCCTGCTCCCCACGGCCCCCTGACCCTGCAGTGCCCCTTCCCGGCACCTGGCTCCGCTCCCTCTTAGCCTCTAACACCCGCGCTGCTGCAGCAGGGACCCTAAAATCAGCCCCCTACCAAGACAAGCCTGGCCCCTGCGCAGCATGGGGCAGAGCCCCCAGCCCAGCCACTGGGCACCCCAGAGAACCACCGGGCTGGTATCCCCGGCCCTGCCCAGCCCTGGGGGGCCTCGTACCTGCCCCCCTGGAGGAGCAGTGACCCCTGCGCTTCCCCCTCCCCTGTGCCACGGCCCCAGGCCCTGGTACCTACTTGTGGATGAACACCCGCCTCATGCCCAGCGCCCGGGCGATGGCACAGGCATGCTGCCCCCCGGCGCCCCCGAAACAGGCCAGCACATGGTGCGAGGTGTCGTGGCCCCTGGCCTGCCGGAACCAAAGCAAGCATCACCCACAGGGACAGCAGACCCAGCCCCCACGCCAGCGGGGAGACCCAGGGACCCAACCCCCTGCAGTGAGCAGAGCCCCGACTTGCCCTCTCCTCTCCTGGGGCAGAGTCCCTGGCATGGTCTGCGCAGAACTCGGGGCGCTCGTGCCCATGCCTGGCCCTGCCCCAGTGCAGGCAGGGCAGGGGTGGGGGGTCCAGCCCTACCTGGGTCAGGGAGCGGATGGGCCGGCACATGCTCTCATTGGCCACGCGGATGAAGCCCATGGCCACCTGCTCCACGGTGAGCGGGGCAGGGGGGCCTGCGGCCTGGCCGGCCAGGGTGGCGTTCACGCGGGCCGCCAGTGCCTGGAAAGCCTCCCAGCTGGCCTCCCGTGCCAGCGGCTGGTCCTCGCCCGGCCCGAAGATGCGGGGGAAGTAGTGGGGCAGCAGGCGGCCCAGGCACAGGTTGGCATCAGTCACCGTCAGGGGCCCCCCTGCAAGGACCCAGGGTCAGTCGCTGCCTCTCGCCCGCCCCCAGACCCCCGACCCGCGGCCTCACCCTTCCTGTAGCAGGCAGGGCCGGGATGGGCCCCTGCGGACTCAGGACCAACCACAAAAAGCCCGGACCTGGGAGAGAGGGGGGGGGGGGGACACGTTACTGCAGCACGCGCCAGCCCGGGACGCGTCGTCTCCCCCGTCTGGCCAGGACGTGATCCGGCCCCGTGCCCGGCCAGCGAGTCAGACAGGGCAGGGGCACACGCCAGCCCCGGGAGATCAATGAACACAAAGGGCCAGGAGCCCCGTGACCAGCTCCTAGGGCCAGGCTGGGGTTTGGGGCACAGACCCGGGGAAAGTGCCCCCTCCCGAGCCCCCAAGGGCCAGGCTGGGACACCTCCACCCCGACTGCCAGGAAAGGGCCACACAGTAGAGGGCCCAGGGATGGCCGGTGATGGGGCTGCACAGAAAGCCCCGGTGTGACGCAGAGGGGACTGTATTCACTCTCTTGGGGTGCTGTGTGTGATTCCACTGTCCTGTAGTAACTCTGTGTGTGCCTCAGTTTCCCTGGGCACTGCAGCACTATCTGCAGGAGGGGGAGGCCAGGCATGACTCACTGGGGAAGCATGTTCAGCCTCTTGGCCTGAGGCCCAAGTGACAGCAGATAGCACCTTGGGCCTGGAAGCAGGACAAAGGAGGGGGCGGGGCGGCCTGGGGGTGTGAGTTTAGTTTTCTGCTGGCTCAGGGAGAGGGGAGCTGAGCTGCCTGGGGGGCTTGGCAGGGGCCCAGAGACCTGATTCTGGCCCCCTTGCCCCCAGGCTGGGCTGGGCTGGCGGTTCCTGTACCAACAAGTCTGAGCTACACCGTGTCCTTTGGACCCACAGACCTTCTCTTCTACCTGCCGCCTGAGAGTCCTGCCTGGCTGCGGGTGGGGTGACCTCCCACTCCGTGACACCCGGCAACCCAGGCAGACACCTACCGGAAGAAGAGCATGGAGCCGCCGCCGGCCGCCACAGTGTTGATGTCCAGCTGCGGGGCCTGGATGCTGACCCCGGCCATGGTGGCCTCGAAGACGTGCTCGTACTCGCCGGCATAGCGGCTGACGTCCGTCGAGGTGCCTGCGGGGGACCCAGTCAGCACCTTTCCCCGCAGCCCAGCCAGGCCGGGCGCCCCGGCTCCATCCCACCAGCTCCGGCCCCAGGGAGCCCGTCTGCGGCCAGGGCCCAGCCCCAGGCAGACCCTGTGGGCAGCACCCACCTCCCATGTCGAAGCCGATCACGGGCTGCCCCTCCTCCCGGCTGTAGGTGGTGAGCGCGTAGCCCACGACGCCGCCGGCGGGCCCCGACAGGACGGCCCGGGAGCCCCTGAACTGCTCCATGGGGGTCAGGCCCCCGTCGGAGCGCATGAAGAGCACCTGGCTGTCCTGCAGGGGGAGCCAGAGGGAGCAGGTGAGCCTGGCGCCAGGTGGGGGGGTCACAAGGCCAGCAGCGGGGGACGGGGGGGGCAGATGAGTCCATGCGGAGGAGGGATGCGGCCGGGGGGGGGGGGGCGAGAAGGCCCACGTCTGTCTGGCTCAGGGGGGCAGTTCAGGGCGCTGCCCCCCAGCCGCTGGGGAACAGGCACACGCCGGGCTGCCGGGCTCACCTGCAGCTGCTGGGTGAAGCTGGCGCGGAAGCTGTCCAGGTAGCGCCGGATGCAGGGGGTGAGGTAGGCATCAGCGCAGGCGGTGAACCCTCGGGGTACCACCCGCACCATGGGCATCACGGCCGAGGAGAGCGACACCTGCTGGAAGCCCAGCTCACGGGCCAGCGCCTCCACCTGCTGCTCGTGGGCCGGCCAGCTGCCAGGGAGAGAGTCAGGGGCTGCCCAGCACGGCAAAGGCACCGAGCAGGGCACCCGTGCGGCACCCAGGCGGGTGAAGTGCCCAGGGGGGTGGCACCTGCCCAGCCCTGACTTCGGAGCGACAGGCTAGCCCCGACTGGCTGCGACCACAGCGAGGGGCGGGCGGACAGCGCCCACGGGGCTCAGCTCAGTCCCTACCTGCAGGGCGAAGGGCTCCTGCCCCCCACCCCGCCCGCACCCACGGCCCCCCAGGGACTCACATGTAGGAATGCAGCAGCACCACAGCCAGGCTCTGGATCCCCCGCGCCAGCAGCCGCTGCAGGTCCCTGCGCAGCGGGGCCAGGTCCACGGGGCGCTGCACCACCAGCGAGTCCCCCGTCACACCTGGGGAGGGGACGGAGCTGAGGGCCCCGGCGCAGGGCAGACACCAATGCTACCTGCCAGCTCTGGGCTCAGGGAAGGCTCCAGCCCCCGGCCGGAAGGGTTACAAGAAGCACGGAGGCCGGGGAAGGCCCGGACAAGGGGGGCAGGGGCAGGAAAGCCCCCGGCCACACACCAAGCCCAGATGAGCAGGGAGCAGCTCCATGAGAGCCCGAATGGAGACCAGCGAGTCCACAGCAGGAGCAGCCTGACGGGGGGCACAGGAAGCGCCGCTCCCCATGCCGATGGCCAAGCCACCCACCCCCGGCTCAGCCATCACCAGGCCAATAAACCCGGCACCGGTTCCCAAAGTACTGAGGCCTCCAAACCGCACTGGGAGCTGCCGGGAAGGGGCCCAGGCCTGAGCCAGGGATGAGCAACCCCCCCCAGTCCAGCTTGAGCACTTGGGGGTGCACCCAGGAGCCAGCCATCTACCCATAAACAAACCTAGCGCCCCTCAACCGCTGCTCTGTCCCTACAAACCCACCCAGGCAAAGCCCTCTGGCGCGGCACTCTAACTTCCCCAGAATTCATCTAACTTTTTTGAATGCTGTCAAAGTCCTGGTCTTCACAACATCCTGTGGCAAGGAGTTCCACAGGTTGATTCCGCACTGGGGCTACGTCTACACTGCAGACTTTTTGCACAAGAAGGCAGCGTGCATGGGCAACAGAATGGCCATCAGAGCTTCCTTGCACAACAGAGCGTCCACGCTGCCATGGACGCTCGTGCGCAAAAGCACATGGCAGCGTGGACGCGCTCTTGCGCAAAGCCTGCAGTGTAGACGCAGCCTGAGTGAAGAAAACCTTCCTTTTGTTTGTTTTAAACCTGCTGCCTGTTAACTTCATTTCGCGACCCCTAGTTCTCATGTTCTGGGAACAAATCAATCACTTTTCCTGAGTCACTTTCTCCACACCAGCCATTATTTTATAGACCTCTCTCCTATCCCCTTAGGCTATGTCGACACTGTCCCCGTTTTGTGCAAAAAATATGCAAATGAGGTGAAGCGTGGACTATCACCATCTCATCTGCATAATTAATGAGGCCCCATTTTTGCACAAAATGGGGGCAGCGTAGACATAGCCTTAGCCTCCTCGTTTCTAAGCTGAGATGTCCCAGTCTTTTTAATCTCTCTTCACATGGGACCTGCTCCTGTGACATAGTGGGGATTGGATTTGTTCTGTTCACTTTGTTATGTGGCATGTGATTTCTGCTGTCTTGTAGTAACCCCTGTATGTGCCTCAGTTTCCCTGGGCACAGCATCGCTGTGCCCAGCTGGGGATGGAGTATTGGGTGTGACTCAGCGAGGGAGGCTGCCCCAGTCCAGCAAGTACACAATGGTCCAGACTTTCCGTAATCTGAACCTAGGTGGGGGGGTGCAAGCAGGTGACCCCTTTTTGCTGGGAAGGGACAAGGGCAGGGCTGGGACCAGTTGCTGAGGGTGAGAGTTAGTCTCAGCTGGCTTAGAATGCAGGGAGGGGCCCAGGGCCTGGGTCCCCCTCCCCAAGATGGGCTGGGCTGGCGGCTCCTGGTCCCTGTGCTGACAAGTCCGTGCTGCGCTGTGTCCCTGGGAACCAACAGACCTGTTCTCCCTGCTGCCTGAAAGTCCCGCCTGGCTGCGGACAGGGCTGCAGGACCTGGGGGCTCCCCCCCCCCCCCATCGTTTCTGTGGCCTGTTTCTGAACCTTCTCCAATGCTGAGATCCCTTCTGCGATGGGGCGACCCCGTCTGTGCGCAGGATTCCAGCTGTGAGCGTACTATGGTTTTAGAGAGAGGCAACGAGAGATTCTCTGTCTTACCCGCTAGCCCTTTTCTAACGATTCCCAATCTTCTGCGCACTGAGGGGATGTTTGCAGAGAACTACCCACAGTGACTCCAGGGTCTCTCTCTTGAGTAGTTGTAGCCAAATCAGTCCCCATCATTTTGAATGTCTAGCTGGGATGATGTTTTCCAATGTGCATTACTTTTATCAACATTACATTTAATTTCCCATTTCGTTGCCCAATCGCTTAGTTTGCTGAGATCTTTTTGACGCTCTTCCCAGGCTGCTTTGGTCCCAACTACCTTGAGCAGTTTAGTACCATCTGCAAACGTTGCCACCTCCCTGTTTCCCCCTTTCTCCAGATCATTTATAAATAGACTGAATAGGATGAGCCCCAGGTGTGACCTATAGGGGGTGATGTCTCCATTTGTAACCCTGGGTTCGCTCTGCGCTGTGTGGGATTCCTGATGAGTCACTCCAGATGTGTGTTGGGCCCAGACACCTGAGGGCCAGAAACAGGAGATCACAACTGCCCAGGGAAGGGAGTCAAAGGAGAGGTGGGGCTGAGTCCAGGCTGGGGCCTAAGGATGAGTCAGTCTCAGCTGGGCTAGGAGAGATGAGGCTTGGAGCAGGGAAGGGGGCTGAAAGACCCGGGAGCCCTTCCCCCGAGAGGAATAAGGCTGCCTGCTCTCAGAGCCTGTATAACATCGATCCTTTGCTACACTGCGTCCCTGGGAACCAATAAACCTTCTACTCTACTGGCCACCTGAGAGTCACGTCTGGCTGCGGATGGGGGTGCAGGGGCGGGGACCCCCCCGACACACCAGGACAGATCCTTGGGGGGCCCCCACTAGTTACCCCTCTCCATTCTGAACACTGACCATTCATTCCTGCCCTTGGTTTCCTGTCTTTTAACCAGTTCTCAATCCATGAAAAGACCTTCCCTCTTATCCCATGACAGCTTAAGAGCTTTTGGTGAGGGACCTTGTCAAAGGCTTTCTGGAAATCTAAGTACACTATATCTACTGGATCCCCCTTGTCCACGTTTGTTGACCCCCTCAAAGAACTCTAGCAGATTAAACTTAAAACAACAAAAATAGTCTGGTAGCACTTTATAGACTAACAAAACATGTGGATGGGATCATGAGTGTTCGTGGGTACAGCCCTCTTCTTCAGATAATGGAGTTTTAGCAGATTAGTTTTAGCAAATTAGTAAGGCAGGATTTCCCTTTACAAAAACCATGCTGACTTTCCCCCAACAAATTATGTTCATCCATGTGTCTGACAATTTTATTCTTTACTATTGTTTCAACTAATTTGCCCGATACTGACGTTAGCCTTACCGGTCTGTAATTGCCAGGATCACCTCTGGAGCCCTTTTTAAATATTGGCGTCATGTTAGCTACCTTCCAGTCATTGGGTACAGAGGCTGGTTTAAAGGATCGGTTACACACCACAGTTAACAGTTCTGCAATTTCCCATTTGAGTTCTTTCAGAACTCGTGGGTGACTGCCATCTGGGCCCGGTGACGTGTTACTGTGAAGTTCATCAGTTTGTTCCAAAACCTCCCCTAATGACACCTCAATCTGGGACAATTCCTGAGATGTCACCTACAAAGAATGGCTCAGGTTTGGGGATCTCCCCAATATCCTCAGCCGTGAAGGCTGAAGCAGAGAATTCATTTTGTGTCTGATTTAACATTGTAACTATTAGATTTAATATTGTAGTGGTTGCATTTGTTTGGCTCCCCTTGCCTGGGCACTACCTAGAAATAAATAACGTTCATTGCTGGGCTGGTTGCTTCTCTCCCGCCCCCTTGGGGTGTTGGTTTTGGCTTCCCCATTCACTCGGCAGCCACGCTCCTTGTACCCAAGCTACAGACCCTGGTGGTGCCCAAGGCCCCACGGGGATTGCCCACCACGTGGGTTCCCAGCAGGGCAGCTGTGGCGTGACAGCGGGGCTGGGGGGCACTGAGCTGGGGGGCAGAGGAGCTTGAAGTGCTGTTTAACCCGCCCCCTGAATCCAAGGGCATAGGAGGGCCCCGGTGTGGCAATGCTGGGTCACCAGCCCGCTGAGGCCACGGCCATCTAGGAGTCAGCGTGGGGGTGCCCTCGGATGAGCTCGGGGGTGCCTGTCCGAGTCTAGGGTGGCGAGAACCCGGCCCCAGGGAACCCAGGTCCTGCAGGAGGGCGCCTTGGAGGGGCACAGGCAGCAGGGAGGACCCACCCCCTATGGGAACACAAGTCACACAAGCAGCCACTGACAGAATTGCTACCCCCTCCCCCCCGGAGAGTAACCCTAGCCGACGGACGCACCCCTGAGCACCGGGCAAAGCTGGGAGCCCCAAAGGGTCAGCGCGGGACCCCTCCATGGCACTGCCCGGGGATGCCGCAGGAGCGGGCCGGCCGGCTGCCTGCCCTGACAGCCCCTACTCTGCCCCGGCTCCAAACACCAACCTGGGACCACCGGGCCGAGGTCGGTCCCGGGGAGCTGGCAGCCGGCTTGGTGCAGGATCAGCCGCTCGTCCACCTCCACCACCTCCTCGTAGAGCACGTCGGGCACTGCCACCGCCTGGCGACCCCACGGAGAGCGGCCGGTCACTGCCACGCTGGGGCAGGGCCAGCCCCCACACCGTCGGGCACGCCCAGGGATTGGCCCTTCTCCCCGCCCCCCCCGGCAGTCAGGCACCAGGGTGAAGATGCTGGGGCCCCTCCTGGACCATCACTCCGTCACTGTCTCCGGCTGCCCCCCGGAGCTTTCCTCAGGGGCTGGGGCATGGGCCTTGGGGCCTTGTGCTCCGGGTGTGGAGCTGCCAGCTCCCCATGCCCTGCCTCACCCCAGTCCCTCTGGGCCTCCTTACTGAGTGAGCCACAGGCTCCCACCTGGCCCCAGCTCAGCGCGCAAGGGCCCCGGGGCCCTCACTTCTACCCCTGCCCACATCGCCCTGCAGGCAGCTCCTGCCCCCCAGAAACGGCTGCGACCTCCCTGTGCCCCTCCCACAGCGCCCCACCCCCGCCCGCCCCAGGCAACAGACCCAGAGATCAAAGGGCTTTGCCAAGAGGCAGCTGCTGGGGGCAGGGGGGGGGATGTCCAGGAGAAACCGGGAGGATTAAAGGCTCAGCCCAGGCCATGTGCAAACAGGCAGGGCAGCCCCAGGGAGAGGCGCAGAGCTGGGGGGTCTGTGCCTAGCAGGGCCCCAGCGCCAGCCAAGGGCAGATCAAGGGAGGCCCCGGCAGCTGGGAGATTATTTGGGGAACGTGGTCCAGGCTCCTTCCCAACAATGGGCTCCCTGCACCGAGCTCCCCAGCCATTGGCTCTGGGCCAGTGGACAGGGGCGCCCCGGGCAGGGTTCCAAAGAGCGCCCCGCCCGGCGCCCCAGCCAATCCCCAGCCACCGGCCTGCCCCGCCTCGGAGCTCCTTGGCCCGGGCAGCTGAGGCCCTGCCAAGCCGGGAGCCGGCGTAGCAGCCTGGCTGGCAGGGAGGCGCAGGGCTAGGGGCCGGGCCGGGGACTCACCAGGTCAAAGAGCCGGGGCCGGGCCTGGTTGCCGATGTGCAGGAGGTCCCGGAAGCCCTTGGTGATGAGCAGGGCGATGCGCTCGCCCTTGCGCTCCAGCAGGGCGTTGGTGGCCACCGTCGTCCCCATGCGGATCCACTCGATCTGGGACACATCCAGGGGCTGGTCGCTGGGCAGGGGCCTGCCGCATTCCTGGGGGGAGCTGTGGGTCACGGCGAGTAACCCCCTCCGGGCAGTGCCCAGCACCTCATGCCCACGGATAGGGGAGTCCTGGCCCTGGTGTGCCAATGGGGAAACCGAGGCACAGAGCGGCAGGGAGTGGGCCAAGGCAAACAGTGGAGCGTGGCCCCTCATACGCCAGGACCCAGCATGACCATGGCCTTCCGTCCCAGGCAGCCCCGCCTTGGGAAGAGCAGGGGGCGCTGCACCCCAGCCTGGCACCCAGCACCCCCGGGTATGGGGCAAAGCCCCAGAGCCACAGGCCGGACACAGACTGCCTGAGGCTGCGGTGACCCAGGAGTGGGACCTGCCCCGGGCTGCCAGGCTGAGCGGCGCTGGGGCCAGTTTGGTGCAGCCCAGGGGGGACGCAGGGCAACCTGCGGAGCCACGTGCCCAGGCCGGGGGGCATGGGGCTGACCTGGGCTGTGGGGCAAAAGGGGAGCCAAATCCAGGAAGTGGGGACTGCCCAGTGCAGTACGCGCCCTCCATGCCAGAGCCGTGCCCGGGCCCCTTGGCTCCAGCCCCTGCGCCGGAGACACCCCCCCCCCGCGGGTCCCTTGGCCCCCTGCACCGGAGACACCACCCCCCCCGCGGGTCCCTTGGCCCCCTGCGCCGGAGACACCCCCCCCCCGCGGGTCCCTTGGCCCCCTGCGCCGGAGACACCCCCCCCCCCGCGGGTCCCTTGGCCCCCTGCGCCGGAGACACCCCCCCCCCCGCGGGTCCCTTGGCCCCCTGCGCCGAAGACACCCCCCCCCCCCGCGGGTCCCTTGGCCCCCTGCGCCGGAGACACCCCCCCCCCGCGGGTCCCTTGGCCCCCTGCACCGGAGACACCACCCCCCCCCGCGGGTCCCTTGGCCCCCTGCGCCGGAGACACCACCCCCCCCCGCGGGTCCCTTGGCCCCCTGCGCCGGAGACACCCCCCCCCCGCGGGTCCCTTGGCCCCTGCGCCGGAGACACCCCCCCCCCGCGGGTCCCTTGGCCCCTGCGCCGGAGACACCCCCCCCCCCGCGGGTCCCTTGGCCCCCTACGCCGGAGACACCCCCCCCCCGCGGGTCCCTTGGCCCCCTACGCCGGAGACACCCCCCCCCCCGCGGGTCCCTTGGCCCCCTGCGCCGGAGACACCCCCCCCCCGCGGGTCCCTTGGCCCCCTGCGCCGGAGACACCCCCCCCCGCGGGTCCCTTGGCCCCCTGCGCCGGAGACACCCCCCCCCCGCGGGTCCCTTGGCCCCCTACGCCGGAGACACCCCCCACCCCGCGGGTCCCTTGGCCCCCTACGCCGGAGACACCCCCCCCCCCGCGGGTCCCTTGGCCCCCTGCGCCGGAGACACCCCCCCCCCGCGGGTCCCTTGGCCCCCTGCGCCGGAGACACCCCCCCCCCGCGGGTCCCTTGGCCCCCTGCGCCGGAGACACCCCCCCCCGCGGGTCCCTTGGCCCCCTACGCCGGAGACCCCCTGGGTTCCTTGGCGGCAGCCCCAGGCGTCGCGGGGCCCGGAGCCCGGCGGTCCGAGGGGGGGGCCCGGGCGCTCACCTCCTGCAGGACGCGGCGGATGCCCTCGGTGGGCGCGTCGCGGTAGCGCGCCGGGTCCTCGGAGAGCAGCTTGAGGACGCGGACGCGGCCGCCGGGGCAGCGGGCGAAGATGTCGGTGAAGGTGCCGCCGCGGTCGATGGCGAACTGGAAGCGGCCGGGGCCGGGCGGGGCCATGGCGGGCCGGGCCGGGCCGGGCCGGGCCGGGCTGCCCCTGCCGGAGCCGCCGCCAGCGCGCACCGCTCCAGCCGCGCTCCCCTCCGCGCCCGGCTCCGCCCGGCCCGCAGCGCTGCCCGGGGGCGGGAGGGGCTGGGCTGGGAGACCTGGATGTGCGGGAGAGCGGTCTGGGCTGGGAGGACGTAGGGGGGAGGTGAGCTGTGCTGGGAGGACCCGGATTGGGGGCGGGGGTGGCCTGGCCTGGCCTGGCCTGGCAGAGCCGCCCCTACCCCGCCCAACCCTTGGGACCCACGTGGCCCTGGACCAGGCAGAGCCTGCGGGAGGCGCTGGGGGGTGGGGGGGTCTGCGTTGATCTCGGGATGTCAAGTAGGGATTAATGTGCTAGTCGATGGGCGTCCAGGTTCCGCCCCTTGGGGACTCCAGCGTTGCAAAGCTGGCACCAGCCTGCAGCCCAGCCAGTGGGAGAGTCCCCAGCTGATCCCAGGCTCCAAGCAACAATGGCTTCCAAATGCAGGGGGTTGGCGATCGATCGGGGTGGGGGTTGGCAGGAGTGACATGGGGTTTGGCGATCGGGGGGGGGTTGGCGGGAGTGACATGGGGGTTGACAATCGGGGTGGGGGTTGGCGGGAGTGACGGGGTCGGTGATCGGGGCGCCCGGTTGGCGGCAGTGACGGGGTTGGCAATCGGGGTGGGGGGTTGGTGGGAGTGACGGGGTCGGCGATCGGGGCGGGGGGTTGGCAGGAGTGACATGAGGGTTGGCGATCGGCACGCCCGGTTGGCAGGAGTGACATGAGGGTTGGCGATCGGGGCGGGGGGATGGCGGGAGAGATGGGGTTGGCGATCAGGGCGGGGGGTTGGTGGGAGTGACGGGGTTGGCGATCGGGGCGGGGGGTTGACGGGAGTGACGGGGTCGGCGATCGGGGCGCCCGGTTGGCAGGAGTGATGGGGTCGGCGATCGGGATGCCCGGTTGGCGGGAGTGACGGGGGGGTAGGCGATCGGGGGGGGGGATGATCGGGGAGGTTGGTGGGAGTGACGGGGTTGGCGATCGGGGCGGGGGGTTGGTGGGAGTGACGGGGTTGGCGATTGGGGGGGGGATGGCGGGAGTGACGGGGTCGGTGATCGGGGCGCCCGGTTGGCGGGAGTGACAGGGGGGTTGGCGATCGGGGGGGGGACGATTGGAGGGGGGGATGGCGGGAGTGACGGGGTTGGCGATCGGGGCGAGGGGTTAGTGGGAGTGACGGGGTTGGCGATTGGGGGGGGGATGGCGGGAGTGACGGGGTCGGTGATCGGGGCGCCCGGTTGGCGGGAGTGACGGGGGGGTCGGTAATCGGGCTGGGGCTACAAGGAGACGGGCACATGCCGGGGAGCTCCCCCAGCCCAGCACCCTGCATGGCCGGAGCTCCAGAGGCAGGTTCCCGGCCAGCGCTGGGCAGCCCCGGCTGTTGTGATGAGGACGTCATCCCAGGCTCCGGGCTGTGGCAGCTGACCCATCACGTCGCTGGGATTGGCCGCGGAGGGCGCGCCTGGCTCCCCCCTCACCCGTCCGCTCGCACCCACCCTGGTCCCATGTCACCTCGACAAGAGCGACGGAGAAGCAACCTGGACGGGTCGCAGTGGCATCCAGTAGCCCTGCACGTGCGCCCGGGAACTGAACTTCTCGCAGGCCACGTGCGGACCCAGGCTGCCCCCCCGCACCAGGGCCACACTGGGTCCCACGGGCGGCTGAGCACCGGGGTAGCGGGGGGCCTGGCTCCCCGACCATGCATTGGAAGCTCAGAGCTGGAGGCAAGAGGGACAGCAGGGGCTGGAGGTCCCCCAAGGGAGCAAGCTGACCGGGAGAAGCAGCAAGGGCTGACCTGTTGATGAAGTAGCAGAGGAGTCCAAGGGGGAGGAGCCTGGGCCCCACTTGTGCGGGAGCGGGAGGTCCTAACCCTGCTGCCTTTGAGAAAACCTGGCTTGCTGCCATGCTCGGCCCTGGAGGCAGCTCCGACAAGGTGACTACTCGGGGGCTTGGGGGGGGGGGGCAACAGGAAGAGGGCTGGGGGGCCTGCGTGGAAGCCACAGCCCTGCTGAGCGAATCTCCCCACCACTGGGACGGGGTGCTGGGGTGATGGTGGTGGAGGGTTTCTGCCACCTGGTGGGGGTGGAAGGTCTCTGAGACCCCTCCCCACGAGCTGAAAACCCGCTTGGTGGCCAGGAAAGCGAGAGGCTGCCTGGTGCGGCCGGGTGGCTGATGAACTATGGATGGTAAGTCCGGGTATGAACCAAGGGGACCAGCCCAGGGCAGGCACCCACGGAGGGTGTCACTCAGGGTGCCCCAACGTGGGACTTGGGCAAATCCAAAGCTGGGGTGACGACAGATGCTGGACCGGGCGCCAGCTGAGCTCCATTCCTAGCTGGGGGCCGAGCACAGAAGGGTGTTAGTCTGGGGAACGCTGCCGGCTGCTGCTTGCATTCATCTTCCCTGGCAGGGCTGCTCCCAGGCTGTGTGGCGAGATGAACGTTTTCCTCCAGATCCTGGGAGAAGGAAATCATGGAGTCATCATGGGAGTGACCCCTGCCCTCAGGCAGGCCCAAGCACCATCCAGACCGGGGGTGGGCAATCATTTTTGATGGGGCCACTCCAAGGTTTTGGAAAGTGGTCGAGGGCCACACTCTTCCATGGTATGAATGGAGGAGATGCGGGGTCTGGGAGGGAGGCTGGGTGCAGAAGGGAGCTTGGGGTAAGGGACTGGGCTGCAGGAGGGAGACTGGAGTCTGGGAGGGAGTTGGGATGAAGCAGGCGGTTGTGACCTAGAGCAGGGGACGGGAGTTCAGGGGTTTGGGATGTGACCCAGGGTAGGAGAGGATTATGATCTGGGGCAGGAGATTGGGGTGCCAGATCTGGGAGGTGTTATGGGTGCAGGAGGGGGACCGAGGGTTTGGGTATGTTGAGTTGTGGGGGGGCAGAGGGTTGGGGTGCCAGAGGCAGGCTCTGGCCAGGAGACATACCAGCCAGCAGCTGCACCAGCCTGCCTGGCTACAGAGCTAAGCCTTGCAGAGCTTAAAACATTTCCCAGCCAGCCTGCCTGCCTGGTCACATGCTTCAGTGAATAACTGAGCCGAGGAGAGGGGCTTGGTTCTTCTTGGCTGCCTGTTATTCAAACAGGTAGCACCCATTGGCTGGTTTCTGGCCAGAAACCGGCCAATGGGATTGTGCTGGGGGTGGGGTGGCTCCTGGAACTACTCCCTCCCCTCCAGTTTTAAAACAGAAAGGGAGCCCTGCAGCTGTGTTTCTGCACAGCACGCGGGGCAAGCAAGGGAGCCTGCCTGGGGCTCCCCGCTGCCTGCACGGGCCAGATCCGGCCCACGCGCCATATTTTGACCAGGCTTGATCTAGCCCATCCCTGACAGGTGTGTGTCTAACCTGCTCTTCAATATCTCCAGAGATGGAGACTCCACAACCTCCCCGGGCAATTTATTCCAGTGTTTGACCACCCTGACAGGCAGAAAGTTTTCCTAATGTCCAACCTCAACCTCCCTTGCTGCAGTTTAAGCCCATTGCTTCTTGTCCTGTCCTCAGAGGCCAAGGAGAAAAAATTTTCTCCTTCCTCTTTGTGACACCCTTTTAGGTACTTGAGTGCCGCTATCATGTCCCCTCTCAGTCTTCTCCTTTCCAAACTAAACAAGCCCAATTCTTTCAGTCTTCCCTCATAGCTCATGTTGTCTCGACCTTCCATCATTTGTGTTGCTCTTCTCTGGACCTTCTCCAGTTTCTCCACATCTCTCTGGAAATGTGGAGCCCAGAACTGGACACAATCCTCCAACTGAGGCCTAATCAGACCTAATCACACCTGTTCATGCAGCCCAGAATCATGTTTGCTTTTTTTGCCACAGCATCACACTGCTGACTCATATTGAGCTTGTGATCCATTCTGACCCCTGGATCCCTTTTTTCAGGACTCCTTCCTAGCCAGTCGCTTCCCATTCTGTGAGAAACGGATTGTTCCTTCCTCAGTGGAGCACTTTGCATTTGTTCTTATTAAACTTCATCCTGTTTGCCTCAGACCATTGCTCCGGTTTGCCCAGACCATTTTGAATTCTGATGCTTCCTCCAAAGAACTTGCAACCCCTCCCAGCTTGGAATCGTCTGCAAACTTAGTAAGTGTCCTCTCTGTGCCAATATCTAAATCGTTGCTGAATATAAGGAACAGAACCGGTCCCAGAACTGATCCTTGCAGAACCCCGCTCGTTCTGCCCTTCCAGCATGATGATAAACCATTGATAACTACTCTCTGGAAACCATTTTCCAGCCAGTTCTGCACCCACCTGACAGTAGCCCTATCTAGGTTATATTTGCCTTGTTTGTTTGTGAAAAAGTCATGTGAGACCGTATCAAATGCTTTCCTAAGATCTAGGAACCATGGCCTCCCCTCTCCACAAGGCGCCGTACCCTGCCAAAGAGAGCTAGTGGGTTGGTGTGACAGGGTTTGCTCTTAACAGTTCCAAGCTGGCTGTTCCTTATCTCCTTGTTATCTTCCAGATGTCTGCAAACTGATAGTTTCAATATTTGCTCCACTTTCTTTCCAGGTACAGAAGTTAAGGTGCCTGGTCTGTAATTCCCTGGATTGTCCTTGGGGGTGGGGGTGGGGGTGGGGCTGACAAAGCCACTGCCACTCACCTCTTTGTTCTCTGGGGCTTCTCCGTGCCCTATGCTGCTGGGCCAGATCTCCTGGTCTCCCCCAGCTGAGGTAGCCCCCCCCACCCCCCGGCCCCAAGCAGTACAGACACTGAAACACTTCAGGTCCAAGGAAAAAGCAGTTTGGGGCCCAGCTTCTGGGATCCCGCTCCCCAGGGGGCTCAGAACCCCATGAATCTTCCCCTCCCCTCCAGCAACGGGAGCAGGACGTCTGCACAGATCGCTCCCCCAGGGAACAGGTCTGTACACTGGCCTCCATGGTCACTCAGTGGCATGGAGAGGTACAAGCTGTGGGACTAACTGGACCGGTGCACGTTTTTCCGGCGGGACGGCAGGGTGATGTCACTCAGCATCCCACGGCCCCTCCCTGCCCGTTGCCCAGGGCCAGCTGCCTCCCTCTGCTCCGGGGTTGGCAGCGGGAGGAGAGCAGGGGGTGCGTGACTCCGAGCGCCCCCCACCCCCGGTGGCTGGGGAAGAGTGGGGCCTGACTCAGCCTCGGCCGAGAGGGGGGTTAAGGTTAGGACGCAGCGGGGTGAAGGGGAAAGAAAGTGCCCAGGCTGGCGCAGATGGAGGCGGGGGTGGGAGGACAGGGAGAAGCAGCCTAGGCTGTTGAGAGGCCGGGGCTGGCTGTGGGTGAGGGGGAACGAGAGGCCGGGGCTGGCTGGGGGGGGGGGAACACGAGAGGCCAGGGCTGGCTGTGGGCATGGCGGGGGCCCGCCCGAACATCAGCCCTGGGAACCGTGAGCAGCAGCAGGGCCGGGGCAGCCCCAGAGGCTCCCAGGAGAGCAGGCCCCAGAGGCCTCAGAGCAGCGGGACCCAGCAGCACAGAGGTAGCAATGGGGCTTTGCAGTCCAGTGGGGAGTTTCTTGCCCATGCCCAACCTGTGAGTTTTACTGAAAATCCCTGGACCAAACCACAGCCTTCGCTAGGGAAGACCCCCCTCCCTCCCAGGTACTTGGGCAAGCTGCCCGGGGGCCCTGGCCTGAGCACTGGGGGGTCCTTTGGCTTCTCGGGTAGTCGCCTCGTTGCTTCCTTCCCTCGGCCGCACCCCCTGCTCCAGGAGCCGAGCTGCAGAAGGGCCCCGCCGTGGGGATGCGGAAAGCCCTGGCACAAGGAGGAAGGCGGGAAGACAACAGGGGATTCGGTGCAGAGCACCGGGGCCTGGGACCCCATCAGAGGGTGGGGAAGGCGCAACCCTAGAACTGGCCAGGCCCTCGTGAGGCATCGAGTCCAGTTCCCAGCCCTCGCGGCAGGAGCAAGCACCATCTAGACCGGGGGGGGCACTCCCGGATTTTGGCAAGTGGTCAAGGGCTGCACTGCTGTGGAGAGGGCGCAGGGTCTGGGATGGCAGGTGGGGTGTAGAAGGGAGCTTGGGAGAGGACTGGGGTGCAGGAGGGAGTGTGGGGTCTGAGAGGGAGTTTGGGTGAAGGAGGGGGTTATGATCTGGGGCAGGAGCTTGGGGTGCCAGGTCCACGAGGGGTTATGGGCACAGGAGAGGAGTTTGGCCTGGGGGAGGGGTATAGGCGGGGGTGCAGGGCCTGGGAAGGAGTTGCGAGGGAAAGGGGGTGCAGAGGGTTTGGGTGGTGATGCAGGGCAGGGGAATGGGGTGCAGGGTCTGGGAAGGATTCTGGCCTGGGGGAGCGGTGTAGGAGGGGGTGCAGAATCTGGGGGGGGAGCTGTGCCCTGGAGGAGGTGGTGAGAGGGGATAGAGGGTTTGGGTAGTGTCCTGGGGCAGGAGAGAGGGGGTAGGGTGCCAGAGGCAGGCTCTGGCTGGGAGACACTTACCTAGGCAGCTCCCAGCCAGCAGCCCTGCAGGAACCTGAGACAGGCTGCTCCCTGCCTTTGTGCTGGCTGGCTCCTCCCCACGGCTCTGCTCCTGCACAGGGAGGAAGGGGGCTTCATTCGCTGTCCCTGCCTTCAGCAAAACTTCTCAGCTCCTGTTGACCAGAAACTGACCAATGGGAGCTTGGGGGTTTGGCCAGGGGGCAGGGACTGTGCGGGAAGCTCTCTCCTCCCTGCCCAGGCTGTGAAGCAGCAGCAGCTGCTCCCTAGTGAGGGCGCCTGGCCTGTCACAGGGGAACCTGCTGACAGGGTGTCTCTGGCTGTGGGGCGGTACCCTGGCACGGCAGCCCAGCCCGGGAAGAAATACATTCTGGCAGGGGTAAACTTCGCTGGACCTGGGGGGACTCCGTGCTCCCTCGCAGCGGCACTGCAGGCCATTCTCAGGGCAGCGGGGTTCCCCAGGAGTCCCACAGACCAGGAGTCCAGTTTCAGGTCCACCTGCTCTGGGACTTGCGGGAGAGATGTGGGGTCTGACACACCTGAGCGGAGGAGGGAGCCCTCTTGTGCAGTGCTCCCTGTGCTGTCACCGGGAAAGCAGCCCAGGCCCTGGAGAGAGAGGTCAGGGACACGCCACTTTAGGGGTGACCCAGCCACACACATGCCCCCCCCCCCCGGCCTCTCCCGTGGTGCTGATGGATGGAGTAGACTCTCGGATGCTCACGGCCATCACCGTGTCTGATGCCCACCTGTACCTCGGACTGAGGGGATTCTAGACCAGTTGGGGGCCCATGGTTTGAGGGTTTCCCCTGTCACCAAGGGGCGGGAGCCACCGGGCCCTGCACCCCCAGCCGCTGCCAGACGGGCCTCTCGGCCGGCAGGGAGAACAGAAGGGTTCCTGGTTCCCAGGGACACAGCGTAGAGTAGACACTCATAGCACATGAACCAGGAGCAGTCAGCACAACCCAGCCTGGGGAGAGGGGGCTGTGGGCCCTGGCCCCCCATCCTACTGCAAGCCAGCCAGACTCCCCCACACCCAGCAGCCCAGCTAAGTCCCTCCAGCCCCACCTCTACCCACTTTCCTGGGCCAAAGGTGTCTCTTGGACGCACCTCCCTCCCAGGCCCAGGTTAGTGAGCCTGGGGCCAGGGCATGGGTCTCTTCCCCATGCGGGAGAACAAGCTGCAGGTGGCCTGGGATGACCCGTTCAAGGTCGTCAGGCAGCCAAACGAGGTGAACTATGTGGTGGAGCTGTCTGGCCAGGCACACGGCCGGCAGGTGCCCCATGTCAGTGTGATGGAACCTCACTGGGGCAGGGAGAACTTGGTGCTGGCCGTGTGCAGACCCTGGGAGGGGAAGGGGGAGGACCCCCTGGTGGGCCTGTTCCCTGGGACCGGAGAGGACTCTTCGCTGGAATCGATTACCCTCTTGGACCAGCTCACCCCGGCCCAGCAGGCCGAGATCCGAGAGGTGCTGCGCTCCCACCAGCAGCTGTTGTCTGACAAGCCTGGTCTCACCAACCTGGCTGTCCACCGGGTGGAAACGGGCACCCCCCCCGGGTGCGCTGCTCCCCATTCAGAGTCCTGGGGAAGATGGCCCAGGACCTGGAGAGAGAGGTCCGGGACATGCTGGCGCTAGGGGTGATCCAACCATCCTCCAGCCCCTGGTTCTCCCCGGTGGTGCTGGTCCCCAAGAAGGATGGGTTGATCCGGTTCTTCATGGACTATTGGAAGCTCAGCGCCATCACTGTGTCCAATGCCTACCCCATGCCTAGGCCCGACGAACTGGACAGGCTGGGGAGAGCTCACCACCCTGGACCTCACCAAGGGCTATTGGCAGGCGCCACTGGACACTGATGCCAAGCTGAAATCGGTGTTTATCACCCCAGTGGGGCTCTAGGAGTTCCTGGTTGTAGGGGTAAACTGAGGCAGTCCATGGTATTTTGCTAAGAGCCCCTCTAAATTTGAGGCAGGCCTGGGAACGCACAGCGGTCGCCCTGGCAGCCACATTCCGAGAGGGCCTCACTCCGATAAGACCCTGGCTCGTACCAAAACAACCTATGTGGACACTGTTCTCACTGTCTCCCTTCAACCCTAGATAATAGGCCTGGAACCCAAGGACCACGCCAACGTGAGGCGGTATCACCCCGCAGTAGACGCATCATAATTTCAACAGACAAAGTTGCCATTAAAATGTTTGTCTTGTTTATGTTGGCTTACTTAGCTTGCTAGGAACAACTACCTGTATTATTGATAAGCTGTTTAATTGGCGATGGGCGGAGATGCTGTGTAACCTTCCTAGTTTATTGGCTTACGTGCTCATTTCATCTTGCCGCCAGACCCTATCAAATTGCTTCTCCTCCATCCAGCTGCCGCCGATAAAATCTATTGTAATGTTTTGATTAACTAGTGCTCGCCAGGTTAACCCCTGGTTGGTACCCCACCCGCTCTGGTGTGCAATAAATCCTCTGGCTTGTTTTCACCTGCATCCGGAGCGTCCAGAATTATTCCCTACACAGGTCCTGCCCTTCAGCCTCAAGGGGGCGCCGGCCACCTTCCAGCGCCTAGTGGACCAGCTGCTGTGGGGGGCTGGGAGCTTTGCCCTGGCGTGCATCGACGATTTTTGTGTCTTTAGCCAGTCCTGGGAGGCCCACGTGTCCCAGGTCAGCCAGGTGCGTTGCGGTCGTACCAGACCTTCTGCTTTCCCTTGGGCCCTGCCCAGGCTTTCTCCGGCCAGGCCCATGAGCTCAGCGAGCCTTTCCCGGAAAGCCAGGGTGTCCTCCACCCCCGACTCCCCATCCAGGGAGGCCTCCCCCTCCCATAACTCTCTCAGCAAGCCCAGGGCTCCACCCCCCCTCCAGCTCCTGGCTCAAATGGGGAGAACCTGGTGGACCTTTGGGGCACCTCCCTGTGTGCAAACAGCAGGTGGGGCAGATACTTATCCTAGTCCTGTGGGTGCTGGTGCACAAAGGTCTTTAGTATCTGCTTTAGTGTCCCCTGGAACCTCCTCACCAGCCCGTTGCCCCAGGTGAGCCGGATTTCACACGACTCCCACAAGCACCGGAGCAGGGCTGACATGAAGTTGGATCCTTGGTCCGTGCGGACCTCCTGGGGGAACCCCACCCTGCTGAAAATGGCCAGCAGCGCGACTGCCACAGTGCTTACCTTGATAGAGGGCAGAGCCAGAAGTGGGACGTCATGGGCCAGGTACAGCAGCCTGTGGCAATACTTTTGGGGACCACCAGCTGCCGCTGGACCCCCCATGACTCCACTTTCCCTGGGGGGGAGCCATTCCCGGTACAGGAATCCGGGATCCTCCTCTCCTGGCAGCCTCCGCCCAGGGGCTGAGCTGCACCAAGGCCAGCCTGGTCCCTCAGCTTCTCCAAGGAGGGATCTGCCTGCACCTCAGCCTGGAATTCAGCAGCTGGGGTAGGGACAGGGACCTGTTCCTCCCCACTGCTTGTGTCTGGGGTCCCAGCCCTGTTGAGCCCGGCCCCCTGAAGCCCCTTGTCTGCTGACTTAGGGCATGGTGTCCCCTGCAGGGTGCCCTTGTCACGAATCATGGGTAGTGTGAATGGTCAGCATGAGTGAATCAACAGTAAGTGAGCTGAAGAGAGGCCATGCTGAGGTCCAGGCAAGAGCCCTGGAGGATTATGGACTTGTTTACAACTTTAAGAAAAAGGACTGTGTGAAATAAAAGACCTGTGTGTGTGGCTGAGGCAGCGTTTCCAGCATTGCCAGATAAGAAAAAGTAACAAGGGAAGAATCTAATCAAGGACAGACCATTGTTTCTCACTCGTGGTGAGGCAAGCAAAATTGGGTGGTGCAAAGACCGGGTATTTCTGGATCGGTTGTGGACACACCAGTAAGAAGAAGGGGCTGTCACTAATGGACATCACCCCCCCGGACTGTGTGCAACCAGTGGATGACATCCCATGGGACCGGCCCCAGCCGAGGGGTTATATACCACACCATTTTGCCCCACGAGTGGGAGTCCATTGATTCGGTGTATTGGGGTGATGTGCACGTCAGACTTCCACCTCAACCAAATTAATCAACAGTACCTGGAGTCTGGCCAGCACCAGAGGGTGTGTGTGTGTGTGTGTGTGTGTGTGTGTGTTAAATTGAATTAAGAATTAGGCTGCTAAACTGGGTTAAGGATTAGATGTAGATTGTTAATTATTCCATTTAAATATGGCTTTTAATGCCTTTTCATACTTATAATGCCTTATAATGTCTTTTAATGCTGTTTTAATTGCTTAGTACTAAATATACATAAAACTACACCTGAATTGCGTGCAATAAAACTTGTTAAAGGTATGATTAAGATATGTTTAAGATTCCTGTTCATCCATAAATATAATTTATGCCATCATGTGCCAACAGTGTCCTTCTACTATGTATATTGGACAGACTTCTCAGACACTTTGCCAAAGAATTAATGCCCACAGATCAGACATCAGACTTCTTCACAAGGAGAAACCAGTTGGTTTTCATTTCAACCTACCTGGACATAGTCTTAACAACCTTACTACATGCATCTTACTTCAAAGAGACTTTAACACCAGATTACAGAGGGAAACTTGAGAACTTTCATTCATGCTTAAATTTGACACTTTACAAATGGGCCTTTACAAAGATGCTAATTACCTTACACATTACAAAGATAGCTTCCCCACTTATCACCCCTGATTAGCCATTCTTTGACTCCCTCTCCCTCAACCCACCTTCTGTACTAAATCTGATTTGTCGGTTTAATAATGTGTTCACTTGTTTCATTGTATTCCTTCGGTATATATGGTCATGCCAATTCTCTTCCAGAATACGATCTGAGGAAGTGGGTCTGGCCCACGAAAGCTCATCACCTATTAAACCATCTTGTTAGTCTTTAAAGTGCTACGTAGTTTTTCCTTTTGTTCTGTGAATGCTGAACCAAATGCGTCTTGTGATACGGCTTGATCAACTGGATCACAGTGCCCTCTTGTGACACCCTCCCCATGGTCAGGGCTGAGGGCCCCTCGCTGGCTCTGGCTATGGGATGGCACTGTGGGGTCCTGCTGAACATAAGAACATAAGAATGGCTGTACTGGGTCAGACCAAAGGTCCATCTAGCCCAGTATCCTGTCTGCCGACAGTGGCCAGCACCAGGTGCCCCAGAGAGGGCCAATCCTCTAGGTCACCCCCCATCAGCACCCCCCATCAGCATCCTTGGGGCCCTCCTTAGCCCCCCATTTCAGATGCACTCGGGCTACGGGCACCTTAAACGGGGTTCCGTCTATACCCCTCAGGGTCATCTGAGTGTTGGGTACCATGTGGTCTGGGGCTACTACCTCAGGCTGGGCCAGCATCACCTCCGCACCCATGTCCCAGTAGCCCATCACCTCCCTGTCATCCACCTGCAGGGGCACGAGGCACTCACTCTGCCCTGCCCCCACCCATCCCCCAGAGGAGCTGGTTTGAGGGACGTCCCCCTTCCTGAGCTGAGGGCAGCCTGCCCCTCCTCTAGCCCCACCCAGTTAACCCTGGGAGGCCTGTGCTGAAGTTTGTGACACTGAGCCCTCTTGTGGCCCCTTTGCCCACAAGCAGTGGCAGGTCAGGTCCCCTCCAGCTGGCTGGTCTGCCCAGGTACTGACTGTCCCTCTAAGAGGAGGTTGCTGGATCCTCCCTTCTGGGGACCTACAATGGGCACCTCCCCCTCCTCCCCCCACTGCACAGCCGGAACCGGTCCCTCCGGGATTCCCCTTCACACCTGGACCAGCTGTCTGTGAACTCATCAGCCAGCTGGCCTGCACTGTGCTGGTCCTCTGGCTTCCTGCTCTTCAGCCACATTTCATAGAGCTGCTCCAGGACCATCAGCTTAACCAGGTCCTCTGTGGTCTGGGCCCCCATCCCGAACACCCACTTGTGGACATATCGCACCATCCGGGAGCCTTGCTTCTTCCTGTACCTCTCGGGGTTCAGCCTGAACTTGCACAGCAGAGCCTGTTTGACCCATTTGTAGTACCCCTGCTGCAGCCCCTCCAGCTGGCTGAGCACCCCTTCAGCCTTCTGATCTAGTAAGGGGGTGAGCTGCCGGAGCCAGTCAGCTGAGGGACTGGTGCAGCTACGTCCCCCCTTCCTTACCCTGGGAGAACAGGAACCTCTCAAAGTTCCATGCAGTCCTGGGCCCCCTAGGCCCTCCCCCACTCACTGCAGCCAGGGCCTCTCGGCTTCCCAGCTCCGCCTTGGCCTGCTCATGCTGCCCCTGTCTCATCTGATCCTCCGATTCCTTTAGCCACAGCTCGATCTCCAGCCATCGCCAATCTGCCGAGGGGGACCCAGCCAGCATGAACTGCTGCCGGCTGAGTGTGTCCTGCTGGGTGCCGTGTTTGGCAGCCTTCAGCCCCCTCTCCTTCCTCAGGCTCTGAAACGCTCCCAGGGCTGTCTGGCTGCTCCCAGCCAGGACAGGATCGAGCTCCCTGGAATGACTGTTCTCTTCCAGCCGGGCAAGTAGTTGTGCTTTACTGAACTTCCCAATTTGCAGTCCTCTCTCCTTGCGTAAATCAACAACGTCCTTCTTACAGAGATGGTTACAGGCCATCTTCCTGCTGTTCTCAAGGGGTTGCAGATTCACAGGCTGGTGCTTACAGCACCCCATGATTCCTAGGGAGAACCCCTTTAGTGTGCCAGCCTCTTGGAGGGTCACAACCCCCTGGGGTTAGACGGTAGGCCCCTCTGCCTTCTTGGACCACTTCCCATGGTCCGCAGGAGGAGCCCCTCCTTGGGGTGATGCCCCTTTTCAAGGACCACACTTCAGGTAGACTGTAGGCCCCTCCAGCTTCCTGGAATTATTCCTCACTGGCCTTCAACACACCTAACTCTTGCTAGCCCCCTTCTTTCTACTGCGCCCCAGTCACTTACTGCTAGATGCTTTGTCCACGGGGTGCAGTGCATCCCTCCTCTGCCACCAGTGTTACCAAGGAGTGGGGAGCCACCGGGCCCTGCACCCCCATGTGCAGCCAGACGTGACTCTCGGCCGGCCGGGAGAACAGAAGGGTTCCTGGTTCCCAGGGACACAGTGTAGAGTGGACACTTGTAGCACTCGGCCCAGGAGCAGTCAACACAACCCAGCTTGGGGAGAGGGGGCTGTGGGCCCCAGCCCCCCATCCTGCCCCGAACCAGCCAGACTCCCCCACACCCAGCAGCCCAGCTAAGTCCCTCCAGCCCCACCTCTGCCCACTTTCCTGGGCTAAAGGTGTCTCTTGGGCGCACCTCCCTCCCAGGCCCACGTTAGTGAGCCTGCCTATTATCTGTGTGATGGGCTGCACATCCTGCCTCAGTGGGCCACACCCCAAATCCCCCATCCCCATCATAATGCAGGGCCCAGGGAAACTGAGGCACACACACAGGATTACTACGGGACAGCAGAAGTCACATGCAACACAACAAAGCAAACAGAGTGAATACAATCCCCACTTCGTCACACTCCCGCACGCCATGCTGTATGAAACTTTAATTTCAAAAAGAGGAATTACACAAAAATGAGGAGGTTAGTTAAACAGAAATTAAAAGGCACAGTGACTAGAGCCAAATCCCTGCAAGCTGCATGGAAACTTTTTAAAGACACCATAATAGAGGCCCAACTTAAATGTATACCCCAAATTTAAAAACATAGCAAGAGACCTAAAAAAGAGTCACCGTGGCTTAACCACCATGTAAAAGAAGCAGTGAGGGACAAAAAGGCATCTTTCAAGAAGTGGAAGTCCAATCCCAATGCGATAAATAGAAAGGAACATAAACACTGTCAAATCAAGTGTAAAAATGTAATAAGAAAAGCAAAAAAAGATTTTGAGGAACAGCTAGCCAAAAACTCAAAAAGAAATAACAAAATGTTTTTTAAGTACATTAGAAGCAGGAAGCCTGCTAAAAAACCTGTGGGTCCCCTAGACGATCGAGATATAAAAGGAGCAATCAAGGATGATAAAGCCGTTGCGGAGAAACTAAATGATTTCTTTGCTTCAGTCTTCACAGCTGAGGACGTTAGGGAGATTCCGAAATCTGCACCATCCTTTGTGGGTGATGAATCTAAGGAACGGTCCCGGACTGAAGTGTCATGAGAGGAGGTTTTGGAACAAATAGAAAAACTTAATGTTAACAAATCTCCGGGACCGGATGGCATTCATCCAAGGGTTCTGAAAGAACTCAAATGGGAAATTGCTGAACTATTATCTGTGGTTTGTAACCTATCCCTTAAATCGGCTTCCGTACCTAATGACTGGAAGGTAGCCAACGTGACACCAATATTTAAAAAGGGCTCTAGAGGTGACCCTGCCAATTACAGACCGGTAAGTCTAACTTCAGTACCGGGCAAATTAGTCGAAACAATAGTAAAGAATAAAATTGTGAAGCACGTAGAAGAACATAATTTGTTGGACAAAAGTCGACATGGTTTCTGTAAAGGGAAATCCTGTCTTACTAATCTATTAGAGTTCTTTGAAGGGGTTAACAAACATGCGGACAAGGGGGATCCAGTAGATATAGTATACTTAGATTTTCAGAAAGCCTTTGACAAGGTCCCTCACCAAAGGCTCTTGTGTAAATTACATGGCCATGGGATGAGGGAAGGTCCTTTCATGGATTGAGAACTGGTTAAAAGACAGGAAACAAAGGGTAGGAATAAATGGTCAATTTTCAGAATGGAGAGGGGTAACTAGTGGTGTCCCCCAAGGGTCGGTCCTAGGACCAATCCTGTTCAACTTATTCATAAATGATCTGGAGAAAGGGGTAAGCAGTGAGGTGGTAAAGTTTGCGGATGATACCAAACTGTTTAGGATAGTCAAGACAGAAGCAGACTGTGAGGGACTCCAAGAAGATCTCACCCAACTGAGTGATTGGGCAACAAAATGGCAAATGAAATTTAATGTGGATAAGTGTAAAGTAATGCACATTGGGAAAAATAACCCCAACTATACGTACAGTATGATGGGGGCTAATTTGGCTACGACAAATCAGGAAAGAGATCTTGGAGTTATCGTGGACAGTTCCCTGAAAACTTCCACGCAGTGTGCAGCGGCAGTCAACAAGGCAAATAGGATGCTAGGAATTATTAAGAAAGGGATAGAAAATAAGACCCAGAATATCTTACTGCCCCTGTATAAAACCATGGTACGCCCACATCTTGAATACTGTGTACAGATGTGGTCTCCTCACCTCAAAAAAGATATTTTGGCCTTGGGAAGGGTTCAGAAAAGGGCAACTAAATTGATTAGGGGTTTGGAACGGGTCCTATATGAGGAGAGGTTAAAGCGACTGGGACTTTTCAGTTTAGAAAAGAGGAGACTTGGGGGGATATGAGAGAGGTCTATAAAATCATGAGTGGTATGGAGAGGGCCGATAAATAAAAGTTATTTATTAGTTCCCTAAATAGAAGAACTAGAGGACACCACAGACTGGACCAGCCGCCTGCCTCACGGGGCCAGCCGGAAAGGGGCGGGGCCGGACGCAGGGCAGGCCGGGAAGGGGGGCGGGGCCAGCCAGAAAGGGGCGGGGCCGGACGCAGGGCAGGCCGGGAAGGGGGGCGGGGCCAGGCGCGGGGCCAGCCGGAAAGGGCCGGGGCCGGACGCACGACAGGCCGGGAAGGGGGGCGGGGCCAGACGCAGGGCAGGCCGGGAGGGGGGGCGGGGCCGGACGCAGGGCAGGCCGGGAAGGGGGGGGGCCCAGACGCAGGGCAGGCCGGGAAGAGGGGGCCGGACGCAGGGCAGGCCGGGAAGGGGGGGGGGCCGGAAGCAGGGCAGGCCGGGAAGGGGGGCGGGTGTAGCTCCTCGGGGTGGGGGAGCTTAGCAGGCCGGGAAAGCGGCGGGGCCGGGAACGGGGGGAGGCCGGGCCGGGCGCGGGGCAGGCCGGGAAGGGGGCGGGGCCGGGCGCGGGGCCAGCCGGAAAGGGCCGGGGCCGGACGCAGGGCAGGCCGCGAAGGGGGGCGCCAGACGCAGGGCAGGCCGGGAAGGGGGGCGGGGCCGGACGCGGGGCAGGTCGGGAAGGGGGGCGGGTGTAGCTCCTCGGGGAGGGGGGGCTTAGCAGGCCGGGAAAGCGGCGGGGCCGGGCCGGGCGCGGGGCAGGCCGGGAAGGGGGCGGGGGCCGGGCGCGGGGCCAGCCGGAAAGGGCCGGGGCCGGACGCAGGGCAGGCCGCGAAGGGGGGCGCCAGACGCAGGGCAGGCCGGGAAGGGGGGCGGGGCCGGACGCGGGGCAGGTCGGGAAGGGGGGCGGGTGTAGCTCTTCGGGGAGGGGGGCTTAGCAGGCCGGGAAAGCGGCGGGGCCGGGCCGGGCGCGGGGCAGGCCGGGAAGGGGGCGGGGCCGGACGCAGGGCAGGCCGGGAGGGCCGGACGCGGGGCAGGTCGGGAAGGGGGGCGGGTGTAGCTCCTCGGGGAGGGGGGCTTAGCAGGCCGGGAAAGCGGCGGGGCCGGGCCGGGCGCGGGGCAGGCCGGGAAGGGGGCGGGGCCGGGCGCGGGGCAGGCCGGGCCGGAAGGGGGTGGGGCACGCCTGGCGCGAGGGAGGCCGGGAAGGGGGCGGGGCCGGCCGGGAGGCCATGGCGGGGCTGGAGCTGCTGTCGGACCAGGGCTACCGCGTGGACGGGCGCCGGGCCGGGGAGCTGCGCAAGGTGCGCGCGCGCATGGGCGTGTTCGCGCAGGCCGATGGCTCCGCCTACATCGAGCAGGGCAACACCAAGGCGCTGGCCGTGGTGTACGGGCCGCACGAGGTGAGCGCGGGGCCCGGAAACCGCCCCTCTCTCCCCCCCCGAAAGCACGTCCCCTCCCGCTGGGACCCTTCCCCCCCGGAAACGGGCCCCCCCCGGAAACGGGCCCCCCCCGCGTCCTCTCCCCGGAAACCGCCCCTCCCCCCCCCGAAAGCACGTCCCCTCCCACCGGGACCCTTCCCCCCCGGAAACGGGCCCCGAACCCCACCGGGACCGGCCCTTTCCCCCCCGCGTCCCCTCCGTCCGCCGGAAGCGGGCCCCTCCTCCCCGGGAGCCCGGGCCCACCATCCCCTTCCTTCCCCGAGCCCCGCAGGTCTGCTTGTCCCTCTGCCCTGCCCGTCTGGGCCGCGGGGCAGACTGAGAAGCCGGCTGGGGGCGGGACGGCCGACGGGATAAACCCCCCAACAAGCTGCCTTCCCATCAGGGCTTTGTCCCCAGCACACTCGTCCTGTGCCCCGGGCTCCCAGCCCTGCTGCCCTAAGCCTGTGTTTGGGGATGAGCTAGTCTGGCCAGGCATCTGAGGAAGTGGGCTGTGCCCAGGAGAGCTCATGATTCCCTCTACATGTCTGGTTAGTCTCTAAAGTGCTACCAGACCATTGGTTGTTTTTAAAGTTTATCTTGAAATCTTTGAGACTTCTCTAAAGTGCAGGGCTCTGCCCCCACCCAGGGTGCTGCAGACCCTTGTGGCCTCTTAGCCCTGCCATGTTGTCCCGTCTATTGGCAGATGCGTGGTTCTCGCAGCAAGGCCCTGCACGACCGGGCACTGGTTAACTGCCAGTACAGCATGGCCACCTTCAGCACAGGTGAGCGCAAGCGCCGGCCCCACGGTGACCGCAAGTCCAGCGAGATGACGCTGCACCTCAAGCAGACCTTCGAGGCAGCCATCCTCACCCAGCTCTACCCTCGCTCCCAGATCGACATCTATGTGCAGGTAGGGGGTTACCTAGCCTTAGCTAGGTAAGCAGTGAGGTGGTAAAGTTTGCAGATGATACCAAACTGTTTAGGATAGTCAAGACAGAAGCAGACTGTGAGGGACTCCAAGAAGATCTCACCAAACTGAGTGATCGGGCAACAAAATGGCAAATGAAATTTAATGTAGATAAGTGTAAAGTAATGCACATCGGGAAAAATAACCCCAACTATACGTACAGTATGATGGGGGCTAATTTGGCTACGACAAATCAGGAAAGAGATCTTGGAGTTATCGTGGACAGTTCTCTGAAAACTTCCACGCAGTGTGCAGCGGTGGTCAAAAAGGCAAATAGGATGCTAGGAATTATTAAGAAAGGGATAGAAAATAAGACCCAGAATATCTTACTGCCCCTGTATAAAACTATGGTACGCCCACATCTTGAATACTGTGTACAGATGTGGTCTCCTCACCTCAAAAAAGAGATTTTGGCCTTGGAAAGGGTTCAGAAAAGGGCAACTAAAATGATTAGGGGTTTGGAATGGGCCCCATATGAGGAGAGGTTAAAGCGACTGGCACTTTTCAGTTTAGAAAAGAGGAGACTGAGGGGGGATATGATAGAGGTCTATAAAATCATGAGTGGTGTGGAGAGGTCTGATAAAGAGAAGTTATTTATTAGTTCCCATAATAGAAGAACTAGAGGACGCCAAATGAAGTTAATGGGTAGCAGGTTTAAAACTAATAAAAGAAAGTTCTTCTTCACACAGCGTGTAGTCAGCCTGTGGAACTCCTTGCCGGAGGAGGCTGTGAAGGCTAGGACTATAACAGAGTTTAAAGAGAAGCTAGATAATTCCATGGAGGTTAGGTCCATAAAAGGCTATTAGCCAGGGGATAAAATGGTGTCCTTGGCCTCTGTTTGTCGGAGGCTGGAGAGGGATGGCAGGAGACAAATCGCTTGATGATTGTCTTCGGTCCACCCTCTCTGGGGCACCTGGTGCTGGCCACTGTCGGCAGACAGGATACTGAGCTAGATGGACCTTTGGTCTGACCCAGTACGGCCATTCTTATGTTCTTATGTAGCCCCCTCTCCCCCCAAGCCATGGGGCCTGTACAAGAGGGCTGGTGGGTCTGTTGTTCCAGCGTCCTCTTGGTTTACCCAGCTCCCCATACCGAGTTGGCAACTTCCTGGCTCTCTGCTGTGCCTGCCCCAGGACAGAGTGCCTGATCCCAGTTGCCTGGAGTAGCTCCCTGGAGTATGTGGGAAGGGCTTTCAAGCCTTGCTCAGTGCTGTGTGGGCCTCAGCATGGGGTGACCATGGGACACAAGGAATCATCTGGGCCTTCAGTCAGCTGAGCCATTGGGGCAGGAGGTGGTGACCTGTGTGGGGCACTTGCTGGCCTGGCTCCGGTGCTGGCTCATGCACTAGTGGGGGGAGGTTGTTTGTGTAGGGATCAGCCATGTGCACTTCGCTCACTCCCCCACTGGTCCCCTGGGCTGCTCAGACAGCAGTGTCAGGTGAAGGAGAGTCTGCCCAGGGCTTATATTGTTTCACAAGCCAGTGATGCTGCTTTCTAAGGAGGGTTGTGGGCATGAAAGGTCTAGCCCTGAGCTTTGTGGGGCCAGATGCAGAATTGCTCAAGTGCAGCCTCCTCTGCCCCCTTTGCTGAGTGCTCTGTCTCCCCAGATCCTGCAGGCGGACGGTGGGAATTACTGTGCTTGTGTGAACGCAGCCACGCTGGCCACCATAGACGCAGGCATCCCAATGCGAGACTATGTGTGTGCCAGCTCTGCTGGCTTCATTGAGGACATGCCCCTGGCTGACCTCAACTATGTGGAGGAGGCGGCTGGGGGCCCCCAGGTGGCTCTGGCCCTGCTGCCCAAGTCGGACCAGATCGCCCTGCTGGAGATGAACTCGCGGCTGCACGAGGACCACCTGGAACAGGTCATCGAGGCTGCCAGCAAGGCCTGCAAGGATGTCTATGCCGTGCTGGACCAGGTGGTGCGTGACCATGTACACGAGGTCACCACACTGCTGGGGGAGTGAGCGCACAGGCCTGTGTGCCTAGAACCAGTGCTGCATGTGACTGCGGGTGGGGACAGGGAGCACTGTTGTGGCCGCCGCAGGGATTGATTCAGCCAAAGCCCATGCCAGCACTGCCCCTTTGTCCAGCTGCCTTGTTCTACGAAGTGTGTGCGCTGGGCCCAGGCTGAGTGCCTCTGCTGGATGTTAACATCACGTTGGTAAATGTGAATGCCTCGCCAGCGTCTGTCAAACCTGGTGTCCCTCGCTGGGTGACAGGCACTGACATGGCTTCCTGGATCTGTAGCCTTGGCTGCCGACTCCTGGGCTGTTGGCCCCTCCCATTCTCCTAGGCGCTGTGAGAAACTGGGGCGTATGGCCTGGTGGATAGCTGCTCGCTCCGTAGATAGCGGTGTCTGTTCCTTTTTAGGGGACTGCTGTAAATAAAACATTGTTTTGGTGGAAATTGTATTTTGTGTGGGCTGCCCCCTGGCTGAGTGCAGGGCAGCAGAGAACCAGTGCTGCTGAAGATATGGCCAATGCCAAGTCTTGCACCTCCCCAGTGCTGGAGGAGAGATGGGTGCTCTGCTGTACTGGTCTCTATTGTGGCTTGGTCCCTGCCTATGACAGCTCCTAGGAATAATCCCCTGTGAGCTAGAGTCATCTGGGAACCTCCCCTCCCAGATGTTCCCTCTGCTTGCTCACGCTGCTCCTGGCACTGGTAGGACAGCTCCCTAGGCAGGCTGCTCACACACCACAGCCTGCCAGACTTCATGCCAGCAAAGCTGTCAGTGCTGCTGATTTAGAGGAGATGCTTCTGGCGCAAGGCCAGTGGCCTAAGGTGGTCTGGGAAAACCATTCCCAGGTGACCAGAAGCCCAAGCCCTGAGCTTCCCCAGCACCCATCTGCCCAGAGGAGCAAGGCCAGGGGAAATCCTGACCTGGAGAAGAGCTCCAGGTCACTCGAAAGCTTCTCTTCCACCAGCAGCAGCGGGTCTGACATGAGAGAGGTTTCCTCTTCCACCTTCTCTCTGTGTGAGGCCTGAAGTATTGATGCCCCAGCTGCTGGCAGCCCCCTGCTCTGGGGCCACAGGAGGCTGGGTCTGACCTTTAATGTGGGGTTCCTTGGGAAATGGCTGCTAGGTGGTACCAGGCAGAGCTGGCATGATCCCTCACTGTACCATGAGCAGGGTGGGCCTCTGCCTGGTTCACTGCATGGCAGTGCTAAAAGCCTTCGGGGCGGGGAGATCATAGGGACTGGCATTTCCATCCCAGCACAGCCTGGCTGGTGCAGTAGCTTAGCACGTAGGAACTTACCCACCACACACTCAGTACGTGGAACAGGCTGGAGGGCAGAGCGCTTAGCCCCACCTTGGACTTTAGGCATCCTGGGGAGGACAGACCCACTGCCACAATTTGTCACTTGAGGCCCATGCCTCCTTGCAGTCAGTTACCACCCACACTTCCCTTCCCATGGGGTCCCCTCTCCATAGTGTGAGTAACCTGGGCCCTGCAGCGGAAGCTTCACACCAGCTGGGCATGGGGGGCTGAGCAGTGGGGCTCCCTGTCCATTGGTCTGGCCCTGTCTCTGGCTTTATTCTTGGAATGCTGGGGGGGGGGCAGGAGCTGTCTGTCTTCTGATTGGTCCTCCACCTCACCCAATGGGGGCCAGGCACAGGGTGGGCTCTTGGCTGCTACTTCAAAGCTAATGATGGGGAACCTAGGCATGCAGTGAGCAGCCGGGCTAGTCCTGTCTGGCTTCTACCCTTGGGAGGGGAGTGAGGGCTAGTGGTTACAGGGGTGGGGCGTATGAGGGGACAGGTTGGGAGCCAGGACTCCAGGGTTTGCTCAGCAGTGGGCATGTTTGTAATGAGACTTACCATTATTTGTACGGTAACAGCGGGAGGCCCTGGTCAGGCTCAGGACCACAGTCCAGCCAGCCTGCTCGTGTTGTGCCTTGGCTGCAGGACCTTCACACGGTCCTTTCCTCGCGCTGGCCAGGCCCCTCTTGCAGTGGGGCCAAGATGCCTGTGCCCCTTGGCCAAGGGATGCAGGGGCAGGAGGGCGCACCACAGGTGTGAGCGCCCCTCCCTGCACGCACCCCCCTGCGTGCACCCCCCACCCCGCTCCCTGCCCCCACCCCCCCGCGTGCACCTCCCACCCCCTCCCTGCGTGCACCCCGCTCCCTGCCCCCACCCCCCCCGCGGGCACCCCCCACCCCCTCCCGGCGTGCACCCCGCGCCCTGCCCCACCCCTCCCCGCGTGCACCCCCCACCCCCTCCCTGCGTGCACCCCGCTCCCTGCCCCCACCCCCTCGCGTGCACCCCCCACCCCCTCCCTGTGCGCACCCCGCTCCCTGCTGCTCTGTCAGACGGGGTGGGCAGCTCGTGGCCCCGCCCCGGACCGGCCGAGCCGTGGGACGCGGCACGTGCGCTGCGCGCGCACCCTACGCCCCGGCCCATCGGCGGCTCGGGGATCGATTGCTCTGCCGGGCGGCCTGGGCCCTGCGCGCCAGGTAAGAGCGGGCTGGAGGCTCGACCCCCCCCCCTCGCGAGCCCGGCCGGGGGGGCCTGCCTGTGCCCCCCCCCATGGAGAGCGCGCCCTATGGCCGGGGGGGCGCCCCATGGGCGGGGCGGGGCCGGGCCGGGCCGGGGGGGTCCTTGGGCACGTCTGGGGGCCTGAGTGGGGCGCCCCTTCCATTGGGTCTGCGCCCTTCTACTGGCTTTTCTTGGAAGCTGGTGGGGGGGGCAGGGCGCTGTTCTGATTGGCGCCCCTAGCCGGCGGGCGCCCCAGGCTAGTGGGGGGCTCTTGGCTGCCCTTAAGACTAATGGGGGCCCCTACCGGCGGGTGAGCCATAGGCTGGTAGTCCGTCTGGCTTGCCCATACCTTGCGGAGGGCGTAGAGGGGTGGTCAGCCCTGGGCTGGAGGGGGGTTGGGAGCCATAGACCGCGGGTGCCCTAGACAGGCGGCTGCCCCATAGGCTGGTGCGTTTGGCGGTCCAGACGGGAGGGCCCCATAGGCTGGTGGGGGGCCAGCCAGCGCCCTAGACCGGTTGTCGCCCCATAGGCTGCGGGGGACCGTCGCCCCTCGACCGGTGGGCGCCCCATAGGCAGTGGGCGGGGCGGTGCGCCCCCAAGACCGGCAGGGCCCGTAGGCAGGAGGGGGGGCGGGGCGCCACGACAGGGGGGCCCCTAGACCGGGGGCACCCCATAGCCTGGTGGTGGGGCAGGCCCCAACCCGGCGCCTGCCCCCTACCCCCGCGTGCAGCCCCCACCGCCTGGTGGCGTGGCAGCCGCCCATAGACCTGCGGGTGCCCCTAGACCCGCGGTCCCCACCCCCTGGTGGGGTGGGCCGGGGCCCCCCTACCCCCCCCGGTGCCCCCCCCACCCGGTGGGTGCCCCATAGGCTGGTGGGGGGGGCGGGGCGCCCTAGAGCGGTGGCGTGCCCCCCAGGCTCCCGGGGGCGGCGGCGCCCATAGACCGCGGCCCCCTAGGCTGCGCGAGGCGCCCTGCGCGGCGGGTGCCCCATAGGGTGGGGGGGGGGCGGGGCGCCTAGACCAGCGGTGCCCCGCCCGGACGGCCGAGCCGTGCGGGACGCGCATAGACCTGCGGCGCCCCATAGGCTGGTGGGGGGGGCGGGGCCCCATCGGCCGGTGGGGATCGATTGCTCTGCCGGGGGCCGCCCCATAGGCTGGCGGGAGAGCGGGCGGGGTCGACCGCGGCGCCCCTCGACCGAGTGGGCGCCCCATAGGCTGCCTGTGGGCCGGGGCGCCCATAGACCGGCGGTGCCCCTAGACCGGGTGGGGCCCCATGGGCTGGGGGGGGGGGGCGGGGGGGCCCATAGACCGGCGGTGCTCGGGGCCGGGTGGGGCCCCATAGGCTGGGGGCGCCCAGACCGGCGGGCGCCCATAGAGCTGGGGGGTGCCCCATAGGCTGGGGGGGGGGGGGGCCCCATAGGCTGGGGGGCGCCCCATAGGCTGGGCGAGGCCCATAGAGCGGCGGGTGCCCCATAGGCGGGGGGGGGGGCGGGCGCCCATAGAGCGGCGGGCGCCCATAGACTGGTGGGGGGGGGGGGCCCATAGAGCGGGGGGCCCCATAGGCTGGGGGGGGGGCGCGGGGCCGCCCATAGGCGGGGGGGCGCCCATAGAGCGGCGGGCGCCCCATAGGCTGGTGGGGGGGCGGGGCGCCCATAGAGCGGCGGGCGCCCCATAGAGGTGGGGAGGGCGGGGCGCCCATAGAGCGGCGGGTGCCCCATAGACTGGTGGGGGTCCGGCCCAGGCAGGGCAGCTGTGGGATCCTGCCCGGGCTGCAGGGAGGAGGCGGGGCCGTCCGCCCGCCCCCTGCCAAGGCCCTTCTCTCCGCAGCGACCCGGCCCCCGCCATGGGACTCCTGTCGGACCCGTACCGCCGGCGGGCGCTGTCCCGGCTCGTCCTGCACCTCAACACCCCGCTCTGGTGAGTGCGCGGCCCCCGCGCTGCGGGGCTCCCTGCCAGGGCCCGTGGGCAGGTGTCTCCTGCCTGCCCCTTATCCCCTCCCTCAGGGCCGCCCCTCAGCCGAGCGTCCTGCAGAGCCTGGGCCCTGCAGATCAGGTGCTGCACCCCAGGGAGCACTGCTGGGGGGTAGAGCCATGGCCCCCCAGTTCTCTTCTCCTGGGCCTCCCTGTTCGACCTGGCCCCTTCTCTCATGGGGCAGTGGGGAGGGGGTGGCCTGGGGTTTCACCCCTCGTGTCTCCTGTCTGCAGCATCCTCAGCTACCTCGCCGGGCTGGGCTGGTTCCTGGGCCTGGCCTCGTCGCCCTTCACCCTGCGCACCTACATGTCGGAGAACGCCATGGGCTCCACCATGGTGGAGGAGCAGTTCGTGTTTGGCGAGAGGGCGCTCTCCTACGCCCGCGAGTTCACTGGCCACAAGAAGAAGGTGGGGTGAGTTGAAGCCTGTCTCCCCAGCCAGCAGGCAGGGGAAGCCCCTGGCCAGGCCACAGGCCAAGCACTGCTCCGAGGGGCCTCGGTGCAGCAGGGGGAGGGAAGGGGGCACTTCATCACCAGCTGCCTTTATAATTGTGGACTCTTAGAATCCTAGAACAGGAAGGGACCTCGCGAGGCATCAAGTCCAGGCCCCTGCCCTCTTTGCAGGACCAAGCACCGTCTAGATCATCCCTGACAGGTGTCTGTCCAGCCTGTTCTTAAAAATCTCCAGAGATGGAGACTCCACAGCCTGCCTAGGCAATTTATTCCAGTGTTTAACCACCTTGAGAGGCAGGAAGTTTTTCCTAATGTCCAACCTCAACCTCCCTGGCTGCAGTTCAAGCCCATTGCTTCTTGGCCTGTCCTCATAGGCCAAGGAGAACAATTTTCTCCCTCCTCCTTGTGACCCCCTTTTAGGTACTTGAGTGCCGCTATCATGTCCCCTCTCAGTCTTCTCTTTTCCAAACTAAACAGGCCCAATTCCTTCAGTCTTCTCTCATAACTCACGTTCTCTAGACCTTTCGTCATTTGTATTGCTCTTTGGACCGTCTCCAATTTCTCTACATCTTTCTTGAAATGTGGTGCCCAGAACTGGACACAACACTCCAATTAAGGCTTAAGTAGTGCAGTGCAGGGTAGAATGGAAGAATGACTTCTCCTGTCTGGCACAAAACACTCCTGTTAATGTGTAACCCACACACCTAGTATGGTTACTGAGCAATGCAAGTGGTACCTAGACCACAGCAGCAGTTAAGACCAAGAGACCTCTACAGCAGGGGCTGGGAGCCAGCTGGCTTTTAACTCAGAGGGTAGAGTCTCCTATACTCCGCTTCAGAGGTCCCAGGTTCAAATCCGGTTACAAATGCATCCCAGAATCATGTTTGCTTTTTTTGCCACAGCATCACATTGTTGACTCGTATTTAGCTTGTGGTCCACTCGGACTTCTAAATCCCTTTCTGCAGGACTCCTTCCTAGACAGTCGTTGCCCTTTCTGTGTGTGTGAAATTGATTGTTCCTCCCTAAGTGGAGCACTTTGCGTTTGTCCTTATTAAACTTCATCCTGTTTACCTCAGACCACTTCTCTAGTTTGTCCAGACCATTTTGAATTATGACCTATCTCCAAAGCACTCACAACTCCTCCCAACTTGGGATCATGTGCAAACTTAAAAAGCATACTCTCTAAGCCAATATCTAAATCGTTGATGAAGATATTGAACAGAACCAGCCCCAAAACAGACCCCTGCTTGTTCTGCCCGTCTGAACCGTTAATAGCTATTCTCTGTAGTTAGACAATAACAACACAAGGGTGTCTGGCCAGGGCCCAGCATTCAGTGTTCTAGGCAGTGCACTGCATGCTGGGAGTTGTAGTCTCTAGGTCAGGACTACTCAACTTTAGAAGCATCGGGGGCCACCACGATAGTCACAGCACATGCCGAAGTGTGGTTGCATAGACATGCAAATATATGCAAATAGCTTCTTTCACACTGGGGGGCATGAATACACAGATTAAGGCCAGACTACACAACACACAGGCCCCATTTAAGTCAGCTGTGCTGATATTAATACAATGCAATATTTACCCGATTTCCACCCACGTGGCAGCACTTTCAATGAGCAATGACAGCCCAGGATTAGAACTACTAAAACGCAGCTCAACAGGAGACCTTTACGTTGACTCACCGCTGTGGGGCGTGTTCCCAGTGGAGGCCACGTTCAAAGGATCCCACTTCCGGGCCACATGATGAGCCCCGCATAAACCCAAACCACCCGCGGGCCGCATGTTGAGTAGTCCTGCTCTAGGTGCTAATGGAGGAGCTCTCCTTGCGCCTCTGCTGGGGTATCTGAGTGTGGAAGGCAGGGCAGTGGCTCTGTGCGAGGAGGCCCTGGGCGTATCTGGCCCATGGGGTGTGAAGCAGGCACCGCATAGACCTGGGATCTGGGGTTTGATGGGCTCTAGTGCGGCTGGTCCCCTTCCAGACAAGAGGGCTCCATTCCAGCTCCTCATTCTTCTTGTCTCCTTTTCCAGGGGCATCCCGTGGCCTGGCTGGAGAAGACCATGTGGAACCTGGGCCTGGAGGTTTATAAGCAGCCTTTCTCCCGCACGCTGCCCTTCCCCGACGAGACACGCGAGAGATATGTACGTGTTGGAGCGGGCCAGGCCTGCAGTCCCTGGGAGCTGCCCCATCCCCACCCCGGGGGGAGGGCCCAGACACGTTGCAGCACGGAGAGCTGTGGATCGAGGTCGGTGACCCCTGTACTCAACAGGCCGGCACCTCCCCACAGCCTTGGAGCTTCTCAGGGCTCTGGCCTTTCATTAGCTCCACCCCACGTGGTCTGACCCCACAGGTCTGCTCACGGAAAAGGGTGAACTGAGCTGAGAGGCTGACAGCACGCGGGGCAGTGTTCCCTCCCATCCAGGTGCAGAATAATGTTGCTGTTTGCACCGAGGCATGTGGGGATGTGCACCACCAGGAGAATCACAAACCTAGCTATGGGAACCCTGCTGATCAGCAACATTGGAATCTCCTGAGCGGCTACCCACGTGCCCAGCTTCCAGGCTGGTCACAGGGCAGAAGGCAGGAGCCAAGCGAGCCCAACCCAGCCCCACAGCCTCTGCTATCCCAGTGCAGGGCTCCCTGCAGCCCATCAGCCTGCCACGCAGCCGCCTGACAGGGCTGCCCCAGCGCAGAGCTCCCCTGGCCATGGCGCCCAACCCAGAGCAGCTGCTGCTGGGGGGGTGGCACCCTCCCCTGGCCCCGCCTTGCCTGGCCCTGCCCGGCTTGGGGGCTGGCGCCCTCCCCTGGCTGTGCTGGCTGGAGCTGCAGCAGCCGTGGAGAAGCACCTCTCACCTGGCCCCTCATCTCACCCCTCCCAGAAGCCCACAGCCAGAGCCCTCACCCACCAGCCCAGCCGCAGCCCCCCAGCCACACACAGACTGGTGCATGACCAAAGCTGTTCTGCACCCGGACACTGGTCCCCTGCTGCCCCCAGCCTCGACTCCACTCCCACTCTGCCTCTCAGCCCTCTGCCCTGGCCTCCCGGCAGGCACCAGGGAGCTGGGTTTGGCCCCTGCAGAGTCCTGGCTCGTGTGGCTGGGCTGGGTCCCGCTGAGCCCCGGCTCCCTCCTGCAGATGGTGAAGGGCACGAACGTGTATGGGATCCTGCGGGCCCCGCGGGCGGCCAGCACGGAGTCCTTGGTCCTGAGCGTGCCCTGCGGCCCCGGGCAGCACAACAGCCAGGCAGTGGGGCTCATGCTGGCCCTGGCCTCCTACTTCCGGGGTGAGTGGGGCCGTGGGAGGAGCAGGGAGCTGCCAGGGCAGGTACACCTGAGCGGAGCGTACAGGCCTCTGCCGGGCCCAGTGAGGGGGTCCCCGGAGCTGTGTCAGGGCCCCTGTGGCCGGGGGAGGGGGTTCCCTGGAGCTGTGTCAGGGCCCCCCGTGGCCGGGTGAGGGGGTCCCCGGGGCTGTGTCAGGGCCCCCCGTGGCCAGTTGAGGGGGTTCCTGGAGCTGTGTCAGGGCCCCCTGTGGCCGGGTGAGGGGGTCCCCGGGGCTGTGTCAGGGCCCCCCGTGGCCAGTTGAGGGGGTTCCTGGAGCTGTGTCAGGGCCCCCTGTGGCCGGGTGAGGGGGTCCCCTGGGGCCGGGTGAGGGGGTTCCCGGGGCTGTGTCAGGGCCCCCCGTGGCCAGTTGAGGGGGTTCCTGGAGCTGTGTCAGGGCCCCCTGTGGCCGGGTGAGGGGGTCCCCGGGGCTGTGTCAGGGCCCCCCGTGGCCAGTTGAGGGGGTTCCTGGAGCTGTGTCAGGGCCCCCTGTGGCCGGGTGAGGGGGTCCCGTGGCTGGGTGAGGGGGCCCCCTGGGGCCGGGTGAGGGGGTTCCCGGGGCTGTGTCAGGGCCCCCCGGGGCCGGGTGAGGGGGTCCCCGGGGCTGTGTCAGGGCCCCCTGTGGCCGGGTGAGGGGGTCCCCGGGGCTGGGTGAGGGCTCCCGTGGCTGGGTGAGGGGGCCCCCTGGGGCCGGGTGAGGGGGTTCCCGGGGCTGTGTCAGGGCCCCCCGTGGCCAGTTGAGGGGGTTCCTGGAGCTGTGTCAGGGCCCCCTGTGGCCGGGTGAGGGGGTCCCCGGGGCTGGGTGAGGGCTCCCGTGGCGGGGTGAGGGGGCCCCCTGGGGCCGGGTGAGGGGGTTCCCGGGGCTGTGTCAGGGCTCCGGGGGCCGGGTGAGGGAGTCCCCGGGGCTGTGTCAGGGCCCCCCGTGGCCGGGTGAGGGGGTTCCCAGGCTGTCGGGCTGGGTGATTGGTCAGATCAGACACTTCTGAGTCAGCCCCTTCCCTTGGAGATCCCCAGGGCTGCTTTGGGCCGGTGTGGAGCCCCGGAGGGTGTGCCGCTCCTCGGGGCCTGGCCCTCGCTGACCCGGGCTGCACTCTGCCTGCAGGTCAGATTTACTGGGCCAAGGACATCATCTTCCTGGTGAACGAGCACGACCTGATTGGCATGGAGGCCTGGCTGGAGGCCTACCACGATGTGAACATCACAGGTGAGGGGGCGGGGCCCCGGGGAGGGGGCGGGCCTGGCTCTCCCCGGAGGGCCCTGTGGCGTGTGGTACCTGCGTGCTGCCGGGGCTGCCGCTCTGAGCTGCCCTGTGCCCGCAGAGGTGCGCTCCTCGGGCTTGCTGGGCCGGGCCGGGGCCATCCAGGCAGCCGTCTCGCTGGAGCTGAGCAGTGACGTCGTCACCAGCTTTGACGTGGCCGTGGAGGGGCTGAACGGGCAGCTGCCCAACCTGGACCTGGTCAACCTCTTCTACGCCTTCTGCCAGAAGAATGGGCTGCTGTGCACCGTCCAGGGCAAGGTGAGCCGGGGGGCCTGGCACCGTCCAGGGCGGGGGGAGCGCAGGGGGTGGAGGCAGGGATGGCTCCATCCAGCGCGGGTGGGGCGGGGCTGGCTCCGTCCAGGGCGGGGGGAGCACAGGTTTCTTTTCTCCCCCGGCGTTGCATTCCCAGCCAGCCGCCTCTCCCTGCTGGTTTCTCCCAGCACTGATTGTGGCGCCCCCACCCCCCATGGAGGGACCGGAGGCAGGGGGAGGGGCAGGTCCTGACTCTCTGCCCTGCAGCTGCAGCGCACAGACTGGGACACGGTGCCAGCCTACGTGCACAGCCTGCAGACCCTGCTGCTCATGGTGCTGAAGCAGGGCTCCGGCCGGCCCCAGGGCGACCACGGCCTCTTCCTGCGCTACCACATCGAGGCCATCACCGTGCGCGGCATCAACAGCTTCCGGCAGTACAAGTACGACATGGGCACCGTGGGCAAGTGAGTAGCACCCTGCGGGGCCCAGGGCCGGGCAGGAACCCAGCGAGCCGGGCAGAGCCGTGGCTGGTGGGGTAGTGGGGGCTGCGTCAGGACTGGGAGCGCCAGTTGAGATCGGGGTGGGGCAGGCTGCGGGTCAGGACTGAGGGGTATGGGGGAGCCTGGGGTGGCAGTGTGGGGGCTGCGGGGTATGGAGGACCCGGGGGGGGTGCAAGTCAGGACTGAGGGGCATGGCGGGCCCTGGGGTGGCAGTGTGGGGGCTGTGGGGTATGGAGGACCCCGGGGGAGGGCTGCGTGTCAGGACTGAGGGGCATGGCGGGCCTGGGGTCGCAGTGTGGGGGCTGCGGGGTATGGAGGACCCCGGGGGGGGGCTGCGGGTCAGGACTGAGGGGCTTAGGGGATGCTGCTCTAGCTCAGTGTGGGGGCTGGGCGGCTGCGCCCCTTCTCCAGCGCTGCCACCCCTGGGTGAGGCTGGTGCCAGCGCCTGCCCAGCTGAGGCCGCTGCCCCGCAGGACATTGGAGGGGATGTTCCGCAAGCTGAACAACCTGCTGGAGCGGCTGCACCAGTCCTACTTCTTCTACCTGCTGCCCTCGCTCTCCCGCTTCGTCTCCATCGGCGTCTACATGCCGGCCTTCGGCTTCCTCATCCTCATCCTCGTCCTCAAGATATCCCAGACCCGCCCAAGGATGCTCACACCAGGCTGGGAGGGGCCGGTGTTTCCCAGAAGGGTCCTGGACTGCGCCACCCTGCCCAACTGGGGTAGGGGTGCGCTAACCAGGCTGGCAGGAGGGGACCCCTCCCCGCTGTGCAACACCACCACTGCCCTCTGCCCAGCCTGGGTCCTCATGAGGGGCTTGCTTGCTCGGGGGGTCTGTCCGTGGCTGGGGGGGGTCAGTGCGGGGTCCTGAGAGGGACTTGCTCGCTCGGGGGGGTCTGTTTGTGGCTCGGAGGTCAGTGTGGGAGCCCATGAGGGGCTCACTCACTCTGGGGGGGGTCAGTGCGGGGGCCCGAGAGGCGCTCGCTCGCTGGGGGGGGTCTGTTTGTGGCTGGGAGGTCAGTGCGGGAGCCCATGAGGGGCTCACTCACTCGGGGGGGGGAGGGGGGTCTGTCCGTGGCCGGGAGGGCCGGGGGGGGGGCCCGAGAGGTGCTCGCTCGCTCGGGGGGGGTCTGTCCGTGGCCAGGCCAGCGCAAGGGTCCCATAGGGAAGGGGGTGCCATGTGGCCAGGGACGTGGACGTCACCTGTTGGTTTCCTTGACTATCCCACGCCCTCGACCTGTGGATGAAGCTGAGTAAATGTGATGCAGGCCCTGAGGAGCAGCTCTGCGATGGAGACCCGGGCGCTGCCGCCGAGGTGAGGGGCCCCGGGCCCTGCTGGCGCCAGCTTACAGCTCTCCAGGCCTGAGAGCAGCTGCTGCCTCCCTCCCACCTGGGGCCACGCACTGGGGCCCCCGGCAGGTTCCTGTGGCTGTGCGGGACTCCAGGCACCGCCTGTGCCATAATGTGCCAGCGCCTCCCAGCCGATGCCCAATGGACCTGGGCCCGGGACCTCCCACAGTGCTGGCCTGGTCAGTGGGGAGGGAGGGAGGCAGATTTGGGGTCCCCCGCCCCCAACAGCTGGGGTTCCCCCAGGGTGAGGCTTGTTGGGCTTGGCTCTGGCCCTGCTTCAGCTGCCCCGCTTAGCGTCCCCTGCCCTTCCCACAGGCATCGCGGCCCAGCCTGCTCATCCTCATGCCGCCCCTGCTGATCTGCCATGCCACAGGCCTCACCCTCTACTTCCTGCCTGTGCTGAGCCAGCACGTGGCCACCCAGCACTTCCCCGTCTCCGAGGCAGAGGCCGTGGTGCTGACGGTCATTGCCATCTACGTGGCCGGCCTGGCGCTGCCACACAACACACACAGGTACGTGCCACACAGGTGGCAGGACTAGATCTATCCCCCCGGGGGCCAGAGCACAAGTCTCATAAACCTGCACAATGACTCTGGAGCCCTCTCTCCCAGCAGGAGGTGCTCTGACAATCCCCAACGTACAATCTGGACGGCTGAAGAAGCTGTGTCCCTCATTTCTCCAGCCTGGGGCACCTTTTACACTGGGAGAGCCCCCACTCTTGGTCTGCCTGCACGTGGCCTCCAGCGTGTAACTCACCCCCAGGCCAGCCACTCGTGAATTGTCTAATAGAGCGACCCCAACAATTCCCAGTCCCCGACTTTCCCTGCATACGTGGGTCTTGCACTGCCCAGCCCTTTCCTGCAGGACAACACGAGCCCACAGAAAGTCCGTCATGGCATTAATGGAATATGCTGCGCACAAGCCTCGTTATCGCAAATGGCATTCCCCAAACACCAGGCCAGACACGCTGGGTTCAAGAAAACAGTAACATGCATGTGTTTGCTGTAGGAAGGGGTCAGGTAATTATGAGGAAGGAAGGGTAAAAACCACAAGTGGTCACAAAGAACTAAGAGGCTGCCTGAGCCGGAGGGATTCTTCGGCACATGGGCTAGCAGTCTGGCTGGCTAAGTCCACACGTGCTGCTGCTGGGAGGAGAGATGATCTGGGAGTTTGCTCCCATTATAGCAGTTCTCTTCTTTGAAAACCATCTCCAGCTGGCGTTCAGGTGGCAAAGTCTGCAGGGTGGGAGCTTTCAGCTGTGTCTGTGCCCAAGTGTACATTTCTTGCTGCACCTTTTCCCTGACAAAGCGTGTTGCTCAACCAGGCCATAGCCCAGTTGATGTCTTGAGGCAACACTTGGCCTGTCTTTGAGGAACCGGTTTGTGCTCTTTTAAATTTGGAGCGTGTTTCAGCAATGTCATGCCAAGAACTTTTATAATGGATTTCTTACAAGTGGCTGTCTAGGAAGGAGTACTGCAGAAAGCAAGCCGATGGTCACAGTGGATCACAAACGAAATACAGGAAACCCCCCACTTGTGACCACCCGAGTTCCAACCCCCCGCACTTACAACCATTTTTGTAAGTGTGAAAGGGGCTGAAAACCCCCAACTTACGTCCTTGGCCCCGCATTTATGATGGCACACAACACCTAACGTAAATGAGGGTTCAACTTGTGATGCTTCCCCTGGAACCAATCGCATCACAAGTCAGGGGCCGCCTGTATGACTCAACAGTGTGTTGCTGTTGGAATAAAGCAAACATGATTCTGGGCTGAATTAACAGCAGTGCTGTGAGCAAGACAGGAGAAGTCATTCTTCCGCTCTGCTCTGCTCAGCTGGAGTACTCTCTGGCTTTGTCTACACTGCAGGGTTTTTGTGCAAGAAGCTTTTTGCAGAAGAGATCTTCCGCAAAAACTTCTTGCGCAAGAGCGTGTCCACACCTCAAAAGCGCATGGCAAATGTGATGTGCTTTTGCGCAAGAGAGCGTCCGCACTGCACAGACACTCTTGCACAAGAAAGCTCTGATGGCCATTCACAGAATAGCCATCAGAGCACCTGTGCTTTCTCTGATAGGCTCTTTTTGTACAAGAAACCCCTGTTGAGCGTCCCCCCACACCTTTTTGCGCAAGAATTCTTGCACAAAAAGGAGTTATTCCTCATAGAAAGAGGTAAACCTACACCGCAAAAAGCCCTCTGTTCTGCCGTTCTACTGTACATTTTCTTGCACAAAATTGCGCTTGAGGTGTGGACGCTCTGGGGTTTAGGGCAAAAATGACTGGTTTTGTGCAAAAACCCTGTAGTGTAGACATAGCCTCTGAGTGCCACATTTCAGGACAGATGTGGAGAAATTGGAGAAGGTCCAGAGAAGAGCAACAGGAATGATGAAAGGTCTAGAGAAGATGAGTTATGAGGGAAGGCTGAAAGAATTGGGCTTGTTTAGTCTGGAGGAGAGAAGACTGAGAGGGGACGTGACAGTTTTCAAGAACAAAGGCGGCTGTTACAAAGAAGAGAAAGGGGAAAAAAAATGCTTTCTAGAACATAAGAACGGCCATACTGCGTCAGACCTCTGATGACAAGACAAGAAGCAATGGGCTTCAATTGCAGCTAGAGGGGTTTAGGTTGGACGTTAGGAAAAATTTCCTACCTGTCAGGGTATTCAAACACTGGGATAAATTGCCCAGGGAGGTTGTGGTTTTTCCATCAGTGGGGTGTTTAAGAGCAGGTTGGACTGACATCTGTCAGGGATACTTGGTCCTGCCTTGAGTGCAAAGGGCTGGACTAATGACCTCTTCCACTCCCATGATTTTGTTAACTTTACATAGTGTTGCCACACGTTTTACCAGGACAATAATGATCAGTACATTATGAATTTTCACATGATGCCTCATGGCTTTGTACAGAACCAAATATAGTTGTGTAGAAAGGCTGAATGGAGGCCGTCACAGGGTGTTGTAGAAGATGGTCCCGTTGTTTCTCTCCTGTGTCTAAGCCCTTGCCATGGGGCTAGGCAGGTGGCTGCAGGGCTGATAGCTATGTCTCTGCTCTTCAGGGTGCTGACCGGCTGTGGGCGTGAACGTGGCTGGATGACCCTTAAGCTGCTGTCCCTGCTGTACTTGGCCATGCAGCTGGGCTGCATCGCTCTCATTAACTTCTCCCTGGGTTTCCTGCTGGCTGTCACCATGGTGCCTGTTGCAGCCATCATCCAGCCCAAAGGCCCCAAGTAAGTGACACCTGCCCGCCTACCACAGCACTCCATGAGGCACCATAGCCACCTGAGCCAGGTCTGCCTATGAGTCACAGGGGCTCTGTGGCCAGTCCCATCCCAGCGGGGGGTCGCTCTGCCCCGGGATGGGTCCTGGCTCGGGCACAGGCAGGATCTCGGAAGCTTTAACAGCCAATCCAGGGCATGGACTGGAAATCCCTTCCCCTAACAGGGACCACGCCCTCAGGGCTCATTAGAGCAGTGTTTCTCAACCTTTTTTTAATAAAGTACCCCTTTAAAAAAAATTATAAGTACCCCCAGTACCTACAGTTTTCAGACACACACAACTTTTTTCTACTTTTGCAACACATTTGTTTAAACAACTTAATCGTAGCCGGGCAGGCAATGAAATTTTTGGGTGTAAAAAGTAGAAAAATAATGAAGCGCTGTGAGGCTTAAAACAAAAATTCAGTTTTCTCCAAATTTCAGTTGTGGTGACACCCCCCAGACTTCTCTTGAGTACCCCTAAATGTACTTGTACCACTTGGTGAGAAACACTGCTCTAGAGGATGTCAAGTTCCTGCTGCCATTTGTCATCTCTCTGCAACCAGCCTCTCCCAGCAGGGGGTGCTGGAGGGAGCTCCTGTCTCCTCCAGCCTCTCATAACACCCCCTGCTGGGGGAGTAGGGTGGGAGTCCTGGGAGCTGGGGGAGGAGGGGGGGGCCTCCTGGCTGCTCCAGTCCCAGCCTCTCCCAGCAGGGGGTGCTGGAGGGAGCTCCTGTCTCCTCCAGCCTCTCATAACACCCCCTGCTGGGGGAGTAGGGTGGGAGTCCTGGGAGCTGGGGGAGGAGGGGGGGCCTCCTGGCTGCTCCAGTCCCAGCCTCTGCCAGCAGGGGGTGCTGGAGGGAGCTAGCAGCAGCACTGGGAGTTGCCCAGCCTGCTGGCTGTTGTGCCCCATGCTGACCTGCTTTGACCCCTGCCTGTGTCTGTCTCCCAGGTATCTCTATGCCGTGCTCTTGGTACTGGTCACACCAGCTGTCACCCTCCTGCTCAGCATTGCCCTGTACCAGGAGCTGATCGAGTACCCGGTCTCGGCACTGGAGTGCTGGCAGCTCTTCCTGCAGGCGGTGGCTGAGGGCCTGCTGGACCACTACCTCTATGGCTCCATTGTCTTCCCCTTCATTGCCCTCTTCGTCTATCCCTGCTGGCTGCTGCTCTGGAATGTGCTCTTCTGGAAGTAGCCAGGCCCCTCTGCCTGGCCCTGCAGCTCCTGGGAGCAGGGGGGGCTGCTGACTGGACCCCCACCTGGCCACTGGATCCCAGGGTCCAGGACTTGCCCTGGAGCCTTACTGGAGCCTGGGGCCTTTATTCTGGAGAGGGAGCCCTTGTGCTGTCCTGGGGGCTGCAGCAGGAGTCAGTTCCCTGGCCTTGTGCTCAGTGGCTGGCTGGAAAAGTAGAGCCTTGGACTTGGGGCATGGGCTGACTGCACTCCACTGAGCTGAGCTGTCCATGGCCCTTGCATGCTGGGACCTTGGCCTGAGGGTGGCACCTGCCAGCCAGCGCAGGGCAGGAGCCGGGGTGTTGTGTTCCCCTGGCCGGGGCAGCTGGACGTCCTTATGCTGGGAGGAGGGGGAGGCAGCACTGCAGGAGCCCATGCATGGAGGGAAGGGGAGAGCGTGCCTCGGTGCACCTTGTGGAAGGGCTGGATGTGCCCGCTGTGTGCAGGGCTTGGCCACAAGGCAGCCGGCAGCCTGGGCCAGGGGGACACGGGAGCGGGAGTCGATGCAAAGGCAAGTGCAGGCTGGTGTGTTCCCCTGTTGTAGTAATAAAATTAAAAGCCTTCACCCGTGTGGGGTGGTTCGGAGCTGCTGCTGGAAGGGCCCTGGCCCCGGGCCTGACCAGCTCTGGGTGGCTGAAACCACTGTGGGGGGGGGCAGTTCCAACAGCTGGGGCAGCAGCATGAACCAGGCAGGCTGGGGTGTGTGAGGGGCCCTGGGGGCAGAAGATGGGGGGGGGGGTCAGGGGGCAGCCAGTTCACATGCAAAGGGGAGTCCACAGGCCGTGGAGGGGGAGCGGCACCCTGGCCTGGGGGCTGGAGGAGTTGGGGAGGGAGGAGCCCGGGGGGAGCGGTGAATGTGGGGGGGGGGTCGGAGGGGGGAGGGAGGGGTGAATGCGGGGGGGGTCGGAGGGGGGAGGGAGGAGCCCGGGGGGAGGGGTCGGAGGGGGGAGGGGTGAATGCGGGGGGGGGAGGGGGGGGGAGGGAGGAGCCCGGGGGAGGGGTGAATGCGGGGGGGGGGTCGGAGGGGGGTCGGGAGGAGCCCGGGGGGAGGGGTGAATGCGGGGGGGGGTCGGAGGGGGGAGGGAGGAGCCCGGGGGAGGGGTGAATGCGGGGGGGGTCGGAGGGGGGAGGGAGGAGCCCGGGGGGAGGGGTCGGAGGGGGGGAGGGGTGAATGCGGGGGGGAGGGAGGAGCCGGGGGAGGGGTGAATGCGGGGGGGGGTCGGAGGGGGGGAGGGAGGAGCCCGGGGGGAGGGGTGAATGCGGGGGGGGTCGGAGGGAGGAGCCCGGGGGAGGGGTGAATGGGGGGGTCGGAGGGGGGAGGGAGGAGCCCGGGGGGAGGGGGTGAATGCGGGGGGGGTCGGAGGGGGGAGGGAGGAGCCCGGGGGAGGGGTGAATGCGGGGGGGGTCAGAGGGAGGAGCCCGGGGGAGGGGTGAATGCGGGGGGGGGTCAGAGGGGGGAGGGAGGAGCCCGGGGGAGGGGTGAATGCGGGGGGGGTCGGAGGGGGTCGGGAGGAGCCCGGGGGGAGGGGTGAATGCGGGGGGGGGGTCGGAGGGGGGAGAGAGGAGCCCGGGGGAGGGGTGAATGCAGGGGGGGGGTCAGAGGGGGGAGGGAGGAGCCCGGGGGAGGGGTGAATGCGGGGGGGGTCGGAGGGGGGAGGGAGGAGCCCGGGGGGAGGGGTGAATGCGGGGGGGGGGTCGGAGGGGGGAGAGAGGAGCCCGGGGGAGGGGTGAATGCGGGGGGGGGTCGGAGGGGGGGAGGGAGGAGCCCGGGGAAGGGGTGAATGCGGGGGGGGGTCGGAGGGGGGAGGGGTGAATGCGGGGGGGAGGGAGGAGCCCGGGGGGAGGGGTGAATGCGGGGGGGGTCGGAGGGAGGAGCCCGGGGGGAGGGGTGAATGCGGGGGGGGGTTGGAGGGGGGAGGGAGGAGCCCGGGGGGAGGGGTGAATGCGGGGGAGGTCGGAGGGGGGAGGGAGGAGCCCGGGGGAGGGGTGAATGTGGGGGGGGGGCGGGAGGAGCCCGGGGGGAGGGGTGAATGCGGGGGGGGGTCGGAGGGGGGAGGGAGGAGCCCGGGGGAGGGGTGAATGCGGGGGGGGGTCGGAGGGGGGCGGGAGGAGCCCGGGGGAGGGGTGGAATGCGGGGGGGGTCGGAGGGGGGAGGGAGGAGCCCGGGGAGGGGTGAATGCGGGGGGGGGTCGGAGGGGGTCGGGAGGAGCCCGGGGGGAAGGGTGAATGTGGCGGGGATCGGAGGGGGGAGGGAGGAGCCCGGGGGGAAGGGTGAATGTAGGGGGGAGGGAGGAGCCCGGGGGGAGGGGTGAATGCGGGGGGGGTCGGAGGGGGGAGGGAGGAGCCCGGGGGAGGGGTGAATGCGGGGGGGGGTCGGAGGGGGGAAGGGAGGAGCCCGGGGGAGGGGTGAATGCGGGGGGGGTCGGAGGGGGGAGGGAGGAGCCCGGGGGAGGGGGTGAATGGGGGGGGGTCGGAGGGGGGAGGGAGGAGCCCGGGGGGGAGGGGTGAATGCGGGGGGGGTCGGAGGGGGGAAGGAGGAGCCCGGGGGGAGGGGGTGAATGCGGGGGGGGGTCGGAGGGGGGAGGGAGGAGCCCGGGGGAGGGGTGAATGGGGGGGGGTCGGAGGGGGGAGGGAGGAGCCCGGGGGAGGGGTGAATGCGGGGGGGGTCGGAGGGGGGAGGGAGGAGCCCGGGGGAGGGGTGAATGCGGGGGGGGGTCGGAGGGGGGAGGGAGGAGCCCGGGGGAGGGGTGAATGCGGGGGGGGTCGGAGGGGGGAGGGAGGAGCCCGGGGGAGGGGTGAATGGGGGGGGTCGGAGGGGGGAGGGAGGAGCCCGGGGGAGGGGTGAATGCGGGGGGGGTCGGAGGGGGGAAGGAGGAGCCCGGGGGAGAGGGGTGAATGCGGGGGGGGGTCGGAGGGGGGAGGGAGGAGCCCGGGGGAGGGGTGAATGGGGGGGGGTCGGAGGGGGGAGGGAGGAGCCCGGGGGAGGGGTGAATGGGGGGGGGTCGGAGGGGGGAGGGAGGAGCCCGGGGGAGGGGTGAATGGGGGGGGGTCGGAGGGGGGAGGGAGGAGCCCGGGGGAGGGGTGAATGGGGGGGGGTCGGAGGGGGGAGGGGTGCGTCTCGCGGTTCCGGCCTGGGGCTGGCTCAGAGCTGGGGGCGGGCCCAAAGCCGCGATTATTTCGCGCGTTTCCGGCTGGGGGTGACGTCAGAGGATATCCCGTGGGCCGCGAGCTCCGCTCCTTCACCTCTCGGCCCCCGTAGGCCGGACCCGCGCGGTGCACGCTGGGAAGCAGGCGGACCCGGCTGCTCTCCAAGATGGCGGCGCTGTCAGCGGCGCGGTGCCTGGTGCTGCGGGTCCGGGGCGGCCCCCTTCTGCCGCCGCCGCCCGGGCCCCGCCTGCGGCCCCCCCAGGTGAGACCCGCCCCCGCCTCGCCCCCGGCCCGGCCCGGCCCGCCCGCCCGGCCCGCGGCCCCGCCCCCCCCCCGGCCCTGAAGGTCACCGGGGCGCGGCGCCCGCGGGACGGATCGGCCCCCCCCCCCCCCCCGCGGACCCTTGGCCGGGGGGGTCAGCGGCTCGTTCCCCTCGTGGGCCGGGGTAAGGGAGGCTGCGTCTCCCCAGACAGCCTGGCGCGGGCCCGGCCCCCCCCGGTCTGCCGGGAAACGCGCCCCCTTCAGGCCCCCCCCCCGCTTCTCAGCCCCTGGAACTTCCCCCCCATCCAGCCCCCTCGGGCCCCCCCCCCCGTCTGCCGGGAAACGCGCCCCCTTCAGGCCCCCCCCCCGCTTCTCAGCCCCTGGAACCTCCCCCCCCCCATCCAGCCCCCTCGGGCCCCCCCCCCCGGTCTGCCGGGAAACGCGCCCCCTTCAGGCCCCCCCCCCGCTTCTCAGCCCCTGGAACTTCCCCCCCCATCCAGCCCCCTCGGGCCCCCCCCCCCCGTCTGCCGGGAAACGCGCCCCCTTCAGGCCCCCCCCCGCTTCTCAGCCCCTGGAACCTCCCCCCCCCATCCAGCCCCCTCGGGCCCCCCCCCCCCCGGTCTGCCGGGAAACGCGCCCCCTTCAGCCCCCTCCCCCGCTTCTCAGCCCCTGGAACCTCCCCCCCTATCCAGCCCCCTCGGGCCCCCGACACCCCCCCGGTCTGCCGGGAAACGCGCCCCCTTCAGCCCCCCGCCCCCCCCCCACCCCGCTTCTCAGCCCCTGGAACCTCCACCCCCTATCCAGCCCCCTCCCCGGACCTCCTGTCCCCGTCTGCTTGCTGCCCCCAGGCTGCACGGGAGGGCTTGGGGGCTCCCGCCCCTGCCTACCGCGTGCCCAGGTGTTGGGCTGGCTCCTGCTGGCGAGGGTGTCCCAGCCCCACCCAGTGAGAGCTCGGGGGTCGGACTGAAGCGTCCAGCCGGCCAGATGTGGCCCACAAGCAGTAGTTTGTCCCCTTCTGATCTAGCATCAGCGTCTAGCGGCTGGCTCACGTTAGACGTTTCTCGGCGAGATGGAGGCGCTCCGTATCCCATATTTATCCCCCGTAGATCTTGTAGACCAGCGGTTCTCAAAGGTTTTGGGCTCTGCAGCCCTTTACATACCTAAAAATGTATGCGGAGCCCCAGCGGTCCACTGATTGTATGTGTTGTACCTATCGATGTTTCCAGTTTGTCAGCCTCACGGAGCCCCTGGAGATGTCTCGCGCCCTGGGGCTCCGCGGAGCACGGTTTGAGAAACACTGGTGTAGACTGACCAAGTCACCCCTCGAGCTTTCTGGGAAGCGGACTAGATGGCAATTTCACGCTTGCTAAAGGGAACGGCCCAGCTGTAATAACATGGACTTTTGTGAGGGTCTTGGCTTAGCACACGACATGCTGCTAAACTAGCACTGTCTGGGCGGACAAGCAACGACGGGGGGGGGGGGGGGGCGGGCCATGGACATGTGCAAAATCACAACCGGTATGGGAAGTGAAAGGAGAGTTATTCACTCCTTCCCATCACACAAGAACCCCACTGGAATAGGCCAGGGATTAAAACAAAGGGAAGCATTGCTTCACACCACACAGCCTGTGGAACTCCTCGCTGCGGTTGCTGTGACAGCCAAAATTCAAACTGGATTCAGAGAAGCACTCAACCAGCGCCTGGACGATCAGTCCCTCTGTGGCCATTGGCCAAGGTGGTGTGGGATGAAATCCTATGTATGGTGTGTCTCCACCTCGGACTGCCAGAAGCTGGGATTGGACACTGGGGAATCGCCCCATAAACTGCCCTGTCCTGTTCACTCCCTCTGGGGCTCCTGCCATTGGCCACTGAGAGAGGACTGGCCGGGCCTTGGGGCTGCCCCAGGCTGGGACAGTGGTTGGAATGGGGGAATCCAGTGGCTTTCCCCAGGGACTGGGCCAGGGCCTGACACGAGTCGGCACTTTCCAGCCCGATGGCTGCTGCTAAACCTTGTGGTTGGCGCGTGGAGCGGCAGCACCGAAGACAGAGGTAGGGGTTGCTTGGCGAGCTGGGCCCATCAGGCAGAATGCAGCCAAGTGGACAGTTGCTCATGTAGGAGCCAGCAATGCAGGCCTGGCCTAGCCTGTGGGGCACTGTTTCCTGGCAGCAGAGAGTGGAAGAGATCCAGGGCCCATGGGCGTGGCAGAGGGCGAACATGCTGCGTGGGTACATGCCGGAGAGCGGCTGGGGGGTGATTCTGGCTCTGGCATTACCGCAGTGCTGCAGCCACTCCCGGGGCCGCGCTGAGAAATTGGAGAGGTGTCGGAAAGACCCTGCAGATTTTCAGGCTGGAAAGTGGCTTAAGGAGCTCACGCTGTTCCCATGTGGAGGAGCAGGAGGTGCTGTGAGCCCCGTGCGTCAGGGCTGTCCCAGAGAAACCACCAGGCGCAGGGAGCAGGGAGAGCGGGGCAGGAGCTGGAGCCAAGCAGTCAGCTGAGAAGGTTGGCACTGATGTTTAGCAGTGAGGGTGGTGGCCTGCTGGAGCAGACCCCAGGGCCACGCAGGTTCTCCACATCCTTGCCAGCTGCCCTGGGGAAACGTCGGCCAATGCATGCTCCAGGGAGCTGGTGGGATCCCTGGCCTGTGCTGTACGGGGCATCAGGCTGGATTCTTTCCGGCCTCAAGCTCAGTGAAGCAGCTGCCTGGTGAGAAGCCGTGACTGGTTCTGGGCCGCTGCTTAGATCCGCACCAGCCGAGTGTTCCTGGCTCCCAGGCCCTGAGCTAAGGCCAGGGCTTTCGGGGGTGCTGTTGGCACGGCCTGTGCTGGGCCAGGCTTGGCTGTAGCAGGCTCTGACAGGGTCTGTGGGTACTGAATGGTGCCGCGCTCTGCTTTGTTCCTTGTGTCAGCGTGGCTGCGTTCCCTGCCCTGTTGGGGACAAGTTGCCACCCCGAGCTCTGTGGGGCTTGTTGAAATGGGGCTCCTGTGTCCGTATGATGCTCCCAGCACTGGCCTCTGGGCCCCATTGCCCTGCAGTGACTGAAAACCACCCGGTGTGTTATCTAAATTAAAGACCCTTATTTTAAAACATCATTTTAAATTAGAGTTGAAATTGACGACCTCTGCTAAGGCCTAAATTAGCTGTAACCTATTACGATGGTGTAAGTGTGATGGCGTAGTCGGGGTTCCCCCGATCCTGCACCCCTGTAGCAGCCAGAACAGTCTCCCCCAGCCAGCAGAGCAGAGAGGGGTTTACTGAGTTTCCAGAATACGGCCCAGCACAGACGTGATGTGGCAATAGGAGGGGGGCAAGGATGCCCCAGACCCCTTAAGGTGGGTGCCTGAAGCCCTAGTCTCCAAGCCCCCTCCCTAGGCTGTCTCCATCATGTTTCCAGCCCCAGACTCCCTCTTCCTACCCCCACGTCCTTCCTTTCTTCCCACCTCCTCCCCCACCCCCCCCAGTCAGAACCAGTCAGGGCAGTGTCTGGCCCCCCTGCTGGGCCGTGCTCACAGACAGGGCCCGTAGGGGACAGCCCAAGCCGAGTGCCCAGCAAGATGCCCCCCTGCATCACAGTAAGTGATAGAAAACAGCGTTGTGCTGCGCACATCCACCAGGGCAGTTTAGGGAAAGCCAAACTTTTGAATCGAGTCGCTGGCAAAGCACCAGGATCCTAAACCTGCTTTGGCCAGCAGCAGCCGTTTGCGGGGCAGAGAGAATAGTGCCTTCCTCTGGGCGTCTTGCGCTAGCTCAGTGCAGTGGTGTCAGGGCAGCCTTTCCCCCTTGAATCGAACCCAGGCGAGAGGCTGAGATCTGCCCGCTCTAAAACCCTGACTCTAGCCACCTGCATCGGTTCCTTCGTTATCCTTGTTTGCCATGGGAGTCGGTTCAACTGCAGCAGGTACGTCAGGGAAACCGTTGGTCAAGGAATCCGCCGCGCTCCAGGTAGTTTCACGTAGCTAATCCGAAAGGTCAGGTGTTCTTCTGTGCGTGTGAATTCAATTCCCAATTCCATCCAGATGGCGCTTGGCGCGAATCACAGCACAGCGGAGAACCCCGTAAACGTGCCAGTCACAGTGTGGCGAGCCAGGGCCTCGGGAAGGGCAGGGTCTCTGGCTACAGGCAGTCTAGCCCAGTGGTTCCCAAACTTTTTGGCATCACGCCCCCCTTTTTGATTTTTTGAAAAACCCTCCCCCGCCGCGCCCCCCCCCCCCCATAGCAGCAAAACTTGAGCAAAGGAACTGAACAGGGCAGCAGAACTCGATGGGGGGAGGAGTCTGGGTTGCCTTGTGCCCCCCCCCCCCGGAATTTCTTCACGCCCCCCCCCCCCCCCCCCGTTTGGGAACCCATGCAGCCACACCGGGGGTGTGGTGCCTCTGTTGGGTAGAGCCCAGCCCGTGCCGGTCACTGCTCCCACTCGACCCCTTCTCCTGCCTGGGTGCAGAGCTGTGCGCTGGTGCTGCGAGGGGGGGGGGGGTCACGTCACACTGAGGAGGCCCTCTGGGATGGGGCTGGTTACTGGCCCGCCCTGCGCCCCCTGCTCGTGCCCACTGGCCGCAGGGGATATCTGTGGGCCTGGGCTTTCCACAGTCCTGTGAAGGAGCGCTGGGGGGCCCAGGCCCCATATGGAGGTCTCTGTCTGGTGACTCACTCCACGGGCCTGGTGCTGGCTGGCTTAAAGGGAACCCACCCAGCAGGGAGCTCACCCCCTGCTAGCACTCCAGGGCACCCAGCCAGCTGCCCCTCACGCAGCAGGGGCCCCCCAGGTGGGAGCAGGCCAGTGTCTCCGGCCTGTCTGGGGGGCCCAGGGCTGAGCAGGAGGCCTGTGCACCCACAGCGTGCTGGCCCCCCCTTTCCCAGGCAGAGGCAGGTTCCAAAAGCCGCCCCTAATGCCGGAGCCGGCAGGCTGCCTGGGTGGGCCGGTGATGGGTCTCATCTGTTCCAGGCCAGCCTGTCGTCGCTGTCGGGTCTGTCCCGCAGCAGGAAGGTGGCGCTGTCCGCGCTGGGCGTGCTGACCGCTGGCGGCGCGGGGCTGGCCCTGGCCCTCCACACGGCCGTGAGCGCTGGGGAGCTGCTGCTTCACCCTCCCAACTACGCCTGGAGCCACAGCGGCTTGCTGTCCTCCCTGGACCACAGCAGGTATGGGGGCATCCGGCCGGGTTCACTGCATCCCCAGGAGGGCGAGCCGGGCCGCCCTGGCCCGCCCTCCCGGGGTAATAGGGCTGCCCCAGCTCTGGGCTCCCGTGGGGCCTGCTGTTACTCTGCTGCTCCAGCCCCTTCCCACCGGGCCCTTTCCTTCCTCCCAGTGCCCGGCGCGGCTACCAGGTCTACAAGCAGGTGTGTGCCGCCTGCCACAGCATGGAGTACGTGGCCTTCCGCAACCTCATCGGCGTCACCCACACCGAGGCGGAAGCCAAGGCCTTGGCCATGGAGGTGAGCGACTGGGGGCTCCCGCTGGCTGCTGGGCGCTGGGCCTGAGCACATGGCACTGGGGGCGGGATTTGGCCCCTCACCTATGGCAGGAGCACGTGGGAGAGCTCAGTGCTCTCAGCGGGGGGAGGGGGGTGGGCTGAATGCTCTCCGTGGGGCATGCTGGGGGGCTCGGTGCCCTCGAAAGGGCTCAGAGGCCCATGGGTCTCGGCTCAGTGCCCTCGGGGCAGGAGCATGTGGGGGGAGGGGGCTCAGTGCCCTTGACAAAGGGTCTAAGCACCCTCAGGGGGTGCGGAGGCCCGTGGACCCTGGCTCAGTGTTCTCTGTGGGGCCACATGCGGGGGAGGGGCTCAGTGCTATCAGCGTGGGGGCGTGCTCAGCACGCTTGGGTGGGGGCAGAGGCCCACAGGGGGAGGCTCAGCGCGCTCGGGGGGGGGGGAGGCAGAGGCCCGCGGGGGGGGGGGGCTCAGCGCGCGCGGGGGGGAGGCAGAGGCCCGCGGGGGGGGGGCTCAGCACGCTGGGGGGGAGGCAGAGGCCCGTGGGGGGGGCTCAGCACGCTGGGGGGGAGGCAGAGGCCCGGGGGGGGGGGCTCAGCACGCTGGGGGGGGAGGCAGAGGCCCGCGGGGGGGGGGGCTCAGCACGCTGGGGGGGGAGGCAGAGGCCTGCGGGGGGGGCTCAGCACGCTGGGGGGGAGGGGAGGCAGAGGCCCGCGGGGGGGGGCTCAGCACGCTGGGGGGGAGGGGAGGCAGAGGCCCGCGGGGGGGGGCTCAGCACGCTGGGGGGGAGGGGAGGCAGAGGCCCGCGGGGGGGGCTCAGCGCGCTCGCGGGGGGAGGCAGAGGCCCGCGGGGGGGGGCTCAGCACGCTGGGGGGGAGGCAGAGGCCCGCGGGGGGGGGGGGGCTCAGCACGCTGGGGGGGAGGGGAGGCAGAGGCCCGCGGGGGGGGGGGCTCAGCACGCTGGGGGGGAGGGGAGGCAGAGGCCCCCGGGGGGGGTTCAGCGCGCTCAGGGGGGAGGCAGAGGCCCGCGGGGGGGGGGCTCAGCACGCTGGGGGGGAGGCAGAGGCCCGTGGGGGGGGCTCAGCACGCTGGGGGGGAGGCAGAGGCCCGTGGGGGGGGCTCAGCACGCTGGGGGGGAGGCAGAGGCCCGCGGGGGGGGGGCTCAGCACGCTGGGGGGGAGGCAGAGGCCCGCGGGGGGGGGCTCAGCACGCTGGGGGGGAGGGGAGGCAGAGGCCCACGGGGGGGGGCTCAGCGCGCTTGGGGGGGGAGGCAGAGGCCTGCGGGGGGGGCTCAGCACGCTGGGGGGGAGGGGAGGCAGAGGCCCGCGGGGGGGGGCTCAGCACGCTGGGGGGGGAGGGGAGGCAGAGGCCCGCGGGGGGGGCTCAGCGCGCCGCGCGGGGGGGGCAGAGGCCCGCGGGGGGAGGCAGAGGCCCGCGGGGGGGGGCTCAGCACGCTGGGGGGGAGGGGAGGCAGAGGCCCGCGGGGGGAGGCAGAGGCCCGCGGGGGGGGGGCTCAGCACGCTGGGGGGGAGGCAGAGGCCCGCGGGGGGGGGGGGCTCAGCACGCTGGGGGGGAGGCAGAGGCCCGCGGGGGGGGTTCAGCGTGCTCAGGGGGGAGGCAGAGGCCCGCGGGGGGGGGGTCAGCGCGCTCGGGGGGAGGGGGGGGCAGAGGCCCGCGGGGGGGGCTCAGCGCGCCCGCGGGGGGAGGCAGAGGCCCGCGGGGGGGGCTCAGCGCGCTCGCGGGGGGGGGCAGAGGCCCGCGGGGGGGGCTCAGCGCGCTCGCGGGGGGGAGGCAGAGGCCCGTGGGGGGGGCTCAGCGCGCTCGCGGGGGGCGCAGAGGCCCGCGGGGGGAGGCAGAGGCCCGCGGGGGGGGGCTCAGCACGCTGGGGGGGAGGCAGAGGCCCGCGGAGGGGGTTCAGCACGCTCAGGGGGGAGGCAGAGGCCCGCGGGGGGGGGCTCAGCACGCTGGGGGGGAGGCAGAGGCCCGCGGGGGGGGGGGGCTCAGCACGCTGGGGGGGAGGGGAGGCAGAGGCCCACGGGGGGGGGGGCTCAGCGCGCTCGGGGGGGGAGGCAGAGGCCTGCGGGGGGGGCTCAGCACGCTGGGGGGGAGGGGAGGCAGAGGCCCGCGGGGGGGGGCTCAGCACGCTGGGGGGGAGGGGAGGCAGAGGCCCGCGGGGGGGGGCTCAGCGCGCTCGCGGGGGGAGGCAGAGGCCCGCGGGGGGGGGCTCAGCACGCTGGGGGGGAGGCAGAGGCCCGCGGGGGGGGGGGGCTCAGCACGCTGGGGGGGAGGGGAGGCAGAGGCCCGCGGGGGGGGGGGCTCAGCACGCTGGGGGGGAGGGGAGGCAGAGGCCCCCGGGGGGGGTTCAGCGCGCTCAGGGGGGAGGCAGAGGCCCGCGGGGGGGGGCTCAGCACGCTGGGGGGGAGGCAGAGGCCCGTGGGGGGGGCTCAGCACGCTGGGGGGGAGGCAGAGGCCCGTGGGGGGGGCTCAGCACGCTGGGGGGGAGGCAGAGGCCCGCGGGGGGGGGGGCTCAGCACGCTGGGGGGGAGGCAGAGGCCCGCGGGGGGGGGGGCTCAGCACGCTGGGGGGGAGGGGAGGCAGAGGCCCACGGGGGGGGGGGCTCAGCGCGCTTGGGGAGGGAGGCAGAGGCCCGCGGGGGGGGCTCAGCACGCTGGGGGGGAGGGGAGGCAGAGGCCCGCGGGGGGGGGCTCAGCACGCTGGGGGGGGAGGGGAGGCAGAGGCCCGCGGGGGGGGCTCAGCGCGCTCGCGGGGGGGGCAGAGGCCCGCGGGGGGAGGCAGAGGCCCGCGGGGGGGGGGGCTCAGCACGCTGGGGGGGAGGGGAGGCAGAGGCCCGCGGGGGGAGGCAGAGGCCCGCGGGGGGGGGGCTCAGCACGCTGGGGGGGAGGCAGAGGCCCGCGGGGGGGGGGGGCTCAGCACGCTGGGGGGGAGGGGAGGCAGAGGCCCGCGGGGGGGGGCTCAGCACGCTCGGGGGGGAGGCAGAGGCCCGCGGGGGGGGGTTCAGCGCGCTCAGGGGGGAGGCAGAGGCCCGCGGGGGGGGGTCAGCGCGCTCGGGGGGAGGGAGGGCAGAGGCCCGCGGGGGGGGCTCAGCGCGCCCGCGGGGGGGGCTCAGCGCGCCCGCGGGGGGAGGCAGAGGCCCGCGGGGGGGGCTCAGCGCGCTCGCGGGGGGGGGGGCAGAGGCCCGCGGGGGGGGCTCAGCGCGCTCGCGGGGGGGAGGCAGAGGCCCGTGGGGGGGGCTCAGCGCGCTCGCGGGGGGAGGCAGAGGCCCGCGGGGGGAGGCAGAGGCCCGCGGGGGGGGGCTCAGCACGCTGGGGGGGAGGCAGAGGCCCGCGGGGGGGGTTCAGCACGCTCAGGGGGGAGGCAGAGGCCCGCGGGGGGGGGGCTCAGCACGCTGGGGGGGAGGCAGAGGCCCGCGGGGAGGCAGAGGCCCGCGGGGGGAGGCAGAGGCCCGCGGGGGGGGGCTCAGCACGCTGGGGGGGAGGCAGAGGCCCGCGGGGGGGGGGGCTCAGCACGCTGGGGGGGAGGGGAGGCAGAGGCCCGCGGGGGGGGGGGCTCAGCACGCTCGGGGGGGAGGCAGAGGCCCGCGGGGGGGGTTCAGCGCGCTCAGGGGGGAGGCAGAGGCCGCGGGGGGGGGGTCAGCGCGCTCGGGGGGAGGGGGGGCAGAGGCCCGCGGGGGGGGCTCAGCGCGCTCGCGGGGGGAGGCAGAGGCTCGCGGGGGGGGGCTCAGCGCGCTCGCGGGGGGAGGCAGAGGCTCGCGGGGGGGGGGCTCAGCGCGCTTGGGGGGGGAGGCAGAGGCCCGTGGGGGGGGCTCAGCGCGCTCGCGGAGGGAGGCAGAGGCCCGCGGGGGGAGGCAGAGGCCCGCGGGGGGGGGGCTCAGCACGCTGGGGGGGAGGCAGTGGCCCGCGGGGGGGGTTCAGCGCGCTCAGGGGGGAGGCAGAGGCCCGCGGGGGGGGTTCAGCGCGCTCAGGGGGGAGGCAGAGGCCCGCGGGGGGGGTTCAGCGCGCTCAGGGGGGAGGCAGAGGCCCGCGGGGGGGCTCAGCACGCTGGGGGGGAGGCAGAGGCCCGCGGGGGGGGGGTCAGCGTGCTCGGGGGGAGGCAGAGGCCCGCGGGGGGGGGGTCAGCGTGCTCGGGGGGAGGCAGAGGCCCGTGGGGGGGGGTCAGCACGCTCGGGGGGAGGCAGAGGCCCGCGGGGGGGGGTCAGCACGCTGGGGGGGAGGCAGAGGCCCGCGGGGGGGGGTCAGCGCGCTCCGGGGGGAGGCAGAGGCCCGCGGGGGGGGGTCAGCGCGCTCGGGGGGAGGCAGAGGCCCGCGGGGGGGGGGCTCAGCGCGCTGGGGGGGAGGCAGAGGCCCGCGGGGGGGGGTCAGCGCGCTCGGGGGGAGGCAGAGGCCCGCGGGGGGGTTCAGCGCGCTCGGGGGGAGGCAGAGGCCCGCGGGGGGGTTCAGCGCGCTCGGGGGGGGAGGCAGAGGCCCGCGGGGGGGGTCAGCGCGCTCGGGGGGAGGCAGAGGCCCGCGGGGGGGGGTCAGCGCGCTCGGGGGGAGGCAGAGGCCCGCGGGGGGGGGTCAGCGCGCTCGGGGGGAGGCAGAGGCCCGCGTCGGGGGGCTCAGCACGCTGGGGGGGAGGCAGAGGCCCGCGGGGGGGGGGTCAGCGCGCTCGGGGGGAGGCAGAGGCCCGCGGGGGGGGTCAGCGCGCTCGGGGGGAGGCAGAGGCCCGCGGGGGGGGTCAGCGCGCTCGGGGGGAGGCAGAGGCCCGCGGGGGGGGGTCAGCGCGCTCGGGGGGAGGCAGAGGCCCGCGGGGGGGGTCAGCGCGCTCGGGGGGAGGCAGAGGCCCGCGGGGGGGGTCAGCGCGCTCGCGGGGGGAGGCAGAGGCCCGCGGGGGGGGGGGGCTCAGCGCGCGCGCGGGGGGGAGGCAGAGGCCCGCGGGGGGGGGCTCAGCACGCTGGGGGGGAGGCAGAGGCCCGCGGGGGGGGTTCAGCACGCTGGGGGGGAGGCAGAGGCCCGTGGGGGGGGGCCAGCGCGCTCGGGGGGGGCTCAGCACGCTGGGGGGGAGGCAGAGGCCCGCGGGGGGGGCTCAGCGCGCTCGGGGGGGGCTCAGCACGCTGGGGGGGAGGCAGAGGCCCGCGGGGGGGGGCTCAGCACGCTGGGGGGGAGGCAGAGGCCCGCGGGGGGGGGTCAGCGCGCTCGGGGGGAGGCAGAGGCCCGCGGGGGGGGGCTCAGCACGCTGGGGGGGAGGCAGAGGCCCGCGGGGGGGGGGCTCAGCGCGCTCGGGGGGAGGCAGAGGCCCGCGGGGGGGGGTCAGCGCGCTCGGGGGGAGGCAGAGGCCCGCGGGGGGGGTCAGCGCGCTCAGGGGGGAGGCAGAGGCCCGCGGGGGGGGTCAGCGCGCTCAGGGGGGAGGCAGAGGCCCGCGGGGGGGGTCAGCGCGCTCGGGGGGAGGCAGAGGCCCGCGGGGGGGGGGTCAGCGCGCTCGGGGGGAGGCAGAGGCCCGCGGGGGGGGTCAGCGCGCTCGCGGGGGGAGGCAGAGGCCCGCGGGGGGGGCTCAGCGCGCTCGCGGGGGGGGGTCAGCGCGCTCCGGGGGAGGCAGAGGCCCGCGGGGGGGGGTCAGCGCGCTCCGGGGGAGGCAGAGGCCCGCGGGGGGGGGTCAGCGCGCTGGGGGGGGAGGCAGAGGCCCGCGGGGGGGGGTCAGCGCGCTCCGGGGGAGGCAGAGGCCCGCGGGGGGGGTCAGCGCGCTGGGGGGGAGGCAGAGGCCCGCGGGGGGGGTCAGCGCGCTCGGGGGGAGGCAGAGGCCCGCGGGGGGGGGTCAGCGCGCTCGGGGGGAGGCAGAGGCCCGCGGGGGGGGCTCAGCGCGCTCCGGGGGAGGCAGAGGCCCGCGGGGGGGGGCTCAGCGCGCTCGGGGGGAGGCAGAGGCCCGCGGGGGGGGGCTCAGCGCGCTCGGGGGGAGGCAGAGGCCCGCGGGGGGGGGTCAGCGCGCTCGGGGGGAGGCAGAGGCCCGCGGGGGGGGGTCAGCGCGCTCGGGGGGAGGCAGAGGCCCGCGGGGGGGGGTCAGCGCGCTCGGGGGGAGGCAGAGGCCCGCGGGGGGGGGTCAGCGCGCTCGGGGGGAGGCAGAGGCCTGCGGGGGGGGGCTCAGCGCGCTCCGGGGGAGGCAGAGGCCCGCGGGGGGGGGGTCAGCGCGCTCGGGGGGGGAGGCAGAGGCCCGCGGGGGGGGGGGCCTCAGCGCGCTCGGGGGGGGAGGCAGAGGCCCGCGGGGGGGGGGCTCACCGCGCTCGGGGGGAGGCAGAGGCCCGCGGGGGGGGGCTCACCGCGCTCCGGGGGGAGGCAGAGGCCCGCGGGGGGGGGGGGCTCAGCACGCTGGGGGGGAGGCAGAGGCCCGCGGGGGGGGGGGGGCTCAGCACGCTGGGGGGGAGGCAGAGGCCCGCGGGGGGGGGGCTCAGCACGCTCGGGGGGAGGCAGAGGCCCGCGGGGGGGGGTCAGCGCGCTCGGGGTGTTGCAGAGGCCCGCGGGGGGGGGGTCAGCGCGCTCGGGGGGAGGCAGAGGCCCGCGGCGCCGGCTCAGTGCGGTCTGGCGCAGGTGGAGGTGGTCGATGGCCCTGACGAGAATGGCGAGATGTTCACGCGGCCGGGCAAGCTGTCCGATTACTTCCCCAAGCCCTACCCCAACCCAGAGGCGGCGCGAGCGGCCAACAACGGGGCGCTGCCCCCCGACCTGAGCTACATCGTCAATGCCAGGTGAGGCTTCCTCCGGCTGCTGGGGGCGGGGGGCAGGCTGAGCCGTGGGCGCTCGCCTGCTGGCCCGGCGCTCCCCTCCCACCCTCCCGGTCCAGGGCTGTCACCTCACGGGCCTTGTCTTCCAGGCACGGGGGTGAGGACTACGTGTTCTCCCTCCTCACCGGCTACTGTGACCCGCCCACCGGGGCGGAGGTCAGGGAAGAGCTGCACTACAACCCCTACTTCACCGGGCAGGCCATCGCCATGGCGCCTCCCATCTACAACGAGATCCTGGAGTTTGAGGACGGTAAGAGGTGCTCGGCCCCGGGAGCCAGGGCCTGGCTGGCTCTGCTCGTGCTTCCCCCTGGGGCCGGGCCCAACCTGCTCCTGCCTGCACTCTGGCCTGGGCCCTATTGACTCTTCTCTCTGCCAGGGACCCCCGCCACCATGTCCCAGATCGCCAAAGACGTCTGCACGTTCCTGCGGTGGGCAGCAGAGCCGGAGCACGATGACCGCAAACGCATGGGCATGAAGGTCAGTGCCTGCCTGGGGTGGGGGTGGGCACTGGCAGGGCTGGGCGTCTCAGCGATTCCTGCTGGCCCCAGGGCACTTGGGATGGGGTGGGGGGCCTGGCCTGGCCAGGGCTGCTGGCAGGGCAGGGCTGGGCGTCTCAGCGATTCCTGCTGCCCTTGGGATACTTGGGGTGAGGGTGGGCCCTGGCCTGGGCTGGGCGTCTCAGCGATTCCTGCTGGCCCTGTGGCACTTGGGATGGGGTGGGGTGGGGGGCCTGGCCTGGCCTGGCCTGGCCAGGGCTGGGCGTCTCAGCGATTCCTGCTGGCCCCAGGGCACTTGGGATGGGGTGGGGGGCCTGGCCTGGCCAGGGCTGCTGGCAGGGCAGGGCTGGGCGTCTCAGCGATTCCTGCTGCCCTTGGGATACTTGGGGTGAGGGTGGGCCCTGGCCTGGGCTGGGCGTCTCAGCGATTCCTGCTGGCCCTGTGGCACTTGGGATGGGGTGGGGGGCCTGGCCTGGCCAGGGCTGGGCGTCTCAGCGATTCCTGCTGGCCCCAGGGCACTTGGGATGGGGTGGGGGGCCTGGCCTGGCCAGGGCTGCTGGCAGGGCAGGGCTGGGCGTCTCAGCGATTCCTGCTGCCCTTGGGATACTTGGGGTGAGGGTGGGCCCTGGCCTGGGCTGGGCGTCTCAGCGATTCCTGCTGGCCCTGTGGCACTTGGGATGGGGGTGGGGGGCCTGGCCTGGCCAGGGCTGGGCGTCTCAGCGATTCCTGCTGGCCCCAGGGCACTTGGGATGGGGTGGGGGGCCTGGCCTGGCCAGGGCTGCTGGCAGGGCAGGGCTGGGCATCTCAGCGATTCCTGCTGCCCTTGGGATACTTGGGGTGAGGGTGGGCCCTGGCCTGGGCTGGGCGTCTCAGCTATTCCTGCTGGCCCCAGGGCACTTGGGGTGAGGGTGGGCCCTGGCCTGGGCTGGGCGTCTCAGCTATTCCTGCTGGCCCTGTGGCACTTGGGATGGGGTGGGGTGGGGGGCCTGGCCTGGCCTGGCCTGGCCAGGGCTGGGCGTCTCAGCGATTCCTGCTGGCCCCAGGGCACTTGGGGTGAGGGTGGGGGGGCCTGGCCTGGGCTGCTGGCAGGGCCGGGCGTCTCGGCACACTGGGGCTCAGAGCAGGGCCTGACACCTCCTGTTTCCTCCCCAGACGCTGATGATCCTGGGTCTCCTGCTGCCCCTCACATATTACCTGAAGCGCCACAAGTGGTCAGTACTGAAGAGCAGGAAGATTGCCTACCGGCCCCCCAAGTAAGCGCTGGCGGAGCCTGCGGCCCCGCCCCGGCACACAGGCGGCTGGACGGACAGACAGGCACTGCCCACTCCTCATGCCACGTTACTCTTATTTAATGCCCTCTCCTCAGACAGCCGCTCGCTAGGCCTGGGGAAGGACTGGCGCTGCTGTCCAAGCATCTGCTGGGGGGAAATAAACCTTGGCTCTTCCATGGGGCGTGTGCTGTGCTGTGTGGGTGCAGGCCCTGCCCTGGCCTGCGCCGGGCCTCTGCGCCCCCCCTCCTGTGCGTGCCGGTGATGTCCAGGCCTTCGCGCAGGGCCATCCCTGCAGGGGGCTGGGAGCAGGGAGGGGCTGCTCCCCACTGCCGGGGGGGGGTCTGTGAGCAGCCTGTGCTGGGCGAGTTCCCCCCTCCCACCTCCTGGGATAGAACCCCAACCCCCCCCCCGTGTGCAGGCCCACGCACCGGGGAACTGAACGCTTCCAGGGCCGGGCAGGGCCAGGCTGCAGCTCAGCCCCTGGCCGGGTGGGGGGCAGCCTGGGGCAGGCTCACCCAGGGTCCGTTGCAGGTGGCTGAGCAGATCAGCCCCCCCCCGCCCCTAGCACTGCCCTAGCCCAGGGTGTGGGGCCAGCTGGGCAGACAGGCCCAGTGGGAGCAGGGCGCGAGGCCAGGCTGGAGGGGGGGCACCCTTGGGCACTGCAGGCAGCTGGCGGGAGAAGGGCATCTGGCTGGGGTGGGGCCAAGCCCCGGGCGTGCCCACGGCGCAGGCCCCTCAGTGGCAGTTCTGGCAGTGCGGGTGACACCTCTGCCCATCCACGTTGCAGCGGCAGCCTCCGCTGGTGTCACCCGGGCCCTGGAGGGGAGAGGGGCCAGCGGTCAGAGGGGCCCTGGGGGGGGGGGGGCCCTGGAGCGGGGTGGGGACGCTAGTGGTCAGATGTGCCCGGTGGGGAGGGGGCAAGGGTCAGACAGATGGGCCCAGTAGGGCGCTGCTTGGAAGGGGGCCTTCAGGCACATCCCCTGGTGTGGGGCAGGGCCAGGGAGGGAAGGGCTAACACCAGGAGTAGTGGGGGAGGCCGCTGTGCCAGGCTGGTGGCAGGGCTAGGGAGGAACTGTGGGAAGGGGCCTGCTGTTAAACCTCCCCCCGAGCCCAGCTGCCCCTGTGAACTGCTGGAGGCAGTCCGTCTGCCCCCCCTCCCCCCGGGGGCAGGTGCTTTGGAGCCAGGGCTGCCTGCCCCGTGCCAGCTCACCGCAGGTCCCCAGCGCGGCCCCTTGGTCACCCAGCAGATCTCCGTCTGGCACAGGGGGCAGCGGAGCCAGTCGCAGCCAGCCGCCTTCTGCACCGTGACCCGGCACACGGGGCAGGGCATGGCCTCACCCGCCTGCACCAGCCTCTGCTAGGGGAGAGGCAGCTCCGTCAGGCGCACGCCACTCGCAGTGCCGCAGCAACCCCCCCTTCCTGGCTGCACTCGGCTCAGCGAGCCCACTAGCATGGAGGCCAGAGCCAGGCTGGCAGGGGCTGTGGGGTGAGGGGGGGGGGTAGGGGGGCACCGGCAGGGCTAGGGAGCTGGGGCTGCGGGGTAGGAGTGAGGGGCACCAGCAGGGCTGGGCTAGGGACTCGGTGGGGGGTAGGGCTGGGCTGGCAGGGGCTGCAGAGCAGGAGTGAGGGGCACCAGCAGGGCTGGGCTGGCAGAGGCTGTGGGGCAGGCTGGGGGCGACAGGGGCCGTGGGGCAGGAACCAGGGCTGGGACTGAGGCTGGCAACAGCTCAGCCCCATTGCGCATGTGGGGCAGCAGCTTTCCTGAAGCCCAGACCACAGGGCCTGGCACTCCCCCGGCATGTCCTGGATCTGCCTTGCTCCCCCTTCCCTGCTCTGGGGCCTGGGGCTGGCCGGGGCGCTCACCTGCAGCATGTCCTGGGTCTGCCGGGCCGCAGCCTTGTTCTCAGCCTGGAGCTGCAGGGCGGCCTGGTGCTGCTGGCAGCTCTTCCCCTCGTGGCTGGCCTGGTGTGGGCACAGGACGGGCAGGGCTCAGCCCCCCGCCCACAGGGCAGGACGCGCCTGGGGAGCGAATGATTGGCTCCTGCCCAGCCCTCGGCTCTCCTCCAAGCCTGCCTCAGTCTCCCCCCGTCACCCCTTCTCAGGCCACCCCCCTGTGCTGCAGTAGGAATTGTGAGAGTGGTGACAGGTGTGTGATGGGGGGGTGACTGGTGGAGGGGTGATGTGTACGTGCCTGTCTCCCTCTGGTCTTGGCTGCTCCTAGTGTCGGAAGAGGGGAGCATAGCAGGGGCCGCGGGCGCGGGCGCTGTAGGGAATGGGCCGTGCACACCGAGGCCTGCGGGAAGAGGCCCCGGTAGGGGAGCCCCAGGGCCCACGGCCAGTGAGGAAGCGGCTGAGGCACTGAGCTGTGAGCGGAGCCTGGTGGCGCTGGCTTGACCGGCCGTACCCTGCGTCAACCTGCGCGGCTCAGCCCCCACGGCCAATGATCTCTCCAATGTTTCCATCCATGTGCAGAATAAATCTTCTGTGCACCGAACCAGGGCTGATGTGCACCACCAGTAGCCAGATGTGCTACTGGCTGCGTGGGCCTGCCCTGGTGGCCCAGCCTACGGGGCTGGCAGCGGGTACCTGGCAGGCAGCCCCAAGGGTCAGTGGGAGATTCCCCCCCCTCCCCCCCGGTCTCACCTGGCAGAGCAAGCAGTTGTGGCGCCCGCAGACGGGGCAGGCGAATGTGGTGGCCGTGTCCTCGCGGAGACACCAGCCCTTGCAGTCGGGCGTGCTGCAGTGGTAGCTGTTCTGGGCCCGGCTCTCGGCCGCCACCAGGCCCCGGTCCAGGAACTGCTGGTACTCCTCCGCCGACACCAGCTGGGGCAGAGTCAGGCCTCAGGCCAGAGTTGCCCCTGCAGGAGCTCTGCCCTGGGGGGCAGGTCTAGGTCGGAGGGGGGAGCAGGCGTCTAACGTTACCCCGCTGCGTCCAGCCCCTGCCCCTGCCCCAGCCGGGCCTATAGCCCAAGCCGAGATCCCTGACCTGCTGCTGGGCCTGTAGGCCAGCCCGAGCCCCCGGAACAACCCCCCTGCCCTGCCCCGAGCGCCCCCCGCTCCTGCAGAGACTCACCGCCCGGACCTCCCGCTCCTGGAGCTTGCGGCTGCAGGCATAGGTGTTGTCGCGGAAGGGGCAGGACACCTGGGGCTCCCGGCTGTAGCTGATCACCTGCCGCAGACAGTCTCTGGGGGGACAGGCACAGTCACCTGGGGAGCCCGCAGCCCCAGGCGGGCCTCAGGCACCGTGAGAGCTCTGCAGGGCGGGGACCCGGGCCGGCTGCAGGGCTGGGGGCCGGTGGGGCCCTACCTGCAGAAGCTGTGCAGACACTCCCGGAGCAGCACCCCCTCGCCCGGTGCCACCGGCAGGCAGCAGATCGGGCAGTCCATGGCCTCCGGGCTGGGCACCAGCCCCTCCTCCTCCAGCTGCAGCAGCCGCTGGAAGTTCTGCCGCCGCTCTGCCGCGAGGGCCTGCGCAGCAGACACGGAGGGGTCAGGGCGTGGGCCGGGGGGCAGAGCTGTCCCTCCTCTCCCGCCCCCCACAGGGCCAGGCTGTGACCTCAGTCCATCCCCCTCCCCCTGCCCTGCTCAGCACATTTCCTGGCCCAGCGTGAGCTGCTGGGAGCCCGGGGCCGGGCAGGGCGCAGGCACGAGCCCAGCATGGAGCTCCAGCCACACCTCCCTGCAAGTCATAGGCCTGCAGGCCCCGTGCCCAGCCTGGGGGGCACCCTGCTGGGCTGTACAGGGCCATCGCCCAAGCCCCCCCACCATGACCCCATGGTCAATGAACACCTGTGGTGAAACTGCCCCTTGTTCCCTGTCTGCCTTCCTCCAGCTGCCTTCCCAGCCCCGGGGCCATGCTCTGGTGGAGGAGCCGCCTGCCTCAGACCCTCCGCCCCATGCCGGCAGCTGCTGCCCGGGTGCCCTTGGCTCAGGAGCCCGATTCTCCAGCCCTTGCTGCGTCCTTCGCCCTCTCCCCCACACCCTTCCCTGCTGGGTCGTACGGCGCCAGCCAGTTCCTGACCCTGGCACATGGCCGCCTGCAGCAGGGCTGCCTTGCCTCAGCGGTGCGTAGGAGTCCTGACCCGAGCGGCCTGCGGCAGCCACACACACGGGTTCCCAGGGTCCGAGCAGGGCGCCGGGGCCTTGCAGGGCTCTTGGCTGCGCGTCTGCAAACCTCCTCTGCACGCAAAGCCCCAGCCAGGCCCGCCCGCTGCCCTTGCCCAAAGCCTCTCCCCCCACCCCCAGTACCATGCAGCCTCTCCCCATGCCCCCCACCTGCAGCCCCCCCGTCTGCTGCCCAGCTGCTCAGGGCAAATCGGGCCGCTTGTGAGCCCCAGGGACAGCCCCCCCCCCCCCAGCTCGAGGCTGCTGGCAGAGGGCTGGGCTGGGCTCGCTAAGCCCCACTCAGACACTGCAGGGCACGAGCTGTGCCAGGGGACCACAGCTCCAGGAGGGGCACAAAGTAGGGGGACCAGAGCTGAGCGGGAGGAAGCTGGGCCCAGCAGCTGCCTGCGCCCGGCCTGTGGGGGAGAGGGCCTTGCTGGGAGTCCCCCGGCCAGCCTGGCCCACAGCGCCACATGCCCGCTGGGAGGTCTGGGCCTCAGGACCATCTGCCCCACTCAAAGAAATGTGCCTGCTTGGGGGGGGGGGGGCGCGCGCACAGCTCTTTGGCCTTGGGGGGCCCTAGTAGGAGCTCCAGTTGCCAACTAGGGAGCCATGTGGCTCCAGGCAGCCGGCCGTCCTTCCATGACAACCTGCGGTGGGGAGCGCAGGGCTCGGCGGTGCTGGGCAATCCCAGCCGGGCTCTGGGCAGGCCACCAGTGGACAGTGAATTAAATGGGCCCAGCAAGGGCCCCCCACAGGCCCCTGGCTGCCCCCCCCGGCACATCTCCGGCTGGGCTGGCCCAGGTGAACATCCAGCCGCAGCCAGTGCGTCCCTGCTACGCCAAGGAGCCTGCCCCCGGGGCTGCTGCCACAGGCAAACGGGGACAGGAGTTACTGGGGGTCCCTCCTACCTGCTCCCAGGCCTGTTCTGGCCTCCACGCCCTGCCCCCCCCAGCCCCAGATCCCTGGGAGAAGGAACTGCCCTGCCCCGCTCCAGTGCCCTTCATGTAGCCCAGGCTCATAGCCCAGGGGTGGGCACTTTCTCCCCAGCACCCCAGGCCACAGCACAGGGGGGGGGGTGGGGGGGTGTGTGTGTGTGTGTGTGTGTGTTAGTTAATGAATCAGCTTCCGGACAGGGCTGGGCATCTGTTGGGCTGCCCCGGCTGGCAGCTGCTAAGAGAAGAGCTCTGGGTGCTAGGACCCTGTGGCTCTCAGGGTGAAGCCAGGAGCCAGGCCGGGGCCAAATGGTCCCACATCTCCTCTGGCCCCTTCCTCGGCCACGCCCGGGGCTGCCCCTCTTGGGCCCTGGCCTGGGCCGTTCCTGCTGCCCCCCGAGGCCCCGTGCAGGCAGAGCGGGAGGAGCCCCGCGACACTGCAGCCACCTTGCTCCAGGCCTGGCCTGGCCGGAACCGAGAACGGACGCCTGGGCCCGGCCCCGCCAAGGTGCAAAACCGAGCAGGTGACAGTCCCCACCTCGGTGCAGCCCAGGGTGCTTTGCTTCAGGCAAGGAGCTGCCCCCCGCTGGGCAGAACAGCCCGGCCAGACCCAGCCTGGGTGGCGTGAAGGCTCCGGCGGAGCAGAGCCCTGTGCTGGAAGGATCAGACAGCGGCGCGTTCGCACGGATTTATTCCTGACCCCACCCCCGCACCACAGCCAACTTCCGGCTCTGGGGGCGGCGTCCCGGGGTGACCCTGTCAGCCCAGACCCCAGGCTAGCCGCACCTGCTGCTGATCCCAGCTGGACGCTCCTTGGGATCCGGCGTAATCCGGTCAACATCCCATCTCATAACCCAAGCAGCCGACAAGGCCCAAGAGCGGCCGGCCAGGCCAGCCACCTTTGGCCCAGTGCCGCTGGCGGTACAGAGCAGGCCCCTGGCCAGCTGTGCAGAGCAGGCAGTGTGGTTCCTGGGCCGGGCGGTGCTGCAGGCAGATTCCAGCCCAGGAGGTACAGGGAGGGCGGAGCAGCTCACGCCCCAGCTAGCCCAACGACTGCCGGGTCCCAGCGCTGCCCAGCCAGACCCCCCGGCCACGCTCCCTCCTCAGCGTGGCAGGGCAGACCCGCAGCTGTTTGAGAAGCTGCCCTGGGCCACATCTAGCACCGCAGATCCTCAGCCCTCCCGGGAAGAGGCCTCCGTGCAGTGAGCCCCACGCTCTGTGCTGGGATCCCCTGGCGGGCACTGCCTCAGCCCACAGCGTGGCAGCCCCACGCACAGTGAGATCCAGGCTCTGCGGGGGAGCCCCAGCAGGCACTGCCTCTGCCCACGGCGTGGCAGCCCCACGCACAGCGAGATCCAGGCTCTGCGCAGGGAGCCCCAGCAGGCACTGCCTCTGCCCACGGCGTGGCAGCCCCACGCACAGCGAGATCCAGGCTCTGCGCAGGGAGCCCCAGCAGGCACTGCCTCTGCCCACGGCGTGGCAGCCCCACACGCAGCGAGACCCAGGCTCTGCAGGGGAGCCCCGGCAGACACTTCCTCTGCCCACGGCATGGCAGCCCCACGCACAGCAAGATCCAGGCTCTGCGGGGGAGCCCCAGCAGGCACTGCCTCTGCCCACGGTGTGGCAGCCCCACGCACAGCGAGATCCAGGCTCTGCGCAGGGAGCCCCAGCAGGCACTGCCTCTGCCCACGGCGTGGCAGCCCCACGCACAGCGAGATCCAGGCTCTGCGCTGGGAGCCCCGGCAGGCACTGCCTCTGCCCAGGGCGTGGCAGCCCCTCTGGGCGGGAGCAGTTACCCAACTGGCCCTACAGTCTGAAATGGCGCCAGCACCAAGGGGCAGCGCGGGGCCGGGCAGGGCAGGACAGTCCAGGGTGGCCGTGCCGGAGGTGGGCTAGCCGAATTCCGAGGAGAGGTGGATGAAGTCATCCAGGGAGCCCGAGCTCCGGGGGCAGAGTGCAGCCGAGCCAGCGTCTCTCCTTCCCTTCTCCGCGGGAGTCCAGCACGAGGGGAGAAAGCAGAGAGGTTGCGTCAGTCGCCGGGCCGGGGCCAGGGCCGGGCGAGCGGGGGAATCACGGTTCCCAACGGGGCAGCGCCCGGCAGAGGCCACAGCCCATGAGAGGCCCGATCGCGGGAGCCGCCTCTGCCGGTGCCCCCAGGGAAGGGGCAGCTCTGACCCTCCAGCCGAGCCTCGCCCACCCAGCGCAGCCCCTTCCCTCGGCGCTCGGGCCCAAGACAAAGCCACCAGGCACTGATGCCTGGAGCAGGAAGGGAAGGAGCCGCCAGCCTGGGGCCCGCAGCAGGCCAAAAGCTCCAGGCCCCCGAACGGGCCCCCCAAGGCACTGCTGCCCTCTGCAGCGGCAGACACCGACCGGGGGTCACCGTGGGGATAGGAGTGTGGCCAGGGCCGCCCTCGCTGGAGGGGCAGTGGCACAGCGCCCAGGCGGAGCCGGCGGCTCTTGGCTCTCCCTCACCACTGGGCGGAGCTGCCCTGGCCAGTGGCGAGGGCACCAGGGCTGCCCCAGGGCCCAAACTGCCTCGGAGGTACCTGCTGGTACTGCAAGATGCCCTCTTCCTCCTGCTGCATCCGCCACAGCTCGGTGGTGTCCGGGCGGTGGCTGCCCGGCACCACGTACTCGGCCGGCCGGGCCGTGCTGCACATCTCGCAGCCCGGCCGCGTGGGCTTGTTGATGAAGGTGCACGTGGGACACGACCAGCCCGCCTGCAGGGAGCAGGACAAACCCGTCAGCCAGGCAGGGCCGCGCGGGGGCCAAGGGGCTCCCGGCCCCGGGACGGAGGCGCGCTCTCCGCCGGGACCAGCCCCCACCAGGGCCACGGCAGGTCTGTTACCGCACAGGCCCAGCCCCGCCCCCTCACAGCGCCTTGCACAGGCCTGAGTCTCCCGCTCCCCAAGGAGAGGTGCAGCCAGACAGGCACAACCCTTTACCAGTGAGAGCGGGGACAGATGGGGTATTAATGCCCTAGGGAGGGGGGCAGAAGGGCGAGTACCTGTGCGGGGCTGGGGACAGGGGCACGGGGGCCAGGCGGGTGCTTACCTGCGCAGGGGCCGGCGCAGCGGCATTGGGAGGCGGCACTTTGGGCTGGCTGGGGACAGCGCTGCAGAGCTGTAGCATGCCCAGGTGCTGGCTGATTTCCCCGATGTCCATCTTCCCGCCGGTGCCCGGGAGCCAGGCTGGAGGGGAGACACAGCAAAGAGCCGCCTTATGCACAGGGCTGGGCGCAGCCATTGGGTGGAACGCAGGGGTCGGGTGCAGGGAGCCCCCAGCCCGCCCCTCGTGTCCCTGGCAGCACAGGGGAGGGGAGCTGGGCTGGCCCTGCCTTACCCCCTGGCACCAGGCTGGCCGTGTTCAGGCGATTGGCCTCACCACTGTTCGAGGCCACCCCTCCCTCCCCCCGTCACTTTTGCCTGCCTTCAGCAGGGCACTGTGTGTTTGACATGGGCACGCAGTTAGCCTGAGCCTCCGGAGCATGCAGTTTGCAGGCATTTCACCTGGCGACTCAGCCCGGCAGGGGCTAACTGATCTCACAGCAGTGGGCGCTAGGCCCCTTGGGCCGAATCAGGAACTGCCCTCACCCTGGCGGGCCCCGGGGAGCCGCAGTCCTGGTCGGCATCTCCCTTCAGGAAGCCACGCGCCCAGTGGGGAGTGCAGGCCCCCAGGGTCACCTCCTGCCTCTGCAGCCTCGCTAGCGCCGCTGAGCGCGCCCCGGTCCCGGCCTCCCCGCCATTCTACCCAGCCACGCTCTGGGGCAGCAGATTCATTCCCGCTTTGTACCTCGCTGGCTCCATGCACCTGTTCCCAGAGCGCCACTCCCACCCGCGGGCCCCGCTCTGCCGGCCCACGCGGCTCCCCCCAGCCTCCGCAATGCGGACGCGACACCCCGCCCCCATCAACAGCGCAGCCATTCCCCACTGCCGGGCCACGCCCCCGGCTTCTGACTAGCCCCGCCCACTGGGGCTCCCTGTAAGGGAGTTCCCTTCCGCCCACTTGGTAGTGCAGCAGCAGGGTGAGCGGGGCTGGGCTGGGGGGAGGCGGGGGGAAAGCAAGGCCACAGCCCTGCAGTAAGCAGCTGGGACCTGCGCCACAGGGTGAGGGGAGGGGCCTCGGGAGAGGGGAGGGGCCTGGGGCCTGCCATGGCTGCGTGGCGGGGGGGCCTGCTCGAAAGAGGGGAGGGGGCTGGGGCCTGCTGTAGCTGCATGGCAGGGGGGCAGGGCCTGCTCGAGAGAGGGGAGGGGCCTGGGGCCTGCCATGGCTGCGTGGCGGGGGGGGCAGGGCCTGCCAGGAAGTGGGGGGGACCTGGAGGGGGCTGGGGCCTGCTGGAGGGGGAGGGGGACAGAACCTGCTGCATGACGGGCCGGGATCTGCTCCCTCCGGGGGGCGGCTGCTCCGGCCGCTGGGACTGAGTAACATGACACGGGGGCCGCAGGAGTCAGGTCGGAGTGTAGGAGGGGGTGAGGTAGATAGTGGGGCAAACAAGAAATGTTTCATTTGCATGATGAATATGCAAATATGCAAATGTTGTGGCTCTGCCACATGTTTGGGTTTGCCAGTCCCCAGCATAGAAGGGTCGGGAACCACTGAGCTAGCCCTGCCCCCGCCCCCCGCATTAGTACACAGGCCAGGTACGAGGGCCAGGCCGTCCCGCCCGCCCCTGCCCCCCGCCCCCCCAGCATTAGCACACAGGCCAGGACCTGCCCCCCCCCCAGCATTAGCACACAGGCCAGGTACGAGGGCCAGGCCGCCCCCCCCGGCCCCCCCCCCCCAGCATTAGCACACAGGCCAGGACCTGCCCCCCCCCAGCATTAGCACACAGGCCAGGCCCTGGCCTTCCCGCACTCTGCTCAATTGGTCTCTGGCATTTGGCTCTTGCCCCCCAGCGCCTGCCTGCGCTCGCCGGCGCCGCCCTCTCCTCTTCGCTGGGGCACAGCGCAGGGGGCACGACGGGGCTCAGCCCCAAGCCCCACCCCCGGGCACAGAGACCTGCAGCCGTGCTCTGCCCACGAGGCAATTTCATCTGGCGGGGTAGAGCAGCCCGGGGCTGGCAGCCCTTGAGCGGTAGGAAAGCCTGCGCGGCAGGAGGCCTGTCCCACCTCTCTTTGGAGCCACGCTGGGCAGGGTGCTGGATCTGCGCGTCTCCTCGGCGCCGGCACCGTCTGCGAGCGAGGGGGCTGGGGGCGGCGTGGCCAGCGCGTGGTCCTCCTCGCAGCGCTGCTCCGAGAGGCCGGCCTGCATGGCCGAGAGCAGGTACAGGAAGGCCGTGTCTCCGTCCCTCCGGATGCCGTAGGAGCCGAGCGTCCGGTCGTCCACACACAGGCACTGGCCGATGATCCACCGCTGCACGCTGGGGTGGAACCCGTACTCTCGGAAAACCTGCCCAGCGGGAGAAGCCAACAGACATTCCCCACCATGGCGCCCCCACATGGCGCGCCCCGGCCCACTGCCCCGGCAGGGACCAGCTCCCAGCCCAGCGCCTGCGGCCAGCATGCTCCCGGGCTCCACGGCAGGCGACGGACAAGGGGGCCAGGCCCAGCTCCTCCAGGCAGGCGTGAGAAGGAGGGGCCTGAGCTCGCGGGCATACCTGCTGTCTCAGCGTCTGGAGCGGCATGTGCGCCTGGACCCTGATGGTGATGTTGGTGGAGCACGTGGCATCCTCCACTCCCACCTTCATCCTGAAAGAAGCCGGCGGCCCGTCAGCAGGGCCGGGGCTCCTCTGCGGCAGAGGAATCCCCGCACCACGTATGCGGGGCACCTCTGCGCCGACACCGGGGCTCCCCCCAGCTCCAGCGCCAGGAAAGATGCCAGTGTGCGAGGGGGAGGGGCACGGCAGGAGCTCCCCACACCCCCACCAGGAGCAGCTTGTTAAGGAGAGCCCTTGGCTCGGGAGCTCAGCTTACCGACAGCTTCTAGGCAGGTGGCACCTACAGACCCCAGCCCGACTGGGTGCCCAGGGTGCCAGGCGCTGCCCCAGCGCGCTTTCCGCCTACCCCAGGGTGTCTGGACGTGCAGGGCAGAGGCGGGAGGGGCCGTCAGCACATGGGAGGACATGCGCCGGAGTGGGTGGGCACTGCTGGCCAGTCTCACCTGATCTCATCGGCAGGGTAGCTGGATTCCGGCAGGAGGATGCGCAGGGAGGCCTGCTGCCGTGCCAATGCCACGGCGCACTGCGAGGCTGCTTGCTCGTCCCCAAACTCGATGGCTCTAGCAAGGCGGAGTGCCAGATCCTCTGGGAAAGGCAGGGAGAGGGCGTGTCAGCGTGGCCGTGTGTGGCGGCTGCTCCAGGAGCAGCGTAGGGATGTGCCCGACACGTCAACTAGCCCATCAGCAAACGCTTATCAGACAGTCGACAGGCCCCTCGACTAGTCACTCCCGCTACCAGACAGAGGCGGGGGGAGAGGAGCGGGTGTTTCATGGAGCCCAGGGTCTGCTGCTTTGAAACGCCGCGGGGCCAGAGGGGGACTGCCCAACCGACCCTGGGCTCCAAGCAGCACTGCCGCTTTGAAACGCCGTGGGGCACGAGGCCAGAGGGGGACTGCCCAACCGACCCTGGGCTCCATGCAGCACTGCCGCTTTGAAACGCCACGGGGCACGGAGCCAGAGGGGGACTGCCCAACCGACCCTGGGCTCCATGCAGCACTGCCGCTTTGAAATGCCACGGGGCACGAGGCCAGAGGGGGGCTGCCCAACCGACCCTGGGCTCCATGCAGCACTGCCGCTTTGAAACGCCACGGGGCACGAGGCCAGAGGGGGGCTGCCCAACCGACCCTGGGCTCCATGCAGCACTGCCGCTTTGAAACACCACGGGGCACGAGGCCAGAGGGGGGCTGCCCAACCGACCCTGGGCTCCATGCAGCACTGCCGCTTTGAAACGCCACGGGGCACGAGGCCAGAGGGGGGCTGCCCAACCGACCCTGGGCTCCATGCAGCACTGCCACTTTGAAACGCCGTGGAGCACGGAGCCAGAGGGGGACTGCCCAGCTGACCCTGGGCTCCATGCAGCACTGCCGCTTTGAAACACCGCGGGGCACGGGGCCAAAGGGGGGCTGCCCATCTGACCCTGGGCTCCCCACGACGCTTTCACCTTGGAAGTGCGACCACAGCCCTGGGGCAGTAGCTGCACTTCACAGGCGGAGGCGCCTGATCAGCTACTTGATTAGCCGATTAATCAAAATGTAACATCCCTAGAGCAGCACTCGGCTCCTCCTCTCCCAGGTCAGCTGTGCCTAGCCCCCCCAGGCCGGGCGTGAGGAGGAGGCCGGCTCTCCAGCCCCAGGAGCAGAGACCCGGCTGCTCTGCCAGCATGGCCCCCGGACTCCCTAGCCCACGTGGGGCCGGAGGGGAGGAAAGGGATCGTGTGGCAGCAAAGCCAGGCGGGGCTGGGACCGCCAGAAGTTCAGTTCTCTCTCCCGGGCCAGGCCAAGCCCAGGCACCGATCTCTGGTCGCCCTGGCCCGCGCTGCAGCACCAGGCCTCCTTCAGGCCCATGGCCAGCTGCCCAATCCTGCCCAGGTGCACCCGCCCCTACCTCTGTGCGAGAGCTCTGCAGGCTGCGGCGTGTCCGGCGCGGGGGTGCTCCCGCTGGCAGTGGGCAGGGGAGCAGGCAGTGGCGCTGGCTCGCCGGGACTCTCAGCAGCTGGAAGAGGCAGGAGAGAGTCATGAGAGCCTGGGCAGCAGGGTGGTGCAGCAGTTCCTGGAGGGGCAAGCCTGCAACCTGCCCCCCCCCCCCCATCTCCGGCGACACAGGGGCAGGGGCAGCACCCATGCCGACCTGCTCTGCCTGCCTGGGCTGGGCACCCGAGGGAGCAGGACACGCCCGACCCTGGGCCCTCAGGACACCATGCCCATGACAGCAGTTCTGCTCCCACCCGCCCCTGCTGGGGGAGCCTGTGAGCTCGCACCCCCCCGCCCACTACCCAGGGGACTGTCCCCAGCTCAAAGGGCCCCTCCCAAATGGACCCCCTTCCCCCAGGTGCTTCCTCACACGACGGGGGGGATAGAAAGTGCCAGGGGGCCCTCAGCCCATTCGGGGTCCCAACAGCCCCAGACTAACATGCACAGACCCCCCGAAGTCCCGCTTTGCCTCAGCCTCCCCTCCCCAGAGCAGGGTCGCGCTCCCGCCTGCGGCACTTCCAGGGGCAGGCACCTCCTCCATTCCTCTCCTGCTGCACCTGTGGGGCAGGACAGGCTCAGCCGTGCCCCGGGGGTCTCTGCAGAGGTGCCCTGTCCCAGGCGTGCGGTGTGGCGGCCGTCGGGCCGGTCAGCCCGGGGACCCAGCAGGGACGAGACAGCCCGGGGACCCGGCCCTGGCCTGCATTCGACAGGCAGCCGTGGGGCCGGTCGGCCCAGGGACCCAGCAGGGACCAGACAGCCCGGGGACCTGGCCTTGGCCTGCATTCGACAGGCAGCCGTGGGGCCGGTCGGCCCAGGGACCCAGCAGGGACCAGATAGCCCGGGGACCCGGCCCTGCCCTGCGTTCAACAGGCGGCCACGGAGCCGGTCAGCCCGGGGACCCAGCAGGGACCAGATAGCCCGGGGACCCGGCCCTGCCCTGCGTTCGACAGGCGGCCACGGAGCCGGTCAGCCCGGGGAGCCAGCAGGGACCAGACAGCCCGGGGATCCGGTCCTGCCGACCTTTCTGCGCCTCCCGCAGGGAGCTGCTCAGCACCGTCCACCACTCGTGTGCCTCCCGCTCGTCCTCGAAGTGGAGCAGCAGGGGGCCCTCCTCGCCGCGGCGCAGCGCCAGCTCATGGCATAGGGCGCTCCGCACCGTGTATGTGACGTCCTTGAGGTCGTACTCCGCCACACTCTGGGGACAGGCAGCAGAGGGTCACCGGGCGCCCTGAGGCAGCAGCCCCCCCCCCCCGTCCCGCCCCCAACCTCCGACTCCTTCTTGCCTTTCCTGGGCCCGCTTCGACGCCAGCCCCCCGCGCACTGGCCCAGCGCCCCCAGGCCTATGCGAGCCCCTGCCCCACGGCCAGTTCTCTGGCCGTGCACACCAGCTCCAATGGCCGTGCCCCATGCGCACAGCCCGTGTGCCGCATCCCATCCCACATCCTCTATCATCCCCATCTATTTCACTCCCCCCGGGCCCTCAGGGCTCCAGCCCCACAGTGGGGGGAGGGGGAAGCCGCCATCACACAGGGTTCCAGCCCCACAGTGGCGGGGGGGGTGGGGGGGAGCCGCCGTCACACAGGGTTCCAGCCCCACAGTGGCGGGGGGAGCCGCCGTCCCACAGGGTTCCAGCCCCACAGTGGGGGGGGAGCTGCCGTCACACAGGGTTCCAGCCCCACAGTGGGGGGGGAGCCACCATCACACAGGGTTCCAGCCCCACAGTGGGGGGAGGAGCCACCATCACACAGGGTTCCAGCCCCACAGTGGTGGGGGGAGCCGCCATCACACAGGGTTCCAGCCCCACAGTGGTGGGGGGGGGAGAGAAGCGGCCGTCACACAGGGTTCCAGCCCCACAGTGGGGGGGGGGGGGAGAGAAGCGGCCATCACACAGGGTTCCAGCCCCACAGTGGCGGGGGGGGGGGGGGGGAGTCGCCGTCACACAGGGTTCCAGCCCCACAGTGGCAGGGGGGGCCGCCGTCACACGGTTCCAGCCCCACAGTGGGGGGGGGGGGGAAAGCTGCCGTCACACAGGGTTCCAGCCCCACGGGGGGGGGGGGGGGAGCCGCCGTCCCACAGGGTTCCAGCCCCACAGTGGGGGGGGGGGGGAGAAGCGGCCGTCACACAGGGTTCCAGCCCCACAGTGGGGGGCGAGCCACCATCTCACAGGGTTCCAGCTCCACAGTGGGGGGGGGGGAGAAGCGGCCATCACACAGGGTTCCAGCCCCACAGGGGGGGGAGGAGCCACCATCTCACAGGGTTCCAGCCCCACAGTGGGGGGGGGGGGGGAGAAGCGGCCATCACACAGGGTTCCAGCCCCACAGTGGGGGGAGGAGCCACCATCACACAGGGTTCCAGCCCCACAGTGGCAGGGGGAGCCGCCGTCACACAGGGTTCCAGCCCCACAGTGGGGGGGGGGGGGGGAGAGAAGCGGCCATCACACAGGGTTCCAGCCCCACAGTGGGGGGAGGAGCCACCATCACACAGGGTTCCAGCCCCACAGTGGCAGGGGGAGCCGCCGTCACACGGTTCCAGCCCCACAGTGGGGGGGGGGGGGAGAGAAGCGGCCATCACACAGGGTTCCAGCCCCACAGTGTGTGGGGGGGGGGGGGAGCCGCCGGTGCTTGGGGCTGCAGCGGCGGAAGCCCTGAGGCCAGGCGGCTCCTCCCGCCCCGGCTGCTGTGGAAATACGGGCCAGGGCCAGGAACGGCCCTTCCACATGGACGGTCCCGGGGAAATGGGGGTGGGTGGCCACCCAGGCTCTGGAACAAGGGCCCAGCTGGTCTGGCAGGGCCAACCTGAGCCAGCGACATGTCAAATCCCGTTTCGTTAACCGACTGCATGGGGGTGGGAGCGCCCCGCCCCCACGGCAGAGGCTGCTCTGTCCGGGCTGGAACACCAGTACCTGCGGCTCAGGGGCTGGAGCACCCCCTGCCGGGCCGCCCCGGCACCTGCCGGCTAAGCGTAACCGGGCAGCATTACCGGGGAAGGGCGATGCTGACCGGCTAACCCTCCACACCCCCAGCCCAGACTCCCCTGCAGCCTCGGGACGGTCTCCACCCTCCCCACTGCCTTCTCCGCCTGCCGCTGGTGGGCACAGGGCAGCGAGTGCGGGCAAACTCCCCCCAGCCCGGCACCCCACGTCTGCCAGGGGCACACCCCGGAACGGCGGCTGGCCCTGCCCTTTCACGCAAGGCCCAGGGGAGGCGCGGGAGAGAGGCGCCAGGCGGCGAGAAGGAGCTGGAGGGCAAGAGAGAGGAAAAGCCGACGTGCCGGTTCCCCCTGGAACTCCCCCTCACGGCCCTGGCTGTGCCCCGGGCGTCAGGCCCTGCAGAACCCCCGTCCCACCAGACCCCGCGGCACGCCACGGCCAGGCGTGCCCTCCGCTCAGCCAGCCAGACGCCCTGTGTGGGCCACACGCTCACGGCCGATCACCGGCATGATCTCGCAGAGCCTCCGGGTGTTTACACCTGAGCGCGATCCACAGGCTGGGGGGGGCAGGGGGCAGGGCAGGAGTACACGCTGGGGGGGTGGGGGGGCAGGGCAGGAGTACATGCTGGGGAGGGGGGGTGTGGGAGGCAGGGCAGGAGTACACGCTGGAGGGGTGTGGGGGGGGCAGGGCAGGAGTACACGCTGGGGGGGGTGTGGGGGGCAGCGCAGGAGTACACGCTGGGGGGGGTGTGGGGGGGCAGGGCAGGAGTACACGCTGGGGGGGGTGTGGGGGGGCAGGGCAGGAGTACATGCTGGGGAGGGGGGGTGTGGGAGGCAGGGCAGGAGTACATGCTGGGGAGGGGGGGTGTGGGAGGCAGGGCAGGAGTACACGCTGGGGGGGGTGGGGGGGCAGGGCAGGAGTACACGCTGGGGGGGGCAGGGCAGGAGTACATGCTGGGGGGGTGTGGGGGGCAGGGCAGGAGTACATGCTGGGGGGGTGTGGGAGGCAGGGCAGGAGTACATGCTGGGGGGGGTGTGGGGGGGCAGGGCAGGAGTACACGCTGGGGGGGCAGGGCAGGAGTACATGCTGGGGGGGGCAGGGAACGGCTGCTGTCCCCCACACGAGTGCGGACAGGCACACGCCTGGCAGGTGACGGGGACCAGTGCCGGGCTGCCTTCCCCTCCCCGCAGCCCCCTTGCCTGCGCAGCCCCCCCCTAAGGCTGGGAAGAGGGCTCCGTCCCCAGACCCATCTGGCCCTCGGCTTTCCTGCTCACACTGCCACCTGGGGCCGGTGTAACGGGCCCGGGGCCCCCCCAAGTGGCCCTGGGGTGGGAGATTCCCACCATGAAACCCTCTGCTGGAGGCAGCTCCTGCCTCAAAGCCAATGAGCGCACAGTCCCTCCCTGGGGGGCAGCCACCCCCTCCCTGACCGACCCTGGAGAGGAGCTGCCCTGCTCGGAAGGGAGGTGACCGTCCGTGGGGCTACCCAGGGCCCGTCCCTTCAGAGCCTGCCTGCTGCAACCCCTCGTACGTAGCCCCGCGGCCCGCCCCGCCCTGCCCTGCTCCTGCACCTGCACCCTCCCAGCCCTGCACTTCCAGCCTGTCTCCCCTCCCCCACTCAGTGCAACCCCCGCTATCCCCCCACCCCCAGATCTCAGCCCCGCCCTCAGGTCGCAGCCCTGTTGCTACCTCTGCCCCCCCCCCCCGGTCACAACCCCAGTTCTTACTTCTGCCCCCCCCTCCGCTCATCGCCCCCCCCCGGTCACAACCCCAGTTCTTACTTCTGCCCCCCCCCTCCGCTCATCGCCCCCCCCGGTCACAACCCCAGTTCTTACTTCTGCCCCCCCCCTCCGCTCATCGCCCCCCCCCGGTCACAACCCCAGTTCTTACTTCTGCCCCCCCCTCCGCTCATCGCCCCCCAGGTCACAACCCCAGTTCTTACTTCTGCCCCCCCCTCCGCTCATCGCCCCCCCCCCGGTCACAACCCCAGTTCTTACTTCTGCCCCCCCCCGCTCATCGCCCCCCCCCGGTCACAACCCCAGTTCTTACTTCTGCCCCCCCCTCCGTTCATCGCCCCCCCCCGGTCACAACCCCAGTTCTTACTTCTGCCCCCCCCTCCGCTCATCGCCCCCCCCCGGTCACAACCCCAGTTCTTACTTCTGCCCCCCCCTCCGCTCATCCCCCCGCCCCCCCCCCCGGTCACAACCCCAGTTCTTACTTCTGCCCCCCCCCTCCGCTCATCGCCCCCCCGGTCACAACCCCAGTTCTTACTTCTGCCCCCCCCCTCCGCTCATCGCCCCCCCAGGTCACAACCCCAGTTCTTACTTCTGCCCCCCCCCTCCGCTCATCGCCCCCCCAGGTCACAACCCCAGTTCTTACTTCTGCCCCCCCCCTCCGCTCATCGCCCCCCCCGGTCACAACCCCAGTTCTTACTTCTGCCCCCCCCCCTCCGCTCATCGCCCCCCCAGGTCACAACCCCAGTTCTTACTTCTGCCCCCCCCCCTCCGCTCATCGCCCCCCCCCGGTCACAACCCCAGTTCTTACTTCTGCCCCCCCCCCGCTCATCGCCCCCCCCCGGTCACAACCCCAGTTCTTACTTCTGCCCCCCCCCTCCGCTCATCGCCCCCCCCCGGTCACAACCCCAGTTCTTACTTCTGCCCCCCCCCTCCGCTCATCGCCCCCCCCCGGTCACAACCCCAGTTCTTACTTCTGCCCCCCCCCTCCGCTCATCGCCCCCCCAGGTCACAACCCCAGTTCTTACTTCTGCCCCCCCCCCTCCGCTCATCGCCCCCCCAGGTCACAACCCCAGTTCTTACTTCTGCCCCCCCCCCCGCTCATCGCCCCCCCCCGGTCACAACCCCAGTTCTTACTTCTGCCCCCCCCTCCGCTCATCGCCCCCCCCGGTCACAACCCCAGTTCTTACTTCTGCCCCCCCCCTCCGCTCATCGCCCCCCCAGGTCACAACCCCAGTTCTTACTTCTGCCCCCCCCCCTCCGCTCATCGCCCCCCCAGGTCACAACCCCAGTTCTTACTTCTGCCCCCCCCCCCGCTCATCGCCCCCCCCCGGTCACAACCCCAGTTCTTACTTCTGCCCCCCCGCGCCCAGCGCCCCCATCGACCGGTGCGGCGGCGCGGGGCGCAGCGCCATGGCCGGCCGGGCCGGGCCGAGCCGAGCCGCCGCCGCCCCGCTGCCGCCTGCAGGCGTACCAGGCGCGGCGGGCGAGCCGGTGGCGGCAGGGCCACGGCGGGGCAGCGGCGGAGCGCGGGGCGCGGGGGCGGGGCGGGGCCGGGCCGGAGCGGGCGCGGCGGAGCAGCGCGCCCCGTGCGTGCGGGCCGGGCGGGCGGCAGGAGGCGCAGTCGGCCGGTACGGGGCACAGGCAGTGGGGCAGCGGCGGGGGAAGGCACGGTGCAGTGGGGCAGCGGGGGCGGGAAGCGCCAGGCGCAGGGCGGGGCCGGCCGAGCCGCGGCGGCGCCGCGCTGCCGCCTGCGGCGTTCCGGGCGGGGCGGGGCTGGAGCGCGGTGGGGCCGGGCTACGGGGGGGCAGGGCTGGAGCGCGGGGGAGTGGGGCGGGGCGGGGCGGGGCGGAGCAGGGCAGCGGCGGGGGAAGGGCACTGTGCAGTGGGGCAGCGGGCGGGGGAAGCGCACAGGGCAGTCAGAAGGGTACGGGGCACAGTGCAGTGGGGCAGCGGCGGGGGAAGGGCACTGTGCAGTGGGGCAGCGGGCGGGGGAAGCGCACAGGGCAGTCAGAAGGGTACGGGGCACAGTGCAGTGGGGCAGCGGCGGGGGAAGGGCACTGTGCAGTGGGGCAGCGGGCGGGGGAAGCGCACAGGGCAGTCAGAAGGGTACGGGGCACAGTGCAGTGGGACAGCGGGCGGGGAAGGGCACGGGGTACAGTGCAGTTGGGCAACAGGCAGGGGAAAGTCACAGGGCAGTGGGCGGGGAAGGGTACGGGGCACAGTGCAGTGGGGCAGCAGGCAGGGGAAGGGCACGGGGTACAGTGCAGTTGGGCAACAGGCAGGGGAAAGTCACAGGGCAGCGGGCGGGGAAGGGTACGGGGCACAGTGCAGTGGGGCAGCGGGCGGGGGAAGCGCACAGTGCAGTGGGACAGCGGGCGGGGAAGGGTACGGGGCACAGTGCAGTGGGGCAGCGGGCGGGGGAAGCGCACAGTGCAGTGGGACAGCAGGCGGGGAAGGGCACGGGGTACAGTGCAGTTGGGCAACAGGCAGGGGAAAGTCACAGGGCAGCGGGCGGGGAAGGGTACGGGGCACAGTGCAGTGGGGCAGCAGGCAGGGGAAGGGCACAGCGCAGTGGGCAGGGGAAGCGCACAGGGCAGTCAGAAGGGTACGGGGCACAGTGCAGTGGGGCAGCGAGAAGGGCACAGGGCAGCAGGAAAGGGAAGGGCAGGGGCAATGGGGCACCAGACGTGGTGCGGTGGGGCACAGCCATGGCCAGGCATTGGCCCGAGCCGGCAGTGTCTGCGCCAGAGGAGAGCTGGACACAGATCAGGAAATGTGGCGTCCAAGAACAAGGAGAGCAATCCCACTTCCCTGCACACTCAATCCCAGGTTTCAAAGACGCCCTCCTTTAATGAAAGACTCTTCCAAGCCAGACTACAAAGGGCCAGCTTTATCCGCTCTATCGCCTCCAGATAAAGAGCCTACGAGATTTAAAGAAATTCAGGCTGATAGCTTTCTGTCTGGCAAGGACACCACTTCTCAGTAGTTGGGCTTGTGAAATCCTCATTGCTTTGTCATGACGCTCGCCACTTCTCCATGGTTTATCTGCACGGCTTTGGTCTGGGTCTTTGATTGTGTCTGTCTGCCGTGTGATGAGTTTTGCTGGGTGTAAGGCAGTTGGGGTGGTGGGATATACGATGTTAGGATGGGTTAGGGATCAGGCCTGCCTCCTCCATCACCAGCAGCTGGAAGTGGAGCGATGTGGCTGGAAGTCAGGGGAGTGGAGTGCTCTGAGGCCACGGCCCCCCAGGCATCTGGGGAAAGGGGTGGGATGAGAGCATGAAGGGGGCGGAGCAGGGGCAGGAAGAAGCCGGGTGGAGCAGGGACATGGGTTTAGGGGAACCGTGGAGAGTGAGTGAGACAGGGCAGAGCAAGCGAGTGTCCTGGACCCAACATGCCCCAGAGACAGTGCTGCTGGGTACAGCCCAAGGGATGCCAGCTTGGATGGGTCTGGCCACCAGACCGGTGCTGCCTCATACGCAGCTGCCTAGGGCACCCCCAAATTTGGAATAATTGGGTGCCCCAGATTTCCTGGTGCCCTGTGTGGCTGTGTTTTGTGTAACGGTAGGGAAGGCTTTGTGGAGAGGCATCCTCTCTTTTCCAGCTGGACTGGCTGTGTTGAATGCTTTGGTCAGGCCCACAGAGGCGACGTACATGTCTTGGTTGGGCACTCTGCCTTTTTTTTGGTGTTGAGGCAGAGAAATTTTCATGCCTATAGTTGATCTTCCAGCTCTGAATCCACATTAAAAACGAGAAGTCCGGTGGCACCTTAGTCTAACGACATCTGTGTCGTGCCATGGGCAAAAGCCGCTTCTTCAGATGAGCCGGAGTGGGAATAACAGACACCAAGATGGATCTAACAGCACTAAAAAGGCCTGTCAGTTGTAGGACCGGTGCTAAGGGGGCTAATTACGTGGGCTGGAAGGGTCCCAGACTTTGCTCTGCACTTGCAGACTAACACGGCCACCCCGGGAGACCTTGAGTCAGGATAGATGCAGTTCGCCAGCTGTTGCAGGGGCGCTCCGCTGGCTGCTGGCAAAGCTTCCCGGCCGGAGCGGGAGGTACCCCCGTAGGCAGGTGCTGGGCACCCTGCAGCCAGCCAGGGGACTGGCCCCGCCCCCGGAGCCCTGCGTCCCCACCTGCACTTGACTGACAGCGGCTCCGTCTTTGTCCCAGCCAGCCAACCATGGCCTGAGAAGCCGCAGCCTATCGTTCGTCGGTGGGCGGGCCCCGTGGTTGATTTGCATGCGTTCCAACCAATGAGAGGACGGAAGCGTGGTGCTTGGCAGGCATCTCCTCCAATAGGAGTGGGCGGGCGGGTCGCGGAGGGCGGGCTGCTGTTGTCGTCCGGAGCCTGAGGAGACAGCTCGGCGGCCGCCAGCCCGGGGAGCGCGCTCGGCCGCTCAGTCGCTGCGCCCGGCCACACGGGGCCATGTCGAGGCGGCCGGAGGCCCGGCGGGCCGCGGCGAGGAGCCGGACGGCGGCCGCGGCGCCCTGCTGGAGCGTTGCCCGCCCGCTGTGCCGCTCGCGGGCGCCCCGGGCGTGAGGGAGCCGCGCGGCGGCGAGACCGGCCGGGCCCGAGCCAGCGAGACGCGCGTAGGTCCGAGCCCGAGGCCTCACAGGGGCGGGAGCGCGGGGACTACAACTCCCAGCGTGCAGCGCGCGCGGCGGGCGGAAGCGGCTGCGCCCGAGGCGGCGCGGCGCCTGCTGGGCGTTGTAGTCTGGGCCTGACCGCGCGCTGGTGGCGCTCGGGGCTTGTCGCCTGCCGGCGCGGTGCATGGTGGGGGCTGCGAGCCGGAGCGCTGCATTCGGGGATGGGGGCAGGGCCGGCGGGTGCGAAGGTGGGCCGGAGCATTGCATGCTGGGAGTTAGGGGCAGGCGGGATCTTGTGTCCCCCTCCCCTTGCGGGGCGAGGCGGCTCTGCGAGGGTCAGGGGCCAGCTGGGGGGGGGGGCAGTCATGTGACCCTGGCCACGTGCTGCCTGGTGCTCTGTCTGCCTCGAGGGGCCGAAAGCTCAGTGGCCTCGTAGCGCCGGACACACAGCCCCCAGGCCCCCTCCGCGTCTGCTGCTCTGTCGGGCTGCGGTGAGACTCCTGCCTCTGCAGGGGCAGGGCGCCTGTTCTGTCGGCTTCAGACCCGTTTCCCTGACCACTGTGTGGCCACCCCAGGTTCCGATCTTGGGCAACATCCTTGGTCGGGCCTAACTTCGATTATGGCAGGCAGAGCGATCCTCCTTTGCTATCAATAAACAAATCACTGAAGGGCAGTGCCTGTCATCAGGCTTAGTCACCTGTATGATACAGGATATGGTTAATGAAACTGTTCGCTCAGAGCTATCCCTGGTTGACTGAGTTGACTGATGAGTTGCAAGATTGCCTGTTTGTTCCGTTAGACAGTAGTAAGTTATCAGGGCCAGGCGGTATGCACCCAGGAGTTCTGAAGAAACTCGCATTTGAAACTACAAAACTACTCACTATAGTATGTCACCTGTCTCTGAAATAAGCCTCTGTACCAAATGACTGGAAGGTAACTAATGTAATGCTAATTTTAAATCCAGGCTTCAGAGGTGGTCCTTGGCACTTGCAGGCTAGTAAGCCTGATGTCAGTACTGGGCAAATGGGTAGAAACAAGGGATATAAGTGAGTAGTCGACTATTTCGCTCCCCAATAAGCATAAGCTCATTGGGTAGTCAAGTGGAGTATCGACTACTCGCTTCCCCCCACCTTGCTGCCCAGAAGCCCGTTTCCCCCAGCACAGCCTGTGTGGTGCTGCCTCCCCCCTCCTCGCACCCCTGTCTGTGAGGGGTCCCAGTGAAGCAGCCCCTATTTGCAGCAGCCAGTCTGTATGGGCCATTGCTTTGACCAAATAGGTAGCTCTTAGGTTCCTATGAGTTCCTGTCCTGGGAGTCTCCAAAGTTTTGCTCACTTAAGTGACTCCTCTCTTGCAGTTGTAGGCACCTTCTGCTATTCCTGATTCTGGACACGCTAACTGGAGATTTTGGGTGAAATGGCTTGCAGGGGGTGTCCCTGCTCTTACGGGCACCAGCTGTGCTGAAAAGCAAGAAGTCCAAATAGGACACTTGGGTTTCAGGGAAACTACAAGAGCGGTTGTGTAATGATAGGAATGGACTAAAAGGAAAGGCTAGAAAGAGCCAATATTTATGCTTTTTCCTATTCTCTAACCCTCACGTGGACCCTTTGCTTTCTGCCTTTCCTGGTCACAACTGACTGTTCGCTGACCTGACTCTTCAGAGGGGTAGCCGTGTTAGTCTGGAACTGGAAACATTTTAAAAACAATGAATAGTCTAGCAGCACCTTAAAGACCATCTACATGTTTTGTTAGTATCATGAGTTTTCATGAGTACAAGCCACTTCTTCAGATGACTGGAGTATTAAAAGTCCAGATCCAAGAATACATAAGAGAAGGCGGGGAGAGAGGAGGAAGGGGGAAAAGAGGAAAAAAATAGTGAATTAGTTTGTTCAAGTTGTAAGAAGCTGATGAGAACAATTTGCACCTTTTTAAGTACCCATTGTTTGGTTGGTTAAGTCATTAGGCTGTGGAAGGTAGTGTGCTAGCCAGCCAATGTTACTGCACATCCAGTGCGGCCTGACGCCAGGCTCCCCACGGCATTTTAAAGTGGCACGCGGCGCTGCCACTATGAAATACTCCCTCCTCTTCTCCCTGCCCTTGCTGCCTCTTTCTGATAGAGGCAGCAAGGCAGGGAGAGCGACTAGTCGACTAGCCTGTCAACTATCGCATAAGCATAGTCGACTGGTTGTTCACATCCCTAGTTCCTTTGGGGACTCTGCCCACAAATATTTTAGCCTGTTATGCATTTGGCACAAATTCCTCATTCTTGAATTTTACCTAGGGAAGAGTTTCTTGATCTTGAGGCAGTATTTTGTTCTTCGGTTGGTGAAAGAGACAAGCTTGTGAGCTACACAGAGCTCTTCAGGTTTGGAAAAGATACTCTGGAAGTATTTCAGCTACATGCAAGGTGGGATGTATTCATTAGCAGAAGTAATTACCACATATTTAGGGCTCATTGTTTGGGGGTTTATTTTTTTTTTCTGGGAATATCTCAGTGTAAGAAAACATGAAAATGGTGGAAAATACTGTTACTACTTTTTCTGGGGTATATTTTTGGTGGACTGAAGGGCAGGGGAAAAAGTATTCAGTAGACTATGCTTTGATGAATTGAACTCCATGTGGTTTGATATGGAACTCAAAACAAATGCCACCTGATTTTAAGAAAAAAAAAAACCCTCTAATCCCCAAATAAAACTCTTCATTCGAGTCAAGTTTACTGCAGTAGACTTAGAACTATTGGGCTGTGTCTATACTGGCGCGATCTTGCGCCAGAGCAATGCAAATGAGGCTCAGCGTGGAATATCGCCGAGCCTCATTTGCATAACTAATGAGCCGCCATTTTTGCGGAAGAGGCTCGTGCGCAAGACGGAGCTGTCTACACTGCCCCTTCTTGCGCAAGAAAAACCCTCTTGCGCAAAGCCGTTATGCTGATTATTTTCAGGCATAACGGCTTTGCGCAAGAGGGTTTTTCTTGCGCAAGAAAGGGCAGTGTAGACAGCTCCGTCTTGCGCACGAGCCTCTTCCGCAAAAATGGCGGCTCATTAGTTATGCAAATGAGGCTCGGCGATATTCCGCGCTGAGCCTCATTTGCATAGCTCTGGCGCAAGATCGCGCCAGTATAGACACAGCCTTGCTGTATAAATGTTAACATTTAATCATTGGGCCTCACCATTTGCAAAGCATACACTCCACTTTGTCCTTTTCTCCTCTTCTTGTTTTTTAAAACTGTTGAGTGCTTGTATTCTGAAACACATTCGGAGACAGATTTTTGTTTTCTTCCCATTGTAATGTGTCAGACCTTTAAACTGTTATCTGACACCTTGAATTGTATATGTGGTGGGCATGTGGTGATGGGTGACAGGGGAGGGATCATGTGGGAATTACCTGTTCTGTTCCCTCCCTCTGGGGCATCTGGTACTGGCCACTGGCAGCAGACAGGACACTGGCTAGATGGACCTTTGGTCTGACCCCTGTCTGGCCACTCTCATGTTCTTGTGTTCCTCAGGACATGCACTTCAGAGCTTGAGCTTGTGCCTGTTTGTGCGGCTTACATTGTCTCACTTCCATAGGCAGCTTTGCATGTACTCATAGACTAGTGCAGTGGTTCCCAGCCTTTCTTCCACCGTGCACCAGCAAACCCAGTCACAAGCTTTTGGCGGACCAGTAATGTTTTATTTGCATATTTGTTATGCAAATAATGAATATGCAAATACATGTTGTCAGCCCCAGCCCTCAGAGCCACCGTGGCCCAGCAGCCAGCGGTTCGCGGACAGAACCACTGGAGTAAGGAACTGCCATAATACATCTGTCTCATACAATGCATGTTTTCCTAATAAAACAAGTTATTCTTAATATATTCACACGATACAAAACATGGTGGAAATCGGGGAAGGAAACAAATAATAATTTAGGGATGTCAACATGCAGACAAGTACACAATTAACTGATAATCCTGTCGACTACCCGCCACTGCCTCTGTATGAGTTTTAAGCTGACTCCCCACAAGCACCAGATCTGCCTGCTTCCCCAGACCGTGCTGCTGCCTGTCAGAGGTAGCAGCACGGAGGGTGAGGGAGGCAGGCGGGAGCTGATATGCAAAAGCCGGCTCTCCATGTGTGCCACACCCACATGCCCGCCCCCCTTGCTGCCTCCTACAGCTTAAAAGCCATCACCCCTCTCCTCCATGCGCTGGCTCCATGGTGCCGGCTGCCCCCCTCCCTCTGCAAAGCAGCCTCTGTCCGCAGTGGGGCTCAGACCCCCATGGACGGGGGCTGCTACCACCCCATGTTGCCTCCGTATCAGAGGAGAACCACAGGGCAGCAAGTGGAAGCTGGTTTTTAAACTGGCTCCCTTCACGGACCAGCTTCCACCTGCCACCCCGTGCTGCTGCCTCTGTATCAGGCAGGGGGCTCTCTGGGAGTGGGGTTGGGAGTGCACTGGCTGCCAGCCCCACCTCCAAGACTGTCCAGTAGTCGTGTAACTGCTGAGATTTGATGCACGCACACGACTATTCAATTACCCGCTATCTAACATCCCTATAACATTTTTTATAAACCCCAGAATTTTTTCAGTAAAAATCGGTTTAAACTGAAAACGAAGGGGCTTTTTGAGAGAGCCGCTCAGGGTGAAGTGGCCTGTTATTACAGTTGTAGTCAGAGGACACCAAAAGAAGTTCACTGGATTGCAGGTTATTGCAGTGAGTGTGTCTGTTCGGTCCAGGGTTGTTTGTATCTTGCCCAGGCAGGAGTGGAAGTTGCCAGGCTGCCTTTGGAAGGTGGGGGCTGATTTCCGTTGAGGACGAGGACCGAGAGGTTGGGCATGGAGTGACCATGTTGTGAAGCGGTTGCCCATTGGTCCCGGGGGGGGTGTTTTGTCTTTCGATTGTGTCTGGTGCGAGTTTTTTGGCGAGCCCAGCAGTTGCGTGGTTTCACCCACAGAGTTGTTGAGGGGGCAGAGGACACACTAGTGCCCTGGCTGAGGTCTACACACATTGGGGTAGGTTGTGTGCGACCCAGGGATCTCTAAAGGGCTGTTCAGAGGGGGTTGTGTGTCCTGGCAGTGGGGACGTGTCTGGAGGCTTTGCATGGTGGTTCTGCCCGGGTCCGTTTCCACATGGAGTTGGTGTCCTGGTGTGCGGGAGCTTGCTGCTGATGACGAGGGTGAGTGGTTGTTTGGAGACTAGGAAAGGGGAGAAGTTTGTCAGAATTGGGTCCCTGTCGAGTGTGGGTTGTAATTGTCTCTGTTTTATTTCCTCTTAAGTCAGAGTACTGCATACTGCTCTGTCGCCTGGCTGGTACAGCCCTTTTGGATGCTGACCCGAGCCTCTGTGCTGCAGGTTAGGGTGACTTCACAGTGGCCCAAGTGCAGCCCAGCCCATGGGGTAGTTGAGCGCAGTCTGCGGGCAGGGGGAGAAATGGGAGCTCTAAAGCCTGCTGCTTCCAAGCATCTGCCACCACTGAGGAGGTACGAACGGTCTCTGGCAGGGTTCTTGCCCTCTCTTCTGCAGCAACGTGCGAGGTCCCAAAACTCCCTGCTGCTAGACCCTCGGGAGCGAGCCGATCTGTGGTAACTAAGCCTGCCAGGCACAGTTAGTGTCATGACCTAGGATTTCTCTCTGTGCTGATGCCAAGTCTCTCAGTAGCCTCCTGAGACAAGCTCAGCCAGCAAATCCCTTCCCTCCCAATCCCACCAGATGCTTTCAACTAGACCCTGGGTAGGGGGCGTGAGTGAGGGATGTAAAGTCCCGTTCAGTTAACCCGTGCAATGTTACGCTTAACCAGTTAACTGATCATCCCCCAGGTGGAGGTGGCACCCTGCCTGCGGCGTGGCGTGGCGGGCCTGGCCAGGCTGGAGCGGCCCCACAGTGCAGTGCTGCAGACTGCTCCAGCTAGGCTGGGACCGCTTGGGCTGGACTGGAGCACCCCCTATGCAGCTGTTTGCGTGTCCGCCAGGGACCCCGCCCCCGCTACTGTGTTGGGATGAGGGTTGACTTTTGCTTGCATGGAAACTCTGTATGCGTGAGGGTTTTGCTAGACTTCCCACGCTTGTCCTGTTGTGATGGTGGTAGGAAGGTCAGTGTAGGTAGGGCTCAAGGGCACCAGATCCAGGAGTTTTAAGCCTCATGTTACTTAACCCAGCTGAAAGCAGCTCGTCTCAGCACGAGCACCCAGAAGAGTGTGCCAGTAGGTGCGGGAAGGAAGCCAATGCTGGGCCAGCTTTCAAAAAGGGGAAACAGGATAACCAGGAGAATAGACCTGTCAGCCTGAGATCGATCTTGGGCAAGAGACTGGAGCAGCCAGTGTGAGACTTGATTAACAGCCAGCTAAAGGCGTGTGCTGTAATTAATACTCATAGATACCAGTCTCGCTTGCTCTCTTGTTTTGATGAGGTGACACGTTGATTTCGATGAGGTGTTTGACTTGGCACCTCCAGGCCTTCTGGTGGGAAAGCTCGGAGTGCTAGAAAATTCACAAGGCTTGCCGCAAGCCACTGCCTGGCTGAGTGTTACGTTCTGAGACTAAACGGGATTGCCAGGCAGCAGGTGTGTTAACAGTTCTTGGCCCCAGGCTGTTTAACATTTTTGTCAGTTCACCTGGAAGAAGCCATGAAACCATCACTGATAAATGTACAGAAGATCCCCCAGTGGGCTGAGTGGTAAGTCGTGAAGAGGCCAGGTCACTGGCACAGAACAGTCCGGGCCACTTGGCAGCTGGATGCAAGCACACAGTCTGTGTTGTCATAGGCGAAATAGAAATCTTGAACAGCCATGCTTACCGGGGCGGGGGGACTCTCTCCTGGGAGCAGTGACTGTCCACCAGGACCCCCAAATCTTTGTCAGTCTGAAGATGAACTTCCAGTGTGATGCTGTGGCCAGAAAGCTAACCCGGCCACAGTGAGTCAAACCGGCGGTTCATCTCCCCGACACCCTGTCGCCTGCCCGTGTCTGAGGCCTGTGCGCTGGTGGAGCAATGTTCACTGAGGCTGCGGCACCTTGCCTGTGACGTTCCCACGGTTTGCTGGGTTTGTTCCGTGGTGGCTGTTCCCTGCAGAAGCAGCTGCCGCAGTGAGGGGGTGCACGCTTGTCCCAGATGCTGCTGCCTTCCCGCCCTGCAGCAGCCAGGTTCACAGTCTGTCCCAGATCAGGTGTCATGGTGGGGGGGGCCTGCGGTCCGCAGCACGATGCAGCATAGGCCTTAGTCTGTCTGCGCCCCTCTCGCGGGCGGGGCCGCTGAGTGATGGCGAACCCCCTTTCCTGCTCTTGCCCCTGCGGAGCCAGGACCAAGCGGGCCCAGACCGTTGTAAATGTGTGTGCGTGCGTGTGGGCACTAGGCCTCTGGTGCCTCCTGCTTGGTTAGCAGCTTCCTCTCCGCCTGGGAGTCTGTCTTCCCGGCTGAGGCCTCCTGCCTTTCTCTCCCAGCCTGAGCACCACTGGCACTGAGGAAGGGTTTGGGGCGGGGCGGGGCTGATGTAGGGACGGACGGCTAGGAAGTGCAGGATTCTGCCCGTCGGAGCACTGCTGGGGAAGTGCCTGCCCCTTGTGAGGCTGGGGGATCTGGAGCCCAGAAGGAAGAACTGGGGTTCCCGAGGACTTTTCTTCTGCCCTGGCGTGGCCCCCCCGGAGGTGTGGCGAGAGCTCCCCATCCCTGCCTGGGAGGCGGCTGGGCGGGGAGCTGCGTCTTGCTGAGGCATCTGCTGCCCTACTCCTGGTGCCCCGTGGCCCTCTGCAGAGCTGGGGCGGAGACGGGCTGTTCCTGCAGGGTTCCCCTGGGGCTGTCTAGGGGAGCAGGCTCAGGGCTGCATGGGACACCGAGGCTGCCCGGCACGTCAGCGTGCCTGGTGTGTGCCTGTGTTAATCCCCGGCTTGTGCTGGAGAAGAGCATCCAGCAGCCCCCGTCCTCAGTGCGGCGCAGCCTGGCAGGGCCTGCTTGCCCTCCCTTGGACCTTGCCGGGCGGGCGGGTTCCCTTGCCTGGCACTTGTCCGCTGCTCACTTCTGTTCCCGGAGCCCGGGCTGGCCTGGGCTGTGCAGGCCTGTGGGCAGCTGGCTCCAAGTCAGGACGCTTCCCTCCCCCTCCCCCGTGTGAAACCAGACTGGCTCCCTGCGGCTAGGGCAGCACCTCCCCTTACTGGCTTCCTCTGGGCCGCTGCTTGTTTACAGCCTCTCCTGTTACAGTGGAGGATTGCACAGTCGGCCGGTGGGCGTGGCGCTCTGGAGCCCGGACTTCTCCCTCTTGGTGCCCACAGGGCTGCTAGTGTCTGACAGTCTGTGTGCTTCCCATGGAGCCTGGCTGGGCTGAAACTGCCCAGAAGCCCAGGGTCCCCTCTGTCTGCCAGCTCTGTGTCCTACGCTCCCATAGTGACCGTGGAAGGAGCAGTCACGGGGGCTGCCCTGCCACCTCCAGGAGCAATCTGGCTGGTTACGGCTGGTGTGTTGAGGGGAACAGGCCCCCTTGCTGAGGGGGCAGAGGTAGCGTCGTGGAAAGAGCCCTGCCTGGAGGCTACATCTTGTGTCCACCCCTGCGTCCCCAAAAATGAGCCACGGCTGTCCAGTGCGCGGATTCAGCAGGCTTTGGCTGGCTGGAAGTAGTGACTTCCCGATGGGTATGGGCCGAGAGACCTGGCCTTGGGGGCAGGGAGGTGTCTGGCCCTCCCTTGCGGAGTGTGAGCGGCAGGGGCTTTGCTAGGGAGTGGAATGGGATTGTGCCTGGCGTGGGGGTGGGGGTGGAGAGCTGCAGGCCAGCTGGTCCTTTGCACGAGAGAAGCATCGTGCACTTAGTTGGCATGGGATGCAGGCTCCCTGCTAGGCACAGGAGATCTGTTCTTGTGCTCTCCACGCAGCGGGGCGCCTGCCCCCAACCTCTCCCCCTCTTGGTGCTGGCTTATCCCCCCGCCCATCCCTGCTGGGCTGCCCAGGGTCCGGCCCTTCTTGCCTGGTCGGCAGTCTCGCTGTGCCTCCCGTGGGACGGACGGCTGATGTGTCCGTGTCTCTGTCCCAGGCATTGCCGCAGCCGTTGCACTGAGCCGCTCTGCAGCCAAGCTGGGACGATGAAGCTCTTGGAGAACTCAAGGTTTGAAGCAATAAACTCTCAGCTGACCGTGGAGACGGGAGACGCTCACATCATTGGCAGGTGAGTACTGTCAAAGGTTGCTTCCGTGCTTCCCCAGAGACAGGTGCCGCCTCTTCGCCCGCCCTTCCCGTGACGCAGGAAGGCCCCAGGCAGGGAGAGCTGGGGAGCTGCCTCCCCGGAGAAGGCATAAAGCTAGGGTGGCCCCAACCCCAGGAGAGCGTTGAATGGTGCTGTCCAGGTAACTGCGTCCCTGGGGTGGAAGGAACCTTAGGGTCTTTGCTCTCGGCCCCTGCCCAGCTGTCTGTGAAGCTCCGCCTGCCATGGGGGTCTCGGACACACAGCTCAGCTTTCTGCTCCCAGCCTCCCTGCAGTCACCTGGGGTTTGTTGCCTCTGCTCCGGCCGGCTGCCCCACCTAGCGGAACTGCTGCTCTGAATGGCTCGGCAGGCGAGTGGGATGGGAAGGGGCGTGAGTCCCGCTAGCCCCACCTTCCACACGATGCAGCAGAGGGGGAGAGCGGATTTGGGACCCAAAGACTGCCGCTGTGCTCCCTGGCCTGCAGCTGGTGCCCGTCCTTAGCACCTCTGCCTGCCTTGGTGCCACTGTTTGCCTTGGAGGTCCTGCTCCTGTCAAAGGGAGAACGCTTGGCAGAGGGATGTGGGGCAGGGCTGCCCTCGCTCTGGTTCTCCAGGCGTGTGGACAGGAGGTGTATCGGAGCGATGGCTCTCCCCGGCCACTTGGCTGGCCCCTCACTGGCCCTTGGATGCGCAGAGGCAGCCTGAGCCCCGGTGGCTCCTTTCTGAGCCCTGTCTGTTGGGTCGGGGTGGGGATGGCAGGGCAGAGGTGCCAGGCCAGCTCCTTGTGCGGCAGAGGCGAGTGTGGGGTTTCGGTGGAGCTCAGGGCTCGTGGGCTCCCTGGCTCTGGCTCTCCTGCTGCCACAGGTCCTGCACAGTCCTCCCTTTGAACCGTTCTAGTGAGCAGAGCCTCAGCCTGGCCGCCCTGTGCCGGGAAGAGCCATCCGCTCGCCGGGGCACTCTGAGCCCATCGGCTAGTGGCTTCCATTCGGCGGGGGCGGGGGCTGGCCCAGCCCTGGAGCATGATGCGAGTGGGGGAGGGTCATCTTTGCTGCAGCATGGGCACCTAGGCTAGTAGACAGCTTGGATGCTGTCTGCTGGGCCGGGCTTTACAGCTGCCGGAGCACAGCTCTGTAAAGGCTTCCCCTGCTCGGTGCTGTGTGCCCACGGGGCTCGGCGGCTGCCCTCCCCCTGCGAGCAGGCATCTGGCGGTGCCGTGCCCCTGGCCAGCCTGGTGCTGGTTCGGGGCAGAGGGCTTGGTTCCTTGGCCAGGCCTGGGGGAGCCCTTTCTCTCTGCATCAAGGACTCCAGCTCAGCCCCTGCAGTGCTGCTGGGGAGACGTGGGGAGCTCTCCCGATCAGGGTTCCAGATCTGGGGCCACCTTTGCCACCTGGGGCTGGCCTGAATGTGATGTTTGGGAGTTGAGCTCCGAGTGGCCGTGGGGCTGGCTGGCATTGCCCAGCAGGGTGGGTTTGCTCCCAGTCTGTCTGGAGCTGGCTGGGCTGCTCACATGGGAGGGCCCAGCCTGGCTCAGGCCAGGTCTGTATGGGAGCCTGCCCCAGTGAAATGAAACTGGATCTTGCTGCACCATGCAGAAACCTAACACACAGAATCCCAGAGCTGGGAGGGACCTACAGAGGCATCGAGTCCGGTCCCCTGCTCCTGTCTAGCCCATCCCTGACAGGTGTGTGTCCAACCTGCTCTTAGAGATCTCCAGGGATGGAGATTCCACAACCCCTCCCCCCCCCCCCCCCGGGCAATTCATTCCAGGGTTTCACCACCCGGACAGGCAGGACGTTTTTCCGAATGTCCAACCTCAACCTCCCTGGCTGCACTTTAAGCCCATTGCTGCTTGTCCTGTCCTCGGAGGCCAAGGGGAACAATATTTCTCCCCTAAGAACCGCTCTCATGCCCGGCCTGCAGGCCCCAGCAGCACGCTTCCTCCTCACATGCTCAGCGCCTGGGAGCCCTGCCAGTGCCTGGGTGTGACTTCGGGCTGAAGGCGGCAGCTACTCGAGCCTTCTCTCCCGGCTCCTGCTCTAGTGACCGTGGGCAGCACATGCAGCCCACTCACAGAGCAGCCAGGAGGGGTTTGCCCAGGGTCACCAGAGGGCCCGTGGAAGTGTGTCCAGAAACAGATGGCATTGAATGTGCGTCTGTCCCCCATCCGCTTGAGCCCAGACAGTGCTCCAGGAAGTGACAAGAATTGAAAGTGAAACTGATTGGCTGTTGTCGCAGTAAGGACAAATGCAAAGGGCTCTACTTGGGGAGGACCAGTCCCTTTCACACACACAGAACGGGAAGCGCCTGGCTAGGAAGGAGTCCTGCAGAAAGGGATCCAGGGGTCAGAGTGGACCACAAGCTCAATATGAGTCAGCAGGGTGACACTTGCAAAAAAAAAAAAAAAAGCAAATGTCATTCTGGGCGGCATTAATAAGAGTGTTGTGAGCCAGACACGAGAAGTCCTCCTTCTGCTCTGCGCTGGTCAGGCCTCAGCAGGAGCGTTGTGTCCAGTTCTGGGCTCCACATCTCAGGAAAGATGTGGAGAAATTGGAAAAGGTCCAGAGATGATGAAAGGCCTAGAAAACGTGATCTTTGAGGGAAGAGTGAACAAATTGGGTGTGTTTAGTCTAGAGGAGAGAAGACTGAGAGGGGACATGGCAGTTTTCAGGTACCTAAAAGATTGTTTCTAAGAGGAGGGAGAAAAATTGTTCTCCTTGACCTCTGAGGACAGGACAAGACGCAATGGGCTTCAACTGCAGCCAGGGAGGTCTAGGTTGGACATAAAGAAAAACGTCCTGCCTGTCCGGGTGGTTATGCACTGGAATAAATTGCCTGGGGAGGTTGTGGAATCTCCATCTCTGGAGACGTCTAAGAGCAGGTTGGACACACACCTGTCCGGGATGGTAGATGGTGCTGGGTCCTGTGGCGAGGGCAGGGGACTGGACTGGATGCCGCTCGAGGCCCCCTACAGTGCTAGTATGCTGTGATTGGAAGATGGAAAGGCAGAGAGGAAGGAGTGTTGTCACAGGGCCAGGGCCATGTGAGATCTGCCCGGTCTCAGCGTTGGGGTCCAGTCAGCGGCGTGTCTGAGACCGTGTCTGCACAGCGAGGGCTCTGCGGCTGAGCCGTGGCACAGGCGCTTCAGTCATTCATCCACCTCCGATGGGCGGTAGCGTGGTCACCTGACCGGTTCTTCCGTGTTTCGGGGGTAGCCAACTGCACTACTGCGCTCTGGGTGCGAAAGCTTCAGTCCTGAGCAGTGCCCCTCAGTCGCTGTCACTAGTAAGCGGAGTCCTGGCCTGAGACTGATTTCGGAGCTGAGGATGGCTGGGTGGGGAGGAGAGCCAGCATTTCCTTGGGCTGCAGATCCACCTCGACACAGCTCCCCTGCTCCTGAGGGCTCGGAAGGCGCCTGAGCCTGTCGGGCCATTAGGCAGTCCTCAGAGTCGCTTTTATAGTACTCTGGCCTCCACTGGGCCAGGGACCGAGAGCAAACTCTCCCCCGTGGCCATGCCCCTGCCAGGCCAGCGCCCTCCTCTGCCTCCCAGACTTGTGTCTGTGCTCCCCCTCGTGCTCCTGCCTCCCCGGCGTCCTTCAGGCCTCGCTCACCCCCGGTCCTTCCAAGGCAAAGGGTGTGGCGCAGCACCACGGATATCCTTCCGCTGATGGGCTGGCCCCGGGAAAGGGACCCACAGCCGCCCCAAGAGGGGGCTTCCAGCCACAATTGGAGAGGCCCTGCCCAGCACATGTGACGTGCAGTGGCTGGCTGGCGGGCTGGTCACTGTCACCCGGAACCAGGGGCAGCGTTGGCTAGTTGCCCCTGGTGGGGACGGTGCGTGGGAGGGGCCGTTCTGAGCCCGTCGCTGGCAGCAGCTGAACTTCCTGTGTGATCAGGGTGCCGCAGAGATCAGCGGGGCTCTCTGCCCCTCAGTTCTGAGCCCTCTGTGCCCTTGGCGAGGCAGGCAGCTCCCCATCAGCCTCCCCCCGCGCACTCCAGCCCTGGTGGCCAGTTCTGCGGGGTGCTGTGGTGGCCCCCTTCACTAGGCTGTCGGGTTTAAGGCCAGTCGCACTGTTAGGCTACCTCTTAGGCAGGGGTTTGTCCAGTTTCAAGTAGCCAGATTTCGGTTAGAGCCCAGAACACAAGCTGCACAGAGCTCACTGGTGCTTTCATTACCTACCTTTCCGCGGTGAGAACCAGAGCCCATGTTTTCCGGTCACCTCACACAAGCGCTGTAGTGCGGGCTCACGACAGCCCAGCGTGCACGTGTACAGTCTTGTGCGAGAAGTAGCTACGCTGGCGACGCGAACCGTGTGCGGCCTTAGCGGCTGCCCGCCCCTCACGCAGGGCTCTCTCTTGCAGGATTGAGAGCTACTCCTGCAAGATGGCGGGGGACGACAAGCACATGTTCAAGCAGTTCTGCCAAGAGGGCCAGCCGCATGTCCTGGAAGCCCTGTCGCCCCCGCAGACCACGGGAATCAGCCCCAGCAGGTAGGCTGGCCCTCTGCTCTGGGCCGCGCGGGAAGCAGCCAGGAAGCCTTGGAGGAAGCAGTCGGCTCAGCAGGGGTAACCCCGGGTGTTGCAGCTGCTCTCGGCCCGCTGCGCACAGGCAGCCTGGGGCTAGCGCTCTCTCCTCCCCAGCCTTCCGCTGAGATACAGCCGTGCATGCTGGTCCGGTGGGCGCCCAGTGCGGCGCTCTGGCGTGCCAAGCCTGGCGATCCGGCCTTCGGGTGGGGGTGCGTGCATGGTCCCTCCTGGCTCACACTTGGCGAAATGCCCCCCTCTCCTCCGGGGGCGGAAGGTGGCCTGAGCCCTGTTTGCTGGGCTCTGGGAATGTCCCTGGGCGGAGCCGGGGAGCTCTTTGTGCAGGCAGGATCCCTCTCCCTGGGGGTGGGGCGGGGCTGCCTTTGCGCGACGGGGAGCAGCTGCCTGCCTCGCTGCCTTGTGTTTGCAGGCTCTGCAAGAGTCAGAGCGGGGACGAGGAGGGGCCCTTGAGTGACAAGTGCAGCCGCAAGACCCTCTTCTACCTGATCGCTACGCTCAATGAGTCCTTCCGGCCCGACTACGACTTCAGCGCCGCCAAGAGCCACGAGTTCAGCAGGGAGCCGAGCCTCAACTGGGTACGGGATGGCAGCGCCGCCGGGGGCGTGGGGATCTCGGGACTAGCTGAGACAGGCCTCCCTCCCAGGTGTGCAGGGGGCCTCGGGCCCGGCCCTGGGGTTTAGAATCCTAGACTCAGAGCACTAGAACGGGAAGAGATCTTGAGAGGCATCGAGTCCAGTCCCCTGCCCTCACAGCAGGACCCAGCACCGTCTAAACCATCCCTGACAGGTGTGTGTCCAACCTGCTCTTAGACAGCTCCAGGAGATTCCACAACCCCCCCCCCCCCCCCGCCCAGGCAATTTATTCCAGTGTTTCACCCCCCTGACAGGCAGGAAGTTTTTCCTAATGTCCAACCTCAACCTCCCTGGCTGCAGTTCAAGCCCATTGCTGCTTGTCCTGTCCTCAGAGGCCAAGGAGAACAATTTGTCTCCCTCCTCCTTGTGACACCCTTTTAGATACTCGAAGACCGCTCTCATGTCCCCTCTCAGGCTTCTCCTTTCCGAACTGAACAAGCCCAATTCCTTCAGTCTTCTCTCACAGCTCATGTTCTCTCGACCTTTCATCATTCTTGTTGCTCTTCTCTGGACCCTCCCCAATTTCTCCACATCTTTCTTGCAATGTGGTGCCCAAAACTGGACACAACACTCCAACTGAGGCCTAATCAGCGCAGAGTAGAGTGGGAGAATGACGTCTCGTGTCTTGCTCACAACACTGCTGTTCATGCAGCCCAGAATCACATTTGCTTTTGCCACAGTGTCACACTGTTGACTCCTATTTAGCTTGTGGTCCACTCTGACCCTAGATCCCTTTCTGCAAGACTCCTTCCTAGACAGTCGCTTCCCATTCTGTGTGTGTGAAATGGATTCACCCTTTTTACCTCAGACCGTTTCTCTAGTTTATCCAGACCATTTTGAATTATGACCCATCCTCCAAAGCACTCACAACCCCTCCCGCTTGGGATAATCTGCAAACTTAATAAGCATCCTCTCTAAGCCAATATCTAAATTGTTGATGAAGAACTTGAACAGAACCAGCCCCAAAACAGACCCCTGCAGAACCCCACTTGTTCTGCCCTTCCAGAATGACTGTGAACCGTTAATACCTACTCCCTGAGAACGGTTATCCAGCCAGTTATGTACCCACCTTACAGTAGCCCCATCTAGGTTGTATTTGCCTAGTTTATTGCTAAGAAGATCGTGCTAGACTGTGACAAATGCCTTACTAAAGTCTAGTAGTAGAGAGGTAGCTGTTAGTCTGATCTTGCTAAAACAAAAGGAAAAACTGTGTAGCAGATCTGAGGAAGTGGGTCTGGCCCACGAAAGCTCATCACCTAATAAACCATCTTGTTAGACTTTAAAGAGCTACGTAGTTTTTCCTTTTGTTTTTACTAAAGTCTAGGTATCCTATGTCCATCGCTTCTCCCTTATCCACAAGGCTTGTTATCCTGTCAAAGAAAGCTATCAGATTGGTTTGACACGATTTGTTCTTTACAAATCCATGATGTCCTGTTATCTATCACCTTATTTTCTTCCAGATATTTGCAGATGAATTCCTTAATTACTTGCTCCATTATCTTCTCTGACACAGAAGTTAAACTGACTGGTCTGTAGTGTCCTGGGTTGTTCTTATTTCCCTTTGAATAGCTGGGCACTAGATTTGCCCTTTTCCAGTCTTCTGGCATCTCTCCCAACTTCCATGACCTTTCAGAGATGATAGTTACAGGCTCAGACCCCTCCTCTGTCCTGGCATATGTTTCATCAGGCCCTGGGGACTTGCAGACATCTCACTTTTCTAAGTCATTTTTAACTTGTTCTTTTTTATTTGAACTTCTAACCCGACCCCATTGCCTCTGGTTTCAATCTCTGCCTCCCCCCACTCGGAGAGGGGCTGCAGCCTGCCCCTTCCCCCGGAGATCTCTGCCACCTCCAGCCCCAACCCCCAGGGAGGCCCCTTGCCCTTCTGTCCCCTCAGCTCCTGGAGTGAAATTCTCCCCCAGCCCACGTGTCCTTGGGGGATCTGCCCACTGCCCATCGCCCTGGAGCCGGAGCACGTCCCATATCCCACGTACCATCAGCAGCCCCAGAACACCTCTGCCAGACTCCATGGCCTCTGGGCCTTCTTGGGGGGCGTGCAGGAGCCTTGGCTGGGCCCTTCCTTGCAGGGTATTGGCTGTGGGGATGGAGGAGGAGGCCTGGGGCGGCTGTTGTTTGAGTAGAGGTGAGGCTGGGTTAGTGTTTTCCAGCATTGAGCCCCTCACGCTGTGGGCACCCTCCCTGCCTGCCCAGCCCCCTGCTCCCCACCTTACTGGGGGGTGGGCGCTGCTCTGCCTGGCTGAGGGGGCACCCAGAGCCCCCTGGGCTGAGCAGCTCTGCCTCGGCCTGGGCAATGCCCTGGTCCCAGTCAGAGGAGCCCGTGACAGTGGCAGCCCCCCACTATGCATCTCTGCACCTCCGCCTGCTTCTCCCCACGCTGACCTGAGTCCAGCCCAGGGTGCCCTGGCTTGGCGTGGCTCCGACACGCCTGGTTCTCCTGCCGGGGAGAGGCTTTGCCTACCGCTCGGGCAGCTTCTTGCTTCCAGCAGGCGCGTGGGAGACAGCGGCTCCTCCCCGGAGCCAGGCCTTGGGCTGGCCATGCTTCCAAACCCGCTGAGGAGTGAGCCCTGTCCCACCACAGAGCCCTGGGGAGGGGCTGCCTTGCTCCTCTCAGGAAGGCCAGGGCCCTGACCTGCGCCGCCTTGGTTTCCTCCAGGTGGTGAACGCTGTGAATTGCAGCCTCTTCTCCGCCGTCCGGGAGGACTTCAATGCCCTGAAACCACTCTTGTGGGATGCTGTGGATGAAGAGATCTGTCTCTCCGAGTGTGACATCTACAGGTCTGTGTGCCTGCCCACTCGGCATGGGCAACCCACGCCCCGGGGGAATGCAGAGCCGGGGCTCTCCTCGCAGCTGGGCATCACGGAGAGCGGCTGGCCTGGCTGTAGCGATCCCTGTGCCCAGGCAGACAGGAAGGGATGATCCCCCTCCCACCGTGAGCTCTCAGTCCTGGCTCAGCTGGGACTGCTGGCCCAGCGGCCTAGAGCCTGCCTCAGTTTCCCAGCGGCGCCTGCCTGCCTGCCTTGCGGGCTGTGCGGGGGAGGGGGCTGGCTCGTTACCCTGCCGGTTGCGCTGCCCACCTGGTGCCACGGGTCTGCTCTGCTCCGGCAGGCCTGAGTGGGCAGCGTACCTGGGCTGAGAGCAAGGGGTGGGGGCTGTGAGCCCCTCTTGTCCAGGCAGCCCGGGGCAGGGCCTTTCTCACCTCTCCCCATTGGTGTCGCAGCTACAACCCAGACCTGGACTCGGACCCCTTCGGCGAAGAAGGCAGCCTCTGGTCCTTCAACTACTTCTTCTACAACAAGAGGCTGAAGAGAATTGTCTTCTTCACCTGCCGCTCCATCAGGTCAGGCTGCCGGGCTGTGGGAAGCGCTTGCTGCCTGAAAGCAGCCTCCTGCCGGGCACCACCTGGCCTGGCACCAGCAGTGCTGCCCCGCTGCCTCGCCAGGCCCCTGGGATCGGCCTGCAACACGTGGCTTCGCTTCCGCACCGAAGGCCAAGTGGCCGGGAGCCACCGCCTGGCACCATCGCCCTCCCTCGCCAAAGCCATGGGCGCTCTGCCTCCCCCAGGGAGGGGCCCGGCAGCCAGCCCTTCCTCCCTCTGCCAGCTGCGGGGGGCTCAGCAGAGCGGGAGGCAGGGTTCCTGCAGTCAGGGAGCTGGCTGGTCTCACTTCTGCTCTTGGTTTCCCCAGCGGCTCCACGTACCCGCGCTCGGAGGCAGGGAACGAGCTGGACATGGACCTCGGGGAAGATGACCAGGAGGGGGGCGTGGGCACCCGTGACAAGGAAGGCAGCGGTATTGCGGAGGACCGGTGGGTGTGCGCTCGGGTGTGCAGGGCAGGGTAGGCTCCTGGCTCTCTCTGCAGCCCGTCTGCGCTCATGGGAGCAGAGCTTCCAGCCCTGGGACCACTGGGAGCATGGCGGGGACTGGAGGCTGCCTGGCTGTGGCCCTGGGTGGGGTGCCCGGCGGCCTGGGCAGCTGGCGGAGCAGTGACTGCTGTGCTTCTTTGCAGGGTGCAGGTTATCTGCATGTGAACGGCCGCGCGCACCAAGGACCCCGCCATCCCCAGGCATAGAGCGCAGCATCTCCGCTCATCGGGCAGCAGAGCGCTTGCCCCCAGCACTGCGTGTGAAAGCAGCGGGAGCCCCTGGCTGCAGCCAGGTCCCGCGTGGCGTGTGACTGGGCTCCGGCCTGCCAGAGACTCGAGCAGGGCTGCAGACACGTCGCTGCACTTTAGGAATTGATCTGCTGGCTGCACTGACTGTCCTGCCCCGGCTGCGCTCCGGCACCTCTCTGCACTTGTGGTGCCCAGCAAACTGTCCTGCCCTAGCAGCCGCGGGGGGGCCATCCTCCCCCCGCCCCTCCCCCGATCCGGATCTGCTCTGGGAACTAGCAAGCCACCTGCGCCCGTCTGGTTGCGGGGCTTGCTTGGCTGCTGCTCACCACAGGGGCTGTTGCTCTCTCGAAGGCTGTAGCAGCTGCCCTGCGGAGCACTGCCCCGGGCCGGGGGCTGCTGGCTTTTGTCTTTAAACACAGCTGACTTGTGGGAGCCTGCTCCACCCTCCTGGAGGCTGCAGGGCCAGGGCTGGATGCGAGGCTTCGCTCAGCACCCTCCAGTCTCTCGTGCTTTGATTTAACTCCAGCCTCCCCTCTGGCCCCAATCGGCAGCCTGCTCTAGGCACGCCAGGCCTGGTGCCCCGGCCCTCCCAGTGCCAGAGCAGGAGTGGGGTGGAGGGCAGCCTGCTCTCCATGGGCACTGAGCACCCGGGGGACCCTGGCATTAGCATGGTGTCTGCAGCAGGCCCCGCTCCCTGCAGCTCCTCCTCTCGGGGTAGCAGTGCAGACCCAGCGTGCTGGGGAGCTGTACCCCCAGCCCCTTGGAGGGAGCTGCAGCCGTCCCTGGCTCCAGCCTTGTCCACCTGAGCTTGCTCATCAGCCGCCTCCCCTGACAACATGCCCAGGAACAGAGCTGGCAGCCCAGGGGCGCTGGGTGAGCCATGGCTTTCCCTACAGCCCTGTGCGCGCAGCCATGGCTTTCCCTACAGCCCGAGCGCCCTGTGCGCGCGCAGCCATGGCTTTCCCTACAGCCCGAGCGCCCTGTGCGCGCAGCCATGGCTTTCCCTATAGCCCTGTGCGCACAGCCATGGCTTTCCCTACAGCCCGAGCGCCCTGTGCGCGCAGCCATGGCTTTCCCTACAGCCCTGTGCGCACAGCCATGGCTTTCCCTACAGCCCGAGCGCCCTGTGCGCGCAGCCATGGCTTTCCCTACAGCCCTGTGCGCGCAGCCATGGCTTTCCCTACAGCCCGAGCGCCCTGTGCGCGCGCAGCCATGGCTTTCCCTACAGCCCGAGCGCCCTGTGCGCGCAGCCATGGCTTTCCCTATAGCCCTGTGCGCACAGCCATGGCTTTCCCTACAGCCCGAGCGCCCTGTGCGCGCAGCCATGGCTTTCCCTACAGCCCGAGCGCCCTGTGCGCGCGCAGCCATGGCTTTCCCTATAGCCCTGTGCGCACAGCCATGGCTTTCCCTACAGCCCGAGCGCCCTGTGCGCGCGCAGCCATGGCTTTCCCTACAGCCCGAGCGCCCTGTGCGCGCGCAGCCATGGCTTTCCCTACAGCCCGAGCGCCCTGTGCGCGCAGCCATGGCTTTCCCTACAGCCCTGTGCGCGCAGCCATGGCTTTCCCTACAGCCCGAGCGCCCTGTGCGCGCGCAGCCATGGCTTTCCCTATAGCCCTGTGCGCACAGCCATGGCTTTCCCTACAGCCCGAGCGCCCTGTGTGCGCGCAGCCATGGCTTTCCCTACAGCCCGAGCGCCCTGTGCGCGCAGCCATGGCTTTCCCTACAGCCCGAGCGCCCTGTGCGCGCGCAGCCATGGCTTTCCCTACAGCCCGAGCGCCCTGTGCGCGCGCAGCCATGGCTTTCCCTACAGCCCGAGCGCCCTGTGCGCGCAGCCATGGCTTTCCCTACAGCCCGAGCGCCCTGTGCGCGCGCAGCCATGGCTTTCCCTATAGCCCTGTGCGCACAGCCATGGCTTTCCCTACAGCCCGAGCGCCCTGTGCGCGCGCAGCCATGGCTTTCCCTATAGCCCTGTGCGCACAGCCATGGCTTTCCCTACAGCCCGAGCGCCCTGTGCGCACAGCCATGGCTTTCCCTACAGCCCTGTGCGCGCAGCCATGGCTTTCCCTACAGCCCGAGCGCCCTGTGCGCGCGCAGCCATGGCTTTCCCTATAGCCCTGTGCGCACAGCCATGGCTTTCCCTACAGCCCGAGCGCCCTGTGCGCGCGCAGCCATGGCTTTCCCTACAGCCCGAGCGCCCTGTGCGCGCGCAGCCATGGCTTTCCCTACAGCCCGAGCGCCCTGCGCGCGCAGCCATGGCTTTCCCTACAGCCCGAGCGCCCTGTGCGCGCGCAGCCATGGCTTTCCCTACAGCCCTGTGCGCGCAGCCATGGCTTTCCCTACAGCCCGAGCGCCCTGAGCGCGCAGCCATGGCTTTCCCTACAGCCCTGTGCGCACAGCCATGGCTTTCCCTACAGCCCGAGCGCCCTGTGCGCGCGCAGCCATGGCTTTCCCTACAGCCCTGTGCGCACAGCCATGGCTTTCCCTACAGCCCGAGCGCCCTGTGCGCGCAGCCATGGCTTTCCCTATAGCCCTGTGCGCACAGCCATGGCTTTCCCTATAGCCCTGTGCGCACAGCCATGGCTTTCCCTACAGCCCGAGCGCCCTGTGCGCGCAGCCATGGCTTTCCCTACAGCCCTGTGCGCGCAGCCATGGCTTTCCCTACAGCCCGAGCGCCCTGTGCGCGCGCAGCCATGGCTTTCCCTATAGCCCTGTGCGCACAGCCATGGCTTTCCCTACAGCCCGAGCGCCCTGTGCGCGCGCAGCCATGGCTTTCCCTACAGCCCGAGCGCCCTGTGCGCGCGCAGCCATGGCTTTCCCTACAGCCCGAGCGCCCTGCGCGCGCAGCCATGGCTTTCCCTACAGCCCGAGCGCCCTGTGCGCGCGCAGCCATGGCTTTCCCTACAGCCCTGTGCGCGCAGCCATGGCTTTCCCTACAGCCCGAGCGCCCTGAGCGCGCAGCCATGGCTTTCCCTACAGCCCGAGCGCCCTGTGCGCGCGCAGCCATGGCTTTCCCTACAGCCCGAGCGCCCTGTGCACGCAAGCCAGCCCAGGGGACTGCTCGCTGCCCCCAGAGCCTCCCCTTTGTTGTGGGGCGCTGTCCCTGCGCCCGCCCAGCTCGGTGCTTTGAGGGCGACAGGTGCCTGTGCATCTCCGCTAACGGGCTGTCCTGGCAGGAACCATCTGCCTCCCTGTGCCTGGGGCCTTGCTGGCCAGTGGAGGCTGGTTGGGGAAACCTCCAGGGGGGTGTCCTGTCTTACCTGCTGGAGCCCCAGGGGCCGCTTCTCGCACCGAGCAAGGGCCGCAGCCGCTTGCCCTCCAGTCGGGACCCTGCAGGCCGTAGTCTTGGCCATGCTGCGACCAGAGCGTGCAGGCTCATTGGCAGGAGTCCCGCTTGCCTCTGGGCTGGGCCGTGGCTGGCGTCGGGCTGCAGGGAGCCAGCCCTGCTGGGGCCCTGGCCGCTTGGAGTCCAGCCACCTGCTCAGCGTGGCCAGGGGCTGTCAGGGCAGAGGGCTGGTGAGCACAGCAAGCCACCTAGCATTGTTCAGTCTGGGCAAATATGCCCCCATCCCAGGCTGAGGTGGGGCCCCGGCTGGGAGCCCTGGGGCCAGCTCCCAGCCCAGCTACCGAGCAGCTGGCATTCCCGCTCCTGCCTTTGCCCAGTGTCCACCATCTGGCCCCAGTGGTGCATAGCTGGCCTCCTGGCAGGGGAGGGGCAGCTGCTGTCCCCTGCACTGCTGCAGGAGTCGGGCTACTCCTTCGCCCTGGGCACGGCCTGGCAGGCAGGGAGGCTTGCCCCTGGCGCCTGTACTCGTGGGCCGGGACCAGGCGCCGGTTTCCTGTTCTCTCCCTGTGAGGTTTGACTTTACTGCATAGCGATGTATCGTTACACCAATAAAGTTTGTCTGTGACTGACCCCCTTCCTGGAAAGGCTCCCCCAGGGCACGGGCGCAGGAGGGTCTGCAAGGGGGAGCAGCCTGGGGCAGGCAGAGCTGGCTTCACGGGGGGGCAGTATCACCATCCCTGCTGCTCTGCGGGTTCCTGCTCTTCCAGCTGGGGCAATGGCAGCTGCCCAGCAGGGCTGCCCCTCCTCGCTCCGCCCCGTGTCCCCTGCCGAGCTTCTGCAGCAGCATGTGCTTGTGAGCCTTCGGAGTGTCAGCCTGAAGGGGCAGCATCTGCCGTCTGGAGCTCAGCACGAAGAGGGTGCTGGTTAAAATGGGCAGAGGAATCCACTCCCAATCCCATTGCCAAGTTCCTGGTGCAGGCTGGGAGCAGAGGTGGAATAATCGGCCTTACAAGTCTGGATGGAGGAGTCGCCAAGCCCCTCTTTATACCTTTGTCCCGGGGCGAGACCCACTGTTCTTGCTGTGTAAAGAATTGTCCCAAGTGGAGATGGTCCCCTAAGAGTCACCTGTCCATGCAGCCCTCAGTCCTTTGGAAAACTACGGGCAGTCCTATGGCACCTTCGGGCTGGCATTGATTGGCATGGCGGCTGGAGTCCTGGCACCTTCGGGCTGGCATTGATTGGCATGGCGGCTGGAGTCCTGGCACCTTCGGGCTGGCATTGATTGGCATGGCGGCTGGAGTCCTGGCACCTTCGGGCTGGCATTGATTGGCATGCCGGCTGGAGTCCTGGCACCGTCGGGCTGGCATTGATTGGCATGGCGGCTGGAGTCCTGGCACCTTCGGGCTGGCATTGATTGGCATGGCGGCTGGAGTCCTGGCACCTTCGGGCTGGCATTGATTGGCATGCCGGCTGGAGTCCTGGCACCGTCGGGCTGGCATTGATTGGCGTGCCGGCTGGAGTCCTGGCACCTTCGGGCTGGCATTGATTGGCATGCCGGCTGGAGTCCTGGCACCTTCGGGCTGGCACTGATTGGCATGCCGGCTGGAGTCCTGGCACCTTCGGGCTGGCATTGATTGGCATGCCGGCTGGAGTCCTGGCACCTTCGGGCTGGCATTGATTAGCGTGCCGGCTGGAGTCCTGGCACCGTCGGGCTGGCATTGATTGGCGTGCCGGCTGTCATAGGAGGCATCTGACAAAATGGCTTTACCCACAGAAGTTGCTGCCCCGTTCGGTGCTGCAGGACTCCTGGTTTTTGCAGATACAGACCAACGCGGCAGCCTCTCTGATAGTGGCCATGCCCCCATGTGGGTCGCAGCGTTCCTCCGCTGGGGCCTGGCAGCACCCAAGGTGCATTGTCAGTCAAGGGCTGCCCTTGCCTAGCCCCCCTGGCGCTAGGCTGGCTGGGTGTCCTGCTCCCAACTTGCCCTACAGCAATGGCACCTGAGTGGTGTAAACGGAATCAGCGACTCACCAGCATTTCTTAGAGCCCTTGCTCGGCCCCCTTTGCGCAAGTTTTGCTGCACACGTGCCGGGTTGCACCACGGTCTGTGTGTGTTACGCTGCAGCCAGGCCGGACCTCGCGGGAAGATGTGGACAGCAGATGGGCAGAGTACCAGCGCACCCTGAGCCACGCAGTGACCTCGCTCCCAAAGCCCCAGCCTTGGCTTGGCCAGGTCTTTGGAACCAGGGTGCCTGGAGGGCTGGGGCAGCGGGTTTGTGCTGTTGCTGGAAGCTCCTCCCAACTTGGGACAGCAGGGGGGAGAGCCCACAGGGGTTGTGTGCAAATATCCACTGCACCGCCCCCCCTCGGCAGCTGTGGGTGGGGTCAGGACGTGCCTGTGCTGGGCGGGGTGTGGAAAGCAGGCTGCTTGGCAGAGGGGCTGGCCTGCTGGGCATGTCGAGGGGGGCAGGTCTAGGCCATGGGCTCCTGGCACAGCCACAACCAGCCCCGGCTAGCAGGATACCAGCTGGCTAGCAGGATACCAGCCGGCCAGCACTGCCCTAGCACAGCCGTGCATGGGCCCTAAGCCCCTGGCAGCCGGGCTGCCCAGCGCAGGGCTTCCTGGAGGGAGCGAGGGCGTGAGCCCTCGCCGTGTGCTCTGTGGTCTCCCTGCTGGCTGGAGGAGCTGGGATGGGAATAGTCCTGGGGTGGGGGAGCAGGGCCTGCTGCTGTGGGGCTGGAGCAGCTGAGTGGGTGGGCAGCTGGCACCAGACTCCTTCCACCTCGGGCCTGATGCTGGCAGCTCACTGCTGGGCGCTGGGCTGGGCTGAGTGCCACCAGCCCCCCCATCTGCTTCTGCAGGGGGGTTCCCTGGGGTGCTGGAGGCAGGACCTGGCCCTGGCTCTCGGTTCTCCGGCTGACATCACGGCTGCCTGGCCTCCCACTGCCTCTCAGAGCAGTTCCTGCTTCGCTTCCTGTCGCTGCGGCTCTGAGCCGGGGTGTTGGGCCCCCATCTCAGCAGGGAGCTGCAGGCTGGCTCAGGGCAGGCCCGGCTGGGGGGAGGGGTGATGTCAGGGCTGGGCAGCCCCCGTCCGCCTTTCTGGGCCCTCGGGGGCTGAGGGTTGGGCTGGGCTGCCTAGTGGGCAGGTCTGGTGCATGGCTTGGGCGGGGGGCTGAGCTGGGAGCCTGGCTCGGCAAAGCGCCTGCACCCCACCCTTTAGGTGACTGGCGGGGGCTGGTAGAGCTGAGGGAGGGGACAGCGCAAACTGTGCCAGCCCTCTCCCCTGCCCCTGGCTACTGCCTTCCCCTGGGACAGCCGGAGGGAGTGGGGGAGCCCCAGGGACTTTCCAGCTCCCGGCCAGAGGCCCCAGCTCTGGCCTAGCAGCTGCCCCAGGCTGCCGGTGTGGGCACTCCTGGCAGCTGTAGGGACTGCCCCTCCCAGCTGAAGGCCATACCCCCCTCCACCCCCAGCACTCATCCTTCCAGGCCAGATGCCCAAGGTCCTCCCCTTTCCCCCGTGCCTGCAGAGCTCTCAGGCCGGCTGCCCCCCCCCCCCCCCCGTGCCTGCAGAGCTGTCAGGCCGGCTGCCCCCCCCCCCCCCGTGCCTGCAGAGCTCTCAGGCCGGCTGCCCCCCCCCCCCGTGCCTGCAGAGCTCTCAGGCTGGCTGCCCCCCCCGTGCCTGCAGAGCTCTCAGGCCGGCTGCCCCCCCCCCCCCCGTGCCTGCAGAGCTGTCAAGCTGGCTGCCCCCCCCCCGTGCCTGCAGAGCTCTCAGGCCGGCTGCCCCCCCCCCGTGCCTGCAGAGCTGTCAAGCTGGCTGCCCCCCCCCCCACCGTGCCTGCAGAGCTCTCAGGCCGGCTGCCCCCCCCCCCCGTGCCTGCAGAGCTGTCAAGCTGGCTGCCCCCCCCCCCCGTGCCTGCAGAGCTGTCAAGCTGGCTGCCCCCCCCCCCCGTGCCTGCAGAGCTCTCAGGCCGGCTGCCCGATGCCCAGTCCCCAGACCAGATGCCCATGTGCCACCCTAGCACCAATCCCCCCAGGCCAGATACCCGCGCCCCCCCCCCCCCCCGCAGTGCTCCCGGCGATGCTAGGAAAGCCTCTGGCCGTACACAGAACCGTCTCCACGGCAACCTGCCAGTCCCGCTCTGGCCGCTGGCAGGGGTGGGTGGGCTCGGGCGCTAGAGCCGCCTGAAAGCTGTGGGCCGGGGGCTGGCGCTGGGGGGTCTGGGGGAGCGCGGACGCAGGCTGGGGGGGGGGGAGTTCGGGTGGCAGGCCGGGGTGGGGGATACCACCAGCCGGCTCTGTGAGGGGGCGCAGGCAGCAGGCTTGGGGGGTGGCACCCGGCCTCACACTGAGCTCCCCCCGAACCCCACTGGCAGCTCCCCACCCCTGGCCTGACACCGGGCTCCCCCCTGTAGGTGCCACCCCCCAAGCCTGCTGCCTGCGCTCTTCCCACAGAGCCGGCTGGTGGTATCCCCGGTCCAGGCCTGCCACCCGAACTCCCCCCCCCCCGCAGCCTGTGTCCGAGCTCCCCCAGAGCCAGTGGGGTTCTGGGGGGGCTTGGTGTCAGGCCGGGGGTGGGGAGATGCCAGTGGGGTTCTGGGGGGGCTCAGTGTCAGGCTGGGGGTGGGGAGATGCCAGTGGGGTTCTGGGGGGGCTCGGTGTCAGGCTGGGGGTGGGGAGATGCCAGTGGGGCTCTGGGGGATTGAGGAGGTGCCAGCGGGGGCTGACGGGGGGAGGTTGGGGCGGTGTTGCTGGGCAGGGGTCTCTGGTACCACCTCTGGGCAGGAGGGACCGTCCTGGGCTCTGCCATGGGCTCCCTCTTGCCCCTCAGAGGCTGCGAGTGGCTGAGTTGCCCCTGGCCTGGCAGGCCTGTTGCGGGGGCAGAGGGATGGACAGCTGCCCTGAGGCGACACTCCCAGCCATGGAGGAGCAAGGAGAATCGCAGAATAGTGGCTGTAAGTCGCCCCAGTGCTGCCTGCACCCCCCGGCTCCGCCTGGGTGCCCATTGGCACTCCCTCTTCTGCTCTGGTGCCCACTGGCACCCCTTCTCCACCCCGGTGCCCCCTCCTCCGCCTGGGCACCCACCAGCACCCCTCCTCCGCCCTGGTGCTCCCTCCTCTGCCCCGGCACCCTGCCCTCTGCCTGAGCACCCACTGGCACCCCTCCTCTGCCCCGGTGCCCTCCCTCCACCTGGGTGCCCACCAGCACCCCCTCTTCTGCCCCGATGCCCACCGGCACCCCCTCCTCCACCCCGGTACCTCCCCTCTGCCCTGGTGCCCACCGGCACCCCTCCTCTGCCCCAGTACCCACCGGCACCCCCTCCTCCACCCCAGTGCATCCCCTCCTCCACTTGGGTGCCCACCAGCACCCCCTGCTCCTCCTGGGCACCCACTGGCACCTCTCCTCTGCCCTGGCACCCCCCTCTGCCTGGGTACCCACTGGCACCTCCTCCTCCACCCTAGTGCTCCCCCTCCTCCACTTGGGCACCCACCGGCACCCTCTTCTCTGCCTTTGTGCACCCCCTCCTCCGCCCCGGTGCCCACCGGCACCCCCTCCTCTGCCTGGGCATCCACTGACACCCCCTTCTCCTCCCCAGTGCACTCCCTCCTCTGTCTGGACACTCACTGGCACCCCCTCCTTCACCCTGGTGCACCCCCCCTCTGCCTGGGCACCCACCGGCACCCCTCCTCTGCCCCAGGTGCCCACTGGCACCCCCTCCTCTGCCTGGGCACTCACCGGCACCCTCTCCTCCACCCCAGTGCACCCCCTCCTCCACCTGGGCGCCCACCAGCACCCCCGCCCCCGACCCGGTGCCCACCGGCCCTTTGGCTGCCCCTCCCAGATGAAGCTGCTGTCCCTGTCTCGCTCTCCATGCCTCCGACGGAGCTGAGGAGATGCAGTCAGGGCCCCTGGGAGCACAGCTCCTGCGCAGCACCGAGCCCAGAGCCGGGCCCCTCCGACCCAGGGCCTTCCCCCGGTCCCACCGCCCCACTGCTTCGCGCCAGTCACCCCCGCACGCACCTCTTCCCAGCTCTTGCTGGCGTCCCGGGGGCTCAGCCCTGTCGCGGCAGCAGGGCTTGGGCCCAGCGAGGGGCGGGCGACGCTGTACCAGGGAGAGGGGCTGCCTGGGTTATCCCAGCCTCTTTCCCTGCCCCAGCCACGCCCAGCGCCTTGAGCCACCAGAGCGGCCAGCCAGGGTCGAGAGAGGAGGAGACCCCTCCGACGAGCGCCCGCCGGCTCTGGGCCTTGCTGCGGGGGGGCTTCCGGGCAGCTCTGGAGAAGGTATGTGGGGGGGGGGGTGTCCCCGCGGATGCTGGAGAAGGTGGGGAGGCTCTCTCCCGCTGGCCCTTGGGGATCTCTGCTCCGCTCGCTCCTCCCGAACCAGCTGCCGGCCTTTTCTGGAGCCTTGTGCGGCAGTGCCCCCACCCAGGGGTCCTGGCCTTACCCACCCTGCCTGCTCCCCACGGGGCTTAGCCCTGACCCTCCCCAGCCAGAGTGGGGCTGCCCCTACAGACATTCCCTGGAGGTTTCTCCTGCCTGCTCTGCCGCCATCGGGGTCTGCTCCCACGCGTGGGCCAGAGCCAGGGACTTGGTGCCCCATCTGTGTGTGTCACTCGGCAGCCACCCTGTCCAGGTACTGCCCAGCCCGGGATGTGCAGGGGCCCAGGGGCCACCCGGCTGGGGACGTGCAGGAGCCCGGGGGCCCGTTACTGTGGAGTGGCGCGGGGGCAAGGGGCTCGTGGCACTGCCTGACCCCCGCGCCCCTGGGCAGGTGAAGAAGGAGGAGCTGAAGGCAGCTCAGCTGACCCACGGCCTCCAGCACATACGGCACCTCAGCTTCCCGCAGCGCCTGCGCCAGGTGGCCTACAACAGCCGCGCCGGGCTCTTCGTGGTGCTGGACGAGCAGAACCGGCTACACCTGCACAAGGAGGACGGCTGGCTCGGCCACAGCGCCCAGGCCCTGGGGCCACTGGCTGGCCTGCTGTACGCCAGCCAGGTCGATAAGTACGTGGCCTGGGACCAGGCCAGCTTGCAGGTGCTGGGCCCGGCCTTCGAGGTCCTCTCCAAGGTGCCAGCTCCGCACGGTGTCCGCTGCTGCCTCTACAGCCCAGAGCTCAAGCAGGTGGTGACTGCCGGGGCGGGCAGCCTGTCCGTCTGGGCCTTCCGCTACGGCTTCCGCCAGCTGCACTGCCAGCTCACCGTGCAGCAAGGCCTGTGCCCGCGCGACGCCTTCACCCGCCTGGCCCTGGACACCGGCGCCCGCCAGCAGTGCTTCGCTGCCTGCGGCACCGGCCTGGCCGTCCTCAGCATCTCCCAGGGCAAGCTCGTCACCTACCAGAGGGACCTGCACACCAGGTAGTGGCTGCACCAGGGCAGCTAGCGTCCCGCCCCAGGGACCCTCGTGCCCTGCCCGGGGGCCTGCCATGTGCTGCTGCTGTGTGGGGAGGGGGTGGGGCTGGAGGGGCGCTGGGCATGGGCGAGCGGGTGCTGGGACGGGCCAGTCCCATCTGGCACAGCTGGGGCTCCGCAGCGCGCACTGGCCCAAAGTCCCTGTTCAGAGCCTGCTCCTGTCTCTATGGCCAGAAAGTGAGACGGGCCCACGGCTGCCCACTGGCTGGGACGGGCTGCGGGTCCCTCTCTGAGCCAGGCCTGGCTGGGACGGGCTGCGGGTCCCTCTCTGAGCCAGGCCTGGCTGGGACGGGCTGCGGGTCCCTCTCTGAGCCAGGCCTGGCTGGGACGGGCTGCGGGTCCCTCTCTGAGCCCTGCCCTGGCTGGGACGGGCTGCGGGTCCCTCTCTGTGCCCTGCCCTGGCTGGGACGGGCTGCGGGTCCCTCTCTGTGCCCTGCCCTGGCTGGGACGGGCTGCGGGTCCCTCTCTGAGCCCTGCCCTGGCTGGGACGGGCTGCGGGTCCCTCTCTGAGCCCTGCCCTGGCTGGGACGGGCTGCGGGTCCCTCCCTGAGCCCTGCCCTGGCTGGGACGGGCTGCGGGTCCCTCCCTGAGCCCTGCCCTGGCTGGGACGGGCTGCGGGTCCCTCTCTGTGCCCTGCCCTGGCTGGGACGGGCTGCGGGTCCCTCTCTGTGCCCTGCCCTGGCTGGGACGGGCTGCGGGTCCCTCTCTGTGCCCTGCCCTGGCTGGGACGGGCTGCGGGTCCCTCTCTGAGCCCTGCCCTGGCTGGGACGGGCTGCGGGTCCCTCTCTGAGCCCTGCCCTGGCTGGGACGGGCTGCGGGTCCCTCTCTGAGCCCTGCCCTGGCTGGGACGGGCTGCGGGTCCTTCTCTGTGCCCTGCCCTGGCTGGGACGGGCTGCGGGTCCCTCTCTGAGCCCTGCCCTGGCTGGGACGGGCTGCGGGTCCCTCTCTGAGCCCTGCCCTGGCTGGGACAGGCTGTCATTTCATGGGTGCTACAGCCGAGACAGCCCTGCTGGGTGCCCAGAGTCCAGGCACCAGGGCCATTGCCCTGTGCCCCAGGGCTGGTGCAGTGCGGTGTGACTCTGCTGTGCCCAATGACCCCCGGAGCTCTGGGGGTGGCAGGGAGCCTCACGCCTGCCTCTCCCCAGGGCCATCACTGACGTCACCTACTGCGAGGCGGGGGCCTGCGTGGTGACCGGCTCCCGTGACACCACCATCAAGGTGTGGGACGAGAAGCTGCAGATTCAGACAATCTTCGTGGGACACACTGGTGAGGGGGGGGGGCGCCCAGAGTGCCGGGAGCCCCCCTCCCCATGGGGGGCAGACAGGAGAGCTGTCTGAAGCTGCTGGTCTCTGCCCCGAATCCCTGCCTCGGGCTGCCTTGGGGTGCACCTGTGCCCCACCCCCCCTGCTGGCTGCCCCCTGCCTGGCCCTGGAGATGGGGGTGGGGCTGCCCACACCCTAAGCTTGCCCCGCCCAGTGGGCAGCCGGGGCTTTGCTCTGACCCAGCCGCCTTCCCCTTCCCCTTCCCCCGGCAGGGCCTGTGACGGCGGTGACCATCTACCCCCAGAGGCCCCTGGTGCTCTCTGCCTCCCAGGACGGCACCATGCGCACCTGGAACCTGCAGACCATCGACCAAGTGGACGAAATGCAGGTGGCCGAGGTGGTGGAGCAGCTGCAGACGCACCCGGAGGAGGGCTACATGGTCTCGCTCTCCAGCTCCGCCATGGACCTCTGGAAGGTCAACCAGCTCTACGCGCTGTACACCCGGCTGGGGGCCGCCGTGACGCGCCTCGGCACCGTGGACCTGAGCGCGGCGGGCAGCTTCCCGGTGCGGGCCGTGTGCGTGTGCCAGGACTCCTGTGTGCGCCTCGTGGCTGCCCACACCGGCCAGGTGCTCTCCACACTGCTGCTGGACAGGCCCTGCCAGGCCCTGGCGGCAGCCTATTGCCTGCCCCGGGAGACCCTCTTTGTGCTGCTGGAGGCCGGCCAGCTCCTGAGGGTGAACGCCGCCGTCAGCCCCATGAGCGTCAGGAAGACGGTGGCGCCCTGGAGCGAGTCGGGGCGGCCCAGCTGCCTGCTCCTCTACAGCCACCTCGTGGAGCCCGGCAAGGCCTACGCCCAGTGGCGGGAGATCGTGGAGCAGAAGGGGGACAGGAAGGCCTGGGCCCAGCTCCCACTGAAGCTGCAGGACAAGAACAGGTAAAAGTTCGAACCAGCGCTGCTCCCCAGGCCGGGCCCTGAGACGGGGCGCTGCAGGGGGCCGGGCAGGGCACTGCCGGGGTCGGGGGGGGGGAGCTCCAGCCTCTCTCAGCAGGGGGTGCTGCAGGGGGCCGGGCAGGGCACTGCCGGGGTCGGGGGGGGGGGAGCTCCAGCCTCTCTCAGCAGGGGGCGCAGCAGGGGGCCGGGCAGGGCACTGCCGGGGTCGGGGGGGGGGGGAGCTCCAGCCTCTCTCAGCAGGGGGCGCTGCAGGGGGCCGGGCAGGGCACTGCCGGGGTCGGGGGGGGGGGGGGAGCTCCAGCCTCTCTCAGCAGGGGGCGCTGCAGGGGGCCGGGCAGGGCACTGCCGGTGTCGGGGGGGGAGCTCCAGCCTGTCTCAGCAGGGGGCGCTGCAGGGGGCCGGGCAGGGCACTGCCGGGGTCGGGGGGGGGGGGCGGGAGCTCCAGCCTGTCTCAGCAGGGGGCGCTGCAGGGGGCCGGGCAGGGCACTGCCGGGGTCGGGGGGGGGGGGAGCTCCAGCCTCTCTCAGCAGGGGGCGCTGCAGGGGGCCGGGCAGGGCACTGCCGGGGTCGGGGGGGGGGAGCTCCAGCCTCTCTCAGCAGGGGGCACAGCACGGGGCCGGGCAGGGCACTGCCGGGGTCGGGGGGGGGGAGCTCCAGCCTCTCTCAGCAGGGGGCACAGCACGGGGCCGGGCAGGGCACTGCCGGAGTCGGGGGGGGGGAGCTCCAGCCTCTCTCAGCAGGGGGCACAGCACGGGGCCGGGCAGGGCACTGCCGGGGTCGGGGGGGGGAGCTCCAGCCTCTCTCAGCAGGGGGCACAGCACGGGGCCGGGCAGGGCACTGCCGGGGTCGGGGGGGGGGAGCTCCAGCCTCTCTCAGCAGGGGGCACAGCACGGGGCCGGGCAGGGCACTGCCAGGGCAGCAGAGGGGCAGGTCCAGCCTCTCCCAGCGGGGAGCACTGCAGGGAGCAGGCCAGGCGCTGGCTATGGGGAGCCCCACAAGTGCTGGGGGCAGCTCCCCACGACTCAGCTCCCCTCCCCCCCGTGCGGAGGGCTGTCCGTGGCAGTGCTCTGGGAGCTGGTGGCCGTGCTGCGGCTGAGGCGTGTTGCCCGCAGGTACCTGCCGGTGCTGGGCCTGGAGGACGGCTCGCTCTGCGTGGTGCAGTGGTTCACCGGGTGCATCCAGTACCAGGTGGAGGCTCACGACGCAGAGCGGGTGACTGCGCTGGCTGCCTACCCCCACAACAGCTGGATCATCTCAGCAGGTAAGCATGGAGCCCCGGGCCGGGCAGCAGGGCTCTGTGTGCCTCGGGGGGCCCCAGGGAGCCCCTGGGGGGCAGCAATGGCCTGGACAGGGCCCCGGGGCCAGCCCTCAGACCTGGAGACGTTCAGCTCCCGGGGCTCCCAAAACCCAGCCCCTAAAGAGGGAGGGGCCCGCAGGGCAGAGGGGGGAACGCAGTGACGGCAGGAGACGCCATGGGCCTCGGGCGTAGCCTGGCAGGGGCGGGGGCAGGGCAGGTGGCCCGGAGACCAACTGTTCCCCACATCCCAGGAGGAGGGCACATGTTTCCCCTACGCCCAGGGGGCAGGGCGTTCCCTTGTGCCCGGGGGGGGGCAGGGTGTTCTCTCATGCCTGGGGGTGGCAGAGCATTCCCTCGTACCCGAGGCAGGGTGGGGCAGGGAGCGGCAGGGCTGGGCAAGGCTGGGCAGAGCGGGGGGGGGGACAAGCCAGCAGTGCCCCTCTGCTCGCAGGTGACGATCGCACGGTGAAGGTCTGGCGCATCTTCCCCTATATTGACGAGTGCCTGACCCTGCTACTGAGCTTCTCCTGCCAGCGCCCCGTGCTGCACATGTGCCCGCTGGGCTCCACGCTGGGCACGGCCATCCAGGACCCCAACAGTGCCACCTACAGCATCCTCCTGTACGACCTGCTGGCCCAGACCCGCCAGGAGCACAGCCCTGAGGACGACCCCCTGGACGAGATCACGGGTGAGAGCCCACTGCCCTCGGGGCCTGCAGAATCAACAGCTCGGGTCCCCTTGTTGCCCATGATGGTCCATGTGCTGCAGAAAGGCCACGTGGCGCGCATGGTCCGTGTGGCACGCATGGTCCGCGTGGCGCACATGGTCCATGTGCTGCAGATAGGCCACGTGGCGCGCATGGTCCGTGTGGCACACATGGTCCGCGTGGCGCGCATGGGCCTTTCCCGAGGGGCAGGGCTAACGTGCCCAGCTGGAGACTTGCACGTCACCCGAGTTGTCTCTCTCCTCTCTGGCAATTTGCACGTAGCTCCCCAGCCAAGACGTGGGGGACACGTCGTTGCAGGCCACGTGACACACTGTGCTGGCGTGAGCCCAGAGCCTGGTTGAAGGGGGCTGTGACAAGTGGGCACCGTGTCACCGGGGCACTGCTGAGAGCATCAATTCAGGGAAAGCTCTAAGGCACCAAATCTGCCACAAAACATGTCTGCTCACCACACTGGCCAGCATCACACAAGCAGCCCCTTCTGACACGCTGGGATCTGAGGGGAGTCGGTCAGAAGATTTATAACCTCTCCCCTGTGTAAGGGGGGCTGGGGGGGCACAGGGAGCACTGGGGTGTCTGAGGGGAGGTGGGGGATGGGTTATAACCTCTCCCCTGTGTGGGGGGGGCTGGGGGGCACAGGGAGCGCTGGGGTGTGCGAGGGGGGTTGGGGGATGGGTTATCACCTCTCCCCTGTGTGGGGGGGGGCTGGGGGGGCACAGGGAGCACTGGGGTGTCTGAGGGGAGGTGGGGGGATGGGTTATAACCTCTCCCCTGTGTGGGGGGGGGCTGGGGGGGTACAGGGAACACTGGGGTGTCTGAGGGGAGGTGGGGGGATGGGTTATAACCTCTCCCCTGTGTGAGGGGGGGCTGGGGGGGCACAGGGAGCGCTGGGGTGTGTGAGGGGAGGTGGAGGATGGGTTATAACCTCTCCCCTGTGTAAGGGGGGGCTGGGGGGGCACAGGGAGCACTGGGGTGTGAGGGGAGGTGGGGGATGGGTTATAACCTCTCCCCTGTGTGAGGGGGGCTGGGGGGGCACAGGGAGCACTGGGGTGTCTGAGGGGAGGTGGGGGATGGGTTATAACCTCTCCCCTGTGTAAGGGGAGGCTGGGGGGGCACAGGGAGCACTGGGGTGTCTGAGGGGAGGTGGGGGGGATGGGTTATAACCTCTCCCCTGTGTGAGGCGGGGCTGGGGGGCACAGGGAGCGCTGGGGTGCGTGAGGGGAGGTGGGGGTTGGGTTATACCCTCTCCCCTGTGTGAGGTGGGGCTGGGGGGGCACAGGGAGCACTGGGGTGCCTGAGGGGAGGTGGGGGATGGGTTATAACCTCTCCCCTGTGTAAGGGGGGGCTGGGGGGGCACAGGGAGCACTGGGGTGTCTGAGGGAGGTGGGGGATGGGTTATAACCTCTCCCCTGTGTGAGGCGGGGCTGGGGGGGCACCGGGAGCGCTGGGGTGCGTGAGGGGAGGTGGGGGTTGGGTTATACCCTCTCCCCTGTGTAAGGTGGGGTCTGGGGGGGCACAGGGAGCACTGGGGTGCCTGAGGGGAGGTGGGGGATGGGTTATAACCTCTCCCCTGTGTAAGGGGGGCTGGGGGGGCACAGGGAGCACTGGGGTGTCTGAGGGAGGTGGGGGATGGGTTATAACCTCTCCCCTGTGTGAGGCGGGGCTGGGGGGGCACAGGGAGCGCTGGGGTGCGTGAGGGGAGGTGGGGGTTGGGTTATACCCTCTCCCCTGTGTGAGGTGGGGCTGGGGGGGCACAGGGAGCACTGGGGTGTGTGAGGGGAGGTGGGGGATGGGTTATAACCTCTCCCCTGTGTAAGGGGGGCCTGGGGGGGGCACAGGGAGCACTGGGGTGTCTGAGGGAGGTGGGGGATGGGTTATAACCTCTCCCCTGTGTGGGGGGGGCTGGGGGGCACAGGGAGCGCTGGGGTGCGTGAGGGGAGGTGGGGGATGGGTTATACCCTCTCCCCTGTGTGAGGGGGGGCTGGGGGGGCACAGGGAACACTGGGGTGTCTGAGGGAGGTGGGGGATGGGTTATAACCTCTCCCCTGTGTAAGGGGGGGCTGGGGGGGCACAGGGAGCACTGGGGTGTCTGAGGGAAGTGGGGTGTGATGGACCGGGCCGGGTGTGGGCACAGCTGAGGCCATCTGCTCAGGCGGATTCCTAAGCAATCCCCTCTCAGGCACACAGATGGGCTCACAAGTGACCAGGTCAGAGACCTCTTCCTTCCCTTTGCAACCTCCCAGATGGCTGCAAGCTTTCACACCGTCATTAGGCACCAGAGTTAACGTGCCCTCATTCTCTCCTTGTGCCCGGGCTAGGGGGTCACCCTGGTCCCACAGAGTTGCTCCCCCATCTCCCAGCAACACAGCAGCATCAGGCACAACATCAGGGTCACCACTGTCTGATCCCTGGGGTTCTGGCAAAACACTGACTGGGTCTACCCGAGTCACAGCCTCCTTCTCCCCAGCCGACACAAACCTTGGGCCACCCCCTTTCTGGGCCCTAGCTGTATCCAGATCTAACTCAGGGGCTACAGCACCACTCCCAGCCATCACAGGCTGAGGGGTGCTTTCCTCAGACACAGGACTGGGAGGAAAGCCTTCCCCCACAGGCCTGCCACTGCCACACACAGACAGACAATCAGGGACAGTCTCTGCCCCGTCACAGCACCCCTGGCTCATCTCAGGCCCACAGCTAGCGGCTAAGACAGCTTCCTTCACTGCCCCACTGCTACTTCCAGCCGCCAAATGGCACCCACTGTGCTTCTTCCCACAACTCACTTCTAGCTCGTGCCAGTGTAGCTTCACAAGCATCGCCCTCCAGAACTTTATCTTTTTTCTTAGCTAACACTCCGCTCTGGCCAGCCCCTCCAGACTGCCCCAGAGAAACATTTCCCGGACTTCTGGGCTTTTTCTGCCCTGTTTTTTATTTCAGCCTCACCTCTGAGGCACTAGACAGGCCCTTAGAAGCCTCACTCACAGACACACGGCTATGTGCCACAGGCAAACATTTAGAGACACTTTTCTTTCGGTTACAATAAGATTGACTAGCCCCAGAAAACTTCCCAGAGTCACCTGTACCCCCCTCACAGACCCTGTACATGCTTTGGGGCTGGGTTACAGCATCAGATCGATTATAATCACACCACATACCCACACAGTTATACATCGAACTTTCAGGAGGACACAGTCCCTTTTGTGCTTCTATTCTCTTAGGTTGAAGTTCAAATCCAGCAGCTTTTTCCTGGCCTTGACTGATTTGTCTGTCCAGTTCTGCCATTCTCTCTGCATGTTTTGCCCGCTCTCGCTCCATCTCCTGCCCTATTTCAGCAATTTTTTCCTCTGTCTTTTGCCTTCTTTCAGCAGCTTCCTTGGCTCATTCTGCTCCCTTTCAGCCATATCTTCGGCTATTAACATATATTTCGGTTCTGGTTTAGAGGCTCTTTCTCTAAAGGTAATGCCTCTCTCCCAGCACAAAAGTCTCAGAGCCCTTTTGTCCAGACTCTCATACTGTAGCTGACTCATTGCAGCAGCTCTTTAACCAACCAAACTCTCAACACCAAAAATATCAAATTTAGACAGTGTGGGGTCCTGATCCAAAGCTCAATTGATCAAGATCTGTGGATCCTGCCGACTATGCCAGATCAGGCCGGGTCTGGGCACAGCTGAGGGTGTCTGCTCAGGGCGAATTGCTCAAATTCGGGGCTCCTTACAGCCCCCAGCCTGGAGACCTTCCCAAATAGGCCACAAACCAGTCCCACAGAGCGCTTCAGCTGCCTGCTTGGCCAGCCAGAAGCCTAACAAGCAAAAACCCTCTGACACGCCAGCAATATCCATGCCCCAGATGGCCCCGGACCTCATACACAGGTGAGGGGTTTTAGAGCCCAATCTCACCTACCCTGAATGGGTTCTTCCAGCTCCAAGAAACTAACCACAGATCCCAGGTCAATTTGCACACTGGATCTTACCCACAAATCACGCTGAGCCAATCCTTTAGTATCTAACATCTAAAGGTTTATTACTACCAGAAAGAAAAGTGCAAGAGTAAGGTTGTTAAGGTATCATACATTACATGCATCGACTCTCCTAGTTCTAGATGCAGGCTTACAGCAGAGATGTTATAACTGCTGGCTTAAAAGTCTTTGGTAAACATCCTATGTCAGGATGAGTCCACAGTTCTTCCCGGCTCCTCGATCCCTGCACTGCTGCCTCTGGGATGAAGAGCTGAGCTGAGCACCAAGATGGAGTCGCCCCACATGGCATATTTATATCCCCTCCTGGCTTCTTCCAAGCTGGAGAGAGTCACATGGCCAGTGGCCAGGTGTGTCTTTGGCCTCCAGAGGTCCATTGTTCCCTGGAGCTTTGCTCATTAGCATGTCCATGGGCAAACATTCCCGGCCCATTGCTCTGCCTCAGACAGACAATCTTTCAGCATCAACACAGAGTCCATATTTATAACTCCACACATAGACATTATACAATTACATGAATAGCATATATGGAATCAGAAGAAAGTAAGGTTTCATTTGACACCTCACATGGCCCCCTTTGTACCAACTTTTGGGGCAAACCACCCCCCCATGGATACAGCAGTGATCTGGCTGCTCCCCTCAAAATCCAGTAAGGTGACAGTAGCCCTTAGGTATCAGTCACCAATCTTGCGGTGTGTCCTTGGCCTGTAGAGGGCTGTTGTTCCATAGAGACTTGCTCATTAGCATACACAACCACACACAGAGAAATATTCACACAGAATACATGCTTATAACTTTACACACAGACCTTATACAATTACATGAATAGCATATATAGAATCAGTATAAGACAAGCTTTCATTTGACACCTCGCACAGACCCCCTTGGACCAACTTTTGGGGTAAACACCCCCCCACACACACGGGTGCAGCAATCTGGCTGCTCCCCTAAAATCCAGTAACGTGACACCTCCCAGGCTCCACTCTCCGTGGAATGTCTCCAGACGGGCCACGCAGCCCGACCAGCCCTTCCCGGCCAGGCTGGCTGCTCTGGGGTCGCCAGGCTGGCTGCTCTGGGGTCGCTGCAGGAGCTGCCAGTGACAGACGGACACGGCCCGTGGTCGGACTTTCCAGTCCATTGTGGCACCTGCACACAAATAGTCTGACCGGAACCAGTGAGCCCCGAGCTTTACAGACACCTCCCTGGGCTTCTTGTACCAGTTTGCACCAATGGAGAGCCGTGGTCTGTGTGCCCAGCTCACGCCCTGGTAGCGTCACATGCTCCAGGCAGGCAGGCCGGGCTGGTCCCAGCGATGCTTTGTTGGGGCTCCCTTGAGACAAGTGGCCCTTGGCGTACGCTGGCCCCGGGCCTGCTGGTGTCGCAGTGTCCTGTGGGCCGTGCCTGGCCTGGCTGGGACATGGGGCTGTTGGTGCCCATGGGGCGTGCCAGTTCCTGCTCCCTGCAGTGCATGCAGGCTGGGGCTGGGCTCCCTGTGTCATGGCAGCTCCTTCCTGCCCCACAGGCCTGTGCTGCTGCCCCAAGCTGAAGCTCTTTGCGTCCGCCAGCAGGGACGGGTCCGTGAAGATCTGGACCGCCCAGAACCAGCTGCTCCGGTGAGAGGCCGATGCTCCTGCCGAGCCGGGCCGCTGGCCCCCGCCCCACAGCCTGTCCTGCTGTGGCTGCTGGGGACTTGGGTGGGTCTCATGGCCCCCGGCGAAGGGGTTGGCACGCCCCCGCTGCTGCCCAGCGTGAACCAGCTCTGGGCTCCAGGGAGCAGAGCCAGCTTGGCCCACAGCAAACTCCCCTGCACCCTCCGCCCCCAGCGGCCAGTCAGCGCGAGTGCTGGAGCCGCCAGGCCTGGTGTGGGGCTGCCATGGCAACGGCGCCCGGGGCCCTTTCCACTGTCTCTGGCACCGCCTCCTGCGTGCAGCCACAGGCTGAGCCCATGGGCTGCCTGGCCACGCTGGGGCCTGGCAACTCGCCCAGACTGGGGCTGACGGGCCCTGTCCTGCCTCTCTGGGCCTGGCTCCGGCCACTTGCACGGCTGCCCCTGCTCTTCCTCCTGGCCCGCCACTCCGCCTGCCCTGCACCACCTGCCTGCTCCCCCACAACCCTCCTGGGCTGCCCCCCAGCTCGGCATCATCAATCCCAAGGATGGGCCTGGGGACAGGAAGCCACAGAGAGACCCAGGAGTCCCAGCTCCCACCCTGTACATTAGCCACAACCACCCCCACCTTTGAAGGGCAGATCCCAGCAGGCAGCTGCAGCCTGGGGCCCCTTCACAGCCCCCCACCCCATAGACTGCAACTGGCAGGTCGATGGCAGTGTTTCCTCTGCCAGGTGGGGCCCTGGGCTGAGCACTTGGCGCGGCTGCCACGGGGCCCTGCCACGGGGCCCTGGGCTGAGCACTTGGCGCGGCTGCCACGGGGCCCTGCCACGGGGCCCTGGGCTGAGCACTTGGCGCGGCTGCCACGGGGCCCTGCCACGGGGCCCTGGGCTGAGCACTTGGCGCGGCTGCCATGGGGCCCTGGGCTGAGCACTTGGCGCGGCTGCCACGGGGCCCTGCCACGGGGCCCTGGGCTGAGCACTTGGCGCGGCTGCCACGGGGCCCTGGGCTGAGCACTTGGCGCGGCTGCCATGGGGCCCTGGGCTGAGCACTTGGCGCGGCTGCCACGGGGCCCTGCCACGGGGCCCTGGGCTGAGCACTTGGCGCGGCTGCCATGGGGCCTTGCCACGGGGGCCTCTCTCCTCAGGCACCTCAAGCTCAACACCATCCCGGAGAGCCTGGCCTTTGCCAATGAGTGCGGGGACCTGCTGCTGGGTGTGGAGCAGCACCTGTACCACATCCACCACAGCAAGTACCTGCCCAGGCCCTATCTCATGAAGGTACGGGCATGGGCGGCGCGGGGCGTGGGCGTATGGGCCAGGCTCCTCAGGGCACCCGCTGCCAGGGCCGGGCCAGACCCGCCAGCATGGGGCACTGCTCGGACACAGTCTGCTGGGAGAGGTGGGACCGGAGTCATTGGGAGCTCCCCCCATGCCCAGCGCCCTGCCCCTCCCCCACAGCGCCCCCTGCTGGGAGAGGCGGGACCGGAGTCACTGGGAGCTCCCCCCATGCCCAGCGCCCTGCCCCTCCCCCACAGCGCCCCCTGCTGGGAGAGGTGGGACTGGAGTCACTGGGAGCTCCCCCCATGCCCAGCGCCCTGCCCCTCCCCCACAGCGCCCCCTGCTGGGAGAGGTGGGACTGGAGTCACTGGGAGCTCCCCCCATGCCCAGCGCCCTGCCCCTCCCCCACAGCGCCCCCTGCTGGGAGAGGCGGGGCCGGAGTCACTGGGAGCTCCCCCCATGCCCAGCGCCCTGCCCCTCCCCCACAGCGCCCCCTGCTGGGAGAGGCGGGACCGGAGTCACTGGGAGCTCCCCCCATGCCCAGCGCCCTGCCCCTCCCCCACAGCGCCCCCTGCTGGGAGAGGCGGGACCGGAGTCACTGGGAGCTCCCCCACATGCCAGCGCCCTGCCCCTCCCCCACAGCGCCCCCTGCTGGGAGAGGCTGGGACCGGAGTCACTGGGAGCTCCCCCCATGCCCAGCGCCCTGCCCCTCCCCCACAGCGCCCCCTGCTGGGAGAGGCGGGACCGGAGTCACTGGGAGCTCCCCCCATGCCCAGCGCCCTGCCCCTCCCCCACAGCGCCCCCTGCTGGGAGAGGCGGGACCGGAGTCACTGGGAGCTCCCCCCATGCCCAGCGCCCTGCCCCTCCCCCACAGCGCCCCCTGCTGGGAGAGGCGGGACCGGAGTCACTGGGAGCTCCCCCCACAGCCAGCGCCCTGCCCCTCCCCCACAGCGCCCCCTGCTGGGAGAGGTGGGACCGGAGTCACTGGGAGCTCCCCCCATGCCCAGCGCCCTGCCCCTCCCCCACAGCGCCCCCTGCTGGGAGAGGCGGGACCGGAGTCACTGGGAGCTCCCCCCATGCCCAGCGCCCTGCCCCTCCCCCACAGCGCCCCCTGCTGGGAGAGGTGGGACTGGAGTCACTGGGAGCTCCCCCCATGCCCAGCGCCCTGCCCCTCCCCCACAGCGCCCCCTGCTGGGAGAGGTGGGACTGGAGTCACTGGGAGCTCCCCCCATGCCCAGCGCCCTGCCCCTCCCCCACAGCGCCCCCTGCTGGGAGAGGCGGGGCCGGAGTCACTGGGAGCTCCCCCCACAGCCAGTGCCCTGCCCCTCCCCCACAGCGCCCCCTGCTGGGAGAGGCGGGACCGGAGTCACTGGGAGCTCCCCCCATGCCCAGCGCCCTGCCCCTCCCCCACAGCGCCCCCTGCTGGGAGAGGCGGGACCGGAGTCACTGGGAGCTCCCCCCATGCCCAGCGCCCTCCCCCTCCCCCACAGCGCCCCCTGCTGGGAGAGGCGGGGCCGGAGTCACTGGGAGCTCCCCCCATGCCCAGCGCCCTGCCCCTCCCCCACAGCGCCCCCTGCTGGGAGAGGCGTGGCTGGCGTGGCCCGAGGTGCTGAGATGCTGTGGCTGTGGCATGTGGCTGTGCCGGACTCAGGCCTCTCTCTCCTGCAGCTGCTCTGCCTTAGCGCCCGGGAGCCCGTGCAGGACTCTCCCCTGCCCACCAGCGAGAGCTCGCTGCGGCCCCTCACCAAGGACGCCAGACAGCGGCTGCTCCTGGAGCCTCGCTCCCTCTCCATCAGGTGAGCCCAGCCGGGGGGCTGCCCCACGGCCAGGCCGGGGCCCCCGAGCACCTGCCAGCCCAGGCAGCAGCAAGTACCCAGCCCCACGCAGGATGCAGCGCAGCCCACGGGAATGGGGGGGCTGCAGCAGCGGCTGCCGCTCTGCCTGGGAGCAGTGTTGGGGGGTGGGCGCCAGAGATACAGGGTGGGACCCAAAGGGAACTGCAGCCATCTCCCCCCACCCACAGGCACACTTGTGGGGACAGACCAATTGCTGACAGACGGACGGACACGCATGTCGGGACAGTTGTGGGGCCAGACAGACAAATGGACCTTCTCAAACATGGGGCCAACTGGCTGGCCAGCCCCACCTGTGGGGATAGAGATGGGCACACACACAAGGACAGACGGGCGGACACGCAGGCAGGACCCCCGACGTTCCCAGCACAGTCTGGGGCTGACCCTCGCTGGGGAGGCCCCAGCGGTCTTGGCTCTTGGCTCTGGCAGGACAAGCTGGGCCCGCGCTGCCAGGGGAGGGGCCGCCCAGCACCTACTGCCCTGGGGAGGGGCCGCGTGGGGTGTGGGCTGTTCTGAGACCCCACAGGGCACCGGGCTGGTCTCTGGCTTCATGGGGGGCGAGGGCCACGCCTGAGGGGTGCTGCTGCCCCAGCTGCAGAGGCCAAGGCCAGCGGAGGGGCATTGACTGGTGTGTCCCGTCACAGGTGGCCTGTGCCTCTGCTGTGCTGCAAGCCCCAGGAGGACGAGGGCTGGTCCTGGGCGCTCCAGGAGAAGGAGGAGGTGAGGCCTGGTGGCGGGGGGCAAGCTGCAGGCGCTGCCTCCCCAGTGCGGGTCCGGAGCGCCCGAGTGAGGGGCCACAGCCCCGTCCCGCTGGCCCAGGAGCGGAGCTTCCACCCTGCGGGGATGAGGTGGGAGGGGTGCGAAAGGGAGATGGACCCTGCTAGCCAGTGGGGACGCAGACACCCCCCGCTCCTCCCCTGCTGCTCAAACCAGCCTCTCCCTGTCACCCCTTGGGCTGGGGCATGAAATCCAGGCTCCAGCCTGCAGCCTGGTCTCGGACCAGGGGCAATGGCTGGCTCCATGCCTCCGGCCCATGCACAGCCTCAGCCCGCCAGTCCCTGCGGAGCCCGCATCTGCTGCTCGCTTGGCAGGCTGTGCCGTGTGCCGGGGACGGCCTGAGCCCTGCCCAGCCCTGCCCCTCGCCGGGCTCCCCAGCCGCCTGCAATGAGTGCGGCCCGACCACGTTGCAGGCTTGTGCCCAGCTGGCTGCGAGGGACCAGGACCTGCTCCTGCTGCAGCAGGGGAAGCTCTCCGCCACCAGGAAGCCCCCGCTGAACAAGAAGCTGCAGGACGAGGCCTTTGAGCGCTACATGCACCTTGTCTACAGGCAGCAGCCGAAGGTCCAGGTCGGTGCGCCCGCTACCATGCTCCGTCCTTGGGCGGTGTCGGGCGAATGCACCCCCCTCACAGGCGGGCGGAATTCTCCTTGGGCGGGTTGAAATGTGCAACCCCATTCTTGGTGCAGTGTGTGTGTGTGTGTGTGTGTGTGGGATGTGCACCCCCAATACAAACAAACCACACACACAATTTTAAGCAGTCCATAGATGTGGAAGAAAATTCATTAAAACAAGGGCTAGTGTGACGGACTGGGCCGGATATGGGCACAGCTGAGGGCGTCTGCTTAGGGCGAATTGCTCAAATTCGGGGCTCTCTACAGCCCCCAGACTGGAGACCTTCCCAAATAGGCCACAAACCAGTCCCACAGAGCGCTTCAGCTGCCTGCCTGAAGCCTCACGAGCAAAACCCCTCCAACACCCCAGCAATATCCGTGCCCCAGGTGGCCCTGGGCCTGTACACAGGTGAGGGGTTTTAGAACCCAATCTCATCTTCCCTGAACAAGTTCTGTCTGGTTCCAAGAAACCAGCCACAGACCCCAGGTCAATTTACACTCTGGATCTTACCCACAAACCACGCTGAGCCAATTCTTCAGAATCTACCATCTAAAGGTTTATTACTACCAGAAAGAAAAGCACAAGAGTAAGGTTGTTAAAATATCATACATTACATGCATCGAATCTCCCAGTTCTCGATGCAGGCTTGCAGCAGAGATGTTACAGCTGCTGGCTTAAAAGTCCTTGGTGAACATCCTATGTCAGGATGGGTCAACAGTTCTTTCTGGCTCCTTGATTCCTGCACGGCTGCCTCTGGGATGAAGGGCTGAGCTGAGCACCAAGATGGAGTCGGCCACATGGCATATTTATAGCCCCTCCTGGCTTCTTCCAAGCTGGAGAGAGTCACATGGCCAGTGGCCAGGTGTGTATTTGGCCTCCAGAGGTCCATTGTTCCCTGGAGCTTTGCTCATTAGCATGTCCATGGGCAAACATTCCCGGCCCATTGCTCTGCCTCAGACAGAGAATCTTTCAGCATCAACACAGGGTACAAATTCATAACTCCACACACAGACATTATACAGGTATATGAAGAGCAGATAGAGCATCTGTAGACAATAAGCTTTTGTTTGACACCTCACATGGCCCCCTTTGTATCAATTTTTGGTGCAACCCCCCGCATGGGTGCAGCAGTGATCTGGCTGCTCCCCTCAAAATCCAGTAACGTGATAGCTAGTTAACAAGGAGCAATGCTTACGATATTGAATATGAAGTGAAATAAAAAAGGAAATTAACACTCCCCTTGGAGTACATGTAGCTACCGTTCTAACAGCTCATGCTAGCACTTGCTACTTCTGATCCTAAGAGCCAGAACTCTACCACATAGCAAAGATCTGGCCTTAATGCAATACAATTGACCATGTATTAATTAGTAACATGGGAGTTAAAAACTTATTAAGATCAGAGCTTTGGATCTCTGCAACACACCAAAAAAAATCCTGTTGAAAGAATCCTTTTCTTTCTTACCTTAAGCCATTAACACCTATGTCAGCTTTGTTTGAAATGTGATATCACACGTGTCCTGGCACACGCACACCCCCTGCAGCCTGCCCCCAACCCAGACAGACAGAGGGGACTGCAGCAAGGGAGTCAGACACCCCAAACAAACAAACAAACTGTTCCAGCCTCCACCTCACTGCACAGATGCCAGCACCCAAACCCCTCCTCATTTTTGTTGCCCTTTTCTAGTGCCGAGGTCCCTTTTTTGAGACGGGGCGCCCATGCCTGCAGGCAGGGTTCAGGGTGGAGGCGTCCCATGGATTTATACAGAGACGGAAGAGATTCTCTGTTGCCCTTGGTGCGCTCATGTGAAGGCAGGCAACTGAAAAGTGACGAATGTTCTAAGGGCTTTGGTACCAAGGTCTGAATACTCGGATGGGCGGCCCGGAGCCTGAACCACGGATGTTGCTATAGCAGGCTGCACAGAACCGGTGGAGTGAGGCTACTGGGTGGGACCAGCGGAGGGGCAGAGCTGGTTGTGTTTGCAGAGCAGGGGTGCAGCGTGGGGCAGCCAGCGGGGTGGCGTCTGAGTAACACTGAGATGACTCAGTGCCCGCGGCTCTCGCTGGAGCGGTTCCCGGCTCTCGCAAGAGGAATGCAGCCAAGGGAGTGAATTCCGGCTGCCTGGCAGGGCACTGATGGTGCCTGCAAACTGCGAGGCTGCACAAATAGACACGTCAGCCATGGGCCAGTTTTCAGAGGGGAGGGGCGCGAGGGCCAAGGCTGCTCTCCGCGCTCGCCCGCGATCTGGGGAAGGGGGAGGCGGCGACGATAGAAAGGACTCAAGACGGTGCAGCCTGAAGCACCATAAAGGGACCCCCCCAGCCCTGAGCGCCAGGGCAGCGCCAGGGCAGAGCTGCTAAATACAGAGCAATGCACGCTAGAAGCCATCAGCCCCACTCTGCCTGCCGGACGGTGGAGTCTCAATATCCTGACCCACCCCAGGACGGAAGAATTCATGGAGGCCAGCTCTATCCGTGACTGCTAATCTAGATCAGGGCGGGCCCCGGCCTCATGCTCTGGGGGCCCCGAAGCCTCTGGCTTTCAGAAGCAGGGATGGGGACGAGGGGGCGGATCTCTCAGGAGCTTGCTCTGTTCGGATCCATTCTTCCAGCCAGGACGGCTGTCAGCAGACGGGCACCGAGCTCGTGGGCCATTGGCTGACCCAGCCTGCCTGCTCCCGCACCGTGTCTCCGGCTGGGACTGAAAGCGGCGGCTCTGCTGTGGCAGGGACTGTGCCCGGTGGGGTGGAGGGAGTGTGGCCACGTGAGCTCTGCCCGGGGCCTGCTGGGGAGCTGGGGCCATTGACCCCGCTGGAGGGATGAGAAATGCCCTCCCTTGGGAAGATGAGCATGCGGTGTCCCTGGCCACGCCCGCGCTTGCAGGGGGCGGCAGGTTCTGCAGCCGTGGCCGCGTGGCAGCGCCGAGCCCGATGTGTGTGGTGCGGAGAGCGTGGCACATGGGCCGAGCGCCTGGCTGGGCACCTTTCAGCTGGTGCCCTGGCCGAGGAGTGGGCTGACGGCTCCCTCCTGCCTTTCCATGCAGATCCCCCGCAACGACGCCTTTGACGCAGACGCGGTACTGGAGGCCTGTGTCCTCGGCGCGTCGGAGCCGTGCCTCTACGTCCCGGGTGCGTCCCGCCTGTTCCTGGGGGCCGGCCCCAGCAGCGCTGAGGGGAGCGCGGCCCGCCAGCCACACACGGTGAGCGCGCAGCCCGGTGCTGGTGTCAAATGGCCCACACCTGCCCCCCAGCTCAGTGCCTGGCCCACTGGCACGGCCTGCCCCGCCCCGGCTGGGGCTCTGAGCACTAGGCCGTGCTGTCTCCACTCTGACCGGAGAGCTGAGAGGTCACCTGCCCCAGAGCACGGCGCATGACCCCTGGGTTCTGGGAGTCGTCAGGCCCCCCTCGCTCCCCAGTCACAACAGTCCCTGCCCCTCTCTGTGTTCTCGCCTCCCTTCCCTTCCAGCTCTCTGGCCGCGGGGCCTGGGCTGTGTCCGCCTCGGCAGGGTGCAGCGTCTGGCTGTGTGCGTCTGTGCGTCCGTGCGTGTGAGAGGGTTCACGTGGAGTGCATGTGAGGGATGTCCATGTGTGTGATGGGAGTGTGTGTGTGTAGAGGGGGGTCTGTGTGTGTTGGGGTGTGTGTGGGGGTGAGGTGTGTGAGGGGGTGTTTGTGTGTGTGTGTGAGGTGTGGGGGGTGTCTGTGTGTGTGTGTGTTTGTGTGGGAGGGCATGGGGGGTGTCCATGTGTGTGTGAGAGAGAGGTGTGTGGGGGTATCTGTATGTGTATGAGGTGTGTGTTTGGGGGTGTGTCCGTGTGTGTGTCCATGTGTGTGTGAGGTGTCCATGTGTGCAGGTGTCCGTGTGCGCGGGTGTCCATGTGAATGTGTCTGTGTGTGGGGGTGTCCATGTGTGTGTGAAGTGTGTGTGGGGGTGTCTGTGAGGTGTGTGCGTGGGGTATCTGTGTTTGTGTGTCAGTTAGGTGTGTGTGCCTGTGTGTGTGGAGTGTCTTTGTGTGTGGGGTGTATGTGGGGAGGTGTGCATATTTCTGTGTCAGTGTATGTATGTGAGGTGTGGGGGGAAATGTTTGTGTGTGTGTGTGTGTGTGTGTGTGTGTGTGTGTGTGTGTGTGTGTGAAGTGAGTGTGAGGGGGTGTCTGTGTGTGTATGTGAGGTGTGTTTGTGGAGGTGTCCATGTGTGTGTGTGGGTGTCCATTTATGTGTGAGGGGTGTGTGTGTGTGTGAGGTGTCTGTGTGTGTCCGGGGTGTGTGTGCGGGTGTCCGGGGTGTGTGTGCGGGTGTCCGTGTGTATATGTGAGGGGTGTGGGTGCGTGTGTCTGTGTGCGTGGGTGTGAGGTGTGGGTGTGTCCATGTGTGTATGGTCCGGTCGGAGCCGCAGCCCCAGCCTGGGGCTTCCCAAGCTCTCTGCCTGCGTCTCTCCTGCCCGGCGGGTCCGTGCTCCAGACCCAGCCCAGCCCAAACCCAGGGCCCCAGACTGGAGCTGCTCCCGGCGCAGGGCCCTGCCCCGGCACATTCACACCCAGCGCCTGCGTCTCCAGGCTCCCGCGCCAGATGGGCCTTGCCAGGAGGACGCCCCGGAGCCTCGCGCAGCCCCTCACTCCCGTGCCGCCCTCCCACCCCCCCGGGCTCCCCGAGGGCTGCAGGACTCCATGCGCTGCACCTCGCCGGCCACCATCCGGAGCCAGATCTCCCAGGTAAGGGCCTGGACCGGCGCCGAGCGGGCGCTGGAAAGGCAGCAGGTCCCCTGCTGGGTCTGCTCTCCCCTTGGCCTGGGTGGGGGCAGGGTTCCCGTTGGCCATCCGGGGACAGGGATCTATTGGGCTGGGCGGGGGGCAGGGAACCCGTGGGCTGGCATGGATCCCGTGGGCCAGGTCGGGGGCAGGGATCCCGTGGGCCGGGCGGGGGGCAGGGAACCCGTGGGCTGGCATGGATCCCGTGGGCCGGGTCGGGGGCAGGGATCCCGTGGGCCGGGCGGGGGGCAGGGAACCCGTGGGCTGGCATGGATCCCGTGGGCCGGGTCGGGGGCAGGGATCCCGTGGGCCGGGCAGGGATCCCGTGGGCCGGGCGGGGGGCAGGGAACCCGTGGGCTGGCATGGATCCCGTGGGCCGGGTCGGGGGCAGGGATCCCGTGGGCCGGGCGGGGGGCAGGGAACCTGTGGGCTGGCAGGGGCAGGGATCCCGTGGGCCGGGTCGGGGGCAGGGATCCCGTGGGCCGGGCGGGGGGCAGGGAACCCGTGGGCTGGCAGGGGCAGGGATCCCGTGGGCCGGGCGGGGGGCAGGGAACCCGTGGGCTGGCAGGGGCAGGGATCCCGTGGGCCGGGCGGGGGGCAGGGAACCCGTGGGCCGGGCGGGGGGCAGGGATCCCGTGGGCCGGGCGGGGCCTATCTGCAGGGTTGCAGGGTCTCTTGCCAGGGAAGAGCCTTCCCCAGTAATGCCCTTGTCCTCTGTGTATGGCCTGTCCCATGCGGCGCGCCTGTGCCCAGCGCACCGCACCGCACCGCACCACGCTGCCCCAGCCAGGGCTCACCCTGCTGGCCAGGCCAGGCGGGTCTGTGTGTGTGAGGTGTGTGTCCGTATGTCTGTGAGGTGTGTGGGTGTCTGTGTGTGAGGTTCATGGGTGTGTGGTATCTGTATGTGTGTCCTTGTGTGTATGGGGGGATGTCTGGGCATGTGTGTGGAGGTTCATGTGGGGGATGGGTGTGTGTGTCCATGTGTGAGTGTCTGTGTGTATGTGAGGTGTGTGTGTGGGGGTGTCCTTGTGTGTGTGTGTGTGTGTCCCCGTGTGTGTGTGTGTCTGTCCATGTGTGTGTGTCCATGTGCCCGTGTGAGCCGCAGCCCCTGTCTGGGGCTTTCCCCTCTCTCTGCCCACATCTCGCCTGCCCGGCGGGTCCATGCTCCGGACCCAGCCCAGCCCAGCCCAGCCCAGCCCAGCCCAAACCCAAGGCCCCGGACTGCAGCTGCTCCCGGCACAGGGCTACTCTGGCGGTTGCCCTGTGGGCTCGGCCTGCCCCACGCTGGCTGCTCCCGGCGCAGGGCCCTGCACCGGCACATTCACACCCAGCGCCTGCGTCTCCAGGCTCCCGCGCCAGATGGGCCTTGCCAGGAGGACGCCCCGGAGCCTCGCACAGCCCCTCACTCCCGTGTCGCCCTCCCACCCCCCTGGGCTCCCCGAGGGCTGCAGGACTCCATGCGCTGCACCTCGCCGGCCACCATCCGGAGCCAGATCTCCCAGGTAAGGGCCTGGACCGGCACCGAGCGGGTGCGGGAAAGGCAGCAGGTCCCCTGCTGGGTCTGCTCTCCCCTTGGCCTGGCCTGCAGCAGGGATCCCGTGGGCCAGTGGGGGCAGGGATCCTGTGGGCCACTGGGGGCAGGGATCCCATGGGCTGGCGGGGGCAGGGATCCTGTGGGCCAGCGGCAGGGATCCCATGGGCCAGTGGGGGCAGGGATCCTGTGGGCCAGCGGCAGGGATCCCATGGGCCAGTGGGGGCAGGGATCCTGTGGGCCATCTAGGGGCAGGGTTCCCGCGCTGCGTACCCGGAACTGCCTGGCACCTGGGTGTTACCCCGTTATCGACTGTAACAAGCCCCAAGCCCGGCGTCTCTGCTCAGGGCCTGATTGGAGTGTCTGGCAAAGGATGCATGGCAGCGCCCAGACCCTGAGCAGGGCGTGTGCAGGCTCCCAGGGAGGGCAGCAGCCTGGACATCAGAGAGCTGGTCCCTGCCACCTTGTTTGTGTCGGCTTTGTCCCAGACTCCTCCACCCCGTCCCCGGGCTCAGTCCGTCCTTGGTTCCTTTGCTTGGCGCCCAGGAAAGCCAGGCGGGGCTCCCCCCTTCCCCCCTCCCCCGAGCACGGGCAGCGGGGACGGGGCGTCCCACAGCAAACCTCTTCCTGCAGATGGGGACCCGCGCCACAGCCCGTCCCAGAGCGCCGCACCGGGGGCTGGCTGGGCTCCTGGCTCCGCGTAGGACTCACCTCCACGCTCCAGCCCCCACTTCGCTCCTCCACTCTCGGCGGGTCTCTGGCTCCTTGCTCACGCCGGCGGGCCAGGCCTGCTGTGGGCAGGGTGCTGGTCCAGTCCCCCTCCTCCCCAGCCTGTCTCCCCGCGGTCTCACTGCAGCCGACAACAGCGTGGAGAATCACCCACTCCTCTCTCCCCAGGCTCCCGCGCCAGACGGGCCTTCCCGGGAGGACGCCCCGGAGCCTTGCGCAGGCAGCAGCTCCCGTGTTGCTCTCCCACCCGCCCAGGCTTCTAAAGTGCTGCAGGACTCCATGTGCCGCACCTCGCTGGCCATGATCCGGAGCCAGATCTCCCAGGTAAGGGCTTGGACCAGCACCGAGCAGGCGTGGGAAAGGCAGCAGGTCCCCTGCTGTGTCTGCTCTCTGCTCGGCCTGGCTGGGGGCAGGAATCCCATGGGCCGAGTGGGGGCAGGGATCCAGTGGGCTGGCGAGTGTCCCAGGGAGGGGGCATGTCCCTAACTTCCTGCTCTGTCCTCAGCAGGGAGCTGCTGCTGTCACTGAGGGAGCAGTGCCCTACCCCCAGCCAGGCAGCTCCATGTGTGGAGCCCTGAGCCCCTGGCTGGGTGGGCTTGTTAAGCAGCCGCGTGGCCGTGCTGCTGCGCAGCACCCCCGGAACTGCGTGGCACCAACCAGGCCCATCCTGGTCACAGCCCGGGTTTGACACTGCCAGCCATGCCTGTGGCCTCAGCGAAGCCGGCAGGGAGCAAAGAGGGGCCATAACTTGTCTGCTCTGCGCCACGCCACCCAGGCCTTGGCAGGAGCCCTGCGCCCTTCTCTGGGGCCTGCAGCTCAGGACCGGTGTGCACAAAGGTCCAGAGAAGAGCCGCGGTCATGCTGAATGGTCCAGAAAGCAGCCTGCGAGGGGAGGTGCAAAGAACTGGGTCTGTTCAGTCTGGAGAAGAGTGGACGGAGAGGGGCATGACAAGAGCTCGCGAGCACCCAAATGTCTGTTCTGAAGAGGAGGATGATAAGTTACTCTCCTCATCCACTGAGGATAGGACAAGAAGCAATAGGCTTGACTTGCAGCCAGGGAGGTTTAGGGAAGACCTTAAATGAATCAACATGTTCCATAGAATCTCTATGGGTAGTAATTCCCTGCTCTAATAAGAATATAACAGTAGGGATCTATTATCGACCACCTGATCAGGACAGTAATAGTAATTATGAAGTGCTAAGGGAGATTAGAGAGGCTATCAAAATAAAGAACTCAATAATAGTGGGGGATTTCAACTATCCCCATATCGACTGGGGTACATGTCACCTCAGGACAAGATGCAGAGACAAAAGTTCTTGATACCTTAAATGACTGCTTCTTGGAGCAGCTGGTACAGGAACCCACAAGGGAGAGGCAATTCTCGATTTAGTCCTGAGTGGCGCGCAGGATCTGGTCCAAGAGGTAACTATAACAGGACCGCTTGGAAATAGTGACCATAATATATTAACATTTAACATTCCTGTGGTGGGAAGAACACCTCAGCAGCCCCACACTGTGGCATTTAATTTCAAAAAGGGGAACTATGCAAAAATGAGGAGGTTAGTTAAACAGAAATTAAAAGGTACAGTGACTAAAGTAAAATCCCTGCAAGCTGCATGGACACTTTTCAAAGACACCATAATAGAGGCCCAACTTCAATGTATACCCCACATTAAAAAACACAGTAGAACTACTAAAAAGAGCCACCGTGGCTTAACAACCATGTAAAAGAAGCAGTGAAAGAGATAAAAAGGCACCTTTTAAAAATTGGAAGTCAGATCATAGTGAGGTAAATAGAAAGGAGCATAAACACTGCCAAATGAAGTGTAAAAATCATATATATAGTAGCCCAATGTCTGTGACTCTGTAATGCTGAAACACTGGCTGTTCCCTCTGGGTGGTGCTGTTGCCTCCCGCCATGGCGCTCGGCTGACTTCTGTGCCGCTCAGCCGAGCTGCCGCCAGGGAGCCCAAACAGCCGTTTGCTCCGTTTTTTCTGCAAGCGGAGCAAGCAGCGCAAACAGCCATTTAGGCTCCATGCTCCCCATGCAGGAGGAGGAGGAGAAGAGAAAGAGAGACAGAGAGAGAGGCAGGAGACGGAGGAGAGCTAAGAGAGAGAGAGGGGGAGGCAGTAGGAGGAGGGGAGAGAGAGAGAGATGGAGCGAGAGACCGGAGGCACAGGAGAGACCGAGATAGAAAGGGAATAGGACGTGGAGGAGAGATCTGAAAATCCCATTTTATGACGGGCTAATTGGCTAGTGTAATAAGAAAAGCCAAAAAGGAGTTTGAAGAACAGCTAGGCAAAAACTCAAAAGGTAATAATAACAAACTGTGTTTTAAGTACATCAGAAGCAGGAAGCCTGCTAAACAACCAGTGGGGACCCTGGACGATCGAGATCCAAAAGGAGCATTTAAAGACGATAAAGTCATTGAGGAGAAACTAAATAAATTCTGTGCTTCAGTCTTCACGGCTGAGGATGTTAGGGAGAGTCCCAAACCTGACCCGTCCTTTGTAGGTGACAAATCTGAGGACTTGTCACAGATTGAAGTGTCATTAGAGGAGGTTTTGGAATTAATTGATAAACGTAACCGTTACAAGTCACCGGGACCAGATGGCATTTACCCAAGAGTTCTGAAAGAACGCAAATGTGAAATTGTGGAACTATTAACTTTGGTTTGTAACCTATCCTTTAAATCAGCTTCTGTACCCAATGACTGGAAGATAGCTAATGTAACACCAATATTTAAAAAGGGCTCTAGAGGCGATCCCGGCAATTACAGACCGGTAAGTCTAACGTCAGTACTGGGCAAATTAGTTGAAACAATAGTAAAGAATAAAATTGTCAGACACATAGAAGAACATAATTTGTTGGGGGAAAGTCAACATGGTTTCTGTAAAGGGAAATCATGTCTTACTAATCCGTTAGAGTTCTTTGAAGGGGTCAACAAACATGTGGATGGGGGGGATCCAGTAGATATGGAGTACTTAGATTTCCAGAAAGCCTTTGACAAGGTCCCTCACCAAAGGCTCTTACGTAAATTAAGTTGTCATGGTGTGACAGACTGGGCCGGGTCTGGGCACAGCTGAGGGCGTACACTCAGGGTGAATTGCTCAAACTCGGGGCTCCTTACAGCCCCTGGCTGGACGCCCTTCCCAAAGAGGCCACAAATCAGTCCCACAGAGCACTTCAGCTGCCAATCTGGCCAGCCAGAAGCCTCACAAGCAAAACCCCTCTGACACCCCAGCTCTCTCTGGGATCGCCTCTAGAGCCCTTTGTTAGCAGTTTAGCAGTTGTGGGGTCACAAGCTGTGTTAATACTAAATGCAGGAGTTGTGAGTTATGAGCAGCACTGTTTGCACTCATTGTGGGAATGCAGGACAGTCAGAGGTGTTTGACCTAGTGCAGAGGGAGAGACCCTGTCAGTGTGAAGAAGAAAGCCGGTTTGGAGCCAGAAGAGGCAGAAGATTTTGCATTCACTGGTAAAGGTGGCAAATGTCTGCACTGCACCTGCAAGGCAACACATGCTCCCTACACCACGCGCAACTGGAAACGTCTGTATGAAACGAACCACGGCAAGGGCGGAGCCCCGGCCTGTTTGTCACAGGCATCCAGTGGGCAACAGGGGAGGGATCCATGAGTATTCCCTGTTCTCTTCAGTCCCTCTGGGGACACCGGGCACTGGCTGCTGTGGGCAGACAGGACCCTGGACTGGATGGGCCTTTGGCCTGGCCCTGCCTGGCCGCTCGGATGTTCTGATGTGACTTTTCATCCACATACCCTCACCGGGCTACCTGCACTGCAATTACGCCTAACCACTTCCAGACCCAGCCTCCAGTCCTCTGCAAGGAAGCTGGCCCAATGACTGACGCTAGCTTTGCTAAGCCATGGAATAGCGCTCGTGCTGAATGTACATACTGTCATGGAGACATTGGTAAGAAGAAAATTACAGCAGTGGCCGCAATTTTAGATCCAAGTTATCACGTTATTGGATTTTAAGGGGAGCGGCCAGATCAGGGCTGCGCCCACGGGGGCTGTTTGCCCCAAAGTCTGCACAGAGGGGCCATGTGCGGTGTCAAATGGAAGCTTCTGTCCTACTGATTCTACGTCATGTACTCCCGGCTCTCTGCCCCTCACAAGGCTGCATCTGGGATCAGTAGCAAGATTGCAGACAAGATGGAGACGCCTCATGGCACTTCTATATCTCTGGGGTCTCCCAGACTGGAGTGGGTCACATGGCCCAGTGGCCTGTCTGTGTTTCACATGTCAGCTGCCATTATGCCCTGGCTGGTTGCAGGTTTCCAGACGCATCCCTCAGGTGTGAATTGGCCTCTCTGAGCACCATTGTCCGTGGGGCCGTGCTAGTTAGCACAGTCACTGACCAAACAATCCTTCCGTACAGCAGGCAGTGCAGGCCCATTGCTCTGTCTCACCGCACCAGCCCAGAGCCCCTGTCCATAACCCCCCACGGACGTCACACGGGTACATGAGCAGCAGACGTAGAATCAGTAGGACAGAAGCTTCCATTTGACACCTCACATGGCCCCTTCGTATGGACTTTGGGGCAAACAGCCCCCGTGGGCGCAGCCCTGATCTGGCTGCTCCCCTTAAAATCCAATAACGTGACACAAGTCACAAACTTCAACAACGGATACGGTCATTTCCAACGTCCTGCCCGCTCCGGAGGGGCGGCTCTCCCACAGCAGTGCCCACCTTGCAAGTCAGATGCAAAGCAATCTAAAGAATTCTCTAGAACAGTGGTTCCCAAACTTTTCGGCATCACGCCCCCCGCGGCCGAAAAACAAAAATAGCAGCAAAACTTGGGGGGGGGGGGGAATTGACGGGGGGGGAGGCTGGGTCGCCTTGCGCCCCCCCCCCCGGAATTTCTTCATGCCCCCCAGTTTGGGAAGCCACGCTCTAGAATTCAGCCTGGCTGCTCCGGGCACTCAGTAATGGATCTTCGAGTCACCGTGTTGGTCCAGGCCAACTCCACACGCCAGCTCCCTGCCCTGTGTTCCCCCTGGGGCCTGGATAACATTCAAATATAACCTGCTAGTGAAACCCCCGTCAAAAGGAAACAGACCCGCCCCTCCCGCAGGGTCTAGCACCCGTGAGCTAGGCCCACGAAGAGAAAGCGACGCCAATTAGAGGTGAAAACAAAAAAAGAAACCGTACGAGGGCGTCTATACAGCAGCAAGGGGAGAGCCCGACGCGGCCTAAGAACCGTTAACGGAACAGCGGAGTGACCAGTAAAACCCTTCATGCCCCCCCGGGCTGCGCGAGAATAACGGGTGGGGTCTACCCCACGGACAATTGGCGCCTTTACTCTTCCGGACCGGAGTGGCTGAGCCGGAGGTGGCCCGGGACCTGCAGCTTTGGGCGGGTGGGGAGCCCACAGGGAGGAGGCTGGGGAGTCGCTCGCGGGCGGCACAGGAGCCCCGCCGCGGGCGGCAGGCAGGGACACTCGCGTGGATGGAGGACAGCGGATGGGGCGCCCTCTTCTCTTCCTCCGACCGGCTTGCGGCTGGGCCAGATCCCTCGCTGCTCTCAGGAGAGAGCTGAGGAGCCGCGCCAGCCCCGCCGCTCGGATGGACACGCCCCCACAGGCGGCCTCTGGGCTTATAAAACCTCCAGGGCGGGAAACCCCTGAGGGGATTTTCACCACGTGACCCCCGCAGCGGGGACCAGCTCTGAGGTAAATCGGAAAAAGGCGGGAAATTCCGGTCTGAGCCGGTTCTTCTTTACCACTCTGAGGAGAGCCCCTCCCTGTCCTGAGGTCACCTGGTACACAGACTCCATTTTGTTTTTCATGAACAGCCTAGAAATATTATTTAACATTACCAAATAAACATACAATTCATGTAATTAACATAATTGATTACCATCACCAGAAGGTCAGCCTGCACCTGGCACGTGACAGGGCTGGCGCTCACTGCGCTCGGCACCATATTTATTCTACCCCCGAGTGAGAGAGGCTTTGCAGAGCATCCAGAGACTTCAGTCACTTTGCCTGTGCCCCATACCGAGGCACCCAAAGGGGAACGGCAGGACTGCTTGGGGGCGGGCAGCAGCAGGGAGGGGCGTCGCCTTGCTTGCAAAGCCATTCCGGGTGCTGAGTCCCCCTGCAGAGACGGAGTGGCTGGCGGCCATAGGGGCAGGCTCCAAAGTGACGCACGAGTCCTGGGCTACAGCTCACGGAGCCTGGCGTGCGAGGCGCTGCAGCCGTGGGTGGGACGTGGCGGTCGCAGTGCTCGGGGGCGGCGTTGTGAAAGCGAAGCTGTGTGCAGTCATTGCAGGTGGACAGCTGAGCGAGCGCCACGCCCCGCCTTGCCAGGGCACCGCCAGGTGTCCGATGCCTGACACCAGGCGAGGTGCAGCAGGTCTCCCGCTGGAGCCTCGCCACGCCGTAGGCGGGGGGGTCGATACTGCAAATGTGCACAGAACGGCCGTGCATGTCGCGTGGCTCTCGGGGCATGAGCCGGTGTGGCCCTGCGGTCAGCAAGTGTGGCCCCCTGTTATCGACTGTAACGAGCCCCAAGCCCGGCATCTCTGCTCAGGGCCTGATTGGAGTGTCTGGCAAAGGATGCATGGCAGCGCCCAGCCCCTGAGTAGGGCGTGTGCAGGCTCCCAGGGAGGGCAGCAGCCCAGAAGTCAGAGAGCTGGCCCCTGCCCCCTCGTTTGTGTCGGCTTTGTCCCAGACTCCTTCACTCCGTCCCCGGGCTCAGCCCGTCCTTGGTTCCTTTGCTTGGCACCCAGGAAAGCCAGGCAGGGCTGCCCCCTTCCCCCCCCGAGCATAGGCAGCGGGGACGGGGCGTCCCACAGCAAACCTCTTCCTGCAGATGGGGACCCGCGCCACAGCCCATCCCAGAGCACCGCATCGGGGGCTGGCTGGGCTCCTGGCTCCGTGTGGGACTCACCGCCATGCTCCGGCCCCCACTTTGCTCCTCCACTCTCGGCGGGTCTCTGGCTCTTTGCTCACGCCGGCGGGCCAGGCCTGCTGTGGGCAGGGTGCTGGTCCAGTCCCCCTCCTCCCCAGCCTGTCTCCCCGCAGTCTCACTGCAGCCGACAACAGTGTGGAGAATCACCCACTCCTCTCTCCCCAGGCTCCCACGCCAGACGGGCCTTCCCGGGAGGACGCCCCGGAGCCTTGCGCAGGCAGCAGCTCCCGTGTCGCTCTCCCACCCGCCCAGGCTTCTAAAGTGCTGCAGGACTCCATGTGCCGCACCTCGCTGGCCATGATCCGGAGCCAGATCTCCCAGGTAAGGGCTTGGACCGGCACCGAGCGGGCGTGGGAAAGGCAGCAGGTCCCCTGCTGTGTCTGCTCTCTGCTCGGCCTGGCTGGGGGTAGGGATCCCATGGGCCGAACAGGGGCAGGGATCCCGTGGGCCAGCGGGGGCAGGGATCCCGGGGTCTGCGGGGGCAGGGATCCCGTGGGCCGGTGGGAGCAGGGATCCCGTGGCCGGCGTGGGTAGGGATCCCGTGGGCTGGCGAGGGCAGGGATCCCGTGGGCTGGCGGGGGCAGGGATCCCGGAGCCCGCGGGGGCAGGGGTGCTGTTGCCTTGCAGCTGGCCAGCGGGCTGGGCAGTGATGCTGTGGAGCTGCAGTGGCTGTGGCCGTGGCCGTGGCCCGGGGCATGTGGTGGGAGGGAGGGCGGAAGGAGTGGACTGTCGCAGGGGCAGCAGCCTGTGCCAGGTGAATAAATCCCTTGTGCCCCAGGCTCGCCAGGCGGCCACAGCAGCCAGCCAGAGCCAGCACAACAGCCTCTGGAGCCCGTCGTCCTCGCAGCAGGTCACCAGAGTCATTGGCCACGGCCCCTCCCCCTCTCAGCACATCAGCCAGCTCTCCCAGGTGAGCCTGGGGCTGAGCAAACCTGCCTGGGGCACCCGCTGCAAACACCCGTCAGCCTCGTCCAGAGTGTCCCTCCGGTCGCCGGCGCAGAGCTCAGCACGTCCCTTCCCTGCCTGCCAGCCGCACTGCCTCGTTCCCTCCAGACTCAGCTGCCCTTCGTGGCAGCCCCCGCCCGCAGGCCACAGGAGTTCCCTGGTGGGGTCGCATGGCTTAGCTGGGGCGCGGGATGCGGAGCGGCCAGGCAGCCCAGGTCCCCTCGGTGTGGGAGGCAGAGCGGCCAGGCAGCCCGGGTCCCCTCGGTGCGGGAGGCAGAGTGGCCAGGCAGCCCAGGTCCCCTCGGTGCGGGAGGCAGAGTGGCCAGGCAGCCCAGGTCCCCTCAGGTGTGGGAGGCAGAGTGGCCAGGCAGCCTGGGTCCCCTCGGTGTGGGAGGCAGAGTGGCCAGGCAGCCTGGGTCCCCTCGGTGCGGGATGCGGAGCGGCCAGGCAGCCCAGGTCCCCTCGGTGCGGGAGGCAGAGTGGCCAGGCAGCCCGGGTCCCCTCGGTGCGGGAGGCAGAGTGGCCAGGCAGCCCGGGTCCCCTCGGTGCGGGAGGCAGAGTGGCCAGGCAGCCCGGGTCCCCTCGGTGCGGGAGGCAGAGTGGCCAGGCAGCCCGGGTCCCCTCGGTGCGGGATGCGGAGTGGCCAGGCAGCCCGGGTCCCCTCGGTGCGGGAGGCGGAGTGGCCAGGCAGCCCGGGTCCCCTCGGTGCGGGAGGCAGAGTGGCCAGGCAGCCCGGGTCCCCTCGGTGCGGGAGGCAGAGTGGCCAGGCAGCCCGGGTCCCCTCGGTGCGGGAGGCAGAGTGGCCAGGCAGCCTGGGTCCCCTCGGTGCGGGAGGTAGAGTGGCCAGGCAGCCTGGGTGCCCAAGAAGTGCACAGCATGTTCCTCTGGCATCTTGCCAAAGGAGTGATTGGGGGGGCGCTTTGCACACTGCCCTTGCCCACAGGCTCCTCCCCTACAGCCCGGCCCTGTTCCCCTGCGTGGTGGTTGCGGAGCGGCTGTGCGGCCTGGCCCGTCTCCCCTGGGGATGGTTGCAGAGCGGCTGTGCGGCCCGGCCCGTCTCCCCTGGGGATGGTTGCAGAGCGGCTGTGCGGCCTGGCCCGGTTCCCCTGAGCGGTGGTTGCGGAGCAGCTGTGCGGCCCGGCCCGGTTCCCCTGCGCGGTGGTTGCGGAGCGGCTGTGCGGCCCGGCCCGGTTCCCCTGGGGATGGTTGCAGAACAGCTTTGCGGCCCGGCCCAGTTCCCCTGCGCGGTGGTTGCGGAGCGGCTGTACAGCCCGGCCCGGTTCCCCTGGGGATGGTTGCAGAGCGGCTGTGCGGCCCGGCCCGGTTCCCCTGCGCGTTGGTTGCGGAGCGGCTGTGCGGCCCGGCCCGGTTCCCCTGCGTGGTGGTTGCGGAGTGGCTGTGCGGCCTGGCCCGTCTCCCCTGGGGATGGTTGCAGAGCGGCTTTGCGGCCCGGCCCGTCTCCCCTGGGCGGTGGTCTGCCCTGCTCCTGGGGAGCCAGCTGCTCTGAGTTGCTTGGGTTCCGTCTCTCAGGACTGGTCTTACCTCCGAGCCCGCCGGCTGACGTCCGGCTCTGTGCCCAACTCGGTGGTGCTGCAGCAGTTGCGGAGCCAGGAGGACGTGGAGTCACTGGTGGCCATGTGGATGGTCGAGGTAGGGGAGCGTGGATGGTCTGGGGAGGACGCGTGATCCCTAGGCAGAGCTCCCGACACCTCCCCACTCTCCGACCGCCCCGTCTGCATTCAGCCCTTCCCGGGTTTCCCCGGTCCCTGCCCTGCAGTGAGGCTCAGCAGCCAGGGGTGCAGGGAGCCGGCTGGGGCGCTGCCCTGGGCCCCAGTGGCAGGGCAGGGGCCTGCAGGCTGAGCCGGGGCCCTGCTCAATGCACAAAGCCAAGAGGAGCCTGGAGCTGCCTGTCCACAGACGGAGGGTGGAGCCCGAGCTCACTCCGGAGAGCAGAGTCCTGTGGTCAGTGCTAGTCTCCCCCCTTGCTCCTTCATCCTGGGGAACCAGGCAGCCTCCCCCGCAGAGCAAGCCCCGATGGCTCTGCCCCGGCCAGCGCCCTGGAGTCCGAAGGTCAGGCCCATGTGCCGGTGGAAAGCCTGCCCCGGCTCTTTTCACAGGTCTTGTGTCAGCTCCCGGCCACCTGCCCCCCACCTTTCCCTGCCCCTCCCGGACGCCTGCCCCTCCTGTCGCCTGCCCCTCCTGGCTGCCTGTCCCTGTGACAGACCGGGCCAGGTCTGGGCACAGCTGAGGGCGTCTGCTCAGGGCAAATTGCTCAAATTCAGGACTCTCTACAGCCCCCAGACTGGAGACCCTCCCAAATAGGCCACAAACCAGTCCCACAGAGCACTTCAGCTGCCTGCCTGAAGCCTCACGAGCAAAACCCCTCCGACACCCCAGCAATATCCGTGCCCCAGATGGCCCCGGGCCTGCACACAGGTGAGGGGTCTTAGAACCCAATCGCACCTTCCCCGAACAAGTTCTGTCCGGTCCCAAGAAACCAGCCACAGATCCCAGGTCAATTTACACTCTGGATCTTACCCACAAACCACGCTGAGCCAATCCTTTAGAATCTACAATCTAAGTGTATGTCTACACTAGCCCCCTAGTTCGAACTAGGGTGGCTAATGTAGGCATTCGAACTTGCAAATGAAGCCCGGGACTTAAATATCCCGGGCTTCATTTGCATGTTCCTGGGCGGGCACCATTTTTAAATCCCCTTAGTTCGAACTGACTGCCCGCGGCTACACGCGGCAGTCAAAAGTTAATCCGAACTAAGTCCTTAGTTCAGATTAACTGTTAAACCTCATTGCAGGAGGAGTAACAGTTAATCTGAACTAAGGACTTAGTTCGGATTAACTTTTGACTGCCGCGTGTAGCTGCGGGCAGCCAGTTCGAACTAAGGGGATTTAAAATTGGCGCCCGCCCGGGAACATGCAAATGAAGCCCGGGATATTTAAATCCCGGGCTTCATTTGCAAGTTCGAATGCCTACATTAGCCACCCTAGTTCGAACTAGGGGGCTAGTGTAGACATACCCTAAAGGTTTATTACCAAAAGAAAACAAAGCATGAGAGTAAGGTTGTTAAAGTATCATACGTTACATGCATCGAATCTCCCAGTTCTCGATGCAGGCTTGCAGCAGAGATGTTATAACTGCTGGCTTAGAAGTCCTTGGTGCACATCCTATGTCAGGATGGGTCCACAGTTCTTCCCGGCTCGTGATTCCCTGCGAAGCCGTATCTGGGGTCAGGAGCAGATCTGAAGACCAAATGGAGGCTCCCACATGGCGTATTTATACCTCCTTCCTGGTCTCTTCTTGGCTGCAGCAGGTCACCTGGCCAGCGGCCTGTCCCTGTGTTTCCTGCTGGTAGCCCCGAGGTATCAGTCACCATTCTTGAGGTGTGTCCTTGGCTATAGAGGGCTGTTGTTCCACGGAGACTTGCTCATTAGCATGTCCATGGGCTGAGCTGCTCTGCCCATTGCTCAACCACGTACAGAGAAACATTCGGTATCCACACAAAGTACATGCTTATAACTCCACACACAGACATTATACAATCACATGAATAGCCTATATAGAATCAGTATAAGAGAAGCTTCCATTGGACACCTTGCATGGCCCCCTTTGTACCAACTTTTGGGGCCAACCCCCCCCATGGGTACAGCAGTGATCTGGATGCTCCCCTCAAAATCCAGTAACGTGACAATCCCCCATTCCCTGCCCCTCCCAGCCCCCTACCCTCCATCCCGTGCCCCTCCCAGCCGCCTGCCCCATCCTGTCCCCCTCCCAGCACCTGCCCCCCATCCCATGCCCCTCCCCGCCATTTGCCCCCCATCCAGTGCCCCTCCCAGCCACTTGCCCCCCGTCCCGTGCCCCTCCCAGCTGCCTGCCCCCCGTCCTGTGCCCCTCCCAGCCCCCTGCCCCGCCATCCCCTGCCCCTCCCAGCCCCTTGCCCCCCATCCCGTGCCCCTCCCAGCTGCCTGGCCTCCCCAGCATTCAGAGGCGGTGAGCTTGCCCCTCTTGGGTCTCCATGGCCTGCGCTGGGCCGGGGCAGTGGCTGCAGCAGGCCGAAAGGGCAGCTCCTCGTTGCAGGAGGCGGGAAAGGCCGGCCCGCAGTGGGGGCAGGAGCTGGAGGAAGAGGACGAGGCGGCCTGGCGAGCGGCCATTCCGGAGGAGGGCCCCTGCGTCTCTCTGCCTGTGCCCCAGGGGAAGGAGGTAAGCAGGGCCGTGGGCAGCTGATGGGGAACCTGCGCTCAGGGACGGGGGACTGGTTGGGCAGCAGGGCCAGCCACAGCCAGGAGTCAGTCGGGGTCGTGCCAGTGGCTCTCTGCAGTGGGCATCTCTGGCACGCAGGAGCTGGTAGCTACGGGGAAGCGCCGGTCCCTGCGTGGGCCTTTCGCCCGCCCCCCAAGGCTGCAGGGCTCCTTGCCCGGGGTTCCCGCATCGCAGCCCGACCCACTGCCCACGTGGCTCTGGGTGGCTGTGCCAAGCAGTCTGCACCCACCTGCTCTCTGCTCACCCAGGCCAGGTAGGGTCAGAGCTGGGGCGGTGGGGAAGGTCGGGCTGGGGGAGACAAGACCCCAGTCCTGCCCCTTCTGCCAAGGCCCCGCCCCCATGGGAGCCAAGCCGCCCACCCCCTGCACTATGGTCCTGGAGCACGGGGGATGGGCGCTCCAGGGAGCAACACTCCACCCCCGGTAGTTGTGGGCGGGGCCACGCTGGTGGTTTGGGAAGGCAAAGCCTCCCCCTGCCTAACGCTTTTCCACCGCGCTCCAGCCTCCTCTGTCTCCCCGGGCTGCTGTGGTCTCTGGCTGCCAGGCCGGCTGTCCAGGCCTCCACTCCCTGCTGCGCTCTGCTGAGCCCTCCCAGCTGGGCAACCCACTGGGCTCCGTGCCCAGGAGCGTGCAGAGAACGCGCCCGCCTGCCCCTCTCGCTGCTTCCGGGCTGCACCCGGCTTGTGTTTGCACAGCGGCGCCCCCCCCTGCCCCGCAGGGTTCACTGGCCCGGGTCCCTGCACTCCCGGCCTCACTCCTCGGTGACACCTTCCGCCGGCTGTGCTGGAACGTGCCTCCTTCAGAACAGCCCTGCCACGGCGGGTCTGGGCAGCTCCCTCCCCGGCCGCCCTCAGCTGCTACAGCCATGTTTCGCCTGGTCTGAGAACAGAGCCCTGAGGGCTGCGCCCCCTGGACCGGCCCTTCCTGCAATCGGTCCAGTAAGCAGATTTCACTCCCGGGAACATCGGCTGCATGGATTGTGGGTAGCGATGCCCCGCCAGCCTTTCCCTCCTCCTGCCGCTCTTTCCATCCATGTGCAGTACAGGGGCTGCTAACAGGGAGTGTGGAGAGGGAGTTGGGAAGGGGAGTGGGAAGGGGGCGAGATACATTCGCCATTCTTTAAAATCTTTTCACTACGCTCCTGCCCTTCAAGGAGGCATTTAAGAACAACTGAGGGATCTCTCCGAAGGAAGGCAGGGATGGATGGTGATAGCTCTGCTGTTGTTACCTGCACGGAGTGTGCCATGTTTGTCTTCCTCCCGGAAGAAAGAAGGGATTTCATCTGCACTAAGTGCAAGCTGGTCGCCATTTAGGAAGAAAAAATGAGGGGACTTGAGGCCCAAGGATCAACCCTCTGTTCTATCAGAGAGGGGAAGACTTCCTCGATAGAAGGCAGCGTTTAATCCTGCAGGCACAGCAGGCTGAAGAGCCGGTCGGGGTAGTACAGGACAAGGAAGAGAACTGGCAGCATGTAACCTCTAGAAGGAGAAAAAGGCCAACTCAGGTATACCCCATTCCTGTAGAGGTAAGTAACCGCTTTCAGGCTCTCTCCACAGGCACTGCGGTGGAGAATGCTTTGGCAGGGACCTCTCAGGGAAGAAATCAGAAGGGAACACCATCTACCGAAAGGCATGGGATGAGTAGTCCTAGGGATGAGGGTTCCACGACCACCACCCCCAAAAGAAGACAACGGGTGATGGTGGTAATGGACTCCCTCCTAAGAGGGACTGAGTCATCCATCTGCCGTCCAGATCTGCAATCTCGAGAAGTGTGCTGCTTACCAGGAGCTTACAGTCAGGATGTGACGGAGAGTCTTCCTAAAGTGATCAGACCTTTGGATTGCTACCCCTTCCTGCTTCTCCATGTAGGAACTAACGATACGGCCAAGAATGACCTTGAGTGGGTCACAGCAGATGATGTAGCGCTGGGAAGACGGATCAAGGAATTTGAAGCACAAGTGGTGTTCTCGTCCATCCTCCCTGTTGAAGGGAAAGGTCTGGGCTGGGATCGTTGAATTGAGGAAGTAAATGCGTGGTTGTGCAGGTGGTGTCGCAGAGAGGGCTTTGGTTTCTTCGACCATGGGACTCTGTTCTGGGCACAAGGATTGTTAGGAAGAGAAGGGATCCACCTAACCAAAAGAGGAAAGAGCATCTTCGCGGGCAGGCTTGCAAACCTAGTGAGGAGGGCTTTAAACTAGGTTCGTTGGGGGACGGTGACCAAAACCTGAGGGGAGTGGGAAAGTCGGACACCGGGAAGAATCACAAGGAGGAATGAGCAACAAAGGAGGACCCCTGATTTGGATGGAGAAGGCAGGGTGATCAACTGATTATCTAAGGTGTTTGTACCAATGTGAGAAGCCTGGGGAACAAACAGGAAGAGTTAGAAGCCCTGGCCCAGTTAAAGAACTATGATTTGATTGGAATAACGGAGACTTGGTGGGATGACTCGCATGACTGGAGCGCTGTTGTGGAAGGGTATAAACTGTTCAGGAAGAACAGGCAGGGGAGAAAAGGAGGAGGAGTTGCACTGTATGTAAGAGAGCACTATGATTGCTCGGAGCGCCAGTATATAGAGGGAGAAAAGACTGTTGAGAGTCTATGGGTTAAGTTTAGAGGTGCAAACAACAGCAGTGATGTTGTGGTTTGTGTCTGCTACAGGCCACCGAATCAGGTGGATGAGGTAGATGAGGCTTTCTTTGGACAACTGAGAGAAGCTTCCAGATCACAGGCCCTGGTTCTCGTGGGCGACTTTAATCACCCTGACATCTGTTGGGAGACCAATACAGGCAGGACACAGACAATCCAGGACGTTTTTGGAGAATGTTGGGGATAACTTCTTGGTACAAGTGCTGAAGGATCCGACCAGGGGCCATGCGCAGCTTGACCTTCTGCTCACAAACAGGGAGGAACTAATAGGGGAAGTAGAGGTGGGTGACAACCTGGGAAGCAGTGATCATGAGATGGTAGATTTCAGGATCCTGACCAAAGGAAGAAAAGAGAGTAGTAAAATACACACCTTGGACTTTAGAAAAGCAGATTTTGACTCCCTCTGAGACCTGATGGGCAGAATCCCCTGGGATGCTAACATGAAGGGGCAAGGAGTCCAGGAGAGCTGGCAGTATTTTAAAGAAGCCTTATTGAAGGCACAGAAAGAAACCATCCCGATGCATAGCAAGAGAAGCAAACATGGTAGGAGACCGGATTGGCTTTGTCGTGTTATTGGATTATGAGGGAAGCAGCCGGGTCAGTGCTGCACCCATGGGGGGGTATTCGCCCCAAGAATGGTACAAAGGGGGCCATGTGAGGGGTCAAACAAAAGCTTACTTTCTTCTGATTCTGTATCTGCTCTTCATATATCTGTATTATGTCTGTGTGTGGAGTTAGGAATCTGTAATCTGTATGGAGACTGGAAGTCTCTCTGAATGTGCTTGAGCATTGGGCAAAGTTCGGCCTATGGACATGCTAATTAGCAACAAGGACTTCTAAGCCAGCAGCTATAACATCTCTGCTAGAGCTTGCATTGAGAACTGGGAGATTCGATGCATGTAACGTATTATCCTTTAACAACCTCACTCTCATGCTTTTCTTTCTTGTAGCAATAAACCTTTAGATGTTAGATTCTAAAGGATTGGCCCAGCGTGATTTGTGGGTAAGATCCAGGGGGTAAATTGACCAGGGATCTGTGGCTGGTTTCTTGGAACCGGACAGAACTTGTTTGGGGTAGGTGAGGTTGGGTTCTAAGACCCCTCACCTGTGTATGAGGCCCGGGGCCATCTGGGGCACGGATATCGCCGGGGTGTCGGAGGGGTTTTGCTTGTGAGGCTTCAGGCAGGCAGCTGAAGTGCTCTGTGGGACTGGTTTGTGGCCTGTTTGGAAGGTCTCCAGTCTGGGGGCTGTAAGGAGCCCCAAATTTGAGCAATTCGCCCTGAGCGGATGCCCTCAGCTGTGCCCAGACCGGCCCGGTCCGTCACAGGCTTACAGGGGAAATCCTTGGTGAACTTAAGCACAAAAAGGAAGCTTACAAAAAGTGGAAACTTGGACAAATGACCGGGGAGGGGTTTAAATGTATAGCTCGAGAATGCCAGGGGGTTATCAGGAAGGCGAAAGCGCAAGTGGAATTGCGACTGGCTAAGGATGTGAAGGATAACAAGAAAGGTTTCTACAGGCATGTTAACAAGAAGAAGGTGATCAGAGAGGGTGTGGGGCCCTTACTGGATGAAGGAGGTAACCTAGTGACAGATGATGTGGGGAAAGCTGAAGTACTCAATGCTTTCTTTGCCTCTGTATTCACGGACAAGGTCGGCTCCCGGACGAATGCGCTAAGTGACGCAAGATGGGATGAAGATGGACAGCCCTTGGTGGGGAAAGAACAGGTTAGGAACTATTTAGAAAAGCTAAACGTACACAAATCCATGGGTTCGGACTTAATGCATCTGAGGGTACTGAGGGAGTTGGCAAATGTCATTGAGGAGTCTTTGGCCATTATCTTCGAAAAGTCGTGGAGATCGGGAGAGATCCCGGATGATTGGAAAAAGGCAAATGTAGCGCCCATCTTCAAAAAAGGCAAGAAGGATGATCCAGGGAACTATAGGCCGGTCAGTCTTACCTCGGTTCCTGGAAAAATCATGGAAGGGATCCTTAAGGAATCCATTTTGAGGCACTTGGAAGAGAAGAAAGTGATCAGGAATAGTCAGCTTGGATTCACAAAGGGCAAGTCGTGCCTGACCAATCTGATTAGCTTCTATGATGAGGTAACTGGCTCTGTGGACATGGGAAAGTCAGTGGATGTGATATACCTTGACTTTAGCAAGGCTTTTGATACGGTCTCCCACAATATTCTTGCCAGCAAGTTAAGGGAATGTGGATTGGATAAATGGACAGTAAGATGGATAGAAAACTGGCTAGAAGGCCGGGCCCAGCGGGTAGTGATCAACGGCTCGATGTCAGGATGGCGGTTGGTTTCTAGCGGAGTGCCCCAAGGTTCGGTTCTAGGACCGGTTTTGTTCAATGTCTTTATTAATGACCTGGATGAGGGGATGGATTGAACCCTCAGTAAGTTTGCAGATGACACTAAGCTAGGGGGAAAGGTAGATACTCTTGAGGGCAGGGATAGGGTCCAGAGTGACTTAGACAAATTGGAGGATTGGGCCACAAGAAATCTGATGAGGTTCAACAAGGACAAGGGCAGAGTCCTGCACTTGGGATGGAAGAATCCCAAGCATTGTTACAGGCTGGGGACCAACCAGCTAAGTAGTAGTTCTGCAGAAAAGGACCTGGGGGTTACAGTGGATGAGAAGCTGGATATGAGTCAACAGTGTGCCCTTGTAGCCAAGAAGGCTAATGGCATATTAGGGTGCATTAAGAGGAGCATTGCCAGCAGATCCAGAGATGACATTATTCCTCTTTATTTGGCTCTGGTGAGGCCACATCTGGAATATTGTGTCCAGTCCACAGAAAGGATGTGGACACATTGGAGAGGGTCCAGCGGAGGACAACCAAAACGATTAGGGGGCTGGAGCATATGACCTACGAGGAGGGGCTGAGGGAGTTGGGTCTGTTTAGTCTGCAGAAGCGAAGAGTGAGGGGGGATTGGAGAGCAGCCTTCAACTTCCTGAAGGGAGGTTCCAAAGAGGCTGGAGAGAGGCTGTTCTCAGTGGGGGCGGATGGCAGAACAAGGAGCAATGGGCTCAAGTTACAGTGGGGGGAGGTCCAGGTTGGATATTAGGAAAAACTATTTCCCTCGGAGGGTGGTGAAGCACTGGAATGGGTTACCTAGGGAAGTAGTGGAGTCTCCTTCCCTAGAGATGTTTAAGTCTCCGCTTGACAAAGCCCTGGCTGGGCTGATTAAGTCGGGACTGGTCCTGCTTTGGGTAGGGGGCTGGACTTGACCTCCTGAGGTCTCTTCCAGCTCTATGGTTCTGTGATTCTATGATAATTGTGTATGCACACCGAGGCAAGCGCACCAGTAGAAACACAATCCTGGCTGTGGGCACTGTGCTGATCAGCTGGGCAGCGTCTGAATCCCCCCAGCGGCCGCGTGTGCACCCGGCTCTCCGGGACACTGGGCTGGGTATGTACCAGGGCACCATGTGGCACGAAGTCGTTCAGCTGCTCGGGAGTCAGATGGGGCCGGTGCAGTCACCTTTGCCAGCCGGCGTGTTGCCCTGTAAGATCCTGGGCATGTGCAACAGGTTTTCTCATGGAGCCTGGGGCCTGGCTGCCGGCCTTCACTCCTTTCCAGAGCCGCTGCCCCAGGGCCGACCAGGGCTCAGCTGCAGGCCGCGTGGCCTGAGATTTCCTGGATCCTCCTGGTTTCCCTTTGGCATCACCCGAGATGCTTTAGTTCAGCCCCCGAGAATGTCCCCAGAGTTCCCAGGCCGGCTCACGACCCGCCCCGCAGGGCAGAGACTCCTCCACTCTGTGGGGCCACGTCTCCGCTGCTGCTGATTGCAAACCGGCAGCGGGGGGCAATGGGCCAATTGCCCGGGGGCCCGGCAATTCTAAGGGCCCGGGGCTCCCCACTGCCATCACTACTAGTGCGGTAGCAGTGACAGCCAGAGCCCGGCCCGTTCGAATCGCTGCGGGAGCCCTGCACCGCATGCTCCCGTGGGCTCTGAGGGCCGGCGCAGGGAGGGCGCAGTGCGGGTGGCACTGGGGACGGGCTGCCCCAGCCCCGCTCCCTCTGCCTGAGGCCCAGCCCCCTCCAGGAGCACAGGGCTGCCTCCCCCACATGGCCCAGGTGCCTGGCAAACAGGTTAACTTTCAGAGTCGTGTTTTACGTGCTTCCTGATTACAGAGGGAACAGAAAGGGTTTCACTGTCATTGTACGGCCGGAGCGCGGCATCCTGCTTCTTTCCGCACACAGAGCAAATCTGCTTATTGAGCCCTTCTGTCTTCTCTGCAGCATGACTGATCATTTTACCATTCTTCTCTGGTATGAGACCTACACAATTACTAGGATTTAATTTGCTCCTGATGTATATCAATAATTCCTTCATCTGACCCTTAACTCTGCTGGGCATAGTGTTTTCATTTGTGAGTTTAGCTTCCCTTATCAATCGCTTGCATGTCCTGATTGCTGATTTGTACCCATTGCTATTAATGGCCCCATTTCCCTGTTTGTAAATGTGCGTGTGGGGGAGATGCTGTCACCCCCACTCTAACAAGAACTTCTTTTGTTTTACTTTTCATTGAAAAAGCCTTCTTTCAGGGATTGTGTGTTGGGAGTGTGACGGACCGGGCCGGGTCTGGGCACAGCCAAGGGTGTCCGCTCAGGGCAAATTGCTCAAATTCAGGGCTCCTTACAGCCCCCAGACTAGAGACCTTCCCAAAGAGGCCACAAACCAGTCCCACAGAGCACTTCAGCTGCCTGCCTGGCTAGCCAGAAGCCTCATGAGCAAAACCCCCCTGACACCCCAGCTCTCTCCGTGCCCCCGATGGCCCCGGGCCTTATACACAGGTGAGGGGTTTTAAAACCCAATCTCACCTACCCCGAACACGTTCTGTCCGGTTCCAAGAAACCAGCCACAGATCCCAGGTCAATTTACACTCTGGATCTTACCCACAAACCACGCTGAGCCAGTCCTTTAGAATCTAACATCTAAATGTTTATTACTATAAGAACGAAAAGCATGAGAGTAAGGTTGTTAAAGTATCATACATTACATGCATCGAATCTCCCAGTTCTTGATGCAGACTTGCAGCAGAGATGTTATAGCTGCTGACTTAAAAGTCTTTGGTGTACATTCTACATCAGGATGGATCCACAGTTCATTCCAGCTCCTCAATGCCTGCACTCTTGCCTCTGGGATGAAGAGCTGAGCTGAGCACCAAGATGGAGTTGGCCACATGGCCTATTTATACCCCCTCCTGGCTTCTTCCAAACTGGAGAGAGTCACATGGCCAGTGGCCAGGTGTCTCTTTGGCCTCCAGAGGTCCATTGACCCCTGGAGCTTTGCTCATTAGCCTGTCCATAGGCAAACATTCCCAGCCCATTGCTCTGCCCCAGACAGAGAATCTTTCAGCATCAACACAGAGTACATATTTATAACTTCACACCCAGACATTATACAATTACATGAATAGCATATATGGAATCAGAAGAAAGTAATCTTTCATTTGACACCTCACATGGCTCCCTTTGTACCAACTTTTGGGGCAAACCACCCCCCCCCATGGGTGCAGCAGTGATCTGGCTGCTTCCCTAAAATCCAGTAATGTGACAGGAGGCCTATAATGAAGCATTCATAGCAGCTCCCAATGATCATCCGTGGGTTTTTGTTTGTATTATTTCCTCCCACTCAGTTGGGCTCATGATTGTTGGCAGCTCTGGAAAATGTTTAGATCACCATGTGTATCTATGACTGTACTTGACCATACCCTGTGCATGGCAAACAACATTTGGTCACGCTCCCTTGCCCCGCCAGTTTTTAGTTCCACTCCTCTGCCCACCAGAAGGAGAGCCGCTAGCTCCCAGGGCTAGACAGCTACCCTTTGTAATTGTTAGAAGCTCTAAGGATGCTGTACCTTGCTGGGGAGCTGACCGCCTCCAAATCCAATCTCCTAAGATCTTGGCAGCAGGCTGCACCAACTGGTGTTATTGACCAGAAGAACATCAGAACAGCCAGACTGGGTCAAACCATCCAGCCCAGTGTCCTGTCTGCCCACAGTGGCCACTGCCAGGTGCTCCAGAGGGAGTGAACAGAACAGGGAACCATCCCGTGACCCCTCCCCTGTCGCCCATTCCCAGCTTCTGACAAACAGAGGCCAGGGACACCCTCCCTGCCCATCCTGGCTAACAGCCATTGATGGACCTGTCCTCCATGAATGTAGCTACCTCTTCTTTGAACCCCGTTAAAGTCCTAGTCTTCCTGGCGAGGAGTTCCACCGGTTGACTGTGCACTGTGTGAAGAAAAACTTCCTTTGGTTTGTTTGAAACCTGCTGCCTGTTCATTTCATTTGGTGACCCCTAGTTCTTATATTGTGGGAACAACTTTTCCTTATTTACCTTTTCCACACCAGTCATAATTTTATAGACCTCTATCATATCCCCCCTCAGCCTCCTCTTTTCTAAGCTGAAAAGTCCCAGTCTCTTTAATCTCTCTTAATACGGCAGCCATTCCAAACCCCTAATAACTTCTGTTGCCCTTTTCTGAACCTTTTCCAATGCCAATAGATCTTGTTTGAGATGAGGCAACCACATCTGTACGCAGGATTCAAGATGTAGGAGTACCATGGTTTTACAGAGGGGCAATAAGATATTCTCCGTCTTATTTTCTAGCCCTTTGTTAAAGATTCCTAACGTTCTGCACACTGAGGGGATGTTTTCAGAGAACTACCCACAATGACTTCAGGATCTCTCTCTTGAGTAGTTGTAGCCATATTAGTCCCCATCAGTGGGTACGTCTAGACTACATGGCTCCGTCGACGGAACCATGTAAAGTAGTTTGTCTGATTGTCGGCACAGTGCGGCGGCCATTTTTATGTTAATGAAGCGGGGATTATTTAAATCCCCGCTTCATTGACTATGCTGAGTAAAATTCCTTTACGTGGCTCCATCGACGGAGCCATGTAGTCTAGACGTACCCACATTGTATGCCTAGTTGGGATTAATTTTTCCAATGGGCCTGACTTTGCAGTTATCACCATTACATTTCATTGCCATTTTGTTGCCCAGTCACTTAGTTTGGCAAGATCCTTGTGAAGCGCTTCCCAGGCTGCTTCTGTGTGAACTCTGCTGAGCACTTTGGTATCATCTGCGCGTTTTGCCAGGCGTGGTTTCTCTCAGCTCTGCTGGGCGTTGGAGGGTCCCTGTCCGCTTCCGGGCTGGGGGCAGGCCAGGCCGTGCAGAGCCGCGGCACCGCTCGTCCCAGAGCCCGCGTGTGCCTCACAAGCTTTGCAGCCGCAGCCCACTCCCTGGGCCATTCCCAGTCGGCACCCAGGGTGAGCGCATCTGTGTACATCGCAGCCCTGGGGCAGCCAGGGTGACCTGAGCCGCCTGCCAGCCACATGCCGGACACACGCCGGGGTGCTCCCAGCCTCGGCCGGGTGACCCCAACACACACCCAGCCCCCCACACTGTGCCCGGCAGCCTCCAGCCCTCTCCTGGAGCCAGCAGTGAAAGTCACCTAATGCGTCTTATGGGCCCCATTGCACCCCCGCTCCCTGCCGTCTCTGTCCATGGCTCCCTGCCGGCGTTTGCCGCAGCACAGCCAGGGCGCCCGCTCCCTTCACCTCGGCCCGGCGGCCCGTGGAGAGGAAGACGTCCCTGGCCAAGGCCCCATCCCTTCCAAGCAGCCTGGCCTGCACTACTGCCAGATGCGCCCCGGGCTGTGTGCTCGGAAGCGGGAGGAGTGACATGATGAAAGTACAGGCAGACCGGTGTGGGCTAAGACCAGCGCCACGAGCTACAGGCTGCCCCCGGTGTCTCCCTTCCGAGTCTGCCATTCCCAGGCCCCCGGCTGACGAGCCGGCTTCTTGCCCAACCTGGCCGTGCTGTCCCAGACTCCCAGCCCCGCCGAGTCGTATGCAGTGGGGCTCCCATTCTCCCCCTTGCCTAATGTCGTGGGAGACGGGCCGAGAGCCGCCTTCCCGCCTGCCTGGGAGGACCTGGGTGGGAGCGGAGCAGGGGAAGGGCTGCCTGTAGGGGACGAGCCCCCGGGCAGGCAGGGCCAGCGCTGAGGAGCACGGCTGGGGCGCTGGGCTCGGTCGGGGCCTGTGCAGGACAGCTGGTGCTGCCCGGGCTCCCGTCCCTGCTGCGGGAAGGCCTGATGGCAGGGCCTGCAGGCGGCCCTGGGGGAGCGGGGGCGCTGCTGACCCAGCCTGGCTCTCGTTGCAGAGCTTTTTCCTGACGCAGCCGGAGGAGCCGGGGCACAAGCAGCCGCGGGCCGAGGTCCCGTCCTTCCTCCTGCAGTTCCAGGACACAGAATGGTTCCGGCGGCTCTTCCCCTTCCCCGGCGTTGCGGTGAGAAGCCGCCTGCGGCTGCGTCGCTAGCCAAACATGCCACTCGGTTTAACCCGCCTGTGCCCAGGGCTTGCTGTGCGACCAAGGGCAGGCGAGTGCCCTGCCGGGGGGAAGGAGACGGGGCTGCCTCCCGGGGCTCTGAGGTAGCGTGAGCAGGGGCCCTGCACTGTGAGGCTAGAGAGCCTTGGAGGGCAGCCTGTGGCCGGCGGCTGCTCGGGGTGGCCCACGAGACGGTTCATTACCATTGCCTATGGGCAGGGCTGCCAGACTCGCTGGGTTCTGCCTGGCAGGTTTTTCCTGCCGTGTCACTAAAGTGGAGCCAGGGCCCGTGGCAGGAGGGGCGAGCTGGCTGCACCCAGCACTGAGGGTGAGAGCCGGGCCCCCTGCATCTGATCCCAGGGCTGCTCTGGGTCAACCTGTACCCGCCCCATGTTCTAGGCCCCCAGCACCGTGAGCGACTCTGCCCTGGCCTGGGACACCTGCCTCGGCACGACAAGCTTGTGGCCCCGGGAGATGGAGGGGGCCGCTCGCTCGCCTGAGCTGCCATGGCTGAGAGAGCCAAGCGAAGTCCCGGGTGTGACCGTGATGTGTGGTTTAGAAGCTGTCTGTCCCGGGCCCATCCATCCTGGTGCCCGAAGTCCTGGCTTGTGCAGCCGGGCAGGAGGTGGCAGTGCCCACGTTGGCATGGGACATGGCGGACACTCTGACACGCCTGCAGCCACCCCCTGGCGATCACTACGGTTGTCCCCGGGGCCGGGGACCCTTCCTCCCTTCTCCCACCTCTGCTAGAGGCTGCAAGACCCTTTCCCTTCTCCCCGGAGGCCCGCTCCGGTTCTGTGGGTTGATTCGTTTCGCTGCCTCATTCCCTGCCAATGCTGCCCCAGGGCAGGCCTGGCCGGGGTGGGAATCGGGCAGCCGGAGTGGCTGTGGGGGCCTGGCCTCTGCCTCAGGAGAGGAGGCCTCAGACGGGTCCCCTGCCCCTTGCAGGACTCTGTGCCCGGCCTGAGCCTGGGCGGGTTTGTGCGCCAGCTCCTGGAGGCGCTGCTCACCCTGGACTACTCCGCGCGGACGGACGCTGTTCAAGCCGTCCTGACGCTGCACAAGCAGGTCGGGGTGGAGAACGGCCCAGAGGTCTGCAGAACCCTGCTGCACATCCTGAACCAGAGCAACCCTCCCACGCTGGCGGTAAGGCGCCTAGCCCCCCCTGCTGTGCAAGGGCAGCAGTAACCCTTCCCCCCCGGCCGTGCAAGGGCAGCAGTAACCCTTCCCCCCCGGCCGTGCAAGGGCAGCAGTAACCCTTCCCCCCCGGCCGTGCAAGGGCAGCAGTAACCCTTCCCCCCGGCCGTGCAAGGGCAGCAGTAACCCTTCCCCCCCGGCCGTGCAAGGGTAGCAGTACCCCTTCCCCCCCGGCCGTGCAAGGGTAGCAGTAACCCTTCCCCCCGGCCGTGCAAGGGTAGCAGTAACCCTTCCCCGCCGTGCAGCAGCAGTAACCCTTCCCCCCGGCCGTGCAAGGGCAGCAGTAACCCTTCCTCCCCGGCCGTGCAAGGGCAGCAGTAACCCCCCTTCCTCCTCCTACCCCCCAGCCATGCAAGGGCAGCAGTAACCCTTCCCCCCCCGGCCTCTCTCCCCCCGGCCGTGCAAGGGCAGCAGTAACCCCCCCTTCCCTGTCCCCCCGCCAGCCGTGCAAAGGCAGCAGTAACCTCCCCTTCCCCTCCCCTCCCCCCAGCTGTGCAAGGGCAGCAGTAACCCCCCTTCCCCCCTTTCCCCCCCAGCTGTGCAAGGGCAGCAGTAACCCCCCTTCCCCCCCCCAGCTGTGCAAGGGCAGCAGTAACCCCCCTTGCCCCCCTCCCCCCAGCCGTGCAAGGGCAGCAGTAACCCCCCTTCCCCCTCTCCCCCCAGCCGTGCAAGGGCAGCAGTAACCCCTCTCTGTGCCCATGTCAGTGGCTGTGGTTACCAGCGGTCGTAAAGCAGACAACCCCAACACACTTCATCCACTGCCAGCACGGCCCCACCATGGGCAGGCAGCCCCTGGGGGGTCACAGACGTCGGGGCCCGGATTGGGGCCGGGCCGGTTTGTACCAGGCTGGTGAGGCCTGGTAAGGCTGTCCCTGCACAGCAAGGGGGAAGGGCGTGTCCAAATGACCCCGCAGAGGGAACGTACACCCCTCTTTGTACAGCCCGGCACATGCTGTGCTCTCCTGCACATCCCCTGCGCTGGGGGGGGGCTGCAACGCGGAGCTGGGATCTGGGGCAGGAGCAGCCTGCTGAGGGGCACCGTGCCCTGCTGGGATGGGGCATGGCCGTGGGTTGTGCACGGCTGTGTCTACTGACCTGTTGCCCTCTGCTCGCTGTGCTGCTGTGGCTGGGGTGCAGCAGTCTGGGTGCCGGCGCTCCCTGCCTCCCTGCCGCGGGCCTTTAGAGAGGGCGGGTCTCGGCCACTCTGGTTCACTCGCCTGCACAGGCAGGAGGCTGCCCCGGGTGCCCTACCCTCTGCGGCCGCCTGGGCTCAGCAGCCAGCAACTTGCCCTGCTTCTTTGACCATCCCAGCCAAGCCCAGGGCATCCCCAGGGTAGCTGCTTCCCCCCGGCACAGGGGCAGGCCAATGCCCCCTCTCTCCTTGCAGGAGAGGACTCAGAGGAGGTTTGTGCTGACGTCCCTGAACGCTCTCCTGGCCTTCAGCAGAGACAGCCAGGAGCTGGTGCTGGAGCTGATGGCGTATTTCCTGTACAGTCCCGCCTCCAGCCGGTGAGTGCCGGGCCACAGGCCGCGGGCATGGAGGTGGGACGTGGAGCTGCATGCTCCTGGCCTCTAGGCCTGGGGGCACTGGCTGCCGGGGGCACAGGGCCTCGCCCCACAGCTGCAATCAGTGTGCTGTGCTCAGAGGCTGTCCCAGGCTGGTACCAGCCCATCCCCTTCGCGCCTGCTCCCCCAGCCAAAGGGCTGTGCCAGAGACCCCGCAGGCAGCAGAGAGCACAACAAAGACAAAGCAAACCATATAGACCCCGTCGTAGCTAGCGCGGCCCCTATAGACCCTGTCGTAGCTAGTGCTGTGTGACGGACCGGGCCGGGTCTGGGCACAGCTGAGGGCGTCCGCTCAGGGCGAATTGCTCAAACTCGGGGCTCCTTACAGCCCCAGGCTGGAGACCTTCCCAAATAGGCCACAAACCGGTCACACCGAGCGCTCCAGCTGCCAATCTGGCCAGCCAGAAGCCTCACAAGCAAAACCCCTCAGACACCCCAGCTCATGCCACAAACAGCCCCGGGCCTAACACAGCTGAGGGTTATAGAACCCAATCTCACCTACCCCAAATGGGTTCTTCCCGGTCCCAAGAAACCAGCCACAGGTCCCAATTAATTTACACTCTGGATCTTACCCACAAGATCACACTGAGCCAATCCTTTAGAATCTAACATCTAAAGGTTTATTACTACAAGAAAGCAAAGCATGAGAGTGAGGTTGTTAAGGAGAATACATTACATGCATCGAATCTCCCAGTTCTTGATGCAGGCTCTTAGCAGAGATGTTACAACCTGCTATCTTGTAAGTCTCTGGTGTACATCCTATGGCAGGATGGGTCCACGGTTCTTCCCGGCTCGTGGTTCCCTGCAAGGCTGCATCTAGGATCAGGCGCAAAACTGAAGACAAGATGGAGGGTGCCACATGGCACTTATATACCTCCCCTGGCATCTTTCAAGCTGTAGCAGGTCACATGGTCAGTGATCTATCCTTGTGTCCCAAGCCAGCAATCATTCTTCTGGCTGGTCTGCAGGCATCCAGATTCATTCCCCAGGTGTGTCTTTGGCATTTAGAGATCCATTGTCCCACATAGCCAGTGAGCAAACATTCCCGGCCCATTGCTCTGCCTCAGACAGAGAATTTTCCAGCATCCACACAGAGTGCATGTTTATAACTCCACACACAGACATTAGACAAGTACATGAATGGCACATACAGAATCAGTAGAACAGAAGCTTTCATGTGACACCTCACACGGCCCCTCCTTTGTATAGACTTTTGGGGCACACCCCCCATGGGTGCAGCAGTGATCTGGCTGCTCCCCTTAAAATCCAGTAACGTGACATGCTGCCCCTATAGACCCCGTCGTATAGCGTGGCCCCATAGACCCCGTTGTTAACTAGCACGGCCCCTATAGATCCCATCGTAGCTTGCGCTGCCCGTATACATTCCATCGTGCCGACTCCAGCCCTGGGGAACTCTGCCCCTGCGGGACAGACTGAAGGCAGGCCCAGGTGCCTGAGCCAGGTCCCCTCTCTCTCCTCTGCTCCCCACTGCTGCTGTGCACAGTCTGTTCTGGGCCCGGCGGCGGAGCCAGTGAGCCTGAGGGACCAGAGCAGGCGCCCGAGTGGGACTTGGGGCCAACGGCTGAACAGGATCCAGGGCCAGCAGCAGAGCCCCTGGGTATCAGCAGGTCGGCAGCCAGGCCCCTGGGTGACAGGAGCATGTGGCAAGGATGCCCAAAACCTGGGGGTGCCAGCACCGTGCCCCCTACTTCCTGAGCCTCAGCCGAGGAGCAGGGCGGGATGCCCGGAGCAGGCACTGGCTGCCGGAGCTGGGCCCACAGACATGATGGCTGCAGGCAGCAGCAGAACCACTTGCACCCCTCCTGTGGCGGGTGACTGCCACCCCGCTATGCCCCAGGCACAGGCTGTGTCGGCCAGGTGGTGGGCACTGCCAGCTCCGGGGTGTCTGGCTGGTGCTGCCAGCAGCTCGCGCCCGCGCCCTTGGCCGGGCCTGCAGGCCCTCCAGGCGGCTCGCTGAGCCGTGTCTGCTGTCAGCCATTCGCAGCCCCCGGCCCTGACTTCGCCCTTGCGCCCAGGGGCTCCGTGAAGGCTCTGTTCGCCGAGCTGGGCCTGGAGGATCCGCACAGCTATTTCTACAAGGAGATGGACTCCTGGGAGCAGGCCAGGGACCGGCCTGGCACCAAGGCGGCGCTGAGGCGAACCTGCGCACAGTGGCTGGCAGGAGTCATGCAGGATTTCCAGGTGCTGCCTCTCTCCCGCTCCGTCCCGCTACCACGGACAGCCCAGTGCGGGGAGAGCTCTGGTCCCGGCCAGAGGGGCAGGGAGTCTCTGCACGGCCCCCCCCGCGGCTGCCTCAAAGCAGCGGCCAGGCAGGGAGCCCTGGGGGGTGTCTCTTCCCTCACAACCGAGCCAGCAAGCGGGGCAGGGCGAGGCGCTCCGGGGCCAGCCACGGGAAGGGAGCCGGCGAAGGGCTCGGATGCAGCTGCCACAGCACAGTGGTGGGACCTCGCCGCCCTAGTTACACCCCCTCCCTGAGAGGCGGGAGCTGGGCCAGGGTGAATCCTGTGCCCCGGCCCAGCCCAGCCCCCAGAGCTGCGGCAGCCTGGCAGCAGGCTGCGGACTGGAGATGGGAACCGCTGGCCCACATGATACGTCTCAGGCCCAGGACAAGCCCCACATAAGAACATAAGAACGACCGTACTGGGTCAGACCAAAGGTCTATCTAGCCCAGTAGCCTGTCTGCCGACAGTGGCCAGCACCAGGTGCCCTGGAGGGGGTGGACCGAAGACAACGCTCAAGCGATTTGTCTCCTGCCATCCCTCTCCAGCCTCTGACAAACAGAGGCCAAGGACACCATTTTATCCCCTGGCTAATAGCCTTTTATGGACCTAACCTCCATGGAATTATCTAGCTTCTCTTTAAACTCTGTTATAGTCCTAGCCTTCACAGCCTCCTCCGGCAAGGAGTTCCACAGGCTGACTACACGCTGTGTGAAGAAGAACTTCCTTTTATTAGTTTTAAACCTGCTACCCATTAATTTCATTTGGTGTCCTCCAGTTCTACTATGGGAACTAATAAATAACTTTTCTTTATTCGCCCTCTCCACACCACTCATGATTTTATATCCCTCTATCATATCCCCCCTCAGTCTCCTCTTTTCTAAACTGAAAAGTCCCAGATGCTTTAACCTCTCCTCATATGGGACCCGTTCCAAACCCCTAATCATTTTAGTTGCCCTTTTCTGAACCCTTTCCAAGGCCAAAATATCTTTTTTGAGGTGAGGAGTCCACATCTGTACACAGTATTCAAGATGTGGGCGTACCATGGTTTTATACAGGGGCAGTAAGATATTCTGGGTCTTATTTTCTATCCCTTTCTTAATAATTCCTAGCATCCTATTTGCCTTTTTGACCGCCGCTGCACACTGCGTGGAAGTTTTCAGAGAACTGTCCACGATAACTCCAAGATCTCTTTCCTGATTTGTCGTAGCCAAATTAGCCCCCATCATACTGTACGTATAGTTGGGGTTATTTTTCCCGATGTGCATTACTTTACACTTATCCACATGAAATTTCATTTGCCATTTTGTTGCCCAATCACTCAGTCTGGAGAGATCTTCTTGGAGCCCCCTCACAGTCTGCTTCTGTCTTGACTATCCTAAACAGTTTGGTATCATCCGCAAACTTTACCACCTCACTGCTTACCCCTTTCTCCAGATCATTTATGAATAAGTTGAACAGGATTGGTCGCAGGACTGACCCTTGGGGGACACCACTAGTTACCCTTCTCCATTCTGAAAATTTAGCATTTATTCCTACCCTTTGTTTCCTGTCTTTTAACCAGTTCTCAATCCAAGAAAGGACCTTCCCTCTTATCCCATGGCCATGTAATTTACACAAGAGCCTTTGGTGAGGGACCTTGTCAAAGGCTTTCTGAAAATCTAAGTACACTATATCTACTGGATCCCCCTGGTCTGCATGTTTGTTAACCCCTTCAAAGAACTCTAATAGATTAGTAAGACAGGATTTCCCTTTACAGAAACCATGTTGACTTTTGTCCAAGAAATTATGTTCTTCTACGTGCTTCACAATTTTATTCTTTACTATTGTTTTGACTAATTTGCCCGGTACTGAAGTTAGACTTACCGGTCTGTAATTGCCCGGATCGCCTCTAGAGCCCTTTTTAAATATTGGTGTCACGTTAGCTACCTTCCAGTCATTAGGTACGGAAGCCGATTTAAGGGATAGGTTACAAACCACAGGTAATAGTTCAGCAATTTCCCATTTGAGTTCTTTTAGAACCCTTGGATGAATGCCATCCGGTCCCGGAGATTTGTTGACATTAAGTTTTTCTATTTGTTCCAAAACCTCCTCTAATGACACTTCAATCCGGGACAGTTCCTCAGATTCATCACCCACAAAGGACGGTGCAGATTTGGGAATCTCCCCAACGTCCTCAGCCGTGAAGACTGAAGCAAAGAAATCATTTAGTTTCTCCGCAATGGCTTTATCATCCTTGATTGCTCCTTTTATAGTTCGATCGTCTAGGGGACCCACAGGTTTTTTAGCAGGCTTCCTGCTTCTAATGTACTTAAAAACCATTTTGTTATTTCTTTTTGAGTTTTTGGCTAGCTGTTCCTCAAAATCTTTTTTGCTTTTCTTATTACATTTTTACACTTGATTTGACAGTGTTTATGTTCCTTTCTATTTATCTCACTAGGATTGGACTTCCACTTCTTAAAAGATGCCTTTTTGTCCCTCACTGCTTCTTTTACATGGTGGTTAAGCCACGGTGACACTTTTTTAGGTCTCTTGCTATGTTTTTTAATTTGGGGTATACATTTAAGTTGGGCCTCTATTATGGTGTCTTTAAAAAGTTTCCATGCAGCTTGCAGGGATTTGGCTCTAGTCACTGTGCCTTTTAATTTCTGTTTAACTAGCCTCCTCATTTTTGTGTAATTCCCCTTTTTGAAATTAAATGCCAGGGTGCTGGACTGCTGAGGTGTTCTACCCACCACAGGAATGTTGAATGTTATTATATTCCCAAGCGGGAATGTTATCACTATTCCCAAGCGGTCCTGTAACGGTTATTTCCTGGACCTGATCCTGCACTCCACTCAGAATGCCACCATAGAGGTCCTGGATTTCAGTCTCTTTCCTAGCAACTTAAATTTGGCCTCCAGGACATCTCTCCTACCCTTCCCTACGTCATTGGTACCTACATGTACCACGACCACCGGCTCCTCCCCAGCACTACACATAAGTCTATCTAGATGCCTCGAGAGATCTGCAACCTTCGCACGAGGCAGGCAAGTGACCATACGGTTCTCCCGGTCATCACAAACCCAACTATCTATATTTCTAATGGTTGAATCACCCACTACTAACACCTGCCTCTTCCTAACTGGCTTTCCCTCCCCCTCAGAGGTATCCTCAGTGCGAGAGGATACCGCAACATCCTCTGGGAGGAGGGTCCCAACTACGGGATGGTTTCCCTCTGCTCCCATTGAATGCTCTGTTCCCTTGAGACTTTCATCCTCTTTAAGAGCACTGGGGCTCTCAGACTGGAGGTGGGACAGTACAGGAGACTACAGTCTCCTGGAAAGTCTCATCAACATAGCTCTCTGCCTCCCTTAGCTCCTCCAATTCAGCCACCCTGGCCTCCAAAGCCCGAACTCGGTCTCTGAGGGTCAGGAGCTCCTTGCAACGGGTGCACACGTACACCATCCGCCCACAGGGCAGGTAATCATACATGTTACACTCGACGCACTAAACAGGATAGCCCCCCCCTCTGCTGCTGGGCTTCTGTCTCCATTTGTCTTATGAATAAGTTTAAGTATAAACTGGGCTTCTTATTAAATGTCTGGACTATAGATTATTATAAAAGTTCTGTTTAAAGAAGGTCAGAAGTCACTAGCGCCCTCTAAGCTCCCCCTCGCACCGCCCCCTCCAACCTCCCCCTCCAACCGCCCTGTTAGCTGCACATGATTCGTCTCAGGACAAGCCCCACCAGCTCCCCTCCCCGGGCCATGGCAGCCTGCGCTGAGCGGTGCTGGTGTAACCGCCGCCGGGCAGCCTCTGGGGCTTAGCGTAGGTGCCGCTCCGCTACAGCATGAGGTAAAAGCCCGCTGGCTCCCAGCCCAGGCTGCCGAGCTCCCTTGTTCTTATCTTGCTGTCCGTGGTCTAGGTGCCACGGCATGGGACAGGGACCCACGCTGGGTGGGTGGGTTACACCAGTGCTGAAGAGAGGGGCGTGACCTGCCCCCCCGCTGACAGGGTGGGCAAGCCCACGCCCACAGTGAGTGCCCAGGCACCTGGGGCTCCGATACCGTGGAGGTGGGGCACCAGCTGCATGTTGCGGGGCTTCTGCAGGGTGGGCGTCCTCCCGCTCTCAGAGGCTTGCTCCTGGCGAGGGGAGCAGCCCTGTGGAGCGGCTGACACACCTCACCCTGGCGGCGGTGTGGGTCCCGCGGCTCCCCGCCCAGCATGTCACCAGGCCGGCTTAATCCCCCCCCTTGTGCAGGCTAAGGGAGCCAGAGGGAGGAGCAAGGGGTTTCCGCTCGCTGCCAGCCCAGAGCCAATAGACGCCATCAACCACTTCTGTCAGGTGCAAATGCAGAGGGACTTGGAGGCTCTGAGACAGCCGCAGGCGACTGGTGCGCGGGAGACCAAGAACACGGTGCTGGCCTGGCCTTCCGCCAGGAGGTGAGTCGCTCTGCGCGGGCTGGGGACAGCGGTGGGGCCCTGGGTGGGTAAAGGGCTCTGCCAATCAGTTCTTACAAACCCTGGAGCCCAGGGCTGGGCCATAATTTGTGAAGGAGACCTGGGCAGCCTGGAAGGGGCGGGGCCTCGGGCAAAAGGGGTGGGGCCAGGAGACTTCCCCTGCTCCCCCGCCCACAGACCCTGATTGGCATGAAGTCTATGCCCCCCGGCAGCTAGCGAGAACTGCCAGCTGTTCTGAACAGCCAGTGGTTCCCTCTGGTGCCATGCGCCCCTGGCCCACCCCAGGCCAATCAGGGTCTGTGGGTGGGGCAGCACAGGAAGTCTGCCCACAAGGGAACAGAGAACAGCCAGATGTTTTGAACAGCCAGCAGTTCCCTCTGGTGCCCCTTGTGGGGGGAGAAGACTTCACATGCTCCCCTGTCCCCAGGTCTCGACTGGCCGGGGGGCCGGGGAGCGGCAGGGCATCTGCAGGCCGGATCGACCAGCCCGGCGGTCCGGATCCAGCCCACAGAGGCCCCTTTGCCCACCCCTGCGGTAGGCAAAGCCAGTCCCCAGTGCTCCAAAGGGCCGGGGGAGGTGGAGTCTGATGGCTTTGCCCTGTGTCACTCTTACCTCTGTCGTGCCCAGAACAGCGTGGGTGTTTAACAGCAGTAGAAGGAGACACAGAGCCAGGCTCAGAGAGCTCACAGGCTGGACTTTGGAAACTGCCATGAGTTCCGAGTCCCAGCCTGCTGAGATATGGGAACTGCTAACTAGGGCACCCGAAGCCCCGTCCCTGTGCCCCGTAGGGATGAGTGCGATAACCAGCCGTGATCATTGCTGTAAAGCAGCGTCTGCAGCCCTAGGGTACAACCCCCGCAGCCGGCTCCTGGCCTTCGGGGGGCAGGGCTATGAAATCGCAGCTGAGACGCTTGGGCTCTGGCAGGAGGCAGGGCTCTGGGACCTGTCCCAGCCCAACCCGGACGTGTACCCTGGTTTTACAGCCCTGCAGCCCAAGCCCAAGGCCGCTGGTGTGTTACTGCCGTGTCACGTCGACTTAGATTGGGTGAAGCTGAGCGGTAAAGCACCGTTAGCTGGGCTCGTTTCACTCTGCTTCGCGCTGCGCCTCCCCCCGTCCCACCAGCTCTACGCAGGCAGATGGCAAGGGGGCATGAACCCACTCTTTGGCTCTCGGCCCAGCTCTGCTGGTGAACTGGTGGCTGTCGCCCTCATTGGGGCTCAGTGGCTCTGCACTGTCACTGCCGGTGTGAGTCCAGCTGTCCCGTCAGCTGCCTCTCTCAGTGCCTGGAAATGGTTTCGTTCCCCTTCGTCCTGCGGTGCCACGGGGCCAAAGGTCTCCGTGTCTCTGACCGCACAAACCCGTGAGCAGGCAGTGAAATGGCAAGGGAGCCGTTCCAAATCAAAGCAAGGAAACTCCTCCCCTCCCCCCCGTGGGACCAGCCTGTGGGTCTCCCTGCCACAGAAAGGGGAGTGGGCAGGGACCCGGCCGTTCAGCCTGTCCAGAGCTGTTCTCATGAACAATGGCAGACTCTGGAGCGGGCAGTCAGTGTTGGAGCACTCTGTCACCACACCACATACGTCGGTAACAGGGTAATGGTGGGTCACGTGACACAGTAGGAGTCTCTGGGTTGCGCGCCGGTTGCTCCTGCATTGCATGCCACTTGATAAACCCGCAGTGAGCGCTCACGCAGAGCAGCTCTATGGGTAGGAGGTCCTACGCCCGCCCGGAGCAGGCTCACACTAGCAGGTGCCCCTTCACACCCCTCCCATGCGTAAGAAAAGTCTCCAGCATGGCAGAGTGCTGGGACTAACCACTGCTTCTGTGCCAGGAGCCAGGCCATCCTGCGGCTAGGAGAGACCAATACTCTGGCCCGAAAGAGACCGTCCCAACGTAAGTAGCGGCTCTCGCCGTCTCCCCTTTGCTCTTGCACCATCTGCGGTAGATGGACTTTCATGGGCAGCCCTCTTTCCTGCAGTGCCACCTTCTCCCTTGCTTTCTCTGCCCCTCCCCTCCACAGAGCCTGTCTCCTGTGTTAATAGCGACCACCCGAAAAACGCTTCCCCAGGGAGGAGCAGGGATCAGGATTTACTCTTGTAGACCTGCTGTCCTGGGCAGTACAAAGACACAGGGAGAGGTGATTCTTTCCCCAGCAAGCTGGAAATGTAGTTGAAAACCATACACAAGTGCAACAAACCAACCAACCCCTGGGTATGGGAGGGGAGTTGAAGGATTCCAGTGACAATAACAATTCCACTAATTTTCCATGGACTGTCCGGGTCACAGCTGGATCCATTGCTGATTTTTAAAAGGACAAATAAATACACAAACCAAGCAGGTGCTGAAAGTTCCCCACTGCCCAAGTGACCCTGGAGCCCTGAGCAGAGGATACAAAACGACTCAAGATATTGTCAGGGACTGAGGGTCACGAGGCCTAGGGCCAGGCACGCCCACCTGCCACGCAGGTGACTTGCTGACTGCTGCTGACCTCTGACGGAGGGCTCCCACCCAGGGATCTGATTAGTTGGACACTGGAGGTCTCGAGTGATCCCCAGCTTCGCTTTAACCCAAGGATAGGAAAAGGGAGTCCATGCAACTGGACTCCCCCTGCTTAGGGCTGCTTCCTCTGCGCTCCTGCTGATCTCCTGGTGCCCTGCCCCGTCTGCGACATCTGATTCCTGGTTTGCCCTCTGGCTTGTCTCAGCCTATGATCTCCTGGGGCCCTGCCCCGTCTGCCTCCGGACATGTGACTCTCAGTTTTGCCTTATTTGCCTCGAGCGCTGACCTCCTGGGTTCTGACGTGGCCTGACTCCTGCTCTGACCACTAGGTCAGATCACTCACACCCCAGTCGTGAGAGCTGGCTGGCTCCACTGCTGGCTGGCTGGAGGCCTTTAAAAGCCTCCCCAGTTGGAAGGGGTAGGGGGAAGGGGAGAGGGAGAGGATGGAAGGAGAGGTAGAGATTGTCAGTAACCCAGAACAGAACAGCAGGGAGAAGTTCCCTACCCCCAGAAACCAGCTGCAAGGCCAATGCAATGGAGAGGCAGCAGGCTGGAAAGGAGCAGAACGAAGTCCAGCGCACAGCCACCTGTGGAGCTCACTGCCGGCGAGGTTGTGAAGGCCAAAAGTATAGTTGGGTCCAGCAAAGACTTAGGTACAGGTGGTCAGGTCCACCGCTGGCTGCTAGACAAGATAGGCAGGGACACAACCCCGTCCTCAGGGGCTACATCTACACTGCAGGGTTTTTACGCAAGAAGTCTTTTGCAAAAGAGTTCTTGCACAAAACCTTCTTGCACAAAAGTGTGTCCACACCTCAAAGCGCATCGCTTTTGCAATGTGCTTTTGCACAAGAGAGCGTCCATGCTGCACAGACGCTCTTGCGCAAGAAAGCTCTGATGGCCATTCACAGAATGGCCATCAGAGCACCTGTGCTTTCTCTGATGGGCTCTTTTTGGGCAAGAAACCCCTGTGAAGCGTCCACACTTGCCATTTTGCGCAATAGCTGTAGCGCAAAAAGGAATTATGCCTTGTAGAAGGAGGTTTACCTACACCGAAAAGACCCTCTGTTCTGCCATTTTACTGCCTATTTACTTGTGCAGAAGCGCATCTGAGGTGTGGACGCTCCACAGGATTTTGCGCAAAAATGGCCATTTTTGTGCAAAGACCTTGCAATATAGACATAGCCTGGGTGCTATGAAACCTCCGACTGACAGAAGCTGTGACTAGACGACAACAACTTGAAATTGCCCTGTGGTGTGAACACCTGGCATTGCCTACGGTCAGAAGCCAGGTTGCTGGACCAGGCGGACCACTGGTCTGACCCAGCATGGCCATTTTTATGTTATGTGCCCTGCGTTAGCCGGTCATTTCTGGGGGCAGGAGCTGTGGGCAGTCCCAGGAGGTGCACAACTGGCAATCTTAGGTGTAGACCATAAAAGCGTATAGGAATATGACAGTCGGTACGCCACTGCCAGGTATTTGGGCCACCAGTAGGAGCACACACAAAGGAAAGAACTCGGCACGACTACTCTGCACGTCTGTGCTCTTCTTGTTCAATATATTTTTGTTTCTCTCCTTCCAACACAGGGTTCTACCTCCCGCGCATCTTCCCACTCCCTCTGTTGAAGGGATTTGTGCACGCTATTAAATTGCCATTGCCACGGATCACCGTGAACCCATTCCCACCTGATCCTGACGTGCCAGCTGCGCAAACCATGTTCATCTCCATGGACCAGAAAGTCCGGAAATACTTCATCCCAAAGCTCTCCCTTGCAGATAGCTACCCCTGAAGACATGGCTGCCCTGGATGGCCCTGCACTGGCCCGACTCCCAGACTTGATCATTAGCAGAGGCCATTGAGTGCAGACTATGAACAGGCTCTTCTGGCTCTGTCCATAAGGAACTAAATAAAGGAGGTGTGGGAGGCCCAGCTGAGAGCTGAACAGCCACAGCTGGCTGGAGCAAGCTCCACAACACAAAACGTGCGGGGAAATAATAAATGTAGACTCAGGATTGTTCTATTCAGTAGCTTCATTGCGGTCTCCCCTTCCCGTCTCTTGCAGCTGCGATGAAGAGTCATCGATTGAACATGGCTTTGTGCCACACCTGCAGGAAGAGGAGGCGCCGGGCGGGTGGAGTGCCTTCGTGCACAGGGACACAGGAGCGAGGATGCAAACATACCCTGGCCAGGGGCACAGCGGAGCCCACGGTGCCGGCTCCTTGAGGCCGTAGGGCGCGGCCGTGTTCCTCCCTCGAGCAGCTCCACTGCACTCACGGGGGCGACAGCGCAAACGGCCTCAGCTTTCTTTCTCAGGGTCAGAGCCCTGGACGGACACCCTCGTGCCCGGCTCAGCAGGCGCTGCACGTCCGGCGTGGCCGGAGGGTCTCCCCGGGGCTGCAGGCTTCGCTCTGGGAAGGGGGCTCGCTGCAGAGAGGGCACCACGCCACTGCGGGGGGAAGGGGCGGGGGCCGCTCCCCAGGCAGGGCGCCCAGGGGAAGCAAGCGGCAGGCTGAGCGTGAGCGCGGCCCCGGCCCCGGCCCCGGCCCCGGCCCCTCCGGCTCGCCCGCGCTGCTGCAAGGAGCCCGGCGCCCTGGCGCCCTGCCCGGGCTGCGCGCGGCTACGAGCGGGGTCCGCCCCGCGGGCGCGAGGGCGCCGAGCCCGGCGAGGCAGAGCCGCTGCCGGCTGGGGGGGGCGGGGGCGGGGCTGCGGGGGGGCGTGGCCGGAGGGGGGGGGGGCAGACGCTGGCCCGCGCGCTCCCGCCGTCGCCTTTCGGTTTCGATTCCCGCTCTGCCGCCCAAACCCGCAGCAGCCAATCGCTGCCCGCCGAGCGCCACGTGGGCGGGAGAGGCCGGTGCGCGGGGATTGGCGGGCTGCCCCGGTCACGTGGCGCGCGGGCCGCGAGCGAGGCCAGGGGGCGAGAGGCGAGGCCAGGGGGCCGGAGCGCGGGAGCCGGTGAGGTCCCCGCGGGCGGGGCGGGGCCTCGCGTGGGGGGCCCCCGTGGGGGGGTTTCGCGTGGGGGCGGGCGCGCCCTCGTGGGGGGGTCTCGCGTGGGGAGGGGCGGGCCGGGGCGCGCCCCCGTGGGGGGGTCTCGCGTGGGGGCGGGGCGCGCCCTCGTGGGGGGTCTCGCGTGGGGAGGGGCGGGCCGGGGCGCGCCCCCGTGGGTGGGTTTTCGCGTGGGGGGCGGGGCGTGGGGTAGGTTGCCATGGCCCTGTGGGGCTGGCCTGGCTGTGGTGCGGCCCAGGCAGCAGGGCACGTGTCCCTGGCCGGGGCTGGGGGGCTCTGACTGCGCCCCCCCTTTCCCTGGCTGGCCTGTATTGTGCAGTGGGGGTGCCGCCTGTGGGCGGGGGTGCAGGCTCCGGGGGAGGGAAGCCGGTGCCAAGGGCCCCCCTGGAATGGAGTGTTTCAGGCTCTGCGGGGTGCAGCTGGGGGCTGGAGGGCAGCCCTGCCTGGGGGGAGGGGCAGGGTTAACTTGCCTAACATGCTACTCCAGGCGGGGGTGACCCGCTGTAGCAGCGCGCCTGCCCGCGTGCGGAAAGGGAATAAGGAGAAGTGACGTACTTGTTCCCACCACAAGAGACACTGGTAGGTAGCAGGGTTAAAACAAAAGGTTGACCCTTTCTAGCCCAGCTCCCTCAGTACCTGACCGGTGCCAAACCATGGGAGGTCAGTATTGTCTAGCGGCAGTGCCAGCACCTTCACTGCTTACTGATTTCTTAGGAGTAAATTAGAGCTAAATAAGAACACAGAACGCTGAGAGCCAGGACTCTTGGCTGTAAACAAACTTTCTGGGGCAGTGGGAAACTTGGCCACATCCATGATTAGTGGACATCCAGATAACGAATATCATGCTGGATCACAGATATTGCTGGACTAGAGAAGTTCAACGTGGATTTCTTCACGCAGCGCACAGTCGAGGACTCCTTGCCAAACCAAGGGACATTGTGAAGCCCAGGACTTTAACAGGGTTCAAGAAAGAACGAGATAAATTCATGGTGGTTAGGTCCGTCAATGGCTATTAGCCAGGATGGGTAGATATGGTGTCCTGAGGCAGGGAATGGATTACCAGTTCTGTGCATTCCCTCTGGGGCCCCTGTCATTGGCCACTGTCACAAGACAGGATACTGGGCTAGACAGACAGTTGGTCTAACTTGGTATGGCCGTTCTTATATCCCTCTGGCAACTGCAGCATTACTTGCTTGGAAAGTGAACGGAAACTTAAACTGTATTAAACTTTTTCTAATGTGATTTTTAAGAGAATCATTAGAGTGGGAACCATTGCCCTATTTGGAGCATAGGGTCATAATTCAAAATGATCTGGACAAACTAGAGCAGTGGTCTGAGATAAATAGGATGAAGTTTAATAAGGACAAGGTGCTCCACTTAGGAAGGACCAATCCGTTTCACACATACAGAATGGGAAGTGACTGTCTAGGAAGGAGTCCTGCAGAAAGGGATAAGAACGGCCATACTGGGTCAGACCAAAGGTCCATCTAGCCCAGTATCCTGCCTGCCGACAGTGGCCAATACCAGATGCCCCAGAGGGAGGGAACACAACAGTTAATCCTCATGTGATCCCTCTCCTGTCACCCATTTCCAGAAAAAACAGAGGCTAGAGACACCGTTCCTACCCATCCTGGCTAACAGCCATTGATGGACCTAACTTCCATGAATGTATGTAGCTCTTTTTTTAACCCTGTTAAAGTCCTAGTCTTCACCAGATACTCTGGCAAGGAGTTCCACAGGTTGACTGTGTGCTGAGTGAAGAAAAAAATCCTTTTGTTTGTTTTAAACCTGCTGCCTATTAATTTTGTTTGGTGACCCCTAGTTCTTATATTGTGGGAAAATATATTGTGGATCTAGGGGTCATAGCAGACTACAAACTAAATATGAGTCAATGGTGTGACATTGTTGCAAAAAAAGCAAACGTGATTCTGGCCTGCATTCACAGGAGTGTTGTGAGCAAGACACGAGAAGTCATTCTTCCACTCTACTCTGCACCGGTTAGGCCTCAGTTGGAGTGTTGTGTCCAGTTCTGGGCACCACGTTTCAAGAAAGATGTGAAGAAATTGGAGAAGGTCCAGAGATGAGCAACAAAAATGATTAAAGGTCTAGAAAACATGAGCTATGAGGGAAGACTGAAGGAACTGGGCTTGTTTAATTTAGAAAAAAGAAGAGTAAGAGGGGACATGATAGTGGTTTTCAAGTATCTAAAAGGGTGTCAGGGAGGAGGGGGAAAAATTGTTCTCCTTGGCCTCTGAGGATAGGACAAGCAGCAATGGGCTTAACTTGCAGCAAGGGAGGTTTAGGTTGGACATTAGGAGAAACTTCCTACCTGTCTGGGTGGTGAAACACAGGAATAAATTGCCTAGGGAGGTTGTGGAATCTCCATCCCTGGAGATATTTAAGAGCAGCATAGACAGATACCTGTCAGGGATGACGTAGACCAGTGTTTCTTAAACTGTGTTCCGCAGCACACCAGTATGCTGCGAGGCAGTCGGAGGAGTGCCACAGAGAGCAACAGAATTCAAAATGGCCACCCTAAAAGGGGCAGGTGACCTCTTTTTTTTTTTTTTTTTTTTTTTGGCTCAACAAAAAATCCTTGGTGTTCCCTATTAAAAACAAAAAATATTGTTTGGTGTTCCTCGATCTTAAAAAGTTTAAGAAACACTGACGTAGATGGTGCTTGGTCCTGCTGTTGAGGGAAGGGGACTGGATTTGATAGTCTCTCAAGGACCCTTCCAGTATTCTATGATTCTATTTCATTTAACGTTTATTTGTTCCTTTATTAAATAGAAATACAATATGTTTTTAAAACAGGGTATGTAAATCCTTTTGTGTTGGACCTAAGAGAGCCAATAAGTGTTAGGGATTAGGAACAAATTTTCTCTCCCCCCTTTGTTTGTCTTGGGTATATAGTGTGTCATATTCCTGTGGTTTTAGACTCACTGCCTGTTGGTATGAGCTCTGATGATTTGGGGCCACTGGGCACTGCTCTTATACTGTAATGAATAAAGTTAGCCTCTTTGGAGTTTCTTGCAACTTCCTTTGATACTTCACAGACTAAACTGAGCTTGATGGACCATTGGTCTGTCCAGGCGTGGCAACTTCTCAGCACCCTTTTGCTTTTTTTGATCTTGGTTACCTCTCTTCTCTCAGGGGTGTGGTCACAGGTCTTCGTTGTGGGTCTTCACCACTCTGTAGCTATTGGGGATAGAATGTGAGCTGCTTGCACAGCTGTTATGAACTAGTCCCCACATTCTGGAGACCCTCTAGTTTTGACTCCTGTAGGATCTACTGCAAGAAGGAGAATTAAAAAACCAAACAACTCCCAGAAGCCTCGGTTTGTCTTGTACCTGGAATTGCTGTAACACTTTCCCCATGGGAGCTCAGGCTAGGAGAATGGAAGAAAGGTAAATGGAGGACCAAAGCTATGTTTCTCCTGTTCTGCTGAGATACATGTGCATTGTGCATGCCACTGTCTCATCTGCAAGGCCAGGAAGGCTTTACTTTGGCCACCTTAACCTGACTAGGCTGTGAACGTGAAGGATGGTGGAAAGATGAAGAGAGCTCTTCTGCTGGAGGCAGCTGACATTTGATGTACAGGGAACTCATAAGCAGGACTAGCTGAATTTGTCACCGAAAAAGCAAGGAAAGGCTGGTAAGGCTTACATGTGTGTGCCCTCCTGTAGCTCAGGTCTTATCATCCTTACTGCCTACCCCCCATGGGACAGTTTGATCTTTTTTGTTCAATATCTTTATTAATAGCCTGGATGAGGGGATGGATTGCACCCTCAGCAAGTTTGCAGATGACACTAAGCTAGAGGGAGAGGTAGATACGCTGGAGGGCAGGGATAGAGTCCAGAGTGACTTAGACAAATTGGAGGATTGGGCCACAAGAAATCTGATGAGGTTCAACAAGGACAAGGGCAGAGTCCTGCACTTGGGATGGAAGAATCCCAAGCATTGTTACAGGCTGGGGACCAACCGGCTAAGTAGTAGTTCTGCAGAAAAGGACCTGGGGGTTACAGTGGATGAGAAGCTGGATATGAGTCAACAGTGTGCCCTTGTAGCCAAGAAGGCTAATGGCATATTAGGTTGCATCAAGAGGAGCATTGCCAGCAGATCCAGAGATGTCATTATTCCCCTTTATTCGGCTCTGGTGAGGCCACATCTGGAGTATTGTGTCCAGTTCTGGGCCCCCCACTACAAAAAGGATGTGGATGCATTGGAGAGGGTCCAGCGGAGGGCAACCAAAATGATTAGGGGGCTGGAGCACTTGACCTATGAGGAGAGGCTGAGGGAGTTGGGTCTGTTTAGTCTGCAGAAGTGAAGAGTGAGGGGGGATTTGAGAGCAGCCTTCAACTTCCTGAAGGGAGGTTCCAAAGAGGATGGAGAAAGGCTGTTCTCAGTAGTGACGGATGGCAGAACAAGGAGCAATGGTCTTAAGTTGTGGTGGGAGAGGTCCAGGTTGGATATTAGGAAAAACTATTTCACTAGGAGAGTGGTGAAGCACTGGAATGGGTTACCTAGGGAAGTAGTGGAGTCTCCATCCCTAGAGGTATTTAAGTCTCGGCTTGACAAAGCCCTGACTGGGTTGATCTAATTGGGATTGGTCTTGATGACCTCCTGAGGTCTCTCTCAGCTCTAGGGTTCTATGATTCTATGATTCCTTCATTTAGCCTCAGGGGAAGTTAGAAATTCTTTGTGGAGGGGAGAAGAAGGGAAGAAATTCCTCTTTGAGCTAGGAAGCTCTAGGATTTTATTCAGAAAGCACTTGTACCTCGGAGGCTGCTATCTTGTGAGCCCCAGGCAGTAGCTGCATTGTCTTCTTACAGGCATCCTGTGCACTTGTGCATGGGCAAAGATAAAGAGATACCTGTTAGCAGAAGAGGTTTGCGAGAATCCTCATCTGACTCCGGCTTTCAGTCCCCATCTTCCAAAAAAACCCAATAGCCCACATTTGGAAAGGGGAGCAGGGTTTAAGAACTTCAGACATTTAGGAGAAAACTGGATTGTTTTTCTGGAGATAGCAGTTCCACTGACTCATCACCAGAGTTTTAAAGGCTCTGCTCATGAGGTATTTATACATGGAAAGAAAAAATGTAAAGAGAATAGAATTGTTTGTATCTGGTTCTCCACCATTTGATTCATTTTCATCCTTATATTCAGGGCTCGACAAACTGCGGCGAAATCCACTCGCCAGCCCCGCACTGCGCATGTGCCAGCCCCGCACTGCGCATGCGCACGCCTCTGGCGAACGGGGCGAACGGCTGAAATCTACTCGCCACGGGCAAGTAGATACACGGATTTGTCGAGCCCTGCTTATGTTCATTGACATTGTTAAAAAAAAAATTGACTAGGAGATCTGTTCACTCTAAGTCCAGGAGAGAAAGTCCCTTCATAAGAGATAGTAATAGAGATGTAGCTGTGTTAGTCTGGTCTTGCTGAAACAAAAGACAGGATAGTCCTGTCTTTTCCTTCATAAGAGAGAGAGAGATTCTTAGTCTCAGCATCTGAAACACAGGATGAAGCAATACAAGAGGATATTTTTCCAGCTGAGTCATTTGAGAAGATGTTACAAAAGGTGTTTAGAGACCTGGGTATTCTGGCAAATGAGCCCATTAGAAAAAAATATTCAAAGGAGGGAGAAGAGGAGACTACTACAGAATAGGGAAAAAAAAATTCCCAGCCTGTTCAGAATCTGAAGCACACTTTCTCCTTCATATTTTGGAAAAAGTAATTCAATCTGAAAGGGAAACTCTGTCAGATTTTGAGATTGTCGAGTGTTTTTGGGAAACCTGGAGAAAGTGCACGATAGATAAGCAGGCCTTGTGTGTCTCTTCCCAAGTGTACAGAGCAGTTTGAGCACTAGTCAAAGACACTGCTATCCCAACAGAAGGGGACTTTTCTCAAAAGAACCCAACAACAGGAGACTAGAAAGACCATTGTGCCAAGACCATTGTACCAAGTTCTTTCAGTCTTCCCTCATAGCTCATGCTTTCTAGACTTTTAATCATTTTTGTTGCTCTTCTCTGGACCTTCTCCAATTTCTCCACATCTTTCTTGAAATGTGGTGCCCAGAACTGGACACAATACTCCAATTGAAGCCTAATCAGCACAGAGTAGAGTGGAAGAATGAGTTCTCGTGTCCTGCTTGTAGCCAGAGCCAGTGTGCTCAGAGATGTTTTGGAGGTCATGGCTTGTGCTGAAGATATGAATGTTATGGCCAGATGGTTCCCCTGGTTTTAAGCCTGGAAGGGCAATGAATATGCCATATGTTTGAGGCTGCATCTTCCTCTCTGAGGTCTCCTGCTGTAGCAGCATGTTTTGCTATAGTAATGCTGGCCTGCCCTGGGCTGTGTGTGACAGCTAGAATGTCCCCCCCAAAATTAAAATTAAACAAAAAATTAAGATGTTAATGCATTTAGGTTCAGAATTAAAGAAAGTCTTAGTGGCTTCAGCAGTCATAGAATCATAGAACACTAGGACTGGAAGGGACCTCGAGATATCATCGAGTACAGTCCCCTGCCCTCACAGCAGGACCAAGCACCATCTAGATCGGGGTGGGGAACCTAAGGCCCAGGGGCCAGATGTCGTCCCTGGCTTGCCTGGATCTGGCCCCCAGGGCTCAGGGCTCCTCTCCCCCAGCATTGAGGAGCCTACGCTGGCACTCCAGCCCCCGCTACCCCCTGCCAGACTGATTTTTCTGTGGGTCAGTGGTCCCCAACCCAAAAAAGGTTCCCCACCCCCGATCTAGATCATCCCTGACAGGTGTCTGTCCAACCTGCTCTTAAATATCTCCAGAGATGGAGATTCCACAACCTCCCTGGGCAATTTATTCCAGTGCTTCACCACCCTGACAGGTAGGAATTTTTTCCTAATCATAGAATCCTAGAGCTGGAAGAGATCTCAGGAGGTCAAGTCCAGCCCCCTGCCCAAGGCAGGACCAATCCCAACGAAATGCGTCCACATCCTTTCTATAGTGGGGGGCCCAGAACTGGACACCATACTCCAGATGTGGCCTCACCAGAGCCGAATAAAGGGGAATAATCACTTCTCTGGATCTGTTGGCAATGCTCCTCTTAATGCAACCTAATATGCCATTAGCCTTCTTGGCTACAAGGGCGCCCTGTTGACTCATATCCAGCTTCTCGTCCACTGTCATCCCCAGGGCCTTTTCTGCAGAACTGCTACTTAGCCAAATGTCCAACCTAAACCTCCCTTGCTGCAGTTTAAGCCCATTGCTTCTTATCCTATCCTCAGGCCAAGGAGAACAATTTTTCTCCCTTCTCCTTATAACACCCTTTTAGGTACTTGAAAACTGACATCATGTCCCCTCTCAGTCTGTTCCTTTCCAAACTAAACAAGCTCAGTTCTTTCAGTCTTCCCTCATAGCTCATGCTTTCTAGACTTTTAATCATTTTTGTTGCTCTTCTCTGGACCTTCTCCAATTTCTCCACATCTTTCTTGAAATGTGGTGCCCAGAACTGGACACAATACTCCAACTGAAGCCTAATCAGCACAGAGTAGAGTGGAAGAATGAGTTCTTGTGTCCTGCTTGTAGCCAGAGCCAGTGTGCTCAGAGATGTTTTGGAGGTCATGGCTTGTGCTGAAGATATGAATGTTATGGCCAGATGGTTCCCCTGGTTTTAAGCCTGGAAGGGCAATGAATATGCCAAAATCATGTTAGTGGCTTTGAAATATCCAGAGGTCTGTTATTTGGGGAGCCAGTAATGGCTCTCTCTGATCTATCAAAACAGACCTGACTGAACCCTTTAACTGCAAAACAAGGGAAAAGGATAGTTGGCCTTATTACAGGTCTTAATATTTTTGTATCTACTCATAAGAATGGAAGGTGAGGCTGCAACAAAAGCAAATGGAACAAGTCTAACCCTGGAAAGAGAAGACACTAGTCTTCCAGCCATGCAGATTCTGTGACTGGAAACAGTGCCTGATGATGGTCAAGAGTGGTCTGCTGAGCAACGTCTGGTGAGGAGACTATTCAAGTTGAAGGACCAATGGCTTCTCTCCACATCAGACAGATGGGTCCTGAATAAGGTTGCATCATAGAACTTTTTCAAACAAAGTCTCTGTGCTTGAAAACACTTCAACATGCAAAGACTTGCCGAATTGTCCCATTCTGTCAAGTTTTCATCAAGGCTACTATTTAGAATGGAACACTTCCATGGTCTATTCAGCGGACCATCCATCCATAGTTGATTGGTGTGTCCTTGACCAATTACCCGAGGAAACTCATTAAAGAGGATCTCAACCTCACTCCATTAGTTGAAGTCCTGAAAGCCATCAAACACTTGAACTCTGCCAAAGCATCCAGAAAGGATGTTATTCCAGCAGAATTGAATAAAATAGCAGGCCCAGAGGCTATTGAGGCATTTCACGATACCTTGAGTAGCATTTGGGAGGAAGAGGAAATGCCACAAGACTTCAAAGATGCTGTTGTTGTATCACTGCTTAAAGACAAAAGCAGCAAAGCTCACTGTAGAAACTAAGAGACATTTGTGTTTCCTGTACAGCATGGAGAATACTAGCTCCTATTCTGCTGAGTAGACTCATTGCGAACATAGCTGAGAAGAATCTGCCAGAAGTGCAGTGTGGGTTCAGATCAGACTGCAGTAGTATGGACGTAATCTATGTCAAAAGACAAGTCCAGGAAAAATGTTTAGAGCAGAACATAGCTCCCTATGCAGTTTTCATTGACCTGACCTAAGCTTTTGATACAGTCAACAGAGTTTTTGAGCCCTGTACTCTCGAAGCTGCCCAGAATGGTTCGTACAAATCATCTGTCTGTTCCATGCAAGTTCTCATCAGTGGTGACTCTTCTGATGCATTTGAAATCTCAAATCTAGTGAAACAAGACTGCATACTTGCTCCACTGCTATTCAGCCTGGTCTTTGCCTTTGTCCTCAGCCATGCCACAAGGGACTTGGTTCAGGGCATATCCACTACTACCTTGATGGCTCCCTCTCCAAGACCAAGATGCCCAAGAGACTTCCCTTGATGGCCCACAGATGTGATGCTCTTCAGTTGTTGCTGATAGGTTTTCTGATGCGTCCTAGCTCTTTTGCCTCACATTCACTATTGGGAAGACAGAGGTGTTTTTCCAACCAGCACTTCATTCCAATGCCCCAGTTCCAACCATCTTCATCCAAGGCACAATATTGAGAAATGTGTATCAGTTCAACTATTTGGGCACCATAATCTGGAGTGTTGGTTCCCTTGATAAGGAAATTGCATCCAGAATTAGTAAAGCAAGCCAGGCCCTTGACTCACTCGAGTAAAAGTCCTTAACCAACACAGCATTTGTGTCTCCACTAGACATGTTAGATAGTGTGTAATTGAATAGTTGTGTAACCGCATCAACTTTTAGCGGTTACACAACTATTCGATAATCTCTGGGGGCCAGTAGCCAGTGCACTCCAGGCGAGCCCCTGTCACCCGGTGCTCGTGCTTCGGAGGCAGCAGTGCAGGGTGGCAGCAGCCTGTGTCTGCAAGAGCCCCGAGCTCCCTGTGGACAGAACAGCCTGTGTCCGCGGGGAGCTCAGCCCTCCGTGAACAGAGGCTGCTTCATGGCAGCCTCCCCTAGCCCTCCTCCCTCCTCTGATAGAGGCAGCAGCATGGGCAGGGGGCAGGCGGAGCTGGTGCTTGTGGGGAGCCAGGTGGTGCTCGGTGGGAGGCAGAAAGGGAGGAGCAGGTGGCTCGCCACACTTGTCGGCTCCCACCTGCTGTTAGAGAGGCAGCAGCATGGAAAGGCAGGCAGCTCTATGGGAGCCGATACGTGCGGTGAGCCGATTTCAAAGCTGGCTTCCTGCATCTACCAGCTCTCGCCTGCCCCCCTCACCCTCTGTGCTGCTGCCTCTCCATCAGAGGCAGCAGCGCAGGGGTGGGGATGGGCAGCTCCATGGGATCCAGTGCTTGTGGGGAGCTGGCCTAAAACCTGGCTCCTCATGGGTGCCAGTTTCCCCCTCCCCCATCTTCCCCTGCTGCCTCTGATACAGAGGCAGGAAGCGGGGGGAACGTGTATAGTCAACAGGCTTATTGGTTAATCGTGAAGTCATCTACATGTTGACGTATCCACTAGGGATGTGATTGGTTAACCAGTTAACTGGTGGGCTGGAGGACCCCCCTGTTTGCTGCAAGCAGGGGCCTGCTCCATACCTGCAGAGCCTGCTGCGGGTAGGGGTGCTCCAGCCTGGCCAGAGCAGCCCCCACCCATAGCAGGGGGGCCCCTACAGCCCAGCTGGGTTGCAGTAGCCTCCCTGCCTGCCCCTGATTATCCGGGATATTACATCCTTAGTCTCCACCAAAATGAAGATTTTACAGCGTAGTGGTTCTAATAGCCTGTATGAATCCAAGACTTGGACTCTTTATATACATTAAACAACGTGAGCAATTTCATACGTGCTCCTTCTGCTCAATAAGAGCATTTGCTGGCAAAACTTAAGCTGAAGAAGCGGGCTGTGCCCACGAAAGCTCAGGTATATTTTTGTTAGTCTCTAAGGTGCTGCTGGACTATTTTTCAGTTATAGACTAACACAGCTACCCCTCTGAAACACTTGCTGGCAAGACCGGGTAACTAGTATTATGGTCCTTGAGAAAATGGACACAGCCAGCATTGAGGAAATGCTACTGAGAGCATGATTTAGGTAGACTGGACATGTCAGCAGAATGGAAGACAACCCTGCTCCCCACACAAGATCTGTTTTGGGAGACAGTGAAGGCAAAAGAAAGACGTCCTCCGTATAAGCACTTCAAAAATAACCTGAAGAGCAGTCTCCAGTTAGCTGACATTAGCCTCAAAGAACTCACTGGCATATAAGGAATGGCCAGCATGATTTGTCAGTAACCGATCATGCCATGCCAAACCAAACTCATTTCCTCCTTTACCAGGTGTACTAGCTTACTGGGTGCGTGCACAACTTGTTGAAGGACCCCACTGTCACGTTACTGAATTGGAGGGAAGCAGCCAGATCACTGCTGCACCCGGGGGGGAGGGGTGTTGGCCCAAAAGTGGTACAAAGGGGGCCATGTGAGGTGTCGAATAGAAGCTTACTGTCTGCTGATTCTGTATATGCTATTCATGTAATTGTATAATGTCTGTGTGTGAAGTTATAAGCACGTACTTGGTATGAGTACTGAATGTTTCTCTGTATGTGCTTGAGCCATGGGCAGAGCTCGGCCTATGGGCATGCTAATTAGCGAGGCTCTGTGGAACAATAACCCTTAATAGGCCAAGGACACACTTCAAGAATGGGGAATGACACCTAAGGGCTACCAGCAGGGAACACAGGGATAGGCTGCTGGCCAGGTGACCTGCTGCAGCCAAGAAGAGACCAGGAAGGAGGTATAAATACACCATGTGGCTGACTCCATCTTGGTACTCAGCTCAGCCATTCATCCCAGAGACAGCAGTGCAGGGATTGAAGAGCCGGAAGGAGCTGTGAACCCATCCGGATGCTGGATGTTCACCAAAGACTTTTAAGCCAGCAGTTATAACATCTCTGCTTGAGCCTGCATCGAGAACTGGGAGATTCGATGCATGTAATGTATGATACCTTAACAACCTTACTCTCATGCTTTTCTTAGTTGTAGTAATAAACCTTTAGAGTTTAGATTCTAAAGGATTGGCTCGGCATGGTTTGTGGGTAAGATCCAGAGTGTATATTGACCTGGGATCTATGGCTGGTTTCTTGGGACCAGACAGGGACTTGTTCGGGGAAGGTGAGATTGGGCTCTAAAACCCCTCACCTGTGTATGAGACCTGGGGCCGTCTGGGGCATGGATATTGCTGGGGCGTTGGAGGGGTTTTGCTTGTGAGGCTTCAGGCAGGCAGCTGAAGCGCTCTGTGGGACTGGTTGTGGCCTATTAGGAAAGGTCTCCAGTCTGGGGGCTGTAAAGAGCCCCGAATTTGAGCAGTTCGCCCTGAGCAGACACCCTCGGTTGTGCCCAGACCCGGCCTGGTCAGTCACACCCACTGAAAGAGTAGTTATCAGTAGTTCGCTGTCCAAGCTGGGTATGTGTATCTGGTAGAGTCCAGCAGGGGTCAGTCTTGGGTCGGGTACTAGATTTTCAGTAATGACTTGGATAATGGAGTGGAATTTTTATAAAGTGATGCCATGTTGAAAGGGGTTGCAAGCACTTTGGAGAATAGTCTTAGAAAGCAAAATGATCTTGAGAAATTGGAGAATTGGTCTGAAATGGAGATGAAATTCAATAATGACAAGTGCAAAGTACTACACTCTAGGAAGGAAAATAGCAAATGCACAAGCCAAAAAGGGAAGCAGCTGGCTGCATGGTAGTACTGCTCAGAAGGATCTGGGGGCTAAAGGGGATCACACATTTAATATAAATCAATAATAGGATGCAGTTGCGAAAGACTAATATGACTCTGTAGTGTATTAATAGGAGTATTGTATGTAAGACCTGGGAGGGGAACTTGATACTGGTGAGGCCACAGCTGGGAGCACTGTGTCCAGTTCTGGGTATCTCACTTTGGGGACGATGTGGACAAACTGGAGACAGTTCAGAGGAAGCCAATACAAACGAAAAAAGGGTTAGAAAACCTGACCTATGAAGGGAGGTGTTTTAAAAAAAAGTCATGTTTAGTCTTGAGAAGAGAAGACTGTCCTTGTTACAGTTTTCAAACATGTTATCTGATCATCATTCTCTTTATAATAACCTTCCTCTGTCCACTGAAGGTAGGAGAATCCTACAGAAAGGTAGAGTTAAGTCCCCCCCGTCCCCCGCCTTGGAACCTATGGAGAGGACATTTTGTATTATACAATCATTATTCATTTTCTGGTTCTAATGTTTTGTGCAAAAGCTACAATTTCCCACAGCAGAGTTGGTTATATTTCCATGGTGGGCACAGTATTTCCTATACGTAATGTGTTAAAAGCATCTTGGGCTGGAAGGCATTATATAACTGAGGGAGCCTAGGAAGAAAAAGGAAAAAAACTCTGTTGACTTGTTGGCCTTGGAACTTGGTCCTCCACTTTTGATCCGGAACCACTTCTTTAGCTCACTTTGTAGATAGTTATATTTGTTTCTAGGATAAATGCATTGAAGGATACTTGATAAACTGGGAGTGTTTTTGTGCACTTGTGAAACTTATGAGCTTCATTCATTTTCCTTTTAGATTTTTTTTCTCCTCCCTCCCAATGTAAAGCAAGCTTGTATTTTCTGAAATGGCAACAACCGGCCAAACACAGGAGTGGGAGCTCAACCAGTGTCACCTACGCAGTATAGGCCGCAAAGCTTCTGTCTCCGGTGTTGCAGAGATTATCCAGTGAGTACTCTGTCACACAGCTCTGGGGCTGCTCTGCTTAAGAATGAATACTGCCTGCTAGCATTTGTATTTTACAGGCTGTGTTCCATGTTAAATACAAGTGGTGATGATTTTATGAGACTAACTTGTAATGATGCGAGTCTGATTTGGTAGAATATGTTCTTAGTTTAGTTTAACGTTATTAATAGTAGCTTTTATGTTTTGATTGGCTTTATTTTAGTTTGAAACTTGTAACTCTATATTTTTTTAATTGTATTAAATGTCTATCAATAAGCAATATGGGTTCCAGAACCTTTTAAAGGCCAGGTTTGGACACCAGCTGAACAACCTAAGAGCCAGACCAGCGTTCCTCACAAATCTTTAGTTTTCACATCTTGTTTGGGCAGTTTTGACTTTGCTACTTGGAGTATTTAAGAGAGAAGTCTTGACACTGTCTGTGCAGTGGGTCTTTTGTTGATTATTTCCCCCCAGATGTATAAGCTTATTTTGTATAAGTCGAATCTCTCGTCTTTTCTGTTTTCTGTTCCCAATTTCACTATGTTCCTTTTGTATTATGATTTCTGTGCCCCCAGTGGTGTTTGACTCCTCCTCCTATATTTCCTGTGAATTTAATTTATTAGCTGTTCACTCCTCTTTTTTAGATCATTGATAAAAATGCTATATAAAATCAGTTGAAATGTCGTGTTCACAATACTCTATGGACTTCTTCAAATGCAGAGTACCTCTTGTTTCCCTCCTCACCTGTTGGGCTCTTTTAATGTATGTTAAGTTGGGCATCCAAAGATCAAGACTCCCATAATCACTGGTTTCTTTTGGAAATGTGAGCACGTGTTCTCTGAAACCACTCCCTCTTATGCTGAGTTAATTTTGCTCTATGTGTCTTCTCTGGTAGCAACAGAAAATGACAATACATTATTCCAACTGTCATTCAGTTGATAGACCTTGGAAATTCTATTGCACCTATTTGATACACTGAGATTTGTTGTCTTCAGCTTCTTGTGAACATACTGCTTTCCATGAAATCTTGACTTCTGCAGAAGAAGCTATGTTACAGAGAAAAAGAATCTGACTTTTTAAACTTTGTTTAAAGTTTTTTTAAGGCAGTTACCTTGATTGGAAGAAACAAAGATGTTGTGGACTATTTCATCAGTTGTCCAGTTTCAGAGAGAACAGATTACATGTCCCGGACTCATGCCAGAGTGATTCGAACCACTAATACTTACAGACTTGTGGATTCCAGCTTGACGGGCGTTTATGTCAACGATGTTAAAATCAGTGGTGAGTTTAGAAGAAAAACATTCAAGGGCATCCAGAGGAATCTTGTGTATTCCTCTTTAGGATCAGATGCTAGGATGTACATATGTATTCGATACTTATTTAATGTTTATATTATAGTTTCTTTATTGAATGAGGTAATACATCCAACAATAGTTCTGAACTTTTGAAAAGAATGGTAAACATGTGTAACGACGTATAATGTTTTTTGTTGTACATTTTCAGGTTCAGTTATCTTGCAGGAAGGAGATACTGTTACCTTCGGACACCCTGCAGGGAACGGTATCAAGCCTGGAACACAAGTTCGTCAGCCAAATTCAGAATTTTACTTTCTGGTACATTTTATTCCTTCTTTAAGCTGTTGCAAGAGTAGCTAAAGCATAGATTCACATTGTTACACAGGGCAGCTTGTGGCTACCCTCTTCTTAATAGAAGGCAGGCCCCGTTTTGATCCAGATGTTTTCATTTCCAGCTGGATGGAGGTAGCTGTGATCTGATCCACCTTACATCAGTTTAGTGTAGCCCTTGTGCTGCTGGCAGGGTCCCATCAGCAGGCCAAAGTTATAGAGACTTCTGTTCTAAGTAGTGATACTGAAGAGAACTCCCAGAAGCGTAGTATCCTGATAACTTTGATTCTTTCAGTACACCAGTAGAGCTGTTTATGCTACAGCGTCTGGGAATGGGACATACTTAAAGGTTACTGCAGAAAACTAACTTTCATTCAAATTGGAAGACTTAAAAAAACTTGACTTCCTGTAAGTCTGAAAGCTGACACTGTTAATCAGCAGTACATGTTGCATTTGAAAAGGAAGTAGGCTTCCTCGTTTTAGTCTCCTGGACCTTGAATTCAAGTGAGGCTGTGTTTCAGATAAACCTCTTGCACTTCTGTTTCAGTTTGAACATTGTTACTGTGGGATCGATCAGCCGCAAAGTGCCTGTAGAGAGATGAAGAATTTGCTACCACAGGTGAGGGCAAAGTATGGGAAAAAGAAATTACTGGCAGTATTGAGGGTATTTCATCTGACAAACAATGATCCTTTTCTCAGCAAAAAAAACTGACAGTGGAAATATGTGAAATGCTTTCTGACCTCCTGAATCAGTTTCCCCGCTCATTTCAAGAGTCATGCTGTTTGTGTTCAATAGGCAAGTGCAAAAGGTTTCAGACAGATAAGATCCAGGCCCAGTCTGGTTTACATTTTAGACAAGATACAATGAATGATAGCAACAAACAAAATGAAGATTTGGGGAAGGAAGGACAGTGGTTACAGAAATGTCATTCTGGTTTTTTATGTGCATGTCTTGAAGATTGTTATAGTGAACACATCATATAAATGAAAAAATAATAAATACCTATTGTCTGTATACATTTCTTGATCCTGCCTTCACCAAACACTGCTCCACCCTTCTCTCCACCTCTCCCAACTTGCTGAATTCCCTCAGGTCACTCCTGCATCCCTTCTAAATACTTTCAAGGGTGCCTATGGTAGCTAGACAGAACGAGAAATAGGTGCTACTGGAACTTGTACCCGTTAATAAAAACCAGCACTGACTATACTTAGAGGGCAATACATTTCAGTATCTCAGTCATAAAACTTGGGTCACCGGCTACGTATGGAAAAGAAGGCTTTTTATACGCCCTCCAGTCACAAATTGTGCCTCCTCAACGTGCAGTAATTTAGAAGGGGGAATGGTAGTGGGTGGCAGTGGTAAAGAGGGCTTAAGTATATATGAAATGTTAAGTCAACCATGCCACGTGGATTTCTGTTTTTACACTTAATATGTGAAACCAAAGTTCATTCCTTTTCAGTTATTTATACTTAGCATTTTATGGTGCTGACTCTTATCTCCTTTGTACAGATTCAGTTACCACTGCTGGCAGCTCCTGAAACACCACAAATGTACAATTCAGGTTTGGAGTTCGAGAAGAAGGTTGGCCTTCCCATTATATCCCAGCTGATACAGACTTCTCACATAGTCCCAAGTAGTGGAGCTGAATCTAAATCTAGCACATGCTATGGTGCTGTGCAGCCTTCCACAGTCACTGTGAGTCTGCCATTAACACCAGCTGGTTCGGTGTTGTCTTCAGCTAAATCGTCTCTGTGTAGAAATCCCTTTCATGTGACTTCAAATAAATCAGAAATGCCTGCAGCATCTACATCAACTGCTGCAATACCAGATACGTCACCTGATTCTCAGATTGTACGTTCTGCTTCACCCGAATATGTCCCTGGGAATAGTTCAGCAGTCACCGCAGAGCCTTCTCAGCAGAGTGTCTTTGAAATTGCACAGTCTTGTTTGTTTCGGGAAAACGGTGCAAGGAGAGCAGAACTGGATAATTCTGACTTTTTCTGTGTGAAACCAAGTGAAGACCATGCACACTCATCAGGAAGCATGCCACATTTTTACAGGCCATTCCCGGATGAGACACAAGGCAGCGGCAAAATAGAGAGACAACCTCCTGCTGCAGTGTGTTATAATCTGGAACCTTCACCACCTTTTCCTCGCTCAAGTGATACCATAGAGACATGTGACAGTAGCCAACATGGAAGAACAGTTGTCAGAGCTGGTCGTCCCGATAACAGTCTAGAGCTTTCAGATCCTTTTCAAATAGAAACTGGAAGCCACCTTGATCCCAAGACACTAGCTGCTGTAGCCAATAAGTCAGTGCTTGGAAGTTGTGCAAATGCTGATGATGACGAAGAGCTAATGGAGATTGACATTATTAGCAGCTCTAAAGAAACAGCTGAACATGAAACTTCTGAGAGTGCAGAAACTGGCGTTCAAATGCAAGTCAGAGAAGTGATAAATGAAGCTGTGAAACGTGCTCAGGTGCCATCAGTCAGTGATTATACGGAGAATTCAGTGGAAAAGGAAAGTTTGACGGAAGAACAGAATGAGTACGCGTTGGAGCAGCATCATGTTGATGCTTGTGTGCATGGAACGCCACATGCTGCTGCACCTGTTGTTGGTGCTGAGACTTGTGAATACCATTCAGAGAGAAAGGGCCATTGTCACATAAATCGCCTGTCAGAATCAGTTACTGTTCAAAATTGTTCGGAAAACAGTGACTCTGTGACAATAAACAGAGTCCCAGAAGACATTGCTCTGGGTAGAGATCCAGGTAGTGGGTTTCCTGCAAAAGAAGTAGTGAGTCCAAAGAAGCTAGTGAATGCAGCTGATGTAGAAGAGCTGGATTTGCTTCCTGAAACTGTTATGGCCATAGACGGAGCTCGGGAAGCAAGCATGCCATTTGTGCCAGACTCAGAACGTCCACATAGTGTTTGGCATTCTGAGATCAAAAACGAGATCTGCAAAGATGAGCTGACTTCAGTTATAAAGCAAAACAGCCTTATGCCAAATGAGAAAGCAGTACAAGAAAGTAGTGATATTGTAGAAAGGGACAGTTGTTCCTTGGCTGACAGAGAGTTGGAAACTCAGAAGCCTGACACTACTGTAGACATTCAAGAAGGAGCTGACCCTAACAATGATAGAATCATGACTATATCAAACAGAGAATTGGGACTACATAGAGATCATGTTTTTGAGGATAAGATGCAAAATGCTTTAGATCAGGACTACGCGCCTTCAGACACTGGGATAATGAACCTAGACTATGAGGACTCTTCTGATGCTCATAACATTCTGACAATGTGTGCAGCAAAAGAAATGTCTGCTTGTGAGAGTGCTGTTGGTTCTGCTAAATGCCAAGAAAATGAAAATGACCGTGTCAGTGGAGTTGCCTTATTCCAGAGCTGTGATGCGGAACAAGTTGTCTCGAGAGCCAGTGGAACAAAGATTGTCCAGTATCTGGATGTGCTTCATCCAGAAGAGGAAGAATCGCCAATGGATTCTCATGTGGTAGTGCATGGGCTTGTAAGCAAGATACTGAAAAACAATGCAGAGCCCACAGCACCAGAGAACTTGCCCTCGTATGCACAATATATCTCAGATTATCATGTACATTCTCCTTCTAAGGACCATATCCTATCTGAAGATACACACTTGGAAGATGTAACTTGCGATTCTTCCTGTAATGGTGTGCCGTCACCTTCTGAATCTTTGCACAGTGAAATCTCCCCACCCCAACCATCTCCAAAGGAAGAAGAGGAAACATGTAATTCAGAGGCAGTTGTCAAACCTTGTAGTGGAATACTTTGTAGTTTGCAGGCCACAGTGGTAGAAATGATTTCTCCTGAGTGTCCTTGCAGGTATGAAGACTCTGGAGCTTTTGCGTCTGCCAAGAGGTCCATCAGTGAAACAGTGAACCAAGAAACTAACATCCAGCCATTGTCTCAAAATGAAACTGAAACATCTGTGAAACAGAAACCATGCAATAAGGCAGATATTTTTCATGCCACTCTATGTATAGAGTCTGAAGGCTTTCATTCAGACTATGAATGTCCGACTACCTCTGTATCTACAAAAGGTGTGCCACAGGAGGTTAGTGATTTTGGTATCAATGATATACATGTGGAAATAAGTGCTTCTGAAGAGGATGAAAAGCAAGCAAATAGGAATGTAATGATGGATAGTCATGTTGGACACGGAGACAAAGATGAGGGTGAATCAAAGATGGATTCCATGGATACAGAAGCGAGGATATCTTCAGTTACCGATTATATTGAAGGATCATGTGCAAAAGTGGGAACTCAAAGTAGGCTAATAAATGAGAGAGAAATAAATTTACTGCCTACAAAAACTGCTGTAAATGGAAACAAAAATAGTGCATCAAAGAATAGTATCTGTGAGGAGGAAGTAAACGTGTCTATGGATATTAATTTGAATCGTCAACAGTTTTCAGAGCCCTATAAAAATACCATACAACATAACAATGCAAGTGAAAATTCCTGGAAAGAGTTCTCTGAACCAATGGAGGTAGATTCCATAGCAAAGAAAAAGCTTTCTTCCGAAACCTTTGAAGAAAAAACAGTATTTGTAGCTTCATGTTCTTCTCCAGATAAAGTGACACTTTTTGAAAAAACAGAGAAATTGGTAGAGGCGATAAATACTGAGCCGCCGATTGATGTAGGTGAAGAACTTATTGATGAGGGTCTGCTACAGGAGAGTGACTGCACCGCTGAGGGAAAGAAGTCTCCATGGAAAGAAGAGGACCAGTCTTGTGTCTCAATGGTTGAAAGAGAATTGGAAGAAAACACAAACACCAAGTGTATTAAAACAGTTGACGTCTTTGCCAGCCATACTTTGGATTCCACTTCTAATGAGAGGAGTGCTACTGATTGTCAGGAACTGAAAACCAGTTGCTCAGTAGTGGATGATACAACACTGGGGGGGGAGCAGTATGATCAGTCAACTAGTAATGAGAATATGTTTTATGAAAAGACAGATGAAGATAGCGTTGAAAGCAAAGAGAAGGTGAAAATACCTGTAGAGAGACATGACTCAGGAACAGCCATTAATGACGGTATATTTGAACAAGAGACAAATCTAGAAAATGAAGATCTAGATAAAGAGATGGAGATTGTGGCAAATGTATGTGGTGAACAAAGAAATCTTAATCACAGCAGCATTACTGAAGAACCCACCAACAGGCTGAAAGGAAATACAGCATATTACTCTTCAGACTTAGAGGAAGGAAAAGCAAATGATCTTCCTCCATTATGCTTATCCAAACTTACTTCTCTAGTAGCGGAAAGAAGCTCGAACTTTAATGATTATTCCTGTTTACAAATACAATCCCCTTACTATGTGACTAAAAGGGACATGGAAAACATTCCAGAACCTCTGAATGATTACAGCTTGCCTCAGAAGGACACCAGGAATGAAGAAGATATGAAGTTGAATGATGAAAGTAGAGTTGAGGCAGTAAACCATAAATGGAGTGTAAAATCAATTACAGTGGAAAATGAAGTTAAGCACAGTGATGCATGTTGCAGTGAGTTTGATTTGGAAACATTGAATAATTGCCAAGAGGAAAATGAGAATTTGCCTGTCAGCTCTGCCCATTTGGCATTTCAACAGCAATCTAGTGCAGATGATGAACAGCAGAAGACAGATTCCCATGCTGTGGAGTTCCAGCATTTGGACAGTAAAATAGATTGGAACTCCAAAGAGGGTACTATGAAACAATCACTTTATCCAAAGGACTTCATCAGAAACAGTGGTTTGAAGAAGCTACGCGAACAAAATATGACTACTGAAATCTTGGCACCAATTGGTTTGGAGAGGAGTGATCAAAAAAGTATATACCAAGAGGAAAGTGGAATCAAACTGCAAACTTCTGAATTGGACACAAGAGCATGCAGTGTAGACAGAAATGATTTTGCAGTTGGGAGGCAAGCTCTTGCATTTGAAAAGCCTGAATCTGCTAAAGAAAATATGAATGAAAACCTCATAAAGGAAACTGAAACTGACTCTATCGAAGGGTCTGAGTTGTTCAGTTCTGAGGAGCTGAATTTCTCAGATTCAGAAGTTGAAAAGGAAAAGGAAGAGGACAATAACACGAGAACGAGAAATGGAACTGAAATGCAGTCTGATGGAAGCAAAATCCTGAAGGAAAGAGACACTGTTGTCTCTGATCCAAACAGTGCCTCTAGCAGCATTGTTCTGCCTGCTGACCTGGACTGCAAACCAAATAAAGATCAGCTTGGCAGAGTGATTGAAACAGCTCATGTCAAATCAATGATAGGTTCAGAAAAGTCAACAGACTTGAGTTTGGAAGAAAAGAGCTATTCTCTTTGTAATGCAGAATATGATCTAAGTGAAGTTAGAATTGCTGGACCTGAAAATTGTAGTACAGGTATGGTAGTTGGTGAATCCAGTCACTTAGTAAAAAACCCAACACTGAGAGAAGAAAAAACAGAGAACCAAACAACTGCAGACTGTAATCTTGAGCCCTTATGTTGTCTGTATAGTTCTATAGAATTTCCCTGTGTACCAGAAAGCCAGAGAGAAATGGAAGCAGTGAAAGGCTATGCACAGGTTGATTTGAATAAGGGAGATGTACATTGTTCAGATGAACTTGTAGGAAATGTTGGTTCTAATTCTATCCAAGCCAGAAAAAATCTAGAGGAGAATCTGGAGCCTGAGAATAGCTTGCTGGATGATTGCAGTCAAGAATTAGATGTGGAGACACCATCTGCACCTTTTGAAGCCCTAAAATCTGTTAAAGGCTCTCCGGTAAACGAAATGCTGATCAGTCTCTGTGCAGAAAAAGATGACATTAATCGGAAAACAGAAACAGATGAACTGGTGTATATGCAGCAAGAAAGCCAAGACTCTGAATCCCTGAAATCTCAAGCAAACCTATGCCAGCCCACAGAATGTGCAGACTTTTCTGAAGGCAGTAATGAAGGTTTAAATGTTTCAGAGTCTACATTTATGAACAGAATGGGCACTCATAAAGAGCAGAATAAAGCTCAGAATAAAAAGACAGACAAAAAAAGTTATTTCAAAGCACTGAAAAGACACATCGATAGAGACAAATATTCTGAAACGTCACTTTCTGAAGATGAGCAGTGCTCCCAAAAGAGAATCTGCCCTTTGAGGTCTCTTGCCATGCAGGAGTCTGTATCTGACCTGCCCAGTCCAAATGTAGCCTTATTTTCCACTCCCACTGATACGAATGAGAAAACTATTGAGCACCTTAATGAAGTGGAGAAGGAAAATAGTAAAAATATTGCACGCTTGGTGAGAGAATTTTTTAAAAAAAGAAATGACTCTGAGAACTTGGTAAATGAAAACCCCAAACCTGAAACATCTGTGCCGTCTATTGAAAGCAAAGTAGAAGACGACAGTAACTGTACATGTGTAGGTGAAATAGACAGTGATGGCTGGACAAGGAGAGATGGAAGCAATTTACATCTATTGTCAAGTATCGACCCTCAGGTAAATGGAAACCAGTCAGTGAAATTAATATCTGAGTCCCAGAGTCTCTCCCTTGACAATCAGTTCAGGTTTACTGAACTTGCTGCCAGTTCAGCAGATTCCCAGACTGGTGTACTAGAAAAAGACGCAGGTCAAATTCCAGAAAGCCCAAGTGCAGATTCCCTGTCTGAAGAGGAACAGTTTCAGTCAAGGGTGTGTTTAGTCTTAGATAGTAAATATTTTTCTGCTAAATCTCCCCTGACATCCCCTGACGTAGATTCTGAACAGAGCACCAAAGCAGCAGGTTTGGACTTCATATTCTCTGACATATCGAATAGCTCTGTTGAAGGTGAGCTTCATCTACTTACCCAAAAAGTAAATAGCAGGAGTTCTAGTGGAACAGGTGATGGGCTCCCCACAGGTGTTTGCAGTGACAGTTGCAGTGTAGCTGGTATTGACACAGTGTCAGGTTTTTCATGCAACTCAGACACCTCAGCTGCGCATTGGAGCGAAGACACAAATATAACTTCAGATCTTGTGGCAACAGCTAGAGAAAGCAGCCAGTGTGTTGCAAGTGACTGGCCACAGAAGTTGGAGTCAGAAGACCATGTTGAAAGCATCACAGACAAAAATGAGCTGGCAGTACTGCACGAGGCTGAGGGAGCACTCGATGGTGACAGAACACCCAATACAGAAGACTTATCCATTCCTGCATCCGTGTGACTTCAGTAACTGGAGCCAGTCCTAGTTCACTGAAGATCATCTTCAAGGTAGAAAGTGATGCAGATCAGCACGAAGTCCCTGAATTTTGCACTCACAGCAACATGCAACATGGTGAAATCTTCTGTCTTCAGATAAAATCCGCACGCTCTCCCTGCCAAGGTAATTGTTTAAAGTGCAATGAAAAGTACATGTGTTAAGGCAGCAGAATACATTTTGGGAAGGCATATGTTGCGGTGGCTGTGTGTGTGGCTGTAATGAATTTGGCTGTCACAGCACATGCCATATTTATCATGGTAGATAGTTCCAATTATACAGAGAAATTATAGTTACCTGGTTTCACAGTGATAAACTTTCCTGAGGAATGTCACACATTTACAGTGCTTGGAAACCAATTTTGCCTTATCGTACAAAGTTGGAAGTAGCTTACTTGTGTTGCTTTGGCTCCTGACTTTCAGTTATAAATTTAGTGTGCTTATATTTTAATATAGGCACACACTGTTCATCTTCCAGCATGGTTTTTCTTGCATTCCTTATGATGTGGACAGAGCAGCCTGAGTGATATGGTTAATGCAGACTGAATTTGCTGAAAAGCATACAGATCTTGTCATTCTTTAGTCTACCAATGTTCTGCAACCCCGGCTTCTGTCTAAGGGTGTGTCTAGACTGCAATCAGGGGCTTTGGGGCCATTTTATACAGTCCACACGTACAGTCTGTGTGTGCTGCTGCAGCTTCACTTTTCTGGTACTTGAACTAGCTAAGCAAAAGAGAACTCTGATAAGTCTACCTGAGCTACAGTTGCATACTGTAAACAACCTGCAGGGAGGTTCCAGAGAGGATGGGGAGAGGCTGTTCTCACTGGTGGCAGATGACAGAACAAGGAACAATGGTCTCAAGTTGCAGTGGGGGAGGTCTAGGTTGGATATTAGGAAAAACTATTTCCCTAGTTGGGTGGGGAAGCGCTGGGCTGGGTTACCTAGGGAGGGGTGGAATCTCCATCCCTAGAGGTGTTTAAGTCTCAGCTTGACAAAGCCCTGGCTGCGATGGTTTAGTTGGGGTTGGTCCTGCCTTGGGCAGGGGGGGCTGGACATAGAATCATAGAGCTGGAAGAGACCCCAGGAGGCATCAGGTCCAGCCCCCTGCCCAAGTCAGGGCCAATCCCAACTAATCCCATCAAGGAGACTTGATGACTCCTGAGGCCTCTGCCAGCCCTTGGATTCTATGAATGACAGTATAGACCTTCCCTAACACAGATGTGCAGAGCAGACCTAAGCACACGGCCCCCCTGTTTCTCTGCAATCACAGAAATCATCCCTTGAGCTAGGATTGCGCTCCAGAATCTCAGCTTTCGTTTAAGAACTGTTTCTAACCCACATGGCTGTGAAGATAGCCTCCAAACTGTAACCCAGTGCCCCATCTGAGCTGATAAACAAACCACATAACGCTGCTTGGTCCATTGTCATCTTTAAATCTGAAGGAAAAAATGATACTCTCAGCTAAGGAAGCCTCTTATTAGTAGAGTCTGACCAGATAAAGTTGTTCATTCTAAAATGTAACTCTTTTCTGATGGTGGAAAACTATCATTCAATCAAGGATTGAGGGTAGGAGGCACCCAAATGTTTCAAGTTACTTCTTTATTTCTTTGAATAACCCAAACCATGTGAGGTATTCCACAAAAGCAAGTAGACAGTCATTGCCCCAAAGAGCTGGCATTAAGGAGGGCGCTCCATGTGTGAGAGAAGGCAGGAAGGAGCAGGGGATATCTAGGCAGAATTCGGGGAACATAGGAGGGAAAGCAGAAGGAGACAAGGTTAAGGTTTAGGGATGTGAACGGTTAACCAGTTACCCAGTAGGCATCATCCTGGTTACCGGGAACAGCCTGGTCAGAGGGCTGCTTCAGCCCCCCCCCTCCTGCCCCCCCCCGCAGGGCTGCTGGCTCCTACTGTCAGCCATCCCCCCTCTACCTCCGCATGGGGGAGCTGGGTGCTGCAGCCCTTCCAGGATTGGGGTGGAGGCCGGCAGTGACAGCCCCATGCAGCCAGGGGAGGGTAGGAGCGGCAGCCCCCGGTGGGATCCTGCTTAATCAATTAACCGGTTAAACCTAGCATTTAACCAGTTAACTGATTAACTGGGATTTTACATCCTATTAAGGTGGTAGCTGAGTAACAAGTAGCAGAAGCTTGAATTTGATAAGAGAAGCCAAAGTGGGGATTGGAATAGTCTAGATTTCTGTTAATACTAAATAAATGTCTGAATGTTTTCCCTCCCCTCAGATGTAAGCCCTGCAGCCACAGTGGATTGGAACCCTCACTCACCTACACGAGAACCAATTATAGCCCATGTAAAACAAGGCACTGCGCCCCAGACACAGTTAAAAAGAGAACTTTCTCCTAGGGAACATGATGGGAGCATTTCCCCTCCATCCAAAAAGTGTCCCCTTGTTGCTGCAGTTTCTCCAGAGTCTGCCAATGAGGAACCAGCACCAAATCAGAAGGAAATTGGCGCTCCTGATGCTTCAGGATCATCCAGCGCTTCTCAGACAAGCCTCACTGACATTGCCCAAACGCCCTCCATGTCTGTCACCTCTGATCACCTCAGCCAGGACTTCAGAGAGTGTCCTGCAGCTCGCGCTCCGGTAATCTCAGCTGTGCACAAACGTCATGCCTCAGAAGCTGCAGACCGCTCTCTGCCAGGCTGTTCATCTCAGCCACTGTCTATAGCAAATCTTCCAGTTCAAGACCGAGTCCCCTTGCCTTGCATCTTTGAGGCATGCAGGTTCAGCCGACCAGCTTCAGAACAAGCTTGCTCCTCCGACGAGGAAGCGGCCTGTCACTCCAAGGGTTTTGCTGCTGATATGGAGGAATTTCCATCCACGGCTCCAGAGAGTTTGAGGGCTGTTGCCCTCTTGTCTGGAACCAAAACCCTGGGCAATTTCTCTGCCGCTGGAAACGCTGCTCCCAAAGCAAGTTCCAGCAATTCAGATGGAATGGAGAGTGAGGCCCGGAATGCCTGGGCTTCGTCAGAGGGAGACATTGAGTTCCAGCTGAGCCAGTGTCAGACTGTGCTTGGTGAGATTTCGCAGGCTCTCCGGGCTGTGGAGGGCATTGACGAAGCGCACATGAATGAATGGAGGTAAAGCTTTCTTTTTCAATCAGTAGCTGTCAGACCATTGGGGAGACAGTCACAGTGGCCAGGCCTCACTACCTGATCCTCGGCAAGTCACGCTCGCCTCACTATCTCAGTTTACCCATTGGTAAAATAGCATTAGCAGCCTAAAACGTCCCTGTGAAATGGCTGTGTAAGCAAGTGGTAAATTTACTAAACCGTCTTGAGTTTTATTTCCTGCTCTCAAGTGACCCTCGATGTGAGAGAGAATTTCTTCTGGGTAAAATCGCTTCATGCACTGGTGCCAGCCCAGTGGTGAATTTGGGGAAAGGGCTTTCAGTCAATAGTTGTCAGCATGAAAGCCTAAATCAGTGGGTCAGAGCAGGGAGCTTCTGGAGTACTCAGTGAGCTGTTGTCTTGAGGGCATGCCCCTCTAGGGTGCCCTCTCGTGGCCCTGCTACTGCATTACACTTAGTCCCTTGAGTCTTCAACTACAGTTCAAAACAGTTACCCAGATCACACTAGTTCAGCCCTTCTTAGCGCAGCCTAGTTTATTCCCACTTGCAGCATACATCTGCTTGCCAGCATTGGGTTTATTCACTTGTTTAGTCTCTCCAGTCCATGCCCTCTCTGGGTCCATGTAAAAGTCTTGGTCCGTTTTCTCCGCTCTTCAGAAGGTCCCAGCCTTTTCCCCAGACCTTGGTTGGACTTCAGACAATCCCCCATGTCTCTTTCCTTAATACAGCAGCCTGCTAGCTCTCCTCCTGGGAGCTGGAGTTAGACCTTGGGCCTATTGTGGAATCTCGGGCAGCTTCCCTGAAGCTGGCCCTTTTGCCCCCCCTCCCCCCTCAGTCCTTCTGAGCTCCGTCTGGGAGGGTCCACGAGGCAGCCTTCCTCTGCTAACTCGGAGCTGTGCGTAACTGATGGCTTCAAAACTTGCATCAGTCAGAATAGCTGTTTATGCAAATTGAAAGCATAATAGTTAAATGTTGCCAGGTGATTGCTTCATAATTTTGCCTTTTTTTAAAATAAAGGGACCAGATTGAAAAGTTGCAGAAAGATACAAAAATGCCGAAGACCTACATTGCAGTCGTGGGAAACACCGGAGCAGGGAAAAGCAGCTTGTTAAACGCCTTGCTGGATGAGGAAGCCGTGTTGCCTACTTCTGCCATGAGAGCCTGCACTGCTGTGGTGGTGGAGATCTCCAGGAACGCTGGGAGGAGTCTGTATGAAGCGGATGTGGAGTTTCTTTCTAAAGAAGTAGGTAGCCAACATCAATCTAACTGTCCCTAAGATGGCTCTTCTCTGCCAGCAGAATGGTTGTGTGACAGTACTGGCAGCTGTAAAGGCGTTAGAGAAGAATCATTTTGTTTCTGTGGAGCGCAGATGCATTTTCTCTTGGCACTTAACATTTTATGGGCAAAATCTGAAATCTGCTATGTCTGTCTTCCTCTCTTTTTCCTTGCCTCCTCGTGGATGTGTCTTCTATCTCTGGCTTCCTGAAACCTATTCACCTAATCTGGATTGTCTTGCTTTGTCTGTGGGTTGTGCTATATTACTGAGCAAGTGTTCCAGTAAGGGTTTAAAGCCAGTCTGCAAAACTTAAAGGGCATAGTCTTCATTTTACGTGAGGGTTGGCAACTTGAAACCCAACCTTTTCAATGCCTTTTGTACAGTCTTGCTGTAATTTGAATGCCATTCATCTGAAAAGTTTGGCTATCCCTGTAGATCTTTGGGGTTGTATTATAATTTGTAGAGGTTTCATAGGGGTTTCCAAGGCTAGAAGGGACCACTATCTTTATCTAGTCTGACCTCCTATAAGACACAGGACATAAATCTTCCACAAAAAATTTTAGAACATATCTTTAAGAAAAACACCCAGTCCTGACTTAAATGGTCAGGGATGGAAAATTTACCATGACCCTTGGTAAGTTTGTTCCAGTGGCTCCTCGCATCATTCTAAATGTGTGCCTTATTTCCAGTTAGACTTCAATAGGTTTCTAAATGGGGAGAAGTAAAATAACTATAATGAAATTAAAACCTCTCCGGCCTTATTCCTGTGGGATGTTAAATTGACATGAGCGTTTGTGGTGTCTGTGGTGGTGCAAATTTGATCTTTTACAGGAAACCCCTGAGATGCGACCACCCGAGTTCCGACCCCCCCGCACTTACAACCATTTTTGTAAGTGCGGAAGGGGCCAAAAAGCCCCGACTTATGTCCTCGGCCCCGCATTTACGACCGCACACGACACCTATCGTAAATGAGGGTTCGAGTTACAGCGTCCCCGACTTGCGATGCGATCGGTTCCGGGGGAAGCATAGCAAGTCGGGGGCTGCCTGTAGTTGGATTTTACTTTTAAGATTTATTGTGACAAGGTTTGAAAAATCCACATATACTTGGAGATCAGAAAGTTTTTCCTGGCAAGTGCCATCAGCCTCTTGATAATTGAAACTTAGACTAGCATTTAATTTAAAATTGGAATGGTCAAAAATGATTTTGGGTGCCCGTTGGAAAGAGCCTGATCTTCAGAAATTGCTCCCCAGTGAAAATCAGACCCCTGAAAATGTCTAAAAAAGCGCGCACACAGTCATGGTTTAAGTTTCTTGGGTGGCCTCACCCTTAGAACATTAGATTGGTGACGGGAGTGGCCGGGAGCTTTTGAGCCTTCTGGCAGGCACAGCTAGTAAAAATCCCACGGTCTGACCACACCCAGTAGGTGCATCCCATGAGTGTGAATAGTGAGAGCCCAGCTTGGAAAAGGTTGGTTACTAGGGAGTAAATTTCATTTCTTTGAGCGCTGCTCCCAATGTGTGTTCGACTGTGGATACACACGTATCCCCTGTGCCAGAGACTGAGGAATTCTTGCAAGTCATGTCCATTGGTTTACAGCTGTGCTCTTGTGGAGCTTTCAAAAGTGAAAGTAGTTTAGACGCGGCTTTTTTGGCGAAACCCCCCCCTTGTCAAAAAGCCGTGTAAATCTCATTTTTTGAGGAAAAATGGCTTTTCAACAAAGGGGGGGGTGTCACCGAAAAAGCCGTGTCTAAACTACTTTCACTTTCAAAAGCTCTGCTTTCAAAAGTGAGATCGGAAGAAGATATGCAAATTCCGCGAATCTTCCCCATAGTCTAGACATAGCCCTAGAGGCAGAGTCAGTCTTCAGCTAGGAGGTCTCCTAGCTAGGAGCTCCCTCCCTGACTAACCTCTTCTTCAAAAGCTTGAGGGGGTCCCAGAGTGATCTATCTTGGGTCTGGTTCTAATCAACATCTTCATAAATGATTTGGGTAACGACATAGAAAATGCACTTGCAAAGATGGGTGGCAATATCCCACCAGGCGGGTTTGCAAGTGCTTGGGACAATGGATTAAAATCTGAAATTATGTTTACAAACTGGCAAAGTGGCCTGAAATAAATAGGATGAAATGGAATAGCTATCAATGCACAGGACTACACTTAGGAGGGAATAATCAGTTACACAAATACAAGGTGGGAAATGACTTCCTAGGGTGGATCTGGCGGTCATAGTCTATCACAAACTGAATATGAGTCAACAATGGAACAAAGCAGGTATCAGGCTGAGATGTATGAGGAAGAGGGTTGTGAGCAAGGCATGAGAAATAATTCTCCCATTCTGTCCAGTACTAATAAGGCCTCAAGTGGAATACTGTGTCTGGTTTTGGATTCCATGCTTCGGGAAAGATGTAGACAAATTGGAGAACGTCCAGAGGAGAGCAACAAAACTGTTTAAAGGTCTGGAAAATGTCCTATGGGGAAAGACTGGAAAAAAACTGGGTGAGGGGGGAACATAGTAGTCTTGAAGTATGTAAAAGGTTTTTTTAAAGAGGAGAGGATAATTATTCTCCTTATCCCACTGAGGACTGGACAAGAAGTAATGGAGAAAAGACAGTTTGGGTGAGGCTTCAGGAAAAGTGTAGGTAGTGAAGACATGGACCAAATTACTTAGGGAAGTTGTGGCATCTCTGTTACTGGAGGTTTTTAAGAGCAGGTTAGAAAACACATGTTGGATGGTCTAGGTCAGTGGTCTCCAACCTTTTTACACCCAAGATCACTTTTTAAATGACAAACCAAGCCAAGATCTACTGCCCCGCCCCTTCCTTGAAGCCCCGCCCTCTCTATTCTCCTCCTCTCCATCACTTGCTATCCCCAATCCTTATACTGCTGCTTTTTTAAAAAAAAATTCTTCTGTACGAAGAGATTTTTCCAACATTTGGCCTGTCTAGACTGGACCAAATGTCAGAAAAAAACCCCTTTTGGAACCCCCCTTATTCCTTGTGGAAAGAGGAATATAGGGGTGACCGAAAGTGCATGTTTCCTCTTCTACTAAAAAAAGCAGAAGAACAAATGCAACCGTGGATGCAGAAGAGTTTTTCTGGGATATCTCCAGAATCCTGAAAAACTCCTGCAGTCTAGCCGGACCCTCGCTGGGTTGAGACAGGATGTGTAGTCTCTGGGGTGGGAATGAGGGATTTGGGTGTGGGAAGGGGTCAGAGGTGCAAGCTCTGGGAGGAAATCTGGATGCAGGAGGTGGAGAAGGGGACACTGGCTCGGGGAGGGGGCTCCAGGCCGGGCAGTGTTGGGGTACTAAGCAAGCCACAGGCTTGTGGATGTGAGGGTGCAGGAATTTGGGTTGGGGTATGTGAGGGGCTCAGGGCAGGGGGGTCCAGTGTATGATAGGCTCAGATCTAGGGTCTGGGTAAGAGGGAATGCAGGAGTGGTTGTGGCCAGATGGGGGCTTGGCCCCAGTTGGGGGTTTGTTGGCCAGGCTTCATTTTTAAATAAAATACTATGTTAAACACAAAAAGTTTCTGCATTGTCTTTATTTATGAGAATGGCAGGGAACCTGCCTTGAGTCAGGGGTCACTGACCCATAGAAAAGTCATTTGGGAGCAGGGGACACAGTACTGGGGAGGGGTGCTAGTGGGTTCTGGGGCAGGGAACAGGGTGCCAGTGGGTGCAGGGGAGAGGGGGCAGGGTGCCAGAAGGACAGGTTTCTGCAGCAGGGGACAGGGTGCTGGGGGAGACAGGTTTCTGCACAGGGGAGCAGGGGGACAGGTTTCTGTAGTGGGGAAGGCAGGGGGACAGGTTTCTGCAGAGGGGTGGGGGGGCAAGGGAGAGGGAACAGGAGGGAGGGGGACAGGTTTGGGGTGGGGGAGAGGGAACAAGGTTCGGGGGCAGGGAGTCCCCTATACCAGCCACGGAGGGAAGCCTCCGTCCTGCGCTCCCTCCGGGCTGACCGCAGGGCAGCCAGGCAGAAGCGAAGAGAAGCCGTTTCTCTTCGCTCCGGCCCGGCTGCCCTGCGCTCATCCTGGGAAGCTTGCTCCAGCACAGCTGGAGCTAGGCGCAGCCTCCCTGGGCTGAGCGCAGGGCAGCAGGGCTGGAGCAAAGAGAAGCGGCTGCCCAGTCAGCTGGCCATGGTGCTCAGCCAGGGTGCCCCACGCTCCACTTGGGCAGGCGCAAAGGAGAAGCCGCCGATCAGCTGGAGCGCGGGGCAGCCTCTTTCAGCTGAAAGCCACAGCCAGCTGGCCAGGGTGTTTCAGCCCTCCTGACCTCCCAGCTCCCACCATTCTGCGCAGCTACTCACCTGTGTTGTTGCTCGGTGAGTAGCTGCTCCTCAAATGAGGAAATCTAATGTAAATGTACTGCGCAGGCGCCCAGTTCAGAGAGGGCTCAAGAGCGACTCTTAGAGCCCCTGAGATCGACCGGTAGATTGCGATCTACCGGTTGGTGACCACGGGTCTAGGTGATACTTAGTCCTGGTTCAAAGCAGGGGAGCCTGTTGAGGTCTCTTCCAGTTCTATGTGTCTAGGATCCCAAATCATTTAAATATGGTGTTTTGTGTGGCTTTAACTAAATTCCAGTTAGCCTCCTAATGCATCTTGATGCAAATTATGTATAAAAAGTTGTTCTAATAAATAAGCAATGTGTCATTCACCATTAACATACTAATCTGAAAATATTAAACTATGTAACTGCTTAAATAAATGTATATAGTTGTCATGTACTCTCTTAAGCAGCAAAAACCTGTACCAGAGCTAGAATAAAGGCTCTGTCTAGTTATAAATTAACATGTTTTAACATTTATATCAACCAATGAGAATGCACCTTTCTTCAGAAAATAATTGAAGTACAAGAGCAAGAGATGATTAATAAAATCAGTGATTTAAATCAAAGATTTCCACTTTGCAATTTAAATCCTGATTTAAATTAATCCTCCCATCATCCTTCAGTTTAAAAATAGGAATGTTGCTCATGCTATATGTTGGAGCAATCACGGAGATTCTTGGTACCAGTTACTAGCAATGCTATTCCTACTGTATCTCTAATTGTAGTGCTTAAGTATTATGGCAAAAGGGAGCTGTTTAAATATCCGAGGGGGAGAATCAGAGCTGAGCGGAAAACTTTCATCAGTCTTGAGAGGAGAAAACCAACCAACCAAACAAACAAACAAAGCTTTTAAAATGTTTGAAAATATTTACTATTTTATTGACTGGCTGGTGTAATCTGTTAAAAATGTTTCTTAGTTTCAGCAAAGCAGCTGTAATGGAACCCCTTCCTCTGTTTGTGTTAAAATGTCTTGGGGGCAAACAGAGCATCTAGTCTGTTTCATTGTAGCTTGGATGGGTATTCTTTATATAGCAAATTACTATCTTACCCGTTGGGAATAGTGTCTCAATTGTTTCCATGTTTCTGTTTCAGGAGTGGGACAATGAACTGAAAGCGCTCCTAGAAGATATGAAAGACAAATCTGGCAACTTAAAGAAGCGATGCCCAGATCGCAAGACTGAAGCAGGCGCTGCCTATAGCCGTGTGAAAGCCGTTTATGGGATGATAGCAGAACTTCCAAAGTTGAAGGAGATGAAGGAGGTGACCCAGCATCTTGGGACAGTAAAACACATCTCTGCAGAGAAGGTAAATGCAGCATGTGACCTTTCTCCCTCCCACCCACTCAGGCTATTTCAGATCGAGAGAGGTGATAAATTGAGTTAGTTCAGCCTGTTACCTTTAGGGAACCTTACTCTTGTTTTCTCTCCCTTACTTAGGCATCAGATTTCCGCACAAAAATAGAGAAATTCATTGACTCTCGGACTGACAACTTACGTGACATGAAAGGTGGAGAATTTTGGCCCATTGTTAAATGTGTCAAGATCCGTGTTCCCAGTGCTGATGTCTTAAAGACTGGGGCAGTGCTGGTGGATTTGCCTGGAATAAGAGATTCCAATGCTGCCAGGGATAATGCTGCCAAAGAGGTACAATGGCATCTCTGAAATTGCAGCCCTCTTAAGGCTGTGCGTTGTTTTGTTTTTAAACCCCCCTGTCCCTTCTGGTTCCCAGCCCCTGATCTGTATCAGAAGCAGCATCTTTCTCCTTAGCCATCATATCATGGGTTTGCACGCGTCACGCACGTCAATATGCGCTGGGAAGATGAGCAATCTCTTTCCTTTTCCTCGGTCTTTCAGACAAATGTTTGCAGCATCGTGTAACTGACGTGTGGCACTTACTGCTGCACGATACCATACTGGCAAGTTGATTCCTAAAACGAGGCTTAGTAGCGTCTGTGGATAAGTGGTCTCCACAGTTGCACTGATTGGGATAAAATTACATGTGCTGTTCATTCTTGTGTTTGAGGTCTGTAAGAAATCACCATAGGTGCTAGTGTAGTGCATGGTTAGGTACGCTGAAGACATTTACCCCTCAGAAGGATCAGTTGCTATTAGAAACTGATCACTGGGCTAGATGAAACATTGATCTGTCTCCTATAGCAGTATAATGGCAGTGTTCTTTTTTGGAGTTGCTGTTTTACACTTATATCCTCTATAGTGCAACTGTGTGTTTATAAGATTCTAGCAGAAACGTTAACTAGTCACTAGGGATGTCAGTGAGTAGTCGACTAGACAATTAACCGCTATGCCTAGGCGTATCAGTTAATCTGTTGACTACTCACATTTCCCCCTCTCCCCACTGCCTCTGTATCAGAGGTAGCAGCTGGTGGGGAGGGAGAAGGCTGCCATGAAGCAGCCTTTATCCATGGCAGGCCCAGGCTCACCTCAGACAGAGGCTGCTCCAGGAGATGTGGAGCAGCCTCTGTTGGCAGGGAGCTTGGACCCCCCCCACGGACAAGGGCTGCTGCCACCCTGCGCTGCTGCCCCTGTATCAGAAGCAGCAGCGAGGACGACAGGCAGTTGGTCCATGTGGGGAGCACGGGGTGGCGGGGGGCTCCTCGGGAGTGGGGCCGGAAGGCGCTGGCTGCCAGCCTCATCCCCGGGGACTATAGAATAGTCCAGTAACCAGTAAGAATTCATGCAGTTACTCGACCAGTCAGTTAACGGATATCGAACATCCCCACTAGTCAGAAGTAATGCAGTTGTGTTTTGTGCCCAGGCAGGCCTTCTCTGCCATTGCACTCGCTTTTGTACATCTCCATCAGCAGCACCACCAAATTGTGTGGCAGTAGTGCGTTCTCTCTTCTAGGGCTTCAATAGATGAGTGCAAAAATGGTTCCTGTTACGTTTGGAAACTGATTCACCATTTTAGACATGTGACTCTTCTATGGCAATTCTGAAAGCTGCTGCACAGAGATAGGTTTGGAATTCGTTACTCACATTATCCAACTTGAGATTCCACTTAATATTTCAACGTGTCACTCTGCCTCTCGGACATCCAAGCACGTTTGGAGGTGCTGAAGCAGTTAACTGTGTTTCTTAAAAAATCCAGCTTTTCGGGACAGTTCTTCCTGTATTATTTAGTGAGAGTTGGTTGAAACTCTCAAATGCTGGAACAAATCGCTATGGTTTTCCTGTTAACTGGCTTTTGTTTCCACCCTTTAGTACTTAAAGAACTGCAATGCGGTGTGGGTAGTCACCAGCATCACCAGAGCAGTGGATGACAAGACTGCCAAAGAGATGTTGAGTGTGAACCTGCGGAGGCAACTGCTCATGGATGGTCAATTTGGGAGTCTAGCTTTTGTTTGTACTAAGACTGACGACTTCAACGTTACGGAAATAATGAGGTAATGTCAGCTCTCTTGAGTCTGTTGCCTTAGCATCTGTGATGGGGTCAGGGCGGAGGGCTGCAGGAGAGTGATAGAAGGGAAATATATGAGCCCTGTAGAAATAGGTCCCTGTTCCCAAGGTGGACTACCAACGACTCATCCAGAACCAGCAGCGCCTGCTAGAACCAACCAGGCCAAGTAGGAGGCTTCCAGACTCAAGGGAGCCAGACAAATCAGAACCCCTGGGAGTCAAGTAAGACCCAGTTGAGGCTGGTTTCCAAGCTTCCCTCCTGCTAGCTTGGAGTGCGAGGAGGGGACTGAGGAGAGACGGCACTGTGGAGGGGCTGGCCGCAGAATGTGCAAGCAGGTCCCAGGAGGAAGAGCCTGCGATGGGGAAAGTGCCAGGGAAGGCCTAGGGGAAGTGGCAGCTGTTCTTGGAGACATTTGCAGGCAGCTGCTTCCTGCGGCCTTGGGCTGGACCCCAGAGTAGAGGGCAGCCTGGGTTCTCCCCAGAACTGACAAGGACTGGCTTTGGTGAAGGGCTTTCACCTGCCCTGTGCTTCCTTTTTCATTGCCCCCCGGAATTAGTTGGCATCAGGGGCTCTTTGGGTCCCCCTGTAGGCTGGGGGAGGGTCCTGGATCCCAATAGCACCCCACTGAGGGGCCACAGAGATTGTGGAGTTGGGTTTCTCCTCTTTTCCCCATGCTGGCCAATGCTGAGAGTAGCTCAGCAAGCAGTTGAGCTGGAAGCGTGGGACCCACCAGGATGGAGGGGGACTCTGTCGCTCGTGTCTTGCATGGGGCAGTGATGGATCATTCAGGCTCTGGTAAACTAAGAACCACTTCAGCCACTTGCCGGGGTCACAAGACTTGCTCTGAACTTGAATGAAATTGGGCCGCTTACATGTCGAGGTAGAGCACTGAGATGAACCCACTGAGCCTACGGGCTCGCAAGTTCCTGTGCAGCAAACCAGTGTCGGACTCTGCAGTGCACTCACACCCCCTGTGGGCACTGCCACAGGACAGTGACAGGCAGCGTGGCTCCTCGTGCGACTGCTCGCAGGGCTCGCCACGTACCAAGCCTTATCGTATGCAGAGTTCAGGAAACGATCACTTACGTGTCCTGGTTTGGCCGGGGGGGAGGTGATAAGCCGTATGGATTACTGGCCGTGGCAGAGAACGCAGAGCATCACACCTGGAACAGTCGATGTGCTCTGAACTTCCCTCCTGTTTCTTTGTCAGTCCGCTGTAATTCTGTAAGGTTTTACCTGTGATGCCCGCAGCTTTGCTGGCTGGGAACTTGATCCGTAAGCTGTTAGCTTAGCCGGAGTCTTCCCATGACTTCACGGGGCTCTGGGTCGAGTCTAGTGCAGCAGTTCTCAACCTGAGGCCCAATTAGCACATAGCTATGGCCCAGTTGTGTGTTTAAAAAACCCTCAACATTTGCTGCTCTGGTCTGGCAGGGGGTGGGGCTGGAATTCCCAGGTTTTAGGTGGGGCTCCAATTCTGGGGGTGGGTTCTGGGGTCCAGCTGCCTAGCCCCATGTCCAGAACTCGGGCAGGGGTGCTGGGCATAGGGAACGGGGGGGGGGACATGCCACTGCCCTATGGTAGGAGGGCCCTAGATTCTAGTGTGATGTGCCAGCCAATGAGCCATGGGACTCACCCATGCAGAAGAGCTTTGCAAACAAAATGAGTGGCACAGGACTGTCAGATTTGTTCGTGGGGAATTGCTGTTAGCAGTAGGCAATGAAAGCAGAATATCCATGTTACTCTTTCTGAAAAAGAAAAAGGACGCACTTACCGTAGAATATCCGTGTGCGCGCTGTCCTTTTATGTAGCGACTCACTTTGTGTACGGCCTAATGCTTTCGTGATCTGGATCTTGCAGTGATCTGGATTTGAGAAGTGAAATCCAGCCCATAGAAAGGTCACTGGAAGAGCTGGAAAATCAGCGGGTGCAAATGGAATCGGAAAAGGACTCCCTTTATTTTCAACTCCAGCAGGAGGTTGGTAACTCTTTCCCTCTTCCTAGCACAGGACTCTGGGGGGCAGATTCATTTGGGTCTGGAAACTGCTTCCAGGCAGTAGAAAATCATGTCTGCTAGTGGTTATGCACTTGGCTTCTCCTCCCGCCAACTTCATACCTCCCGCACTGACTCGGATGGCTTGCATTTCAGAGCTGGGGAACGGCTGGTTGGTCCAGTGGGGGAAGGCGGCGGGGTAGTCCTGGAATGGTATATGAAGAATATGTGGCTCAAGCCTTGAGAGCAGCACGTTGAGAGGAGAGTCGGGGGCTGCCAGGGTAGAGAGGGGATGCTCTGACGTCTAGTCCATTGCTGAGCTGTACCTCAGCGTGTGTCTCCGGTGCTTTGCCTTGCACAGTTTGAAACCGTGTGAGAAGAGTTCCCTGTCCTCTTGGAATGCAGTTCTGGAGTCTGCAGGGGAATGGAGCTAGGCTTTGTGCAGCCGTTGTGGTAACAGGCTTTAATAGCGATTGGAGCAGCTGGGTGGAAATTCCGCCTCAGGTGCACGGATTTATTATTGCTGCTCCATACTGTGCAACTGGCGTCTGTTATCGCTCTAGTGGTGCGGTGCGGCGCGGCGCGCCAGTCCCAGCTGTGCTTGGGTGCAGGGAGACCCCCTCAGTGCTCTCTTCTGGGCACAGCAGTGACTGTTGTGGTCAGTTGTGGCCAGTCATTGTTTCTAGTTCATGGGAGAGTTTCTGATTTACAGCCATCACAAACCTTAGGAAAGAACATTCTAAAACAATCTCCTAAAGCCTGTTTAATGTCTAGAGTACCTACAGTTGCCAGTCCCTGGACCAGACAAAGGGGGAGCTGAAGCAGCACTAAAGCCTGTTTAATGTCTAGAGTACCTACAGTTGCTGGTCCCTGGACCAGACAAAGGGGGAGCTGAAGCAGCACTAAAGCTAGTTTATTAATACAGATTCTTAAGGGTAAGATGATACTCACCCTTGCATTCAGAATGGCAGGTGAAGGGAGGCTGCAGGCGTAGCAGAGAGAACTTCCAATTTCACAGGTAGCTCAAACTGGCCAGGCATCAGCTTCCCAGAGACCGACCATGAGGCTCACGGCTCTCCCTGGAGCCCCTTGGATCCGCAGGAGGGCTACCGCCTCTGAGTCAGTCCCAGGTTTCACATGCTGTTACGTCCCTTCTGAAAGGAGATGACCTTCCTGGCCGCTTGTCCGTTAATTTGATCTTCTTTCCAGAGTCTTTGTCTGCCTTAAAAGGCCACAGATCCAAAACTGCCTTTGGTTGGGTATTTCCCATTCACACATTCCACAGGTTACATACATATTCATAAGTCTAAATAAAATCCAGCTTCATAGCCTTGAATAACAAGCAGTTGCATTGTCTAACATACTAAAGATAACATACCAAGGGCATGATAAAAAAGCTTAACAGAAATTGAGACTAAGACAGCGAAGGTCAGGGAAGAGGGAGAGGCAGAGGAGTATGTCTGGTCAGCTAGACACCAGCGAAGAGGGGAGTCATGTCTGACTGGTTACGCCTGTGGGACACAGCCTGGTGTTTGGGGCACTGTAGAACTTCAAGCTCCTTGTGTTTTTAATGCTTCCAGTATTCTGTTCTTTTGTAGCAGCAACAGCAAGAACATGGTCCAGAAAATCCAACCTCATTCCAGACAGAAAATGACATCAGGAAGAAAATCCTCGAGAAGGAATTCAAAGTGAGTGCCCTTGGGAGCCATAATCTGATCAACTTTTTATTCAAATGGGGAACTGTGGATTCTTCTTCCCCATCATGTTCTGCTGTGGGTCCCCATCATGTTCTGCTGTGGGTTGTCCATGCACATCGTGTACCTGGAGCTGGAGAATTTGAAAATAGCCTCCACTGTCTGTGCATGCGCCTTGCCTCTCCTCATGCCTCTAGCCGAGTGAATTGGGGGCGGTGCAAATTAGCCGCGTCTCCAGTTCCTTCTCATAGCTGCACGAGCCAGTACGGAACCTCTCTGTCTTCAGCTTTGGCTTCATCCCTTAAAATCCCATTTGGTTTTGTCAGTAGTTTTTAGCATCTCGAACAGCTAATCCTGTTAATGTTTTCGTAGTTTGCAGGGCTAGATGAATTTTGGGGGGGGACACTTCCCTTTCCCGCACCACGTATGGATATTGGACCATACCCAGGACTTGGGGCGTCAAACGGTGCGTTTCCTGCCCACAGTCCTCCTTTGCCAGTGAAGACTGCCATGCCAGGACTGCCGGGAGGGAGCTCCCATTACAGTCAGGTGCAGCTTCTGCCACTTGTTCTCCAGCTGCCCCTGGAAAGGCTGGAATTCCACCTTTGAAAACTATGGAAAAGGCCAGGAAGCCTCAATTGGTCCCAGGTTGGGGAAACCCCCTGAGCCGTGCCCTGATTGAACAAGTTTGACACTGGTGCCAGAGAATCTGCTCTCATAGGTCCCTGGTGGAATCTTCCCGGAATCCTAGAGAGCAGTCTCAAACACTGAGACTGCCTTCCTCATTGCCACTTTGCAGCCATCAGATTCAGCTCTGAGCAAGCCAAGTATTTCACCCCCCCAGGGCTTACAGTAGACCCTGAGAGGTAGGGCCATCTGGGGAATGGAGGTTGTCTGTGCCTCTGAACACAATGTTTTCATTCTTTCCAAAGTTTACAACTGAACGTTGGCTTTTAACCATCTTAAGTTAAATGAAACAAGCACAGAAACAGTTTCCTCATGAAATTTTTTTAGTAGTTTACATCAGTGCAATACTGTACTGTATTTGCTTCTTTGGGGGGGGGAGTCTTGTCTCTGCTGCCGGTTGTGTGTTGAGTACTTCCTAATGACGTGTGGGGTTGACCGGTCAGTTTGTAACTCTGGTGTTTGTAACCTTGGTGTTTGTAAGAGCCAGCAGGCTCTTAATACATTTAAAAGGCTGGTGCGCAGCAGGGGCAGGACCCCGGCGCGAGCTGGGAATCAGCTGTCCCACCTCGTGCCAGGTCTCCCCTGCTGTGCCTCTGCTTTTGAAATGTATTAAAAGCCTGTCAGCTCTTAAAACATTTTAAAAAGCAGAGGTGCAGCATCTGGAACTGGGCACAAGCTGGGAATCAGCTGATTCCTGGCTCACGCCTATTCCCTGCTACCCCCTTGCCCCCGTGGAGGTGATGGTGGCGGGAAATGGCTTTTAAGCTGGCTCCCCCCAACATCAGCTCCTGCTCCCCCGCTCCCCCCCCGATAGAGGCAGGGGGGAAGCGACTAGTCGAGGGACTACTCGACTATCTAATAAGTTTGTGCTTATCGGCTAGTCGACAAGTCACTTACATCCCTAGTACAGACATGGTCGCCTCATCTCAAAAAAGAATGGGAAGCGACAGTCTAGGAAGGAGTCCTGCAGAAAGGGATCTAGGGGTCAGAGTGGACCACAAGCTAAATAGGAGCCAACAGTGTGATGCTGTTGCAAAAAAAGCAAACATGATTCTGGGATGAATTAACAGGAGTGCTGTGAGCAAGACACGAGAAGTCATTCTTCCGCTTTACTGTGCGCTGATTAGGTCTCAGTTGGAGTATTGTGTCCAGTTCTGGGCACTGCATTTCAAGAAAGATGTGAAGAAATTGGAGAGGGTCCAGAGAAGAGCAACAAGAATGATTAAAGGTCTAGAGAACATGACCTCTGAAGGAAGGCTGAAAGAATTGGGTTTGTTTAGTTTACAAAAGAAAAGATTGAGGGGGGTGTGACCATGTGTCGGGGTCCCCCTGACTCCTGCACCCCCGTAATGGCACAGACTCCACCAGCCAGTACGATTGAGGGAGTTTATTGCTTCTCCAAGGATACAGCAAAGCATAGATGTAATCTGGTTACAGGGCCAGGCCTAGGATGCCTCAACCCCCCTTGAAATGGGGGAGACTGGGCCCCTAAGTCCCAGGCCCCCATTGCTTAAGCTGCTTCCTCCATGATTCCAGACAGAAACTAAAAACTCTCTTCCAGCCCTGCCCCGCAGCCAGGTGCTGGTCTCTGCCTTCCTCCCTTTGTCTCTCTCCCTGGGAGGATGAGCTGGGGTGTCTGGGTTAATACACATTTGGGAGAGTCAGTGAGACTCTCCCATCACAGCGCAGGGGGACCCCGGGTCACAGAGCAGACAGCCCCCCACCACACCACAGGGGGACATGATAGCAGTTTTCAGGTATCTAAAAGGGTGTCACAAGGAGGAGGGAGAAAACTTGTTCATCTTTGTCTCTGAGGATAGAACAAGCAGCAATGGGCTTAAACTGCAGCAAGGGAGGTTTAGGTTGGACATTAGGAAAAAGTTCCTAACTGTCAGGGTGGTCAAACACTGGAATAAATTGCCCAGGGAGGATGTGGAATCTCCATTTGTGGAGATATTTAAGAGCAGGTTAGATAAATGTCTATCAGGGATGGTCTAGACAGTACTGGGTCCTGCCATGGGGGCAGGGGACTGGACTCGATAACCTCGATGATTCTAAGATCTTTTAGCATTGAAAAGGTTCAGAAAAGGGCAACTAAAATGATGAGGGGTTTGGAACGGGTCCCATATAAAGAGAAATTAAAAAGACTTGGACTTTTCAGCTTAGAAAAGGGGAGACTCAGGGGGGTATGATAGAGGTCTATAAAATCATGAGAGATATGGAGAAAGTGAATACGGGAAAGTTATTTCCTTTTTCCCATAATATAAGAACTAGGGGTCACCAAATGAAATTAATAGGTAGCATGTTTAAAACAAACAAACTGAAGTTTTTCTTCATATAGCACACAGTTAACCTGTGGAACTCCTTGCCACAGGATGTTGTGAAGACCAGGACTTTAAGAGGGTTCAAGAAAGAACTAGATAAATTCATGGAGGTTAGATCCATCTATACTTATTAGCCAGGACAGATAGGAATGGTGTCCCTAGCCTCTGTTTGTCAGGGACTAGAAATAGGTGACAGGGGAGGGATCACATGAAGATTAACTGTTGTGATCCCTCCCTCTGGGGCATCTGATATTGGTCACTGTTGGCAGACAGGACACTGGGCTGGACGGACCTTTGGTCTGACCCCTGTCTGGCCGTCATGTTCTGTCCATACAAGGCATACTTTCTAATGGTAGGGAAGGAGTCCACTAGAAGATTCATCCTGGCTAAATGGAGATTTTACTTCTTGGGCACTTCAGATATCCCTCTCATTTTAGCGTATACCTTTTCTCTAAAGACATCAGGCCTGTCCCAGCAGATCCTTGTGAGTCCACCTGACCATGATGAGTGCGCGCTGTCCTCCGTCTCACGGTAACTTGGTCTGTGCTCACCCACTGTCCGCCAGATTTTGGAAGGACACTTGGAATCTTTCTGACTGTTCACAAACCTACTTCCTGAGTGAGACTTGCACCTGGTTCTCTCAAAATTCACAAGGTCGCCCTTTGAACTCCTGCTCCGCGTTGCTTTCTTGTGGCTGTCACCTTAGCCAGCAGGCTTGGTGAGCTTGGAGGGATGGCGGTGGATCCTCCTTACATCGCGTTCCCTAAAGAGAAGACCGGTATGTTTACACTCCAGATTCACTCCTGAGATTCTCGGAGCTTCACGTAGACCAATCAGTCTACTGACCGGTGCGCTTCTGCAAACCACACACTTCCTCAGAGGGACAGACTCCACGCCCCCAGGTCTGGCAGGCTAGAGCCTTTGACCTACACAGAGCAAGATGGATCAGGAAATCCCCAAGACTATCCCTCCCTATAACAGAGAGACTCTGAGCAAGCGAGCTCCACCCAGAGGATCTCTGAATGAATCTGTCGCTTTCCACTGTTACCAAATACCAGCCTGCCTCCCACATGGGGTACGAGCTCATTCCACAAGGGGTACAAGTTGTGCTGGCATCTCTTTGGGATGCTCCTCCTTGATCACCGTAAACCAGCCAACCAGGGCTCTGTTCACACCTTTACCAGACACTAGACTCCCCTGCTGATGCCTCCTTTGGAAGAGCCCCACCACCCGCATCGGCGCACTCTGCTGTGCGAGTACTGCTTGTTAATCACCCCCGGTGCAGTGCAGTAGGGACCATCGCTCTAAGACCGTGAGCCACAGTCTCCGTGGGCAACTGATTCTAGTGCTTAACCCCAGCCCTGAGCCCCCCTGCACCCTAATCACCCACGCCAGCCCTGAGCCCCCCTGCACCCTAATCACCCACGCCAGCCCTGAGCGCCCCCCTGCACCCTAATCACCCTTGCTAGCCCTGAGCCCCCCCTGCACCCTAATCACCCACGCCAGCCCTGAGGCCCCCCCTGCACCCTAATCACCCTTGCTAGCCCTGAGCCCCTCCTGCACCCTAATCACCCACGCCAGTCCTGAGCCACCTCCTGCACCCAGATTCCCTCCCAGAACTTGCACCCTGAATCTCCTCTTGCACACCAAGCCCCAGCCCCGCGCCCAGCCGGGAGCTCCTCTCCCACATTCCAAAGCCCTTGGCCCAAGACCAGAGCCTGCAACCCCCTGCTCCATCCTGGTGTGAGTGAGTGAGGGAGGATGGAGGAAAAAGGGGATGTGGCGTGAGCAGGGCAGGGCCTCGGAGAAGGGGTGGGGAAGGAGACAGGCCAAGGGTATTTGAGTTTGATGTGGATCCTGGATTCCACTTGAATTCAAAAAGTAGTTTTGTGCATTGAAAGGTTGGAGACCCCTGCCCTGAGGAGAACAGGACGTTACTTATCTGTAACTGGAGGTTCTTTGAGATGTGTGCTGCCTATTCAGCTACCTGTTCTCCGTCCTCTCTGCTTTGGATCTCCTCCAGCTCATGGCAAAGGAGCAACTGAGGAGGTGTCTGTCCACTCTGTCTTTTATCCCCGGGGTAGGCGGCACAAGGTGATCTAGGGGCGCGAGTGAATCATCTAACCCTCCAATACACAGTAGAATACAGATAGGGACCTTACATCTCCAAGACCCTCCAGCTACCAGTAAGTCTTTAAGTTGCTTCATTTGGCAGCTTTTTCCATCTGACCCTGAACAGCAGTGACATCCCAAGACAACAGCCATCTCTGCGCAGATCACATGCAGTGTCTGCTTCTGGTTGCAGCTGGCACTTGGGTTTTTGTAAAGGCTACTGCCCATCCTGGGTGTCATTTTATTTCTCCAATTTCTCCTTTACTTAGATCAGCAGTTTGCAGAGAGAGAGAGAGAAGAAGCTTCGTGACATTAGTCTGATCTGTGTTCAGTCCCGAAATCAGTTTTCCAAACAGCGGATTTGGATGGATTTCAAGAACAGCCTTCAGGTAGGAATCCATGGGAACACCACCTCCGTCCCTGCAGAAGGGGTGGCAGCAATTCCGGGACACCAGCTGGATTTTGTTGCTCTTATGGAGTCAGTGGATGTAGTGAGGTGTAACTAAAATCTGCAATGTCAACACTCACAGGCGAGCTGAGGGAATCCCTATAGTTTTGATGCTACTGCTCCTTTAATCCGAATAGCTGTTAGTGAATGGCTAGGGCCCGTTTTAATGAGACCAACCATCTAGTAGAGGGCACCCCCGTGTTCGTGTTTGGCTGATTTCAGGAGAAGGGTTGCACGTTCATTCATAGATTACCAGCATGACTTTCTGAGTAAAACGAGCCAGAAAGCTGCACCAAAAGCAGCTTGTGGCTGACCCAGCACATATCTCCTAGGAAGACAAGAAGTGCTCATTCGAGGGTCTAAACTAGATTTTCCCCACAGCTGCTGCAGCTTATCAGCCAGTCTGCTGGGAGTGCAGGTGAAAGGGAGGCTGTTCTTTGTTGCAGGAGATGAGAAGGACAGCAGCATGTGCTGAAGGTAGCGAAGATGAGGAGGAGGAGCCTGAAGATGAAGACTTGACTACGTCAGACACAAGTGACCCTCAGGAAGATGAATCCCAGCATGGGAAACTTCAGGTTTTCACAGTCAGTTCTACAGAATACCTAAAACTGCACGGAAAACTGCTCCGCGATGGGCAGCCACAAGTCTTTCACAGCGATGAGGATACAGGTATTCACATCTACCGTGAGCTCAGCTGTCCCGCTGCTGAGTCCGTGGCCCAGTCCCTTGGCTGCTCACGAGCCCCTGTAATGCTGAGCGTTCTCCCTTTTGTTTTAAATTGGACTCCAAGCTCTTCTGGGCCAGGGTTGCCTGTTGGCGAGGCCTCTGAGTGCTAATGTCACTTGCGTAATTCCTGAGGAACTAGGCCATGTGGGGGATGGTAATATTCTCTTCTCTTTGTCCAGAAATACCCGCCCTGAAGAAGTTTGCCATTCACACTGCCTTGCAGCACAGCATGGTGGCAACAGAGAAAGTGATCAGAAATGTAGCTCGGGTCATAAGTCAAGTGGTCAATTATCTGACCAATCAGAGAGCAGAGGTAAGCACACGCTCACGTTTTTAGCTTTTATGTGGGTTGGGCAACTGTGAAAAGTTTAATCAAGCCTGATGGGTATTTCCAAGTGTATAATAGGGAATAGACACATTGCAGTGACTTGTATGAATTCTAGCTTATGTGATGCCCTCTGTTTGTTGTTAGTGCTATTGTTCTGGGTCCTACTGTAGATGGAAAAGAAATGCTCCAAGTGCAGCCAACATGGCCTAGTGGACTTCTGCTTAATAATGAGCATTTAAGGAACAGAAGGGACCGTCTTCTCATGTCTCGGTTTCTCTGTTTGCAGAACAGGCCTGAGTTTCTCTCTCTAAAATACAGGGATAAGTTTTAACTTGTTTAAAGCCTTCCATGTTGACTGACTTCTGTTAGAAAAGTTAGATGTCTGCAAGTCCCCAGGGGCTGTTTAAATGCATCCTAGAATACTCAATGAGCTGACAGAGGAGCTATCTGAGCCGTTAGCTATCCTCTTTGAAAAGTCATGGGCATCGGGAGAGATTCCAGAAGACTGGAAAAGGGGCAAATCTAGTGCCCACCTAAAAAAGGGAAATAAGAACAACCCAGGAAACTACAGACCATCAGTTTAACTTCTGAGCCAGAGAAGATAATGAAGCAAGTAATTAAGGAATTAATCTGCAAATATCTAGAAGAAAATAAGGTGATAGGTAACATGGACAGCATGGATTTGTAAAGAACAAATCGTGTCAAACCAATCTGATAGCTTTCTTAGATAGGATAACAAGCCTTGTGGATAAGAGAGAAGTGGTGGATGTGGTATATCTAGACTTTAGTGAGGCATTTGACACAGTCTAGCATGACCTTCTTATCAATAAGCTAGGGGAATACAATCTGAAAGGGATTACTGTAAGGTGGGTGCATAACTGGCTGGATAACTGTTCTCAGAGAGTGGTTATTAATGGTTCACAGTCATGCTGGAAAGGCATAACAAGTGGGGTTCCGCAGGGGTCTGTTTTGGACCCGGTTCTGTTCAATATCTTCATCAACGATTTAGATATTGGCATAGAGAGCATGCTCATTAAGTTTGCAGATGATACCAAGCTAGGAGGGGTTGTGAGTGCTTTGGAGGATGGGTCATAATTCAAAATGACTTGGACAAACTGGAGAAATGGTCTGAGGTAAATAGGATCAATCCCTTTCACACATGCAGAATGGGAAGCGACTGTCTAGGAAGGAGTCTTGCAGAAAGGGATCTAGGGGTCAGAGTGGACCACAAGCTAAATATGAGTCAACAGTGTGACACTGTGGCAAAAGCAAATGTGATTCTGGGCTGCATGAACGGCAGTGTTGTGAGCAAGACACAAGAAGTCATTCTCCCGCTCTACTCTGCACTGATTAGGCCTCAGCTGGAGGATTGTGTCCCGTTCTGGGCACCACATTTCAAGAAAAATGTGGAGAAATTGGACAATAGTAGCAAAAATGATTACAGGTCTAGAAAACATGAGCTGTGAGGGAAGGCTGAAGGAACTGGGCTGGTTTAGTTTGGAAAAGAGAAGACTGAGAGGGGACATGGTAGCGGTTTTCAGGTATCTAAAAGGGTGTTACAAGGAGAAGGGGGAAAAATTGTTCTTGGCCTCTGAAGGGAGGACAAGCAGCAATGGGCTGCAAGGGAGGTTTAGGTTGGACATTAGGAAAAACTTTCTAACTGTCAGGGTGGTGAAACACTGGAATAAATTGCCCAGGGAGGTTGTGGAATCTCCATCCCTGGAGATATTGAAGAGCAGGCTGGACAGATACCTGCCAGGGATGATCTAGACAGTACTGGGTCCTGCCGTGAAGTCAGGGGACTGGACTCGATGCCTCTCGAGGTCCCTTCCAGTGCTCATGTTCTGAGATTCTGTGATAACCTACTGCAAATGGAGATCCTCTCGGGCAGCAGTGCTGGCAGACCATGGGCAGTTATTAGTTTGACCAAAGACAAATTTGCACGTGAGAAAAAAGTGCCACTGTGCCAGTGGTCTGTCTAATACTGACCTGGGAGGTGTACTTGTTAGGTGGGTCCCATAGTGGCAGAGTAAGGCAAAGGCATTTAATCGTCACTAAACCAGAGGAGGCCAAAGTACATCTTCTGAGCCATATCCAGCTCCCAAAGTTCTGAAGGTCAGCCTGTGGCCACTCTATGGTGTTATGGTCAGACGACACTACAGGCCCCAGCGTGATGTGTGACCTAAGCGCTTGGCTCGGGTGAGTCACTGCAGGCGGGGTACTCTAGTTTCTGTAGGCTGTACCTCTTTGTTACAGATGTCGGTGGCTAAGTAGCTGTGGCTCTTTGGCTCATGGTATCTTGCTGCAGCTGCTGCTGCCCTGTGTTGTATAATGTCTTTGTAAGAAAGCAGGATGCCTACATATCGGAGGTATGTGCATGCTTTTATGGTCACAGGATCTTCCACTGGTCTTCTATTGGACCTGCTTCTGTTAGAGAGAGACACAAGTTTCCAAGCTTATACAGAGACCTGAAGAAGAACGCTGTGAGACCAAGAAACTTCTCTTACCAGTGGGAGCTGGGCCAATAAAAGATACCCAGCTGGTGTCTCTGGATGACTAAGTTAGCTCTTAGTCATGTTCTTTAGTTCTAGGTCTTGCAGAGCCAACCTCTCATGACCTGAAGAAGTGTTGCAGGGGCCCATGTTGCTTGCTTGCACTATATGTGGGGTTCTCTGGAAGTTTTTGAAGCAACTGGCAGATCTCAGCAAGGATGTAGCTGGCCTCACGTGCCTGTTGCACAGAGAACTTTTTACAGTCCCCTCTGTCGACTCACAGGGCCATGGACGAACAGGATTATGGATTTGCTTCAACACAGTCAATTAGGGATCATTTGTTTTATTGTCTCACTACATCACTGCTACTACAGATGGTGCACATCAACAGGCACTACAGAGCAATGCATAGAAGAGTAAAAAGCACTTGGAATGCTTACGTCCCCTACCATGGGAAGTCCCATCCCTGATCCTCGCTTCAAGGGCCATGGCCGACATGGCTCCAGCTGGGGGAATCCAGGGCATCCTCCAAGGTCTAGGTCCCTGGTGAAACTCATCGGGCACGGAACTCCCTACATTAGTTGTATCACAGTTGTTTCTCGGGTGTGCGCATACTGGCTCAACACCATTCTTGTCACTCTTATGAGCTGAGACCGAGGTCAGACGTCTTACTGCTTAGTCGTTTCCCGGCTCCAGTGCACGGGTTAAAGCTGATAAGGGCCAGCTGGTGTTTGCGTTTACAGACTTCAAGGCTGTCCTAGACTGTGTCCGGCAAGGATGGAAACTTCCATTCCAGCCTGCTGAGCTGCAGGCCCCACATATGGCTCCTTATATGATACTCTCTGTTTGCCTTCCAGGACAATTCCCACCGGGCCCAGGTCCAAGAACTGGTGCAGGACTGTTTGCTGGCCCTGCGCTCACTGCTTCAGGAGGCGGTGGAAGACAGCCTCCAAGACATCAAGTACTATTTTTCTGTCCTTATTCTCGCCAATCTAAAGAAAGGAGCCAGAAGGGCAGAGGAGATGTGTGAAGACAAAGTCAGAAGCTGGGGGTTACCGGTAAGTCATGTACTTCCCTTTGCAGCTCCATTTGCCAGCCTCTCCTGTGCTGTCACTGTCAGCACCATTGCCGTCTTGCCTGTCTTCCAGGGCTCTTTCCTTGTGCTCTTCCATTACCGTGCACCTCTGCTCTCCATGGACCGTGTTTGTACATGGCCAAACAGTGGCAGATATAGGGCAGGGCGAGTGGGGCGGCTGCCCCGGACCCTGAGCTTCAATAGGCCCAGTGCCAGGGGCGGACTGGCCCGGCCGCTAACGGGCTGGCTGGCAGCTGCTGGAGGAGGACGGGGATTGTGACGGGGCGCCGCAGCCCTGCACTTTAAATTCCCCGGTGCCAGCCAGTATGGGCCATGTGGGGCCAAGGGAGCGCATGCACGGCATGCTGAAACGCTGCGCAACAGCTGAGAGGGGAGACGCCTGGGCGTGGCATGACGTCACGGCCCGGGACTTTAAAACCGCGTGGCCCAGCGTTGCACCGCTTGGTTCAGCACGTGGTCTGGAGCCTGGGCCGGGGTCGCGGCTGCCCTGCAAACTGGAAGGCAGAAGGTGGATGGCAGAGGAAGGGGCTTGTGCTGAGGGGAGGGGGGGGCAGGTCAGGAGAAGAAAGGGGCAGACACCAACGGACAGCGTGGAGGAGAAACAAATGCCAGAGGGCCAAGTGCAGACAATGAGGAAAAGGGCAGGAGGGGAGGTGTCAGTGGGAGGGGGGACAGGGTGATGCTGGGAGAGGAGAGGAGAGGGAAGGGCATTGGGGGGCTAAAGCGGGGAGGGGAGGTGCTGGGAGAAGGCTTGAAAGGAGGGTTGGGCATGAGGAAGGTGGGGATGGAGCAAGGCATGTGTGAGGGCACAGGGGCATGAGGGGATGGGGGCAGAGGGTGGTGAGGGGGTGGGCATCAGGGAAAAAGAGGGCAAAGGGGGCAGGGGCAGTGAGGGAAGGGGGAGGCACCAGGAGGGTGCAGGGCTAAGGGAAGGTGCAGGTGTCAGGGGATTCTGGGGGTGAAGCAGAAGGGCAGACACCTGCAGGGGAGGGACCAGCACCAGAAGAGAGAGGCAGGGCAGGTGTGTAGAGGGAGGTGTTAGGAGAGGGGATGAGGAGGGGTAGCTCACGTGATCAGAGTGGGGCTACTGGAGGAATGGGCACAGGGGGGACACCTTTTTTCTATTTTTTCTCCAAAGCGGGGCCCCGCGAAATTGTGCTGCCTTGGGCCCTGCAAAACTCTCATCCGCCCCTGTGGCCAAATGTAAAGCGATGCTAACGCTGACCTGTGCTGGAGGGGCGGGAAGAAGACTGTCTGGAGTGTTTGCAGCGTTCTGGGAATGCTGTAGAACTGGGCTGCGGGGGTGGTTGCTTGAGGGGCCTGTGCACAGCAGTGGATGTGCTCCATCTAGAGCAAACTGGAACCAGTTTGCTGGCATTTAAAACGAAGTGGGTTGTAGAGCAGGCTTTAAATGAAGACTGAAGGAAGGCAGGTGGATATGGAGTCCCACGCGGTATGGACAGACATTCCGTAGCAGAGGAACTATTGACGGAGGCGCTCTCAGTCCTTTCGAGGAAAGGAGGGTGGAAGTCAGAGTGCAATCTGATGAGAAACAGTCACATGAAAAAGTCCCATGATTGGCGCCCTTAACCATCGCCATAATACAAATAACAAAGTTTTCCATGCTATTCCGCACACTACAACAGTGAGCGGATCTCACACCATCTCCGTCAACCATTCTGTATTGGCACGTACGTCATCTTATTTGTGTGGGGGAACAGCATCTGAGAGCCTGCACGTGGGCCAATGAATTGTCATAGAGAGCTGACTGTTGTACCTTTGGAGCTGCCCTTTCCGTTTGTGTTACTGTACAACACTCGGCAGCATCGCTAACTCATAGGCAGCAAATGCCTTGCGGAGGTGTGGGGTGGCTGACTCCCATGGTGCAGTTCTTGCCTGTCTGAAACCGAAGAGTGTATTCCTGTCGTAGAGCTGAGCTGCTGTCTCCTGGTGTGTGGAATGCTGTGACAGACCCTCTCTCTCCTTGCTTTGCGCTTTGCAGGGGATTGGATACCCCTATGCCACGTACCGGGCTGTGTGTGCTCGTCATGGCCTCTACAGCTCTGTAGCATGCGGCTTTGTGGATTTCAACGAGCAGCTCACAGAGCCGATATCCAGCGCAATCTCCATGACGTGGAATGAGGTCTTCAGGTACTCGCCTCTTCACTGCACGCTGGGCTAGCCGTGCTAACGCTAGACACTTGGCACCCTCTCTGGTCTGGAACACCCCTGTGTGCTGACGGCCAGACCTGAGAGATGAGCTGGTGCGAGGGGCATGGCCTCTGTTCTCTCGTGTCCTCAGGCCACTTTATGCCTGGGTGAAATGACATCCCACTGTTAGATACAGGGACTGGCAAAGCGTCATGGTCTCACCCCTGCGGGGCTGTGCCTTCCAGCTCGCTTCCCGTCCCCCAGAGGGGGAGATCACTGCATGGCTGACTCAATGTCTGAGTCGCATTGCTTCTTAACCAGGAGCTGTGTACTCGTGTATCACATGGAACCGGGCAGGCCCTCGTCTGGCCACCAAACGCCGGAGTGCGGGGCACAGCCCGGTGTGCTCCACTGCAGGGGCAGAACTGGGGCCATGTTCCCCAGTCACTTTTTGCAGAAATGTATTAAATTACTCTTTGGAATAGGCCGTCCCTTATATGCCATACCTGTGTCCCAGTGGTGACTTGTGTCGTAGTGCAAGCCTTAGCGGGAGTGAAGGTCTTAAATTCCAAACACATTAAGGGAATGTAAAATTGTCTGATTCTTTGGAGGGTAATATTACTGTCAAGGAGTAATAGAACTGAAATACCCTGCTGTGAATTAAGATTTCAACCACATGTAACCCAGATGATCCCCGTTTTGGAGCAGTAGGTCCACACGGTACATTGCCGTACTAAATCAGAGCAGTGGTCCATCTTTTATAGGCCGTGATAGGCAGCTTCATAAGCGTGGGGAGTGCTCTGAGATTCTCGGAGGGAAGCTGTTACAGGAATAGGAAAGCCCAGGGTGGAAACGGGCTGATTTCATGCAGCAAGGGTCTCCCAAAAGGACACTGCGCATATGCAGTGGGACCCTGTGAGCAAAATGTCGGTGTTCTGTACAACTCAGTGCTCTGAACACAACTCGTCATTTGGTCACCGACTGCATGGGTGCTCTGGGGCTGAAGCACCCACGGGGTGCAGAGTACCCAGTGGAGCCAAGCTCCCTCCCTCTGTGCCCATCCTCTCACACGCTGGCAGCCCTGAATTTACCAACCAACTCCTCCCCTCCATCCTAGAGCTTCCCGCGGACTGCAGGCTGCTGACTGACAATGTTCAAGCTCCGGGGGGGGGGCATGCTTGTTGAAAGAGGCAGGGTGCAGTTGAAGCAGAGGTGGGGGTGGGCAGGCATGGGCCTGGAGCAGAAATGGGGGTCACGCACCCCCAGGAAGATGCGAAGTCTGCACCTATGAGCCCACCCTTTTATCTCCTCCAGAAGCAATATAATTGCATGGTGAGCATGCCCCCACATAACCTGTGTGGCATTACAGCATGTGACTCATGCCCTGAGGCTTGGACGGGCAGTAAAAAACCAGGGGCCCACCCGGGTTAGTCTGTGGTGGGCTCCTGCTGCTATTTTCACCTGCACCTCTGCACGTATCAGGCACTTGCAGCTCTCATTGGCCACGGATCACCACTCACAGCCAACTGGAGCGGTGGGGAGCGGCGCAGGCCGGGACACCGCTTCCCACGGCTCCCGTTGGCCGCGGATCACCACTCACAGCCAACTGGAGCGGTGGGGAGCGGCGCAGGCCGGGACACCGCTTCCCACGGCTCCCGTTGGCCGCGGATCACCACTCACAGCCAACTGGAGCGGTGGGGAGCGGCGCAGGCCGGGACACCGCTTCCCACGGCTCCCGTTGGCCGCGGATCACCACTCACAGCCAACTGGAGCGGTGGGGAGCGGCGCAGGCCGGGACACCGCTTCCCACGGCTCCCGTTGGCCGCGGATCACCACTCACAGCCAACTGGAGCGGTGGGGAGCGGCGCAGGCCGGGACACCGCTTCCCACGGCTCCCGTTGGCCGCGGATCACCACTCACAGCCAATTGGAGCGGTGGGGAGCGGCGCAGGCCGGGACACCGCTTCCCACGGCTCCCGTTGGCCGCGGATCACCACTCACAGCCAACTGGAGCGGTGGGGAGCGGCGCAGACCGGGACACCGCTTCCCACGGCTCCCGTTGGCCGCGGATCACCACTCACAGCCAATTGGAGCGGTGGGGAGCGGCGCAGGCTGGGACACCGCTTCCCACGGCTCCCGTTGGCCGCGGATCACCACTCACAGCCAATTGGAGCGGTGGGGAGCGGCGCAGGCTGGGACACCGCTTCCCACCGCTCCCGTTGGTTGCGAACGGCGATTCACAGCCAGCAGGAGCTGCGATCACCCGATACCTGCGGGGGCGCAGGTAAATCAAGAGGTGGGGGCCCACCAGGGACTAGACTGGATCCAGCCTGCAGACCGGATCCAGCCTGCGGGCTAGAATTTGCCCCTCCCTGCCCTTCGGTATCTGTATTAATCCTTGAATGCCTTTCTCCCCTTCCAGCTGTAGATTGGGGGAGTCCATCAAACAGTTCAGCAAAGCCATCTTAGACGCATTGAAATACTTCTTCAAAGATCTTAAGCACAAGCTCCAGAAAAAAGGCAGAAACACAGAGCCAGTGAGCGCCATTCAGAGGCATCAAATGGAAGCAGTCCAGGCTTTGGTAAGATTGGCAGAGGGGTTCAGACAGTGGACACCCTTCACAATCTGTCTGATTTGTGTCGGGTGAATAGGGTGAGGGTGCCTCACGGTTTGCAGTTTGCCTGGTACCTATTGAGGGACTCTGCAAATGCTTGAATAATGCAACCATCATTGGTAATGGGCAAGAGTTGGCAAACGTTGAAATGGCAGAGCCTTTTTGTAGTGTACCATACTGATTGTTCCTTCCTCCACTTCTCAGCTGTGTAACTTTCTCCTGGATCAGACCGAGTACATCAATAAAAGGCAGCGAGGTATATCCCGTGTCCTGACACCAGAAATACAGGCTAGCATGAAGCCAATATATGCAGGTAGGAAAATCCTATAGCTGGGTTAAGTCTGGCGTCCTGTGTTTTTCCTGCTTTTACTTCTGAATTGTCAGAGGCCAAAGAGGTCACTTTAGATTCTTATTCTTGAGCAGCCAAATCATACTGGGGTGTACTTTCAGATCATTCAGACGGGGAGGAGGAGCCGAGAGAGAAACTCCACAGCAGCACTGAGCTGGCGTCTGTCACAGCAATGCAGTAGCACCCAGGCCTGGGGCTTGTCTTGACCTGACAGAAATGTGACACTAAACCATCTACTCAGTGTGCGGCTGCAGTCAAACAGCTGGACTCTGTCTGGAATCCTTGAGGATGGGATGGGTGATAAGACTGACAATATTGTATGGTCTCCGTATACATCCCTGGCACGCCCACAGCTTGGATAGGGCGACACACCTGCCCGCACATCTCAAAAAGAGATATTGGAATTGGAAAAGGCCCAGCAATGGGCAACAGACGTGATTAGGGGTGTGAACAGCTTCCGTACGTGGAGAGGTGTATAAGACGGGGACTTTTCAAGCTGGAAAAGAGATGACTAAGGGAGGATATGATTGTCTATAAAATCATGACTGGTGTGGAGAAAGTAGATAAGGAAGTCTTATAACACAAGAACTAGGGATCACCAAATGAAATTAAGGGGCAGCAGGTTTAAAACCAAAGGAGGTATTTTTTCACACAACATACAGTCGACTTTGCCAGAGGGTGTTGTGAAGGCCAAGACTATAAGAGGATTCAAAAAAAGAACTACGTAAATTAATGGAGTCTAGATCCATTGATGGTTATTAGCCAGGATGGGTCGGGGTGGTGTCACCAGCCTCTCTTTGCCAGAGGCTGGGAATGGACGACTGGATGGATCACTTGGTGGTTATCTGTTCTGTTGATTCTCTCTGGGATCCCTGGCCCTGGCCACTGTCAGAAAACAGGGAACTAGGCTAGGTGGACCTTTGGTCTGACACAGTCCGGCCGTTCTTAGGAAACTAGCCAATTAGCCTATCATAAGATGGGATTTTCAGGGGTCTTCTCTCCTGAGCCTCCGGTCTCTCGCTCCATCTCAGTCTCTCTCTCCTCCTACTGTCTTCCCCCCCCCCACCTTCTGCCTCTCTCTCCGTCTTTCTTTTTCTTCTCCTCCTCCTCCTGCCTCTCTCTCCGCTCCGTCTCTCTCTTTCTCTTCTCCCCCTCCTGCTTCTCACTTTCTCTCTGCTCTCCTCTGTCTCTGTCGGGGATGCATGCTCGTCCAGGCCCCGCCCCCATGGCGTGTATGTAACTGCCCCGCCACCCTTCGCCTCCCGCTGTGGCGCTCGGCTGAGTTCTGCACTGCTTAGCCGGGCCGCCGTGGGGGAGCAAGCGGCCATTTGGGCTCACCCGCGGTGGCCCGGTTGAGCGGCGCAGAACTCAGCCGAGCGCCACGGCAGGAGGCGAAGGGCGGCGGGGCGGTGATGTACACGGCCGGGCCCCTCCCCCTGGCCATGTATGTCACCACCCCGCCTCCTTCCCCTCCCACCGTGGCGCTCGGCTGAGTTCTGTGCCACTCAGCCGGGCCGCCACGGGGGAGCAAGCGGCCGTTTGGGCCCCGTGCTCCCCATGCAGTCTGGGTGGTCTGCACACTCAGTGTATCAGGAGTTCTACAGTGAAACCGTGTCCACCGGCTTTTCTGCGGCGAGTCCAGTGTCCCACGCAGGCTTTGCCCCCGCGCATCTCCGAGGGAGAGCGCCTCCTCTCCTCGTGACAGCGTGGGGCTTGGCGGAGCGCAGGGCTGTCCGGTGCCTGTGGCGCTGCAGGTCCCAGCAAGCAGTTCAGCAGGGCTGCTTGGATCAGAAGGAAGCATGATGTGTTGGGACCCGCCGTTTCCATTCCAGTAGCCAGAGGCGGCACCAGGCACCCTGCCAGCCCTGGGTTGAGTAGAACTCAGCTGAGCGCCACGGCACGAGGCAACAGCGCCCCCCGGAGGTGACTCGTAACGCTACAGCATTACAGACAATGGGCTACTATACATATGATGGCAGTCTTACCAAAGAGCAGCAGCTGAAATGCAGGACGGCTGTCCTCTTCCTGTAATCCTTCTGGCTGTTCCAACATGAGTCTCTGGGAACTTAAAGTAATGGACTTCAGAGATGCTGTTGTGGTGACGCCTTTGTGTGGTAGCGTGTATGAAGCAGTAATTAGCTGTTGAGTTTGATTGCAGCGGTCTGGGCTGATTAAAACTGGTAGCCTGTGATGCAGAAGCCGAAGTGCGGTAGGCCGAACACAACCCACTGGTTTGAGATTGAAACCCGAGGGACTGTTCGGACTGCAGGTGCTGGTGTGTTTTCAGGCTGCCAGAGGACAGCCTAGCATCGGGCCCATACCATATTCTGCTGATGCTGCTTGTCAGCACTGCCGCTGCTGAAAAGAGCTTGCGGGATCAGCATGCAGTTCCCTGGCTTCTGGGTGCTCGCGACTCCCCTAGTGACTGGCTGCGGCGCAGACTGTGTGCTGCTGTCTCGCGGCAGTGGCGGGTCTGTCATGCAGACGGGAGAGGATTGGTGACGCTGGACATCCAGAGTCTAATCCATGCTGGGGCTTGCTGTGGAAGCGCTGGAGATGTGCTCAGGCTCATGACCACAGAGCTTCTCCTGGCTGTGTAGTTCACAGTCTGGGTGGTCTGCACACTCAGTGTATCAGGAGTTCTACAGTGAAACCGTGTCCATCGGCTCTTCTGCGGCGAGTCCAGTGTCCCACGCAGGCTTTGCCCCCCGCGCATCTCCGAGGGAGAGCGCCTCCTCTCCTCGTGACAGCGTGGGGCTTGGCGGAGCGCAGGGCTGTCCGGTGCCTGTGGCGCTGCAGGTCCCAGCAAGCAGTTCAGCAGGGCTGCTTGGATCAGAAGGAAGCATGATGTGTTGGGACCCGCCGTTTCCATTCTAGTAGCCAGAGGCAGCACCAGGCACCCTGCCAGCCCTGGGTTGAGTAGCACGCGGGCAAGGCTGTGCCAGCGTCTGTGAAGTGATGGGCGGGCAGTTAACGAGCATCTTTCTCCTGTAGCCTGTAGCCAACTGAACGGCCCTGGCTGTTTCCAGAGAATGAAAGCTCTTATGCAGAAGTGTGTCCAGAGTCAGAAGGAGGCCATGTTTAACGGTGCCACTGACACGTTGCGGCAACAGCTTGACCTGCTCCAGGTGAGAGGAAGGTCACTGGCCTTGCACCATGTGATACAGAATGACAGGAGATTAGGTTGGAAGAGATCTCAGGAGGCCCTCTAGTTCAGCCCCTGCTGTTGAGTGTCACTTGATGGCAGCATTGGAGCTTTTCCATTTGCCATGTAGTAAGAGTTGCAGCTGGTATTCAAATGGCCACGGGTAGATAAACGGGAGAGGTAATTTCTAACCTGGTGAGTTAACATCCAGGGTTTCCCTATAAAATTACAACCTGATCCGCTGCCTTCCCTCTGAGTTTCACCTTTCTTTGGCTCTTCTGTGGGGGTTATCACAGAGCTTTAACCTGAGCCAAGTGGCCTAGCGGTGAAGCAGCTCGCTAGGCAACGGGCTTGCGACTAGAAGAAAACTCGTATCCATTTTGAAGAAAAGGAGAGTGCAATATGAGACCTTGAAGCCATGTCTTGTTCTAGAGCTACATCCGGGCTAGCTACGAGTGCTTGGTTCAGGAGCTGACTAAATCCTTGACTATGCAGTTTGAACCAATGCTGAAACCTGTCCAGAAAAATGACAGAATTATTCCAGGTAAAGAGGCTCTTGCTTACACACTGACTTCCTCTGGTCCCTGTAAATGACGTTTGGAGTAAATGCTGCAAGCAGAGACGTAACCTCACAGAACTCAGCACCTTCTTGCGGAGCAGATAGAGCAGGATGGGCAATCGTTTTTGAAGTGGCCCCTGGCAGGGCCAGGAAACTTCTGTGCTTCCCCACCCACAGACCCTGCTTGGTCTGGGGGTGGGGGAGCCTGTGAAACCTTTGCCCCCCCCTCGCCCAGAGACAGTTCAGAGCAGCTGGCGGTTCCCTCTAGGTGCAGCGCATCACACCCAGGCCGATCAGGGTCTGGGGGTCGGGTAGCGCGCAGAGTCTCCTCCCACCCTGCAAGGAGCGCGTCCCGCTTCTAAGCACCACTCACTCCTTGCAGGGCAGGGTGGGAGGAGACTTTGTGTACTTTCCCCCCCCCCCCCCCCAGCCTTAATTGGCCTGGGGGCAGAACCAGTGTGCAAAGTCTCTCGCTGCCTACCCTCCGGCGCTCAGCGCTTAGTCAGCCACCAGGGTTGACCTTGAAGTGCTGCACACTCCCCTGTCCCTAGGCCCTGATTGGCTGGGGGGGCAGCAGGGCCTGCGCAGGCCGGATCAACCCACATGGTGGGCAGGATCCGGCCCATGGAGGCCTTTTTGCCCACCCCTGAGTTAGAGACTAGTGACGTCCGCGAGCTACAACAAATAGGCATTGCTGCAGCTGATTCAGAGGGGCACTGTGCTGTGTGTTGGATGGTAATGCTCTCAGCTGGACTGTGTCACGCCTGAGCTGTGCGCTTGCTCCTTCCAGTGGCGTGTCCCCAGAGGCAGACTACACATGCAAGTACAGTTGCACACTCATCAGTGGAGAGGGACAGATCCCCCAGGATGGCCCTTTTGCACAGGCACCTGTGCTCTGCTGGGAGTGGGCTGCCAGCAGCACCAGACATTCCTAATCAGCAGGCACAGAGAGCCACAGATGGGATGCAGAGCGCCACGTGGCCTCTCTTACGTGGCAGTGGTCCCACAGCTTACTGGGAGTGGTACAGCTCGTGTGAGGGCTGCCATTTCTTGCTTGCAGAAGTATAAATAGCGACTGGAAAGCCAGGCTGCAGCATGTCCTGCGTTAACAACAGGTGCAGCTGGGACTTGCAGTCAGCGGAGGGAATAACATGTGTTCCTTTCTTGTTTTGTCCAGATTTAGTGACCATCTGTGCCCAAATCGGCAAGCTTTGTAAACTGTCCTGTGTAGACTATGTTCTTCCCAACCTCAGCCAGCCTGAGAGCGGTTCTGTGCCTGCTTCCCCTGGGAAAGAGCTACCACTGAAGAGGGAGTTATCGGCAGGCCCAAATCCCCCAAACTTCTTGGGAAAGTGCAGTGTGATCCGCATTGGGACCGTGCCCCTTCCGCACACGAATCCCATTCAGGTACTGCGTTTCAGAGCGCCTCCCTCGGGACCAGGGCATGTGCTGTGCAAGCAGGTGTGGGTGTCCAAGAGAAACTGGCAGACACACGTCTGCCAAAGTGGTGGGAGGCTTTAAGCTGCACAGAGTACGTGGTGTATCCCATCTGTCTGTCTCAAGAGTCACTGGCATAATGTATTAGAGCCATGGATTCCAGGCTAGCCGGGCGGATTTCCTCTTTCTGCTCTGATATTAAATGTGAGCGTCTCCCTTTCTCTCTACTTGAACTTTACCCTCCCTGGAAATGTTCATTCTTTCCTGAGAGCACTCTGCCCCTGCGTAGGTTTGAGCCCATTGTGAAGCTGTTTCCTTTCAGTGGTTGAGGTTGTAACTAGATTTGCCAGAGAAGTTTGCTTTTGGTCCCTTGCCCAGCCCTAAGGTGGCCAAAATAAACCCTTTCTCCCAGAAACTTATCCTATGGAGCAGCCTGCCACAGCGTTTTTTCCTTACATCTCAGATTAATTGGAGATGTGACAAGTTGGAAAATGGAAAGTACATGAACTACCGTGAATGGTTACTGCTGACCTCTCCTGGGTATATAAATCACGGGCATAGAAATGGGTGGTGCAATTATGGAGTTAGTGCTAACATGGTTTGGGAGATCTTAACTATGAAAGTCTGAACATTGAAATGCTACGGTGTTTTTAAAATCTAATACAATTGTATATCGCACTTGCATCCTTCGCAGTTTCTGGATGAAATATTCAAACTGCAGATTGTAGTATCCCATTCTCAACTGCAGCATATTTTATTAACTCAGAGAGGCTTTTGGCAAAATAAATTCAAAACTGATGTTGAGGAGAAAAGCAATCTGTCATCTATTTCAAGGCTTCTCTGTGAATACACCTTAGAGTTCCAGCCATGGGCAAATACTGTAAAGTGAGTTACAGCCACAAACCTTGATTGGGAAAGTCTGTGTTCTCACCTCACTGGCTGCCAACCAGAACAGTATAGCCTAACAAACCCGTCTCTTGTGTTTTTAAGATATCGGTGCAAGAAATCACCATCACCATGACAGGTCAGTAACCAACATCATTTTTCACCCTTGTGCACTTCTTCCCTCACCCCACCCCTCTTTATAAACAGTGGCAATGAGTTTTCCTCAGCCCCTTGAAGTTGGTATTTGAAACTCCCAAGAAAGATGATAGTGTGTTTTGACCATTGGATGTGGAGCATTGGGAATCAGCTGTGACACAGGGGCTACGTCTAGACTGCAGGTTTCTTTTGGAAGAAACTTTTCCAGAAGAGATCTTCTGAAAAAACTTCTTCCGAGAGAGAGCGTCCACACTGCCAAAGTGCATCGAAAAAGGGATCTGCTTTTTTGAAAGATAGTGTCCACACTGAATGGACTCTCTCTCATGTAAGCTCTGATTACTATGGGCAGAGTGGGCACCTGAGCTTTTTCCTCTTTCCTCTTCTTTCGAAAGAACTCCCTCTTCCCTGTCCACACATGCCTTTTCCTGAAAGAGCTCTTTTGCAAAAAGGCTTCTTCCTCATAGAAAGAGGTTTACCAACGTCGGGAAAACCCCTCTGGTCTTTCAATATTTTTTTTTGAAAGAATGTGATTGCAGTGTGGACATAAGTGAAGTTTTTCCGAAAAAACTCTGTAGTGTAGACATAGCCTAGAGCAAAGTCCCGCTGGTATGGGGGGACATGCCATGGGCAGTCTGAACTGGATCAGAATAATTGACTTTTAGACTCGTTGGTCTCACTGAATCCAGTCACCCCTTTCTGGGACAGCTGGCGTGCATTCCTGTGACTTGCCCATCTCTGGAGGAGAGCAAGAGAGAGACCTGGCGCTGGGGATACCCTGTGTAGTTAAACCCTAGTAACTGTAGGCAGAAGTTCTCAGCAGACAGACTGCAGGGAAGCTCCTGGAGGAGTTAGCATTACAGCCTTGAATACCTGCTGCCATTCTTCACACAAGAGTATTTGAAAATTAGACTTCCTGTTAGAGTTTTCAGTGAGTAGGTAGAGAGTCTCTTATGTGGGTTTGATAGGAGGCTATTTTCTATCCACCTGGACGAAGCACACGCCATAACTTTAAACTGATAGAGCAGCGACAGCATCACCCTTTGGCTGTAGCACCATGTTAGGTTCAGAAATTCTGAAATGCTGAGTGTGTAATTTGCTATCATAGGAGCAAAAATATGCGCACGCTTTTAACTGTCCCCTTTCTTCCTCTAAAGATAATACCAGCCTGATGCTTCCGTTCAGCAGAGTGTATCTCTGTGAATGTTGCTTACACCTCTATTATTTGATCCTTCATCTCTCACCTGAGTTTGCCAAGGACATTTACTCCAGATTGGGAGCCCAGGCATCCAACCCACGTGAGTGGAAGTGAGAGAGCCTCGGGAGCGGTGACGGTGCCTTGCAGACAGCCTAGACAAACCTGGTGACCGAGGGAAGGGGTTCGTTTGTACAAGGGTTTGTGTTCTAGATCTTCCCTCAGACAAACATACCGTACACTCTAATCCAGAGTCGGAACCAATGCAGTGTCCTACTGTGTCTTACAACTACAGGTGTTCCTTGTATCCCCGTCCTAAGTGGGAGACATGCCCATGTTAGCTTTTTCCACCTGTCACTGTAATAATCATGCATGGAGCTAGCAGGCGTTTCTCAGACGTTCTCCTGCTGTGGGTATGGAGCAGTAGCTGTGTGAATGTGGGTTACTCCATAGACCTAGCGTTGCTGTGCTTCTGGAATAGTGACTATCGACATGCAAAGTTGACATAAAGCATATAAACATTCCGAGACCACCTTCAAACATATGGGATTCCTAGAAGCAGCAGGAAGCAGGGGAGTGATCGGAACGACTCCTGCACCCTTCCGGGATGAGATTGTTGGGTTGTGTAGTGTAGTTTAATTGTGCTTTCTTTCAGACCTAGGTAGCCAGGAGGCTCTCATTGTCCTGGACAAGCCCCAGGACCCGTCCGCCTTCCACAGATTGATAGAATTAATATCGGCGCAGCGTGGGGGCACACCATGGTTCCGGGAGCTAAGCCTGCAGCAGGGGAGAGAGAAGCTGGAATCGCTGGGAGTGTATTATACTGCCAGAGTGAGTCCTCATGACAGCTGCATGCTGGAGGTGAGAACTACAGGGGACTGGCGAGAAACAAGCTGGTTTCCAAAGAGAAAACGAGTTTGAGGCTGTTTGCCAGGAAAGCTGGTGTTCTCAGATTTTGGAGCACCCCAGCCAGCCCTGGAGAGTTGTCCTGGAAGACTTTGGCCACCTCCTAATGTTAGTAGGTCATCTACTCTTAAACAAATTCCTTAACCTCAAGTAGAATCTGGTTCTAGTAACATGGGGAATTCTTAGTCTTAAAATGGTTTGGGTTTTTATTTGGTAGGGTTTTTTTAAATGTATCCATCACCCTTTCTACTTCCTAATCAGACAGACAGGCATAACTTACAAATACAGTATGTGAGCTTATTGTTCACTTTAGAAAGCTTGTTGGGGGTGCTAGCTAAGCTATAGTGTAGTAGACAGATTAATCATTCATAATTTTCCATTGGAGAAGCCACTGTAAGCTCTCATAGAATCATAGAACCCCAGGGCTGGCAGAACCCTCAGGAAGCATTGAGTCCAGCCCCCTGCCCCAAAGCAGGACCAACCCCAGATCAATCATCCCAGCCAGGGCTTTGTCAGGCTGGAACTTAAACACCTCTAGGGATGGAGATCCCACCCCTCCCTGGGGAACCCATCCCAGTGCTTCCCCACCTGCCTAGGGAAATAGTTTGTCTTAATATCCCACCTAGACCTCCCGTACTGCCACTTGAGACAATTGCTCCTCCTTCTGCCATCTGCCACCACTGAGAACAGCCTCTCTCCAGCCTCTGTGGAACCTCCCTTCAGGAAGTTGAAGGCTGCTCTCAAATCCCCCCTCACTCTTCGCTTCTGCAGACTAAACAGACCCAACTCCCTCAGCCTCTCCTCGTAGGTCGTATGCTCCCGTCCCCTAATCATTTTGGTTGCTCCCCACTGGACCCTCTCCAGTGCATCCACATCCTTTCTGTAGTGGGGGGCCCAGAACTGGACACAATACTCCAGATGTGGCCTCACCAGGGCCGAATAATGGGGAATAATCACATCTCTGGATCCGCTGGCAATGCTCCTCTTAATGCAACCTAATATGCCATTAGCCTTCTTGGCTACAGGGGCGCCCTGTTGATTCATATCCAGCTTCTCATCCACTGTAATCCCCAGGTCCTTTTCTGTTGAACTGCTGCAGGTATTCAGGAGGGACTAGGGTTTACTGCCAAGGTGTCCTCACAGGTCTCTGGCTCTGTCGGTGATGATTTAGTTCTGTCGCACTAAACATTAAAAAGGCTGTAGAGCAGTTTTTAAACTAAGAGATGGGGGAAAGCCGATTGGTGCGGAGATGCACATAAATCGGAGGAAGACTTCTCTTAGAGGAGAATCCATTGATAGAGATTCTCTAAGCTGTAGTCAGAAAGAGAGGAGGGGAGAGTACAAACCATGGGTCAGAGCAGACAAACAACCGCATATAAAGGAATCCAATGCATCAGGGAAGGGCAGACAAATAAGCAGTGGCAAATTTTTAAAGTGCTTCTACGCAAATGCTAGGAGTCTGACTAATAAATTGGGTGAACTAGAGTACCTAGTATTAAAGGAGGAGATTGACATCTGAAACCTGGTGGAATGAGGAAAATCTGTGGGGGACAATCACACCGGGATATAAAATATATCGAAAGGATAGAGCAGGCCGTGTGGGTGGCGGAGTGGCACTGTATGTGAAAGATAATGAAGAATCAAATGAAATAAAAATATTAAGTGAATCAACATGTTCAGTAGAATCGCTAGGGATAGTAATTCCATGCTCCAATAATAAGAAATTAGCAGTAGGGATATATTACCGACCACCTGACCAGGACAGTGATACTGACATTGAAATGCTGAGGGAGATTAGAGAGGCTACCAGAATAAAGAACTCTATAATAATGGGGGATTTTAATTATCCCCATATTGACTGGGTACATGTCACCTCAGGAAGAGAAGCAGAGAGAAAATTTCTCAATGGCCTAAATGACTGCTTCTTGGAGCAGCTGGTGCAGGAACCCACAAGGGGAGAGGCAATTCTTGATTTAGTCCTGAGTGGAGTGCAGGATCAGGTCCAGGAAATAACCGTTACAGGACCGCTTGGGAATAGTGACCATAATATAATAACATTCAACATTCCTGTGGTGGGTAGAACACCTCAGCAGTCCAGAACTCTGGCATTTAATTTCAAAAAGGGGAATTACACAAAAATGAGGAGGCTAGTTAAACAGAAATTAAAAGGCACAGTGACTAGAGCCAAATCCCTGCAAGCTGCATGGAAACTTTTTAAAGACACCATAATAGAGGCCCAACTTAAATGTATACCCCAAATTAAAAAACATAGCAAGAGACCTAAAAAAGAGTCACCGTGGCTTAACCACCATGTAAAAGAAGCAGTGAGGGACAAAAAGGCATCTTTCAAGAAGTGGAAGACCAATCCCAGTGAGATAAATAGAAAGGAACATAAATACTGTCAAATCAAGTGTAAAAATGTAATAAGAAAAGCAAAAAAAGATTTTGAGGAACAGCTAGCCAAAAACTCAAAAAGAAATAACAAAATGTTTTTTAAGTACATTAGAATCAGGAAGCCTGCTAAAAAACCTGTGGGTCCCCTAGACGATCGAGATATAAAAGGAGCAATCAAGGACGATAAAGCCATTGCGGAGAAACTAAATGATTTCTTTGCTTCAGTCTTCACGGCTGAGGACGTTGGGGGGATTCCCAAATCTGCACCGTCCTTTGTGGGTGATGAATCTGAGGAACTGTCCCGGATTGAAGTGTCATTAGAGGAGGTTTTGGAACAAATAGAAAAACTTAATGTTAACAAATCTCCAGGACCGGATGGCATTCATCCAAGGGTTCTGAAAGAACTCAAATGGGAAATTGCTGAACTATTATCTGTGGTTTGTAACCTATCCCTTAAATCGGCTTCCGTACCTAATGACTGGAAGGTAGCCAATGTAACACCAATATTTAAAAATGGCTCTAGAGGCGATCCGGGCAATTACAGACCGGTAAGTCTAACTTCAGTACCGGGCAAATTAGTCGAAACAATAGTAAAGAATAAAATTGTGAAGCACGTAGAAGAACATAATTTGTTGGACAAAAGTCGACATGGTTTCTGTAAAGGAAAATCCTGTCTTACTAATCTATTAGAGTTCTTTGAAGGGGTTAACAAACATGCGGACAAGGGGGATCCAGTAGATATAGTGTACTTAGATTTTCAGAAAGCCTTTGACAAGGTCCCTCCCCAAAGGCTCTTGTGTAAATTACATGGCCATGGGATAAGAGGGAAGGTCCTTTCTTGGATTGAGAACTGGTTAAAAGACAGGAAACAAAGGGTAGGAATAAATGCTAAATTTTCAGAATGGAGAGGGGTAACTAGTGGTGTCCCCCAAGGGTCGGTCCTGGGACCAATCCTGTTCAACTTATTCATAAATGATCTGGAGAAAGGGGTAAGCAGTGAGGTGGTAAAGTTTGCGGATGATACCAAACTGTTTAGGATAGTCAAGACAGAAGCAGACTGTGAGGGACTCCAAGAAGATCTCACCAAACTGAGTGATCGGGCAACAAAATGGCAAATGAAATTTAATGTAGATAAGTGTAAAGTAATGCACATCGGGAAAAATAACCCCAACTATCCGTACAGTATGATGGGGGCTAATTTGGCTACGACAAATCAGGAAAGAGATCTTGGAGTTATCGTGGACAGTTCCCTGAAAACTTCCACGCAGTGTGCAGCGGTGGTCAAAAAGGCAAATAGGATACTAGGAATTATTAAGAAAGGGATAGAAAATAAGACCCAGAATATCTTACTGCCCCTGTATAAAACTATGGTACGCCCACATCTTGAATACTGTGTACAGATGTGTTCTCCTCACCTCAAAAAAGATATTTTGGCCTTGGAAAGGGTTCAGAAAAGGGCAACTAAAATGATTAGGGGTTTGGAACGGGTCCCATATGAGGAGAGGTTAAAGTGACTGGGACTTTTCAGTTTAGAAAAGAGGAGACTGAGGGGGGATATGAGAGAGGTCTATAAAATCATGAGTGGTGTGGAGAGGGCCGATAAATAAAATTTATTTATTAGTTCCCTAAATAGAAGAACTGGAGGACACCAAATGAAATTAATGGGTAGCAGGTTTAAAACTAATAAAAGACAGTTCTTCTTCACACAGCGTGTAGTCAGCCTGTGGAACTCCTTGCCGGAGGAGGCTGTGAAGGCTAGGACTATAACAGAGTTTAAAGAGAAGCTAGATAATTTCATGGAGGTTAGGTCCATAAAAGGCTATTAGCCAGGGGATAAAATGGTGTCCTGGGCCTCTGTTTGTCAGAGGCTGGAGAGGGATGGCAGGAGACAAATTGCTTGATCATTGTCTTCGGTCCACCCCCTCTGGGGCACCTGGTGCTGGCCACTGTCGGCAGACAGGATACTGGGCTAGATGGACCTTTGGTCTGACCCAGTACGGCCATTCTTATGTTCTTATTATGTTCATCATGCTGTCATTTTAGACCCTTTCCTGAACCTGAATCTGTGTCTGTGGGGAGTGGGTACCAAGGTCTTTTTTAATGAGCTGGTGGTACCATGTGCTTTCCACTTATGACCAGTACCAATGACTGTTCCCCACCTGGGTCTAGTACCAATCGGTGTTTTGCACCCTCAGCCGTGTTTGTGCCAAGTTCTGTGAGCAGGGGCCTGCCTCTTGCTCACAGCTTAGCTTTGAGCCTCTTGCTCACAGCTTAGCATGTTCGCCATTGTGGCAAGGGCCCCTCTTCCCCAAGCCACCACTGGGTAGGCCTCCTTCTCCTAGCCCCAGGGATTGCGGTTTTGCAGCAGGTCTCAATGGTAGGGAGCCTGGCCAAGCACCCTCAGGCTCCCTCCCTAACTGCCTTTACCTAGTGCTGATCCAAATTGTTTTCTCCAATTTCTTCCTTTCTGTCTCTCCACCACCTTCCTTTCGTCCTCTCACTCTCCTCCCCCGCAGCCGCCAAGTGCTGAGGCTTTTAAAGGCTCTGTCAGCCAGCAGAGGAGTCAGCTGGCCCCAATTTGCCTGGGCCAGCTCCCTCCGAGCTGCATCTAATTGGGCTGCAGTTCTTTGCTTCTTCTCACAGGGGTTTTACCCTTTTGGGGTGCCTTTTCCCCTCTCTGCAGCAGCTCCCTGGCCTGACCCTGCCGCAGCCATGTTTTGTCTGTTGTTAGCTAGGCCTCAGCCCTCAGACCCGGCCTGTGCTACCTGGGCTTATGTTTTAGGCCTTCATCTTACTACAGACTGCTGCTTAGCCAGTGGGTCCCCAGCCTGTAACAGTGTTTGGGGTTCTTCTGTCCCAAGGGCTGGACTCTGCACTTGTCCTTGTTGAACCTCATCAGATTTCTTTTGGCCCAAGCCTCTAATCTGTCCAGGTCACTCTGGACCCTCTCCCTGCCCTCCAGTGTATCTACCTCTCCCCCTAGCTATGCGAACTTGCTGAGGGTGCAACCCATCCCCTCCTCTAGGTCATTCATACAGATGTTGAACAAAAGCAGCCCTTGGGGTGCTCCGCTGGAAAGCGACCCCCAGCAGGCATGGAGCCTGGGAGCGCGGGAAGCTAGCTGGTCCTCATGGGAAGTTGCCATTGATTCTGAAGCCACCTTCAAGGGGAAATGGTTTTCAAATAGTGTCCCTGTGGGTGCTCACCTCTAGGCGCGCCTGGGCGTGCCCCGTACCTTTGCTGGGAGAGCGCTCGCGGCAGTGCCTGTTCGGCCCACGTATGCATGCTACTCGGTTCATCTGCGCCGTGCTGTGTAACAGCACGGAGCACAAGACTGTCCCCTCCTGAGAGCCGTTCTTTCCCAGGAGGGGCGCCCGGTTCTGCTGGTTTCAAGCATTGCCTGCCATGCCGGGAGCAGTCCCAGTGAGTGACCGCCGCTCCTGGTGCATCTGTTGCCTCAGGTCTCACATTTCCCAAAAGTGCCACTTCTGTCTGGCATTACAGATCTAGAGCCAGAAGGAAGTGGGGGATGGAGCTCTGGCTTATCATGGTAGAATGTTCACTGCGCCTGACCTCTGACGCTGGCCAGGGCACCCTCTCCCCCTGCGTGCCAGTCTCCACATAAGTCTTCTGCTTCCTCTGCCTCTGCACAGTGCTGCTGGAGAGTGTCTCAAGGGAAGACCCCAGGGCCCCAGAGACCATCTCTCAGGTTCTCCAGGTAGGAAATCTACCTCAAAGTCAGCGTCTCTGATTGTCCCAGCCATGTTGGCACCCTCTGCTCTCCAGCCTGGCACTCGTGAGCTGTCTGGTCCCTCATGGAATGAGGGCACAGTTGAACATAGAGGCTATAAATCCGTGGACTCACTGAGGTCACTGGGACTGTTGACAGAGCGAGGTGGCCGGAAGGGTGCTGCTGTTTCTTACCTGGTAGTGAAGAAGCCTCTTTGGGCTCCATCTGGGTTCCCCTCAGGGCATTGGAGGTTCATGGTTCCACCACCTCCTTCAGTTACTGTCGGTCGAGCTCAGGGTGAGACACCGTATCAGCATGCTCAGTGCCACCAGAGGTTTGCTTTCTGAGATGCCTGGCTCAGCTCCAGTATGCTGTTGATACCTGCAGATCTCTGCACGTTTGCCTTGTAGCAACAGTTTCACCCCCGGCTGCTGCTTCTGTGATTTGCAAGAGGAAGATTCTGATGAAGATCCTGCCTCTGTTTCCCGAAGATCTGGGCAAGGTTCCCTCTCTGTCCCTGAAGAGACTCTTTGTTCTCCAGAGGCCTTTGAGGAGGTTGGTACTACTCCTGAGAGACTGCCACAGCCACCACCTTGCTGGTCTGAACTTCCATGGATGCCTCCACCCCATAGGCACCACTTCCTTAGCCATAGTGGGACCCTTGGGTGACCCATCACCAGCAATTCTCTAGGCCCTTGTGCACCGCCCTCACCCTCCCTGTCTAGGAGAGAGGAAACTCCGGAAGAAACCTTTGCGGAACAGGAAGCGAGGGCTCATGGAGACATCCACTGGTGAATGGATGGAACATCCATCTGTTCTTCATAGCTGGGTGAAGCAGTTCTGCTGCCTCCTCCATCCCTGGCAGACATTTTCAAGCAGATCTTGTCAGGTAAACAGTAATACTTGGTAGATCCCTTTTGAGGCGGTGGGAGAATCACATAACCTCCTTGAAATCCCTCCTACGGTTTCCTCTGCCCACATTCCTTGCCTGGTTAAACTTTGCAGCATCAGGTTGGGCCTTGTTATCCAACGTACTCTGGCCACAATTCCCCCTACGGGCAAGAGTGGATAAGAGAGATTGCATTTCTTCTGAGGCCTTAGAAATTGTATTCTCCCCTCTCCTAACGCTTCTGTTGTCAACACAGCCAACATGTGAGACAGCACCATGCTAAACCCACGCCCTGTGACCAACGGAAGGCCAACTACTTCCCAGAACATCTCTGCAAGATTCCTCTGCTGCTGCTGATACTGCCATCTGATGGCTTTGTTTCAGCAGTTGTTGTAAGGAGGGCCTCCTGGCTCCAGTTCGGGATTTCCAAAAGAGGTTGGTATTAAACTACTTGCTGACAACGGTTTGCAAGACGAGTCTCTGCACAAGTGAAAGGCCTTAAGGGTATTTTGCGTTCTCAGGGTCCGTACCCCTGCCCGCAAGGAAGAGTTTCATTAAGTCAGAGACGGAGCAGAGATCCAGCCACGCCCAGTTCTCGAGCTCGCAAAGATCATACGAACCGCAACACAGAGACAGAGTCTCCCGAGGAAGAACACCCATTTCGCTTCAGCCTCAGACTGTCACCGCCAGACACCAGTTCTGCTGGGTTGTTGAGGGCCTGAATTACCATCCCCGTTCTTACCAGGTGCATCAGGTCCCCCTGCCTTCCTCCCTACTGCCTTTACCCCTTTTGTCAGGCCTGGCTGCCAGTCACCACAGACACGTGGGGCCTGGAGACCATCGCCATCCACCCACTTTATTTCTGTTACGCTGCCTGACCCCCTGCCATAGCCCTGTTCAGGGACCTCTGGAAGCTGCTGTGATAGGAAATAGCCGTGGGTGCCATAGAGCCAGTCCCCATGCAGCACAGAGAGAAGGGGTTTCATTCCAGGTATTGCCTGCTTCCAAAAAGACCAGTAGTTGGAAGACTCCTCGTCAGTCTTAAAGCTGCTCAAACCCTTTGTGACGTACCAGAATCAAAATGGCAATATTTGCAGTAGGGATGCAGGCAACTAGTCGACTACGCTTATCAGATAGTTGAGTAGTCCCTCCCCCTGCCCCTGCTGCCTCTAGCAAAGGCAGCAAGGGGAGGGGGTAGGAGCCGGTGCTGCGGGGAGCTGGCTTAAAAGCTGTTTGCCCCCAGCACATGCTCTGCAGGGGGCAGGGAAGGCAGAGGGGATCAGGCGCAAACTGGGAATCAGCTGATTCCCAGCTTGTGTCCAGTCCCAGTCGCTGCACATCTGCTTTTTAAATGTATTAAGAGCTGGCAGGCTCCTAATACATTTAGAAGATTCATGCACAGCCGGGGGGACCCAACATGAGCCAGAAATCAGCTGTCCCGGCTCGTGTCGGGTTCCCCCACCTCTGTGCTTCTACTTTTTAAATGTAGCTGATAAGAATTCATGTGGTTCGTTGACCATTCAGTTAACCGATACTTAACATCCCTACTGTGGAGCTGTCCCCCTCCCCTGCGTGTAAACGTTAGCAGGTACACGTTTACCAGAATAAACACATTTTAACATCTCCAGTAGCTGCATATGTCCGCAGAGCAGGAATTCTGGTGTTCCCTTAGCTCAGGCGTTGTCTTCTGAACGGTGGCTTTCTGGATGTACGTTCATGGGCAACTCGGAACGCCGTAGGTCACCTTCCCAAATTAGGCCTGCAGCTGAGCTTTCAAAACCCACTTGGACCCTAAATGCAAAATGTAGAATTCATTGGAGCTCGTCTTGGCCCTGTCCAATGCAGCACAACCCAGATCGGCCCTCAAGCCCTGCTCAAGAACTGTCTTTAGCTGTTGGGGTGTTTAGCATCACGTTCTTCTGTTACAGACCATGTGAGACTGGCAGTGCAGGGCCTTCATGGGCGGCTCGGGACTGTTCACTCAGTCTCACTACACTGCTTTCCACCCACCTCCATAGAAGAATCTCTCAACTGGTGGAAATGCCTTAGGGTATTTGTGCAGGAATCTTCCTCCCACCCGTCCCCAGGGGTTGTAACGATGGATGCATCCATATGGGGTGGGGAGTGCAGCTAGACACCCACCTGGCCCAGCCTCAGAGCCTGCTCTGCACATCAACCCTCTGGAATTCCAGGCAGCCAGGCACACTGGTCCTGGTCTCCAGTGTCTGCCGCGAATTGGGGTGCACACAGAGAGGCCCTGCTGGACCATGTCATGCATTTTCTATAGCAATACCCCCGTCTGCATTGAGGTTGTCAAGGTCTGGGACTGGTGCACGCACAGGCAGGTTGTCATCTTGGCAGCTCCCTCCAGGAGTTCAGAACGTGACCCTGGACTCTCCGCAGGCACGTTGAGAGTTCGATTCCATTGCACTTCACCACATTGGTGGGTGGGTCACCAGTCCATGCAGGGGATGCCATTCGCTTCCGGTGATCGCTGGGTTTACTGCACACGTTCCCCCAGACTCCTGCCCTAACCAGACAAAGCAGAATTGCTCTGAGTCCCGGCCTGGCCCACACAAACATGGTTTCCTTATGTGATACAGCCGGCCTTTTCCTGAGCTATCACTCTCCAGGTCGCTCCTCATCTCTTCCAGGAAGATCCTTCCCCCCCATCCGAGTTCTTCACCTCAAAGCATTTCTGGCTAATGCTGCGTGGGATTAGAGTCTATTCCAAGGAGGAAGGCAGAAAATCATCTACACTTACTTACAAAATGGTCGGGATTTGCTTGTTGGTGTGACCTCAGACACATTCCACCAGCAACCTCGCCACTGCTGGATATACTGGCTTGCATCCTAGAGCTGAAACCCTGTGGAAGATTATTCCATATACCCCACCCACTAATAACGATGGACCTCTCTGGGCTCAGTCTCTTTCTGTCGGTCAAATATTTTAGTCCGGTTCTCCAGCGCTTTGCAAGGTCTCTGTTTGAACTGATAGCTACAGCTACTTGTCGATGAAAACAACATTTCAGGTAGGCTTCCTCTGGGCTCAAGAAGTTGGGAAATAGAGGCCTTCATTGCATAGCTCCCCTTTGCAGTAATCAAGACAAAGTCATATTAAGACCACACCCCAAATATTTACCAAAAATATTTTCTGAGTTCCATATCAACCAACCCATTCACCTCCTGATCTTCCACCCTAGCCCTCTCCTGGGCCGAGAGGAGGCGCTGTTAGAGGTGCTTGATGACTGGAGGGCCCGGGCCTCCCATCTGAAAGATTTAGCCCCGTTGAAGTTACTGGTCTCGATCAGACAGACCACAGATCTCTCACAAAGGTTTTCCAAGTGGCGACCTGACTGCATTAGTAGCTGCTACCAATCCTGTAATCTCCAAGCACCCTTGGACACACGGCTTCACTCTGAGATCTAGTTCCATTGGTGCAGCCTTTCTCAAAATCCTCCCATCGTAGGAATACATACAGCTGTCCCTTGGGCCTCTGCACCCACTTTGCGAGCACTGTGCAGTATCTCACAGCCTGACTCCGACGCAGCCTCTGGCGTGGCTGTGCTTTCTCCTCTACTGACGTTGACTCCAAAGATGCCGCCTTCTTTAAAGGAACTGCTTGGAAGTCCCATCCCGTGGAGCACCCACAGGGATGAGCAAGCCATGGATTCACACCCTGTGCAGTAACTGTGGCTCTTTGAGATGTGCGTCCCTCTGGGTGCTCCACTGCCCACCCTCTTTTGCCTCTGCTTCAGCATGCTACGCTGCGGAGAATCACAGTGGAGAGGGAGCTGAGGCGCTTTGTCCCCGCGGGGCTGTATAACAATAGCAGGGAGCGTGCCGAGCAGACGCAGCTGTAAGAAATCTCCAGTCAGAGATGCAGGGCCACAACCACCCCTAAGGTGGACACGTGTGGGAGACCATCTCAGAGAATGCCCCTTACTTCCCAGGGTAACTCTTCTGTAAAAGCAGTGAGGCGGCCCGGGGCCCCAAGACAAGCACATGTATTAACTCAGTCTGTTAGCTTCTGAGGTGCACAGGACTCCAGGTTGTTGTTGCAGATACAGACTAACATGCCTCCCCCTGTGCTGTTCCTCTGAGGCTTTGCTTTTGGGAGTCTCTTGGATGTGACCACAGGTAGATCGTGGATCTTTGCTCCCGGTTGCTACTGGATGGTACTCACCTGCAGCAACTCTGATTTGATTTGTATCTCGTGATGGTGGAGACTGTTCCTTCATGGAAGGAACAGTCATTCGTCAGCCAGGAATTCTGACTTCTTGAGCTGAAATATCTAGGCTTGATCGCTATCTCAAGAGGAAGCTTTTCATGCAGCTGACCTGTGAACCTTTGAAATACATGTGCTGGTTTTGCAGGAGACTTCTGCATTCTTCATCTCCCTTTCTATAGACACAAAGCTGACTGCAGAAGGCGGCCATGCTGTGCTTGTGGTTGCAGGTGTCGTAAGCCGGCTACTGTTGCACTGTAAGCTTTTGTGGGCTCACCTGTGTTCATGTTCTTCAGTGCCCCCGGAACTCTTGCTGTTTTATCGCGGAATTCTGGGGGCAGGGGAAATCCACAGAACGAACTCAAGGAAGTTGCATACAAAATACCTTGAGGGAGCACTAGGTACACAGCTAGGAATGCAAGAGTTACAGTCGGGGCAGGCTGCCTTTCAGAACTTCCGGTGTAGCTGACACTTTGCTCTCTCCCACAGGACTTATGGTACGAAGACGAGGAGATGACTCTTGAGGGCCCGCGTTCCAGTTTGCCTTCAGACCAGCCAGCCGTCTTCACCCTCGCACAGCACCCCCTGCTGCCTGGCGTGAGACTGTATCCATATGGCAGAAAGCGAGAGGGAGGAGAGATCCAGTCACACTTGGAGAAGAAGCTCAGAGGCAAAACCCTGGGACAAAGCCCAGGAGAGGAGCCTGCTGGATCCCACCTGCCAAGGTAACGTCACAGAGACGAGGGATGTTAAGTGTCGATGAATCAGCTAACCGAGGGCTGATGGACTTTCCATCGAGTCCACAGTTGGTCGATAAGGGGGGCAGCTCTGGTACATTTCAGAGGGAGAGGTGCAGCAGTCAGGATACCTCTGCCTCCCCTGCCCCCCGTGGAGATGGTGCGGGGGGGGGGGGGAACCTGCTGTTAAGCCAGCTCCCCACCAGCTCCTGCTCCCCCCTTGCTGCCTCTCTCTGATAGAGACAGCAGGGTGGGGGAGTCACGACTCAACTACCCGATAAGCGTAGTCGCCCCCATCCCTAGCAGAGACCCCAGGCTTCATGGCTCGGGGAGCAGTAATTTTTGGGAGAGGTCTCAACAGCATTGGCAGATGTTGCAGCACACGTTAGCCCCCCGCCCCCATCTCGGCTACGGGGCTAATTCTCGACAGCCCCTGTCAGAAAATCAGTTTTAGCAGCTAAAAAATCTGTATGCGAATTTCAGCTCAGGGTGGAAATGCGTCCTGCAGAGTCCTAGCTCAGGCGCGGGGCTCGATGACAGAAGGTAAATACAATTCAAATGGGCCCCTTTTAAAAGCTGGAAAAGGCCCTTGCAGGTTGCTCACCCCCTTTTCCTCTGCCTGTTAAAGTGTTGTTCCCTGTTGCCTCCCCGCGTGGGGACATATGTGTCTGCACTGGGAAGCCGCTCCCAGCTGCTGTGTAGACCTAGCCTGAGACGGGGGCTTCCAACTAACCTGGACAGTCCATCCAGGCAAGCTCCCAAATCTTCTGCAGTGCAATGCGCTTGGCCCAGGACTGGCTCTGCTGCCCACAGGCAAGAGAGAGCAGAGCTCTGGGCGGTTAAGCAAGCCTGCCGGAGAGGGAAAGACACCGAGGAAGCCCACAGGGGCTCTGCCTGGCTGTCGCCAAGCCTGCATGTGGGGCACAAGCCCTCCGGAGGTCTGGCAGAGGCACCCTGGAACTAGACCTGCTGCTCTTGGGCTAAAGCTCCAGTCCCTGAGAAAATGGGGCAAAGGCTGCGTCTGCACCCTGCCTTCCCTCCTGCTGCTTGGCGCCGAGTTGACAGGCTGGCCCGGGACTGCCGCCGGCTCGGCATCCGAGGGGAGCTGTCCAGTCGCTGTTCAGCTCGTCACAGAATTCTCTGTCACCCCCGCCCCCAGGGCAGGGATGGGCAGCCTATGGCCTGCGGGTCAGATCCGGGAATCACGGCCGCTGGGAGTGGAGGGGGGCGCCTGTAAGCATGGGGCAGGGCGAGGGCACCCATGCCCTGTCTTGGGTCTGTGCCAGGTAGCCAACCCAATCCCCTGACACCCAGAGCCCGCACCACCCCCCTCTCCTCCCCCCGCTCCCCAGCAGTTCCCTCCCGCACACAGAACCCCTCATTTTTGGCCCCACCCCAGAGCCTCTGGGAACCCCACAAAGTCTACCAGCCCCAGGCCTCTGGATGAGTTAATCTATCTCCTCCCCTCCCCTTGCCCCATCTGCTCCCCTAGTGCCTGCTGCCCCCAACCCCCACCCTCCTCTGCTGTCCTGGCTCCTGCCCTTCTCACTCCCCTCAGCCCTGTGGGGATCTGCCCCCCTCCTCTGCACCAGCCCCTCTCTTCCCCCTGTGCTCACCCCTTCTCTAGCCCCATCTGATCATCTGTAGCTGCCCCTCCCCATCCCCTCTCCTAACACCTCCCTCTGCCCACCTGCCCTGCTGCTCTCCTCTGGTGCCCGTCTCTCACACACATCCACCCCTGCCCTTCTGGTTCATCCCCACAGTTCCCTGGCACCTGCACCTTCCTGGTGCCTCCTCTTTCCCTCACTGCCCCTGCCCTCCTTGCCCTCTTTCTCCCTGGTGCCCACCCCCTCATCACCCTCTGCCCTGTTCCCCTCACGCCCCTGTGCCCTCACACATGCCTTGCTCCATCCCCTGCCTTCCTCATGCCCACCCCTCCTCTCAATCCCTCTTCTGGCACCCACTGCTCCCCTCTCCTTCCTGTCTCTTGCCCCCATTGTCCCTCCCCTCCCTTCTCCCACCCCCACCGACACCTCCCTTTCCCCTCATTGTCTCATCTTGGCTCCCTGGCATTTGTCTCTCCTCCACCTTGCCCCTTGGTGCCTTCCCCTTTCTTCTCCTGCCCTGCCCCCCCTCCCCTCAGCACAAGCCCGTTCCCCTCCTCACCCCCCTTCCCTTTAGTTCTCTCTCTGCCCCGTCCCTCACCTTCTGCCTTCCATGTGGAAAGCAGTTTGCAGGGGCGGGAGCCAGGGTTAGGATTGCCAGGTATCCGGTATTGAGCTGGACAGTCCAGTATTTGAGGGTTCTGTCCGGGAAACAAACTGAGAAAATACTGGGCAGATAAAATGTTGGGTATTTTCTAATTAGGTAAGTTTTATTATTATCAGGAGTATCAGGACATAGTTGCGAACTGCCTGGCTGGTAGACACGCGTACACTGCGTGAGTGTCACTGCGTGTGTGTCTACCAGCCAGGCAGTGCACAACTACGGGGAGAGGGGGCTGGCGCTGGGGCAGGATGGAATCCCCGGGGCTGGACTCGCTCGTGCTTCGCCAGGACTGTGAGTGGGATGAGCAGCACCCCGGGTCAGTCCCGTTCCCCACCGGCCGATTCTCTCCCCACCCTCCCCGACCACCTCCTGGCCAGCCCTGCTCCACGCCGGCTGGTTCCCCCACTCCTCCCGCCCCAATCTCCCCTGTCCAGTCCCGACCCCTCCGCTGGCTGGTTCTCCCCCTCGCCCCCTCCTCCCAGTCTCCCCCGGGCAGCCCTGCTTCCTGCCAGCTGGTTTCCCCCCCCCCCCATCTCCCCTGGCCAGCACCGCTGCCCCCTCCCCCTCCCCCTCCTGGCCAGCCCTGCTTCCCGCTGACTGGTTTCCCCCTCACCTCCTCCTGGCCAGCCCCGCTCCCCTCCCAGCCGGTCCCCCCCGCCCCCCATCTGTGATCAAGTGTGTCTGGTATTTTTTTTGAAGCCATCTGGTAACCCTAGCCAGGACTGCGACTCTATTTTTACTACTGCAGTCCAGCCCCTGCAGCCCCAGCCCCAGCTGCTCCTGGGGCAGGACCACAGGCCAGGACTGGAGCAGAGGCCACCTGCTGTGCTATTTTTAGTTCCGGGTCCCTGTCCCTGCAGACAGCCCTGGCTCCAGCTGGAGTCAAGCGGCAGCCGCATGAGGCCCATTCTGGTGAGGCTGCCCCGCCTGGAACATGCCTTGTGTGGCTGCCGCTTGACTCCAGCTGGAGCCAGGGCCGCCCACGAGGACCAGGACCGCAGTACTAAAAATAGCACCATGTGCGGCCTCTGCTCCAGTCCCAGCACCTGCCGAGCCCGAGCGCACCCTGCCCCACCGCCCCAGACGGGCTCCAAGGCATGGAGGTCCAGGAGCAGCTCCCACTGGGTTTTGCCTTGGACCCACCCAGCCCTCTGGCAGCAGCTGTGACTGCTGTACTAACCAGCGGCCCGGAGGAGGAGGAGCCGGAGCCGGAGCCGGAGCCGGCAGACAGGACCCCACACAGCAGAGGCGGTGTTGCAGGGGGAGGAGGGGCTGCACATCATGGGAAGCAGGACCGGCTGCCCGCCGGCAAAGCTCCAGTGGAGCTACCTACACGCCCTGCTGAGGATGGGGGTGGGGTGGGGGAGGCTGCAGGCTTGGTCGCATCTTCCCACAAGCTGGTGTCCCCAGCAAGTAGTAGAACGTCGGGCGGGGCTTTCCCGGACATTTCACCGCTCGATGGGGTGTGGGGCAGCAGTGAAATTCGGGACATATGGCCAGCGCACTCTTGGCTGCTGCTCTCCTAATGGAGCTGCGGGCAAGGGCCTTGGTCCTCGCAGTGGGGCTGCGGGCAAGGGCCTTGGTCCTTGTGGAGCTGCTGGCTGACCATTCCAAATAAAGACAAACATTTTTAGAAGTTTGTTTTGACAAGACTTTTACGAGAGACCCTGTGAAGTGAGCCCGGGGGGGGTGTTTGGCCCTGGCAGGCCTCGTGCCCTGTCTCTCAGCCTGGCTTTGTGAGTGAAGTGCCTCTGCCAGGTAAGGCCGCTTTCTGGGTCTGAAATCATCTCGGTGGAATGGCTTGTCCGCAGTCAGTGAAAGGGGCCGCTCCGGCTCAGGGCTTTCTCCCTCAGGGCTCAGTGGCCCGGCCGCGTGGTGTCGCTGCGCCTTTCTCCTCCTCGGGTTCTGGTGGGCGCTGAGCGAGCGCTCACCTGACCTCTCTTGCTCTTTCCGCCGTCTGCTGTTCAATGGTTTTATTTCCTCCGTCCAGCCAGCATGTTCCTGTCCGACTGGTGATCGCAGACAGACAGTCCCTGGCACAGCAGCCCCAGAGCGCCCACGGGGAGTGTGCGCCTGAGTGGAATGCAGCCGTCCTGCCTGAGGCGCCCCACAGCTCGCGGGTAAGCAGCCCGCTAGCAGCATGTTGCAGCAGTGGTGGGGAAGCAGTGAAGGTCCCTTCAGCTGGGCCGGGCTCTCACGGGGTTGTGCAGCGCGGCCCTTGTGCCTCCTAGGACTCTTGCTGGAGAATTTCATCCTTAACAAGGAGCCGCCCACGTGTCTTGTTGTTCGTCCTAGGAGAGCTTCCTCTCCTGGCCAAAGCCCTGCACAGCCCTTCTCCTTTATAACCCCTCCCTGAGCGCTTTGGCTTCCCTTGCAAACTTGGGGCCCGGCGTCCTGGAGGCTGACAAGCCGCCAGCCAGCCCATGAGAAACAAACCGCTCCTGTGCTTGCTGGTGAGGAGACGGCCGCAGCGTGGGAGCGTGCTGAGCTTGAGTGAAGCTTTTGGTTTATTTCCTCAGGTCACCGGGAAGCACGAAAGAGACCCGCTGGCCGTTCCAAGTGCGGCAGGTAAGCAAAGGCCAGGGCTTTCACCCTGTGCAGCGGTGAGTCAGCTACGCGCTGTAGCCTGCAGTGTGTGTCTGTTGGGACCAAGCCAAGCCCTTGTCCTCTCTGCGAGCCTGGCTTCCACGGTGCTAAGGGTGGCTGCAGCCTGCATCTGAACTGCCTTATTGCTCCTCAGCGACCCCTCTGCCTGCGACCCAACGTCATGTGACTGGTGTGTGGGCGGCAGGAGGGGCTTACCCTCCCGGGCAGTGGTGCAGCTTCCTGCCTCTCCTGGCACCGCAGACCATGCTGCCCCCAGAAGCAGCCAGCAGCAGGTTCCCAGCTAACGCTCAGGGCGGGGGCAGTGCATGGGGCCCTATGTGCTTCCCCCTGCCCCCATGTAGGAGCCAGGCCTGCTGCCGGCCGCTTCTGGGGTGCGGTGCCCAGATAGGCAGGGAGCTGCCTCAGTGCCCCACTGCTCACCTGATCCCCTTGCAGCAACGAGCCCCAGCGCCCGACATCCCACCCCCCAGCGCTGGGTCGTGTCTGTCATTTGCAAACCGCTGGTCTAGGCCACGTGGCCTCACGCCTGTTTGATGCCCTTGGTAAAGCTTCATTCCCACTGCTGTCGCTGGGCGAGCCCAGCAGCCAGGACAGAGGAGTCCTGATCCCTACCCCCAGGGTAGTTTAACCTCACTGATGGAAGAACAGAGAGGCAGTGAGTTCCCTCTGCTTCTCCTCCACCCCTACGTAAGCTGACTGCGTGCCCCTCCCTGCTGCGTTGGGATGTGCCCCTAGATGAGACGCGACTCTGTGTGTGTTCCCAGCAAGAATTCATGCTCCACATCAGTCTCCTCAAGCTGCGTTGTTCACGAAGCAAGAAGCCCTTCCGTTGCCTTGGCGCACGCAGCTCGTGTCAGACGGCTTGGCCGCAGTCTGCTCCGCAAACGGGAAGGAGCAAGGTCCCTGCCTCTATGCAGAAGCTGTCAAACTCTGGAAGCTCTTGCCAGAACTTTTCCTCCCGTCCTGAAAACAGCGTCGTCTGGGGACCTCAGCTTGGTTTATTAATCCACACTTACAAACCCTCTGTTTCTGCTGTTGGCTGCTGACTCCCTTCTTCACCCATCTGCGAAGGCAGCCTTCCCGCCGGCAGCCACCGCAGCCAGAAGGGTGGCTGCACTCAGGCCAGACCTGCCCTGTGCAGTGCTCCCCACGGCTGCACCCCAAATTCATCCCAAAGGTTCCCCCTCGGTTCCACGTGAAACGTGTCACACGCCTGTTGTCTTCTATCCAAGCCCTCCCAACAGTGGGGGACAAGAAGTGCTGCTCTCTGGGCGTCCTTCAACCATAGCTCTCCTAGAATCCCAGGGCTGGCAGAGAGCTCCGGAGTCATCGGGTCCAGCCCCCTGCCCAGAGCAGGACCAACCCCGACTCAGTCATCCCAGCCAGGGCTTTGTCCAGCCGGGCCTTAAACACCTCTAGGGATGGAGATTCCACCCCCGCCCTGGGGAACCCATCCCAGTGCTTCCCCACCTGCCTAGGGAAATAGTTTGTCCTAATATCTAACCTGCCCCCCCCACTGCCACTTGAGACAATTGCTCCTCATTCTGCCACCTGCCACCACTGAGAACAGCCTCTCTCCATCCTCTGTGGAACCCCCTTCAGGAAGTTGAAGGCTGCTACCAAATCCCCCCTCACTCTTCTCTCCTGTAGACTAAACAGACCCAAATCCCTCAGCCTCTCCTCATAGGTCATGCGCTCCAGCCCCCTCACCATTTTTGTTACCCTCCGCTGGACCCTCTCCAATGCGTCCACATCCTTCCTATAATGGGAGCCCCAGAACTGGACACTACTCCAGATGTGGCCTCCCCAGAACTTAATAAAGGGGAATAATCACTTCTCTAGATCTGCTGGCAATGCTCCTCCTGATGAAACCCAATATGCCATTAGCCTACTTGGCACACTGTTTCCAGCTTCTCATCCACTGCAATCCCCAGGTCCTTTTCTGCCAAACTGCTACTTAGCCAGTCGGTCCCCAGCCTGTAACAATGCTTGGGATTCTTCTGTCCCAAGGGCTGGACTCTGCACTTGTCCTTGTTGAACCTCATCAGATTTCTTTTGGCCCAATCCTCCAATCTGTCTAGGTCCCTCTGGACTCTATCCCTGCCCTCCAGCGTATCTACCTCTCCCCCTAGCTTAGTGTTGTCTGCAAACTTGCTGAAGGTGCAATCCATCCCCTCATCCAGGTCATTAATGAAGATGTTGAACAAAACCGGCCGTAGAACTGATTCTTGGGGCACTCCGCTAGAAATCGATGGCCAGCCTGACAGCAACCAGTACCAATTATTGTTCTGCACCTGGCTCTAGTACCAGTCAGTGTGTTGCCCTGTTCGTGCCAAGTTCTGTGAGCAGGGGCCTGCCTCTTGCTCACAGCTTAGCTTTGCTTTATGTTAGCCATGTTTTGTCCATTGTTAGCTAGGCCTCAGCCCTCAGACCTGGCCTGTGTTACCTGGGCTTATGTTTTAGGCCTTCATCTTGCTACAGACTGTAGTTCCCTGGATTACCCTTCTTCCCTTGTTTAAAGATGGGCGCTGCATTTGCCTTTTTCCAGTCATCCGGGATCCCTCCCAATCTCCACGAGTTTTCAAAGATAATGGCCAAGGGCACTGCAATGACATTTGCCAACTCCCTCAGTGCCCTCAGATGGATCTTCAGCTTTTCCCACATCTGTCACTAGGTTACCTCCCTCATCCAGTAAGGGCCCCACACCCTCCCTGATCACCCTCTTCTTGCTCACATGCCTGTAAAACCCTCTCCTGTTGCCCTTGCCAGCTGCAATTCCAGTTGCACCTTCTACCTACAGAGGACGAAACCCTTCCCCACATCTCTGACTGTTTTGTTTGCTACGTTTGAACTCTGCCTTTGCTCTCATCTTGCAGGGATGAGCATTCCTCACGTGGCCCGAGCCCAGGCTGCGTCAGCAGCTGCTCTGCAGGGCATTTCCCTGCGGGAGCTCTGTAGAGTGACCATACTGGGGCGCTGGGCACGCATTGGGGCAGGCCTCTGTGGGTCTGTTCGTGGGTCCCACGGCCCTGTGCCAGACAGTTCCACTTGCCCTCCTGGCTGAATGCTGGTGGGGAGTCGCCCCCAGGGGGCTGCACAGAGACTAGCAAAGAGAGCAGCGAGGGCAGTGCCGAGGTGCACTCCACAGCCCACCCCACCCCTCCTCCTAGTTGGGTTTCTTTTCTAGCACAGATCACTCCAGGAGCATCCTGGGAGGCATTCAGCCCACACCCCCTGAGGCCCTTGGGTTGGCACACGGCGAGGCACAGGCCATAGGTGTGGACCAAAGGATGCTGCTCACGAGGGTTTTCTACGGCGCAAGTGTGTGCCACCGTGGGATACAAACAAAGCCCACACATCGCGAGGAGCTTCAGTTACTGTAACGTGATGGTTCTTTTTCAACAGGCCCTTCCTTCAGAGGGCTTAGATACCCTTGCTATAGGAACAGCCATTCCAAGGGGGAAGTCCCCGTAAGGCTCAGGTAAACTTCAGCTTTTGACACACTCCTGCCGTCGTGCCACTGCTTGTTTCTAATGCAGGACTGGGGCGCACAGCATTGTGAATAGAGCTTTACACAGCAGGGCGCTTGCCTGAGGGGAAGTAAAACCTCCTGGAGCTGCAGGCACGAGTTGTGTGTGGCCCTTTGCAATCTGTTGCCAGCCTCAATTGCAGCATGGCCATCAGGAAGGTTGTTCAAGCCTAGGCGCTTTTGAGAGTAGCCCATCCTACATGATCACACCCTATTTTCCCCTCAGCTACCTGGAGCTCCTGCATGTGGTACAGCGGGAGCAGTGACCGTGTACTGGGAAGTGCGACCCCTTTGGAAGCCAGGAGACTGACTCGGGGAGAGGGCTGTGGGCAGGCAGCAGAGAAGAGAAATGACAAGCAGCAGGGAAAGTTGCTTGGCCTCAGAACGCCAGTTGCATTGGGCTCCTGCTCATGCTCTGGTCCTCGTGTGGCCAGTGCTGGGAGCAGCCCCTGAGTGTGTCCTTCTAGGGACAGCAACCTTCCATTTCAGGCTTGGCTTTTCTCTCCATGCTCAGAAGAGCGGTGAGTGCTAGCGCCTGCCCCCGTCTGTCATTTAGCCCACTGCAGTGTGTAGCTCACTGGTTAACCGATTAACGGGGGGCGAGCGGGGGGATGGAAGGTTAACCCTTCACATCCCTACTGCCAAAGTGGCCAGCTAGTGAATTGTGGGGGGGGGGGGAGAGGAAGGGGGGTAGCCGGATAAGAATTCTCAGAGAGAATGCGAGATGGACCCAAAGGGAAGAAGCCAGGGCAAAGCGGTGGAAGGACAGAGCAGGGGGAGGAGCGAGTGGGCGGAGGCGGGAGACTTGTTTTCACTGCCGTGTGCTGCAGGAGGGAGCAGAGGGACACACCCAGCCACTCGTCTTTCTCCAGTGGGATGCCAGCAAAACTGTGGGGAACCCCCAAATGAGAGCTCTAGATCACTGGTGCTGAAGCAGGTCAGCTGCTTCTCAGTCTAATGCAGGGCTACTCAACACGCGGTCCCTGGTCACGTGCGGCCCGCGGCCCATTGGTTTGGGCTTACGTGGGGCTCAACACGTGGCCCACGGGTGGGAGCCAAAATGAAAAAGGAGTCAATAGAATGGGCTTCTGTTGAACTGTGTTTCAGTAGTTCCATTCCTGGGCTTTCATTGCTCATCGAAAGTGCTGCCATGTGGGTGGAAATCGGGTAGGTGTTGCATTGTATTAATATCAGCAGAGCTGACTTAAATGGGGCCTGCATGTTGTGTAGTCTGGCCTTAATCATATTCAGGCCCGTCAGTGTGAAAGAAGCCATCATACATATAGTAGCCCAATGTCTGTGACTCTGTAACGCTGAAATGCTGGCTGTTCCCTCTGGGCAGCCCATGCTGCATGGGGAGTGGGGGCCCCAACAGCCGCTTGCTCCCCCGTGGCGGGCTGGCTGAGCGGTGCAGAAGTCAGCCGAGCACCACGGCGGGAGGCGAAGGGGGGTGGGGCGGTGCAGCATGACAGTGGCTCCAGGCCCCGCCCCCAGCCGTGAACATCACCGCCCCGCCCCCCTTCGCCTCCCGCCGTGGCGCTCAGCTGACTTCTGCACCGCTCAGCCAGGCCGCTGCGTGGGAGCAAGTGGCGCAAGTGACCGTTTGGGCTCTGCGGTCCCCTGAATGAGAGGCAGGAGGGGGAGGAGAAGAGAAAGAGAAAGAGAGAGAGGGGGAGGCAGTAGGAGGAGAGAGAGAGAGAGACGGAGCGAGAGACCGGAGGCTCAGGAGAGAAGACACGTGGAGGAGAGACCTGAAAATCCTGTCTTATGACAGGCTTATTGGCTAGTTTGCATATATTTGCATATATATTTGCATGTCTATGCAACCATGCTTAAGTTGCGGCCCGCGGCATGTGCTGTGAGTATCACCGTGGCCCCTGGGGCTTCCCAAGCTGGGTAGCCCTGCTCTAATGCTTTGTTCTCCTCTTGTGTACAATGAAGGTGTCCTTCATGTCCGAGCCAGAGAAGGCGTCTGGGGAAAGTGGCAAAATGCAAGTGCTCGAGAAGACGGCAGTTCTGATGTGGATGAAAAGGAGGCCTGCGGAGACACGCGCACTGTAAACGATTCCTAGACCCTGCGTTAGTTTATTCTATAAAGATTGTTACCTGACCTACGTGCACATGTATTAACACATACAGTCAGTACCAAAGGCTGTAGAAATAGACCCCTTTCCATTGACAGATTATTCTGAAACTGTCATGTAATCTTTCGTTGGCGAGATGGTCCTATTTACTGAGTGAATTCTGGGCATTGCAGTCTGCCGCATTGATGTCTCTCTTCAGAATGGAGTGTATACAGCAGCAAAGCTGAGGCATCTGTGTGGACAGCAGTTGTCAATCCCTCTTCCAAGAAATGAAGGGAGTTAGCTGCATGCAGAGTGGTTAGGACTTTCCCTTTGTTAGGATCCTTGGCTCTAGAGTGTGGCCAGCCAGTCTAGATCATCAACCCACTGATTTTTGGTAGAGAAAACCAGCTTGTGATTTGATCAGCCACACCCTCTGCAATAGCAGCAGCTTTTTGTAAACTGAGGAGGTGGCTGGTGTCACAGGAGCTAGGATGGTGCTGGAGAATCAGTGTATGCTGCCTGTTATCAAGCTTGTCAATGCCCACAGGCTGTGCTAGAAGTAGAAGGAAAATAGGGAAGTTCTAACCCAAAAAGTTGATATGTTTTGTTTATTTAGGGCTTTATGTTAATTCACCTTAAAACCTCCCCTGGCCTCTGGTGAGGGGGGACTGAAACATCCGTCTGTTAAAAGTAGGTTCTTGAAGTTGCACTGTGTGCCAAGCAAATTGCTGAGTTTTGTGTCCCGTGAGGACATTGTTTCCGAGAGAGCCTGGAGTCGGATTATACTTTTCTCTCTCATAATATGCCCTGCAGTGTTCGTGGGGCTTTATCCCAAGCCCACACAAGTCAAGTAGCAACTCTCCCTGGCTTCGGTGGTCCGTGGCGCGGGTTGTAAGGCTCCATGGTGAAGAGCAGTCTGTGCAGCACAGTTCGATCTGGTGGATTAACGGTTCGGTTTTGCTTTCTCTCTGCGCCTTTGCCGAACAGCACCAGGCACGGTGAGACGTTGTGTGTTGCCCCCGCCCTGTGTGGTGACTTCACTGTCCTGTTTCTCCTTTTCAATGTTCCCCTTTCCCTGCCATACTGCTGGAGTTGCAGGATGAGCGGTGCAGCCCGCTGCCAGAGTTGCAGGCGCTGCAGGGATGCTGATGCTGTCACGCAGTTGGTTTGGTGGCTGCGGGGCTCTTGAAGGTGAGGCAGATAAGCTGCTAGGATGTTAGGGACCCACCTGATGGTGTCTCTTGGTGCAATACTTTTGCTGACAAGCTGCTTTTGCCTTTACACGGATACTGCTTGAATCATGCCTTGTATTTGTGCCTTGTGCGTTATACAAATAAAATTGCTTTTATAGTCTTCCAAAAAACCCTTTTACGAGGATCGGTGGTTGCAGTTAACTGCCTCTCGCTGGCTCTGTTTCCCAGTCTTGGTGCCCTTCGACAGCTCCTACCCGCTTCTCTTCCCCTCTCAGTCCTAACCTTCCCTTCCCTTCCCCCGGCACACATCCAAGTCCTGTATCCACCACGTCCGCCCCCCTCGCCTCACACCCAGCCCCTCCAGCCCGCTGGCTCTGGAGCGCCCATGCCACCTCAGAAGAGACTTGCCCTTGCCTCTTGCTCCCTCCAGCTCCTGGCTTGGAGGCCAAGATCCCTTTGTCTGACGAGGCCTCTGCTGCTGCCCTCTGGGAGGGGGGGTCTCTCCTCGTTCACTGCCTGGCGTAGACCCAGATGGGCGTTGGGCTTCTCAGCTCCTGTTCCTGCCCCTTTGCCTCCGTTTTGCCCAGGCCCTCCAAGCAGCCTCTGTTGCCACGGAGGGACGCGCCCCCATGCAACGGGGAGCAGAGTGGAGCCGGCTGGGGCCAGCTCAGTCTGCTTCCTGCCACCCAGGTGAAGCAGAGCAGCCTGGCTGGGAGATGCTGGGTCACTCTTCATCCACCCTTCTTCCCCTCCCTGGCTCTTTTGTCCCATTCTTGGTCCCTAACTGTGGGGGAGGGAGCCTGACCTTTGTGCCAGCCCACCCTACCCCCAGTAATCCCTGGGTGGCATTGCTGGGGGGGTGCAATGGGGGTGGGAGACACGGAGCAGGGTAGGGCTTGGGGGAAGGAATGGGGTGGGGGCAGAGCAGTGGCAGGAAGAGGCGGGATGGGTTACCCCAGGACTTGTGCCCCCCAAGGGCAGCCCTGGCAGCACATCTGGAAGCACAGCAGTTGTGGGAAAAGGCAACTGTCTTTCGTTCTTTACAGGCGAGTTCTCTTCCTCCTTTCCCCTCTGAGACTCCTGCTCCGCTGCCGTCCTGGCCTTTTCTCACGGGTCTGCGTTCCCTGCGGCCAGCCAGACGCTCTGACGCAGGCCTGCCGGCTCTGGCTTGGGTACAGATGGGGGCCTGTCCGATTGAAACCCTCCACCTGTCAGTCAAAGCTGGCCCTGATTGAAGACTTGCCTCTTGTCTGGCTCACCCCTCCCTTCTGGTCTGGGAGTGCCCCTTGTCACTGCCGCATTGCGGTGTCCAGTGCTGGCAGCGCAGGGCTCTCCGTGTGGGACTCCCTGTGCCCAGCCGCCGGAAACGCCCATCGCCCTGCGACTTTGCAGGCAGCCCCCAGCCTACGATTTTCGTTCCGTTTTAGCTACTTGAGAGCGCTTTGATCTTGTCACCCTGTTTTACTTAAATGCCCATATCTGCAATCACCTAGCCACCGTCTCTACTTCAGGGAACTTGTGTGATAACCCAACACTAATCCCACATTGGACTGAGCTCTTTGGCAGCTGGTTGTGGTAGCAAACTGCTGAGTCCTGGCCCTTTACAGGGCAACGGAGCTTTAGTAGCTGAACTGTCCGAGGGCTGGAGCATGCAGAAGCGTCCGGCCGAAGGACTAGGACCCAGTGGGCCCAGCAGGACCTGCTGCCATAATAGCAGGATCAGGTAGCACGTACTTTGTTGCAGACAGGACTGGGTGAGCAGTGCAGTGACGGGTCCGGTCCCCTTGTGACCCTCACTGGATGGCTGAAATGCCACCGAGCCCAGCTCCCTGCCCTCCTGGGTGCCCCTCACCCCTCTGTCCTGCCCAGCCAGGCCTGCCGGCCTCCCCACGCCGACACAGATGGGGCCCAGCCTCTGCGGTCTCACATGGATGCTGAGATTGGCTCCGCCACAGAGACTGGCCTTGGCGCCCAGGGGCACAGCCCCAGTGGGACCTGAGCCCCCGAGAAATCTGCCTCGCCCTGAGCAGCATTTTCTACAAGGTAAGCTCCCACTCGCCCTCTTTCTCAGGGTAAAGAGAGATGCACAGAACCCTCTATCCCTCTCCTTGGTAACAATTGCTAACACTGGGTTTGTTAATTAACAAAAGGGATTTTATGAAGTACAAAAGTAGGGTGTATGTGGCCATAACAGTTAGAACAATGTAGAGTTACTAGCGAAAATAAAACACAACATGCCAGCTAAGCTTCATACATTAAGAAACTGGTTACATGGAATCCTACACCCTCAGTTATTCTGAGAAGCTGCAGTACAGACCAGACAGCCTCCCAGGCTGGGCTCAGTCCTCCCCCTGGCCAGTCTTAGATGTTTCCAGCAGCCATCCTGGGTGGTCAGCAGGGGTGCCTGACGACTGGCAGCCACCCCTGTCTGGTCTCCCGCCTTTACATGGGACTGGCAAAAGGCGGGAATCCTTTGTGCTCGGTTAAACCTTTTCTCACTCTCCATGGAAAAGTGCAGCCTCCAAGATGGGGCTTCGCATCAGGTGACTTGGCTACATGTCTTGGTAGGACCCACCACAGCCCCTCAGCCCAGGCTTCCAGGAAAAACCCGTCTATTCACAGATCATCGTCCTGAGTACTGGGCCATTAAGTCCCTCAACTGCCCTAGTAGCACAGGTTTATATCGAACTTCAAATGCAGGACGGATCCATGCACACACAGGGCCAATCATTCAGTGGATTATAATGTTTCCAGTGATACCTTTGTGCCGTAGCGGGCGCTGTCCACGCTTGTGGCCCTGGATCCACTCTGGTTTGGAATCTAAGGGAGTGGGATAAAAATTCCAGAAACAAGCTGGAAGCAGATGGCAGTGGGAGTCGCCGGGCAGGACGGAAGTGGATTTATAAAATAGCCCTGTACCAGGCTCTCGCTTGTGCAGAGCCAAACTTTCCCCCACGTACGTGGCCTGGGAGTGTGTTGGGATCGCCCGGTAGTTTAGTAACTAAGGAGTGTGGCTGGCAGCTGGCGGGGGCTAGAGCTGCTGGCCCAGGACTTGGCCCCAAGAGACGCTCAGGCTGGGAGCTACCACAGTGAAGCTTTGAGGCACCCAAGATTGCGGGGCAGGTGAACGATCAGGTCCCTCACTGGACCAGGCTGCACCCTGGAGTGTGGCGTTGGGCGCTGGAGAAATCCATGAAATGACCCCCAGTCCCGAGTCAGTCACGGCCCCGCTTATCCTGCAGGATCCGCAGTTGCAGGGCACTTTATAGACGCGGGGAGGGCTAAGGGCTTCCGAGAGCATCCCCTTGAGCCGCTGGTATGGCTGATGGAGACTTTGGTCAGACTCCTGCACGCTGTGTGTGCTGCTCTCCACAGCAGAGGGAGGTGTCCTCTCTCTGGCACATTCACGTACCTGCAGGGCTGTGCCACATCTACGTGCCCAGGCTTGGCCAGAGCCAACCTGCCTTGAGTCTGAGCTCTGTCTGGGGCTGGTGGCGAATGGAGACGGAGGCTCCTTGCATTGGGCCGTTCCCGAAGCCTGGCGCCTGCCCTGAGACCCTGGTCCAGAAAGGCCTCCACACTGGCAGGCGTCCGCCCGTGCCCTTGAATGCCTCCCAGGGATGGAGCCACGACTGACGGGAGTGGGACGTTTTTCCAGGCCGTGGCGGTGGGCAAGTGTCCAAACTGGGTGCCGTGGGAAGGGGCCGACCCCAGCGTTCCCTGGCGCTTATGCAAGGCAGCCGCTGCCCGGCGAGCTTTTGCCGATTCGTCACCAGTGGTAGCAAACGCTCGCAGGAAAGCAGCCCCGTGGGCCAGCGTGTGGTGATGCGGCTCGGGGCGGGGGGAGGCCGTGCCAGGAGCCAGTTAGCAGCCCCACCTTGGCCTGGCCCATGGCATGTTCCCAGGGTTGGAGCCCAAGCAGGCGTCTGCATCGGTGCTGTCGTATCTCCGTGAGGGGAGATGGGGCTCCTGCAGCGCTGGGTGTGCTGGGCTGGGCTCCCCCAGGGAGCCAGGGTCTGTCTGCAGGGCCCAGACTGGTTCTCAGCCTGGAGGACAGCAGCGTGTGCCCGGGGGGAGGCGGAGGACCCAGCAGCGCCCATCCTCAGGTCAGAGGTTCAGCAGCACGTCCTGCAAGACGCCCAGGGGTCTGAGCAAAGCGCCAGGGCCCAGGGTGGGCCATGTCCCCTCCGGGCCGGAGCTCAGAGCAGGGTTGGGCACAAGAGTCGCACCCTGGGCCGCGGCCACGTTGGGCGTGAAGCCAGGGCCGGCAGTTGGTGGGGAGGGGAGCTTGCAAGGAGCCAGGGCGCGGTCGCAGCAGGGCAGGCGGCGTCCAGGCGGGGGGCTGCGGGTTGTCCCTGACCAGCTACCTCGGGGTGGGGTGTTCGCGCCGCTTTCCCTGCCTTGCCGCAGGCTGGCGCAAGAAGTAGGGCCCTTGCGTGGCACGCGCCTGGACCCAGGTTCGAGGCCTGCGGTTCCCGAGAGCGGGCAGGGGCACAGCGAGATCAATGCTCAAGGGGGCCGAGGGGGACGGGGTGGAAAGGCTGGCGAGACCAGCTGAGGAGGGGGGCTGGGCGCCTGAGGGGGCGGTGAGTCGGGCTGGGGGTGGGGGCTGGGCGCCTGAGGGGGCGGTGAGTCCGGCTGGGGGTGGGGGCTGGGCGCCTGAGGGGGCGGTGAGTCGGGCTGGGGGTGGGGGCTGGGCGCCTGAAGAGGGTCGGGGTGGGGGCTGGGCGCCTGAGGGGGCGGTGAGTCGGGCTGGGGGTGGGGGCTGGGCGCCTGAAGAGGGTCGGGGTGGGGGCTGGGCGCCTGAGGGGGCGGTGAGTCGGGCTGGGGGTGGGGGCTGGGCACCTGAGGGGGCGGTGAGTCGGGCTGGGGGTGGGGGCTGGGCGCCTGAGGGGGCGGTGAGTCGGGCTGGGGGTGGGGGCTGGGCGCCTGAAGAGGGTCGGGGTGGGGGCTGGGCGCCTGAGGGGGCGGTGAGTCCAGCTGGGGGTGGGGGCTGGGCACCTGAAGAGGGTCGGGGTGGGGGCTGGGCGCCTGAGGGGGCGGTGAGTCGGGCTGGGGGTGGGGGCTGGGCGCCTGAGGGGGCGGTGAGTCGGGCTGGGGGTGGGGGCTGGGCGCCTGAGGGGGCGGTGAGTCGGGCTGGGGGTGGGGGCTGGGCGCCTGAGGGGGCGGTGAGTCCAGCTGGGGGTGGGGGCTGGGCACCTGAGGGGCGGTGAGTCGGGCTGGGGTGGGGGCTGGGCGCCTGAGGGGGCGGTGAGTCGGGCTGGGGGTGGGGGCTGGGCGCCTGAGGGGGCGGTGAGTCGGGCTGGGGGTGGGGGCTGGGCGCCTGAGGGGGCGGTGAGTCGGGCTGGGGGTGGGGGCTGGGCGCCTGAGGGGGCGGTGAGTCGGGCTGGGGGTGGGGGCTGGGCGCCTGAGGGGGCGGTGAGTCGGGCTGGGGGTGGGGGCTGGGCGCCTGAGGGGGCGGTGAGTCCAGCTGGGGGTGGGGGCTGGGCACCTGAAGAGGGTCGGGGTGGGGGCTGGGCGCCTGAGGGGGCGGTGAGTCGGGCTGGGGGTGGGGGCTGGGCGCCTGAGGGGGCGGTGAGTCGGGCTGGGGGTGGGGGCTGGGCGCTGAGGGGGCGGTGAGTCGGGCTGGGGGTGGGGGCTGGGCGCCTGAGGGGGCGGTGAGTCGGGCTGGGGGTGGGGGCTGGGCGCCTGAGGGGGCGGTGAGTCGGGCTGAGGAGGGGGGCTGGGCGCCTGAGGGGGCGGTGAGTCGGGCTGGGGGTGGGGGGCTGGGCGCCTGAGGGGGCGGGCCGGAGGGGCAGTAGCTGGCTGCCCCTGGCCAATAGCTGAGCAGAGCTAAGGTACTATCCTGTAGCCGGGGTTCCGGTGTTGCAGGGGCCAGGAGGTGGTCGTCGGCCGCATTACCCCGGGTGAGGGTGTGGTTCTGCCCCCCAATGGCAGCGCCACACTCCGGGCAGCTGCTCTGCTGCATTGGGCGGCCGCATTCCCCTATCGTGTACAAATGGCCTCGAGGGCACCGGTACCAGTGGCCTCTGCCGAACTGCATGGCCTCTGTTATCATGACCCGCTCGGCCTCGGAGAGCCGCAGCCCTGCCGCAGGGAGCTGCTCCTCAATCTGCTCCAGCACCCGCCGGAGCGATTCCTCCTGGCACTGGGTGAAAGGCACCTGCTGCTGCAGGAGGCCGATGGCTTCGTTAGCGAGCGCCCGGGCCTCGGTGCCGATCTCTGCCGGCTTGTCCTCATAGGCACTCAGCCGCTCAAAGATGTTTCCCAGGTACGAGAGCCTCTTGATCTCGTTGCTGCATTCCCTGCGCTGCTGGGCCGTGAAGGCGTGTCTGTTCCTGCTGAGCCAGCTCTCCACGGCCTCAATCTTCCTGTGCACGTTGCGCTCTCTCGCCGCTGTGCACTTCTTCGCTTGCTGCTTCAGCCTGGAGAGACTCGCAAGGAAATTCAGGGTGTTCTCCAAATCCAGAAGGCTCTGACGAGAGGCAGCGCTCGCAACCCTTCCTTCCATGCCAGCCCAGGCCACGAGGTCTCTGTCGCTGCTCAGCCGAAGGACCAGCTGCTGCTTTCCAGCTTCAAGTTCTTCCCTACTTCCCTGAATCCTCAGCTTGATTTCCTTGATTTTTTGCTGGATGCCCTTGATCACGTTGTTGTAGCGCGTGTTGTGCTGGATGAGGTGTCGCGCATTTGGGGCACACCTTCAGCTGGACATGTTGGGCCTCCATCCCCTCTGGCTCGCCATCCATCCACCGATCCAGGCCCTGCGCCTCCAGAATGTGCCCACAGTCTTCTAAGAGCACAAAACGGGCGTCCGGCTCATCTTCGTTGCCGAAGAATATCTCCTCCAGCTCATCGCGGTGGCAGGTGCGGCACTTGGGCGGGCAGGGCTCTCCGCAGAGGCCTGCGCAGGGGTGGCTGCACTTCAGGGTTTTTTGGCAGGGCTCATCACAGCGGGGGCGAGTGCACATCTCCGAGCACGGCTTTGTGCACCGGTAGTGCCTGCACTTCCAGGAACAGGGCTGGATGCAGGGAAAACAGATCTCCCCGCAGGTCTTATCACAGCGGCTGTGCCTGCACTTGTTGGGGCATTTTCGTTTGCACGGCGGACAGTTCTCGAAACACGCCTCCTGGCACTGGTGCGAACACAGAAGGACCCTGGTGCACTTGTTACGGCAGTGGGCATGCAGCCGGCCCTGCACACATTCAAAGCAGCTCCCTCCGCAATGGTGTCCACACTCGAGTTCCTGCTTGCACGTCTCTAGGCAGATGAGAGGCATTTTCTGCCTGTAGCATTCGGTTCTCATTCTGTGGGAACAGGGCAGCATGACATCCACCATTTCTGTGCACTTGGAGCGGCTGCAGGGCTCCCCGCAGCAGCACCTGCATGGGTGCTTGCACTCCAGCAGCTGCCGGCATGGCTCCTGGCAGACCCAGCGGTCGGCTGGCAAGTGGCAGGGGACCGTCTGGCTGTGCCCGCACTTTGGAATGACTTTCTCCACTGCCACGGAGCAAGGCTGGCAAGGTTCATTGCACTTCCTGGGACACCTGTGGTTGAGCTCGCACAGCATGGGGCACGGGAGCTGGCAGACATACAAGCTGTGATCCCGGTCGTGCGGGTGGCAGCGGCGCGGGCAGGGGTGGCCGCATTCCAGCCGGGTTTGGCACTGGAGCGCGCAGCCTCCATCGGGGACTTTGCTGAAGTCCGAATTCTCCTTCACCACAGTCTTGGTCTTGGGGTGATTTTGGCACACCAGCGTCAGCCCTTTCCCCACCAGTTTCTTGCCCTGGAGGAGCTGCAGAATCTCTTTCCAGAGTTTGCTGGTGGACCCCGCGGTGATACCGGCCAGGTTCCCCACGCAGTAGAAGCCCTTCCTCGCCCGTGAGAGAGCCACGCAGAGCCGATTTTTATCCTGGAGGAAACCGATCCGCCCTTCCCTGTTGCTTCGTACCAGCGAGAGAAGGATGATGTCGTTCTCCTCCCCCTGGAAGTCGTCCACAGCGTGGACAGCCACGTCCCCCATGCCGCTGCTCTTCATCAGCCCACGGATCTTCAGCACCTGGCCGTGGTAGGGGGTCAGAACGGTGACCTGGCTGGCAGCGTAGCCCTGGTGCAAGAGGTATCTGCTCAGCGAGGCCAGGAAGGAGGCCTCAAACCCATTGCTGTAGCTCTCAGAGTCGGCGCTGTGACTCTCGGCCGCTGTGTGCTGGACGAAGAAGACGCTGCTCCCCACGCCCTGCGGACAGAGAGAGGCGGCACACTCGGCATTGGTAAAGTCATGGGAGCGCGGGTAGCGGCCGGTCTCACCCGCCCTGTGCCTGGGAGCCAGCAGCCCCTGCTGAGCCTTTAACCCCTTTGCTGTACCGGGGACCGGCGCCATCAGACCAGCCAAGGGGAGGAAATGGGCAGCCCTTCGGCACCGGCAACACACCAGCTGCTGCTCCTGCACGGGGCGTCCCCCTGCAGCGTCTGGTGGTGTTAGCGCACCAGCGCGGGGCGTCTCCTCTCAGTCCCCTGGGGAACCCCTGGCTTGCTGCTGGCTAAGGCTGCAAAATCAGTTCACCACTTAAACCCGGTTGCCGCTGCCACCGGGGGCTCCCCCCCCCGCAGGCCGCGGGTGAGGGGGCTGCTCCCGGGCACCAGTTAACCATTACCTGGTGAGCATCACTTGGTAAGGGCCATGCTTACCGGGTAACTGCTTAACCAGATGCCGGCTCACATCCCTGCAACCGGCGGCTGCAGGCGAGGGCGCGTTTCCATAACTCTGTGCCAATGTGAACTGGGCTTTGCTTGTTCGCAGCTCATCTCCCATAGAGCCAGGGGTTTGAGGCCCACGTCCTGCTGCTGCCGGCCACACCTGGGCAGTAGCCCAGAACGACCGGTCAGAGTCGTGACAGACCCAAGGCACAGAGGGTGTGTGAAAGAGCCTTTGACTGCGGGGAGGAAGGGTGGCCTTGTGCTTAGGGCTCCCCAAGTGTTTGTTTTCCCTCCAAAGCATCCCTTTGTGCACGTGCGTATTAACCATGGACAGCGCCCCGCCAGGGCTGGGCACTGCACACAGAAAAATGACGCGTGCGGGTGGGAAATGTGAAATGTCTCTTCTTGTGGTGGGAGTCCTCCCTGAATGTCTGGCTGGGGCCGTTCCCTTGGGTTCTCCACTCCCTGAGCAGGAAACCCACGGAACGTCCCAAAGCGCCTCAAGACGCCTGTCGGGCGGGTTTCTCTGCCTTTCCCAGCCAACTCCACCAACGAGCATGGGACGAACCCGAAGGCAACAAGCTGGCCTTGGACCGGGGCTCGGTGGGGCGGCAGGGGCTGCACTCGCAAACACCCCTCCCGGGACCCAGCGGTCTCACCGGCAGGCTGCTGGCTTCCCCTGGATTAGGGATGTGACGGCTTAGCTGGTTAACCAGCGGCGGCTGGAGCATCCCCCACTCGCCTCCTATCATCGGTTAAGCGGCTAAACAATACGGCAGCCAAGTCAACGGGGTTTTACATCCCTCGCCTGGACCCAGGGGAACCCCAGACTGATCATTAAACCCTGCCCTGGGGGCATGTGGCTGGCTCCTCCAGGCAGGACGACGGGAGAAGCCAGCCCTGTAGCTGGTTTCTTATTGGACCTTGGGCTTATTCATCGCTTCAGTGGGGCGCGGCTAATAAATCAGACTCGCCCTTCAAGGAGCCGTGCTAGCGCCCCCCCTCCCGCCCCCAACACCTTTGCCTGGGCTGGCAGCCGGATTTCCCCACTCTGTTCGTGCTTCACCCACCTTGATTGGCTCGCATTCCACCACGGCCGCATGGTCTTCGAGCCGCTTGTAGAAGAGCGGCACCAGCAGCTGGGAAATCTCGGGGCGCATGCGGTGCTGTCGGGACAAGAACAGGGCACATGGCTGAGAGCCAGCGGGGAGGCTTTGGGAGCGCTGCTTTTAAAACCGCCGCCCGGCTCCGGGTCCGCCTGCCTCTCACTGGTTGCTGCTAGGCCTGTGATGCAGAGATGGGCGCGTTCCCCCCAAAGCCGTCGCCAGATTGCACCATGGGGCATTGACAGCAGCTGTCACGTTACCGGAGTTTAAGGGAAGCAGCCAGGTCACTGCTGCGCCCATGCAGGAGTGTTGGCCCCAAAAGTTGGTACAAAGGGGGCCATGTGAGGGGTCAAACAAAAGCTTATTGTCTGCGGATTCTGTACCTGCTCTTCATATACCTGTGTAATGCTGGGTGTGGAGTTATAAATATGGACTCTGTGTTGATGCTGAAAGATTGTCTGTCTGAGGCAGAGCAATGGGCCGGGAATGTTTGCCCATGGACATGCTAATGAGCGAAGCTCCAGGGAACAGTGGACCTCTGGAGGCCAAAGACACACCTGGCCACTGGCCATGTGACTGTCCCCAGCTTGGGAGAAGCCAGGAGGGGATATAAATATGCCATGTGGCTGACTCCATCTTGGTCTCCAGATCTGCTGCTGACCCCAGATGCGGCCTCGCAAGGAATCACGAGCCGGGAAGAACTGTGGACCCACCCTGACATAGGATGTGCACCAAGGACTTCTAAGCCAGCAGTTATAACATCTCTGCTGCAAGCCTGCATCTAGAACTGGCAGATTCGATGCATGTAATGTATGATACCTTAACAACCTTACTCTCATGCTTTTCTTTCCTGTAGTAATAACCTTTAGATTTTAGATGCTAAAGGATTGGCTCAGCGTGATTTGTGGGTAAGATCCAGAAGGTAAATTGACCTGGGACCTGTGGCTGGTTTCTTGGAACTGGAAGAACCCGTTCAGGGTAGGTGAGGTTGGGTTCTAAGACCCCTCACCTGTGTATGAGGCCTGGGGCCATCTGGGGCACAGATATTGCTGGGGTGTCCGAGGGGTTTTGCTTGTGAGGCTTCTGGCTGGCCAGGCAGGCAGCTGAAGCGCTCTTTGGGACTGGTTTGTGGCCTATTTGGGAAGGTCTCCAGTCTGGGACTGTAAGGAGCCCCGAATTTGAGCAATTCGCCCTGAGTAGATGCCCTCAGCAGTGCCCAGACCCGGCCTGGTCCGTCACAGTGCGTGCAGACCGTGTCATTGGTGTGCGAGTCGGTGCGTGCGGGCCGTGTCATGAGCGCGAGTTGGTGCATGCGGACCGTGTCGTTGGCGCGTGAGTCGGTGTATGCAGGCCATGTCGTGAGCGCGAGTCGGTGCGTGCAGGCCATGTCATTAGTGTGTCAGTCCGTGCGTGCGGGCCGGGTCGTGAGCGCGAGTCGGTGCATGCAGACCGTGTCGTTGGCGCGTGAGTCGGTGTATGCAGGCCATGTCGTGAGCGCGAGTCGGTGCGTGCAGGCCATGTCATTAGTGTGTCAGTCCGTGCGTGCGGGCCGGGTCGTGAGCGCGAGTCGGTGCGTGCGGGCCATGTCGTTGGCGCATGTGTTGGTGCGTGCTGGCCGGGTCGTTAGCGTGTCAGTGTGTGCAGGCCGTGTCAGCGTGTCAGTCCGTGTGTGCGGGCCATGTCATGGGTCCAAGTCCATGGGTGCGGGCCATGTCGTGGGCGCATGAGTCCGTGCATGTGGGCCGTGTCGTTAGCGTGTCAGTGTGTGCGGGTCATGTCGTGAGCGCGTGAGTCCGTGCGTGCGGGCTGTAGCACAGACTGTTCATTTCTGCCTGTAAATGTTGTGTACCTCGACATAGCTCTGTGGCCGGCCCGGGAGCAACAGTGACTCCGCACTATCGACCGCACCGGGTCCACTGTCCCGGTATGACTGTTCAGGGGCTTCGTTCGACGACAAACCTGCCTTGGGTGCCTTCCTGCCCCACCTGTGTGGGGGGGCTCCCATGAGGCCGGTGGCGGGAGCTGCCCAGGCAGAGCTGGCCCGAGATACGGAGGGAGCCCACAAAAACGCAGGCAGTGGGATGTTTAGTGTCACATGGAGCAGGAGACCTGTCGGGCGCCACGTGGGCGAATGCCGAATGTACCGTACTGCTGTCCTGACCTGCTGCATTCGTCACTGCCGCAGCCCTGCCTTTTCCGCTTGCTCCCAGTGGCTGTGTGGTGCTCAACAGGGCGCCCCATCCAGTGCTGGGGGAGGCAGTCACACACGGCAGGGCCTCTGTCCGCGCTAGCGGCTCCGGTGCCCAGAGACATGGACTTGCAGGCAGATGCCTGCTTGTGACACGGCCGCTCTGAGACTCACAGCTCCTGCTGACTTTGGTTCAAGCCCCAGGCCCCTGCTTCAGGCTCCTTCTCCTGAAACCCCACTTGACTACATGCCCCCCGCTGTGCCCCAGCAGCTGGCGGTGGCGGTGGCGGTGGCGGTGGCAGCTTGAGAGCATCACCCCTGGATTTCCACGTGGCTGTGGGGGTCGTTTGGGTGCCACTGGCTGGGTAGCAGTTTGGGGAGGGGACATCAGTGGAGCTGTGCTAGGAGCTGCCTTCCAGTGTCCCACGTCCCCTCGGAGCCCTGGTCCTTGGTGGTGCAGCACTCAGAGGGGGCCGAAGTCACGGGGAGGGGAGCTCTGGCAAGCCCTAAGCGGCTGTTCTGAGGCCTGCGTCCTGGCTCCGCATCAGCTGCTGGGCCCTTGCAGCCGCCTTCCTGGGCTGGCTCTCCTTTCCGGTGCCTTTCTGGCGCACCTCCGCCCCTCGGAGCCTCCTGCTGCTGCGGGACGTCCCCGCCACCCCTTCCTTCGGCTGGCACCGCGTCCTGCTGCTCTAGCGCCGCGCTGGCGGGACACCGCCCTCGGCCCCCCTTCCACGCACGCTCAGCCCGGCGAAGCAACCAACGCCAGGCCGAGCCGGCCCGTGCAGCTCAGAGCACGTAGCCAACTGGCCGGGAGCAGAAAGCCGGTCCCGGCCAGCGTGGGGCCCCCCCACCGCGTAGCCCCCAGCTCTGTCGCCTCGGCAATCCAGCCGCTCCAGCCAGACCCACGTGGCGGCACCGGGCAGGGAGCTCGTGGCCGGTGGCGGCTGCCCTGGTGAGCTTGGCTCTGGGAGCTGCTGCCCAGAGGAGCCTGAGACCTCAGGGGCTTTGGGGGCCTGGCTTCGGCGAGGCCCCATATACCTTGCACCAGCGTGGCCTCCAGCTCACCGCTTCTCCCCACCCTGAGCCCTGCCGCCCCGGAGCTGCGAGGCAGAGGCTCTTTCAGAGACGGCTGGCGTGATGCAGTCACTGTCCCCATCCCCGAGTCGTTGCTGGGGGCAGTGGGGACCAATCGGTCCAGCCTTCAGGCTGGCGGCCTGTGCCCCAGGCCCCGCCCCGCGCCACGGCAGCATCACCCACCTGGTAGAGCAGCTGCACGTAGGGGACCTGGTTATTTATCATGCGCTCAAACAGGGAGATGCCCAGGAAAAACTTCTTCTCCAAGGTGTAATCGGCGGGCTTGGGCCGCAGCTGGAAAACACGGAGCCAGTGGGGTGCGTGCCCTGACCGGCCCGTCTCGCTCAGCCATGGGGAAGGGTGGAGCCGTCCCAGCCGTAGGACAGTTTGGGGGGGTGTCACCCCAGACCCCGCACTTTGGGGGACCCCATGGCGGCTGCCTTGACCAGCCTATGGACACAGCCCAGGGAATTCCCAGGGGGCCTGGCACGGGGGTCACCCCCACACACACACCACGGTGGCAGGAGGGGCACGGGAGGTTTTGCTTTGCTATGAGACAGCCCGGGGGGGTGGGGGGGGCTTTCGCTGTGCCCGCCGCAGAGCAAGGAGCAACCAGCCAAAGCTGCTTGGGCATGTTCATCCCCTGCATTGGTGGATTCGCTCTTAAGGAAGATGCCCGCCCACTGCTCAGCTTTCCCACCAAAGCCACATGCTGCTCCCAGCCAGCGATCTGGTGTCTCGGGCTGGCCGGCCACAGGCCGTGTCCTGGGCCTTTGCAGTATGCCGGGGGGGACATGCCACGGGCCGTGTCCTGGGCCTTTGCAGTACGCTGGGGGGGGGGCATGCCACGGGCCGTGTCCTGGGCCTTTGCAGCGTGCCGGGGGGTCGTGCCACGGGCCGTGTCCTGGGCCTTTGCAGCGTGCCGGGGGGTCGTGCCACGGGCCGTGTCCTGGGCCTTTGCAGCGTGCCGGGGGGCATGCCACGGGCCGTGTCCTGGGCCTTTGCAGCGTGCCGGGGGGCGTGCCACGGGCCGTGTCCTGGGCCTTTGCAGCGTGCCGGGGGGGCGTGCCACGGGCCATGTCCTGGGCCTTTGCAGTATGCTGGGGGGGGCATGCCACGGGCCGTGTCCTGGGCCTTTGCAGTATGCTGGGGGGGGACGTGCCACGGGCCGTGTCCTGGGCCTTTGCAGCGTGCCGGGGGGGCATGCCACGGGCCGTGTCCTGGGCCTTTGCAGCGTGCCGGGGGGGCGTGCCACGGGCCGTGTCCTGGGCCTTTGCAGCGTGCCGGGGGGGGCGTGCCACGGGCCGTGTCCTGGGCCTTTGCAGCATGCTGGGGGGGGGGGCATGCCACGGGCCGTGTCCTGGGCCTTTGCAGCGTGGCGGGGGGGGCGTGCCACGGGCCGTGTCCTGGGCCTTTGCAGCGTGCCGGGGGGGGCGTGCCACGGGCCATGTCCTGGGCCTTTGCAGCATGCCGGGGGCAGTGTGCCACGGGCCGTGTCCTGGGCCTTTGCAGCGTGCCGGGGGCAGTGTGCCACGGGCCGTGTCCTGAGCCTTTGCAGTGTGCCGGGGGGCCTGCCATGGGCAGGACGGGATCCCTGGGGCTGCACGCGGGTACCTGCGGCAGGAGCGGCACTTGGCGGACGGGGCTGTTGCATTTACCTGCTGGTGATCTCCAATCAGGATGAGGTGTTTGCAGGCCGGCGTGAGGCAGGTTAGAACGTGAGCTTCCAGGATCTCTGCTGCCTCTTCCACAATCACCGTGTGGGGCTGGACTTTCTGCAAGAGCTTTCGGTACTTGGCAGCCCCTAGGAGCAAAGAACAAAGGGGGTGAGCATCTGGGGAGAGGGCAGCCTGACAGAGGGGGGAATCCCCCCATGTGGGGCAGGGTTCCCTGGACACCGAGCACTTGGGCAGCCATCCAGTTAGTCAGGTGCTGCCCAGCTGATCAGCAGAGTGCTCACAGCTGGCAACAGGTGTTTCTACTGGTGGTGCACACCCACACATGCCTCCGTGCACAGAACAACATTTGTTCTGCATATGGATGGGGACAAAATGAGTGGGACTATTGGTGTGGGGGCATGCTGCTCTGCCAGGTGGGGATTCTGGCTCTGCTCTGGGCTGGTTAGGCCTCAGCTGGAGTGTTGGGTCCTGTTCTGGACCCCACATTTCCAGAAAGATGGGGAGAAACTGGAGACAGTCCAGGGAAGAGCAACAAGAATGGTTAAAGGTCTAGAGAACATGAGCTAGGAGGGAAGGCTGAAAGAATTGGGCTTGTTTAGTTTGGAAAGGAGACTGAGAGGGGACATGAGAGCGGTTTTCAGGTATCTAAAAGGGTGTCACAAGGAGGAGGGAGAAAAATTGTTCTCCTTGACCTCTGAGGACAGGACAAGAAGCAACGGGCTTGAACTGCAGCCAGGGAGGTTCAGGCTGGACGTTAGGAAACACTTCCTGCCTCGCCGGGTGGTTAAACACTGGAATAAGTTGCCTGGGGGGTTGTGGAATCTCCATCCCTGGAGCTATTGAAGAGCAGGCTGGACAGACACCTGTCAAAGATGGGCTAGATGGTGCCTAGCCCTGCTGTGAGCACAGGGGCCTGGACTGGAGGCCTTGCAAGGCCCCTCCAGTGCTCGTGTCTGTGATTCTGGGCCAGTGAGGCCATTTGGCAACATGCCACTTGCTCTGCGCATGGGAGGAAATAAGGGACACCAGTCTCCAAATTCCCTCCCAGAGCTTGCACCCAGCCCCCAACTCCTACAGCCCATGGCAGGCTGGGGGAGGGAGGGGAGCTGGTTCTGCAAAGCTGCCGCCCGAGCACCGCTGCAGGGCGGCTGGCCTGGGATGCAGGGGAGCCCTGCGGGTCATTTCTGGTTAGTGTCAGATGGGTGTCAAGTCTCTGTTCCGGGCAGGGTGGTGGTTGTCTTTAGCTCCTTGCTCTGACGCAGCTGAGAGGGGCCCGGCCAGTGACGGGGTGGACCAGGGCTCCAAGGGGCGTCAGGCGTTTTCCCTTGTGGGCGCCTGGCCTCCGGGTCTGTGCTCCGAGGCTCAGGGCTCGCCATACGGGGGGGAGCCTCCGCACCAGCGGGCAGCAGGCCCAGGCCCTCCCACGCACCGGGCCCGGCCCTCCCACGCACCGGACCCGGCCCTCCCACGCACCGGGCCCGGCCCTCCCACGCACCGGGCCCGGCCCTCCCACGCACCGGGCCCGGCCCTCCCACGCACCGGGCCCGGCCCTCCGGGGTCAGCAGCCGTGCTGTCACCCAGTTCCAGGGAGCGGGCGGCCGGCCGGGACAAGGGAAACTACCCACAGGCGGGGCGGGGTCTCCGGGCCTCGGGGGCAGCGCGTGGAGCCAGGCCCGCTGATGTGCCAGGGGAGCAAAGCCAGCAGGAGAACAGGAAGCGGGGCAGCCGCGCCGGAGGCACAGGGTCTGTGCGCTCTGGGCAGAGCTGGGCACAGAGCCCTTTCACCCTGCCCTGTGGGCACCTGGGTGCAGCACTGGCAGCTGGGCCCTGCCCTGGAGGACGCTGGGTGCTGACGCAGATGAGGGCCCCACGTGGGTGCAGCCCGGAGCCGGCTCGAGGCCGTTTCGGTCCCAGAAATCGGGCTGGGTTGGGTTTGGGGCTGGTCCTGGCTCGCCTGGGCGGGGTCTCCGCTGCTCGCCTGCAGGGACCAGCGAGGTGCATGGCTGAGGCAGGGCCAGGCCCTGGGGAGGGTAGTACCGGTCTCACCTGTAGTCGTCATGCCGATGACCTGGCTATGCTCCAGCACCTGCAGGTCCTCCTGGAAGGTCAGCTCCGCCAGCTGGGCTGCCCGCGTCTCGTACTCCTGCAGCTCTCCACCAGCTTCTCCATCAGCGCCCGTTCATAGGCCAGCATCCACCTCCTGCGTGCAGAGCCGGAGAGTGGCTTGGCTCATGGCACCCAGCCTGCCCAGGGCGGCTCCTGGTGCCAGGGCTGTGGGAGCCCAGAGCTCAGCGGCTGATTCGTCCCCCGGGGGCCGTCCGGTTCCACCAGCCTGCCTCACGTTCCTGCAGGTCTCAGGCTGCAGCCCGTCCAGCCGAGTGCGGTGGGCCAGGCCCACACGGAGAGTAAGGACCTAGCTCGCGCACCCAGTGGGCCCCCCCCCCCCCCCCCAAAGAGCAGGGCCTGCTCCAGCCGGAGCTGTTGGGGCCCGTGCCCCGAGCTGTGGCTCCTGCAGACCCGAGGGCGGCCGGGTGTGCGAACCGCCCCTCCTGCACGTCCAGGGCTGGGCTAGCGTGCTGGGCCCTGGAGCCGGAGGCTGGCATGGCCCCTTCTCTCCCAGTGGTCCTGGCAGGCGGGGAGAGGCCCCGCCAGGGGCTGGAGGGAACAGGGGGGGCAGGGAGACCTGTAGAGCCGCCAGCGATCCCTCAGCCGCAGCTCCCCGACGTCTCTGACGTGCGCAAGGTCCTCATCCGTCATGATGTCGCCTTCCTCTAAGCACTTGCGCATCCATTTGTGGGCCGAGCTGAGGGAGAGGCTGGCCAGTGACTGAGCCACGCATCCTGCTCTGTAGGACCACCACCCCCTTGGTAACAGGGCTTCCCGCCCCTGTTCCAATAGCCAGGGGCCCCGGGCCTGGCCGCCAGCTCTCTCCTGCATGGCGCAGGCAGGGTTACCAGATGGGTTTCAAAAAAATACCGAACACACGTGATCTCAGAACGGGATGGGGGGGGGGCTGGCCGGGAGGGGAGCAGGACTGGCCAGGAGGAGGGCAGGGGGAGTGGGGCTGGTTGGGGAAGATTGGGGGCGGAGGGGGAACCAGTCAGCAGGAACCAGGGCTGGCCGGGAGAGGGGCGGGGAGAGTGGGGGCGGGGGGGAACCAGCCGGCGGGAAGCAGGGCTGGCCAGGAGAGGGTCGGGGGGAGCGGGGCTGGCTGGGGGAGATTGGGGGCATAGGGGGAACCGGCCAGCGGGAAGCAGGGCTGGCCAGGAGAGGGTTGGGGGGAGTGGGGCTGGCTGGAGGAGATCAGGGGGAGGGGGACTGGCCAGCGGGAAGCAGGGCTGGCCGGGGAAGATCAGGGGCAGTGGGGGAACTGGCCGGTGGGAAGCAGGGCTGGCCGGGAGAGGGGCCGGGGGAACGGGGCTGGCTGGGGGAGAATGGGGGGGGAAGCGGGGCTGGCTGGGGGAGATCGGGGGCAGAGGGGGAACCGGCCAGTGGGAAGCAGGGCTGGCCAGGAGAGGGTCAGGGGGAGTGGGGCTGGCTGGGGGAGATTTGGGGGGAGGGGACCGGCTGGCGGGAAGCAGGGCTGGCCGGGAGAGGGGCGGGGGGAGTGGGGCTGGCTGGGAGAGATCGGGGGCAGGGGGGGAACCGGGCGGTGGGAAGCAGGGCTGGCCGGGAGAGGGGCGGGGGGAGTGGGGCTGGCTGGGAGAGATCGGGGGCAGGGGGGGAACCGGGCGGTGGGAAGCAGGGCTGGCCAGGAGAGGGGCCGGGGGAACGGGGCTGGCTGGGGGAGATCGGGGGCGGAGGGGGAACTGGGCGGCAGGAAGCAGGGCTGGCCGGGAGGGAGTCGGGGGGGTGAACCAGCCAGCGGGGAGTGGGGCGGGCCCGGGTGCACACAGATACCAGGGGCACAGCCCATCCCGCGCACGGTCCCGGCAGGGCACACGGACAAGTCCGGCCCCGGGGATTCCATCCCCCCCACCCCACCCCACCCCACCCCACGCAGCTGCGCACTGCCTGGCTGGCAGACACACTGACGCAGCGGGAGCGCGTCCACCAGCCGGGCAGTTTGCAGCGACGTCCCGATACTCCTGATAATAAAACTGACCTAATTAGAAAGTACCCGACGTTTCTCCGGCCGGTATTTCCTCGGTGTGTTGCCCGGCCAGAACGCTCATGGACCGGACTGTGCGGTTCACACCGGACACCTGGCAGCCCTAGGCGCAGAGGGGCTGGGGGGAGGCTCGAGGGCTCAGCGCAGGGAAAGGAGCCGGAGTGGCCGTTCCCAGGGGCAGCAGAGGAGGCCGGGGCAGGGCCGGGGCCGGGGCAGGGGCAGGGCGAGTGCTGGCAGAGGCGGCGCAGGCTGAGGGCCTGTCCTGCCCATGGAGCCCAGCTGTGGAGGCGGCCCTGGGGCCGTGCTGATCTCAGTCACAGGCCCATGGCGTCTGCCCGGGGCCCGGGCGCTACCTGCCCGCCGCGGGGATGATGTAGGCAAACTTCTCCTCTGCTGGGCTCTGCCACCGCTCGGCAAGGTCCACGTCGTCCTCGTCATCCAGGGCCCGCTCATCGCGGTGGTACCGCCAGGGCTCTTCCTCCGGGCCTGGGCCGAGGGGCAGGAGGCCAGATGTGCCCAGCTGTGGGGCTTGGTCCAATACCGGTGCCTGTCCCCCACCCTACAGCCCCTCCCCTGCCATCCGGCCACCTGAGCAGGGTGGGAGCCCACAGCGCCTGGTCCAGCCTAGCAGACACGGGCCCCGAGGGGAGACCAGCCCAGGGCCACCAGCAGGCCAGCCCCTCAGGACGGGTGTCTGGCTCTGGCCTCCCAGAGCCCCTCGTGCTGAAGGACGGGCCTTGCCCCCTACAGCCACCCCACCAGCTCCTCCGCCCGCAGCAGCTCCCTCGCCCAGCCCTGCCTAGCTCCCCGTCCTTTGCCCAGCCACCCACCTGCCTTCCTGCCCCTGCCCTGGGGCTGGGGCAGCTTCCACGGCGCCGGGTCGATCTTCAGCCAGCCGAGCATGTCGCAGCGCCCTGCCCTCTGTGGAGAGCCCAGCAGAGCACACTGAGATGGGGCCCAGGGGCCTGGACAGGGGAGCCCCGCCCTGGCGAAGGGGGCTGGGTTCACGTCCCCCCACCCTCTCCTCACCCAGGAGCTCTCCAGGTGATCATCGCGCATCTCCGCCGCCAGCTCCGCGTCCGAGAGGATCCCGCGGCGGAGCAGCTCCAGCACCGCTGTGCAGCAGGCGATGCTTTCCTTCTGCTTCCGCAGGGCCCTCAGCACCTAGGGCGGAAACGGGACACGGGCATGGGGCAGCCGCCTGGCTCAGGACACGGACATGGGGCAGCCGCCTGACTGGGGGCAAGGGCGTGGGGCAGCCGCCTGGCTCGGGACACAGACACAGGGCAGCCACCTGACTGGGGGAAAGGGCGTGGGGCAGCTGCCCAGCTCAGGACATGGGTGCAGGGCAGCCCCCCCCCCCCCGCCCCGGCTCGGGACATGGGCGCGGGGGAGCCCTCCGGTTCAGGGTACAAGCACTGGTGAACCCCATCCCCAGGCATTGTCCTGCGTGTGAGCTCAGGGCAGGCCCCCCCCTTACCCACTCTGGCAGCACCCGTGTGCAGGAAATGCTGGGGATGCAGGAGGGGGAGAAGCAGCCCAGCCAGCCCCAATGCCCACCCCATGTCCAGGCTCCAGATGCCCACGCCCTGGCTACGTACTGAGCCGTACTGGTGCTTCTCCGCGGCCCCCAGGAGTCTTGGCAGCTGCTGCTGGCGAAGGGTCCTCAGGGAGCAGGCGGCCATCTTGTCACTCCTGCTCCGGCCCCCGATGCGCACCACGCCCGAGGGCTGGAAGCGCAGGATTCCTGCGGGGGGGCGAGGCAGGCAGGGGCTGAGCCAGGCCGGCCTGGCCTGGAACCGCGGGACAGGGCATGAGGCACTGTGGGGTGGGAGGCAGGCGGACCTGGCCTTTCGCCAAGCCCAGCGACAGGATGGTGCTCAGGGCTCGAAGCCATGGGACTGTGCAGGGAAAGTGGCAGTGCCCACCACGGGGCCATGAACCCGCACCCAGCGCCTGCCACGGGGCCACAGACCAGCGCCCACCGCTGCCCCAACCCGGACCCAGCGCCTGCCACAGAGCCACCCCTACCTGGACCCAGCGCCCGCCACGGGGCCGCCAGACCCACACCCAGCGCCCGCCACAGAGCCACCCCTACCTGGACCCAGCGCCCGCCACAGGGCCACCCCTACCTGGACCCAGCGCCTGCCATGGGGTCACCAGACCCACACCCAGCGCCCGCCAGGGGGCCGCCCCTACCCAGACCCAACGCCCGCCACGGGGTCGCCCCTACCCAGACCCAGCACACAGCACCTGGCACGGGGCCACCCCTACCCAGACCCAGGGCTCAGCGCCTGCCATGGGACCACCCAGACCCAGGGCTTAGCGCCTGGCAAACAGCCACCCAGACCCACACCCCACCGAGGGGCAGGGCAGCGGTGTGGCAGTAGCGAATTGCGCGGTGGTAGCGGGGCTGCTGCACGCTGGCCATGCAAGGGACTGCGGGAGGCCCACGCCGCCCAGGGCCTGGCCTGGCAGCCACAGGCACCTTCCATGAACTGGTCCAGAGCGTGGTTCGTGTAGCAGACGACCAAGAGGGGGCTCTGGCCCCCCCCCCGCTCCGCCTGGCTCCTCAGCAGGATCTCCACCAGCTGCAGCCCAAGGAAGGTCTTGCCTGTGGGAGCAGGTGGGGATTGTGTAGCTGCTTGGGCTGCATGCAATGGTACTGTCCTGTAGTAACCCCGTGCGTGTGCGTGCCTCAGTTTCCCTGAGCACTGCACGACTCTCAGCGGCAGGGTGGGAGTTCCAGGTGGGGCTCCCCGCAGGCACTGCCCCCGCCCGGCGCATTCACACTGGCCAGGTGCTCTGTGCCCTGAGCCTGGCAGGGGGGTGCCCAGGTGACCCCCCTTTGGCCAGGGAAGGGGCAAAGGAGGGGGGCGGGGCTGCCTGCAGGGCCGGGGCCCCTTGCTGGCAGTGGGAGGGCGTCTGGGCTGGAGAAGGAGGCAGGGCCCTGGTTCTGCCCCCCCTCCCACCCACCCCCCAAGCCAGGCTGCCCTGGCCACCCCTGTTCCCTGTGCAGACCAGTCTGTGCTGCGCTGGGTCCCTGGGAGCCAAGGACCCAGCCGGCTGGAGCCACATCTGGCTGGGGCTGGGGGGGCAGGGCCCAGCCCCCTCCCCCCCCTCGGTGACAGCCTAGCAGGGAGCAGCTGGGCAACCCCCGACAGGGCTGCAGCTAGCGCCACCAGGGGAGCCCACACCAGCCATGCAGGAGGGGAAGGGCCAGGTGCAGGCAGGGGCTGGGGGGGGGGAGGGCAGGGGGAGGCACGGGCAGGGTCCCGGGCAGGGGCAGAGAAGGGAGGGGCGGGGACAGGGGGAGGCTCTGGTCGGGGCAGGGGCTGGGGGAGGTGCTGGCAGGGGCAAGGAGCAGGGCGAGCCCCGGGCCAGTGCGGGGGGGGGGGCAGGGGAGGGAGCCAAGGGCGCTTGGCCACTCACCTGTCCCTGGCGGGCCCTGGATCAGCACAAATTCCCTGCTCAGGGCCATTCGAATGGCCAGGATCTGCGACTCGTCCAAGTGCGGCAACGTCTCTGGAGCCCAGATGTGGGAGTCGCCCGGGCTCATGGCCCTCAGGTCCCCCGCGCCCACGGGCCCCTGCAAGCCAGAGTCCGGCGTGTGCTTGGCCACCCCCCCAGCCCCGCCCCCCGCTCCCTCCCCCCGCCAGCCCCACACGTGCACAGGGGTCAGCGCGGGGCGGGGGGGGGGCTGCTCCAGGTGCAGACGTGCCCCTTGCCACAGCATCTGGCCCTGTTCCCCCCCCCTCCAGTTCAAACTCCCCCACCTCCACCCCAGCTCAACCCCCCTACTCAACTCTGCCCCCCAAAACTCTGCCCCTCAGCTCAACTCCACCCCACCTCATCCCCTCCACGCCACTCCTGGCTCAGCCCCACGTGATCCTGTCCCCCCCCCCCATCCCTGCCCCCAGCATAGCCCCTCCCCCACATCCACCCCCTCACCTCCACCCCCGGCTCAGCCCGTTCGCCCCTCCCCCACTGATGTTCCCAGCTCAGCCTCCCCCCATGGCCGGCTCCAAGCGCCGGTCGCCAGGCCTGGCTTCCCCGCGCAGGGCGCAAAGTGCAGCCAGACTCGGCGGTTCAGCGTGTTTCTTGGCTGCCCCGTGTCGCCGCTGGGCAACTGAGGCACAGAGCCCCTTGCCCAAGGCCATGGCAGTGCAGGGAACTGGCGCCCCCCCCCCCCCAGACGTACCTCGGCGGTGTCCCCCAGGGGCTGTGGGGGCCGCAGGCCAGAGAGGTCAAAGGCCGCGTGGTCCCCGAGGTGCGCGGGTGGCAGGATGGAGGGGCGGCACTGCACCACGTAGCGGCAGAAGGGCATGCGGGCCGGGTCCATCTCCTGCAGCCCCTCCAGCACGTGCCGGTAGGACTCGAAGAAGGCCGGCGACTCCACCATGGTGAAGCTGGTCCGGCCCAGGTGCCGCCTCAAGAGGTCGCGGTGGTTGGCCCTGATGTCCAGCCACACGGCCCCCTGCAGGGGCTCCTGCCTGCTGCCCCCCGCCACGGTGCCAAACAGCACCTGGGCGCAGTCGTCGGAAATGAGGCAGGTGAGGGAGCCGCTGAGCAGCCGTTTGGAGGAGGCTGGAGCGGCCCCGCTCAGGAGCCGGGCCAGGTACACGGCCCCCGCTGGGGAGGTCCCTGCCTTCACCAGCTGCACGTTGCAATAGAGCCGCAGCTGCCCCCTCGCCGCCCAGCGGCCCCGAACACGCTGCGCAGGGAGAAGTGCGCCGAGATGCCTTCCCGCAGGGGCCGGACAAAGTCCTCCCGCAGCAGGCGGAAGTGCGTGTCCAGGTAGGCCGCGGCGCTCTCGAACGGCCCGACGGGGCGGTTCCGCTGCAGCCCGGGCCCCGCGCCCACAAAGATCTCCTCGGGGGTGGGGAAGACGGGGATAGCGTGGAAATCCTCCCGCCAGGCGGGGGCGGCCAGGGGCTCGCTGTGCCGCGGGAAGGCCGTGTCCGCCAGGCGCTTGGTGTCGTGCAGCCGTTTCTGGATGATCCAGGTGAACTGGAAGCCGCGGCTCCGGAGTCTCTGGACAGCGGCGAAGAGAAGGTCCACGGGGTGGCAGAGGAGGGTCCGGGTCTGCTCGGGGCACGCTGTCAGAAGGTGGTGCAGGGCGGCCACCGTGTCCTCCATCACCGCCTGGGAGATCCACCCCTCCTGGGCCTGGAAAATCTCCAGCTCGGCAATGAAGCCCAGCAGGCTCCGGAGCGCGAACGCTGGCCGCAGCACCAGGGCCAGGACCGGCTGGAGCTGCTCCCGGTCCCCCACGCTCTCCACTGCCGCCTTGAGGGCCCGCAGCAGCGTGTACACCTGGGCCGGGCTCAGGCCTGGGCTGTCCACCACCTGCCCCAGCTGGTGGTCGTGCGCCAGCAGGAAGGGCAGGAGCTGCTGGGGGCTGTGGTCGCAGAGCCGTTCCACGTCACTGAGGATGGTGCTGGGATCTGTCCCGTGGCAGGGTCCTGGCTCCGGGGAGAGCCGGGCGGCCTTTGGTGACCCCGGCTCCCAGGCCCGGTCGGGCCAGGCTGGCCACGGCCTCTTCTGGCCCGACATGGCTCACCGCGGGGGCGCTGCTGCGAGCAGAGGAACCGACGCTGCAGAGTGAGCCCCAGAACCCGCTGAGCCACGGGGCCTCCCCCCAGCTCCAGCGAGCAGAACGGACACCCAGCGCGGCCTCCTAGCACCCCTGCCCCAGGCCCACAGACAGAGCCTGGAAAGCCCTTAGCGGTGCCGGGACGAGGGGGGAGTTTTATTGAACCCTTGGCCGAGCACCAGCCCTGGGGGCCACCAAGCAAGAGAAGGGCAGGTTTAAAACCCCGAGGCAGCATTAAAGCCACCGGCAGCCGGCCAGGGGACTCCGCACGGGGGGGGCGGGGGGGGGGGGGGCTGGCAGGGCCAGGCCTATGCCAGGGCTAAAGGAGCCTGGTCAGTGCCAGGCCAGAGGTGCCTGCAGCCCTGCTCTGAGCATCCCGAACCCCCCCTTGTCACATCCTGGGCCTGAGCCCCCCTTGCCCCTGCCTGCCTGGGCCTGAGCCCCCCCCCCTTGCCCCCGCCTGGGTCTGAAACCCCCCCTTGCCCCGCCTGCCTGGGCCTGAGCCCCCCCCTTGCCCCCGCCTGGGTCTGAAACCCCCCCTTGCCCCGCCTGCCTGGGCCTGAGCCCCCCCCCTTGCCCCCGCCTGCCTGAGCCTGAGGCCCCCCCCCCCCCTCGCCCCGCCTGCCTGGGCCTGAGGCCCCCCCTCTCGCCCCCCCACCTGGGTCTGATCCCCCCCCCCTTGCCCCCGCCTACCTGGGCCTGACCCCCCCTTGCCCCCGCCTGCCTGGGTCTGAGCCCCTCGCCCCCGCCTGCCTGGGCCTGAGGCCCCCCCTCTCGCCCCCCACCTGGGTCTGATCCCCCCCTTGCCCCCGCCTACTTGGGCCTGACCCCCCCCTTGCCCCCGCCTGCCTGGGTCTGAGCCCCTTGCCATTCTCCGCTCAGTCCCTGCCCGGCGGTGTCTCCCAGATGGACAGTCGGCTCCTTTGGCAGCCTGGAGCCCTCTGGCTTCGCCCCTCTGCTTACCAGTGTCCCTGAGGTGGGGGAGCCCTGGCCCTGCCCCCACCCACAGCCAGGGGGGCTCCCAGCTGGCAGGGAGCACGGGGGGGGGGGGTCTTGGTACCCAGGGACACGGTGCAGCACAGACTGGGCAGCACAGGGCCCAGGGGCAGCCAGCCCAGCTTGGGGGGAAGGGGGGTGGGAGGCGGAGCCAGGCCCTGCCCCCCTCCCTGCCCTGCAAGCCAGCCCAGCCTAACCCAGCAGCTTCCTTGGCAAAAGGGGTCCCTTGGTCACACTCCCCTCCCAGGCTCAGGTTACAGAAAGCACCAGCCCAAAATTCCCATCACCCTCTAGGTATCGGCCCAGGGAAACTGAGGCACACACATGGAGTTACCACAGGACAGTAGAAATCACAGGCACCAGAACCGAGCGACCAGAGCAAATACGATTCCCACTTTGCCGGGCCGGCGCCTGCCTCCCTGCACCCTGGCCCTGGCACCTACCCTGCCGCTGAGCCAGGCAGGTCCTGCTGGCAGCTCTCGTCCTGCCCAGGTGCTGCTCTGGCTGCAGCCTGGCAACTCACTTTCTGAGCTGAGAAATAGAAACTTACAGCTTCCGCCCGGGTGCCCTCTGGGTCCTAATGCAGGCCTGTGAGGAAGTGGGGAGTTTTGGGGGTTCAGGAGAGGCTGCATGCAGGGGGGGGCACTCAGTGCCCGGATGTTACTGGTTTAATGTGACAAGGTGGGGGGGGGAGTTTGTTGTTACAGAGAACAGCCCAGAACCGGAGCCCGTCGTCTGGTGCCCTGGTGACCCCGGCCCTGACAAGGGGCTGCAGAGGGGAGACCCCGGCAACCGGCCCAGCTGACCCCAGCGAGGGGAGAACATTGGATGGGGAGGGGCCCAGGCAACCCTCTTACCTGGGGAGAAGACAATGGTGGGGGAGGGGCTGTTGCTGGGGTATTGGAGGCTCTGCTGGGAGACGGGGGCTGTTTTGGGGGGGGGGCTGAGAGCAGAGCAGGCAGGACTCAACTGGCTGCAGGGGCGACTGACGTGGGGCTGAGGGCCCAGGTCTACTGGCCTGAGGGATCCTTTGCTGCATTCAAAGCTCAATAAACCCTCCTGTTTTGTGGAGTCAAGGTGAGAGTGGGCCCCCCCCCCCCAAGAGAGGGGCGCCGCACTGGAGTGGCCCCCTGAGAAAGGGCCGTCTCACTGCTGCTGGACTGGACCGGGGTGGGATCCCCAAGAAGGGGCTGCCACACTGGGGGGGGGGGGGGGTCCTGCCCGGGGCTGGCCAGGGGCACAACCTGAGAGCCGGGACAAGGCCACTGCCCGGCACCTGTGCTCGGCGTTGTGTCCGCACCGGCCTAGCCTCACGGCTCGTGCTGGACGTCTGTGCCAGGCCTGCCAGGCCCCCAGCGTCTCCCCAAGCGCCGCTGGTACAGACTGGCCAGGCGTGTGGGTGTGTCCTGGGCAGGGGCTGCCCACACCCGGCTGGCACCCTGCTGAGCACAGCGGCCCCGTCCTGGCACAGGTGTGGGAGAGGCATGGGCAGGGAGGACCGTTTGGTTCAATGCTGGCTCCCGCCCGGCCCTGGCCTCCTGTCCACACTCCCACCAGGCACTTGAGAGGAAACGTTGCTGCGTCCAGAGCTTTGCCGTGGGCCAGGACTGCTGGCAGGGTCCTAGGGCTGCTGGCGGGGGCCTGGGGCTGCTGGCGGGGGCCTGGGGCTGCTGGCGGGGGCCTGGGGTTGCTGGCAGGGCCCAGAGCTGCTGGCAGGTTCCTAGGGCTGCTGGCAGGGGCCCAGGGCTACTGGCGGGGGCCTGGGGCTGCTGGTGGGGCCCCGGGGTTGCTGGCAGGGCCCAGAGCTGCTGGCAGGGTCCTAGGTGTGTTCTCTGCCACTGCCACGTGGCTTGTCCACTGCCTCATTCGGGCTGGTTATGTTTAATTCAGTGAACAAAATGGAAGTAGCTGTGGGAGGGTGGGCACTGTGATTTGCCTGTCGGGGGTGGGGGGAGGGACTGTGGCTGGGTCCGGGTCTCTCTCCGGAAGGGGCCAGGTTGAGCTGTCTGTTCCCAGGCAGAGCCACAGCCGTGCCAAGGGCAGGCCGTACTTCCTGGCCCGCTGCT